>CAMGYJ010000006.1:68271948-70671948 GCA_946122785.1 Linum tenue
CTGCTTTGTACTGGTGTTCTTGACGCCAGTAGTGGAGTTCTGTGTTCATAGCCTCAGCTTTCTATCCCGGTGAAGACTAGTCGTCTGCCGGGTAGTTAGACTGAGAGGGCTTGGTCAGCTTAAGAGATTCCAAGCTACTGTCGGATCTTCCGCAGTCTAATCAACAGTAAATCAACCCAGGGAATTGCAATTGAACCTAACTAAGGGGCTAGGGGGACTCAATCCCGAGTGACTCTTACCTGCTTTTGAAAACCGAACCATTTCCTGCTTTCTTACTGCTTTTGCTTTAAACAACAATCACTCGAATTAGTTTGCTAGATAATAGAGAATCACGGAGTAAGCAGTAGATCTAGACCCCGGGTTGATAATTAAACTTGCATGTTACTGCATTCCCGGACTGCGATTACACTTGGTCGCAGTTTGGTGTTGTGTTTTGGCGTGTCAAACACATACTCGTTAATATAAAAAAGGGTTTGATATAGAGCATTTGTGAATAGTAATTACAAAACACAATTTCAGAAGCTCATTCTACTACAATGAGATTCAATTGCTTTAGGAAATTTTATATTTAACAACTTTGATAAAGCTATTCAAATTTCTTGATAACTACCATGTATGCCAGTGACATAATATACATACTATTATATCTAATCTGGGTCATAAAGTAATTAACAAATAAACTATATAAAGGATATGCTTTCCTTTTCACTCTAACAAAAAAGAAATTCTCATATACACCCAAGAACAATAAGTTGGTTAAAAAATAAGCTATATCATTTATAAATCATTCGATATAGAAAAGAATACCGTTTCACAGATTCCTTTGTCGTTGTTTTGCATTTTCCACAGAAGAAACCATCAACTTCTTCTCGAACTAAACGACGGCAGTCTGTAGTTGCACATCCGTTGTAATACCAGTTGTCTTTGATGTTTGAAACAACACAGTTCAATTCCAAAGTATTCTGTCCAATAGTAACACGTTTTGGGATTACAATGGGTGAATTAAATAAACAAAAATGGTCGGTGTAACAATAGTAACACGTTTCGGGATGAAATGACCTGTTCTTTATTTTCGTTTCTCATATTCAACAGTTCTTCAATGGTAACATTGGGGATAATTATTGGAGCTTGGTCAATACCAATAAACTGTGGTGCATTGTTCCCAGGAAGCCTAACAGAAATGACAAAGTAAAGTTATACCACATTTCAGCTATAAAGCATTAGAAAAATAAATAAATTTTGAATAATATACGCATTACCTTTGTTGTTCAGCAGTAATTTCTGGAATATTCAGATTGGCATACAGTCTTGTTGCGCTAGATGATGATAAATAGAATTTCTCTGAAAAGAAAGGGGTTTAGAATAAGCAACTGAGAAAATGAATAACTTCATAAATGAAATGCACAATATTTTTTATATAGAAGAAGAGAGCAGCATTGGTAATGGCAAAAACATTAAAACAAAGTAGAATCGATTTACTGCTTACTATTCCATGTTTTGACGAACAAAGACGTAGCTACGACAACAGTAGTTGCATTTCCGGTAGGGTCAACAATACTATCCAGCTGACTCATTGTTCTTCCCCACAAGGAGATCTTAATAATGTGTCCACTACATTTGAAAAAACCAAGGTATTTAGTCTTTTTGCAAAAACATTAGTTCAAGTGAATATAAAGAGAATGGATTAAAATTGGAATGAATTCAGTTTGTATAGATGAGAAAGACCTACCAAGTAAGCCTAGGCTATTATGTAAAAACTAATTAGCATTTTTCTGCCTAGGTGAAATAACCAGCAGCTAAACTACTTATATGATAAAGTACTTAGAATATGATCTTAATAAATCTCGGTAATAGATACTTTAGCTGATGCTATTGAAAAAAATGCCTAGTAATAATTATCATCGAGTGGAGAAAATAGATAATAAGTGAAAACTAAATGGTAATGAGTTGTGATCAGCAAGTACTTCATATTCAATTGACAAACAACTAAAATTTCATTAAATAGCAGAGACCCTAAATAAAAAAGTAATTGGCAACAGGAATATATAAGCTACAGTTGAGTGATACTAAGAAGTTACTCAGAAAAGTAAAAAGGAAAGCAACATGCATTTCAACTCATTTCTATAACGGGTTCAGAACAACGATTTTCATCAACATCTCCTATAGGTAGTGTATACTAAAATGACCATCAGTTCTAAAAATCCCATTTACTAATTTGAACAGTTGAGTGATACTAAGAAATTACTCAGAAAACTGGATTGTCATATCCCTTCGTGGAGTCCTGTTTGTTGATGATTTGGGAGTTTCAATTGGTCCATAGGTTTTCAACACTCCATAGGCGTCTGTGTGCATAAGTGTAATTCAAGCCGTTAGAATATAACTGATAAAGGCGTCGACCAAAAACAAACAAAACACTCACCCATCAGCTCATTAACTGTATTATTATACGTTGGAAGGTCAGATGTTTTCAAGAATCTGAACTTGTAAGTTGGGGTAGCTGGAATGTCATCGATCCGTCGAAAGACGGTATCATTAGTGAACTCAATCATTAATGGATTACCAACTGGACGGTAGCTCTTCTATGTGAGTTTTACTGAAAACTTTGAGAACTCATAAAATCTTTGCTCCTCAACTCTGTCTTGGAAGTTTTTCATTAGATCTCTCGGAACTCGAACCCATATATCAGTTCCCTAAGGACATATGAAACTATTTCAGCATTCGACGAACATAACTAATGTAATACTAAATGGAATGCGATAGTAGAATTACCTCAGCATCAATGAAAATGAATTCCAAACAGATAATGACATCCTTCTTAGAATTGTAAGCAATCCATTTTCTAGACACACGACAGCAAAGCTCGCTGTAAGGTTGATCGGTAGAAAGCTGAGCAATGGTGAGAGGCGCCATTCTACTGTCTTTCTCTTGTAACTGAGTGAATGATTGATCGATGAAGTTGTGGCAGGTAAAATATAAGAGCGGGCTTCTGAAGCTGGTACTACATAACCGTTCATATTTAAATGAAACCCCCATATGTAGAGTGTATTGGATAGCAGTTCTTTCCGTCAGATTCGTGAGGAAACCGTCGGGCACATTACAGCCGGTGTGGAACAGTTGTGAAATTCTACCCTACAAAGGCGGCTGGAAGGAAGGGGAGCAGAAAGAGTGGTGTTGCCGAATTGAGAATTAGGGATTGGGAGTTTGTATTTTCTGAAGGGTAAAAAATTCGGATGGGCTTTGATCTGTTCAGACTGTGAGAAAACGGCCTGCAATGAATGGGCTTGTGTGTTTTGGATAATGTAGACAGTCAAATATCCAAATCTCTGGTTAAGAAAACCAGCTTCTGAGCTATAGATAAGCCCATTATTTAACCCTATTATGATCAACAAAATTTAGATAACAATTGTTAAGGGTTTGCAACGGATCAGTCTACTCCGGACCGGACCAAAATCATGAGGACCAGATCCATTAGTGAAATACATTTTAGGACCAAGGACAGGATGATCACTGCATTCAGTCCATTTGGGCAAGTTGGGTATGATATAAATATCAGCTCGTTCCATCATTTATACAGTAACTGGTAAAATCTTGAGGACAAAGAACCAGACCACATTATACTCGATATGGTGTGGTTCGGTGCAAATTTCAGTTTGGTCGGGTATGGTCCGGTACAAACCGGACCATTCCACACCCCTAACAATTGTATATGGCTTGTGTCTTGTCCAGTCATGATAATATTGGTAGTTATAAATCAAAATTGATTTGGGAAAAAACATGTTGGTATTTTTGTTTTTATTGATAAAGAATTTCGATTTATAAAAGAAATTCGAAAACTTGGGGTATATTTCCAAAAAGAAAAGCATTGAACTACGATGATACATAGAATTTTTTTTAATAATTTTCACTATTTCGACATAGGCATGAAAGTGAAAAGTTGTTTAGTTTATTTAGAACTTTAGCATACATTGCTTTTTTATCCAAATAAATAAAAGTGAAAAGTTGTAAAAGTGATTAATAAATAATTATATCATTTTCCAACTCCTTACAAATATATAAAGTGTTTGCAGTTACATAGGATTACTTAATTATAAATGAACATATTAAATATTGGAAATGGAATGTCAGTATGAATAATCTCAATATAGAAAAAGAAAAACATACAGAATATGAACAAACTAAAATTGTTGTCCGCAATTCACATATCCTAGCATATTACTAATCAAATGAATAAGTATCCAATTACGCTATGGACCATGTTGTATTCTATACTGCAATGTTACTAATCTGGATATGCGAACAGTTTTAGCAACACCAATTCACAATACTGCCCAATCTGGTTCCATGGGCCAACTTTCAAAAACACCTCGTACTGATTTCCTTGAAGATGGTTTAGAATGGTGTTGAAGTCAGCATGTAACAAATGATCTCTTGGAATCACAGCTGCAGCAATTCGTCTAAGGTACTGGGAGCTAAATATGACCTCAAATTCTGCATACTCATCCACAAGGGTTAGGTGGATGATAGTTGAATTGGTAGTTGCACATCTTGAAGTCTCGAGCTCTGTAATCCGTGCAAGAACGCGGAACACCTCTTCCTAAGGTGAAGAGCAAAAAATTATTGTAAAAGTATAAGCAACTTAGCTTATGAACACAATAGCAATTTTTTTAAGAATTTAGATTTGATTTGAAGAGGATAGATGAGTACCATGTTGGTTCTATCACTTTGAAAGTCAATAAGGTCTACAGAAATACAAAGAGGACTAACTGCGACAGCTTCTGCATATGTTAGGTGAGAGATGAAGTCGTTTTGGTTTACATCCCTACCAAATCAATGGAATCACACAAATGGTAAGACAATATAAAATCCATTTATAATGTCACATAAGGTTATTGGTGGACAATCGAACTAACCGCGTTAGGAGTTGATGAATATGTGGAGCATGAAGACCTACAAAAATCTTTGTAGCTCGGGAAGCAGTAAAGACATACTCATCTTCGAAACAATAAACCAAATGAGTAATGTTAACAAATATTCATATGTAGATATACATTTACATTAAAATGACATCAAGACAATATTTGGCAGGTTCAAATATATAATAATTGAGCTAACCTCCTAGAGTAAAAGTCTAAGTAAAAAATGAATTCAGATGCATTTATATAAATTTAATTATTATGTATGATGTAAAAGGACTCATCTACAAATTTGATAATGACATTTATGATCCTAAATTTTTCTATTATGTTGAACAATCTGTACTACTTTTAGAGTAAGCAAGAATATGAATTTACCTTCATCATGTTCTAGATACAGTGATGTTAATGCCACCACTTGGCCAAACACTCCTGCATCGGGAAGCAAGTTCTCAAAAGAAGCAATCATGGTATCCCAGAAGACAACGGTAACAAAAGCTCCCCTGTCGGATATAAGGAAATATTATTTTCGTTCTGAATGGAATTAGTAAGATCAAAGTGATTCATAGCGCATAAAAAATACATACTCTAGCAGCTGGAGGCGAATTCGTTTTCTTTGCAGTGGTAGTCCTGGAATGATAACATCGGTCTGGTTGCACATAACTATTCTACCAACCAAATCTAAGTATACCACAATCCATCAATAAATAAACTACTGATTAGTAAAAAACAAATGGTATTTCGAATATTAGCAGGATAGTTACCAGGAAGAACTTGAGGATTTCTCAAAACAAATGGAAAGTCCTCATAAGCTAGAAAATGAAAACTCAAAGTGGGGATGTCATCAGTGTCTTCCCTTTTACGAACAACCGTATTGGTTCTAAACCCAAGTCGTAGGTGTCCAGGAGAAACACGATGGCTGCTTGTATTCTCTTCAACAACAAAATGTGATATAATATAGATGTAATCTTCACGAAAGTACCCTAGGAATTGGTGTACATATTATCCATGAATAATTCCCTCAATTTGAACACCCTAGGAAAGCAACATATGAAATGAATGAATGTAAACAAAAGAAGAAACGAACCCGAAGAGAAAACACCAACACTTACATCTTTGTCAAGGAAAAGCAAATTAAGATGTTCAAAGGCGTTTCCCAAAGGTGAGAGCTTCCCCCACATTCGTAGTAGCCGTACCCGAACTGAACAAAACTATTGATGGATTTGAAGTTGGGCAACAGGAACAACAGGCAGTGCATTCATGTTTAGGAGATTTCAGAGTGTTTAACGATGGCGGATGGTATGGCAAATGCATAACTGTGGCGTAAAAAAGTAAATGACAGTGGGAGGGAAATTGGAGTTGTGTTCGGCTGGTAACTTGCATTGTGGAACGTGGGTAATTTGTGGACAATCAAGAATGAGGCAGTTACAAACATCTACTTAGGCTTTTCTTACCAGGCCCATTAGCCAACTTGTCTTATCGGCCCATCAACATTTATTCATTTAGCCCATTGTAATGGATCACCAACCGGCCATTTATTGCAAACTGGAAAGCCCCCTTCAGTAACGTTTGGATCAAACAAACAAAAAAACCACCCTGAAGACGTTTCAACTCCCTTCTTCCCTTCCAGCTTCCACTGCTCTCTTCACTATCCGACGAACAAAGCAAATGGACAACAAATCCATTGCATGGACGCATTTTCCAGTCCTCCTCTCTGCCTGACCGGCATTAGTCCCATCTCGGCATCTCCAGGAGGTATTTCTAAAACCCTACCTCGTAAAAATCTGTTATTTCCTCTCATCAACAGCGTCGACAATTTTTTCCAGCCCACTCATAAAGTACAGTCGCCGGCTATCCTTCAACTTAGCTTTCTCCCGATCTACTAAAATCTTAGCATTCAGAAAGTTTTTGAGTTCGAGACTCCCAGGAAATACTTGCGAGCTCCACCGGTGAGTTAGAATCCATGCTTTCTGATACAATGTGGTTTGCCTATTCAATTTAGGTACATGATTAGTAGTTATTGCTTCGATTTTAGCATAGCATTGATCCATAGTTATTTCAAAATTATTTAACTTGGATCTGATTACGTAGTGTGTGTTGCATACAAACAAAACATTGTATATTGTTTGTATAATACGTAGTAGAGTTCAGTTGAAAAATTCCAGGTAAGAATCAAAGAAGAATAAGTCAAAAGAAGTAAAATATAGGTCCAATTGAAAAATCCATCGAAGGATTGACAGAGTCATGCCTTGCTTTGCTATTGTTTGTTTATATTCTGTTTTACATTATTAGTTGATTAGCGTAAGAACTCTAACCTTTGTCGATATAGTTGCTAATATTGCTAATAATCTAAATTATAGGTTTTTTACCATGGGAGACGATTTCGTTACGAATCTAAACTATCAAACTGCCGTAGCAATTTGGGACACCGTGGGAACTATAGATCTTATCCCAATGCAATTGAATGGTGGTAATCAGGTGACTAAGATAACATGTTTTTTATCTATCCTTATCTATCTCTTATCTCAATGATTTGCATCTGATTTGGTATTATTTTGAACTCCTTATGTTTTGGATTATATCAGGGCAAGTAGTACATTTTCTCTGGCGTTGTAACAGAGTTGAGGAGATCTTGGTGTGAGGCATCCAGCATATATTTGATTCACTTGACCATTGAAGATGACATCACTGATGTTGAGGTCGTGTTCCCATCAGCTTACTTACGGAGAATCATGTATTCTGTTGTCAATCCTTCTGATATTGAAAATGCGGAGTATGTTACACTACTCAACATGATTGGTGGGAAGGCATATAAGGTCTTGGTCACATTCGGTCCTTGGAACGACGTGGGGAATTATCTTGTCTCTTCTTGGTTAAGTTGTTCCCGGCTTTAGATAACTAAGTAGCATTGGGTATTATTAATATGATCGGATTAATGTTAGTAATGGTCCACCTCTCTGTAATCTCTAATGATCTGACAGCGTAATGGATATGTGAACGCTAATATCTTTTGTAACTTTATTATCCTTTTGAGGTGGTACTTGATGTAACATATGAATTTAATTTAGTTATGGTACTTTGAACAAATTACTCGTAGTAGATGTGACGTGATTGCTACTATTAATGCATTTTAGTTTTGAATCATTATTATTTAATTTAGTTATACAACAGTACTACTATTTATGCATTTTAGTCCCAAATCCCTTCCGGGAAACGCTCCAGGGGCTGGGATTTTCAAATGGTGAAAGCGAAGGTGAAAGCATTGAGATCAGGGAGCAATATCCGTAGATACAAACTGAAACAAATTTGAATAGGAAACTAATGCTTCATTTCTTTCAGTGCTCTACTTGACCATTAGTTAGAGTGAATCACAATTCCCGAATCACACCAGCACCTTAGGATAATGCCAAGGCCACATCAGGACAACCAAACTAATCACAATTCCCTCCTATCTCGTTGGTAATTCTCGCCCTGCTACCGTTTCAGCCTTTTCTCCACTGTCCTGCACGGCCATAGAAAAGGGCAAACCGAATTACAACGGGAGAGGGGCTAACAGATCCAGATGCAAAACAATTGAGAAGTGGTCGAGCGTTGTTGCCAGAGTGTTAAATGAGGTCCCATGCTTTCCCGGTTGGGGTATTGTCGGATCCTAATCGGGTCAAAATTTTTTCTTCTATTTTTAACAAACCTTTGATAAAAGTTATAAACTCACTTCCCCTCTTTTGATACAACAAATTTGCCCCAATTCTTTGTTTTCTACGGTGTGGAATAGGATAGATCATTTTTAGGTAGGGGTGGGCATCCGATTCGGTAAACCCGTTTCCACCTGAATTGAATGGATTCGAACTGAAACCGAAATATTGCTATTCGGTTCAGAATTTGGAAAGGAAATCTGGATAGTTAAGAAATCAGAGTTTTTTCAACATAATCGAGTTTTTGAATTCCCGACCAAAAAATTGAAATATATATATATATAAGCGCAAAACTATCCCTATTCCCCCAACTCTCTGAGTCCAAATGAAACCCCTAACAGCCTAACTCCCTAAGACCAAATGAAATCTAACACACTTAGCCCAATCAAAACCCTAACTACTATAGCTCACAACCCTCTCCGACTCCGACCTACCTCCCCTCCTAACTCACATCGTGCCGTTGCGGCTGCATCGACGACTTCGCTTCATCAAATCCCGTGGCGACCTAAGCGGCCATCTCCGACCTGTCTCCCCTTCAATTGCTTCGTCTACAACCACATGCAGGCGGTGCCACCTACTGGAATAAACGAACTACGATGGCAGGGGAAGATTGGTGGTGCATGCCACGGAACTCGTGGAGGCCTTGAGGGTTCTAGATCTTATAGGAGATTGAAGCTTCGACCAGGCGACCACCTATTATGGTTCTCGACTTTCTCGATCTTCGAGATCTAATTCTCGTCGAGCTTGTCACTTAAGTTAGAGGAGATGACAGTGGAGATTGGGGACTCTGGGACTCGAGGGGCTAACAGATCCAGATGCAAAACAATTGAGAAGTGGTCGAGCGTCGATGGAAAGAGGCGAAGACGAAGGGGTTTTGAGCAGTTGCTGGGACGTGGGTACTGATTTCCCAAATAATAAAATAAGTCCGAAAGTGGAATAATTTTCTTTCCACAATTTCCCCTAGCGACAATGAAGGAGAGGCCAAGGATTTCAGTGACACATTATTGTGTAACACCATTCACCATCAGATTACATTTTGCTCGATCCATAAACACACCCAAACATCGCTTTGTATCAAAATCAGGTTAATGTATAGCATGGAGACAGTATGTGAAAAGGTGGACTAATCCACATGCTTAATTACGCCATCCGCCACACATAGAATTCAGATTTTGTTGAATACATAAGGCTCTGTTTCTGTCGTTTCATGTTTCGGTTTTGCCTAATCCATATCCTTACTCGTACTTTACATTCTCTTCTCCTTTTCACCATCAGGTTACATTTTGCTCGATACATAAACACACCCAATGGTAATAAATTAAGGTTAACAAATAAGGGAATAATTATCCCATTTGATCTATTATTAATAAATTAAGGCTAACAAATAAGGGAATAATTATCCCATTTGATCATGAAGATAAAACAAAAAATCATAAAAATTGTCCCCAACCACGCAAAAGTTCAAGATGAAAGATGAACTGAAATTGCTCCAAACGCATCACTTATTATGCATACTATCCAAACCATAACATAGACAAAAATGACAATAACTATACATATGATCTGCCAAAAGGCCATAAACAATGCATTTGTAAAATTGATAATAGAATAACATATGAATATTTACATAGAAATCCATTTCAAACCTGGTAGGGCTACTCTCTTGCACAATAATACTAACACTTAAATAAAAACCCATAAAAATAGTCTAAGTATTTGTTGAACAGTCGTAAGCAAACCTCTAATAAGATGCAAAAGAGGCCACCATCGTTTACCAAAGCTAAAAGACCTATACAGCAAACAACTTCAACAGGATCAAATCACAGCGATTCGCTGTTTCGTTCCACTCCCCAACTTCGACAATAAAATGATAGGGGTTTTCATGTATGGAACTGAGAATGGCCCTGAAGTTCACATCCCAATCAAGATTATCTGTAGGGGTGGCAGTCGGTCGGTTTCGGTTTAACCGAAAACCGAAAACCCGGTTATCGGTTAAACCGAGACACCCCCTCTGCTTGCCGACCACCGACCGTGAGAATGGTCACGGTTAGCTGGCCAACCGACCGGCCAGTTTTGGTTTTAGGCTCGGTTAGCCGGCCAACCGGAAAACAACCTTTCAAAAAAAAAAAATTAAATAAACCAAAATTTCTGCACCACTCACTCCTAACCCCTCACACTTCTCGATTCATCTTCTTCCTTTTCCAGAGAAACCCTCCGCTAACACCTATCTCTCTCCCTACTCTCTCTCGAATCTTGATTCTCTTCTTCCTTTCTCTGAAAATCGACAAACCCTTGCCGCCAACCAAATCGCCTCCTCCTCCCTCACCTCTCTCGTTCTGCCCTCTCCCTCAATCGCCATTCCCTTTGCCTCTCCGTTGACGGTGACGGGAACAGCGTAGACTCGCCGACATCCTCTCTCTCTCTCTCTCTCTCTCTCGCGATATTTCTCCTCCAATCTGAAAGAAGAAAGTGAACCAACAAACCAAGAACAAATCGTTCCCTCTCTCTGCTCTTTCTCACTCTCCCTCGTCTTACCCAGAAAATGAGCCGAAGCAAAGCTTCTCCGACGCTCTCATCTTTCATAGACGAAACCGGGCTCGGGACGCCGGCGATGGCCTCCGCCGCGGTGAGTGAAATCCCTCAAGGCTTCAATTTTTCTACAAATTGATTCTTGTTTGATGCATGTTGAGGATTCGCGTTTTAATGATGATTTTTGGGTTATTGGTTATGAAGGGAGAAGAAGCAGAGGGCGATCGGAGCAGGAAGGAGAAGGAGGTGGACTCGGCGGAGGAGAGGGGTCGTTTTGGGGCTGGGGGAAGGGGTCGTTTTGGAGAAGGAGGTGGACTCGGCGGCGTTAGGGTTGGAGAGGAGAGGGGTTGTTTTGAGGCTGGGGGAAGGGGTCGTTTTGGGGCTGGGGCTGCGGGGTCGTTTTGGGGCTGGGCTGCGGGGTCGTCGGTTAGCCGGTTAACCGCCGGTTACTGACCGCGGTTAATCGGCTAGCCGAGGCTCTCCTCCTCTCCCCCAGCAACCGACCGACGCCAATACAGAGCGGTTTCCGGTTAGCCGAAAACCGGTCGGTTCGGTCGTAACCGACCGGTTAACTGCTAACCGGAAACCGTTCTGCCAGCCCTAATTATCTGCAGTGAAGACATTTCCAGCAATCTGTCTCAGCTGAGCAGTGGGGAACATGACTTCCAATGTTGAGCTAGGATCATCAATTGTAAAATAAACTATACTTGATTGAGCATCAAGTGAACATGAGATAGACACCTCTTTTACAATTCCACTAAGCATAAATGTATTTCCCTGTCAAAAAAAACCCAAAAACAAAGGATAAGAACTTGAAATAACATATAGTACTTGTCAAAGAAAGACTTTGACACGGATGGTGTAGATATTAACAGAGTTTACCATATTTGCAAAGTCAAATCTCATCAAATTGAGTTGTTCAGCATGAGTGAATTGTAATGTACCCACAGCTTGCTCATAGGAAAGGTCTCGTACCATGTCAATTGGTCCTAGATTTAGTTCACCATTCCTATATTGAGTAGTGAAAGATAACAAATAAAATTACAATGATGTTCAAGCATAAATGGAATGATAGTGGAAAATTAGTTGTTTAACAATTACCGATCTAAGAAAGGATGGAGGCGAGGACAATGAATGTTCAAATAGATCTTGGTAGCTCGAGATGCTCGAAAGGAATAGTATCCTATGGTGCGTGGACAAAACAAACGACTCAGTAAAAGTCAATATAAAATCTCTAAATTCAAAGCTTCAAGTTACAGGCTCATTTAGCTTTGCATACTAATTCTATTCAACAAAAATCATGACATTTCATCATGCTGTTGGATAATAACCTAAACACATCAGCTAAAGGCATTAATATGTGAAGCAACAAAACCAAAAATCAAAACATTTTGGGATACAAAAAGCCGACTGAACTTAGTTTAACAGTAGGAAAAACATGTACATATCACTCTAGACACTCAAACACTACTGCACCTAGATATGATTCCCAATTCATAATTCTAAATGACTAATTTTATACTCTTAACAGTGAATACTATTGCTATCCATAGACAAATTACATATATGCAATAGATGTATGATTCCAGAAGGATTTTCTATATTGGACTATTTATCAAGCAGATATGGATCACACGATAAGATTATAGTAAGCAAATGATAAACAGTTTGAGAAGTTTCACAACATCACTTAATTCGCATGTTCACATTAAGTATTCTGATGCATAATAATTCAAACAATAGAAATTCATTAAGTTGAATTACCTTCATGCTCATCAATATACAGAGAGGTGAACACAGCTACCTGTCCTATAGCTTCAGTATCAGATATGTTATTCTCAAAGCCTCTGATCATTGAATCCCATAAGAATACATTCGCTAACACACCTCTAACAAAAAAAGAAAATATATTATTCATCAGTGTTATTTCATGCATACAAAAAAAGAACTAATTGGGGAAAATATCCAGAACAAACTCAATTAATCGGATGGTGATGCGTTTCTTCCATAAAGGCAAGTTAGGATGCAAGAACTCGGTGGGTGCACATTCAACAATAACACCAACCAAATCTGGTAGACCAAAAAAATCCGATTTGAGGCCCAATTTATCAAAACAATGGATATTAGTTGCAAGCAGGTGCACAAAACAAATACCTGGTAGATTCAATTGATTCTGATGAGCCTGAAAGAATTGACTGACGGGGAGAAACCGAAAGCTGTAAAATTCAATGTCTATATCATCATCCAGCTGATTCAAAATGGTTCGGTCATTAAAAGCAAGGCGAATATCACTATCTGCTACACGATTCAGGCTGGTATTCTCTTCCACATCAAAACGAAATATTTGATAAATGGATCCTTCAAACAGATATGGCAGAAATCGATTGACATCAGGCCGGTGAATGAAGGCCTCAACCAAGTCTCCCTTCACAAACGTATAACTATGAATTGGTAAGGATTGGATAACGATAAACACAATGAAATGCAGATAGATTATTCCTACCTCTTTGTCAACAAATAAACACCTAAGATGCTGAATAGAATCACCGGTGTGAGTTAATTTCCCCCACAATCTCAGAAGTCTAACTCTCAGTGTCAACATTTTATCTCCAAGGGAAATTACCCGAACAGGTACGATTGACATCTCAAAAACAGAAGAAAGGCCGAAACAGTTATGGTTTTTTTTTCTTTCACTGAAAACTTGTGATACTGAGTTCTTCTCCTAGAAACGATGAATGGGTGTTGCTGTACTTGTATATATATGTCAGTTACCTACACAAATAATTCGAAATTCTAGGAGGCGGGGAGGGCGGTTGAGCTGTGTCTGGAACTGAACGTGGGATAGTGATACAACAGCAGTTATGTATATAAGTGAATACATAAAACCGAAGCCAGAACTCAGCCTGTACTTTGTGTACCACGAAGGAAATGGATAGAACACCAAGTGCATTGAGATTATTAAAACATATAGAATGTGATAATTTTCAGTTGAAATATGCAGAAAACGTAGAAATCAGATAGATAATGAAATTGACTTTAATATAATTTATGAATTGAACACAAATGTCGGATTTTAAATGTTCAGCTAGATTGCGATAAGATGGAAAAGAAGATTACCTTGACAGAAGTCTAGACAAACGCGAAAGTAAAATACTATCCAAATTGCTCGGAGCTTAGACTTCGGTTTGCTCCGGATGTGATTCAAATATAGGGTATCTCCACAGATACGAACTGTTGTAGAGAAGTAGGATTCTTCCAAATTGTGTGTTGAGGTGTAGTAATAACGACACTCATGTTTGGATAATGGATTTGAAAGATGGATGTGTATTGAGGAATTGAGCAGCCAACACAGAGGGTAATTGATTGTTTGAATCTTTGAGAATTTGAAATTTCAAGATTCATAGCTTTTGCAGAAAAGCAAGAAAGAACGGAGGGAGAAGAAAGCCATCATAGAGATGGGCATAGAGTATTCACCATTCCAATTTCAGCACAAAAGGGGAGGAACATGTCGGCTGATGACAATCGCTTGTCTCAGGCTAGTGATTAGGGTTTGTAAACAGTATCCACTGAGTCCAAAATTGTGTTTAATTAATTGGGCCTGTATAATAACAGACCAAATTATACCAAGGTCTGTCCAATTCTTTGCATTTTGTCACCGGCCTGTCAAGTTATGGGTTTGGTATACAATTCCAAAAAAAAAAAACAAATAAATGACTCTACAATAAATACAACTTGATAATTAAACCTGAATGAAAATATTAAAATGTATAAAAAACTAAAAATACATTATCTACAAAAGTGTATCCCATCGACATGTTTCTTAATGAAACAAAATGTTGTATATCTGTCATCCTATAACAACGACTTGTATTTCCATCTTGCTGCACCAATATTTTTGACATAGCTCCAATCTACTAAAAGAAAATATAAAACATATTAGATATTGAAAATTAAATATTAGATTCAAAAGATTAAAACAAAATATAACTTGTGAAAAAGATGACATACCTAAGAAATTATCGAACCAATATTTATTCAAATATCTCTGTAAATACTATATTTTGCATGGTTTTTAGTTGTCGGCCTTCTAAATCACAACTCAAAATATGAAGACCATTTTTTGATGTAACACGCGACATTGCAACATAAAGTTGGCCTTGAGAAAAAACCTGTTTTTGCAAACATAGTCCGACATGTTTCAAAGTTTGACATTGACTCTTATTTATCGTCATTGCATATGATAATGCAATTGGATACTGTCTTCGTACCAGTGTAAAATTCAGACTTTTATAGTGAGTAGACAATGTGAGTCGTGGTAGGAAAACTGTATCCCCAACATTAGTGCCTGTCACTATTTGAACCTCAATAAACCATTGACCCAATCGCTTGACAACCATCCTAGTTCCATTGCAAAGACCTGTGCTTTGATCCATGTTTCGAAGAAGAATAACAGGGCATCCGACCTTCAATTTCAACTCATGCTCTGAAAAATTACCAATTTTCAATGAATTCAAGAATTCAACAGTATAGTCGTCCTCAAGGACATGGTTTTCATTAGCATCAATCTCAATAGAATCAGAACTACAATAAGTAACCTCTTGTCCAGGAAAGAGTCCTAAGACATAATTGTTAACAGTTTACACAGTGTCATGGTGTGGTGCTAAGATAGCACGCTCGACAAAATAATTGCCATCATTATGTCGAGTAACCAAGTCTGGATAAATTTCAGCAACAATATCAGAAATAGGATCTGACATTCGATTTACAGATATCTCTGGTGGTATAGATATAATTGATTCCCCAGAAACATTACTATGCCTTCCTTCACCAATTTCCAAAAGCCATTTACTGAAATGTTCAAGTTCAAGATTTGAACCATTTGCAGAATTTCCTTGGGATAGCCGCATATTTTGTGTTAACTTCAGGACAATCATTGAACCCCACAAATATGACCGTTTAATAGAACTGTTAACTATTTCCGTCCTCGTACCTTTAGCAATGATAGGTAGTGTTTGCCTAAAATCACCTCCAAAAACCACAGTCATACCACCAAAAACCTTGTTACCAGAATCAATATCTTTGGTTAATAAAATATCTCTCAATGTCTTGTCCAAAGCTTCTATACTATGCTTATGAGCCATCGGTGCTTCGTCCCAGATTATCAAAGAAGTATTCTGAATCAATTGTGCTAAGTCTGAACCTTGTTCTATGTGACATGTTGACTTAGAATCACAATTGATAGGAATGCAAAATCTTGAATGTGCAGTCCTTCCTCCAACCATTAGCAAAGCAGCTATACCAGATGATGCAACACATAACACAATTTTCCCTCGCTGTCTCAGTTTTGTGCAAATTGCTCGCCACAAAAATGTTTTTCCAGTACCACCGTAACCATCAACAAAGAAAGTTTTGCCCACACCTTTATCTGCTGACTCAAAAATGCTGTCAAAAGCAATTCTTTGTTCAACATTCAACTTCGTATAAACATCATCAATTTCAGAATACATGTCAGTAGAGATATGACTCAACTCTTCGACAATCAACCTATTGATATCAACTGATGCCATACACTGTTCAGGAATTGGCAATCCAGGAAAATCAGCCAATGTCTTGGAATACTTATTCAATATCTCATTTATGGAAAGCAAACACATATCTTTAATGATATGCTCATCCAAGTTCAACTCTGGTTGCCTCAGCTGTTTTCTTTTGGAGTACAAAATATCATCGCTAAGTATCGTCCAATTAGTCTCCCAAAATGATTGGACATCAGCCACTTGACAATGAATAAGTATACTGACAAATAGTTTCCTCAGTTTATACCCAGTAGCCCAAAAAGAAACTTCCTTAAGACAATCATTCCATTCAGTATCAGCGGCAAGCAAACCTCGTGCATAACATGCTTTCTGAAATGAAGGATGAGTAATACCATTCACAGTTCTAATATCCTCATAGCTACAACAACCCTTCACAACGTGCAATAACATACGCAAGTAGTATCTATCTTGTGCAGATGGATAACAGTAATACAGTCTTGCTATACACATTCCTCTCTTTCGCTTTTGCCACCTTTTCTCCTTATTCTTCCAAACATAATGTTGTGGCAGTTCAGCAAAGCTGTATTTGTGAGCTTGGGATGACTTAGCATTTAGATCCATCCATGCCAAAAGCATTGTTTTCCCTTTATCTTCAATTCAATCTTCCACATGGGAATTTGCATTGGTATACACTATATTCTCTCCAGGAAAATGATATGACATTCGAAGAACAAGTGGAGACTGAACATAAATATCAAATTTAAATATTCCCCAACACGCTTCACCAGATGTTATGTAACGGTCATCCATAAATGCTTTAATTTCATCAATTTGCACTACTGTGTTCTTCGAAGAGTCAGACAAAACACCAGATGAATTTTGTTGCATAGCCAAAGTTGCCATAGCACGATCCTCAGGTTTGTTTATATATTTAAACAAATATTTGACAGCTCTACAAAATTTTGTTCAAGTGTCTAGAGTAATTAGTTGATATATAGAATACATGACCTTATGTGAACTAAACCTCCCATAACAATTAATAACGACAACAGAAATAAATAAATTTGAGTTAAACTAATTCGTTTAAATACTTTATAATTTTTAGTACACATATTGAATGCAACAAACAACTGGAGAAATAATATTCAAAAATAAGAAGGGAAGAATGACCCACTAACCTTGTTTTGTTGCAAAATTCAACATTAATATGAGCTCCAAAACGTAGTGACAGATATCGATTATAGGGTACAACCCATCGATTATCAAGCTCAATTTCTCCACACTTGAATACTCTACCATTATTGCGCCGACGGTATTTGGCAAACCCATTGTCATCTATTGTTGTCTGATCACAAAATTCTTTTGGGTAATGTTTACTACATTTACCATTCTTCATGCATGAATTAGTTGGCCGTAATAACCCATATGGTCCATGCATCATAGAAGCAGTGACTATTGCATAAAGCTCAGGATCAAGGTCAGGATCTGGGATTTCAGCACAAATAACAGAATCAATATCAGCTGGTCCATAAAGCTTATTCTCAGGGGCCAAGAAGAAAAGCATATGTGCATGAGGGAGACCACATTTTTTCCATTCAATCGCTTTTACATCTGTAAAATAGAAAAGAATGATCAGAAACCCTAAATACATAGGTAATGAATTGGAAAATAAAAAGATATAAGGTTTTACAAAAGGGACTTACATGCACTGATTTTGCCAAAAATTTCCTTGTCCAAAATCTCCATTGTCAATTCATCTAGTTTAATCTTGAAAACTCTTGCTATTACATCAGCTCGATTAGGATCCTTGCCAGTGAATTGTCTAATCAAATCAATCATCAATTGAATTTCAGGCCAATTCGAGTTACATGTGAATGTGATGAACAAATCAGGATATCCAATCCATTTGCAAATGGCCATAGCATCTTGGAAATTTTCATATTTGTATCTTGGACCTCCAGTATGTGATGCCCCTAGAATCACTGGCTTTCCGGACAGCTTAAGATCACTATTACCTTGCAAATAAGAATCTACTAACCCCTGATAATGGTGCCCTCTTAACTTTGACTGATTATTACGCATCCAGTCCAAGCGTTCCGCCTCAATTAGAGCATATGCATTAACCATATATTGTTGAAATAATTTCCCAAAGAGTAACAAAGAATTTGATTCAACAACCCTAGTTTGCAGACGATAGCTATAATAATCACATTGTGATACCATTTTCTTCCCTCCACCACTTGTATTTTCAAGAGAACTAATATTTGGATGCCACCCATCTTCTCCATATGGAAATAAAAGTGGATATTGTAAAGGCATAAGACTGGGATGATACGAACTTATCCTTTCCATCTCAGAACTACGATGTTGAACAATTATATCAGGAGAGAATGTTTCAATTCTGGGTTCATCAACAATCAACGCTGCAATCTCATTAGCAGTGGGCAAATCGTATTCCCTACTATTACCCTCCCTCTTAGCAAATAATTTAAGCTGAAATTCATTAACACCTCAGCTATCTTATCTCTGGCAGAACGAAAAGTACGTACCAGAACATTATTCGCATCAAGCATTTCTTGTAGACCTTGAACAATAGATGCGCATAAGGGATTCCTATCAGGATCTGAAGAGTAGAACTCCATGCCATTCTGAACCTCATTGTCCGAATCATGAATGTATAGTTGTGCAAATTTAGGACTGACACCGTCAGGCGGAACCAAGCTTCCAATTCGATGATAAATTTGACCTCCAATTGAGTACACGTAAACACCTTTTCCATCATTAATGGAGTGATTAACTTTCCCACCGATGGAAATTAAAAAAAATAATATACCATTATAACCTCTCGTGTTAGCGCGGAAATGACGGCTTTCTGCAGTATCACCTTCAAGTAAGGTCTTTAATAATTCTGGAGGATCTCTACGCGTAGGAAGCTTCACTTTACCATGCTTGCAACACAAACCAAACAAAGGATTTGAATGATTCCTTGTCGACAACGTGCTCTCATACCTCCAAAACACAGCACCACAATGTAGGCAAGTGCATGAGGGGAATCCAATATCGAAAAACTCGACAATTGGAAAACCTATAACACAGAACATAATGAGAAAAATATATTCAGTACACAAAAGTAATGATGAGAATAAGAAAATGCACAGACACCTAGGTCGTTCCAAAATAGTAATAATATGAATAATTTTATCCTCTTTACATTTATATCCAAAAGATAAACAAAATGTGAACTGCAAAAGAACAATACACCAACATTTACAGGAAAAATATTCTCCCATCTTGGACAGCACATACTCTGGTTGGATCGATTTTGGAGAAGGGACTGGCGTCGACGTTTTTGGACCAATTGGATACGGCGGTACAACCGATTTTGTTTGCTGAGTATATTAACATACTGAGTCTCCAACCTTCTAGAATCTAAATAATTTAAAAAAAAACAAAATGAGTTCACTATAAATTCAGATTAAGACAACCACAAAAAAATAATACAAACCATTAAATTGCTCAAGCTGTTTATGTATGACATTAATTCGCTTCCGCTTGCACTTCCTTCTTAAAATTAGATGTCTCCTCTGTCGTGCCAGTTGGGAAAGAACCTTTTCAATACATTGTAGTTCAGCTTGCAAATGGCTTTGTGCTGCAGAATTACATATAAGTATGAATCAAAACAATTTATAATAGGAGAGTCAAGGTGAACCTGAAGACAGATGGATATGTACCTTTTTCAAACACAGATTCTTCCTCAGCAGATAAAACGAAGCGTTGTCCCTCATCTTCAGGATTATAAAAGACTGCCCGACATTTCCCTGGAAAAACAATAGTTACCAAGTTGTGAGATTGGGTTTTGACCAATGACCACCAATCCATAACAGAGAAATAACGCACAAGGCGAAGACGAACGAAGACCCCTGTTGATGCCTGATGAATTGCCATGCAATGCTGCAACATTTGAAGCTTTAAAAACATAAAACCAAAAAATACTAAGTCATTGGGGAAAGACTCATGAACTTTGCAATTATGTGATTAACAAAAACAAATACTTACATTGCTGAGTGGATACAGTATTATGAACGAAAGTCGACTGAGTAGATGACTCGCCTAACTCAAATGTAGTCACACCCATAATGCAGAGTTAGGGGAATGGGTTTGCACATAATCAATGATGTTCAGCTCACACCACACCACTTACTCTAATAAAACAAAAAACACACCATAGAAGACAACAATGGCAGTCAGGAATGAAGGATTAACCACCAACAATGTCATACACAGCTCAAATTGTAAAAACCTGCCGCTAATCAGGAAACTGAGTCTGCTTTGCCAATTGATTACATAAAACTGGAAGCTATGGAACTGATTTCCCAATCAGATCTTAATCTGGAACTGCAACCCCAACGGGTTCACCGAAATGAGATGTTCCATATACATCATTGGATTCATGAACATGACTTCATAAACACTATGCACCAACTATATTGATTATACGTCAAAACAGGTGAGTAACAAAAAGAATCCACTTCTGGTTTTCGACCAAATAAAACAGATCATCTATGTTCTGCTATCCGTGCATAGTATATGGGGCACAAATCCAATATACAGGCTATGAAGTTAAAGGTCTAATAATAGAAGAAAAACCAAACTTTGTTGGATTACATATCAAATCAAGCAAGCAGTTAGAGCTAAAATTACCAGACAAAGTACTTAAGCTGCTACGAATGAACCCCCCAAAGCTTTTATAACAACAACCCTTTCAGACCCTGTTGGCACAACCCATCTAGGTAAAAAGATCCATCCTAAACCTTCAATCCCAACCAAGAATAACTCATCTTAAACATACATGAATTCGAAAATAGAATTCTTACTGATTTAGACGGTGAAGACGCAGAAGATAGAATTCAATTACGTAACTAAGCTCAACCCTACATGAACCCCAAACTTTAATTCTACCTGATTTCGGGGGTCAAGACAAAGAACAAAGTGTCCGGTTACCTTCATAAATGCATTTCAATGAATCAACACCATGGGGTGACAGCTCGCACTCGGATAGTGTTTAATTTCGACGGCGAAGAAGCTGGACGGACAGAGCGCTCTTACTAATTTCGCCCGTGAAGACACAGAACAGGGAGAGCACTTCTGCGACTGACCGGCGAAGAAACTGGAAGGAGAGAGAGCGCTTACTGATTTCGCCCGTGAGAAGACACAGAACGGGGAGAGCACTGCTCCGACGGTGAAATCAATGAAGGGAGTGAGTGAAGATCGTACCGACGGAACAAAAAACCACCAGGCCCGTTCAACGCAATATGAACCGCGGTATTTTTTCCCTGTCCCAAAATACCTGATAACGATGTAATTGCATGATTTTATACCCCTATTTCTTATCCAATTGCGGAGCATAGTTGTGTGTTTTGGCCTATTTTACGCCGGGTTGTGCTACTTTGTCCTATTTCAGGTCCCAGGCGTCGAAGGGAAGGTCAAGCGCGAGTTTCGGAGCATTTGGAAGTCGTTTGGTCAAGCCAGGACCAAAACACGGGCAGGAGGCCTCAGGAACACAGCCGTGTTCCTGGCCGTGCTTTTACTGCCGAGGCTCTCCACATGTGTGCTACACCAGCTAAAAAACACGAGCGGGATTGATTAGGACACGGCCGTGTCCAACGTAGAACACGCCCGTGTTTTCTCCCAGACCGTGCCCGTGTATTTACCACGTGGCAGAGGGCACGGGCGGGCTGGATCAGAACACGGTCGAGGACCCTTTTAGGCAGATTTCAGCCAAAAAGAGAGGGGATTCGAGTTTTAGAGAGCCAGAGCGATTCCTAGAGAGAGAAAGCGACGAAAAAGAGTCTCCAAGTGCCCTAGCTTGATCTTCATCACCATTGGAGCTTGGCTTGAGCTTGGAGGAGTGCCGATCAACGTCCAGGAGCAGAAATCCATCCTTCACAGTATGATTTCCGCGTCTGAATCTGCTTTTGCTTCTTTCTCCATGGAGTAGTTCTCCCATTCATCTGGGTGTGGGAAACCCTAGATCTGTATGTTAGGTTTGATTGTATGAACCCAAGTACTGTTTCTATGATTTGATTATATTCGATTGAGGTTTGAATGATTGAATGGCATGAATCCTGATCAAATTCCTGTTGTTTCTGCTTTAACCTAGAATGAGAATATCTGCCTAGGTTGATAGAGTATCCTTAATTGAAGGTAGTGAATTGGTGACTTTAGTCGAGGAGCCAATTCGCTATTCTGTACCGAATTCAATTCGGTAGTGGAGGTTTGGTTCGTTAGGTCCTCAATCTGTTTACTCCGGTGGAGGTTAGTCGCCTGCTAGAGACTCAGATTGAGAGGGTCTGGAGACCTTTAGTCGAGACTTCAGACTGTTTGAGAACCTTCCGCAGTATAACTATCATAGAAATTGAACTTGGTAATTGCAATCCGGCTTAACTGCAGTCTAGGGGGAACCATATCCGGGTGACCTCTCTTAACTTGAAAACAACCGTTTAGTTGCTTTGCTTGTTTGTTAGTTTAGACCTTCACTAAAGTTTCATTGCTAGATAATACGAATTCACTGAGTAGTCTTCATATCTAGGACCCGGGTTGACTTTAAAACCTAAACCCGCTATACTACGCTTTAGGAAGTGGTTTCACTTGGCCATTTTCTAGAGTGACAGTAGGAGTGAGTCAAGTTTTTGGCGCCGTTGCCGGGGACGGCTAGGTTGTTGAAGAAAAGTGATTTCTGTTACTTTAGCATTTTCATTTTCGCATTGAGTGTTTGTTCTTTCCCACTTGTGCCTTCACGGGTTTGCATTGCTTGATTGTGTGCAGATAGTGCATGACCCGTAGCCAGTCGGGAGGTTTACTGCCGTTGGATCCAGAGATTGAACGCACCTGCAACCAACTTCGGAGACAACATCGAGCTAGACTGGCTACGGTGGAGCGAAGAGACGGCCAATTGAGCAGCGAATTCGAGGACGAGTACGAGATGGAAGGCGAAGACAACCCACAACCGGGGAATGCTCGACAAGCTCCCCCGGTGAATCAGCATCCACCACCATCGCTGGGTCCCACCTTGGAGTACTACTACACTCCATTGATTGCTGACATCTGCCCGGTCATCCTCTATCCGCCCATCCCAGCGAACAACCTCGAGATCAAGCCATACTGGATTCAACTCATTACATCATCTATCCAGTTCCATGGTTTGAAGGATGAGGAGGCTCGGGCACATCTTTCCCGTTTTCTGCAGCTGACGAACGGGTTCAAGCTGAATGGTGTTCCGGATGACGCAATCCGCCTTCACCTCTTCCCCCATTCTCTGGCGGGGATTGCTAAGAGGTGGTTGGAGACCCAGCCCCCATTGTCCATCACTTCTTGGGAAGATCTGGCAGACAAGTTCGTGCACAGGTACTATCCGGCATCGAAGACCACAGAGATTCAGCGGGAGATCACTCACTTCCGCCAAGAGCCAGATGAGTCACTTCGTGATGCATGGGAGCGGTACATGGGATATTTCTGGCAGTGTCCCCATCATGGCTTCAGTGATGCATTCACAGTGGGGAATTTCTACAGTGCCCTCACCCCAGACAGCCAGAGGGGATATTCTCACTAAGACTCCACCCGAGCTGAACCAGATGATCAGTACCTTGGCTGCCCGCGATCACTCCTGGGGGCAGAGCAACAGAGGCAGACGTTCCCGGGACCGTGGTGTGCACGCTATGGAGGCCAGGTCCGGGTTAGAGCAGCAGGTGGCTGAGTTGGTGCAGACATTGAAGCAGCCTAACAGTCTCCTTCCGGCCCGAGGTGTAGCTACGCCTCCAGTAGCTCAGTTTCAGTGGTGTGAGAGCCCGAACTACCTGGTGGAGGATTGTCAGTCTATGAGGGAGTCCTCTACTCCCCAAGAGCAGGTGGACTTCATCGCCAATGCTCGGCGCCTGGACCCATACAGCAATACCTATAATGAGGGGTGGCGCCAGCATCCCAACTTCGCCTGGAGCAGCAACAACACCAAACCACCTGGTTTCCCAGCACTAGCGGGTGGTTTTCAGCAGAGGCAGCCCTTCCAGGCTAGGCAAGGGCCACCACCACAGCAGCAGCCCTACCAGCCTAGGCAGGGGCAGCCATTACAGCAGCCCCACCGCCAGTATACCCAGCCTCCAGCAGCCGCAGCTCCAGATAATCAGATGGCTGATCTGAAGAATATTTTGCAGGCATTCATGACCACCAGCCAGGCAAATTTCACGAGGATGGATCAGAACATAGCCTCACTGGAGGCAGGCCAGAGAAACCAAGGTGCCATTCTGCAGGATCTACAGAATCAGATTGGGAGCTTAGCTCGCCAGAACACTACCAGGGCACCGGGCACTCTGCCTGCCACCACTGTTCCCAACCCTCATGACCCTCTCCAGCAGCTGGACGCCATCACCACCAGGAGTGGCAAGACCATATCTGCTGCTCCTGCCCAGCCCGGGCGAGACGACCCACTACCTGCTTCAACACCTCCAGCTGATACTGCAGAAGTGGGGGAAGGCAGTAAAGCACATGCTCCCAAGCCGCAGCCTGTGGTTAAGGAGCATACACCCCAGCTGCCCTTCCCCACTCGACTTCATAAAGACAAGCTGGAGACAGAGTTTGCCAAGTTCATGGCAATGTTGAAGTAGGTCAACATCAGCATGTCGTTCGTGGAGGCACTGTCAAAGATGCCCAAGTATGCCAAGTTCCTGAAAGACCTCCTCACCAACAAGAAGAAACTTGGGGATCTTTCGACAGTGATGCTCAGCGAGGAGTGTTCTGCTATCCTGCAGAATAAGCTGCCCGAGAAGCGCAATGACCCAGGGAGTTTCACTATCCCTCTTGTTATTGGCAGCATGCATGTAGGAAAGTCCTTGGCAGACCTAGGCGCTAGCATAAATGTCATGCCCTATAAACTGTTTAAGAAGCTAGACCTAGGTGAACCTAGAGTTACTATGATGAGCATTCAGTTAGCTGATCGTTCTATCGTGCATCCTAGGGGTATCATCGAGGACTTGCTTGTTAATGTAGGTGCATTCACATATCCTGTTGATTTTGTTATTTTGGATATAAATGAGGATGTGGATGTGCCTTTGATTTTGGGTAGACCGTTTCTCGCCACCGCCAAGGCGCTTATTGATGTGCATAGTGGTAAATTGATTCTGCGTGCTGGTGATGAACAGGCTACTTTTTCTGTCTGAGAATGGGAAGCACTCTCATTTGCATGATGACATAGATTACTGTGATGTGCTTACTGACTTTGAGACCGCACTTGCCATAACGAGTGCGGGTACTGATGATGCTCTTGAGCGTTGTATTTTGCTAGGTGAGCAGGCATCGCAAGAGCCGCAGCTGGCGGAGCAGTTGGCCGCGTTGGAGAGTGGCCCCTTCTTGGAGGGCGACAGGCTATTTAAACCGATCTCATCCTCCACCCGCATCACTACCTCCTTGGAGGAACCACCAGAGCTGGAGCTTAAGCCCCTCCCTCCTCATTTGGAGTATGCATTTCTCCGGGAGGGGAATAAGCTACCAGTCATCATCAGCTTGACCCTCACACCCGAGCAGAAAACCAGACTGGTGGCCTTGCTGAAGCAGTACGAGCGAGCTTTAGCGTGGAAGATCACAGACATCCGGGGGATCAGCCCCTCCTTTTGCTCCCACCGGATACTGCTGGAGAATGAGATGCGGCCAGTGAGGCAGCCGCAGAGGAGATTTACACCGAACCTGGAGGCCGTGGTTCGGGCAGAGATCGTGAAGCTGATGGACGCGGGGATCATCTTCGCCATTTCTGACAGCGAGTGGGTCAGTCCCACCCAAGTGGTGCCCAAAAAGGGTGGGATGACTGTGGTGCCTAACGAGAAGAACGAGCTCATCCCGATGCGCACGGTGACTGGGTACCGTGTTTGCATCGACTATCGGCGTCTCAACGACGCCACTCGGAAGGACCATTTCCCGCTGTCGTTCATTGATCAGATGCTGGAGAGATTGGCGGGGCACGAGTTCTACTGCTTCTTGGATGGGATGTCCGGGTACTTTCAGATCCCTATTGCACCGAAGGACCAGGCGAAGACCACTTTCACCTGCCCCTTCGGCACATTTGCCTACCAGAGGATTCCATTCGGGCTATGCAATGCCCTGGCCACTTTTCAGCGATGCATGCTCGCCATCTTTGACCGTCTGGTCGGCGAGATTATGGAGGTGTTTATGGACGATTTCTCGGTTTATGGAGACTCATTCTCTCACTGTCTCCATAACCTGGAACTTGTTCTTAAACGGTGTGAAGAAACGAACCTGGCACTGAGTTGGGAGAAGTGTCACTTCATGGTTCGAGAAGGCATAGTTCTTGGGCACAAGATCTCCAAGATGGGGATTGAGGTGGACAGAGCGAAGATCGAGACTATCAGCAAGCTGCCTCCTCCTACATCTGTTAAGGGGATCCGGAGTTTTCTTGGCCATGCAGGGTTCTATAGGCGGTTCATCAAGGATTTCTCGAAGATCGACCTGCCCCTAACTAAGCTTCTGGAGAAGGATGCCCCCTTCCAGTTCACTGATGCTTGCACAGCGGCATTCACAACCTTGAAGGAGAAGCTCACCCAAGCTCCTATGATGGTTGTTCCTGACTGGTCCCTACCATTTGAGCTGATGTGCGATGCCAGTAACTTTGCTGTTGGAGCTGTTTTGGGGCAGAGGCGAGATAAACACTTCCGGCCTATCTACTACGCCTCGAAGACCCTCAATGATGCCCAGGAGAACTACACCACCACAGAGAAGGAGCTGCTTGCAGTGGTGTTTGCCTTCGATAAATTTCGCCCCTATCTGGTCTTGTCCCATGTGACCGTGTATACAGATCACTCCGCGATTCGATACCTGATGAGCAAGGCCGATGCCAAGCCTAGTCTCATACGATGGATCTTATTACTGCAGGAGTTCGATATTGAGATTCGGGACAAGAAGGGAGCAGAAAATGTTGCAGCTGATCACCTCTCCCGGTTGGACGCACCTCCTGCGGACAATCTTGTGGAGGAGATCAACGACTCCTTCCCAGATGAGAGACTGATGATGATGTGCTTGGTGGAGAGTGTCACCCCCTGGTATTCTGATTTTGCGAACTATTTGGTGGGCAAGCAGCTGCCCAAGGGGATGACAACTCACACCAAGAGGGAAGTTTTTCTCCGATCTGAAGTACTACTTCTGGGATGACCCTCATCTTTTTCGGATCGGAGCCGACGGGATCATCCGTCGTTGTGTTATGGAGAGTGAGATGGAGGGCATTCTATCTCACTGTCATGAGGGACCTACTGGCGGTCATCATGGAGGAAACCGCACGGCGAGGAAGGTACTCCAGTCGGGCTTTTACTGGCCCACGCTCTTCAAGGATACAGACGCCTTCGCACGCAGGTGCGACCGATTCCAAAGGTCAGGTAACATCTCTGCCCGTGATGAGATGCCCCAGAATGTGTTTATAACTTGCGAAATTTTTGATGACTGGGGTATCGACTTCATGGGCCCCTTCCCTCCATCTTTTGGTAATAACTATATTCTGGTTGCTATTGACTACGTCTCTAGGTGGGATGAGGCGCAAGCTTTGCCCACTAATGATGCTAGACGTGTTTGTGGTTTTCTGAAGCAGCTATTCTCCCGGTTCGGGACACCTAGGGCCATCATAAGCGATCGAGGCACCCATTTCCAGGGTCAATTTGATAAACTACTGTCTCGCTATGGTGTGACTCACAAGTTGTCCGTGGCCTATCATCCTCAGACCAGTGGCCAGGCCGAGATGACGAACCGGGAGCTCAAGCGGATCCTGGAGAAAAAGGTGGATCAGTCCCGCAAAGATTGGTCCACCAAGCTCGATGATGCTCTCTGGGCGTATCGAACTGCCTACAAGACTCCCATTGGTACTTCACCGTACCGGCTTGTCTATGGAAAGGCATGCCATTTGCCCGTGGAGCTAGAGCACAAGGCCTTCTGGGCCCTTAAGCTGTTCAACTTGGATGTTCGTGTTGCAGGTATTGAGCGAAAAATGCAGATGTTGGAGCTGGAAGAGTGGCGTTACCACGCCTATGAGAACACCAAGCTGTACAAGGAGCGCACTAAGCGCCTACACGATGCACGGTTGCGGGGTCCGAAAGAGTTCCAGGTTGGTGATCGAGTTCTCCTTTATAACTCTCGCCTGAAGCTCTTTCCCGGAAAACTCCGCTCCCGGTGGTCTGGACCGTTCACGGTCACACAGGTGTTCCCGTATGGCACAATTGAAATTGCCAACCCGCAAACTGAGCCGTTTAAAGTGAATGGCCATCGTCTCAAGCTCTACCTGGGAGACGAGGTCGAACGTGCGGAGTTGGTAGTGGAACTCGCGGACCCTTAGTTCCGCCATGGGCGTCCAGCTAAAAGACGGTAAAGAAGCGCTTGTGGGGAGGCAACCCCACCACGGTTTGCATTTCTACCCTTTGTTTTTTTTATTTATTTCATTTTTGTCGGTTTTTGAGTCTTTGAGTCTGTCTGGAGTCTGTCTGGAAAGTATTTCGTGCCTTGGGCGGTTCTTTTTAATGTGCGATTGGGTAAATTTTAGAGCCGGGGCACGAATGAGTCTTGGTGGTTTGAAATTGGAATTTTGAAATCAGGCAAATTGGGCTCGGCAGTGAAAACACGGGCAGCAGGGGTTCAAAACACGGCCGTGTTTTGACCTCTGCCCGCCCGTGTTTTAATTGTTGGCTTGGCCCTCGCTTAACTGCCCTTGGCAGTAAAAGCACGGGCAGCCTGAGGGTCAAAACACGGCCGTGTTTTGCCCCCAGCCCGCCCGTGTTTTAAATTGGGGGGAGCACGGCCTCGGCCATCAAAACACGGGCGGGGCACGGTCAGAACACGGCCGTGTTCTGGCCCCATGTTTTTACCCCCCCCCCCCCCTATAAAAAGCGAATTTCAGCCCTCCCCCCTCATTTCCATTCATTTTCTCCCAACCCTAGCCGCCTCCCCTCACCGGAAAATCGCCCCTCTCCTCCTCTCCTTCGATTTTCCGGCCATAACTCCCTCTCGCGACCTCCAAATCACAAACCGCGACCACCCCCACGCTCCTGGCGTCGAGGAGCACATTCCCCAAAGGTTTGGGCGAGGTTGGCCGAGGTTGGTTCGCCGGCAGTGAGTTCTCCGGCGAGTCTCCGGTGAGTTTTTCCGGCGACTTGGGGTGCTTTTTGCCACTTTCTTCACCTCTCTCAGGGTATCTACTTGCGTCTCCAGGTGTGTTCTCTTTGCCTTTTCTTGTATTTTTGGAGAATCGATACCTAGAGTTAGGTGAAGAACTTGTGAATGTGACATAATTTGAGAACGATTTGGTCGGCCGATGGCTTTCTTTGCATGCTATATTTTATCTTGGGATTTCAGTTCCTCGGCCTACCATTTGAATGTTGGCATTATTTACGGGCTTGTTGTAGTTTTGTGTGTGGTTGGTTGATTGGTGCTTAATTGGTTTGGATTTGGTGTTTGTTTCCCGGGGGCCTAGTCCACTGTCCAAATCGCTCGATTTGAGGGCCCCCGGTGAATTTGGTTGTGTGATCCTCGTGTGCTGGGTATGCTTTTTCTCCGGGAGTCTAGTCTACTGTCCATATCTTTCGATATGAGGGCTCCCGGTGTGATTTTGACTAACATTGACCCTGTTCGCTCGTGTACCATTTTGTCCATTCTTGTGCTTTGCAGGGTCATGGAAGCCTACCTCGACCATTTGAGCATCACCCAGCGCCATCTGCTGCGGACTATCCGTACCCGCACCATCCCCGAGCACCTGCACCTCGATTTTGGGGTGTTCGAGGCGCTTCATGCCAGGCCGCAGATGGAGGCCGCTGTGCAGGCCTATGGTTGGCGGCGCCTTCTCTGCCTCGCCGAGCCGACCTACCAAGAGCTCGTCTGGGAGTTCTATGCCTCCTTCCACCACAACTAGAGGGGGAATGCCGACCATAGTAATGTCGTTCAGTTCACACTCGGCGGGATGGAGCACTCCATCAGTTACTGGGAGTTTGCCAATGCACTTGGGCTCAACTCCCCGCACTCCAGCAACGGGGTCCTGCGCTTGGACCTCACTGATCCCACCGACTTTCCATGCCAGGCGTACTTCCGGCGGATCTGCCTGCCAAACAATGCGGACGAGGAATACATCGCCATCCAGACGCGGGCCTCTCTCCTCAGGCCGGAGTGGCGCATCCTCAACCACCTGCTCACCAGTTCCTACACCCCCAGCCGGGGCCCGGCCAACCGGGTCACCCTCCGGATCCTGTTCTTCATGGAGGCGATGGGTCGCCCTGAGGACACCATCCAGCTGAGCTCGGTGGTCTCCCGGACATTCAGGAAAGCCGCCGCTAGCCAGGATCGCCACCTTGTCTGTGGTCCGGTGATCAGGGTCCTGGCCCGCTACTACGGGGTCGACATCACTGGGATGACCCAGGTCCACGGGCCCACTCCACTCAGCGAAGCCAACCTCCGCGCTCAGCACCTGGTGGCTCGCCAAGGGCGTCTGCACTGGATTGCGGGTCTTCCCCAACCACCTGCGCCCACAGAGGGACACCAGCCGGAGTCCAGCGCCGCTGGAACACGCCGGGTTCCTCGCCGTGCTACTCCTTGTGCCCAGGCTCCCGCGAGCTCCCGCTGCACCCAGATCTCCTGCTCCGGGGTCTCCTCCTCCCGTGGTGGTGCCCATCTCTGATCAGTTGGCGGCCATCGCTCAGCAGAACGAGCGCATTCTGGCCGGCTAGGAGCGCATTCACACCCGCCTCGATCGTGAGAGAGACCGCGACTGTAGTCTGATGTCCGGCCAGCACTACATCATGTCATACCTGGGCCTGGACCCGAACGCAGTTCACTACCCCTTCGTCCAGTCCCCGGGGTATGAGGACCAGTACCCCCCACCTTCCGGCGATGGTGGCGATGCATTCTAGTGGAGAGAGTACCTGGTTATGGCCGTGATTTCTGTTCCAGACTGAGACTCCATGTTGTTGTTGTTTCGTTTGGTTTTGTTTTATTTTGTTTTGGATTGTAGACTTGGGACTCCGATTCTATCACCCAGTGTGTGTCTTTTGTTGACTTTAGCTCTGTGCCTCTGACTGGGTCTCCTTCCAGTCCCTTGCTATTGTCTGGTCTGCCTCTCCATCTCCGTTCCTGATCTCATTTCACGGTAACATCGTTCCCCTTCCCTCTGCTCCATTGAGGACATTGTCGCATTTAAGTGTGGGGGGGGGGTTCTTTGTATTAATTGGAACGTGTGTATGGGTGCTTGGAGCCTAGTCCACTGTCCAAATCTCGAGATTTGAGGGCTCCAAGCACTGCTGTTTGCTTGATGATTGATCGTATTGGCACTATGGATGTGATTAGAGAATTGAATGGCTTTTGACTCGATGCATGACAACTTGAGTGTGACTAAGACAGCCTATTACGATGACTGAGATGTGTAGTAGAGTTGTGTAGGGGTTCAGTTTTCAACTGTTTGCTTACCAACTGCGACTTGCATTTGATCACTTGCTTTTGACAGTCATTTATGCATCTAGTTCAGGGAATCAGAATGTGAGATAGAGCATATAGGTAGCCATGTGAGATTTGAGCCTGCTCGTTTCTTTCTTGTGCGATAGATCCCTCTTCCATGAAATGCAGCATTCACGTTGTCACTAGCTAAGATGATGGAGGCATAGGATTAGCCCACGACCAAACTGACTGTCCTGATGTTTCATATCCCCTAGTCAGCCCCTTTGAGCCGTGTGTTATCCTTTCTTTCAGTCTACAATGAAAAATCACCCTTTGCATCTTTTAGAAGGTTCCACAGAGTGGTTTTTACGTGTTTTCTGCTGTTTCTGCTAAATGTAATGTGAGGGTTGGAGGTAGTTCTTAAAAGTTGGGCGTGTATTTGAAAAATGTTCAGAGGTGGTGGTTCTCTTAAGGAATGAATAAAGAAAAAAATAAAGAAAAACAAAGAAAAAATGAAAGCAAAAGAGAGCCACCACCAAATTCTGAATAATGCCCATTAGGTAGTGTTTCTTAGCAGTCTTGCTTGGAAATGCTAACATTTTTATAACCTCCTTCGCTCTTGTGCCCTAAAGAATTTGATTTATGCAAAATAGCGGGACGAAAGTTACTGGTTTGCTTGACTGTGGTTTGGTCGGGTTGGGAAATGTGGAACCTTGTGCTATAACTACCACCACCTAAAAGGCCTTTTCCCCATGTCCAAGACCCTAGCCAGTCATTTGAACCTGTGTCTAAGACCTCTGGATTAGTTAGTGGTGACACCCCCTATGTGAACTCTAGCATTTAGAGGCTGCATTCATGGTGAAGAGACGTTAGGGATTGAGAGAATAAGCATGCGCATTTTTCACATCAAATTGTCCTGACCCCACTGGTCGAGAGTGAGCGATTCATTTTCTCATATTCTCTATACTCTTTACCCCGGTGAGGACCTAGATTGCTCGGTCTTAATTCTGATATCTTGAGCTTTGTGCATGAAGTGACTGTTTCGAACAAGTGGTTGAGTCAAGTCTATGTTGGTTGGTGAACAGAAGAGAACTCTTCCTTTGCTCGACTTTATTGCATTCGAATGTCATCTATGGTGGTTGTCTAGGTTGTCGTTCGATTTGCCATGTGTTGATGATCGAAAGCAAGTATGATCCACGTGTTTTGTGCCGATATGATTTGCCCTAAAGCCTGCTTGATTGAAATGTTTTGAGCTTACCTGGTGTCTGACTTGGTTTGCTTAGGGACAAGCAAACGGTTAAGTGTGGGGGAGTTTGATAACGATGTAATTACATGATTTTATACCCCTATTTCTTATCCAATTGCGGAGCATAGTTGTATGTTTTGGCCTATTTTACGCCGGGTTGTGCTACTTTGTCCTATTTCAGGTCCCAGGCGTCGAAGGGAAGGCCAAGCGCGAGTTTCGGAGCATTTGGAAGTCGTTTGGTCGAGCCAGGACCAAAACACGGGCAGGAGGCCTCAGGAACACGGCCGTGTTCCTGGCCGTGCTTTTAATGCTGAGGCTCTCCACATGTGTGCTACACCAACTAAAAAACACGGGCGGGATTGATTAGGACACGGTCGTGTCCAACGTAGAACACGCCCGTGTTTTCTCCCAGACCGTGCCCGTGTATTTACCACGTGGCAGAGGGCACGGGCGGGCTGGATCAGAACACGGCTGTGTCCTCAACCGTGTTCTGGCCAGTGATGCCCTTTTAGGCAGATTTCAGCCAAAAAGAGAGGGGATTCGAGTTTTAGAGAGACAGAGCGATTCCTAGAGAGAGAAAGCGAAGAACAAGAGTCTCCAAGTGCCCTAGCTTGATCTTCATCACCATTGGAGCTTGGCTTGAGCTTGGAGGAGTGTCGATCAACGTCCAGGAGCAGAAATCCATCCTTCATAGTATGATTTCCGCGTCTGAATCTGCTTTTGCTTCTTTCTCCATGGAGTAGTTCTCCCATTCATCTGGGTGTGGGAAACCCTAGATTTGTATGTTAGGTTTGATTGTATGAACCCAAGTACTGTTTCTATGATTTGATTATATTCGATTGAGGTTTGAATGATTGAATGGCATGAATCCTGATCAAATTCCTGTTGTTTCTGCTTTAACCTAGAATGAGAATATCTGCCTAGGTTGATAGAGTATCCTTAATTGAAGGTAGTGAATTGGTGACTTTAGTCGAGGAGCCAATTCGCTATTCTGTACCGAATTCAATTCGGTAGTGGAGGTTTGGTTCGTTAGGGCCTCAATCTGTTTACTCCGGTGGAGGTTAGTCGCCCGCTAGAGACTCGGATTGAGAGGGTCTGGAGACCTTTAGTCGAGACTTCAGACTGTTTGAGAACCTTCCGCAGTATAACTATCATAGAAATTGAACTTGGTAATTGCAATCCGGCTTAACTGCAGTCTAGGGGGAACCATATCCGGGTGACCTCTCTTAACCTGAAAACAATCGTTTAGTTGCTTTTCTTGTTTGTTAGTTTAGACCTTCACTAAAGTTTCATTGCTAGATAATACGAATTCACTGAGTAGTCATCATATCTAGGACCCGGGTTGACTTTAAAACCTAAACCCGCTATACTACGCTTTAGAAAGTGGTTTCACTTGGCCATTTTCTAGAGTGACAGTAGGAGTGAGTCAATACCCCTCCGACAAACGCTGCGGAGGCAGCAATTTCAAAATGGGGCTTCAGTTTTAGGCTTCGGCGTATTATAATTTGAGTAGATAGTAGATAGATAGATAGATAGATATTTCTCCTATTTTTACTTTTTTTTAACTAGTTAGAGTCGATCTTCAACTTGTTAGACTCAATTATTCATTCTATTATCACTATTTTTCATTCATAAAGTGTTTTCCCCTTCATTTTATCGTAAAAAGTAAAATTTGCGTGTATTTTTTCAAATAACATGTAAGAGTGGGTCGACTCGCCCCGTCCCATACTCGTGTGGGTTTTACCCGCCCGACCCGCAGTAGCGTGGGGCGGGGTATGGTTATTGAGGTACCCCCGCCTTAACCCGCTCCATTGCCATCACTACCAGAGGGGTGGTCTGCAGGGAATGAGCGACTACTTGACTATGAAATCGGGACTTATGAAGAGTTAGATGACCACTAGAAAGCACTATTGAACGAGCGGTTCAGCCTCTATGCCAAGGGGGTGGGCGCGGCCTCCTTGTCGGAGCTTTATGAGGACTAGAGGTGGAAATCAGTACGGTATCGGTATCTCAATACCAAATACTGAAATCCTGAATACCGAATTACACTCTAGAATCAATTTCAATCCCTAAATAATTTCGGTATCCCAATCTCAATCCCTAAATATTTTGGTATCCCAATCGGTACTTCGGTATCCCAATCGGTATTATCGAATACGAAATCAATTACCTTTACAATTAATAATTAAATATATAAATTAGATTTGATTGTTTAATATAGGACAAAGAGACTAAACAAAAAGAGTTTTGAGTTTGACTAGAGCTAGGATATGGATAAGGAGAATGGAGTAAAGGTGACATCTCAAGTTTTTGTCATTGGTAATCTTTAATTTGATAAATTGGAGGCTAAGAGAAGACTAGTACTAGTGTTTGCCTTTTGGGGTTATGAAAATAACAATAGATTGGTGGTTGAGGGTAGTGTAGTAGTGAATGAGAGAGTCTAGTTGAGAGGATAAAATACACACTAGCTTATATTTTGGTATTGTTCGCTATTTCGGTATATACCGATCCCAATCCCGTAATCCCTAATACCGAAAAACAATTGAAATTGAATCTGCATCACAATAAATAATACGTGTATTCCCTGATACCAGAAAAGAAGAAATAAGATTCCAACCCGAGAGCCTCAAGCTCCAAAACCTTCTGTTTCATCGAATTGTGTTGTGTTCCTCTTTTCCCTTCTGTTTCATCGAATTTTACATGGTATCAGAGCTGATCTGATCTGCCCTAGTTCTACGACATGTCCGACGACGAGTGCTCCAAAACCTCGGCGTCCAAGTTGAAATCGGCGGCCTCCACATCGCTGGCGTTGTCGCTGCACCTCTCCTTCACCAGTCCGACAGCCTCAGTCACATCTATGTGAGAGAGCTGCTTAGTGACGTAAACTATGGCGAGTGGGTGGTGGATTTTACCGATTCGCTCATCGCCAAGAACAAACTGTGTTTCGTGGATGGAAGTCTTCCTGCGGCCCAATCTCAGGCTGAAACTAAGGCGTTAAGGCAGTGTAACGCGACGGTCAAGGGATGGCTCAAAGCCTCCATGACAAAAGAAGTTTGTAGCAGCGTGCGGTTCGTGGCCACATCAAGGGAATTTTGGGTTGATTTGCAATCCCGATTTGGCAAGAGTACTGCGTCGCGCTTGTATGAGCTAAAGGGAATGATCATCTCGCTCCAACAAGAAAAGGCATCGGTTTCAGCCTTCTACACGAAGCTACGGGGGTTGTGGGACGAGATTCAATCAATCACACCCTCACTTGAATACACGTGCTCCGGCTGCAGATGCGATGTAAAACGCCGGCAGCGTGAGGTACGTGAGAGTGAAACACTTTTTGACTTTCTCATGGGTCTAGATGATGCCTTTTCAACAGTCAAATAACAAATATTGGCAATGAAGCCGATACCTAGCCTTGGGGAAGTGAATCAGTTGGTGATGAATGACGCTCATCAGCGACAACTTTCTAGTAGCCATCGGCCCAGGCCCGAGGCCGCGACCTTCGAGGCTCAGGGGGAGCGTCGTCAAGAGCGCTCTAAATGCTCATCTCCTCGGCCTGACCGTGAAGTGGACGACAAGCCCGGCTGTTCGCATTGCCGGTGACGCGGTCATTCTATGGAAACCTGCTACCAACTCGTGGGCTATCCTCCACGCGAGTCTCCTCGACCAGATGCTCCCTCACGTGGTGATCGTGCTCCTCATTCGACGCCGCAAGTAGCACAGGTCGACGCGTCGGCAAGCACACTGCCAGGACTCATAGCGGCACAATTTGAAGCTCTCGAGGCACTCTTGGGTTCTGATTTGGCACATCCTGCCTTGGCTTCGAACGAGCCTTCCTCAAACATGGCTGGACTTACTCTCGAAGAAGCTGATTGGGATGGGTAAGCACGTGGATGGCCTCTACTATCTCCGATTGTTGGATAGTGCACACCCCATGGCGAACACCGTGCAACGGTCGATTGATGGTTCCAGGATGTGGCATTCTCGACTCGAGCATCCATCCTTGGTGAAGATGAACTTGTTACAGCATTCCCTTGGTTGTTCTTTCATTCACACTGAAGAATCATGTCGGTCTTGTTTGCGTGCTAAGCAGACTAGAGATGTTTTTAAAGAAGCAAATTTACACTTCCCGTGACGTCATATTTCTCGAGAATGTCTATCCCTTCCATGATCTCGTCGCCTCCAAGCTTGATCCGGCTACAATATCAGCTCCTTCCTTTACGACTTCGCATCCTGTCGATGATGATGTTGCCTACTCCCAGCCGCAGCTGGTTCCCACTTCATCGGCAGAAGCCGAGTCTTCTACTGCTCCTGATACAGCTTCTGGGTCTTCCGAGGAGACCACCTCGCCTCAGTCCCCTATTTCGGATCATCGACGACCACGGACGTTGCTGCCTCATCACCCATGCCCTCGTCTGCGTCACCTATTCTGGAGCCACCCCCACCTCGCCGTGGTGATCGAGTTCGGTATCCCTCCACTCGGCTCGCTGACTATGATGTTCAACTGCCTGGCGCTGCCCATTCAGCTACCACGGTATATCCTCTAGACGATTACCTTAGTTATCATCGTCTCTCGGCTGACCATCATGCGTTTGTCGCGGCGGTCACGGCTATTGATGAACCAAGGTACTTCTTCCAGGCAGTCCGTTACAAGCAATGGCGCGATGCCATGCAGGTCGAAATCACCACTCTCGATGCTAATGGCACCTTGACTTTGGTCTATCTACCTCCAGGAAAGAAGGCTATTGACTGTAAATGGGTTTACAAGATTAAATTCAACCCAGATGGCTCCGTTGAGCGCTACAAGGCACGTCTTGTCGCCAAAGGGTTCACCCAAATCGAAGGGGTGGACTATCACGATACTTATACACCGGTTGCCAAGTTGGTCACTGTCTGTTACCTCCTTGTCGTTGCTCTTAACCGGGGGTGGCACATTCACCAGCTGGATGTTAATAACGCCTTTCTTCGTGGCGATTTGCAGGAAGAGGTCTACATGAAGATCTCATAGGGTTTTCCCGTCCTAGTGACACTAGGGTATGCCGATTGAACAAGTCCCTTTATGGATTGCGGCAAGCCTCTAGGAATTGGTATCAAAAGTTTACGCAGACGTTACTCGAATTTCAGTTTGTGCATAGTCGGGCTGTTCATGCTCTGTTTACTTACCGGCGTGAAGATACATTTGTCGTGGCACTCATCTATGTCAATGATGTGATTCTCACTGGAAACGATCTCTCCTTTATTCATCAGGTTAAAACCTTCCTTCACGGTCGGTTTACTATCAAGGACTTGGGGCCTCTCAAGTACTTCCTTGGGATAGAGGTTGCTCATTCTCCGAAGGGGATGGTTCTAAATCAACGGAAGTACGTGTTAGATATTCTCACAAATGCCGGTTTAACTGCAACTCGTCCTTGTTCGACTCCGATTGAGCAACAACACCGTCTGGGGCGCGATCCTTCTCCCCAGCCAGTGGCGGATCCAGGGGGTGGCCACCCCGGGCTACGGCCCAGCCCTCCTCTGGATCCAAAGCTAATATAGTCTTTATGAATTTTTTGATTTTAGTCATTCGGCCCAGTATTATTTTATAATAAGATTGAGTATAGCTAGAAAAATAGTTCAGATGAATATATTTAAATCACTACTCTAAATTTAGCCTATAAATTATAGCCCAAAAAATTTTCTTCTAAAAATATAATGAAACCTAAAGTTCTAAAAGTCTAAAGTGTAAAAGGCAAAAAGAAATATAAGGTTTGTTCCCTTGAAAAGTCACTTGAGGAGTTGTTGGATGTAGGAATGGATACATAATAAAACATGTGAGAACTAATTTGCGCAATAAAACGAGCGGTGAATTTCTTGTCGATTGCTTAACTATTTTATTTGAAACAGATTGTGGATGTAGACTTCATTATTGATGCATTTACTACATTAAAAGACCGTCGTGTACAATTACCATTGTAAAATTAACTATAATCATTATATTTTTTACGTTATTTAATTTTCTAATAAAATGCGGCCCAGTGCTCTACAATGTTCTGGATCCGCCGCTGCCCCCAGCGCGTGATCCTTAGGCCTATAGGCGCCTTGTTGGTCGATTACTGTATTTGACAGTTACTCGACCCGATATCGTTTATGCCGTCAACCTTCTCAACCAGGCCATGCAGTCCCCTACTCAGGCTCACGAGGATGTCGCAGTCCGTATCCTTCGTTACCTCAAGGGGTCTCCCAGTCGTGGAGTTTTTCTCTCGGCTATTTCCCCTCTGATGTTGACTGGTTTCAACGATGCTGATTGGGGTGGGTGTCCTACCACTCGCCGTTCCACAACAGGTTTCTTCATCACTCTTGGCGGTTCGCCCATTTCTTGGCGGACAAAGAAGCAGACTGTTGTTGCTCGCTCCTCCGCTGAAGCCGAGTACCGAGCGATGGTCAGTACTGTCAGTGAGCTTATCTGGCTCCGCTGGTTACTCAGTGATCTCAGCATCCCCTCCTCCGGTCCCACCGTGTTATACTGTGATAACCAGGCAGCACTTCACATTGTTGCCAACCGGGTCTTCAACGAGCGCACCAAACATGTTGAGATGGCACTACAAGAAAATTGGCTTTTAGTGTCGGTTATTTCTTATGTTTTGTGTCGGTTATAACCGACACAAAAAAAAATTAGAGTCGGTTCACTTAACCGACACGAAACCTGCTGACACTAACCCGATTCATGTCGGTTTTGAGCAACCGCCGGAGTAACCGATGCAAAAATGAATTGTGTCAGTTATTTTGTGTCGCTTTAACCGACGCTAATCATATAAGAAATAATCATTCTAATTATTATTTTCTTAATTATATGAATTATTTGTGTCGATTTAACCGACTCGAAATAACCGACACAAATTATAAAATAAAATAAAAATAAAAAAACTTCCGCCGCCGGAAGCAGAGATCCGTCTCCTCCATCCTCAGAAAGCCTCCAATACCCAGAAAGCCCCAACACCAAGAAATCCCCATACGCAAAAAAAAAAAAAACCAGATCGTCGTTGCCATCACACCTCCGCCCTAGCAACTCTGTCGTCTATCCACACCACCGCACCTCCATCTCCGGTCGTCTATTCTGCATTCTCTGTGTTGTCCATCGACGGAGAAAGAAGGAAGAAGGAGTCTTCCTCTCCCTGTCCGGAACGCGACCAGATCCAACATCAGAACCCAAAACTTTGTTCGACTCACTCTTCCTCTATCTCAAATCTCCCCTGTCTTCCTCTGCCCTCCCCTGTCTCAAATCTCTCCTCTCAAATCGGCGTCGCTGCTAGGGATGGCAATATTACTCATACCCATGGGTATTTTACTATCCAACCCAATTGGGTTGGGTATGGAATCCAAATAGATGTTAGATGGGTAGAGTTTGATGGGTTTGTACCCATACCCATTTACTTGGGTTGAGTTGGGTTTTTAACATATGGATTTGGGTTTGTATCCATACCCAAATGCAAATTACAGTTTGGTACCTAAACTTAATAGTTATGCATATTTAGTACCTAAATTAAATTTTTTTTCATATAAGTCCTCAAAATATCAATGAAAAATTACATTTTAGTACCTAAAATTTTTTGGTATCACATTTTGGTGCCTAAACTTTTCAAGTTTTACAAATAGGTCCAATTTTTGTATGTGTAGTTAAAACACCCTCAAGTAAATGGATATCCATATCCAACCCATACCCATTTAGATAATATCCATATCTAACACAAACGCATATACAAACCCCAAACCCATACACACATCACCCAAACCCTACCCATAATAAATGGGTCTACTTAGGTTTGGGCAAAATTACCCATGGGTGGGTAAATTGCCATCCCTAGTCGCTGCTGCTTCTAGGGGCTACTCCACCACCTGAAATCAACCAATATAAATTAAAATAAACCCAATTACAAATCTTTTGTTCATTTGGCAAAGAATAAGAAGAAAACAGACAATCAGATTGGGAACCCAAATAGCTGGCAACCCTGGTCTCCTTTAGCCCAAGCGGTGGCGCAGCCGATGGAGAAGAAGATGAGGAGGCACTGAGAGAGGTCGGAGAAGGCGGCAGGAAGGCTTCTTCTTGAAGATCTGGAGCGAAAACCCCAACATCTGCCATCTCGATCTCTCCGCCGCCACCATCTCATCCAACCTTCGAAGCCTCACTCTCTGACCCCACCTTGCTGGAACCCTTGCTCTGTTGTCTCGACAGAGCAAGCAGCTAGAGGCGGAGGTGTCGTTTTTCTTAGAGGAATCAAAGGAAATGAAAGAAGGTTTTGTTTTCTTGAGAATAGAGTGAAAGGTGAAGGGGTTGTTGTTTGGAGAGGAACGAAGGAGAGATGTAGGTGAAGGGCTCGTTTTCAATTTCCAACAGAGAGAAATAGTGGTTTGAAATTTGGGCGGTGGTGGGTTTGATTTATCTGCTAAAAATTTTCAACCATAAAGGGGGGAAATTTTGGGCGGTGGTCAAAATTTTGGTGGGAATTTCTAACGAAAAAATTAGGCGGGCATTGAAAAATTGGGCGGGCAAAGGATTTGTGTCGGTTAAATACGAAACCGACCCAAATCAACAATAATTGTGTCGGTTATAGTGAAAACCGACTCAAATACTATAGAAATTGTGTCGGTTCTTATTAACCGATGTAAAATCATAAAAAATTGTGTCGGTTGCTTAACCGACACAAATCTCCGACGCTAAATAATTTTTTAGTGTCGGTTCAATGAACCGACACAACACAACCGACACAAAACCCCTATTTTCTTGTAGTGTGGACTGTCACTTTGTTCGCGAGCGTGTTCAATCACTTGAGATTGCCCCTACCAAGATTGCTACCTCCGAACAACCAGCTGACTTGTTCACGAAGGGATTGAGTGTTCATCAGTTTCATCATCTCTTCGTCAAACTCGGACTTCTTGACATTCACTCCTTAGCTTTAGGGGGAGCGTAGTGATCTGTAATTACCGTCCATTAAAATTAGGGATCATATTGTAATTTACCCCCTCTCCACGTTGTATGTGTTTTAGGAGAGCTAGGGTTGTTTTAGTTTAAAACTCTCGGCTAGGGCAGCAGCCGAAAACGAGTAAACAGAAAAGAAGAAATAAGATTTCGGCCTGAGAGCCTCAAGCTCTCCGTGGAGTAGTCCCGTTCACATCGAACGGGGAAACCACGTAAATCGCGTGTTGTGTTCCTCTTTTCCCTTCTGTTTCATCGAATTTTACATATGGTAATACCAAATATAGACAAATTCGACACGGTATTCGATATATATCCCAAATATTGGTACCAAACTTCCAACCCCAAGAACTTTGATATTTTTCCTTTATCTTTTACAGGATTAATCGCGCTCTTACGCCTTCGCGTTGGAGGGGTTGACTATTCGACTGTCGTGAGTATTATGACCGCAACCGACGAGGTGCCCAAAGCGGAGAAGAAACCATGCGCTGAGAATAAAAGTGCCCAAAGAAGGAGCTGGTCGTGCAACATCGAGAGATCTTTGCCAATCTGTGCATTTTCACGATCACTTCAGCAGCTGTCTTCTACCATTCCTTGTGCTCTTTTGTCCCAATTTCTCCCCAACTTGTCCAACATCGATTCTTTTGTCATATTTACCTGCTAGAACCTGCAATGTACACAAACAAGTGCAAGCTAGTATAAAATAGACTAAGGGAATACTCCAAATCAAGCTAAACTATCGAAATGTGAGGGAAAAAAATATGTGTAATTATGTTCGAATTAGTTAAACCATAATCGAACAAGATACTACCCTACTTTTGGAATGGAAGAGGCAATGTCGCATACTAATTGCCTTGTATTTCTTATGGAGCATGGTAGTCTTTGATATGTGGTTGAAGGGGTATTTCAATACGAGTGTTCTATTTGTCAATCATTCATTTACAATTCGGGTTGAGGTACCAATTGTGTGTTTTTTCTTAAAATAAAGTATGATAGACATGCATAGTAACTAATAAGCTAAGAGCAATATACTTGTAGATGAATTTCGTGCGGATACTTAAACATCAATTATTTGGGATAAATATCACATTTGGTCATCGAGTGACCTAAATTGATATTAAATTTTTCTAAGGACTAAACAAGACACTATTTAGTAATCTCAGTGACCAAATGTTATATTTATCCCAAATAATTGATGTTTAAGTATCCGCACGAAATTCATCTACAAGTATATTGCTGTTAGCTTATTAGTTACTATGCATGTCTATCATACTTTATTTTAAGAAAAAACACACAATTGGTACCTCAACCCGAATTGTAAATGAATGATTGACAAATAGAACACTCGTATTGAAATACCCCTTCAACCACATATCAAAGACTACCATGCTTAATGGAGTTGGACGAAGGCTAACGGGAGAGTTACTAAATGTGACCTGTTTCAGTAATTCGAATAAATAAATGTGACACGTTTCAGTAATTCGAGTGACCGGAGTTGGACGAAGGCTAACGGGAGAGTGACTAAATGTGACATGTTTCAGTAATTCGAGTGACCTAAATTGATATTAAATTATTTTAGTGATTAAACATGACACGATGTAGTAATCTCAGTGACCAAATATGACATTTATCCCAATTATTTGGACACTAGTTTATAAAGTGTCGATATATATTCAACAACCGTGAGTGTCTTGATAGACCGTTAATTGCACATATTTTTACCCCTATTCTTGAGCCGTTTTGAGATGTTGATTCTCGTGTTTTAAGTCGATTTCACGCTAGGTTGTTCTTGTTTGTGATATTTCAGATCCTAGTACGTGAATGAAGGCTTGGGAACGAGTTCGGGGTCGATTGGACAAAGATTGGACGTTTGGCGAGAAGCTGAGGAACTCACACGGGCACGCCTAAAATCCTACACAGCCGTGTGACTTGGCCGTGTGGCACCAATTTGCACGGGCAAGCCACACTGGCCGTGTAGGGGACCCCTTGTGACCGTGTGGAAAGTCCAGGGAGCTCACATGGGCAGACTAAAATCCACACGGCCGTGTGGTTTTGGCCTTGTAGCGTGCCTGAAGCCACTTAAGTGAAACGCGGCGTTTTGCACATCCACACGGGCAGAATGGAAATCCACACGGCCGTGTGGTCGGGAATTTCTGGGTTTTAACCCAATTTCCAGCCAAGGGAGAAGGAAGTGAGTTTTAGAGAGACAAAGCGTATACCTAGAGAGAGAAAGGGACGAATCTGATTCTCCAAGGGCCTTAGATCGATCTCCATCACCATTGGAGCCCGACTTGAGCTTGGAGAAGAGCTGATTGAGTGCCATACGCAGAATCTCATCCTTCACAGTATGGTTTCCGCATCTGAGCTAGATTTCTCATCTCTCTCTATGGAGTAACTTTCTCTTTCACCTGGGTAAGAAGAACCCTAGATTTGTATGTTAGGTCTGATTGTATGAACCCAAGTACAGATTCAGTGATATGATTATATTCAATTGAGGTTTGATTTGTTGAATGGCATGAATCCTGATCAAATTCCTGTTATTTCTGCTTTGACCTGGAAAGAGAATATCTGCCTAGGTTGATAGAGCACCCTTGATTGAAGGTAGGGAATTGACGACTTTAGTCGAGGATTCAATTCACTATCCTGTACCGAATTTACTTCGGTAGTGGAGGTTTGGTTCGTTAGGGCTTCAATCTGTTTACTCTGGTGGAGGTTAGTCGCCCGCAGGGGACTCAGATTGAGAGGATCCGGAGACCTTTAGTCGAGACTGCAGACTGTTTAAGAACCTCCCGCAGTATAACTATCATTGAAATTGAACTTGGTAAATTACAATCCGGCTTAACTGCAGTCTAGGGGGAACCATATCCGGGTGACCTCTCTCGACTTGAAAACAACCTTTTAACTGCTTTGCTTGTTTGCTTGTTTGGACCTTCACTACACTTTCACTGCTAAATAATAAGAACTCACGGAGTAGTCATCACACTTAGGACCCGGGTTGACATTAAAACCCAAACCCGCTATACTACGGTTTAGGAGGTAGTTACACTTGGCCATTTTCTAGAGTGACGGTAGGAGCGAGTCATAACTCTATTTCCTCAATTAACATTATTACATAACGTGAGTTTTGTCCATTCCATCAAATACGCAATTGAGATATATGCATATGTACTAATACAAGTGAGCCTCTACACCAACCTCGTATTCTTCCTTGTGAATTGAGCATCACCATGGGTAGATAATTACTAGTTCCAACATTGTTATTTGTAAGTTGTAATGTCGTGGCTTCAAATTATCTTGTGATGAACCAATTGATTATGAAAGTCTGCGCCTCAATTTGGCTTATTCACGCATTATTGATTTTTAATGCTATTTTGAATCGAATTGGGGCTTGCGCGCTTCAGTTGGGGTTATTGGTTGTTTTTAAACGAATTGGGGCGTGCACGTCCCAATTTGCTTCTATAGACAGTAGATTTGGAAATATTTTCACAAATGCAGAATTTTGGATAGGGTAAATGCTACATTTGGTCACTGAGATTACTAAATCATGTCATGTTTAGTCACTAGAAAAAATTAATATCAATTTTGGTCACTCGAATTACTGAAACATGTCACATTTAGTCACTCTCCCGTTAATTTCCGTTCAACTCTGGTTACTCGATTTTTTTTTTTTTATGAATGTCACTCGAATTACTGAAACATGTCACATAACACGATTTAGTAATTCCAGTGACCAAGTGTGACATTTACCCATTTTAGATAATATTTTTAAAAAACACAATATTTTAGGGGAAAATAACCTTATTTGCCGGCTAGTAAAAAACCAAGCTAAAAGCCATCTCCCACAAAACCGAATAAATGCCCCGCCTATGCCTCTTCAATTATCAGGCCCCCTAGGTTTGACCTTTGTTACATCCCCATATCCTTTGACCATCTTGCTGCCCCTTTTAATATTTTCTTTTCTGGTTAATTATTGTGTGGTGCAAGTTGTTGAGTCGTTTTGAACAATGGAAAATGGTAACAAACCGTGTGGACCTCTAGATTCATCATGTGCTTCCCCTACCTCTCTCTGTCATCCAGCACATTCATTATTGTTTTTTACTATTTGCCATAAACTCTCGCCATGATTAGTTCAATAATTAACCACACATATCTCACATTTTGGAGAATCTCAATTCTCAAGTCTTAACATGCTTCTCCAGATTCAATTCCTGTCCCTCGAGAAAATGCTTGTATTGAGAAAATGCTTTGAATTAACAACTGATTTAGGCAATGTGAATTAGTTTGTTATGTTGTGCTACCTCTCTAATTGTTTGAAATCGTATAATTTTCATACTAACAGATGACAAAAGCATATGACCGGTGCAAATTTTTGTTCCAAAAATTAATTTTTATTTTAAATAAGATAATTTAGAACTAAAGTATAAAATACGAGGGTGGCTCGCAAGAAATTGGTAAGCATGTTTATAGGGAGGCGAATGTAATTGCAGGCTACCTATCCAATTTAGGACATTCGTTTTTCGTTAGTTTTCATAGATTAGTCATACCTGATAGCTAGTGTGTTGGTGTATTGGTTAGACCATGACTTTACTAGGGACCAAATATCCCATTGGCAAATATGTGCAGGGCAAATATGTGTATTGGTTAGACCATGAGTCATGACTTTACTAGGGACCAAATATTCGTTTTTCGTTATTATTCAATCACTCATTGGCAAATATGTGTAGGGCAGCACCACCACCTAATCCGCTGCTAATCATGGCAGCTAAACCGCGGTTTTGTATAATGATGAAAAAATGAACCCACCATACGAAACAACAAAATAATGTCTCACGTGCCACGTGTTTAGTTTCACACACAGTTTCCCTCCTTTTAGACTTGGCAATCGGACCGGGTTGGGTAATTTCGGATTGTAGACTCTGGTTACGGGTCAGATCATGTTTGGTTGACTTATTTCGGGTCAAAAATCAACCTAGCCCATTCGGTTTTGGGCAGGGTTACAGGTAGTTTCAGGTTATAAGCGTTCTCAGAAACAATATCAAACATGCTTCATATTTTCTCAAAGAACACAAATTTTCACATATGCATGATAATAGTTTACCTAACACATGTCAATTAACATATTCTCAAATCTTCACGTGCTAATTAAATAAAATACAAATTGCGCAAATCGTCAAAAAACAATCACAAGAGTAATAATTCTACAAGAAACACATGATATTTGATTATCCTTAAACTCCAAACATGTCATTTAAATCTTTGCGTTTTTTTTTAACATCTCACCAATTTATGAGTGATTTGATCATTTTGAGAGTGATATATAAAATAAAATGGGTCTAACGGGTCGATCCGCTAACCCACCCGACCCGACCCAAAAAATTATGGGTTATCAAGTTCGGATCATTCGAATTTCGGGTTATAATTTTTTTTGTTTTTCAGATGATTTCGGATCGAATCAACGAATCGGATTGTAATTTGCCAGGTCTGTCTCCTTTATTTGTTTATGCATTTGAATTTCACCGACAGTGGTCATCTCCACGAACATTATAACTGTCAAAGAAATTGACAAATGATAAATTAGAATACATGATTTTTGGCAATACAATAATCACAGAGATAATAGCAATTAAAAATGCCCATAAGTTGGATTTAAAATGTCCTATCTATCGCTCACATACGTTGTATTATATAGGCAACACAACCACCACTCTTCTTTTGTCCAGTATATGACAAGAGTTAAATCAAGATGCATGATACCTAACTTAGGTATCCAAGGAAGCAACAGCCATGCCCTATAGCTATGTGTAAAGATCTAATAACACTGTAGACGATTTGCATTGAAAATTTAAGGTTTAATTCACCCGCATAGTCATAACATTCATGATTTTGACAAATATAGCCATTTTTTGAATAGTACACTGATGTAGTTTTTTCCGTACAATTCTTTGACGGTTCATTTAACTTGCTGACTGGACTAACGGCCGCGGCTGATGTGGCGTTGTTTCTTTTGCATCTTTGCCACGTGGAAAACAATTTGTTTTTAATAAAAAGGTAGAACGACAAAGAAGAAGCCAAAAAGGGGATTCAGATCACTTTCCCCTTTTTCGTTCATCTATTCCCAACAACCTCAGCTCCTTTTCTCTCGACTCACCCCAACCGTTCACGATCGTCGACAAAGGGAAGCCATGCATTCGGCCGACGAGTAGCATCGGACGGTCGCTCCTTCGACGGCGGTACGGACTTCGGCGGTTCGGCTGACGGCGGCTAAGAAACATCGGCGGAGGAAACCCTAAATTTCGCGTTGCTAAGAAACCCTAAATCGTGCGATTGGTGAGTCCTTGTGAACTGCTCTGGTTTTCTTCTTTGCACGGTTCGAATGAATGAATGATTTGTTAACGGGAAGTGGGTCTTGTGTATTTATAGGTTCAAAGGTGGAAAGCGACATCCCAACTTCTTCGAGGGACAAGAATAAGTTTTTTTCACGTGCCCCTGAAAAAGACAGTAAACACCTGGAACCTCTGGTTATAATCGTCATTTAGTATAAAAGCTTCCACTTCTCGTGCTTCTCTTGGTTGTATGTGGAGTTCCCCAATTTGTTTAATCGCTTCTTGGATGTGTGTGTTTGACTTGTTTATTAGCGATTAATCATTAATTAGTTGTTAATGGAATAAACAATGAATTTTTGCAGAGAGATGGCAGATTCGTGAGAGGAAGCGAATGGTGAGAATGTCACAAACCAGGAAGGGGAAGAAGATGATTTCCTGTCAGTAGAAGATGGGGTAGCAGCTTCTTTGCAAAGGAGGTGTACCACGTTTACGATTCGAATGATGTTGATACTTCGGATGATGAATATCACAAAGCACGTGACAACTTACGAGCATATGGCGAGACGAGGAGGATGAGAAAGGTGTGGTCAAAGCGTGTTGGCAAGCTAGTTCGTGGACCTCAACCAACTGTTGTGGACCTGCATGGAAGTCAGCCACCACCTAGTCAGCCTTAGATTTAGGAAGAATATGATGCTTGAGTCATCTTTTGTGTAATGTCGATAGTAGACACTTATGTGCATGTTGCTATGTAACGACGATTACATGACTCATGAAGCAGTTCTTAGCAGATTAGGTAGCAAGTACTGAAGTTAGGGATGCAAATGAACACACTTCTATGGATGCAGACAACTTATTAGTTGCAGGTGTATGATGTACTCTAATGAACACCATTTTGATGTGCACCCTTTTGCACTTGCTTAATATATGTGTCTCAAAAAACCAAGACTATGTTGCTTTAAGGAAATAGAGAGACCACGTGTTACATTAATAAGTAAAGATCATTACATTTAAAGCTTGCATACATTTGCTAAGTTTCTTACTCAAACAGAAACACTTACAAATTGCCTAAGCTTCCACAGAATGCCAACAATTACAGACCAGATTCTGGCCTCCAAAGAACAACAACCAAAATAGCATTCATCAATACAACACCAATCAACAGATATCGAATGATACATACATCATCATCCAATCTCCTAACACGCATTGCCATAACCTCATGAGCAAGCATCAATCTGCTTAGTTCTTCGGCCAACAATTCTTTTTCCTTCTTCATCTTCTCTGCCTTCCTTTCTGCTAGCAGCACACTCTCTTCCAGATTCTGAATAGAACCCATTTCATTAGTCCATGAGCCAGTTTCATCATCGTTTGATTCCACCCACCGAAAAAAATGACAATTTTTTGCCCTATCCTGCAGCAAAATAATAAGCATGATTGTCAAAACTGTAGGTAAAAACCAATTGGGTCACAGCTTACCTTCCAATAAGGACAACCATAGAATTGTCGCACTGGGTTCGTATAAGTACCCGAAGTTTTAAGAACACATGAGACGTTGTGCTCGCATCGAACGACAATCCTACTGTTGGTGCTTGCTGATCCGAAATCGACAACATTGAAATCCACCTTCTTTACACACCTATTCGACATGGATTCAACTGCTGGGAAACGGAGATGAAGGAACGACTGGGATATTGGTGTATTTAGGCGAAAATGGAATCGGGAGAGTAACAGGGGACAGTAGCAGGGGAGGCGATATGGGTATGCTGAGAAGGAGGCGTCGACGGCAGTGAGGAGTTGGGGTGGAGAGGAGGTCTCGACGGAAGAAGGGATTGAAAATGGAAAGAAGGGATTGAAAATGAGTGTCTGATCTACGAACCCTAGAAAATAAGTGAGGAATGGAATGAAAACGACGACGATGAAGGAGAGAGAGAGAGAGTTAAATAATTTTATTTTTTTAATCTGATGTGGCGTCCACGTGGCTAAGTCCATTCGGTTGGCGATGACGTGTCATCCATTTGGCGGACAGATCAGCAAAACGTCCACTTAACTTACGGAGACGTTAACTCCGTCAAATATTTTAAGGGAAATGGCTAGATTAGTTAACGATGTTTGAAAAGTATGGCTACATCTGTGTATTATTCAAAAAGTGGTTATATTTATCAAAACCGTGAAAATTATGACTATGCGAGTGAATTAAACCAAAATTTAATCGGTAAGAAATTCTCAGATCATCGACTAACATGCGGTAATTACATTTTTCTATTATCTAGCTCACTCACTCTATTGGTCTCACTCACTCTCACACCATATGAACCTATATTTATCAACCACATCGAATCCCACTTGAAACAATGATAGAGCCCTATAGCTAGGGATGGCAAAAAAACCCGAACTCACGGGTACCCACCCGACCCAATCCGGTCAATGCGGGTAAAATCCGTGTTGACGGGTTTTGGGCCGGGTTTGGGTTTAAACCCGTTCACTATTCACCGGGTTGGGTTGGGTTTGGGTTTAGGTAAACCCGGCCCGTGGGTACCCGCCCACCCATATAATTAATTTTTTCGGTATATTTAATATTCTAAACAACTAATCTTATTTATGTTTGTGGAGACATGTCTAATTTTTTCTTTTTAATTGTGTAGAATGAAGTTGATGTTATGGAGTGGAGAGTAAAGAAACTTAATTGAAAGGAAGAAGCTTTCAATTAAACATGTTATTTATGGATAATTTGTGATTTGCTTGAATTTTCTTGAGTTTTCTAGATTGGTGTTGAACAATTTGTATAATTAATTTGTGATTTGCTTGAATTTTCTAGAATGGTGTTTTATATATGGATAATTTGTATTGAGAGATTGATATTTGACTTTAATTTTGATAAGAACTTGTAATTGTAAATTTTTTACGACAAAACCCGTGGGTACCCATGAACCCGCGGATACCCCAACGGGTTGGGTTGGGTTTGAGTTTTTCAAACCCAGTGGGTTTCACCCCGGGTTTTTTTCAAAGATAAACCCATGGGTTTGGGTTTGGCAAAACCCGACCCAACCCGACCCATTGCCATCCCTACCTATAGCTAGTCTTTCATTAATTACGGAAAAGTCTTCACGAGTGAAAAAATTATGAAAAGGCGGGGAAAGAAAATTTGGGCCCGAAGGAGACAAAGTAAACCATCGAAAGTGAAAAGTGTGAGTGGGCCGGCCCGCTGAATGATAAAACTCTGAATCACATGCACGTCTTGTTCGTCGCGTCCAAAACAAAACATCGATTCGATGGTCCATTAAATTTAAATTACAGCAGGAAAATTCTAGGGTTAATTGCATGGTTGGTCACTCAGATTACAAAAAACGTTCATGTTTGGTCACTCGAAATATTTAATTCCATTCATGGTCACTAAAATTAGTTAAAGAGTTCAAGTTTGGTCACTCTCCGTCCATCTCCGTTAACTTTTGCTTATGTGGCAGTCAACTCTTACAATTGACCGTTAAATGTGCCACGTGGCAATTTAAAAATTAATTAAAAATAATTTTTAAAATTTTAAATTTCCAACTCATTATTCCAACTAATAAAAATTATAAAATACCTAATTTCTTTTCTTCTAATTTCCATGTTCGGATGAACCTCAACAGTCCCTTCTCCTACTTCCTTCCGCCACCGCCGCCAGCAGCACCACCGTTATCTCCGCCGCAGCCACCTCCACCACCACTGCCGGCAGCTCTCCCTCTTAGATCGGATCCCTTCACATCAACCCATGAGAAATTGAAAGCCCCAACTTCACAAATCTCTCTTTCCCTCTCTCAAATGCATTAAATTAATCAAAAGTGAAAAGTTCCCTCCTTGCACCTCTTCGCCATTAATTAAACATTTCATTGTCATCCCCGCCATAAATTTTCAACTGGGTTCCAAAAAGAAGGAGGAAAGGTTCCAGCTTTGAGCTGAATTTCGGTTTTTGGTTTTTTCCCCCCTCTGGGTTTGTTGGAGAAAGAGAAATGGGGAATGTGACGTCAAACGTGGCGGCGAAATTCGCCTTCTTCCCGCCGGACCCGCCGACGTCAAGACTGGATTTGATGAAAGTTTCTGGCTTTTCGATGAATTCTTGTCGAAATTAGAGTTGTTTCTGGCTTTGCGATGCTTGATTGTATTCCTTGTTGTTCAAAGATTGGAGCTTTATGACCTTTGTTCTCTGTTGTTTCTCTATGCAGCTATGACTATTCATGCTATGGAGCATCTTCTGGAAACGCGCCGGTTGCCAGCGTCGTGAAGCTGAAGGTGGTTGACACATCAATTTGGTCGGTGGCGAGCTCTGTCAGTGCCAGCTTCACGTTGCGAACTGCGGCAACCACGAACTGCGCGTCGGCGTCGTCGCCAACATAGACGACGGAAACTCGCGTGCGGGGATAGAACGACACTACGTTGTGCCAGAGCCACTCTGCTGCGGAAGACGGAGATTTCGCCATTTCTTGAACCAGATGGTTCGGAACAGAGAGCAGCACGCTGGCCTCGGTGAAAGACAAGGCCCGCGTCAGGCTCGGTGTTGGATCCAGAATCCGCACCGAGCGGAATCTGAGAGCCACCACCGCTGAGGCGATGGTCTTCGGGAGGCGGGAGGTGCTGCGAGGACAGAGATGAACTGCGACTGGAATTCGCTGGGCGGCTGCGGTGGTAGTGCGGCGGCGGAGTAGGTAACTCCAACAGCATCAGGGTTTGGTCGGTAGGGCATGGAGATTAGAAGAAATTAGTTTTAATATTTTTATTTTTTTAATAATTGTGATAATGAGGTGGAAATTTAAAAAATTAAATTTTTTATTTTTTAATTGCCACGTCACACACTTAACGGTCAACTCTAATAGTTGACTGCCACATCAGACAAAATTAACAGAATTGGACGGAGAGTGACCAAATTTGAAATGTTTAAGTAATTTTAGTGACCATGAACGGAATTAAATATTTTTAGTGACCAAATTTGAACCTTTTTAGTAAATCCGGTGACCAACTATGCAATTAACCCGAAAATTCTATATACAAGAAATTACAGCGGGAAAATTCTATTAAAAAGAGTACACTGTAGAAATTAATATAAAAAAGACAGAAATCTCTATTTTTAGGACCGAAGGCTGAACCAGAAAAGTTAGTAATTTAGAGTTCAGTGGTTAACCGTTACAAAATCGTTGGTGAACCGTTGATAGAACCGTTCATGATATATAACATATAAATTTTTTATATTACACTAATTTAAGAATGAAGTTATCATTAACCATAAATAATTTCAAATTCATATCAGCACCAAAACATCTAATAAATCATTCAAACTGTCTCACAAAAGAAATCAATTTTTTTTAATTCAAATTAATATTTACGGTGTCAGTCGAATAGTCAATAACAAGGTTGGAAAATGAGAAGAGGAAGCATATATAAATGAATAAATATTGTTTGATGTCTTAGTTTGAGTTAAAGTTTTTTTTTTTTTTAAATTAGTGAACTAGTGGACCAATTAAACCTTGAGGTTCATGTGATTTTATATTAAACCATGAAAAACCATTTGTTCAATCAATAACTGTCCAAACAATGACCCGTACCGCTATCGTGACTTATTTGACGATTCTATTGACCCCGCGGTTGATCGGTTCAGTTCTTATAAGAAACTCTATTTTTCCTCTCCATTGTCATTCCAGTTTCCAACATCCCAAAAGGCCCCATGTGAAGGAGGGAGACAACACTACCCACTCCGGCACTCACCCTTCCACCACCGAACACAGTGGCCATAACATAACACATGACTTCTCAAAACACTTCTTGATTATTTTTGGAAGATCGGATCACTTCTAGGTAGATGCTTAGATTCATGAATTGGTGTATTCTATTAATGGATTCATTAATTGAATGGATTGGTGGAAATTGAATTGTAGATCTATGTGATGTTTAATATTGAACCATAAATTTTAAAAAATTTAGGTACTAAAATATCGTAACATAAAAATATAGGTAAAAAATATAATTTTCCAATTATATTATACATTAAAAATAAATTTTATTTAATAGTAATGTACCAAATATCAATCAACCCACCAATTTATTTGGATTTGGATTTAAATGAATTTTGATTAATTGGATATTTTAGTGGATAGATTGAATACAAAATTGTCACCTGTATTTTAGGTGTTTATCCATTATCATTAACTAACTAGAATTGTGGTTATGTGACATTACTTAAAAAAGAGTTGCATTGAAGGATCTCATACCCAAATGTGATTATATAAGTAACACACGAAGAAACCAAAAAAAAGATTCAATTTTATATATAAATATATATAGAACTTCGTGTGATATACAAGTTAATATATGTGATGGTTACGACATTGAAGTTATTACTATAGTATAGACTTGTAAATGCTATCTGTTTTGATAATTCTCTCCCGAGTCACAACACTAGATATCCTATAATCCAATGCCATTTTAAACTTAAAAAAATGTTCAAATAAACATATATAACTTTAAAACATTCTACGTCACAAGATAATACTTTCTATCTACGGTTTTCTCCTCCATTTTCGTAAACGAAATAAATATGTATATTTGACCAAAATCTCATTCCCATTCAATCAACGTTGTAGTAATATCACTTTCATCTTTCCGCTTATATTTACCAAACATTAAGAACTAAGATGAATTCGCATCATTCCGACAAAACCTAAAACAATGAACCAAAAGAAAAACTTTGAATTTGGGAAGGAATACCTCCTTTTTCCCAATTTAATTTCTTATGGACAATTCCTACAAAATAATTTCTTGGAACAATTTTTCTTAAAGCAACAAAAGAAATTCCAAAAATGGAAATGGCTATGGAGTCTTTCCCTCCCACCTAAACTGAAGTTCTTTATTTGGAAATGCACCAGAGGGGCTATTGCAACTAAGGAAAACCTCTTCTCTCGGCAGTGCTCGGTCACTAAAGCATGCCCTCTCTGTGCTGAAACTAGTGAATCGATCCATCATGTATTGTTTAAGTGCCCTCACGCGGCTGCTGGGTGGTTCCAGGGCTGGCCTTCGCTGGTTGTCCCCCCTCTCTCCACTCACCTGCTTGACTGGCTCTTCGCACTGCAAGACAGGTATCCCCTCCCCTCAGTCCATAAGGTTGTCTTTCTGCTGTGGCAGACGTGGAAAGCCAGGAATGAGTTTATTTTCCGGAATAAACCTCCATGGCCACCTAGTACCATCGCTAAGGCTGTGAATGAGTCACAACAGTGGGAATGTTGCCCCGCTAAGCCAACAACCTTACCACCTCCAGTTCAGTTAAACCCATCCCCGGAGCACCCTACTCCACCGCCGAGTATTCATCTTTTTGAAATACAGTGTGACGGTTCTTTCTTTGAAACCTCACAGCAGGCGGCATATGGCGTTGTTGTATCAAATGTCCATGGACAAGTGTGTGACGGGGTAGCTGAACCCCTGCATTGTTTGTCATCAATTGAAGCTGAAGCAAAAGCGCTGTTTGAAGGAGCTCTTCTGGCATCCAGCCTCCAAGGTCCATGTCTGGTCCGATCTGATTGCCTGACCATCGTTAAGGCTGTTCAAGGAATGTTAAAGCCGTGGCCATGGCGGGCGGCTGCATGGATTGGACGCACCATTAAGACAATCGAGGACCACCCCTGGATCAAGGTCTCCCACATCAAGAGGGCTGATAACACGAGAGCAAACTGGGTTGCTAAATCTAGAGCTAAAAATGTTCTCCCACCTCATTGGGTTCACGTTCTAGATGTCATTTCCCACCTTTTGTAAACAGCTGGTTTTTTTTCTCATCAGCCGCATTGAATGAAAAACAATACCTTTGGTCAAAAAAAAAAAAAAAAAAAGCTCTCATGCTAATATGCGGCGAGGGAGGGTCCCATCACCGACACTCTTTTCCCTCTATTTTCTTATTTCCCTTCTCCCTCCATATTACCTTTTTCCCACGTAGTAATAATAATAATAAATAAATAAATAAAAGCGACGAGAAATTTCCCTCTCTTTTCCGCAGTACAGGCACACATCCCCTCCGGTAGTCTGTAGCGCACTTAAATACAGCGCCATCCCCGGCCTCCATCTTCTCCACTTCTCCTCTCATTTTCTCGCCCCAAAATCCCAATATCCAAACAGAAAAATCGCACCGAGAGCGCCGAAGAAATCCAGCCTCTCGCACTGTGGATTGCTTGGTTCCCTCACCAAGCGAAAATGGCGCGGAAATCAGCTCGATCTCCGCTTCTCCTCATAGCTGCTGCGGTTTCCCTCCTCGCCATCGTCGGTGCCGAGTCTCCCTACCGCTTCTTCGATTGGAACGTCACCTATGGCGACATTTACCCGCTCGGCGTCCGCCAACGAGTGCGTAGAATCTCCTGACTGAAAATTTCTTACTCCGATCTCGAACTTGCTCTAACGTGTGCTTCTATTAAAAAAAACAGGGGATTCTGATCGACGGCGCGTTCCCGGGGCCGGATATCCACTGCGTTACCAATGACAATCTCATCATCAATGTGCACAACAGCTTGGACGAGCCTTTCCTCCTCTCTTGGTAAAACCTAAATCTCTGCTTTCTTTCTTCGCACACTCGCTCTGTTTCTTCCTTGGCGGAATTTTCTCTGCTTGCTTTCTCGTGAACTTTCCCTATCGGGAAAGCAGGGAGGAAAAAAGAGATCCCTGACCGTTTTTCTCTCATCGGGGAGTCCCCAAATCTGATACTTGAATTATTGGAGAGGTGACAATGTCGAGGAAAAGTGCTCAGATCTGGAATTGTTTTAGGCTTTTAATAGTTATAAAACCTTCCCCCACTCGCCGCTGGTTTTTCTTCCCAATCTTGCCGCCATGGCAGCCGCAGCTCGCCAGCTCCAGTGTCAAATTGAACTCTCAGTTCACAACTTGCCTCCATCCATTGATGTCACTTTCTCAGAAATTAATTAAAAAAGTAGGGGGAAAAGTGATTGGGAATGTTTGCTTGTCGTTTTCTTAATTACTCAATTAAATCACAGTAAATTTGAGTGATCGATGTTGAACCCAATCTCCCCCTATCCAGATCTTGTCTAACAATCTAGATTAGTAATTAGCTGTATTTACAAGTAAATTTTCAGCCCCTCTTCAAGCTAAGCTGCTGAAGTGATACTTAATTATTTTTTTAAACACAGTTTAGTTGTTGCTAATACAGTAAGCATAACGACTTTCCCTTTCCGGAGCCGCAGTCAATTTCTTAATCCGTCGGCAATCTTTCTTTTTCGGATTTCTAAACAGCGCCGTAATTAGTTGGGAGTTTCTTCGTCCAGATCTATTTCTAGCTGTCTTCCATTTTCAGCACACTTGCGCCTGCCAGCTCATCTTTGCAGCTGGAAAGAAAACCCGAAGATGCGCGTTGAAAACAAAACTCCCAATATTCATTATTTTTTATGTTTTTTTTCCCCTGTTCATTCCACCGCCATTAATCAAGGCGGGGAATTAATTGATAGCTAGAACGCCCATTTCCAATTTATTAGTGAAGTTTCTGTATTGGGTTGGGGGACAGCAGATTTAACTGATTTAGGTGCTTGGTTTAATTTAGGAATGGGATGCAACAGAGGAGAAATTCATTCGTGGACGGTGTTTACGGCACCACGTGTCCGATCCCTCCGGGGAAGAACTACACGTACATTCTCCAAGCAAAGGATCAGATTGGCAGCTTCTACTACTTCCCTTCCCTCAACTTCCACAAGGCCGCCGGTGGGTTCGGAGGGATCAGGATCCTCAGCCGACCCGGTATTCCGGTGCCGTTCGCTGACCCTGCCGGCGACTACACCATTCTCATCGGAGATTGGTACAAGTCCAATCACACGGTAAATTCTTTATTAATGATGTTTGTCATCATTACTCATTTTTGTTTTCCTTCTGTGGGTAGCAATGCTAGCTTACTCTTTTTGACAGCTGTGTTGGCTTGTTGTGCCTTCGAAAGTGTTTCGCTTTCGCATGGTGGGAAGGACAGTAGTTGTGTCATTTTCTCAGGCCGTGTATTTTGGCCGGATTTCATGTCTTCTTTGCTTCTCCCCTTGACCTTTGGCCATCGTCTCCAAACGGCGATCCTACACTCTGTCTTGTCTGATGTCTCGTAGTGCTTTGATTGTCTATTTGATTTGTTTTCCTTTGTCGACATGTTTTTTCGTTGGTTGTTGACCTTAAGGTTCGAATCCAAGTGTGATATCTGTTTTCATCCCACATTATTACTATGTCAATCCCTTGGAATAACATTGAAATAGAAGAAAACTCAGGTTAATTTTATGATAAAATTGATATCGAATATTTTTATTTTGCAGGACTTGAGAGCCCAATTGGATGGTGGCCACAAGTTGCCTCTAGCTGATGGGATCCTCATCAATGGTCGTTCATCTGGCTACGCTCTCACGGTTGAGCAAGGTAAGAAATGGAAATGGGGAGGGGGGGAAAAATCTCTCATTTTTCTTTGCCCTTTTTAATGTTGTCAGAATTTCATTAAAAAGTGTTAGAAGTGAAGCTAAGTGAGACCATTGCTTGTTTCTCTTTTATCAGGCAAGACATACAGGCTCAGGATTTCCAACGTTGGGCTACAGAATTCGGTCAACTTCCGCATCCAAAACCACAAGATGAAGCTGGTCGAAGTGGAAGGAACGCACACTCTCCAGACAACTTACTCTTCTCTCGACGTCCACCTCGGTCAATCTTACTCCGTTCTGTTCACCGCCGACCAGCCAGGGCAAGACTATTACATCGTGGTGTCTTCTCGCTGGACAGCTCCGATCCTCACCACTACCGGTGTTCTTCATTACAGCAACTCCGCTGGTCCGGTTTCTGGTCCACCTCCCGGCGGCCCAACCAATCAGATCGACTGGTCCCTCAACCAAGCCCGCTCCATCAGGTAATGCAGTGGTCCAAGTAAATTTGGTGCATTTTTTTGCCATTGGTCATGAATACCAAATCCTTCTCACATAATAAACCATCTTGAAATTGAGGCTTCAATGGTAACAATTGGATTGGATCCATGAATTGGTAGATTGGATTAGTGTATCCATGGATCAAGTGAATTGGATCAAATGGATTGATAGATTCATGGATTGGATCAAGCGGATTAATCCATGAATTCAAATGACATTCAAGCCTCGCACCAATATGTAAATTTTGAAAAGTTTGGGTACTAAAATGATATGATAAAAAATGTTAGGTACTAAAATATAATTTTCCAATGATATTTTCATAAAAAAATTAAATATTGGATACCAAAATGCAAAATATGAAAGTATAGGTATCGAATTGTAATTTTGTCATTTGCATACGTTGATCAATCCATAAATCCTCCAATACAATTGGATTTGGATCAAATGGGTTGGATTAATTAGATATTTTAGTGTATGGATCGGTGAATTGGATTGAAAATTGTTACTTCGCTATAATAAAAGTTTGCAATCTCTTGCAATAACCGGCGTGGACAAACTTATTGAAGAATTTTGTTTGTGTCATTGGTTTTTGCAGGTCTAATCTGACGGCAAGTGGACCGAGGCCGAACCCACAGGGCTCGTACCACTACGGTATGATCAACTTGACGAGGACCATCGTTCTGGCCAACTCAGCTGGCCAAGTGAACGGCAAGCAGAGATATGCTGTCAACAGTGTCTCGTTTGTTCCAGCCGACACTCCTCTGAAGCTTGCAGACTACTTCAAAATCCAGGGCGTGTTCAAGGAGAACAGCATCTCCTCTAATCCCACCGGTGGCGGCGTCTACCTCGACACCTCTGTTCTGACCACTGCCTACAGAACATTCATCGAGATCGTGTTCCAGAACGACGAGGACATCGTGCAGAGTTGGCATCTCGATGGTTACAGCTTCTGGGTCGTTGGGTAAGCCGACATTTGATCATCTTCTCTCATAGCCTAGTAGTCTAATTGTTTTGAGTTCTAACCAAGTGGGCGAACTTAATGCTGTGCAGTTTGGATGGCGGGAAGTGGACGACTGCAAGCAGGAACCAGTACAATCTGAGGGATGCAGTTTCGAGATCCACCACCCATGTAACTTTCTCAACTTAACGTTTCAAGCGATTTAGTTACACAGTTTCCATGATTGAAGTCGAAATGTTTTTTCGATAGAGTCGGATTAGATCCCCTGAAAGACTGACCATATCGTCAAATGTGTTTTTTATTCGATTCGAGCTGCCATGGTGGACATTTTTTTTTAATGTTTTGACGGATTGTTTGACGGAGGATTGGATTTTGCAGGTGTATCCCAATTCATGGACTGCAATCTACATTGCTCTGGACAATGTGGGAATGTGGAACTTGAGGACAGAGTACTGGGCGAGACAGTACCTGGGCCAGCAGTTCTATTTGAGGGTTTTCACGACGTCGACTTCGCTCAGAGACGAGTACCCAATCCCGAAGAATGCACTTCTTTGCGGCAGAGCTGCCGGCCGGCGCACACGGCCGATGTAAAAGGGGGAAACACGGCCGAGAAGTTATATGGTAATTTATTGTTGCGGTGAACGTTGAGATTTGAGGTGGGTTCGGGATTGGTTAAAGAAAAGGAGGAGGAGGAGGAGGAGGAGGAGGAGGAGGAGGAGATTGATTTGAGTAATGCGTAGGGAATGTTTGATTTAGGGGTAAATTATGGAATTGCGGAACGCGACTGTTTGTACCATTTGAGAAATTGATATAACGAGACCTCAGCTCGAGGTCACATTGGTGATTTTTTTTTTAACCTTCTGTTATGGCCTGTGGAAGGATACATGATTCTTTTTAGGCTTGTAAAACTTTGTGTTGATACTTGATAGTCTTATCTGAAGCGGTTACTTCGCTGGTTGTTTTTTTTTTTTTTTTGGTCACTTCGCTGGTTGTTTTGGTTTTATATATTTATTTATTTTTATTTATAGTTTCTGAGTAAATTACATAGTTGAATGTTCCTATTTGGTTACTAAAAATATTTAATTCCATTCGTGACCACTAAAATTAGTTAAACATTTCAAGTTTGGTCATTTTCTGTTCAATTTCGTCAACTTTTGCTTACATGACAGTCAACTATTATAGGTGACCGTTAAATGTGTGGCATGACAATTTAAAAATAATTAAATAAATAAAATTTAATTTTTACATTTTTCAACTCATTTCTAACTATTAAAAAATTAATTTTTTATCACCCAAAAAAACCAAGCGGTCCTCCGTGTATTTCCCCACAGTCGCCACTCAATCTCTCTTCTCGTCGCCGCGTCCACTAGCCGGTGAAGAGCGAGCTCCCTCCAATTCACCTAGGGATGGCAATGGGTAGGGTCGGGTGTGGGTTTACCCTATACCAACTCCTAACCCGCCGGGTAGAGCCTTCTAAAATACCCGACCAAATAATCACCGGGTATGAAAATGATATAACCATACCCTAGCCACCGGGTAACCACGGGTATTCGAGTAACCATGAGTACGAATCCTAAAATATGAACTTATATCTAATTTAATCAATCCACGCAAAAATTACCTTTTGCAGCCGAGGTGGGGGAAGGTACAACGTCGCGGGGAAAACTGCTTGGCGGCAATAGCGGGTCGCGAACGAGGGGAACATGGGAGAGCAGGTCGTGCGAGGAGATGCTGGCTGGAACCAGGGGAGATCCTGGCGAGTGGCGAGTCACACGCGACCGAGAGGGAAGCAGGGGAACGACGCGCGAACGAGAGGGAAGCGAGGGAGAGGCGGTTAGCGTCATTGGGACTGGCGGCCGGTGGGGCTCTTCGCAAACGACGCACAAACGGAGGGAAGCAGGGGGAGGCGGTTGGAGTGTGGAGTGCGGGTGTTGGCTGCTGGCAGGCGGCGGCTATATTAGGGATTCAAGGGAACGACGCATGAATGAGAGGGAAACAGATTAGGGATTTAGGTTTTATGGTTAAGAGTTGGGGAAATGAGAGAAAGTGAAGACGATTGTCTTCTGAGTAGTGGGTGCTGGGTTGCTGGGTAGGGTTAGGGCAAGGGAAATTGACCCTTTGGTTAGCGGGGCGGGTATTATCGATTACCATACCCGTACCCTACCCTTTATTTTGAAATCGGGTATTACCCGTACCCGCCCCTTAACCGGTCAACGAGGATACACCCGCCCCTTAACCCGTCAAAGCGGGTAATTACCCTCGTTGACCGGTTACGCTCGGGTAGGGTACCCATGATTATGGGTTGGATTGACATCTCTAAATTCACCTCTCTCTCTCTCTCTTCTTAGCTCGCAGTCGTCGTTCACTATTTCGCCGGCATAACCGCCGCAAGAGAAGGTGTGGAGCAGAGGCCAATACCGATGACGAAGTCGGTGAGCGTGTCTGAAGTAGTGACGAGTGACGACGATGGAGCGGTGAGAGCGGCTGAAATGATGGCGGTGGCAGACGACCTTCCTTTTCTCCATTTCTCGAAGTGTGCTTCCTTGACATCCTGTACTATCTCGCTGATGTTCGCGCAGGTGACCGTCCCTGGGCTAGGCTCGTCCTCCCTATAAGCTTGCTCTAGCTCTAAAACTCCTTCATCTGCTGTCGCAAATCGTGAGAGATATGCTTCACGGCGACTTTGATCTTTGAACTGGGGAGGATTCCTCTGTATACTTTCCCGAACCTGCCCGGCCGGAGAACCTCCTTCTCCTTGAAACCATGGATCGCTCTGTATAGATCCTTGTAATAGAGACGTTGTCAGTTATATTCAGTCTCCCAATCTTCTGTAAGCTCTATGTACCTCCTCAATCGGTCTAGGTAAGCTCCAATAGCGATTGCAACAAGAGAGAGAGAGAGAGAGAGAATTACGAGGAAGACCTTCGGCGCGGTGTCTAATCTTTTTGCCGCCTTGCTCGGACTACTCCACCCAACACCGCAACCGCCGCGCGAAAGGAGTCGATGAAGGAAGACCCACCGCCAGTGTCAAAGGCAGGAAGCTCGACTCCAAGCCGTCGGGTCGAAGACGCGCCGCTGGAGGAGAGCGTCGCGTCGAACCTCCCTCTCAACCTTCTTGAGATCGCGTCTCCGGCGAACGGGGTGAAGCGAGCATCGCCAAAGAAAGATCCACCGAAGAGAAAGTCGTCGGAGAAGCCGGCGATGAAGATGGGCATCGCTGCGGCAGGGAAGAGGGTGAAGGGTGACTCATCGCGGGAGGATTGAACGGCAAAGAAGCCGCCAGACGACAAGCTGTTGTCGGAGGTTGAGATGGAGAGAAAGGCGGCGGCGAAGTCGGGTCATCCACCTGCCCGTCGAAGTGATCGAGCGCTGCCGGAGGCAGAAGTGACGGAGAAGAAGATGAAGGAGGTCGGCGGCTGCGTCTCTTTTCCCGTGAGCGCTAGGTCGGCCACCTTGGGCCAAACATCACATCCGCAACGGCTTTTACATTTGGGTCGATATGTGGTTCTGTTCTTTGGGTCTCCTTTGGGCCTAGACTGGCGGGTCGTCTTATCAGATGGGATGGAGTGAGTGGGCCGGGAGCTAGCATTCGCTGGGCTCGCTCAAGAATGGCCGAATCAGCAAGGTGGGCCGAGTTTTTGGAGGCAGATTAAGCCCAACATGGTTTGGGTATGGAAGAAGGTGGGCTTGGAGTCTACACGTTTAGCTGATGAACTTTTAAAAGAGTTAGCCCAAGTTCACATAGAGGAGAGTTCTCTAACTCTTATTTTGTGGACTTCGAAAGAAAGGACGAAGAATTGTTTGGCTATGAAGAACGTGACATATGTCACGTGGGTGGAGGAGAGTCGAGGAAAGTTGGACTGGTGCAGGAAGAGTTCATTCAAGGGATCGAGCGTAGTTGGAAACGTAGAAAGTGGAAGGCCAAGAAGACGGAAGTTAACTGCAACCTTGAGGACAAGGTCGCTTTCAAGGAGGGTGGAATGTTAACAATATATATTATTAGAATAATAATAATGATAGTACTAATAATAATAATAAATAGTGTTATGCGTATTAGTAGGTTAGGCGGCTATGATTAGTAGGGTTAGGCGGCTAGGGTGGCCGAGTATATTATTAGGGTTTTCTCGCATTATCCCTATGAATATGTACTTTGGGTTTACGTCATAATCAGTCAATAAAAGTATTAAGCAAAGTATCCTTCTAAACCTAATTCCTCTCAACTCCTAATTTCTATCCTCTCCTAATCCAAGGCCTCGGCCGATTCTCAATTCTATTATGTTCTTTCTCATCTAAATCCCTAATCGCAACCCTAATCCCTATTCGTTACGAGTAGTTACGGGTGTCAAAGGTCAGTCCCTAGAATCCCTAGAATCCCTAGAAGCGGGGTTCTTTCAGAGAGACGGGGAGAAGGCGGAGATCCAGGCATCCAGTGGCGGGGGTTCTTATTCCCCTATTTCGCCGAAGCCCCACTACTATGGACTGCGCTATAGGACGAGAGGGAGTCAATAAATTATTTATATTTTTTGTATAAGGAATAAATTATTTATAATTTTATTCCTCTGAATGAGGTGGAAAATGTAAAAATTAAATTTTATTATTTTAAAATTGTCATGTTACACATTTAACGGTCAACTATAATAGTTGACTGCCACGTAAGCAAAAGTGAAAGGAGTTGGACGGAGAGTGACCAAACTTGAAATGTTTAACTAATTTTAGTGACCACAAATAGAATTAAATATTTGTAGTGACCAAACATGAACGTTTTTTGTAATTACAATGACCAACTATGCAATTTACCCCTATAGTTTCTACTTCTTTTCAGTGTGAGTTTGTGATAGAGTTCATCCATAAAAAGGTTATGTTATTACATTTGTTGTAAATACGTTTATATGTGTGAACTAATTATGTGCCAATGAACATGGAATGTTGGTGAATTCTTCTAGTAGTGCTTGCCCTACACCCGGGAAAGAAGAGACATTCTCAATTTTTGCCTTCGGGCTCATATATTCCTTTCCTTTTCTTTACACGAACTTGAAAGCAGACTCAATCGGGCGCGCGATGATAAAAATGTATGAGGGTGATGGTCAATGTAGTCAAATGTGTGTTTCCACGCAGAAGCGAAAAAATGAGTAGAAACACAAAACATAAAAGCGTAGCGTAAAAACGTACGTTTTTTTGTATAATCTGATTGATTTTCAACACACTATCTGTCACATTTAAAAAGGTCACTACTCATGCAAATAATATGATATAACAAACTTTTAATAGTGTAGCAAACGTACAACTAAACCAGCAAAGCAATAAGAAAATAATGAGACTTCTTCATTCATACAGAAGTATAACCAATTAACAACTACACCTCATTATTCGCTGTTTTGTTCCGATGTGGATATCAAATTAAATAGGATTTTTTAGACTTCTTTTATTATGAAGTACTTCATCCATTGAACGCGAGAAATTGGATTATTAGCAAATATTAATCACTAGCTGCACATCATACAACAAAGTAACTGCTTAATGAATATGTTGTGTAACATCCTCCTCCCTCTTGAACATGTCATATGTCATGCTCACATCAATAACATGCCATCCCAATATTTAGGTGAGTTATAAATAATGAACCAACAACAAACCTTGAAAGAACCTAAAAATTCACGGGGAATTAGAGTTGGGGAATTGAGAAGGAAAGTATGAGAGGAATAGAGGAGCTGCAAAAACACTATCCGTTGGATCATCCTCAAATTTGGAGGATGCGTATTCCACCACCTTGAGCAATGAATTCTTCCACTATCTTAAAGATTGTATTACATATCTTACACCCTAAACACATTACAACCAAAGCAAAAGACCTCTAAACAAGCTCATGTTGACACACTTTGTGGAGACTCGATTGAACTGCAAATCTTTAGGAGCTAGCTTCATGGTAGAAAGATGATAAGGTTATGTGTTAATAGCAAGCACATATGTTACATAAATAATTTTCAAGGGCTCATGCCCCCACAAGTCGAGTGCTTGAGTGAAATTCTTTCCATTATCTAAAACATCAGTGAGGCCCTAGTAACCTCGACTTGTATGACTTGTTTAGGTTTACATAAAATTATAAGTTCGAGGAAGAGTCTCTCATGCCATAAGCATGCTACAGTCGAATGTCATTTTGTGGTGTTGTTACCGTCCTAGTTATGCTATATTGTGTATCATGCTAATGACCAGTTGAGATTCACCAATTTTTACTTTGATCCTATGATTTAACCAAACTTGTGTTAATTGTTTTGTCAATGGCAAAGTTACATTTGATGCTTTGCTTGATGGCAAGCAAAGCTTAAGTGTGGGTGTACTTGATAAATCGTAAATTATACATGTTTTCACACCTTTTTATACGACTTATGCTTTGTCATTTTAGCAATATGTATATATTTTGTCATTTTTATACTTGGTTTGTTGTTTTAGTGTGTTTTAGGTCATTAGAATTGAAGTTGACGATATTTGGATGAGAAATGCACTAAGTATCGTAATTATGGAGTTCAGGATGATTTGGTAAAGCATTTGAATGTCTTTGAAATTAATTTTATGAACCCAACAAGCCTAGGACACGACCGTGTTGGTGGACTTGCGTGAGACATGAAGATTTTTCAAACAATTAAAAAAACAAAGAAATAAACTTACTGTTGAGCTGAACACGGCCTGATGCACGGTTGTGCCCTATCACAGAATTCGAAACCGGCTCTTGAAACGACCACGAAACATGGATGTGTTCATGGTTGTGTTCGCGGTTGACAACAACTCTATTTAACCCAAAATTAGGTTTTCTCGAGGGACTTCGATCACACTTAATTTAAATCCTAAAAATTCGAGTTAGAGAACTGAGAAATAAGGTTTTGTAGCAGCTCAACCCCCAGAGGATTCGATTGGGAGAGATCAATCAAGCATTCCACCGTGGAGATTACCTCTTCTTCTTTGTTTGTTTCCTCGTTCTTCATAAACTAATTTATTGTTTCGATGAGATGAACCCTAACCATGATATATTGATTTGATTGTATTAATATAGTTTTCAATGTTTATATCCTTTGATTCATCTTTGATTTATCATACGAGTATCTAGCGTTGCACATATGTTGTATGTTTATTTGTTTAATCTCTATAACGAGGAGGGGTATCCCTTTATGCATGATAGAATAAAACCTTCAAAGATGGAAGGGACTGATCAAACTGCCAGGATGTGGAGGGCGAATGACCTCTTGATTAGGTTGAAATATAATATGAGAATTCAATTCACAAACATTGAATGCTTCGATTAATTGATTCTATGTCAAAGATAACTTCAGAATCTAGGATTAATTGATTAATAGAGTATTAATACGCAAGGGTATCATGTTTATCGTTATTTTGAGAATTCTTATGGTCTGGGAATGTAACATCGAACATACTTATGATCTTATTGGTGACTTATGTTTAAGGAGAAAGACTCGAAATCCGAACAACACCTTCTTTATTTGATCCAAGCATAATGATTAGGTTTATGGGTTTGTTGGGCCATTAATTAGGCGACCAAATAGGCCACAACTACACAAATTTGTTGGGCTCCGGCGTGGCAGGCCATCAAAAAATACTTGGTTAAACTCCATCACGATTAAGAAAAACGAGATCAGCTTAAGCCGTATGACAGCCCGCAGCTAATCACTCAGTTTTCTCTTCATGCCCTAAGTTGTTTTCGGCGTGATCTCCATCTCTCGGCCTCTCCTTGCTAGCGGTTCCACACTCTTCTTCCGAGACTAGTCACGGGCCCGACCAGTTGGCCGTATTCAGTCGCCAATCACGTAAACAATATTATCAAATTGTATGTGAGATACACGTGGTTTGATAGTATAAGAAACTATAAAATAATTAAAAATCTCGAAATATTCAAGTTGATTGGTAGAATAAGAGAATTCAAATTAGTAAAGTACTTCAACAATTCAAAATGATCAATATCATAGAATTTCTCAACATTGTAACTGACTCATCGACTAAAATCTTATTATGAAAATGACAGACAAACCCGAAACGACTCCTAAAGATATTTTAAAATCACCCTTCTATTTACTCCCCATCATCAGAGATTGTTGCATATTTTCTTTTTGACATGTTTGCACTTCCTCCTTCGCGAGCAACATCATCATCTGCACCAATATTAATGTCATCATCTCTATTACTAATACGTTTATCTCCATTATCAATTTCCTCTTCTTTCTCCTCATGCATTTGAATAATCTCTTCATTGTTTTCCTGCATTTTATTGCTCACCATATTTGATGGTAAACTCTTTACAAATATCAATAATTTTTTTCATTTGAGTAGAATTTACTTGTAAATATCCAGGATTTGTTCTTTCTCCTCATCACCGGTATTTGTATCTTCCTCGTGAAAATGTCTTGCTGCTCTTTAAGATCATCATCATCTATAGCACTGAATCTAGTAAATTCACCATTAGCAGTCTCATTCTTGTTCTTTTGCATTAGCATTATGAATTAAGATCAGTAACATTCAAAAACTTAAAAAAAAGGCATTCAAAATGTGGTGTGATTTTTTAGAATAATATGTGTTTAAAATATATTGGAGTTAATATTGTAGGCAGATACAATTGCTTGCACGTTAGTACAAAAGGAAGCAAAGTTCCATTGGAGTTTTAGTTATAAACGACATGCATTTGCTTATAGATTAAAGCATACTACTAAGTATCATTTGTGCATGGTTTAAAAATTGAAGGCATATATTTGTGCATGGTATACAAATTGAAGACGTATACACTTGATAATACGATCAAGTATACAAACGCATGCATGCTAGTGGGTCATAAAGTAAAGTTCATCTGGAGTTTTAAGTTACAATTAAATTTGTTTGTCAAAGTTAAAGAATACAAATAAGTATCATCTTTACATGATATAAAAAATTGAAAAACTATATACTTGATTGTATAACTAAGTATAATCTAGACATGGTGTATAGTTGATAACAATTTATTTACTGGACGATAGACTCAAACAATTGCATTGGAAAATCATGTGAGAAGTGGATATGGTAGGCAGGTTAGTTAAATAATAATCAGAGGGTATATGTTCAAAAATACTCCAAACCCGATCGAGTATATCACAATTTTCAATCAATATTGATTATCATTTTCATGCAAGTATAATTTACCTCGGTCAAGTCAGGAAGATCGTCTTAGTTATGCTCTTCTCATCCTTGCCTATCCTAGAAGTCGTGTACTCGCTTGTCAACTAGTAACGTAATATGTGAGCTTGATAGCAAACTTCAATATCCTTCCCTCAATTTGTAGCAAGTGGTATTCCTCTCATTCTAATATTGTCTTGGAATGGCCTTTCAGCTGTGATGCGACCCCACTCACCCCATATGTGCACATTCGAGTGCAAGATATATCTTCACATGGATCATGGGCCAAGAGACAAATTAAGAGGTTCAAAGAGATCTTGGGAGCATTCAAGATGGGTGAAAATGGCTCTGCAAGCAAGGCCTACGAGTTTGTAGAAGTGAAATCAATTGGCAGAACATATAATTTTTGTGTTCCAAAGATGAAGGCCTAAATACAACGATACAAGGATCAAATGGGATCATTTTTGATGGATATGGAATTGCATCGAGGAAAGCCCATCACATTTCTACAATTTGTGGACCAGAATCAAGAGAAGATGGGCTTGGAAGGAGGAGTGAAGAATTTGGCCTAGAAGGAAGGAATTCCCCATGGTATGAACACAAGGTGTGAAAGGAATACAAGTGTGAAAGGAATATTAGGTGTGAACACAAGCCATGTGAGGGAGGATTTGAAGGCTAGATTCAAGGGTAGTTGTTGACTTAGTCTTTTCCTTGTTTGTTAAGGTTTTTCTTTTCCTTGTTTGTTAAGGTTTTTGTTTTCCCTTTTCAAGTAGGATTTGGTTTTCCTAAGTTGTTTTGTGTTTAGATTCTTGGGTCTATAATTAGGAGTCCAACCAATGTATTTTTCATTCAAGTTTCAGCAATCAAATACAAGTGTTTACAAGTTCAAGTGAACGTTTTGCTTATTCTCTCCTTTGAGGATTCAGGAGGTTTGAGTGGTCTCTTATCAACTAGAGAACGCGTCTAGTTGTGGCGAGCATTGACGATATCGGTTGGCCTCTTCCACGGGTTCGAGATTGTTTGGAAGGTTTCATATAGCTTCTGACCCTTCTCACGAGTTCGGATTTGTTTGATCGATTCCGCAAATATCTTTATTTTCATGTTATTCAAGAAAGGAGAAAATCCCTAAAAAGTTCGACGTGTGCAACTCTGGTTTTTGGTCCGATTTGGGAGGGTTCTCGAATTAGGATCATATCAAGCTGGCATTCCAAGAAACCCATCTCTCAAGCGATCCATATCAACAAAGTTAGCCTAAGTTGTTTTGTCCACAACTCGAAGGTGGATCCTGAAAAATATAATGTTAGTAATGACATAAACAACAATAGAAACCGATACTTTTGTGGACAGGTTTCACTTCCAGCATAATACCAATCTTCTTAACTTTGACTACTTTGTTTTTGATGGAATACATATTTCCCTATATATTACATAAAATGTTAGCATTTGATAGTTAATGGGTCGTTAAATCAAAATTGATACTAACCTCCTCCATCCTTCATTTTTAGTTGATTTGGCGCTTGTAGTGTTTTGGTTGAAATTAGTTGTTGAGGTGATTTCATGCTTTTCACAGGAAGAGTTGGTCAATCTTGGTCACTTTTTTTCAAAAAAAAATGATAATTAATCCATTTTTATATTTGAAACTTGAAAGTTATAACGCGCAACCAAATACGGTGATTAAATTGTCATGAATTTCACCTTGGCCAAGATTAATGGCTTCTGAAATTCTTGGATTCATCAACATCAAAGTCGCTCCAAATGAGGAGAATATTTTCTCAATTGCAAATTTGTTGATCGTTAATCAAGTGTCATATTTATTTGCAAATGGTTTGATCAATAATGACAAAATAAGAAAGATGTTTCCTACCTACATATTAATAAAGATGTTAGCATTCGGTAGTTAATGGGTCGTTAAATCAAAATTGATACTAACTTATTTGCAATCCTTCATTTTTAGGTGATTTTAGCGTTTGCAGTGTTTTGGTTGAAATTAGTTGTTGAGGTGCTTTCGTGCTTTTCACACGAAGATTTGGTCAATCTTAGTCACTTTTTTACCAAACATAAGAATGATAATTAATCGCTTTTTCTATTTGAAACTTCAAAATTATAATACGCAACCGAATATAGTGATTAAATTGTCATGAATTTCACTTTGGCTCAAAATTAGTGGTTTTGGAATTCTTTGATTCGTCTCTAGCAAAATCTCTCCAGATGAGAAGAAGGTTCTCGCTTGCAAATTTGACAATCGTTTAAATAAATGTCATATTTATTTGCATATGGTTTAATCAATAATGGCAAAGTAATAACCATGTTTCCTACCATATAGTGATGTAATGACCTGGATGAGAGGGTGGTCACCCACATTTGCAAATATGACATTTAATTGGGTAACTATCCTACCAAAGATAGTTATCTTGACAACCAATATCTTGCACCCAAATTGTATATTAGATTTGGGATTAGAGTTAAAGTAATGCATGCTATTAAACTTTGAAAATAAAAAGTACATACCCGGGAAGATTTCATTGGAGCATCCTTGTAGGTAATTTTTCCACTGAGTGTTGGATGTCAATAAATTCGAATACTGAATAAGCTGACCAACAACTTCTGTGATATGAAAATTTTAAAAAATTAATTAATGTTTTTGGTTGTTTACTCATTAGATTGAAGTAATTTTGAATTGAGAATAATAATTCGAACCTGAAAGAAATTTTCTTTAGTTGCAGTTCTCGCCTATCTCATCTTGTTAGATGAAATGAAACTTGTAAGCTAGTATGGCTGGAATATCATTGCATACTTCAAATTCTGTATTTGTTTCAAATTTGATGACCAATTTTTTTTTAAATTGGCCTACATTCTCCTGTAATTAATTATGTATTTTCTAGTCGCGAAACAGTGAACAAAAGTCATTGATTTCCCCTTTGGGAATTTGCACCAAAATATCATTATCCTGAAGAAAAAATTAGGAATATTAATTATTTTTTGAAATTTGGATCACAGAGTTGAACTCGCGTGTTTGTTGTTAGTTTACACTTTGAGTCAATAACTATCATATCGAGGCAAAGAATAATATCCTTGGGATTGATTGGCAGCCAATTCATCGACACTTGATATTGAAGAACCAAGCTTCTCTTTTAAGTCTTGAGATAAGATATAAGCTTCGATTTCATATTGACTAACCTCTAATTAAAACAATAGTGAAACAAAAATTGTAATAAGTTGAATCTTGATGCCTTGTGTGTGATTAAAGAAACAGAGATTAGATCATTCTAAAATAAGAATCTTGACATATATAACCATTGATATTATATTGGTAGTAAATTTTGGAAAGTAAATATAGAAGCGAAGATTCGAGGATTGTAGCACTTAAATACAATTTAATCCTCCTACAATCATGAACATAAGTGAATTGAAAATATTAACTTCTACTACCAATACATAATAACATGTTAGTACGGATGCAATTGCAATTGGGTAGTGAGTAGGAGGAAAACTAAATTTAGTAAAACATCAACAACATTTGAATAAGGACTTGCTGGTAAAAGTAAAAGAGAAGCGACAATGGCAGTCGTCATGGAAGAAAGAATACATACAGTAATTCATAAGCTAACAGATAATCAATTGGAAAGGGTTGAATGTGTTGGGTGGAATTAGCAGAGTATCTTTAATCCATGAATTATATAGTAGTCAGGTGAGAGTTAGTTGTTGTATAGGATTATGTATCCCGCCTTCTCTACACTATTGTCCTTGGAAATTGTGATTACTTGATTGCAAAATTACGGTAGGTGTGGCAGGAATGCAATTGCAAGGTAAATCATTTTTATTTTATGTTCTTATTCAATTAAGTAATTTTACTGAATGCAGTTAAAATCGGGTTTTAAATTTGTGTATCGTATAAATTTTGGAATGAAATGCGCGATTCTACCTAGAGAGCTTAACTCATCATTTCATTCCAAACTCATTATCATATTGACAAGTCAATACAGCTAACAAAACTACTAACTAGAAGTTAACCTTTGGCTAATATTTTGTATTTTGAAAGTTTTGGCTAATTTTAAAATTAGGGAAATGTTTGGCTATAATTAGTATTTACCCCTAAAAAAATATTTTTTGTGAGATAGTTTGAATGCTTTGATAGAAGTTTTTAGTGATAGATGATACGGATTTGAAATTTTTTATGACAGTGATGAAAACACCTCTAACTTAGTGTAATATATATGTCTTTTATATCACAGTGGAAAAATAGTATTTTCTTCCACCCTACATTTTGCAAGTGTGTCGTTTAATGAATGTATTGTGGTCAATGTATGTATTGTAATATACATGCAATTAAGAAAAATGATGTAATGTACTTTACCTTGTTTGGTTTTGGTGATAGTTCTTTGAAAAAATTCATCTGTATAGCCAAAACTTTGACGTTTGTGACAATAATATCCACTTTTGGAGAGATACCAATAATAGCCAGAATTTTGAAAATTTGATGACAAATATAGCCATTTCCGTTACATAATTTAACGGAGTGAGTAACACCGTTAGTCAAATTAACGAAAAGCTTACCTGGCTGCCAACCAAGGTTGTCAACCCGCGGGTTGACCCACGGGTCGATCCAATTTGACCCTGACCCGGTGAGAAAAACGGGCTGCACGCACCCGCCGGGCTGACCGCTATAAGGTACCGGGTTGGAGATCAAATTGTGTGAATTTTTTCTTTCGTTTGCGAAATGCGCATATTTTCTAATTTTTCTTTTCGCCTAACTCAATCTTTGGAATACTAAGTTGAACATTTGAATATTTATATTATATAAGTGTGTGTGAATTTTCACTATATGTTGGATCTAAGTACGATATGTTATTTTGGTGTAATATTATATGTTATAACTCATATGTTAGATAAGATATGATATAATTTATAAGGATAAATACAATATAATGACTCTTTTTATATTTCCGGCCAAACCGGGCTAAAACGCTTGACCCATTAACCCTTGACCCACTAGCTCGACCGGGTCCGGATCAACCCGCGGGTTGACAACCTTGCTGCCAACACATCCTCTCTTTCATTTCCACCTCAACATTCAATGACAGGTGGATGACACATCATTTACAAAAACTAAAAAATTAAAAAAAGAAAAAAAAAACTCATCTCCTCTTCCCAATCTCAGCTGCTCGTGGTTCCCCTTTCTCTCTGCCAGGTTTCTTCAGAAAAGCCCCTTCCTCTTGCCTGGTTAGTCTCCTTCTTTCGCTCCTCCCAGCTTCCGTGTGAGAAAGAGTCGGACTCGGATTTGGGGAGCTGGAACTCAGTAAGCTTATCAATCGTTCTCCTCCTTTCCAATCCGCGGAACTTCCCCAAATCTCCCAAATAACCTCACGACCTTCTTCGTATCTCTCTCAGGTCGCTCTTTCCCAACTGCAGATATGAATCTCTATTCCAGATTCACTAGGCCTTCCCCATTGCTTGCTTGCCGAGAAACCCTTGCTCACTTTGCTTCAATGGCTTTTGCGCCTGCTACGAACCAGAATCAACCTGACGCCTGCAGAGTAGGTGGTGGAGGATCACGTAGTCCAGGCAGCGGCGGGTTTGACATCAGCGAACGAGCCCTTTGCCAAATCCCTAGTCGCAGAACCGAATCACATAGTCCTCTTCTCCTCGACGACGAATGGTTTTGTGAGGTTCCCATTTTCGGTTATTCTAGGTTGTTCTGGGTTTTGCAGTGCCATTCCCGATCTCCTTCTTCCCCACTTCGCCGCGATAGGAGATGGGATATTCCTACGAATCTCGGTTTGTCCAGCGTGCGGCTGCTGCGCACGCGGTCTCGGAGCAAGGATTTGAAGGCAAAAGATGAGGCGAAGGAGAAGGAGGAGGCAGTGGAGGAGCGGAATCTGAAGATGCGGCGATGGCTCTGGACTGTGGTGGTGTTGGAGCTGTCGACCATAGAAGTTTTTTGTTTCATTTATTTTTTTGTTTTATTTTTCATAAATCAAAAGAAGCAGTCATTTGAAAATTTTAAATTTTAAATATTATTATTTTTTAATTAAATCCACGTGAAAAATACATATGGGACAAAAATCGCCAGATTGGACGATGCATTAGTCTAGTCAGCACGCTAACTAACACCGTCAAAGAATTGGACGGAAATGGCTATTCTTGGTATTTCGTAAGTGACTATATTTGGCCAAACCGTCAAAGTTTTAGCTACACAAGTGTATTTTGCCTAGTTCTTTTAGTATTCAACATGTTATATTACTTTTTGTGAGAAAGATCATTTTTGCCCTTGCTTTTATGAGAACACATATATATAACTAGGGGTATACTTGGAACAAAAAAGAAACCCAATGACACGCCAAAACACAACACCAAACTGCGACCAAGTGTAATCGCAGTCCGGGAATGCAGTAACAGGCAAGTTCTATTATCAACCCGGGGTCTAGATCTACTGCTTACTCCGTGATTGTCTATTATCTGGCCAACTAATTCGATTGATTGTTGTTTAAAGCAAAAGCAGTAAGAAAGCAGGAAATGGTTCGGTTTTCAAAAGGAGGAAAGAGTCACTCGGGAATGAGTCCCCCTAGCTCCTTAGTTAGGTTCAATTGTAATTACCCTGGGTTGATTCACTGTTGATTAGACTGCGGAAGATCCGACAGTAGCTTGGAATCTCTTAAGCTGACCAAGCCCTCTCAGTCTAACTACCCGGCAGACGGCTAGTCTTCACCGGGATAGAAAGCTAAGGCTATGAACACAGAACTCCACTACTGGAATTGAATTCCAGTACAAAGCAGCAAACTGGCTAACTCTCGTATAACCAATCTCCTGCTATCGAATGAAGAGGCTCTAACAACCTAATCAGATTCTATCTATCTCGGGTTGCAGCAGAAATCGAGAAAAGTTGATCAGACTTCAATCAATTCAATAAACATGCATCATTCGATTAAAACCAAACAGTATAATCATCCCAAGTTATTACAATCAAATCCCTAACACAAGGAACTAGGGTTCTTCATACCCAAGTGAGAGAGGTTCTACTCCATAGAGAGAGAAAGGAAAACAGAAATCAGAGTAGTCATACTCATAAAGATGAGGAAAATCTGCTCTGGGATGTCAATCTTCACTCCTGGGGACGCAATCTGGGCTTCAATGGTGACAAATCCACTCCAAATAGCTCCTAGGGTTTGTTCTTCGCTCTTTCTCTCTCTAAAACTCTGTCTTTGCTCTAGAAACTCGAATCCTTCTTCCTTGGCTCAAATCTGCCTCCAAAAACCCGACTCTGGGCGAATTACGGGCTGAATCACGGCCGTAATCACGGCCTGCCCATAATTTCCCCAAAACGCACGTTTCAATTTACTCTGAAGGAGAAGGATCTACGCCCGTAATTCCACAATTACCGCAAGTATTTTAGGAATTACGGTCGTAATTCTTTGGATGCTTGCCCGTAATTTTAGTGCCGAGGAGAATTCTTGGGAAAGAGGCTCGACATCGGTTTTACGGGCATGCCCTGGCCAATTACGGTCGTAATTTGGCAGGGGCTGCCTGTAATTTGTCCTATGAATCGCCATCTGACCTCCAAATGACCTGAAACTTGCGCCTATGCACCTCTTTACTTGCTAGGACCTGAAATACGACAAAACAACACAACCTAGCGTAAAATAGGCCAAGGAACAATCAATTCGAGTGAAAACACGTGCAAATACGATGCTATCAAATTCCCCCACACTTAACTGTTTGCTTGTCCCCAAGCAAACCAAGTCAGACACAAGGTAAGCTCACATATTTCAATCAACCAACATTGGGGACAAGTCATAAAGGCACAGAACACGTGAATCATACTGGTTTTCAAACATCAATACATGAACAACTTCAATAGCAACCTGGACAACCACCACAAAGGACATTCGAGTGCAGCAAAATCAAGCAACGGAAGGGTCTCCCTTCTGTTCACCATCCAACACAGACTTGACTCAACCACTCACTCAAAACAGTCAACTCATGCATCCAACTCAAGACATCAGAACAGAGACCAAGCAATCTAGGTCCTCACCGGGGTACAAGAGTATAAAGAATATGAAAATGAATCACTCACTCTCGACCAGTGGGGTCAGGACAATTTAATGCGAAAAATGCGCATGCTATTTCTCTCAATCCCTAACAAATCTTCACCACCATGATGGCAGCCTCTAAATGCTAGAGTTCACATATGGAATGTCATCACTAACTAATCAGGAGGTCTTAGACACAGGTTCAAATGACTGGCTAGGGTCTTGGACATGGGGAAAATGCCTTTTAGGTGGTGGAAGTATTTATAGCACAAGGTTCCACATTTCCAAACCCACACAATCACAATCAAACAAACCAGTATTCCCTTTCTGCTATTCTGCAATACTCAATATCTCAAGAGCACAAGGGCGAAGGAGGTATAAACATCAACATTTCCAAGCCAGACTGCTAAGAAACACTACTTAATGAGCATTATTCAGATTTTTGGTAGTGGCTCTCTTTTGCTTTCAATTTTTTCTTTGTTTTTCTTTCATTTTCTTTTCATTTCTTAAGAGAGCCACCACTTCTGCACCTATTTCCAACACCTACCCAACTTTTAAGCACTACCTCCAACACTCACATCAAATTTAGCAGAAACAGCAGAGAATATGTAAAAATCACTCTGTGGAACCTTCTAAAAGATGCAAAAGGGTGATTTTTCATTATAGACCAAAAGAAAGGATAACACACGGCTCAAAGGGGCTGACTAGGGGATATGACACATCAGGACAGTCAACTTTGGTCGTGGGCTAATCCTATGCCCCCATCATCTTAGCTAGTGACAACGTGAATTCTACACATCATGGAAGAGGGATCTATCGCACAAGAAAGAAACGAGCAGGCTCAAATCTCACATGGCTACCTATATGCTCTATCTCACATTCTGATACCCTGAACTAGATGCATAAACGACTGTCAAGAACAAGTGATCAAATCAAGTCACAGTTGGTAAGCAAACAGTTGAAAGACTGAACCCCTAAATCATTCTACTGCACATCTCAGTCCTCATCATAGGTTGTCCTAGTCACAATCAAGCTGTCATGCATTAACCCGAAAACCATTCAATTCATCAACCAAAACACAGTGCCAATATGATCAAACAGCAGTACTTGGAGCCCTCAAATCATAAGATTCGGACAGCGGACTAGGCTCCAAGCACCCATATATACGTTCCAATAAATACAAAGAACCCCCCCACACTTAGATGCGACAGTGTCCTCAATGGAGCCGAGGAAAGGGGAACGATGTTACCGTGAAACAGTGGTCAGGAACGCTGACTGGATGGCGGACCAGTCAATAGCATAGGACTGGACAAGGACCAGTCCAACGGGCACAGAGCTAGAGTCAACAAAACACACACATTGGGTGAAAGAAATCATAGTTCCAAGTCAACAATCCACACAACGGGAACAAGAAATAAAAACCAAACACAATACGGAGTCTAAATCTGGAAAGAAAGACAAAGGCCGAGCCCCAACTCGATGGGCTAGCAAAGCCAGATCACAGCTCATCGCCTCCATCACCAGTTGGAGGCGGGTAGTAGTCTTCATGTCCCGGGGACGCCTCCCAAGGGTAGCTCACAGCAGCAGGATCCATGTTCCAGTAGCTCATCATGTAATGCTGAGCTGAAATGATGCGGCAGCGAGCTTCGCGCTCACGGTCGAGGCGGGAGTTGAGGTTCTCCTGGCCAGCAAGGATCTGCTCGTTCTGGCGGGAAAGGGCTGCCAGCTGCTCGGCAATGTAGGTGGTGGGTGCTGCAGCAGACGGGCCGGCAGCGGAAGTGGAGGCGCTAGGCGCAGAGGGAGTGGTTCGACGATTCGTCCGACGAGTGGTCCGACGGGCTGCAGCATCACTCGCCTCGGGGAGCTCCTCGCCCTCTGGTGCACGAGGAACAGGGCGAGGAAGGCCCCGGATCCAGATCACGTCCCCTTCGCGCTGCAGTATCTGTTGGCGCCGGAGGGTGTCCGTGGAGAAGGGCGCCGCGGCCTGGATGATAGTGAACCCGGAGAGGTCGATGTTGTAGTACCGTGCCAGGGCAGTGACCACCGGCCCACACGCCAGTGCTCGACCACACCGAGAAGCCTTGACGACGATCCTGGCGATGAGAGAGGACAGATGGAGGTTGTCCACCTCCTGGCTGATGGAGTGCAGGCAATGCAAGGTGCGGAGCTGAAGATGACTGGTGGAGCCCTCGCTGGGGGTGTAAGATTTCCCCAACAGCTGGTTGAGGATGCGCCATTCTGGGCGCAACTGAGTAGCCATGGTGTAGCCCGGTGTGAAAACAGAGCCTGCGAACTCCGGGAGGCAGATCCTCTCGAAGAACTGCTGGTCCCGAAAGATGGGGCTGTCGGGCTCTTCGATGGCCAGGTGACAGGCGAAAGGTGGGAGGAGCCCCAGTGCCCGACCGAAATCATCATAGCTGAGGGAGTGAAACTCCCCACCGAGTCGGAACTGGATGGCGTTGTCGTGTGCACCCGCGTGGGCCCGGAAATGCTCGAAGGAGGAGTAGAACTCCCAGAGGAGCTCCTGATAGGTCGGCTCAGCGAGGCAGAGGAGGCGGCGCCAAGAGTAAGCGTGGATGGCAGCCTCCATTGCCTCGCGAGCACCCAGCTCCTCGAAAACCCTCCAATCGAGGTAATGATGCTGAACGACCTTGCGGCGTCGGATGTCCCGCAGAGTCTTCCTCTGGTCGGCGTCGAGCATGTTCAAGTACGTGTTCATTTTCCTACAGCCACAAAACAGCAGAAACCCAACAACATACATGGAAATTCGTCAATGGTGAGGTCACAATCATCCTCACCCGGGGCCCTCAAATCATAAATCCGGACAATGGACTAGGCCCCGAGAAAGGAAAAACATTCAAAACCAATCAGAATCATTCACCATTCACACAAACTCAAACGCACTTGGAGCCCTCGGATTATAAACCTGGACAGCAAATTAGGCTCCAAGTGGGACAACCACAACTCATGTTACTCGGTAGGCCAACCAAAAGATGAACAAACAAAGCAAGCAACATTGTAGGCCTACCGAATTAATTAAAGCACAAACCAATCCCCGAATTTCCTCACTAAACCCACAATATCAATCCTCCACAAATGACAAGTAAAAATAGAGAAGCACACCTGAAGGCACAAGAAGATATCGCGGGGAAGGTGAGGGAAGAGCGGGAGAACACGACAATCGCCGGGAAACTCGCCGGGAGGCTCGCCGGAGTTTCGTCGCCGACGACTTCACCAGAGCCAAACTGACCCAAAACTTTGAGGAATGATGCCCCAATTACCAGGAACGCGGTGGTGGTCGCGGTTTCTCGATTGGAGGTCGGAGGAGAGAGATCGGGCCTGAGGAACACCAAAGGGTTGCGGTTTTCCGGCAACCCAAACCACCACGAAACTCGACCCCACTGGTATAGACTTGTGGGCGCCGACGAGAGGAGCACGGGGGTGGTCTCGGAATTCAATTTGGAGCTCCGGTGAGTGAGATATGGCCGGAAAACCACCGGAGAAGAGGGTGGGGCGATTTTCCGGTGAGAAAGAGAGAGAGTTTGATCTGAAAAATGGGGAGAGAGAGAGGGAGTCTCGGCCGAGAGGGTTTTTAAACAGGCCTCGGGTGTAATTACGGGCAAGATTACGGCCGTAATTACCCCTTGGCCTGCCCGTAATTTTTATGCAGAGCGCAATGTGCCCCCTCTGGCCTAATTACGTCAGGGGGAAGGAGAATAACGGCCGTAATTCGGCCCCCCTTGCCCGTAATTTCATTGCCGAGGCCTTTTTGCTGTTCTGGCTTAATTACGGGCAGGGGGCAGAGGAATTACGACCGTAATTTGGCCCCCCATGCCCGTAATTTCATCGCCGAGGGCCCTTTTTCTCCAGTTTCTGAGCTGCAATTTCGAACAACCAAACCCAAACGTGCCCCGGTTCAAAAAAATATATCACCATAGACCAAAATAGACCATCCAGGGCACGAGAAACATTCCAGAAAGACTCCAGACAGACTCAATGACTCGAAAACGACAAAAATTAAAAAGGAAAAAGGATAGAAATGCAAACCATGGTGGGGTTGCCTCCCCACAAGCGCTTCTATACCGTCTTTTAGCTGGACGCCAGTAGAGGAACTAAGGGTCCTCGAGCTTGATCAGCAGCTCTGCGCGCTCGACAGCACCTCCCAAATACAACTTGAGGAGGTGGCCATTCACCTTGAATGGCTCGGTTTGAGCATTGCTGATCTCCACCGTACCGTGAGGGAAAACTTGGGTGACCGTGAAGGGTCCCGACCACCTCGAACGGAGCTTTCCCGGAAAGAGTTTCAGGCGTGCATTGAAGAGCAGAACACGATCACCTACCTGAAACTCCTTCGGGCCCCTCAACCTCGCGTCGTGGAGACGCTTGGTGTGCTCTTTGTAGAGCAGGGTGTTCTCGTAGGCGTGGTAACGCCACTCCTCCAACTCCAGCAGCTGCAACTTACATTATGTACCTGCAACACTCAAATCCAGGTTTAGCAGCTTAATGGCCCAGAAGGCCTTGTGCTCTAGCTCTACCGGCAAATGGCACGCCTTTCCATAGACAAGCCTATAGGGAGAAGTGCCAATCGGATTTTTATAGGCAGTCCTATACGCCCAGAGAGCATCATCGAGTTTGGTGGACCAATCCTTGCGGGACTGATCCACCGTCTTTTCAATTATTCGTTTTAACTCTCGGTTTGTCAGGTCGGCCTGCCCATTTGACTGGGGATGGTAGGCCACCGACACCTGATGCTTAACGTCATAGTGAGAGAGGAGTTTAGTGAATTGCCCTTGAAAATGGGTTCCTCTATCACTAATATGGCGCGAGGTGTCCCGAACCGGGAGAACAGCTGCTTCAGAAATGAGCAGACCCGTCTTGCATCATTGGTGGGCATGGCTTGAGCTTCTGCCCACCTCGAGACGTAGTCCACTACAACCAATATGTACAGATTGCCAAAAGATGGAGGGAATGTGCCCATGAAATTGATACCCCAAACATCAAAAATTTCACAAATAACAGATATATGTTGGGGCATCTCATCCCGGGAAGAAATGTTACCTGACCTTTGGCAGCGGTCGCACTGTCGTGCGAAGGTGTCAGCATCCTTGAAGAGCGAGGGCCAATAGAAGCCCGACTGTAGCACCTTCCGCGCCGTGTGGTTTCCTCCATGATGACCTCCAGTAGGTCCCTCGTGACATTGAGACAGGATGTCTCCCATCTCATGCTCCATGACACACCGCCGGATCACACCATCTGCTCCGATTCTGAAGAGGTAAGGATCCTCCCAGAAGTAATGCTTCATATCGGAGAAGAACTTGCGCTTTGCATGAGTAGCCATCCCCTTGGGTAACTGCTTGCCCACCAGATAATTGGCAAAGTCAGAATACCAAGGGGCCACGCTATCCACCAGTGTCATCGCCAGCAATCGCTCACCCGGGAAGGAGTCGTCGATCTCTTCCACGAAGTTGTCCACCGGAGGGGCTTCCAACCGTGAGAGATGATCTGCAGCAACATTCTCGGCTCCTTTCTTGTCCCGGATCTCGATGTCAAACTCCTGCAGCAGCAGGATCCAGCGGATGAGCCTAGGCTTTGCATCACCCTTGCTCATCAGGTAGCGAATCGCCGAGTGGTCAGTGTAGACCACCACATGGGAGAGCACCAGATAGGGTCAGAACTTGTCAAATTCATACACCACTCCAGGAGCTCCTTCTCAGTGGTGGTGTAGTTCTCCTGTGGATCGTTCAAGGTCTTGGACGCGTAGTAGATGGGCTGGAAGTGCTTCTCGCGTCTCTGACCCAGAACTGCTCCGACTGCATAGTCACTCACATCGCACATCAGCTCAAAAGGAAGAGACCAGTCAGGAGTCACCATGATAGGTGCATGGGTAAGCTTCTCCTTCAGAGTCTCAAATGCAGCTGTGCACTCGGGAGTGAACTGGAATGGTGCATCCTTCTCTAGCAGCTTGGTCAACGGCAGGGCAATCTTCGAGAAATCTTTGATGAAGCGGCGGTAGAAGCCTGCATGACCCAGAAAGCTGCGAATCCCCTTCACAGAAACAGGAGGAGGTAGCTGACTGATCGTCTCAATCTTCGCGCGATCTACCTCAATCCCCTGCTTGGAGATCTTGTGCCCGAGCACAATACCCTCACGAACCATAAAATGGCACTTCTCCCAGCTGAGTGCCAGATTAGTCTCCTCGCACCTCTTCAGAACGAGTTCCAGGTTATGGAGACAGTGAGTGAAGGAGTCTCCATATACCGAGAAATCATCCATGAAGACTTCCATGATCTCTCCAACCAGTCGGTCAAAGATCGCCATCATGCATCTCTGGAAGGTCGCCGGTGCATTACACAGCCCAAATGGAATCCTCCGGTAAGCAAAGGTACCGAAGGGGCAAGTGAATGTGGTCTTCGCCTGATCCTCCGGTGCAATAGGAATCTGGAAGTAACCAGACATGCCATCCAGGAAGCAGTAAAACTCATGGCCAGCCAACCTTTCCAGCATCTGATCAATGAAAGGTAGGGGAAAATGATCTTTCCTGGTGGCGTCGTTCAGGCGCCGGTAATCGATGCAGACTCTCCAGCCGGTCACGGTCCGCATCGGGATCAACTCCTTCTTCTCATTCGGGACCACAGTCATCCCGCCTTTCTTCAGGACCACCTGAGTGGGGCTGACCCACTTGCTATCAGATATAGCAAAGATGATCCCTGCATCCATGAGCTTCACAATCTCTGCCCGGACCACTGCCTCCAAGTTAGGAGACAATCTCCTCTGTGGCTGCCTGACTGGCTTAACCTCATCCTCCATCAAAATTCCGTGGGAGCAGAAGGATGGGCTAATGCCTCTGATGTCTGTGATCTTCCATGCCATGGCCCGGGCATACTTCTGCAGCAGAGCCACCAGCCTGCTCTTCTGCTCGGGTGTCAGATACGAGCTAATAATAACCGGGAGCTTATTCCCCTCCCGGAGAAATGCATACTCCAGGTGAGATGGGAGGGGCTTAAGCTCCAACTCTGGTGGCTCCTCCAATGATGTAGCGAGCCGGGGCGAGATGGGGATCGACTTGAATGGCATCTCTCGCCCCTCGATTGCAGCCTCATCCAGCTCTGCAAGCTGCTCCTCCAGCTGCACATCCTGTGATGCCTGTTTCCCTAGCAAAAGACAACGCTCAAAGAAATCATCAGTACCTGCACTCGTGATGGCGAGTGCGGTCTCAAAATCAGCAACAACATCACAGTAATCTAGATCATCATGGAGCTGGGGGTGTTTCATATTATCAGAAACAGAGAAGGTGATTTGTTCACCCCCAGCTCTCAAAATCAGTTTTCCATCATTAACATCAATAAGCGCCTTGGCGGTGGCGAGAAAAGGTCTACCCAGTATCAATGGCACATCAACATCCTCATTTATGTCCAAAATCACAAAATCAACAGGATATGAAAATGGCCCTACTGCGACTATCAAGTCCTCTGCTATACCCCTAGGATGCACAATGGATCTATCAGCAAGCTGGATGCTCATCCTAGTATCACTGGGTTCACCTAGGCCTAGCTTTTTAAACAGTTTATAAGGCATGACATTTATGCTAGCGCCTAAATCCGCCAAGGACTTCCCTACATGCAAACTACCAATCATGCAAGGGATAGTGAAACTCCCTGGGTCTTTTCGCTTCTCTGGTACTTTGTTCTGCAGGATGGCAGAACACTCCTCGTTGAGCATCACTGTTGACAGCTCCCCAAGCTTCCTCTTGTTGGTGAGGAGATCCTTCATGAATTTGGCATACTTGGGCATCTTCGATAATGCCTCCACGAAGGGCATGCTAATGTTTACCTGCTTCAGCATTGCCATGAATTTGGCAAACTCAGTCTCCAGTCGGTCCTTGTGCAACCGAGTAGGAAAGGGAAGCTGTGGTACATACTCCTTCACCACTGGTTGCGGTTTAGGAGCATGCACCTCAACCTCCTTCTCCATTTCTTCCTGATTAGCTGGAAGTGCTGAAGCAGGGGTATCTCTCTCCTCTGCACGAACAGGTGGATCGGCAGTCACCTTGCCACTCCTAATCGTGATGGCACTGCAGTTGGCATTCGGGTCCTGCGGGTGAGGATGGTCTGACCAGGCAAGGTACTAGGAGTCCTCTGGGCTACAGCCTGGGCAACACTCCCAAGCTGGGTCTGTATATCCTGCAGCACAGCCTGCGTGTTTCTCTGACCAGCTTCTAGCTCCAAGAATTTGCCTGAAGCTTTCTCCATGAATTGCTTAATGTTATTGAACTTATTTGCGCTGGAGGTGGCCAGAGAACCCACCAAATCTCGCAATTCCGCCATCTGGTCACTCTGTACTAGGGCTGCTGGTGCTGCTCCTGTCTGCTGAAATGGTCGCACCTGTGACTGAGGTGGAACTGGCCCCTGTCTGGGCTGGTAGAGTGGCTGCTGTGGCTGCTGAAATTGCCCCTGTCTGGGCTGGTACGGAGACCTCTGGAAACCAGGTGGTCCCTGGGGAGCTGGTGGTTTGCGATTTGCCCCAGCCCAAGAAAAGTTAGGATGCTGGCGCCACCCCTCGTTATAGGTGTTGCTGTAGGGGTCGAAGCGCCTGGCATTACTGATGAAGTTCACCTGCTCCTGGGGAGTAGACGATTCCCTCATCGCTTGGCAGTCCTCCACGGTGTGATGGGAGCTCTCACACCACTGGCAATGCATCGCCTGCGGCTGTCCTGTACATGCAATCAAACCAGAACGATCGATAGCTGAAACCAGCTTCGATACCACCTGCACCAAATCAGATGACTGGGTGCCTACAGCATGCACACCCCGTCCTGGTGCTCGTCTCGATCTCCTGGCAGTGCCCCAATCGTACCCGTTCTCCGCCATCTCCTCAAAGAGTTGATTCAGCTATGGCGGGGTTTTGGTCAGCATGTTCCCGGCACAAACCGAGTCAATCAGCTGCTTGTCCTCCGGGAAGAGGGCGTGATAGAAGGTGCCCACCTTGAACGCATCGTTGAAACCATGATTGGGACACCTGAGGAAAAGACTGGTGTATCTCTCCCAAGCATCCCTGATGGTCTCATCCTCATCCTGAGCAAAATGGGTAATCTGCTTCTGAAGATCAGCCGTCTTGGATGGAGGATGGTAGCGGGTGAGGAACTTGTCCGCCAGGTTGGCGAACGTGGCGATAGAGCCCGGAGGTCGAGTATCTAGCCACTCCTTGGCTTGCCCCTCCAGAGTGAATGGGAAGTACCTCAGCTGGATGGCATCTGCTGGTACCCCATTGATCTTGATTCCATCGATGAGCTCATGAAATCGCCTGAGATGTGATCGGGGGCACTCCCCTCCTTACCACGGAACACCACTGAACCGCGCAGCATGGTGATTACTGAGGTGCTCACCTCAAAATTGTTGGCTGGGACATGAGGGTGTTGAATGGGTGACCTCATGTCCGCAGCTCTAGCGGTCCAGTAGGATCCCATGGTCTGCTCCTCTGGATTGATCACATCATGGTTCTGTGGATCAGCCATCTCTTCTTCTTCTTCTTCTTCTTCGATCTGCAGCTGTGATAGCGCCTCCTCTGCAGCCAGTCGCGCCTTTAGAGCCCGCTTGAAGTTCCTGCAGGTTCGTTCAAGTTCCTGGTCTAATGGCAGACGATCTCCCGACTGGCTGCGGATAATGCACTACCTGCACACAATCAGCAGAAGCAACCCGTGAAGGCACACAGGTGGACGAAAAAAATGCAATAAAGAAAAAGCTAGAGTAACAAATTCTCACGTTTCCCCAATAACCTAGAGGGTCCCCGGCAACGGCGCCAAAAACTTGACACGCCAAAACACAACACCAAACTGCGACCAAGTGTAATCGCAGTCCGGGAATGCAGTAACAGGCAAGTTCTATTATCAACCCGGGGTCTAGATCTACTGCTTACTCCGTGATTGTCTATTATCTAGCCAACTAATTCGATTGATTGTTGTTTAAAGCAAAAGCAGTAAGAAAGCAGGAAATGGTTCGGTTTTCAAAAGCAGGAAAGAGTCACTCGGGAATGAGTCCCCCTAGCTCCTTAGTTAGGTTCAATTGTAATTACCCTGGGTTGATTCACTGTTGATTAGACTGCGGAAGATCCGACAGTAGCTTGGAATCTCTTAAGCTGACCAAGCCCTCTCAGTCTAACTACCCGGCAGACGGCTAGTCTTCACCAAGATAGAAAGCTAAGGCTATGAACACAGAACTCCACTACTGGAATTGAATTCCAGTACAAAGCAGCAAACTGGCTAACTCTCGTATAACCAATCTCCTGCTATCGAATGAAGAGGCTCTAACAACCTAATCAGATTCTATTTATCTCAGGTTGCAGCAGAAATCGAGAAAAGCTGATCAGACTTCAATCAATTCAATAAACATGCATCATTAGATTAAAACCAAACAGTATAATCATCCCAAGTCATTACAATCAAATCCCTAACACAAGGAACTAGGGTTCTTCATACCCAAGTGAGAGAAAGGTTCTACTCCATAGAGAGAGAAAGGAAAACAGAAATCAGAGTAGTCATACTCATAAAGATGAGGAAAATCTGCTCTGGGATGTCAATCTTCACTCCTGGGGACGCAATCTGGGCTTCAATGGTGACAAATCCACTCCAAATAGCTCCTAGGGTTTGTTCTTCGCTCTTTCTCTCTCTAAAACTCTGTCTTTGCTCTAGAAACTCGAATCCTTCTTCCTTGGCTCGAATCTGCCTCCAAAAACCCGACTCTGGGCGAATTACGGGCTGAATTACGGCCGTAATCACGGCCTGCCCGTAATTTCCCCAAAACGCACGTTTCAATTTACTCTGAAGGAGAAGGATCTACGCCCGTAATTCCACAATTACCGCCAGTATTTTAGGAATTACGGTCGTAATTCTTTGGATGCTTGCCCGTAATTTTAGTGCCGAGGAGAATTCTTGGGAAAGAGGCTCGACATCGGTTTTACGGGCATGCCCTGGCCAATTACGGTCGTAATTTGGCAGGGGCTGCCCGTAATTTGTCCTGTGAATCGCCATCTGACCTACAAATGACCCGAAACTTGCGCCTATGCACCTCTTTACTTGCTAGGACCTGAAATACGACAAAACAACACAACCTAGCGTAAAATAGGCCAAGGAACAATCAATTCGAGCCAAAATGGACAGGAAACCAGAGTGAAAACACGTGCAAATACGATGCTATCACCCAACAATCTCATCAAAACTATCTCAACAATCTCAAGTTTTAGTAGAGATAGTACTATCACTCATTTTGAGTGATAGTTTCCATCACATCAAGCAAACAATGCATGTATTGTTTGTGCAGAAAATAAAAAAAAAAACAATGCATTATGGACAATACATGCATTGTAACTATCCCAATCAAACAATCACCAAAACCAAACGATCTAAATAGCTAAGTTGCATGGACTTGTTGAATTATATTGAACAACACCTAATATATTTGCTTGTTCTTAATAACATCACAATCAAGTCCATATAGCATAATTATTAGTTAGATTTCCATTGGCAAGTTAAAGAAGGAGAAGTCTGACATAAGTAGCCACGTATGCAGGCCCAGATAGATTGAAACACTTCCTATACTATAAGTCTCGTAAGGATTAGATATGAAAAGACTATAGACCCCCTCCGTGGAATTATGGGGGTGATGGAGGAGATATGTACGGATGACAACAAAATCTGAACCCATGGGTACTTTACTTGACCTTACCCGACTCAACCTGGGTTAAACCCGCGTTGATGGGTTTCGGATTGAGTTTGAGTTTAAACCCGTACACTATTCATTGGTTGGGGTTTAGGGATACTCGACCCATGGATACCCGTCCACACTTATTTTGCACCCTACTCTCCTCAAACCCTACCATAATTCTAATCCCCCAATCTAACTCTCACTACACTTATTCCGTGTGCTTTTATTTAGTGTAATTGTGATTTGTTAGAGTGGTGTTTTATTTATGGATAATTTGTATGAGAAAATTGACGTTTGAATTTTACTTTAATAGGAACTTGTTATAGTAAATTTTTTACCCCAAAAATTCATGGGTATCCATGAACCCACGAATACCCAACGGGTTGGGTTGTATTTGAGGTTTTCAAATTCACTGGGTTTTACCCCTAATTTTTTTTAAGAATAAACTCATGAATTTGGATTTGGCAAAACCCGACCCATTGCCATCATACATATATGTATTGTCTGATTTCCTTCGAGGTCAGCAGCTCTTCTCTCACCTCTTTAGCTCTAGGGTTTCAGCTCTCAGCTTCCGTTCGACTCCGCTGAGGTTCTATTTGTTTCTCGTTAAAGCTGAACTGATCGGGTGGCAGCATATAGGTCGGCTTCCCATTTTTGAGTTCCAAATGGAATGAACGAAGCTTTCAATTGCATAGCGCATGCTTTCAGTTTTCTGCACAGTATTTAGTCTGCTCTGTTTGTGGTTGATTGTTGATCTCTGTTCATGCCTTATAGATTTCGGTTTTGAGTGGCGGTGTACATCTATATCACATTTCGGAATGGCGGTGAGTTGGCGTCTGGAACGGCTCTTGTTTTCTGCTTCTTTTCAATTTTCATTACCTGAAAGTTGTGAACGATCTGTTATGGTGCGTGTTGTGTAGATAGAAAGGATTCTTAAAGATGATGCTAGTGAAGAGAAAGGAGAGCGTGCCAGAATGGTGAGTTTTCCTCTGGACTTAGTTGAATTGAAGTGGTTGTAGAGCTTAATCTTGTCGTACGGAAGTTATTTAACACTAAGTTTACTTTCCTAGGCATCTTTTGTTGGCGCCATGGCCATTGCTGATCTGGTCAAGACAACTCTGGGTCCTAAGGGGATGGTAAGCTTTATTTTCTATAGAGTGTGCTTGTACTGGTTTGTCTATGCTATTAACTAACAACTTGCACTTTTCGGTTGTTTCCGTTCCCAGGATAAAATACTGCAGTCTACTGGAAGAGGTCAGACAGTGACTGTAACTAATGATGGGGCTACCATCTTGAAGTCACTACACATTGACAACCCAGCTGCTAAAGTCCTTGTTGGTATCCTTACTTTTGTTGTTACATATACCTACTATTGTCGATCATGTTTTGTTTGGGTTCTCATCATTCCTATAAGATTGTAATTCCATGGGAGTTGGTATGATGAGATTCAGTTGCAGTTACTAAATTGTTTGCCACACCGCTGTTGTGGTAGAAATATTGGAGCATGGTGCAAAAATATACATCTTGATGCTGATCCTTAACCCTAAATTAGATATTTCGAAAGTTCAAGATGATGAAGTTGGGGATGGGACAACTTCAGTAGTTGTCTTAGCTGGTGAACTATTGAGGGAGGCCGAGAAACTTGTTGCATCGAAGATCCACCCAATGACCATCATAGCAGGTTTGCTCCGGGCATTTCAACTTTGTATTCATGTTCTCTCCTTGCATCATTTGAGTATTGGAAACCTTGGTTACTACCATTCTTAGAAGAACATTTAGCTCAACTTTACTCTCCGTGGTGTCTACCAAGCTGCTGTTGGCCATTGTGGTTTGGATGTTTGCCCACAACCCCTTGGTCACTGGTTCAAGCTTGGAACTCTCTCACTCTCTCGTGGTGTCTGGATTATGTGACTGTTTCTCTAAATATTGTTATAAATAATCTGTGGTTCTCAACATCAAACTGCTATCAGACACTGCATGGTTTAATACTTCGTGTGGTTGGCAGCCTCTTTGCTGCAATCCAATTTTTTTGTAATATTTGGGTCATCTTACTCTTGTCACTGTGTGGAATCATGTCCATGTTTCTGTACATATCTGCATCTAAATTGGTGGTCATTGATTCCAAATCACTACCATACTTGTGTATATTGTGATGATGGCTAATAACCAGAAACTTACATTTTTTAATTTCAGGGTTTCGGATGGCAGCTGAATGTGCTCGAGAGGCTCTTCTTAAAAAGGTTGTGGATAATAAAGCTAATGAAGGTACTTCTTATGCACTGATAACTTGTTGGTCCAGTGCGTTGACTTCCAACTGTTTTTTGTTTATGCTGGTCGTTTGCTGGGACTTGGGATTTTGTTGTAAAGGTAATTGACATGATTTAAAGTCGTTGTGATTACATATTTGTCTTACTATTTTAAATTATCAAATTGCAGAGAAGTTCAAGACAGATTTGATGAAGATTGCAAAGACAACTTTGAGTTCCAAAATATTATCACAGGATAAGGAACACTTCGCCAAGCTGGCTGTTGACGCTGTTTTGAGGCTAAAGGTGAATGGGTTTTTAAGTTTGCCTGGTTATGAATTTATCTTTTTCATGTCATGAGTGTGTCCCTGCCATTGTTCCATTTAAATTTTGGAGTTGATTGAGAACTAAGAATCTCAAGTCTTCTTCATGCATAGATTATATCCTCTCGGGACTGTCTCTGAACGTGCTAGTGACTGGTGGCTGGGTTCCGCATGTAGGTTCTCATGTGTGGACTGTTGTAGTAGATATAATAAGCTGCAGTTTGAGTGCAAGGGGCTGTGTCTAATGACCTTTTGATTTTATGTTTCACATTGTTGAAGGTTTGGATTATTTGTGCTAACGCTCTGTTGATCTTGCCTCCTATTTCTAATGTGTTGTTTCCTTATACTTCTTGGTTACAGGGCAGCACAAACTTAGAATCCATCCAAATCATCAAGAAGCCTGGTGGTTCACTTAAGGATTCATTCTTGGATGAAGGGTGGGTATATGTGAACGTATTCACCTTTGCGGCTTTTAGTATCATGCAAAGTCCTTGTTTTCCCAACAGTCCTCACTAAATCAATGTCTCTCTGTTCAGGTTTATTCTTGACAAGAAAATCGGAATTGGACAACCAAAACGGATTGAAAATGCTAACATTTTGGTGGCTAACACTGCAATGGACACAGATAAAGTAAAGATCTACGGCGCACGTGTTCGTGTTGATTCAATGGCTAAAGTTGCTGATATTGAAGCAGCTGAGAAGCAGAAGATGAGAGAAAAGGTGGACAAGATCCTAGCCCATGGGATTAATTGCTTTGTTAACAGACAGTTGATTTACAATTTCCCAGAAGAACTCTTTGCAAATGCTGGAGTGCTTGCAATTGAGCATGCAGATTTCGATGGGATTGAACGGCTAGCTTTAGTGACCGGAGGTGAAATTGCCTCAACTTTTGACAATCCTGAATCTGTTAAGCTTGGACACTGCAAGCTTATTGAGGAAATTATGATTGGAGAGGACAAGCTAATTAAATTCTCTGGCGTTGAGATGGGCCAGGCATGTACTGTCGTACTACGGGGTGCAAGGTAATCCTTTTACCTTTAGTATTCGTTGCATCTAGTATTTGTAGTTTGTTCAGGATCGTTGGTGATTTTTGCTCTTTCTTATCAGTCTTGCCTAACTTTGTTTCTGAAATCATTATTAATTTTGCTTTCATGCACATGTAATGCCTAGTGGGAGAAATTTATATCAGGTGTATTTGCTTTCTTCTCTCTTTACTATGATGTCACATCATGTGAATTATTGTTGGTGTAGACACATACATACTGGTTTTATGGTCTAATTTTCAATTCGTCTCACTTAGAAATATGTTTCTTTTACCTTGTGCAGTCATCATGTGCTCGATGAGGCAGAAAGGTCCCTACATGATGCCCTCTGTGTTTTATCCCAAACCGTGAACGATAGCCGGGTTTTGTTTGGAGGCGGATGGCCAGAAATGGTGATGGCTAAGGCAGTCGATGAACTTGCTCGAACGACCCCGGGGAAGAGGTCTCATGCCATTGAAGCTTTCTCCAGGGCTCTTGTGGCCATTCCAACCACCATCGCAGATAATGCTGGTTTAGACAGTGCTGAGCTAGTAGCCCGGCTTAGAGCAGAGCACAACAAGGAGGATTCTAATGCTGGCATCGACGTCATCTCTGGATCTGTAAGTATTTTGGATTTCAATTGTTGGAACTTCTCTCCGTTTCTTGGCTAGTACATGAGATGAATTGTGAGAAACCTCAGAGTCCTGCTGCCATTACGCCTTACTCAGTCTCTTAGCTAGTTAGCTTCCCCAACTCCTACATGTTTGAGGTTTACCGATAGTGAACGAGCTTAATTTTATTAAGTTTCACTATTTGACCTGGCCCCATCATTTATGTCGTGCAGGTTGGAGACATGTCAGAGCTAGGGATTTCAGAGGCGTTCAAGGTTAAGCAAGCGGTACTGCTTTCTGCAACCGAGGCTGCCGAGATGATCCTCAGGGTAGACGAGATCATCACTTGTGCGCCACGAAGAAGAGAGGATCGAATGTAAAACGTGGATTGGATCTGCTGCTTTCTCTCTTAGGGCACTTGCATTTTGGCCAATCAATCTTATGAACTGTATTGTCATTTAACTTAGATTGTGAAACTGATAACTTTGCCAAACCTGCCCCAGTTTTTCGTGTGATGCCGGTTTCTGTAGAGTTGTGGAACTCCAGTGTTTTGTATTGATCGAATTCTAAAACTGTGCATTGTTATTTGAAAACAGTATCGTGTTTAGATGGTTTTGGACTTCTGAAGTTGCTGTGATGCAGGACGAGATCTTTTGTTATTGAAAATTCTGCTCTTGATTGAACCTTGCTCCCTGTTAACTACGCATTTTTAAAAGCGTAGTTCCCCTGTATCTTAGGGAGTCTATCAGCATTGAAGTCCCCTGCTACTGTATGTTTGCTTTTTCGCTACGCTCATTGCTGTAGAAATCCACTTTGACTACGTCTCCATATTCTTTAAGATTCTTATAGATCAGAAGAGTTGCTAGACCTTGTACTGTGGAAACTAATGGTTTAGAGACTGTGCTATCTGGTTGGACTGGAAATATCGCATACTGAATTCAAATCTATATGCGATTTTATTTTTAGCCGTACAAAACAATTGGATCACAATTTAGTACAAATATACCGTCACTGAGATGTCCGGTATAACCTCCAGTAAGGTTATCACGATTTAGTACAAATACACCATCACTGAGATGTCCGGTATAACCTCGGTAAGGTTTTCCAATCCTTGATGGTAACGGTGTAATCAAATTAGTTTCACATCCTAATTCTGCTTTGGTTCTTCATTCTACAAAAAAGCTACTTTGGTTCTTCATCCTACAAAAAAAGCTACTTATAAGAGGTAAGGAATAAACTCATTCTTGTTTAGAAAAATGTCATTCAGTAATTGGTTCTTCGTTTGAAAAAGCTACTTCTAAGAAGGGAGAAATAAATTCATTTTTGGTTAGAAAAATTTCATCCCTTAACAATTGACGAGAATTGTAGTAACATAACGCCTGAATTCGACATGAAAGTCCTATGATCTACTTCCGATTGTTTATTTTATAAGACAGAAATTAGCAGGATCCCGTTAGACTCACTCATATGATCTAATTAGGTTAATTCCAAGTATATGTGCCTGATCTCTGTCATCATAAAAACAGCAGCGAGTTCCCATTTCTTGATAAGTGTGGAATTGGAGCTGTCCAGAAATGTGGACACACCCCATTTTGATGCCCGAGAATTTGGATTATATACTGCCTTCATGGAGGGAAAAAATAAGAAAAAGAATCTTATCTCTCGCTTCTCTAATTTGTTTCATTTTAGTATTTTACCTGTTTCTGATTTAATTCTTGGGATTCGAGACGCCTGCTTCCGTCACCGTTGCAAGTCATCAGTGAGATTTTACAAGAGCAAATTGACGCTCTTTCTCGTTCGCTCCCTCTCCCTCTCTCTCTCTCTCTCTCTCTCTCAGCTTAGAGAAAGTCAGCAAACGCAGCCAGCTCTCCAATGGCGGACGGTTCAGGGTTCAGTCATCAACTCGTTGCTTCTCACAGATTCCCCGAGGTACTAATCACAAACTTAAAAAATCATTTCTCGTGCGGTTCCGCTTCCGAATAAGGAGTTTGGCTAAGATCCGATAGCTTTCTGTTTGTTTGCCCTGTCATTTCTCGTCGGGATTGTTGGCGGTGACCAGACGACGTTCGATTACACGGAGAGGTAGAGCTCTCTCGGTCCCTCGCCGTAGTTCCGTTTTCTTGTACCTTCTTCCATTGAATTTTGGAGTTGTCTGAATGTCTTTCTGCTTAATAGAGACGTAGCTGTTTATGCTCTGGGAATCGGAGCTTGTGGCCGAGATGCCGTCGATGAAGACGAGCTCAAATATGTTTACCACGAGAACGGCCAAAAATCTATCCAGGTACGTTGTTCGGATGATTCTCGAAGTTCGCTGGTGAATTGTTCTTGACACTTGCCAAATGTTTTCAGAACTAAGGATTGCTATAGATGTGGTGAATCATTTGTTCTCGTGGAGTTAGATTGTTGATTAGTTTTCGGAAGTGTATCAGAGATTAGCGGATTGGTGTAGCTATGTGGTTGAAGTTTTGTTCATGTCTTCTGCAACTTTATATTGTTCTTGATACTTGCAAAATGTTTTCAGAACCAAGGATTGCTATAGATGTGGTGTCATTTGTTCTCGTGGTGTTAGATTGTTGATTAGTTTTCGGACACGTATCAGAGATCAGGGGATTGTGTAGCTATGTGGTTGAAGATTTGTTCATATCTTTTGCAACTTTATATTTACTATCTCATCCGCAATTTGCTCAGGTCCTTCCAACATTTTCTGCTTTGTTTTCGGTGGGAATAATGATGAAAGGGTTGGACATACCTGGTTTAGAGTGAGTATCTGAAACTAACCTTATTCCTACGGCGAATCAGTAGCTGACTATCACAGTCTGTTTCTTTTGGTAGTTATGATCCTAGGCTTCTGTTGCATGGGCAGCAGTATATTGAACTTTACCAGCCATTCCCTTCAAGTGCATCGGTAAGTTCTTCGAACTGGAGCGACCATTTAGTCGAAAGGTTCCAATTCCAGCGGTGACATAAGTTGTTTGTGTTTTGTGACTATTTGTTCGCTGATTGCTGATGCAGCTGGTGAACAAATCAAGTCTTGCTGGATTGCATGACAAAGGTTTGTAATAGCAAACTGGTGTAAGTTTACAGAACTATCTGCCGTTTTTAGGGTTGTAACTAGTGTAATTTGCTCCTTGTTAATACTGGCAGGCAAAGCTGCTATTGCTGAAATTGAGACCAAGACTTATGAGAAGGGATCTGGCAAACTACTATGCATGGGCAGGTGAAGTCTGATTAAGACGCATCATGTGTTTGAGGCTCCAGTCCTTTAGCTGAGCTCTGATGTAATGTTTTTTCGCTTTTCCAGATCAACGGCTTTTCTCAGGGGAGCTGGTGGCTTCTCAAAGTCATCTCAGCCGTATTCATACTCCACTTATCCAAAAGACCAAATTGGTGCTATTGAAATCCCCAAATCTCTACCCTCAGCTGTGTTTCAAGATCTTACTCAACCTTCTCAGGCATGTTAACTTTTGTGATGCTTTTTTTTTTTTTTTTTGCTTCGTAGAGTTATTCACCTGATCTATGTGTCCTACGAATCCTTCTTCCTTGTTATGCTACTAGGGCACTAGCATTGTAAGGTTTAATTAAGCCTGAACTTGCTGCTAATTCTGTATTTCCATTAGTGGTTTGATAACTGTAAGACCTAAAAAGTCTCCCTCTCCTAGGAACGAGCGATTGCTTGATCAGTGTGCCTTGCAGTAGTTCTGGATTCCATAACTATTTGTTTTTCCCACCTCCATTTTGCAGGCATTGCTGTATCGGCTGTCCGGTGATTATAATCCACTGCATTCCGATCCTAACATTGCTACAGTTGCAGGGTTTGTAATCTCTCCCATCCTTCTCTATTTAAGCACTCTAAAACATCACATCTGATCATGTTACATGACACATCACAGATTCTCGCGTCCGATATTGCACGGACTGTGCACTCTTGGATTTGCAGTCCGAGCAGTCATCAAATCCATCTGCAGAGGAGACGCGAATGCAGTGAAGAACATTCTAGGCCGATTCCTCTTACATGTTTACCCTGGCGAGACTTTGATCACCGAAATGTGGCTTCAAGGCTCGAGGTAATAATGCTATCATACTGAAATGAACTCTGAATAATGACCGGACATTCATGTTTCTGTCTAATTGAGCTCAAACTGGTTTTTTATTCAATTGTCTGCAGGGTCTTCTACCAAACAAAAGTGAAAGAAAGAAACCGGGCTGTGCTGGCTGGCTATGTCGATCTTCGTCATATACCTTCTGCTTTGTAAATCCAGGGGGATCAAAATGTCTGAAAAACAACTGTTGTAGTCCAATAAATGTATGCATGTGTGTTGTGTGTTGTTATTATATCCTTTTAGTTTGGCACATTTGTAATTGTGGAGCTCGTTTGGTCATCTTTTGTAGTCCAATAATGTATGCATATGAGTTACTATAAGTGATTTGATAAATAACTAAATAACCAAGGGTGGCTTGGATATGAGATTGTTGAAATACCTCAATTAAGAGGTAGATTTGAATATTTTTTTCTTTGTATGATAAGTGATTCCTACATTTTGATTGTTATATATTGTGAGTGCTCATTAGAGGTGGATTCAAATACATTATTGTGATGCATCATGCATATGAAAGCTTCAAATTCCATAGTCAATTGCTCGCCCTAACTATCTAATAACTCTATAACTAGTATTTTTGCAATTATATTATGTTGGTACAACTCTGTGGTAAATTATTTATCGTTGTAAATTATTTTATCGTTTTGTTAATACTTAATACACAAAAAATATTATGTTGGTTGATACTTGATTACGTAAGTTTAGTTCATTCCTGAATCCTGGCTGGTTGCCTTTCCCCCTTTCCCGAGTGAGTATATTTATTTGGGAATGGACGGCTAACTTTTTCCTCAAATGCAAAACGGCATGGCGTTTGTTGAAGATAGCTGCCCTAACATATAAAAGTCCCACAAATTGGCGCTCTACTGTAGTTCTGCCCACCGGCACTTCCTCTCACGCTTTCAACTCTCAGACTCGCAAGTCTCACTAGAAGCAGAACTGTATCCCGTCAACTGCCGCTCCATTTCTAATAATGTCAGGCGAAACTGAAGCGGTATCTCTTTCCGGAACTCCTACCACGGCGGAGCTGGCGGCGGTTAGTAACGAGGAGGAGACGCGGATCCTCAGCGACGCCATTCGTTCTTTGCCTCCTCAAGCCGTCAAGGACTTGTTGAACTCCGAGGTTTGTTTTCACTCTTTCCCGAAGTTTCAACCTCCTATTAGAAGCTCGATTGAGTGGTTTCTTTGTTCGCCCGCCATGGCTAGTTAGATTCCAGGTCGCGTTGTGTTGTTCTGGCAATAGTTTGCATTATTGCATACTAGGTGTTTGATATGTTGACAGAGTATAGAATTTGCGACTGTCGAGTATTCTTTTTGAAGGTTCACTGTTTTCCCCCTCCGGTATCCGTGTTTTTTCCTTCTTCTGGTTGCTGAGTTCGTCCCTGCTTGATTCCTTTGGCGATCATGGACACAAACTGCCAAAACCGAGAAGCCCAGGGAAATTTCTTATGATTGCCGTGCTTTTTTATCGTCAATTTTGCAACATCGATTAGTGTCGAGTGCAGTTTATACAGTGAAATGTGAATCCGTCCTCGTTTCATATAATGTTCATAAGCTCTCTTTCTTATTTGCTTCTCCTTTTTCGTTCCAGGTTTGTATCGCTTGCATACTCAGGCTGTTTGGATTCAGAGAACATTTTCACTTCCGTTCTTCTATCTCGAGTTCTATGTTGCATTCTGTTCTTGGAGAGTCGGAACATCTGGAACATTACGGGATACTTGCTGGCTCCAAATCAGGGGAGGAATTAGAAGTTCAGCAGATTGTGTGCAGGATGTGTTTAGGCATTTTGCAGTACTTATATCGCAATGATAAGGGCATATTGGTGCAAAAGCTAAGTGCAGACGGCTTAGCTGCTTCCATTGATGAAATGATAAAGCAAGATGGCCATGAGATCGACGGCTTCTCCCTTGAACTGTCCGTACCACCTGTCCTCTTGGAACATGACAATGCAGTATGGTAAGAGCCGTTTTGTTTTACTCAGTGACTCCAAAATTTCGAGATTGTTGTATTGAATTCAAACTACTATGTTTTTGTAGTCTGCTGTATTTCTAGATTATTGAATAACTAGCTAGGTCTTTCTAGAGTAGGCATTGCTATGTGTATAATAGTAAGCAATAACGATCCATTATCAAGTTGAAGTTGTTTAAGTCGGTTATATTTTGTATTGCTCTGTGTTGTCGTGATTTTGTGTGTTACTTTCTGGTTCCATGTACTGTAGGTCGTATATGAAGAAGAGATACGGACAGGAAGTTGGGATTGCAGAAGAGACCTCAAAATGTGTTTCTGTGAAGGATGCCTTAAAATTGGCAATAACATATCCCATTGAAAATATGTTGGTAAGTACAACTTCATTATACTGAATTTAGAGCGAAAATTGCGCCTCAGTGCAAAATTGTGATAAGCGTTGATACTCCCGTTAATTCTTTATCTAATTGAAGCTTTGCAGGATGTTAAATCCAGCTCCATTCCAAGCTCATTCCGCATTCGGCTGACCTATAGTCAAACGAAGCCATCATCCTCCATGGCTAAATCTCCAGGAGAAACGAATGGATCTTGCAAGAGAAGAAAAACAGGTATGTTAACTTGTGCATTTGTGTATGACATCGAGTTCATCTTGCTAGGCAACTAACACCAATCACTTCAGGTCATAGTTCAGCATATTTGTCAACTAATAAATTTAAGTCGGCTTATAGTCATTACGGGTGCACGTAGTAGTATCCCTGTCCATATGAATGATGTTCGTATGAGTTTTTCAGTGCTAGTAAGCTGTTCTTTCTGCTTTTGTTTCTTTGCAGCTGATGTGAATGGAGTACCTGTGAGGTCTTCTAACTTCTCTGGTGATCAGAAGTCCTCAGAGCCTTGCAACTTCCCTTTAGAGAAGGTAGTTCCCTACTCTTTCTGAAAGAACTAGATTTCTGTTGTTAGTGACAAGTGCTGATGTCAATGAATTCTATATTTTGCATGGAGGTTGCCTGTTCATGTTGTCTTTTATATGACTCTCTTACTGAATTTTTCGATCATACCTTTAAAGGTCAATGAACCCTACTACCTGGCTCTTGTTTGCTGCCGAACACCTATCTACATTGGTGGGAGATACCTCAAGGTGCGTATAGTAGTAGTAGCTTAAGTTACATGACGATATTGAAATTGGATTACTGCTGTCTGCTAGAATGAAGGATTGCTTCCTTTCATGCAGTTCTCAAGAAATGTTAGTCAAACTCGCTGGATTATTGACGACGAAAGAAAAGGAGAATCATCTGTCGAGGTACTTGTACCCAGGATTGCTACAGAAAATGTCTTTACTACAATGATGACATAGATCAACACTTACAAGATTTTATTATGTAGGAAATAATAGGAAGCAGCATTCTTCCAGCTTGTCAAGGTGACAGTTACAAGTTTCATGCTGCTGGCAGAGAGGATATTGATGTACTAGAGATCTCTCTTTAACTATCTCTATGTCTCTCGTCTCCTTTTCTTGTTCCAGTTTCGCCTGAACCTATATATTTATTTCTTCTTTCCAGGTGCGGATGTTGGGTTCAGGCAGACCTTTCATGGTTGAAGTACAAAATGCGCGGAGAGTTCCCTCAGAGGCTATTATCAAAGAAACAGAAACAAAAATAAACAGCTTGGAGGAAAAATTGGTAAGTTCTCATATTATCGTTTTCTTACCTCATTTGCTTCGGCGTCAAATGTGAAACCGTCTCGTGCGTGTGTAGGTTGCTGTGAAAAATCTTAAACTGGAAGTCAATAATGGTTGGGGCTTAATGCACGAAGGAGAATCCGAAAAACAGGTATTGTTTTCTTTGGCTTACTCTTTACTTTTTCCTCTATTGTGACTTGTGAGACCTTACTCTCTTATTCGTTTCATCCAGAAACAATACTGCTCTTTAGTGTGGATTTCACGCACACTTGAGGATGAAGACGTGCAGACCATAACTGCATCGAAGGATATGGTGATTTTTACACCGTCCCTTTTCACTTTAACGAACACCTTGGTCATGTTTTCTTGACTGGTGATTTGTTGTTCATGCAGAAAGTTTTGCAAAGGACACCAATAAGGGTTCTCCATCGGCGAAGTCCTTTAGAACGGGAAAAGATCATACACTGGTTGTTAAACTTTTAAGTTATTAATTAGCTCTAAGCTTCTGGCTCCACCATCTGTTCTCATCTTGTTATGCTAATGAGTTAACGAGCCTTTCCCCTTCTCTTAATGTTGCAGGATGAAAGTCGAGAGGGTTGCTGGGAGCTCTCAATATTTCCTGTTGCATTTGTGCACTCAGGTACCCTTTAATTCCCCCCCTTTGGCAACTCATACCTTGATGCTTGTTCTTTTTCGAACTAATATGAAAAATGGAGCATCCGACTATGTAAGTCATTAAATTAGTGATATACATGCTGCATTGCTACACCCATCTTTCTGCCTAAAAGAAGTAAAGCAGAAGCATTGTTTCCATACTGCATCTCTAGTTTTCTACAAGAGAATAATTGCATCACTTAACTGCTCGAATTGTTTCCACTTTGATCATTGAAGCATCTATCAGAGGCTGTGTCGTCATGAAAATGTCTATGTGATTAAGGTTAACCGGAATATACTTGATGAACAGGCTGGGACGTACATTAAAGAATTTGTTCACGGAGATTTTGGTCGCACCAATCCAAGGTAAGAAACAAAATGAACATGCTCCTCTCATGTCAGACTTCCCATTTCTCGCAGTATACGTTCTATGCAAATGCAAATGCAAATGCGAACGTCTATATCTGCCTTCCCAATTGATGCTGGCTTCTGCTAATCTGGAAGTCCCTCTTGTATTTTGTGACAGCATTGGGTCGATTTTAGGATGCAGAGCCGAAATACTGCAATTGGATGTTACAGACGTGAAGATGGACGGTTTCTGATTACCGTTGTGGCCATTGACTCAGAAGCGGTATTTTCAACTCAATTTTAGAGCCTAATTTTTGGTTCCCGGTTCTTCTTGAGGCTGCATCTTTCAGATGCAACCACACAACTATTCAAGCTTTCTGTATAAAGCTTGCATTGAAATTTGAAAGTATACTTTTCACCTTAGTTACTTGTATGATTTATTGTCAGCTCGTAATAGTTTTCTATTAGTTAGGATAGGAATCTAGTATGGTTACGATAACCTCGATAGTCGGAAAAAATCCCAAAGTACACTAGTTTTTAAAAAAATTTCCCAAAATACATAAGTTATAAAAAAAATTCCAAAAGTACACATGTTTGAGCATCACCGTTTTAGACAAAAACGGTGAAGGTCATCACCGCTTTTGACCAAGACGGTGAATACTTCACCGTTTCAAACTAAAACGGTGAAGGGTTCACCGCGTTTGTTAAGAACGGTGAATACTTCATCGTTTTAAACAAAAACGGTGAAGCCTTCATTTGAATTCCAAGTATTTTGATAACTCTAAATGGTTCTCCTCGTCGATACGATCGCGCTGCCGAAAACGGCTCGTCATTTCGACCTCAAACGAATAAGATACGCGCGTTTTAGTTTTTAGTACGCAAAAGTTACTTTAACGACATGTGCAGCTTTGAACTCACTTATCTCACTCGTTTGGACTCGGAATTGAGATCTGTAAAATTCTATGTGATCGTGGTTGATTTTCCCAACCTTTTTGTGTTGAGGGAAGATAATGATTCTTGATAAAATGATCCAGAATATTCATTCGACAACTTAAGTGCGTAGGATAGTTTTTAGACAATGCAAACTCAAATAACAACACCTAAAAATCACAAAAACAACATTGATAGTTCACTACAATGATAAAATGATAAATTCACTCATTTGCTTCATTTTGGCCCCTATCTCCACCTCTTCCTCCTCGTCCTCCACGACGTCCTCGACCCCTTCTTCCCCCCTCCGCCACTGCTTCTTGGCGGGCTCGCTCAACGGCTGGTCGCGGATTTCTCTTGACCCGAGCCCCAACTGGGGTTACATATGGTGGTGGTGGTGGCTGAGTTGGACCGGTAGCTTGACGAATGATCGGGGGGTTCGGAGTTTGTTGTTGCGGATGTTGGAATTGAGAGAACCCATGATGTTGTTACATATGGTTCTCTCAATTCCAACATCCGCAACAACAAACTCGTGGAGGACGAGGAGGAAGAGGTGGAGATGGGGGCCAAAATGAAGCAAATGAGTGAATTTATCGTTTTATCATTGTAGTGAACTATCAATGTTGTTTTTGTGATTTTTAGGTGTTGTTATTTGAGTTTGCATGGTCTAAAAACTATCCTACGCACTTAAGTTGTCGAATGAATATTCTGGATCATTTTATCAAGAATCATTATCTTCCCTCAACACAAAAAAGTTGGGAAAATCAACCACGATCACATAGAATTTTACAGATCTCAATTCCGAGTCCAAACGAGTGAGATAAGTGAGTTCAAAGCTGCACATGTCGTTAAAGTAACTTTTGCGTACTAAAAACTAAAACGCGCGTATCTTATTCGTTTGAGGTCGAAATAACGAGCCGTTTTCGGCAGCGCGATCGTATCGACGAGGAGAACCATTTAGAGTTATCAAAATACTTGGAATTCAAATGAAGACTTCACCGTTTTTGTTTAAAACGGTGAAGTATTCACCGTTCTTAACAAACGCGGTGAACCCTTCACCGTTTTAGTTTGAAACGGTGAAGTATTCACCGTCTTGGTCAAAAGCGGTGATGACCTTCACCGTTTTTGTCTAAAACGGTGATGCTCAAACATGGGTACTTTTGGAATTTTTTTTATAACTTATGTATTTTGGGAATTTTTTTAAAAAACTAGTGTACTTTTGGATTTTTTCCTCGATATAGTCTAGTGCTAGAGTACTCTCAACTTCAGTGAGGAAATTTTCACATTGACGATTGCTTTGAGAACTATTGTTGCCGCTACGCCTACGCTCTTGATATTCTTGGGAACAATTTTTTTCTTCTTCTGTTGGTCACCTTATCCCATCCAAGTCATGAAGCTCACATTGTTTCCTCCATACATCGTGTTCGTATGGAGAATTCTAACAAATCAATTTGATCTATTTATCAACATAAATTTGAATAAATCAATTTGATTTGGAGAATTTTAAAACAATTCATTTTGAGACGATTCTGATTGTTTGGAAGCTTTATAATTTGAATTTGCCGACTACAAGTACCTTATATTGTAAAATAAGACAATTGATCAACTCATTTCGTTTCTCATTTGTAATTTGTTCCATCCAATCAGGTCTAATAAATATCTAACCGGACTAATTATGAACTATTCATTCTAAGGGATAAGATTTCTAGTAATCATCCATTGTATACAATCACGTATAACAAGTTGCGCTTCACCTAATATAATAATTAGATATATTAATTGTCAAGTAGTGCTTAAGGGGTATAGTACCCTACGGGCGGGGTGTATCGTCGATGCCGTCAATTTTTGAATTCGTCATTCTAAGGGATAAGATTTCTAGTAATCATTCATTGTATACAATCACGTGTAACAAGTTGCGCTTCACCTAATATAATAATGATAATAATGTAACAAGTTGTACAATCATTTCCTTGTTGGCGCCCACCACGGCCATAAATGTTCTAAAACCAGAGCATTTACCATATCTTACAAGGAGAGCCTAAAAAAGAAGCTACCGTTCCGATGGTATAATCCAAACGGTTCCATCAACGGAATCAACACCAAGTGGAAAACTCTGATCGAGATGCCGCTCTCCTTCGTGTTTCTAATTCTACTCAGTCCACGTTGCATTCACCACCTTCGCCATGAACCCGTACCGATCCGCCGATTCATCAATCTGCCACCAAAGACAACAATGAATCAAGCGTCGGTGTCGATCGATCAGCAAGAAGAAATCTGAATCAAAACTTGTTCATACCATTTTCTGAGTCGGACGGCCGGCGCCATGGCCGGACTTCCGGTCGATCCGGCCGATGATCGGGTTGGTCTGCGGACTGTTGTCCAAGCTGGTGCACAGAACATGCTGCAACGTCTGCAAAAGAATAAGGGTACCAGAAACAGGTGATCGAAGAGTATAATGGATCTTTCCGATACGAGGATTGATGGTGGGATCGTCAACTCACCGCCAACAGTTTGAGAGAGTGTAACGGAACGACCCGATCGTCGTGATCCGCGGTCAGCAACATGGTCGGAGGGTACTGAACATCGGGGCTCACTTCCCATGGTCTCCTCACATTGTGCAGTGGAGAGTACCTGAAAAAAAGTTGCAGAGCAACACATCCATGGAAATATCGAATTGAGTTACGATCCAGCCTCCAGGTATCAAGCTTATATTAGCATTTTGTTCATTTGTTTTAGTAGGGGGCTGGCATAGTCCGATTCGGTCAGGAATCAAGCCGAATCGGTGTATAATCACATCAAACATAAACAAACATTGAGGACTATTAGCGGATCAGATACACTTACTTGATCAGCCAATGGAACTCTTCCTCTTTGTCCGAACAGCCATAGTCAGTAGTCCAAGCATGCCCTGTAAGAAAAAGATGTGTTCAGTTACATAATGAAGATAGTGGTCACTACTTTCTAAGATGAGATAAAGCTCCTTACCTATTGTGAACTTGTGAAATCGCAGCATGTCCATGACGCCAACATGAGCCAGCGAACAACCAAACAAATCCGGTCTCTGATAGCCGTAGCCAGAAAAGAAGTCTCAAATCGCCTCGTGCTTGAATTTATATTACTTGAGGCCGGATCAGAGTAACTAATTCTTACCTGATTCATGCAGGCTCCGACGAGGAGGCCACCGTTGCTCCCGCCTTCAATGCATAGCTTCTTGGGCTGGGTATAGCCTTCTGACACAAGGTACTCACCGGCAGAGATGAAGTCATCGAAGACGTTCTGCTTACTGCCTAGTGACCCTGCTTTGTGCCATTCCTCGCCATACTCTCCACCGCCGCGGATGTTGGCGATGCAGAAGACGACGCCCAAATGTTTGGCGAGTGTTACCCGGGTCACGCTGAATGACGGAGTGATGCTGATGTTGAATCCACCGTATCCGTATAGCAAGCATGGGTTTGATCCGTCCAGTTTTATGTCCTTCTTCGACCCAATGAAGATTGGGAACTTGTTGCCATCTTTGCTAGTAACGAAAACCTGAAGCCAAAATGAGTAGGGAGCAGGTAATCAACACGCTGTATATCTCAATTTTGCAGCACCATACATCTCAATTTTGTAGCCTTCGAATTCCGTGGCAGCTATTGTTTAATGCGTGCAGAAATCTAATCCAGCCAAGCTGAAAGAATAAGAGAAAAAGAACTCACTTGCTTCACTTGGAACTCTGAGCGATCAAATCCAGGTACATTGGTCTCCCGAAATACCTTCATTTCCGGATCCCCAGATCCGAAATCACATTGGTATATAATCCCGGGGGAAAGAAAGCTCGTAAATCCTATAAATGCTACACTGTCCTGTCTCCTTGCAGATACCCGAGTCACGGTACCTATATCAATAGGCAGTTGATGCAGGAAGGAACCCGTCTTTAGGTCCCTGATCTCCAACACATTCTTGACATCACTCAGGTAACTAAGTATCAATTTGTCCCCGTTGACCACATCTGCTGACTCTAATACATCCTTCTCGGATTCCGGGACAACGTCTGTCCATGAACTCGGGTCATTCAAGTCCACTCGGACTAGCTTATACCTAGGAGCATCCTTATTTGTCAAGAATGTGAATGTGGTGCCATCATTTGCTACCGGTTCATACTGAGCATCGAAGTTATCCACAAGCTTAGTGAAAGGGAGAAGTTTGTTTGATCCCTTAAAACCTTCTAGTCCTCCAGGAAGTGTAGAGATATCACAGTAGTATATTTTGTTGACTGGATCACACCCCTCGCTGATATGTAGAAGAACATGCTGCATGAACATTATGCCAACTAAGTCATCAGTAATTCCAACTGCAATAAAACAGTGTTGTGACGGGCTAAATACCAATTTGGTTACCAAACTCGTCTGTGTGATTTGGGTCATGTCAGTTAAAAACTGGTTTGGACACCATGTGTATCAAAATAAGCATTGAACTTGGTATTGAGATAACTAAGACATCAAATTTGCCCAAATAAATTGCCAAAAGCATTTTTCGTTGCATTAGTTGGTCTCTGTCATCATGTTGCTGATGTGACAGCTTTCAATTCTAATGAAGGTTAAACTGAAAAATGAAAATGCTAATGGTAATTTATTAGGTTGAGGTTGGTGTTCAAGTTATCTCAATGCTGAATTGCATTTCCAATGTTATAAACATAGACGAGTTTGTTGACCAAATTGGTGTTTGAACCTGGACATATCCTCCTGTCCAAAGCACACAGCAAAAGAAAATATACCTTTCCATCGTCTGCCACTGATGCACCGAAGAAGTGCTTGGGGTTTTCTTGATCTTTCCAACACAGAATGTCCTCGGATTGATCCGTACCCAAGAAATGGTAATATGATTCCTGATATAGATTGATATTGGTCTCTGTCCCAGCATCTAACTTCTCCCCATCTCTGCACAAGAAACTTGGAGCATCAGCTCATAACCCTAATCCGAGCAACATCCTTCATTTAATAATTTTCCCTTCTGAAAATGAACATTATCCTTTTTCCTCGTCATCCAATCCAGACGTTTTGAGTCTAGATTTTAAACTAGAACCCAGTTAGAATGAATGTGCTTTTCAATATGCTAGCATACGATGAAACTCCAGGTTAGATATCCATCCTTCAATCCTTCTCAATACACTGGCACTATGAAACACTCCCTGGTTAGAATTTCCACTTCCCTGAATCAGCTAAACTATTCAAATATCATACAACACTAGAACCCTTCTACAAACCAAGAGATGTGAGAGTTTACTTGGGAGCAGGGTAACGGCTATAGAAGAACCCTTTGCTATCATGTGTCCAACTGATCCCCGTAAACTTTGCCTGAAAAGCACAATAAGTATTCAGATTTCAGAGCTCATAGAACCACTGAGAACAGACAATTAAAAGATAGTAGCCACAGATATTGAAAGCTGTAATCTCACCCATGATATTGTGTCTTCCTCAACTCTCTTATCCTCAACTCGCATGACCTTGATTGTTATCCAATCGCTCCCGCTTGAGCTAACCCCATAGGCCAAGTACTTGCCATCCTCGCTCACCGAAAGCTTTCCCAGCGCCACTGTGCCATCCTCGCTCAGCGTATTCGGATCAAGCAACACCTCTGGCTCCCCTTCCAAGCCATCCTGTTCCGATCATTTGAAACCAAAGCTTAGATATCCCATGCTCATTCTCCCTATCCATATTACAGTTCCGATCATTTCCCCTCTCTCTCAAATAGTCACCTGAACGTAGAGAACGCTCTGGGCCTGGAGCCCGGTGTTGTGGAAGTAGAAGTACTTGTCCCCACGCTTGGACGGCGCTTCGTAGCGGGGATGGTCGAACAGCTTGGTAATCTTCTCCTTGAGCTTCTCCCTCGCATCGCAGGTCTTCAGCACGGAATCCGTCAGCTTCACCTGCTCTTCCACGAACGCCTTGGTCTCCTCCGAATCAGGATCCTCCAGCCTACCACCACACAAAAACCACACAAATAAGTTTTTGTTTCCCTTCTAAGCCGCATTTCCTCAAACAGGTAGAATGCAGCACAAAAAAAAACCTCGATTCGTTACCATCGGTAAGGATCGGAGACCTTGACGCCGTGGTAATCCTCGACGACGGTCTCGTCCCTGCGCGCGGGCGGATACGGCAATAATCCGCCGGCGGGAGCGGAGAGGGAGCCCATTGTTGATGGCGGTGAGGTTAGGAGGGGAGAAGCGGAGAGGGAGGAGAAAGGACGAGGAGGAGATGGTTTTTGGTGGTTGTTGGTTGGTGGGATTGGGAAGGAGGGAGAGTTTGAATATAAGGAGACTTGTTGGGCGGAGAGACGGAGACGGCGAGCGAGGCGTAGTGGCGGTGAAAACGAAAGAGGATTGGCGGAGGAGGGGAGGAGGATAATAAAAGGTGTGCAGCAGCGATGGTATAAGGATGAGAACATTGTGACGTGAGGAGATTTTTGGCAAGCCGAAGAGGAAAACTAATGGACAACGGTCTCGTCATTTCTTTGCTTGTTTGGACTTGTTTCCATTTGGTAACTCACATGTCGTTTGCTTCATGGATTTGAAAAATGAAGGTTTTGGTAAAACCTGGGTTTTGGAAATCCATGGACTTATGAAGGTTTTAGATCCATTATGGACTTTTAAAAATTCATTGTTTGTTTCACGGATTTCATGATGGATTTTGTTTAATGAAATTTGTAGATATTAAGTGAAATTGACCTTATTGCCCCTATCTATAATCTTATAACGAAAGAAGACTCCAAATGTGCAACATATCATCATTAATTAAGCAAATGGTTCATTCTTGGTGTCGGAGGCTGCATTGGAAGGACAAGTGCCGGGGGAGATAAATACTGAACATTAATTGCAAGTTTGAATTGATCTCCATTTTAGTAAGCAAAGCATAACATAAATCAATTGTGGCGATTACTCGAAGGACATTCTTTTAGCAAGCAAAGCATAACATAAATCAATGGTTGTGATTACTCAAAGGACATCAAGAATGTTGTTTGCTGGAAGTAGAAGGAGATAAAAAAAAATGGGAGGATGGCAATGGTGGTGATTCTGGGGTTCTTCGTGCAAGCATTTGTGACTCATAAGGGTCCAATTGGTGATTTTTGGAGCACCTCGCCACCCCATTTCACAATATAATCATTCATGCCTCTGTAGCCGTCACAAAACACCTTGTATGACATATATGTAGAAATTGAAGTAGGAGGGTAGATTGGCCATTTATATAAAAAGTTAGGACAAATAAGTAAAATACCATCATGGATTTTAATCCATCACCCAATTCCCACCTCCATAGCTAGTTTTTCCAAATCCGTGGGGTCCACGGATTTGGACCTCAAAAGTGCATGGGCCCCACGGATTTACACTCTCTAACTCCTTCAAGCAAACATTGGACTTTTGTCAAAATCCATGAAACATGCAAATCCATCCCCAAATCCATCAACAAAACCCTCAAGCAGTGACAAATTAGGGTTTTTGCTCGTTCCGCCATCAGTGACAAATTGCCCTACAGAAAAGATTGTTAGTTACTTTACCTCATTTGGTTAGTTATTAGGGTTTTTACTTTTTTCGACAACATATTTGTGATAACGATAACAGATGTTATGGCGGAACGAGACCAAACCCGCAACAGACAGACGCTTCCGGGAACATTACATAGGACTTTGAGGGGCATCAGACTTAGGTTGGGATGACAATGGGTCGGGTTGGGACGAGTTATATGTCAAACCCAAATCCAAACTCAAACTTATGAGTTTATTCACAAAAAATATTCGAGTTGAAACCCACTGGATTTGGAAAACTCATATCCAACCCGCTGGGCGCTGGGCGCTGGGTATCCGCGATTTCATGGGTACCCATAGATTCATGTACAAAGATGTACATACACACTAACTCACAAATCATTCATACAATTGTTCAATATTAAAGATAAACATCCACAAACAATATGATTAATTAAAGTTTTGAGGAATTAGTTTAGAAATTATAGTTAATTAGTTAAGGGTTTCGTGGGTTGTGGGAGTATGGACTTGGGTGCAAGTATCCACGGGTTGGATATGGCTAAACTCAAACTCAACCCAACCCAATATAATGAGTTAAACCCAAATCCGACCCGCAATCCGTTAAAGAGGGTTTTACCCGCATTGACCAAGTTTGGTCGGATAGGCTACCCGCGAATTCGAGTTCTACTGTCATCCCGCACGACCTACCCCACAACGACACTGCTAAATTGTCTTACCATTAAGAGGTACAAGTATCTTGGCTGGGGTTTGACGTTGCATCCCGTTGTGATGTTAACCAATAATTAGGGTGTTGATGATTGTAATATTTGATGCACCTCTAAAAGTTGTAATGAAAACATTGTTGTAATTGCAAGCAGTGAAAAACAGAAATTGCGTACTTTATAAGTTATATCTTCGTGTTTGTTTGATTCGCCGGCTGACATCGTAAAACTTCCTTCCGTATAGACAGATCGTGCGTGTTGGTGGTTGCACTTGCACCTACAAAGAGTGCATGAAGTGTTACGACCAACATCTCCAAAAATGAAATTTAATTGCAATTTCATTAATGGTCCCTACTTCCACATCTACAACTTTAAGATAATACAACCTCTCAATTTCATCCTACCTACATCAATAAAATTCATTGCAATTTCAATAAGTGAGACCAACACATTGATTCAATACAACTAAACCATCTATCACTATTTTCTTAATTTGTAAAACCCTTAAAATATATGTTAAAGAATACAAAAGGACCCATCCGTGGGCCCATTTCAACTGCAAGCAAATTTGTACACCAAGCAAATTTGCACACTTGCAATGACAACCCACATCAATACAATTCAAAGTTGCAATTCCAACCCCTTGTCACTATAATTGCAAGTCACTATAAATGCATCTGGTCAGTATATCTTTTCCTACATGGATTGCGACTGTCAAACCAATTCTTGAGCGTGTTTTATGATTCATTTGAACTTTTTATTTAAATGTTAAAGATGTTTTCTATCTAATGACTTTTAGTCATCCCTTATAAGCATGTTCACTGCTCATCTTATTTTGAATCAATAAGTCTATGAAATGCCATTCAATTTGGGAAGGTTAGTGCAGTGACTATGATGGATGCGATAGTTGAGATGAATTGAAAATTATATTAGGATTTAAGAACATATTAACCCTCTATTTAATTCAGACCCTAGAATTAATTTTTTAATCTGACAGTCATTAACTTAATTAGTATGATGCTAACCCCTTAAGAGGTTAGCAACTTAACTCATTCTGACACGAAGTCCATACCAGTTATTAATTCCTGGGAAGTGAGGGATTCGACTATTTGAAATGAGGCTCTCATTTTCCAATTTTATCATTATATTATGTCTAGATTTGTCACAAAAAAAAAACGATTATGCTCATCACAAAGGTCCATGTTTTGGTTACACTTCTGTATTTTTTCTGAACTAAACAACAAATACAATTTAATATTAATGTTTGAATCAATACTACTTGAGTTCCGATTTCAGAACTAATATCTTTCTATAAAATATAAATAACTTAAGATAAAATATAAATATAGAAACATCATCACCAAACATATTGCTAGAGTTCAATAAAAAAAATAACAATGAATAAAATGTAGCCTAGTTGTTATAATGCTATTTCTTCATTCAAGTGGCCAAGATTCGAACTTCAATGATAACATTTTTAATATATAAACATGAGCTGAGTGCAATGACAAAAATGACCTTCCTAGAATCACTCTCAGGTCACGAAATTTGAAATGGGAGAATTCCAACTCATGTTTTGTCTTTTTGTATTGTGTCGACTACTACAACGATCATCGTTGTCACTGGAAATCGAACTCAGGACCTTGTCCAAAAAGCTCTACCCGCTAGGCTATCCTTGTTTGGCAAAACATCACCCTTTTGATAGGATTTTTCGTCCTTTATCATTTTCCGACTTCTATGGTTGCCGTCGCTTTACACTTGGAACAACAGCCAACACTAATACGTCTTGCCCGAGATAAAGAATGTTATCCTCTCCTTCAATCAATTCCTCCTCATTGCCCGTTTACTAGACTTTTTGTTGCCCAATGTGGACCTTTGGCGTGGGATAATTTGGCCTTCCAAGTAGCAGCCCTTGTTTGAATCGTTGATGCCGATGTTGGAGGAGATAGTAACAAAGTTTACGGATCCTCCTCGAGTTACACGGTTGTGTTGGCGATTCGAGGGTATCATTTTCATATACTTCAAAATCAAATATGGTTTTTCTAGACCCTTTAAGTTCATTTTTACCAAAATGATCATGTAGGACATATTATATCGATCGGAAAAATCGGCGTGTGATTTGAATTATTATCAATAATCATTTATAAGAAAACAAATCTTGCTTTTGTTTTGTCGAATTCCAATGGGTTGCCACAACGATAATATAGAAACAAAAATATTCATCACACACTTTGTGATCCCATTTTATTTGGATATAGTCACATATGTGAAAACTAAAATCACGATTTTTCTAGGTAAAATTATGATGGGTTGTATCTAGCACAATGACACGTCGCATATCGTGGTATAGTTTCATTATCGAATATGAAAAAGAAATATGGATTCCGTCTTGTCAAATCTCAATATATAATGTCCATCACACTCCATGGTTCAATTTTACCATCACCGCCCACCTAGATGAAAAAAAAAATTGATTTTAGCTATGTTGACTAGTCATTGATGATGTCCAATTCTAGAAGATAACTCTTCTACATATTCTCATGTTTAAAATCAAACCAAACATAATTTTATCAAATTTAAATCATCACTTTATACTTTTGGTTCGACCCTTACACAAACTAATTGATTCGAACATCAACTCATCTAAACGCGATGCTCACACCTACTATCACATGAAGGTAATGCTACTTAGGTATTGCAATTGGCAGGCTCGGTTGAGTTTCTCCGAGTCCAAACCCAACCCCAACCCCAACCTAGCAAATGCACCAACTAAAATAATTATTAATTTATTCCTGTACTTTTAAAAGAGAAAATCCAATACATATGCATGAGTAACCATGAGTTCATGTTTATATGTAACTGTAAATAATTCAGTCGAACACTCTCATCGTTATATTATCAAAATTTCTCTACAATTATATTGTCATTGAAAAATAATGTCTATAATCATCCATTTATTAGGACTACATTTTTTTAAAACTAATAACATCAACAAATTATCCATGCTATTTTAGGGTTACATACAAAATGATCAATGCTGTCAAAGCCGAGCCGGAGTATGACCCGGTAACGTGAACGGCTCGGTCATTAGTGGTCCAGCCGGCATTAGACCGTTTAAAAACCGTTTGAGAACCGGTACCTAATAAATCAGCAAATAAAATGGGAATCAGCCCACAGAAACCATCGTCCAAAAGACCCAGTACCCACTCTCATTCCACTTAATCTAAACTAAACAAACAATGACTTATCTTAATTTCCAAAATCTTATTGTCATGACCAACTGTTAAGAAATAATAACAACACACGTCGTCAAATATTTGAGAAAGAACAAAAAAAACCAACCAATCTCCCATATCTGTACCAATATGTCTCTCTAATGGTTATCTTCCCCGAAGATCAAGTTCAATTTGATTGGCGAAAGTCTGGCCGCTATTAGTGGCCGGCCGATGAGTGCAGCAGCCCTAAAATGCCAATTAGTACTGTCCAATTAGCAACTGATTGAAGGAAAATGTCAATTAGTACTGTCCATTTTACCTCGGCACCGATGGGGAATCGGCGGGCAGGCGAGAATGAGAAGGAGCTAGCTACCTTCTTCTACCGTCTTCCTCCTCGGCAGCGAGAACGAGAGGGAACGGTGACGAGGAGGACGGCGACGGGGAAGACGGCGATGGACACAGCGCTGGGGAAGATGGCGATGGCGACGAGGAGGAACAGCGACGAGGAGGAACGGCGCTGGGGAAGATGGCGATGGCGACGACGACGGGGAGGACGACGATGGAGACGGGGAACGGCGACGAGGAGGAACGGCGACGATGGAGACGGATTTGGAGTCGGAAGCGGCGCTTCCTCTTCTCCACGAAGAAGAATGAAAAAAATTAGGGTTCTGCTTCTGCATAACAGCCCGACCCCGACCCCTTTAATTTTCGAACTTATATTTTTTTTTATTTAAACCAACCGGTCGAATGTAAAAAACCGGACGACCGGCTCGAGCGGTTCGAGCGGTTAACCGCTTCGGCCGCCCGCCGGCCGCCCCAAAGAACCAGTCCGGCTAAATAGCTCATCCGAGCCGGTTTTGTGCCCGGTTGCCGATTTTGGCGGCTCGGCCGGCTCGGCTCGGTTTTCACAGCACTGAAAATGATACCATTTTACTTCTTTGTGAGGAGCGTCTGGAAAGTGGGTTGGATTTTGATAAAATCCATTTCCGGTCGAACACTCATTATTTAAAAACTTATACAACCTGCATCTGATCTAAAAACCGTCAATATTGAATTCTACTCGATTTGACAGGGTGGAACCGAATTAGGAAATCAACAAGTCTGGTTTAATTGACATCCTAATGCCACAACTGCCCTGTTGTCCCCCTCAATTCTCAACAAGGTGGCAGGGACGGCCCTGAGGGTGTGCTGGCACTAGGGGTGGCTATATGGTCTGGTCCGGTTAAATTGGCTCGAATTGATTCAGTTCTGGTCCGGTCTTTTCGAGAATAAAAGGACCAAAAATTGGATTGAATACAGTCCGGTTTTGATCCAGTTCGGTCCCAATTCAGGCTTGATTTAGATTTAGATTGAGCTTGTGGAAATTTGAGTGGCTTGAGACCTCAAAAGCAGAGGAGTTGGTTAAGTTTTGGGTGTTGGGCTCTCTTTTCCGTTGTTTATCCGATTTTTTATCTGGTCTCATAAGGTATTTTACCTCAAATCTAAGCCCAAAGATGGGATTGGATTGTTTGCTATCCGGTTGCGGTCCGGGTTATACGGTCCGGTTTCGGATAAACTCAAAAAGCCTGGACCAAATAGCCAGCCCTAGCTGACACGCCCTCCGACATAGGACCTCCAAATTTTGGGAGCCTCTGGACCTCCACCTTGTATATGACTAATTACTATTACGGACTATTGGGTTTCGACTATGAATCTAAAATGCTACAAATTTTATGAACTAGATTTTGATTATGAATCTAAAACAATAATATTAAAAAATTAAGTATGAATTCTAAAGGAACGAATGGATCACATAAGCGGTATACTTGCTATCTTATTATAATTTTTTCAAACCATATAACATAACTTATTCTTTGTCGTGTGTTTCCTAAATAAAATAAAGAGGTAAGATTGCTGATGCCTCATTATCAACATTATTAAATTTATTGTTTTAACTTTCTTCGTTTTAAGCTTTCAAAGGGGGAAAATATTCAATTTTGTCAATTAATTTGCTTGTACTAGCAAGGTAGTAATGTTAAATTAATTAAATAATTAGCATTGATTTATTCAACGTTAGTAAGATTAATTAGGTGCAAGCCACCAATAGTAGACAAGAAAAAAAAACTAAATCAATTATAAATAGTTTGTATCATACTTAATTTTAGACTAAAAGATATATCAGTTTCTCCTATCTAATTTGGTTTAGTATATTATTTTTTAATACTATTTTATTCTTTTAAAATTATTTTGATCTTAAATAAATGATTTAAGATGAGTCTAGTTAATTGATTTACTGTCAATTTAGTTACTTATTAGCGTCTTTTATTTTCATTTTTTATTCAAACTCTTAAATAATTGATTTTTTAGTTACAACTTACTATTTAAACCATTGTCACTATTTATTTCAAATAATATTAGATAGATGTTATTTTTAAACAATGTTATGATTTTTATGTATTGATTGATGCCTTGTTTACATTTTATTATATTTTTAGTATAAAACAATTTGGGTCATATTTTGTTTACAAAACAGGACCTCCGAAATCCCAGGACCGGCCCTGCAATGTGGCTTTCGTGTTCCATTCTATGTGGAATCTTTTTTTGCCAATTATTAACAATATCATACACCTTAACTCGAAAATGATAAAGTTTGGGTATACAGTCCTATTTCCTCTATCCTTAGAATGATAAACCTAACCTAACTAAATCATGAATTTAGTTGGTACCCAATTATTAACTTTTACATAATTTGACATATGATTTTTTAAAAATGAAAAACTAAAAAACAAAGAATAACCTTCTTTCGTATTCTAACACGAAATATTTAACATTTTTTTTACGAACTACTATAAATATGTTAACCAATACAATTATGTTGCAATTTGTTAGAAAATAGCTACTATAAATATATGAGCTAATACACTCTTATCTCGCTGTACTAGAAAAATAACATTTTTTGTGTGATTACTAGATTATTAAGAGATAATAGTTGAAGTAAAAATGATTGTTTGCTAAGTCAAATCCAGAGTCATAATAACTTATTCATGTGAGATATTCCTATATTTTAAGATTAATTAAATATATCAACATAATTCAATTTAGTGATACACAACAATTTCATGTGTTTAAGAATATCACCACACACCAATGGTCACCATAGTATTTGTATCTTTTTTGAAATCGAATTATGGTTATATGACTTAAATATGTCCATTCTCAATTGATAAGAAGTTACAAGAAAAACAATGGACATATACATATGTATTTGTCATCTTTAGGGAATGAATTTTACGTTTCTCGCATATTAAATGATATCATTATCTTTTCTTTTATGCGATTCCAATTTATTCTATTTTCAAATTTTCGTACATCATTGAATTTTCTTCCATTCACAATTATAAAACACATTGTCTTTACTTATTTCTGATGTAATTATAATTTTTTCTTTTTATTATTTGACATTAATTCTTTTCTTTTTTCTAGAGTTTAGATTTGCAACTGAGTCATCTTCAGATGCATAACATCTTAATTAAAAAAGATTTATAAACGAATCTTAATATATATAATGGTTGAGATGTAAATAACTATTTTAATCCTTACTTAATGTGACACGCTAATACATATATTACTATTCTATTTTTAGTAACCATTTATACTCGCCGGATAACCTGACTCATAAGATAATGATATAATTCTTCTCCGTTATCTTTAATAGTGCAACTCGAAAGGACTTATTGTCCCTTCCAGTGACCATGGCAAATATGGAGTATTCAGTTTCCCGTCACCCACCTATCGGCCCTTACTCGCTTAACTTAACTGTCAATATACATATGATATGTTATATCTCTATTAGTCAAATAAACATCCATTCATCACCACCTGTCATACCACATTCATAATCTCAAACTCAAATAATTCATACATTAACAATAACAACATAGGACCATCACCAAGCCTCTTGATAACTCACTGTATAAACATGTATGCATCAAGTATCACATCATATCGGCATTATCATTTAACCCCGTCCCAACATAGCGAAACATTACACCATCTAATGGTAAATCATTGTCTAAAACACCATAGAAAACCATCACATAACCATCACATAACCATCATTATCGACATGCACATTTCATATATCACATCATAGGAAGTCATCACTTAACCATATCATAAGTAATCTTTACACAAGAATTCAATCACATGCATGGTTAGGTTGATTCAGTGCTTTTTACTTCTTAATTTGCCAAGTCATACACTCCCCGGATAGTACATTAGATGTAATGTACACCACTATGGATCGTACCTAGACTGGTGTCCTTTAAATCCACTACGGGATCATACCCCGACCGATATCCTGTATAACAGTGCGGGACATACACGAACCAGTGTTCTGTAAAACCAACGCAGGATCATACCCTGACCAATGTCCTGTAAATTCATCTATTGTACTAATTGCACAACATGGAGCCTTTATGTTTGTATTAAGTTATCACACAATTCCAATTACAACCAGTCGTACATTTAATATTTGATGATAATGTGAAGCGAAGACAAAGTGTCTCTATAACTAACATTTCGATTTGATATCATTCATAAAATGTTGAAGGTAATATAGAAGCATAGCAAGTTTGGTTGTACTTTTTTAATATAATGGTGGAAAATATTAGCATACAATCGAGGTGTAATATACACCTTCGTTCACACCTATTAGTTGTTCTTTAATATATTTTGACAAATAATAATCTTTGGTTATAATTTTTGTTATAAATGAATCTTACGATTTGGATTGAGAATTATAGAATGGGGTTCGCCCAGAGACTATGGTATAGTATCATGTCCCAAACTCCTTTAATTAATGGTCTAAATAGCAAAACTCGAAATGAGTACGGTAAGGTGGCGTACGCTAGCTTAAACCATTTACAACTTATGAAGTTGAAAATTGCAGGCTAATCAAAGATTAGATGGGATGAAAACTATTTTCCAAGCAGTTTTGAAGTTACAACGTTGTTTGACATTATTGTTGATCATGATTAAAACCTTGATTAAATGTAGCGCTCCTCATATCTTTTTTTTATTCAAAGCACCCCTCATATATGATGATACACGGATAACAAATAACAACAATAATAATAATAAATAAATATGAAAACTAGGAGTCCGATACCATTGAAAAAATGACATATAATAATATAATAGAAGTAAAGGTACAAACAAATGTAACTCGCCGCCCATCGGGCGGGCACAAAACTAGTATCTAGAGTGACATTTTCCTAGTTTTTCCGACCATTTATTGTGTTCGCAAATGGTGTTCTTCTAATAGTGACTGCAACCTCACTGCTCCTTCTATTCTACGTTAGCACACCAATTCCACATGAGCTTGTATTAAACAATGAGTTATCAAGAGACTGGGTGATGGTCTTTATGTTGTGATGTATGAATTCTTTGAGTTTGAGATGATGAATGTGATATGGCATGTGGTGATGAATGGATGTTTATTTGATTGAATAAGATATAACATATAAGATGTATCTTGACAGTTAAGTTAAGCCAGTAAGGCCTGAGAGGTGGGTGAGGGAAAATCTAATCACATATAAAAATGAAAATAGAAAAAAATTGGAATCGTTTATAAATTAAAGAAATTGGAGTAGTAAATTATGTAAGAGTTTATAAATGTGTAAATCATGTTTTTTGGATTTTTTAATAATTTTTAAAAAATTATCAAACATGTTATAAACTAAAAATTAAAATTGGTTATTTCTAGTTGTTAATGGTTTCTATTATTGCTGAAAAATAGAATATAAAATTTTAATCATGATTGTTTTTGTTGTGTAATATACAGAAGTTTAATTTAAATAAAAATAAAATGTTATGTGTTATACATTTTTTTATAACATGAGTATTAATTTTGTGATTACTTTCATCGAAGAGATTTTATTCTATTGGTTAACTAATTTAAATTATTAGAGTTTGAGCTCTTAGGTTGCATGATTAAATATTAGTTCTGGTGATTGATATGCATGTTTTGTTGCGATTAATAGCATCAAATATACTTTATCCTAGTGCTTGAACACTTGAAATGATGATAGGTTTATCCGATAGGTCATTGGTTCAAATCTATGTCATGATGATTGGTATACGTATTTATTTAGTTTTATTTTAATGTAATTAATAAATTAAAATGTTAAAATCATAAATGACAAGGAAAATTGTGGAGTTTTCTTTGTCCTACGAGGCAAAATCTTTCTCCACAACGACCATAATATAAGTTAAGATATAAAAATGAAAAATAGAAAAAAATTGAAATCTTTTATAAATTTAAGAAATTGGAGTAGTAAGAAAATCGAATTTCAAATTATGTAGGAGTTTATAAATGTGTAAATTATGTTTTTTGGATTTTTAATTATTTTTAAAAAATTATCAAACATGTTATAAACTAAAAATTAAAATTGGTTATTTCTAGTTGTTAATGGTTTCTATCATTGCTTCAAAATAGAATATAAAATTTTAATCGTGATTGTTTTTGTTGTGTAATATACAGAAGTTTAACTTAAATAAAAATAGAATGTTATGTGTTATACATTTTTTTTATAACATGAGTATTCATTTTGTGATTACTTTCATCGAAGAGATTTTATTATATTAGTTAACTAATTTAAATTATTACAGTTTGAGCTCTTAGTTTGCATGATTAAATATTAGTTCTGGTAATTGATATGCATGTTTTGTTGTGATTAATAGCATCAAATATACTTTATCCTAGTGGTTGAACACTTGAAATGATGATAGGTTTATCCGATAGGTCACAGGTTCAAATCTAGGTCATGATGATTGGAGTAGTAAGAAAATCAAATTTCAAATTATGTAGGAGTTTATAAATGTGTAAATTATGTTTTTTGGATTTTTAATTATTTTTAAAAAATTATCAAACATGTTATAAACTAAAAATTAAAATTGGTTATTTCTAGTTGTTAATGGTTTCTATCATTGCTTAAAAATAGAATATAAAATTTTAATCGTGATTGTTTTTGTTGTGTAATATACAGAAGTTTAACTTAAATAAAAATAGAATGTTATGTGTTATACATTTTTTTTATAACATGAGTATTCATTTTGTGATTACTTTCATCGAAAAGATTTTATTCTATTGGTTAACTAATTTAAATTATTATAGTTTGAGCTCTTAGTTTGCATGATTAAATATTAGTTCTGGTGATTGATATGCATGTTTTGTTGTGATTAATAACATCAAATATACTTTATCCTAGTGGTTGAACACTTGAAATGATGATAGGTTTATTCGATAGGTCACAGGTTCAAATCTAGGTCATGATGATTGGTATACATGTTTATTTAGTTTATTTAATGTAATTAATAAATTAAAATGTTAAAATCATAAATGACATGGAAAATTGTGGAGTTTTCTTTGTCCTACGTGGCAAAACCTTTCTCCATAACGACCATGATATAAGTTAAGATTAAGATATAAAAATGAAAATAGAAAAAATTGGAATCGTTTATAAATTTAAGAAATTGGAGTAGTAAGAAAATCACATTTCAAATTATGTAAGAGTTTATAAATGTGTAAATTATGTTTTTTGGATTTTTAATTATTTTTAAAAAATTATCAAACATGTTATAAACTAAAAATTAAAATTGGTTATTTCTAGTTGTTAATGGTTTCTATCATTGCTTAAAAATAGAATATAAAATTTTAATCATGATTGTTTTTGTTGTGTAATATACAGAAGTTTAATTTAAATAAAAATAGAATGTTATGTGTGCTATACATTTTTTTATAACATGAGTATTAATTTTGTGATTACTTTCATCGATGAGATTTTATTCTATTGGTTAACTAATTTAAATTATTAGAGTTTGAGCTCTTAGGTTGCATGATTAAATATTAGTTCTGGTGATTGATATGCATGTTTTGTTGTGATTAATAGCATCAAATATACTTTATCTTAGTGGTTGAACACTTGAAATGATTATAGGTTTATCCAATAGGTCACAGGTACAAATCTAGGTCATGATGATTGATATACATGTTTATTTAGTTTTATTTTAATGTAATTAATAACTTAAAATGTTAAAATCATAAATGACATGGAAAATTGTGGAGTTTTCTTTGTCCGTGGCAAAACCTTTCTCCACAACGGCCATAATATAAGTTAAGATGATAAACCTAAAGTATTAATGCTACTACTAAAAATGTTACTATGCCTGTGAGTTGGGATTTCTATGACTAAAGACGTGTTGTTACAAATCTAACAGGAAAAATTAGGTTACTGATATGGTTGAGTCGCGGACTATATCGCTCCTAAAGACGTGTTGTTACAAATCTAAAGTATCAGGCAATTGGTTTTTCTATGACTAAAGACGTGTTGTTACAAATCTAACAGGAAAAATTAGGTTACTGATATGGTTGAGTCGCGGACTATATCGCTCCCTTTAAGACGTTCGCGACATTGCCTCGTTATTCGCACAGCGGACTATCAGCCGGTCGCCTCCTGGATAAAACATCCACTCTTTTGATGTGCTCAGTGGTTTTGTGCGAAAACCGAAGCTCTATGAACTCACTCTCTTTCTCGTGTTTCTGCTCTCTGATGTATGTTTAGAGGGTATGGGGGGATGCTATTTATAGGAGCAGAAAATCCAGAATATTCCCTCTTTCTTTGGGAATAAGTCACATTTTAATTAGGGATATAATTACTCCCATAATTAAAATATAATCTATTAAGATAATTAATCCTAATTATCTCCATAATATTCTTTTTATTAATTATCCTTCTTATTTTCGTATTTAGAAAGAATACTGGATAATTAATTCAATATAGCTTTCAAAGCTATTCATTCCCAATAATCCCCCACATTAATAGTTTTGAAACTATTTCTGAGAATCAACATATCCATAAGATCGGGCATAAACTAAGGTATCGCGAAGATTTGAACCTTAGCGTAGTGGTTACACTTCCGATTTCATAAGAGTGACTCGTAGTCTTGAACCCTATCTCAGACAATGTAGCACACCAGATCTTTTCATTGAGTGATATTCTCTCATAGGCCGTGCGTTTATGGCCATGCACGTTATCCCGATTTTGTGAATGCTCTAGCAACTTTGTGCCTCCAAAGTTCCATAGGGAGCGGCCCCACTCCCACATTCAATAGGTGGTCTATAAGAAGTACCCCCAAAGTAAAGTACTCCACCCCACATAAGGTATAGATCTCATTAAGAGTTGTTAACTCAACCTCCATTGCTTTGGGATTCATGCTTCACGGTGCATGAACTTTTCGCATACTACTCATGACTTGTTATTACCCATTGAACCCATTTCTTGGGATCTCCAGTCTATTGGGTCGGGTTACCATCACTTGTAGTCCGTGGTTCGGTAGGCATAAGTCCCATACCCTTGGCGGTATTTTGGACTTTCTCTCTAGATAATCCTTTCGTCAAAGGATCAGCTAGATTCTGTTAGGACCTTACAGGATCCACCCTCATTGCTCCTCGTTAGGAGTTCTCTTACAGAACTGTGCTTCGACGAATTTGTCGTCTCTTTTCATTCTAGAACCGGTTCCCTTCTTTAGTAATAGCTGCGGTGCTATCACAATGAATCAACTACCGGAGGGATCGATCTTTCCCATAAGGGAATCTCTAGTAATGACCCTCTCAATCAACTTTTCTCTTTACTAGCCATTGCTAGCTCTATCATTTCTGATTTCTGAGTTGATTGAGCCAAGATCATTTACTTCTTAGAATTCCAAGACACAATACTTCCAGTGATGTTTAAAACATGTTCACTGGATGCCTTGTAATCTTCTATAGGGTATTCTCGTCCTCATCAATATACCCTACCAATAGAATCCGTTGATATCTTATATCAAGGTCTACTGTTCTTAAGGTGTCTCATGATCCCTTTCAATAGCATTTCAATGCTTCATACTAGGACAATTAGTAAGCCTGCCAAGTACCCCCCACTAAATCGGGTCTCCTGTTTAGTAGCTGCCTCTCACAGATTGTAAATGCTAGTATATTCTAACTTTCTTACACCGTCATAGGTGTTCTTTAAAAATTTACACTAGCATCATCAAACATGTATGCAGGTGTACAACTTGTATTTTCCTGGTCATCAGGATCTCCAAACATAAAACTTGTTTCATCCAGATCATTGTCATTCAAAATTCTCAAACAACAAGGTTTATCACAATATTGACATCACGAGTCTTTGTACCAAAGATCGAAATGTCATTCATAATGCAAGTATCATTCTCAAATTTGTACTAAATGAACTTGTCACTTCCATTTTAAAACCATGAGAGAGAATCTGATTATTCATGCTATTGTTCTGAGTCTGTTTAAAATCCTATCATGATTTGTCTAACCATAGACTCCAAAAGCATTTTCAAGAATAACAATTTCTTAGGTTGTCTCATATAGATTTCTTTATCTAATTCACCATTAGCTACTAGACGATCCTTATACTCATAAACTAAACCATCAGGTTTCGATTTTCCTTTTAAAAATCCATTTATTACCTATGACTTCATTGCCAAGAGGTAATTCTCAAAGATGCCAAATCTTGTTCGATTACATCGCTATATTACCCACGACTTATGACCGAGAGGTAACTCTACAAGATTCTAAGTCTTATTAGACTCCAATAATTCCATTTCTTTAATAATGGATTCTCCAACAAATCAACATCTTTATAGAAGTTCAAACTTCAAGCAAACTTGTGGGGTCTTTCTTAGGGTGTGCATAACAATTTCATAACCAAAATCCTTTAGTGATTTATGGTTCATTTGTCTCTTGTGAGTTCATACTCAAATTTATCACCCCCACTAGTTCCATTATTTCTAATAGTAGGTAGGATATCACCCCCACTGTTTCTTAATTCAAATGAAAATTTATTGGCATCAATGGACTCCACAACACAATGAGTATTCATTTCATAAACTTATGTGTTTTACAATAACTTACACACTCATATGCTCTTCTAGTTATCATGTTACACTGATTCTCTAACGCTACCACATGCATGCCACATATAGAATAATCAGTGCAATCATAATGCAATTAGGCATTTCAAACCATTTCAAATAACTAGTCACACAATCAGAGCACTCTAAAGAGCAATAAATTATTTATTGTCTTTTCCATCAAGTTTACCCATATCAACATAAATCATATCTATCGATTCTGATTGTCTAGCCACATATTTATGGGTCATTTAGCTTGGATATACAAAATTCATATTTTTCTGAATCATCCAATAATAGTATGGGAATGTGATATAAGATATTCTAATTCTTCACACAGACACACTTGGAAGAATTTATCTTATCTACTTAATCATTCCTTACGTATAGGATAGTCAATGACTTTCTAGAGGTAGGGTTCTCTTGCACTTTCTTAGAACCATCAACCATAGTGGTGAGGGTCGTGCCAGACAACACTTTCGCCTTAAATACGCCTCAATGCATGATTGAGGTTAGCTACTATATCATACATGCTTTGGGGCGCCAACATTCAGACACCATTCTTCAGTGTTACCATCAAGTTCAGCCTCTGTCATCACCTTAGTGATTTTTACTACCAAATCCTCTTTTTTAATCAAGCTAACACAAAAACCAATGTTAGACTTGTTCATACACTTTTGTGTCATATGATCTAGTTTCTCGCAATTATAGCAGAAAAAACATAGCTTCATTCTTAGAGGACTGGTGAGCAATCTTATGGTTGCCACGAAGGTACCATTCTAATTGTTGTGGATGTAAAGACAATCGGCAGAACCATCCTTTGGTGGAGATGCTTGCGTGACCACTGTCGGGGAACCAGATATTGGTGGGCAAGCACATTACCGCCTGGAAGCTCTCCTGACAGACTCCAAATGTTTGACCGTAGCTGGGAGCTCTAAAGCCTCCAAAGGAAAGATCAATCTCCCTCTGACTCCACCAAAAACAAGCTGGTGTCGTACCCTTTCTCTGTTCGAAAAGCTCTAAAATTAATGATGATATTAATAATACAAGTAAACAAAGCCACAGAGGATTTAAGAAGAGAAGCCATTAGCTTCTTTCACAACCGCCTTCTATTCCGTCCAATACCACTCCTTCTCCCTCAAAGCTTTGTTCCAAGTTAATTGACAAAATTCTCTTCCATAATGCATGTGATTAATCCGAAACTTCTTTCTCTTTCTCGAATTAGCTTCAAGGAAAACAAATTGTAAGGCAAGCAGCTGCAACACAAAAGCCGCAGTGTACCACTTGACATGTTACCATTCCCCTGTTCTTATTCTCGCAATCACCACCAGCGGGATAAGTATTCAAAGAACAGAAGAATAAAATTGAATAATAAAATGAGAGAAGTCCTCAATCTCGCTGCAATGGCGTTTTAGTAATGGTGGTAGCTGAGGCTTGCGAGATGGGTTCGACTTCTTACTCTTTCTTTTCGATTTCATATCACCCACCACACGCATAAAAGCTTTTCCCTTATGCAGGTGGGACTCATGGAAGAGAACAGTTAATTGTTCAGTAATAATTAAATGGACAAAAGCACTAATTGAACAAGAGATGGGATTGAGGGCACCATATTACTGTACGGAAATAGGGCAAACAATTAATCCCTTCCACCGCCATGGTCTCGATTACGATTTCCCAGCGTGGATTCTTCCTTCACTCGGGTCGGATGTGGCTACGGAGCGATGGATCGTTCAAGCCATAATCGGCATCCTGTTCGGTACACATGACAACAACCAAACGTTTTAAAATTGTTACAAATCGAACAGGAAAAATTAGGCTACCGATCTGGCTGAGTCGCGGACTAGGTCGCTCTCTTTAAGACGTTCGCGGAACTGCCTCGTTACTCGCACAACAGACTATCAGTTGGTCGCCTCCAGGATAAAATAGCCACTCTTTTGATTTGCTCAACGGTTTTGTGCGAAAACCGAAGCTCTATGAACTCACTCTCTTTCTCGTGTTTCAGATCTATTCATTCCCAACACTTGCAACCTCATAAATTTGGTAATGGTTCCGTGTCATGAAGGAATTCATTTTAACACATACAACGTTATTGGTTCGACCTAAGACCCAATCAACATGGACAAAACCAGGGTCCATGTCGAGACATGTCACTCCATGCGATAATGTCCAACTCGAAATCGGTCAGTCAGTCCAAAGAAATTCATTTTCTTATCCTTCATGTTATCCGACCTGATTCATGTTGGGGCGGGGTAATACCTAATCTACAGTAGCGTGTGGCAGGATATGGCGTATTGCTTTTTACATGTATTGTCCAGTCCCGACCCGTTCATAATTCGCCCTACCTCGATTTATCTCAACATTTATCCTATTTTGATATGCCTAACTCATATTTTCATCCAATGATACTTTAGATATGTGATGATCATTGATGCTTATCTAGTGTACAATTTTCTTATCATCGATGCTTGTGATTCTATAGTATACTACTATATGCATTGTGCTTAGTATCATTTAGGTTGTTCAGAAATTATCCTCTAGTGATACTCCATTGATTTTACACGAGTATAGAGAGAATGATCAACCATCTATATCTCGAGTAGTATCAATACTTGACTGTTAGATCATCGTTGCTATAAACGATAGATAATGACTCAAGAGGCCCACACTTAATCATGTATTATTTTCACTTTTATGTTCTTCATTGATTAGGCGATGACATGAAGTGAAAGCACACATTAGTTAGTCAAGTTCCAATTGCATGTGGCGAAAGCTAGAGTAGGATGAACTTAGTAGAAGGGATAGAGTGATGCTATAGATGAATCGTCAATGCATCATCAAAATCACGCTTTAAAACTTAAAAACTTACGATTTTACGTTTCTAGATCACTAAAACGCTTCTACACACAATCTCAGTTTTTATAACTTATGTAGTTAAAAAATCCGCTTTAAAACTTAAAAACTTACAATTTTACGCTTCTAGATCACCAAAACGTTTCTACGTATAGAAACTCGCTTTTGACTACATTGGATGCATGATATGGATGAGTGTTAATGTATATGTTGAATTCGAGCATGATTTTTTATTCAATAACGTACCTTTACTTTTATGTCTCTATATAACTTGAAAACCCCTTTAACACCATTTAATTTCATTGTTGGATTTACTTGATGCTCATTGTTTCTCCTATTTGAAAGCACGCTAAATGTATTTAATATTCATGTTCAAAGCATGTATGGTATGATGTGAGTAGTTATGCATTAGAAGATCTTGTGGAATACGATCCTAGGGCATCCTAGGATTTACCATTTGCATGTACAATTTAGTCATCAAAGCCCGTGACAAGGATCACAACGTGACTTAGCATTTTTTGCCTGATCTAGAGGCCGCAAACTCACCTCCAACGCCAACCAAAACGAATGTGTTTGAAGAGCGGGGGCTAGGATGGAGGATCACGTTCGCGATCTCACAATCACGATGCCGCAATCTTGTATGTGTCCCTAGCCGCCTATGAATATGAGGAGACCTATTTTTTAGAGGGAGTCAGCATAAAACGAGAAATTAGGGTTACTGGACCATTTTAGAGAGAGGAAACACCTTGAGTGAGCTTAGGAAGGAGGATTTCATCCAAGATTCAAGGAGAAGGGTGCTATCCGAAGAGAAGAAAATGACTTCCAAATGCGTCTAGCTGTGATTTAGATGCATGATTTGTACATTGCTTGAATTAGACCTAGGTCAGTTCTTGTTTATGTATGCTTTTTTTTTTGAAAGACAGACGTCAAACGTCTAGATCACATTAGCAATAACACGTTCATGGGAGATTCCCATTACATCACGATTGATCTATTGGATCACATCCCTATAGCACACATTGATTTGAAGGGATGTGTGCCAAAATCATAATCGTGAGCCTTGCTTGCCAAGAACTCGACAATGAAATTGGCTTCCCTATACACATGGGACACTCTAACCTTCCATTGTGGATCAAATTTGCGGATAAGATGATCATCTGATCCCCTTCCAATTAGGAACCTACCTAGTTGATGCTAGTGAGGTCAGAGGCGAGTGTGTGACCATCGACTCACCAGACTAGTGTGAGGACGGGTAGAACTCGTTTAGAGGATGTAGACCTTACATCTAGTCAGAGATGTTGATTGTGGTGACAATGGACCGACGAATGCGACTATAAGGGGGACCAAGAGACATGACTATTGGTAGTGGTTTGCGTAGTTATAGTAGTTTTTTTAAGTTTTTAGTAATTTTTTATAACTTATGGTAGTGATTCTTATTAAAAATCATCAATCAGTACAAATTAAAATTTGTTAAATCAGCTATCAACATCATCCATCAATATTAATTAAAAATTCTTAAATCACTACTACTGACAATAAAATCACTACTATCCGCCAAAATCATAGTAGAAATGAAATTATAAGTAATTTGCTATAGAAAATGGCTACTAAAAAGAATATAGAGAAAAGAGATTTTAGACTTTCATTAATGTATTTTAATTTTTTTAAATACCAAACATGCCCTTCATTAATCATTACCAACCACCGTCAAATTCAACTTAAAGAATAGAAAGTAGCATCCAACACTTTTTCGACCAAGATATTATCCTCCATGGGCCACTGACAGAACGAGAAGATTGAAACATCAAACATGTGTCCTTTTATATGGTATTCATATATGAACAAATATTTTAAAAATTAATATTCAAATTATTCATTGACGAAATAATCGACTATTACAAGTTTTCTTTGCATAAAAACTGTGACGTGTTACCATAGTCGAAAAGAATTATTAAAAACATTATTTGTTTATATTATTAAGTAATGTAAAACTAAAAAAATTATTATATAAAAAACTTCTCATATTACGTAAATGTCTAGTATTCTAGTTCTATATATACACCTATTTGGGGTTATGATTTTTCTCCAAATTTTAGGTGTGTGTCGTGACAACCCCAAATAAATGTTTACTTCGCCACTGATTTGGGTCTCCCCACATGGTTTTGCTTTTGGATAGGGGCTGCAATGATCTTGTCCATAGCGGACCGCATCGTATCAAATAGTAGTTGGATCGGACAACATCGAGTATTATGCAGTCTGGTTATTGGTCCAAATGAATTTTACAATTACTGAAGAAATGATGAACCGAATTGATATTTGGACCGGATCAAACCAAATCGAATGCAAATATGCAATGATGGCCAAGTACGGGCCCATTAATCATTGCCCGTTTGGGCCTCTATTATCCATCAATTATGAGCACTACCTGCCAATTATACGGCCCACGGCAAAAAGAAATTGGCCGGCCCTAGCTCCCCTCAGTTGAAAATAAAAGCCCGCCCTCTTCTGTTATTCAGTGGGTACTCGAGAGTCGAGAGTCGAGACTGTACTGTTGGGTTCAAGGCAACGACAAAATCGAAAATCCTGAATAATTGTTTCCCCAATTAATTAATCGCACATTTTGTATGAAAATTAATTAAGATTTCACAGCTCGAATTATATGCCACCTAAATCCACTCGATAAGGAAAATTCTAGTTAAATAATTTTCTGATTTTCTCAATCTACTTGAATTGAATTAAGCTAATTACAATTATCCCTACTAATTATTAGAAAAAGAATCCCACTAGGAAGCTTCTTTTAATCTTTTTTTCATACTGGGCACTGAGCAGCAGCGACAACAACCGCTTTTCCTTTTTCACTATTGCGCTTTCCCTTTTCTCCTCCCCCTCTCAACTTTTCTTCCCTGATCTTTCTCCGGCTAATCAGAGTGAGCCTGGAAAAAAAGAAAATCGTCCTCGTTCTTTCATTTCATTTTCTCCGCGCCGGATCACAATTCCGCTAAACGAGGAGAAATGGGGAGCGTTTCGTCGGAGGACGACGGCGAGCGGTTCGAGCTCGACGGGTACAGCTTGAGCGCCGACGTCAGCGAGTCGGAGAGCAGTTCCAGCTGCGTTTCGTCGTCTTCGTTTCGGCATTGCGGCGGCGGCGGCAGAGGAGGAGGAGGAGAAGGAAGAGGTTCCGCTTCTTTCCTCACGTCTTCCTGTTCCCTTGCTCCACCACTCCATGACGCGACTGAGTTGGACGACGAGTTGCAGGCGCCGCCGGTCACACTGATGCCGCCGGTGATCGGCGGGAGGCACGTTGTGATTCCGCCGAAGAAGGGTGCGAAACCGGAGTCGGAATTGTCTGGTTAGTCTTTCTTCCGCGAGCTCTCTGAATTCTAACTTTTGGCGCCGTTTTTGTAGGGAGACCTAACGGCTTTGCTTCTTTTGCTTTTCCTCTTTCGGTCAATTGTGGAATTGTGGATTCTATTTCTGGTTAGAAAGCCCTTTGTATGGACTGTGTGTGATTATTGAGCAAAGCGTTTCTAAGGGTTACATTTTCCTTCGATAGTTCGATTAGCTTCTGTTTGGTATCTCAGGAATTTAAGCGAACAGGTGGAGGACAATTATTTTGCTCTAACGACTGTGCTTAATGCAGATTGTTCATGATTGAACTAGAAACCCTTTCAGTCTGCTTGTCATGATGCTATTACCAATTCTGCTTTCGCAGAAACTGAACTAATGAAGGAGAGATTTGCCAAGCTTCTGCTCGGAGAAGACATGTCAGGTGGAGGAAATGGAGTTTGCACTGCTCTGGCTATCTCCAATGCCATCACCAATCTCTCTGGTTTGTTCCCTTTTGGAAGTTTATCGACATGAGTTCAATTTAGTAGATGGGTGGCTAGGATTTATGTTGATCTATTATGCTGGCCTGTGTTCTGCAGCTTCTGTGTTCAGCCAACTGTGGAAGTTGGAACCATTATCACCTCAAAAGAAGGCAATCTGGCATCGAGAGATGGAATGGTTCTTATCTGTAAGCGATTTCATTGTGGAGCTAGTTCCATCGGTCCAGAATTTCCCCGGCGGGGGAACCTTTGACATCATGGTGCCACAGCCACGGTCAGACCTTTTTGTCAATGTCCCAGCTCTGAAGAAGCTCGACACCATGCTGCTCAATATTCTAGATGGTTTCTCTAATTCTGAGTTCTGTTACGTGGAGCGTGGAATTGTGATTTCTGGAGATGATGACACCAAGAACTTCATGCTGTCCTTGACTTCTGGGTCAGAGACGTCGTCGGTGAGGCTGGGAGAGAAATGGTGGCTGCCGTTTCCTAAAGTTCCTCAAAAGGGATTGTCTGAGAATGCCAGGAAGAAGTTGCAGCAGTGTAGGGAATGCACCAGTCAGATTCTTAAAGCTGCCATGGCTATTAACAGCAATGTGCTTGCTGAGATGGAAATCCCAAATGCTTACTTGGACAGCCTGCCCAAGGTAATAATGCAAAACTCTGTCTCTTCCATATAAATTAGTGGGTACATTCGCTGCCATTGATTCTTTGGTGGTGGGTGGTTGATTCTTGAAATAAAATATATTTTGAGATACATAGATGGTGACTGTTTAAATGAATATGATAGTTTCTCCTAATAATGCTTAACGTACTAGCATTCTAATCATAGTCTTTCATAATAAGGGCAAATTAACTATAGAAATTAATCATTGACAATATGGTCATAAAGGCTACTGGATTTGAATGTATCACTTCCCATCCACTACATTTCCAAACCCTAACCCGCATTCTCTATCCTCTTCAATCTCTGTAATTTGATTTTCAAGGGTTTTCTTTCTTTTTACCCTTATTCTTTGTGTATCTGCTGTCAGAGCGCGAAATCTTGTTTAGGAGAGACGTTACATGGTTACCTAGCTGCCGACAAGTTCTCTCCTGATGGCTTCCTGGATCACTTAGATTCGTCCTCAGAATTCACCAGTCTGGAAGTAGCTAACCAGATTGAAGCAGCTGCTCATATATGGAACCAGAAATACATCAGAAAGTACATGGCTGGAGGAGGGAGGTCGACATCATCATCGTCATCATGGGGTGGCAAAAAACTTAAAAGCACTGCTACTCCCAAATGCAAGATCCTGGCAACACGGGCTGAGAACGTCTTGCACAACTTACGCCTACGGTTCCCTGGCCTCCCACAGACCTCGTTGGACATGAGCAAGATTCAACATAACAGGGTATGTGATATTGACCATTCAATAAATTATCCTCCTGTTGCGCTGTTTCATCAGTATACGTGAACGTGCTTTGATTGTACACAGTACACATATACATGTGCTTTATATGTACGAAGTAAATACACTCACTGATGTATATGCATACTTAGATACCTGATACTCTGACTGGATATGTGTACAAAGTTGGTTTACTTTCACAGCCTTATGTAGATAAGTATAGATAAACCCGAAATAGTTAAGATAGAATTGAGCGTGATGCTCACTACTTGCCGTTCACAAATGCTCACCCACAATTTGTTTTTCTCTCTTTTTGCAGGATGTAGGGCGCGCCATCATCGAGAGCTACTCGAGGGTGATGGAGAGCCTAGCATTCAACATCATGGCGAGAATCGAAGACCTTCTATACGTCGACGACGCCACAAAGCAACGTGCATCAGCAGAGTCCCTGTACACAGCACAAGGCAGGCTGAGCTGTTCATTTGCCAAACAAAGGTGGATATCCCCCATCGCCCCTTTTTCTTTCGACCATTCCGGTGAGTTAGTCAGTTGTCATCATCATCACAACGGAACCATGCCGCAGTCTCCAAGGAATAGCCACACTAGGGAAAGGGAACCTCTAGATCAAAGCTCTAGATAAGCTGGCTTTCTGAGAAAATGGGGCCCAGACTGCCATTTACCTCCAGCACATGGTATAAATTGACAGAGTTCATGGATCTGTACATATCTAACGTTTTATAGTAGTTGAAAAATTGGGAGTCGTTTGGTTATTTAGGGGCAGGGAGGCATGGCAGTGGCTGGCGGGAAGTCGTACGTTGTATTTATAGAGGAATAGGTAGTTGATTGAGGGTCTGTTTTTATTCGAATTCTGATTAGAGATGATTACCTGTGTGGGTTCGTTGTAGACTTGTGGGAGCTGAAAGGTGCTGAAGTTGTAATGATCACAGTGATGGTGGGCGTCAGATTTCTCTCTTTGTCGCTGTCAAGCAGAGTGGACCACCAGAATAAGTAACTCGGATTCCACAAGGATCTGTGCAGAGGACGAGAATCGAGAGCTGTAAAATTGGATATCTATTGGGAGTTGCTATTTAAATGTGGTGGAATTTGCCTTGCTGTAAAATTAACTAGTATCAATACCCGCGGCGTTGTGTATTGTGGGAAGAAATGAGGAATAACAACCTGAATGTGGATGATGATTTTGATTTGTAATTTGTGGGAACTTTGAATCTAGATTCCAGTTCTTTCACGTCTTCAATTTATGTAGAAACTGAAGAACAGCAAGATAAAGCTATCCCATCAGTTGTTGATATTGTCTTTACCTTCCAATTGAACTTGTAGGCAAAACTTTTAGTTCACATTCTAGTTCACATTCTACTGATAAAGCAAAAACTTCAACAGGTTGGTCTTTGCTATAATTATAAACAATGTCTTTACCATCCAACTGAACCCGTTCTTGTTCACACCAGTTTCTTTATGTTATTTCTTGTTCTTATCATCCTTTACCATATGAGTACTTCACTTCTACGCCTCCTCACATAACAACACAACAGAAGGTAAAATAAAATGACTATGTAGGAGAATCGAGTTTCTCGAATCTAGCAGTAGCACTGCAGTTCCCAGATGGTTGTGTAGTGAATGAATTACCTTCCGAAGAAATGACGTTGTAGCAGCAGCAACAAAAGCATGCTTATATTACAGGTCCCGACCTGTAAAAGCAAATGATGGTAAATATAATTAGTTTATATGTAATCTGAAAGGTCTAGAGATGAGAGATCACAAATCCATTTGGAAAAGGTTGTGAAGCACTGAACGACAGAGAGATCCTGCAACTCCTCTCGGACCTCGTACCAAGCAGCAATGATAGTGATTTTGTTTAACTAAAACAAACAATAGATAAGGCAAGCACACTACGTCTCATAGAATGTGAATACTAAATGAATCATTGACCATATCAAGAAAATCAATAAAAGAAAGAGAATCACTGAGCATATCAAGAAAATCAGTAAAGAAGAAAGCACCTTTCAATCCATCTCGGAAGAAAAGAAGATTAACACCTTTCAAGCCATTCTTGTTCCCGGTCTCTTGGAACTAATCTGAACACTTCTTGCCTGCAATTTCCTCTGTAATTTGACATCTTCATCACCAATAATCTCGTCCAATTTCAACAGCTCATTCATCAACAACTCGTTCAAGCTAAAAACTTTCTTTTCTGCTACCTTCCCACCATATACTAATCACTTATTCAAGAGTCTGAAATCTATATAAGAAAGCAACCAAGTTGGACATTCCATCACTAATGATCCTCCAATTCAGCAGCTCATTCATCAACAACTCGTTAAAGCTCAAAACTTCCTTTCCTGCTACCTTCCCACATATACTAATCACTGATTCAAGTCGAAATCTATAAGAAAGCCATCGGTTTCTGGTCTTGATAGTGTAGGACAGTTGTTCCGGTCAACATCTTCAGGCCCCTGTTTTGTTACACTGAAGTCAGAAAAAAAGACCCAAATCGAAATTGAAAAGAGGGTAGAGGGGAAGAAAAGAGAAGGTGCAGCCTTCACTTACAGAATGAGGCTTGAGAGCTGATGTTGAGCTGTAGAACCCAGGCTGCTGCTGCCATCAAAAGTACAATCTTGCTGTTGTTGCCTTTCCCTCGGCATGTCGCCCCTTTTTGTACATCTCTATCTGTCCCGCACCGAAGGTCAGCAACCAATTGCGCCCACAACTGAATCCATCAAATAGCCATCAGACCATTGAAGACTCTGGCGGCGAAGATATGGAAAAGAGAGGAAACAAAAGTCCATGAAAGCAAAACGGGATACGACCGTATGAAGTGAAACCCGTATAGATCCCGATATCTTCGCCACCGTCTACGTTTTTCTCCTCGTTGTGACCTTCCACATCAGAGCTTCTATTTCTGAATCTCGAGGAGGGAGAGTGGAGTGCTGCCAGAGAAACGAACTGGTGGCATCTCCAGCATCATCATCATCTCTGTCATCGTCGCGGTCATTTTCTCGTCATCATTGTCATCTTTGTCGGAGCCATCCATAGGGAAATCTGCATTTGGGAGATCGGGATCGCTCATGCTTGGCCATCTACACCGACAACAAAGCTCCTCTTGAGGAAGACGGGAACTGGGAGGGAGATAGGTGGCGCCGCAATGGTGTAGAGCAGCATTCAAGTCCCGATCCGGGAGAGTGGAGTGTCGCCGGATCCAACTACAGGTGGACTATTGAAGGTTGTCTCCGACTGCTTCGATGGTCGTATCATGGACCTCGCCGTTCCCCCACCTCGATGGCGCTCCATATGAGGCGGAGAGCATGAAAAAAAAGCAGAAGTCTCTTTTTTGGATGAATGGGTGGAAGAAGAGGTTTGGCAACAAAAGCAACATACATCTTCTTTTAATTCAGAGAAGTAAGGTGAGTACTGTGGAAATCATGATCAGTGGCGTGTAGGAGCAGTTGCAAAAGGACGGAGAATGGATAGTGGACACAAAAAGTATGGACACCCTGCAATAGGAGCAGTTGTGAGAGGACGGAGATGGGATAGAGGACACAGACAGTATGGGCACCCTGCAATTGTTGAGACCACACAGCAGCACAGGAAAGGGGAAGCTCTTTTCAAATCGTTTGGGCAACACATTCGGATGAATAAGCTCTTTCAATCCCAGCCCACAAGACGCCAAAGAATGAAACAGTAGTATAGATGTTAGGCCAATAAAGTGTACCCAGCTTTCATGTTCTATATAATAATAATATATAATTGCGTGAATGAATTTGGTACTGTACTAGTTTGGTGGTCACATGAAGGCTAGGGCATGGTATGGCTTGATTCAATTTAGAATCTTATTGAATAGCTAAAAAAAAATAGGTCATTTGGATGAGGAATTCCAATGGATCAATCTGTGCCAGATTGATCCGTTTGGCAGCAGAAAATATGGATGGAGCAATTTGGCTGGGGAATTCTGAATTGTCTCATTTTGAGCCAATTAGAATTGTCTAGGGTGGGGGCAGGTAATCTGAATTGACTCGTTTTATAAAATGAAACAATTGGTCAAATTGTCTCGTTTTACAATTGTTCCATCCAAGCGACCCCCTGGTGTTTGTGAAAGTATAGTTGGTATGACCGGAAAAACTTTATGACAAGTTTAAATCGGTAGCTAGCTTTAGCGGTATGAAACGATTGAACAATGATCGAAACTATTTGAACAATTGTTAAATCTCAAATGAGTTAATACCTCATTTTGACCTGAATTATACCCAAACTTTCTACTTTGGTTTATGGTTTCTGAAATTACTCTTACGGAGGCATTGGAAATGGAGGGTGTCCCTCTCCTCTTATGGCCATGGTTTGAGTGTTTTACTACTTGGGCTAAGCAAACAAGTACATATTATGCACTGGGCCTAAAGACTAGAGGTGGCCCAACTTAATCAAGCCCGTAACTCAAGACCAGTTTGAATTGGGCTCAATAAAATCAGTGACTCTCTCGGCTACACCTGGCTGGCACAGCCGCTGCCGTGCATTCGGATTCACAAACAGTTGTTGGATTTCTGACTGTAGTGTGTAGACTGTCACATTCTACACCAGAAATGTTAAGAAACAAGGCATTTACGCATTACCGGAAATATGGTTACTGATGCAATGGTAGATCTTCGCCATTAATGTCCGTCGAAGAGCTCCTATGACCTTATTCTATAATTTCATTTTACAATTGTGCCAAAAACAATTTAAAAAAAAACAAATATAGGAAGCCACTTTGGTCTTTTTCCCTTCCTGACTCAGCATGTATCATTATTCAAGCCTAAGTTAGTACACTTCTTTGAATCCTGCAATGCTTCAGAATCCTTGTTTTTATCCTCTCATAGATTAATATATAAAAGTTTAACATTGGAGTTACCATTTATTAGTGGTTCTCAAACTCCTACAAGTGCAAGTGGGGAAGTTTCAAGTTCCTCTTTTACCTCACTCTCTCATTCTATAACCTTAAACTATGTGTTCATCTATTGTCCGTCACATCTACATCTATTGCCCATTAGATTTTCCATTGTAGTTATTGTCTATTAATTAGGTTTTTGTCTATGATCTTCTGCCCAAATCATCGCCTTGGACCACCAATTTGCAACTCATCTCGAAACACTATCGACGAAATCAATGAATAATAGATGTCATGATCACCTACCGAAGATCCATAACATATCTACTATGCATAATTCTCTCCATCATCCACTAATTCACAACCCTTCTCCAAATATTGTTGGTGGACTGGAATCTTAATTTGTACTCATCCATTGTGTCCCAAGACTACTACTGAAAAATTAATACTAAATTTGCTCTGTGTTGTCGAGTTTTGTATCGAGATCGAGTTTCATATTCTTTAATATTTTCTTATTCCTCTTTTTCCTCTTTTTCCTTTTGGTTAAGCATGACAATTCAACTCAAACTCATGGGTGTCCAACCTAATTCGATCAGGTCAAAGTGAGTTGAACTCGACATTAATATTTTAAAATTTTAATTTTTTTCTTTTGTTAAGAATGACAATTGAACTCAAACTCATGGTATAAACGCGTTTTGAATCGAGAGAGAGTTTTAGCCGCTTTTGTAGTTTGCAAGATAGGTCGAGTGTGAATTTGTTAAGAACTCGATTCGATCGGGTCAAGGCGAGCTAAACGCGGTGTTGATGAGTTTTAGATCGAGAGTGAGTTTTGTCCGCTTTAATATTTTTTTTTATTTCTCCTTCTCCGCTAACGAGTTTTGTATCAAGAGTGTGTTTTATTTGCTTTTAGAATTGGCATGTTGAGTCGAGTGTGAATTGTTAAAAACTCAGTTTGAACTAGTCAAGGCGAGTTGAGCTCGGTGTGCAGAGTTTTTGGTAGGGAACGAGTTTTTATCTGTTTTAGTGTTTTTATTTGTCTTTTTCCTTTTGGTTGATCACTCAAACCTACAGGTATCCAACCTATTCAACCTTATCAAAACAACTTGAACCTGGTGTTAACAAGTTTTCAGGCGGATGTGAGTTTTATATTCTTTTGTAATTGACGGCTCTTGCAGTTTTGGAAAAAATGGGTTTTAACTTGGTCTGGCGTGGATGGATTCATGAATGCTTACAGTCAACAACGTTCTCGGTCCTCATGAACGGATCTCCGTCTGGTTTCTTTGCGCCTTCTAGGGGGCTCTGGCAGGGGGGTCCTCTTTCTCCCCTTCTCTTTGTACTTTGCACAGAGGGGTTTGCTGCCTTACTTCGTAGAGCCATCTCTGAAAAGAGGCTGGCAGGAGTTAAGGTGGCTCCTCGGGCTCCCCGAATATCTCATCTGTTCTTTGCTGATGATTCTTATTTGTTCCTCCGTGGTTCCCTCCAGAAGTGTGAGAATCTGATAGAAGTTCTTAATGAGTATGGGGAGCTTAGTGGCCAGAGGTTGAATTTGGAAAAATCGGGGGTTTGTTTTAGTAAGAACATCCCTTTGCCAGATCAAGAGTTCTTGGCGGCAATCCTTGGCGTGGGTGCAGTAGGGGTCCAGGATAAGTATCTTGGTCTCCCCACTTTGATTGCTCGCTCCAAGACAGCCACTTTCCGCTATTTGGAGGGAAAGCTTTTAGAACGCTTACAAGGATGGAAACGTAGGACTTTTTCTTGGACAACTAAAGAAACTCTGATTAAGTCTAATGCTTTAGCTCTGCCGCTCCATGTGATGTCCTGCTTTCGTCTGCCTTTATCTCTTTGTCGCCTCATGGACAAGCATGTGGCTAGATTCTGGTGGGGGTAGAGGATGGACGCTCCAGGATTCGGTGGGTCTCCTGACGAAATCTGTGTAGAAGTAAAAATGAGGGGGTATGGGTTTCCGTCGGTTCGGACAGTTTAATCAAACGTTATTAGCTAAGATAGGATGGCGAATCCTTAATGAACCCCAGTCCCTCCTAGCCCAGGTCTATAGAGGGAAATATTTCCCGCAGGGCTCTTTCCTTTCGGCTACGGCTCGTTCCCGTCCGTCCTGGGGATGGCAAAGCATTCTCTTTGGACGTCAGTTGTTGATTAAGGGTTTGCGGTGGAAGATTGGGAATGGCTAGAAGGCCCCATTGCTCAATTCGAACTGGATCGCGCAACAACATAATTTCCCTCATGTGTATAACCCGTGGGTCCTGCTTGAGGGAGAGGAGGTGACGGTCTCTGCAGTCCTCTGTCCAGGGGAAGGGCGTTGGTGTGAGAATAAGCTGAGTCAGTGGTTTGAACCTCCGACTTGCCAGGCGATTAAGGCGATGCCCCTACCAAGGCAGAGTATTGAGGATTGTCTGATCTGGCATGCCAATGAGGATCGAATTTTTATTGTCAAACGGCTTATCACTTGGCGGTTCGCCTGGACCAATAGAATGGGCGATGGCGGGCGCAGGTTAGTTGGATGGACAAGCCTAGTTGGATCCGGTTGCGGGAGGCTAACATTCCTCCAAAGTTGAAGGTGTTTGCCTGGAAAATCTTGAACAAAATTCTACCGACGACTGAGGCGCTAATCGAGCGGAAGGTTGTGGTCCTTCCCTGTTGTCCTGTTTGCTGGGCTATATTGGAGACAATGGAACACTTGTTCTTTGACTGCCCTGTGGCTAGGGCTCTGTGGACTCAGTCTGGTTTAGATTCTCTTGGCGAAGGATTGCCCCGTCATACATTCCCCCTCTTCCTTAAGAAATTGTTGTATATCTTACATCAAACCTCGCAGTTCATGGCGGTAATTGCTGTTCTGTGGAGGATATGGAGATCCTAGAATTGGGTGGTCTTTGAAGGGAAACAGTTCGGAATTCCGGCTTTAATGAGGCAGTATAATCAACAGGTAGGTGAATGGCTCTGCCTGCCTAGTGATCCTCAGCCTCCTCCTAGTCCTCCTATTTTGGAAGTAGGTGGGTCAGGGGGGCATGTGTGTCATTGGGATGGGGCAGTTCGAAGAGGGTCGCACTCTGCGGGAGGAATGGTAATCCTCAATGAGGTGGGGGTGACAGTCTGGGCTGCGGGGGGTTCAGTTCCCCCTGCTGGATGATCCAATGATGGTAGAGCTACTTACTCTTCGGGAAGCAGTTCGTTGGTGTGTAGCGCATGGTTTTTTGGCAATGCGGTTTGAAGGTGAAGCCAAGGTGGTCATTGATAAAATCTGTCGAGCTGATGTGCGTGATAGTCGAGTAGGGGCTATTTTCGAGGAGATGGTACAGTTTTTCACGACAAATCCGGGCTTCAGTGTGCGATTTGTAGGTCGAGGTGACAATAGGTTAGCTCATATGGTAGTTAGACAGGCCCTGTCTTTGATCACGACTACGTGTCGTTATTTTGATTTTCAGACCTGGCTGAATTCCAGGATGTAACTATTGATTTGTTTCTATCAATATATGATTATCTTTTGTCAAAAAAAAACCCCCCAATTGCGAATTTGTTACAAACTCGATTCAACCCGATCAAAGAAAGTTGAACATGACGTTGCCAAATTTTGGATCGTGAGCATGTTTTATCCGCTTTAGTGTTTGTTAATTTCTCTCTTTTTTTTTTTTTTTTTTGTCTTCCAAAGAACAAGGCTTTCTTCGAAGGACTCAATTCATTGAGAATGAAATTGAACCCAAATTCATGGGTATTCATCCTAATTCAATCTGGCCAAAGTGAGTTAAACCTACTCAAACTTGCAATAAGTCCCAAAAATCCATAAAAAGGAGAATCAAGATCAACTTAAAAAAACAAAGCAAAAACAATACAAACTAATAAATAGTGTTATGCGAGAAGATTAAACATAATAATCATTTGTTTGACAACCTTTTTCCCTTATTAAAGTTCATGGCTGCGTCGACTACATGAAGTTGTAGATGACAAGCCCTTACTTTTTTGTCAAAATTTAAACTATTAATCTTTAAAATATTAAGTTCTCGCACACGCAAAGCGATAGCGAGCGGGATTATGCTAGTAGTACTTAAAAACATGGGCATCCATTCCATCACTTTTGCCACACGGCATATCTATGCCCAGTTGCTGCAAGGCTCCATTCTTTTCCAGCAGGGCACCAAGAACCATCTCCCATTTTCATGCACACCTTCTCTCCTACCATTGCAGAGTATAAATTCGGCTGTGCCTCCAGAATCCTGATGGGGGTTCGGCTGTGGATGCCCTGACGCTTCCTAACATCGACCTGCAAACCAAAGGGGCAAGAAGTAAGAAGTTGGTTCTTGCAGGGCAGATAGCGTTATATCAAACCCAACTCACCAGTTTCACAATCTGGTCATGAATAGAGTCACCCCAGTCGTAAAAGTGATCGTAAAAGACAGTTGGTATCCCTGGATGTGTGAGAATATATGCATAGCCCTGTGGGGATGCAACCAAAGGAGAGGTCAAAACTAATCAAAGGTACAACCGTTTCCTAATATATATACGGTGGTGCTATGACTGTAGTACCTCCATGATATGATGTGAAGGGAAAGGCCAATGAGCCTGAAATAGGGTACACAGAGGACGGTTTAGATTATTTGCTGGACATTTATGAATGCTCAAAACCCTTAAATGCAGAAACTAGAGGCTATTTTGGTACCTGGGTTGATCCTGTATCATGGTTATCAAGAAATGTGACGGCCCTCGATGGCCACCATCCTATTACACCTGGAGCCTTCCCTTGAGAGTCGCGAAGACGCCATAATTGACCCTTAACTGCTTCCTGTTTCAAAATATTCATTCATTGATGATAAGCAGGAAAAAGTATGCGGATACTGTTCTTTGACTAAGGCATTAACCTCATTCCATAAGTCCACAACTAGAAAAAGTATGTTATCCTTATCAGCTACAATTATCTTTGCATAGGCAATGTATGGGAATACCTGAAGGATTCCTTTAGTAGTGAAGTCAAATGCAGCTGAGAGCTGTCCTGTGCCATCAATCCAATTGATTATCCTTTGTCTATGGTTATCTGAGTCATTTATGTCCAGAAACGGATTAGGTATGAGCCTCCAATTAATCTGGGACACAATAAGCATAAAAAAGCAAGAAGTATACCTTGATTGTACTCCAAGTAACTGCCATTGTAGTTGCAAGAATCCCAATACTCTCCAACAGCAAATTTTGGCTTGGCTCCTTCAATGTACTCTTTCACGTACTTAGCCGAATAGCTAAACTTGCAATTTTGAGGAATATGCATAAGTATCAACAGCCATAACATTGAAAAACATATAGTAAAAATCACAAAAGGAGAACAAAAAAAACTTACCCTCTTGCAAAATCAAAACGAAAATCTTCAAATCCAATGGTGTAACGCAGCCATTGCAGCCAAGCTGTAATGTCTTTGCGCACAAAGTGCTGTGAGTGGTCTATGTTTGGAACACCATGGAAGTTGTCACCAGTGCTTTGATTTCCCTGGAGGAATAAGGAAATTAAACAACAAAAACACTTGTCAAGATCTAAGTTCTTAGGGTTTAGATATAGACAGAATTGAAATGTTAACAAGAAAATTTTATTAGGATGAGTTTGGTGCTTTAGTTGTGAATTGGTACTCAAATTGAAATTGTTATGCACATGGTCAACGATCCCCAGAGTACAAGAATAGTGAAAATGAATTACCAATCCACCAGTACAACTGGTAACAGCACGCTCATCCCATGATAATGGAATTCCATCATAGCGGTTGTACATCCCACCGTGCCCTCTGGTTGTCCCGACTCGATGATTAATAACAATATCAGCCATTGCTCTCACTCTATGCTGCTTCATCTTGTGAAGCAGAGCTTTCAATAGGTACTCAGAACCATATGCTGAGTTGAGTGAGTAAAGATTCTGTGGAAGGTAACCTATTCGAAACAAAGGGCAGAAGGTTTATAATCAAGCAGTAAATATTGGTACATGCAACAAGCTTAACTAATTCCTTCAAACCTTCAGATGCGAAAGAATTAGAAGGTGGTGGCAACCAAGCTGAAGTGAACCCGGATTTCGCCATATCAGGCACTTTCTTCTCCAGATTTCTCCACCAGTCATGCTTGTGAGACTCCCAATTAAAAGCCTGTTTGAAGAAAGTTCAGCTATAATTCAAAGCTGGACACACATAGCTATGCAATTCTACTATTCATTACATAGAATATCCAAGGCAGTGAATTCAACATTCTCAGGCAAACTTCAGAAGGAATCTTACCTGGAAAAGAACTTCCTTTCCATTACGAATCACTGCCCCTGAACACCATCAAAATTCAGCATCATTTACAAACAGCCATCACAAATCCATGTGACATAAGAACTCAACCACAGTAACTGCAATAGCATACCAATATCAGCTTCTTGGTTATTTCCCTCGTGTCCCTGAATTCATCAAAGCAAAGATGACCAAACAGAAAAAAGCATCAGAAAATGAAATGCCTACTGCAACCCTAAATAGAAACAAACAAATGAAAAGGGTAAAAAACAAAGAAGAATCATACAGCCGTCTGGTTCCCCATATCTTAATTCAAACTCTGTTGGGTCCTCAAAATCCTCCAACAAGGAAACTATCCTGCCATTCGGGACAGAAGAAACGAAAAGATAGCATGAAAAACAAATTCTTCGAGCAAACAATCAAAGGCAATAATACATAGAAAAGGAATTACCGAAATCCAACGCTGGATGAGAAATGGCGATCACAGCGTGGTTTTCTCCTCCACCAACGTATCCGACTCCATGTATATATAGTAGAACCAACCCACCAAAGCTGTCGAATCGCTGAGCGGACTCCAGCTCGAATTCCTATTGCTCCCAATGGAATCACGCAGCTGCGTCCATAACCTGGGAATTTCGGGAATTTGGGTAAAGGACTGATTGAACGATACGAGCAAAAAGAAGCGAATTTCAACCACATGTAATTACAGCCGCTGGCGCAGAATATTCTTACTACGGAGGACGAAGAAGAAGGCAAAAGGGTTTCGTGGGGAACTTCTTTTTTGCGGGAAATCGGAATCCGCTTTTTCTGAATTTACGGGAAGAACGGGATCGTCCAGTCCCCGTCGTCGCTGCCGTTAATGTCAAATGGTGAAATTGCCAAAATGATCACTAAATTATGAGAACTGTATCAAAATGGTTACTAATTGTAATAAACTGTTTATTAGACTAACTCGCTGCCGTTAATGTCAAATGGTGAAATTGTCAAAATGATCACTAAATTATGAGAACTGTATCAAAATGGTTACTAATTGTAATAAAACAATCACTTTGTCCAAATCACAGGAGATCTGTCGAGTTAAACCTACAAAATAAGGTTCATAGTTACTCATAAAAAAGGGGTTCATACTGATAGCAAGATTATCGTAAATGAGAGTAAAACATCAGTGAACACTATTTGACTCAATTATTCTCAACTCGTCCTCCACTCATGAGACAATCTTCCAACCATATACCTAGGGCTGGAGATCGGTTCGGGTCCTAGTACCCGGACCCAAATACGCGGGTACCCGGACCCAAAAAATGTCAGTTTGAGGAACCAGACCCGACCCAGACTCGGTTCTTGGGTACCCAAGACCCAAAGTCACGGTTCTCGGGTATGGTTTGGTCACCCGAATACCCATAAGCCACCGAAGACAACCTGTTACAGCCGCTCTCTTCCTCCCACCTGCTCGTTCCATGCTTGCTGAAGGATGACAGAAGGTTGGTCGGAGATTTGTTGATTGTTGATGGATGATAGTCGGCGATTTGGTGAAGGATGATTGTAGGAAGGTTTTTGTCTGCGTCTCTGCGAGAGGGAAGTGGGGAGTGGCCGTTGGGAATGGGAAGGTCGAAGGGGAAGATGAAGCTTAGGGTTAGGGCGTTATGCTGATGAAGGCTGATGAAGGTCGGGCTGTCGGGGTCGGGCTGAGGAGTGAGGGGGGGCCGAGGGCCTTAAGGCTGGGCTGGGCCGCTGGGCCATATAATATTTGGCCTGTGGGCTGGGGTTCGGTTCCACTTCGGGTCCTTCTTTTTTCGGGTCCGGGTTCGGTTTACCCAAAACCCGAAAAATAGCCAGATGCGATACCGAGACCCATTTTTCACAATGATATTTCGGTTCTCGGGTACCCAAAACCCGGAATTTTTGGTCCGATTCCGGGTTACCCATAAACCCGAACCCGAACATCCAGCCCTACATATACCTATGTGTGCACCTAATCGTTTGGGTGAAGTATATGGGATATTGGGTATATGATAGGATGAATAACTCTTGATTATGTATTTTTTGGATAATCAGATCTTACTACTTTTTTTCTATATAGTTCGTCAAAAAATAATGTATCACGCGGTACCATTATATGCCATCTCACGACTATGTACCACCTTCGTGTAGCCACCAAGAACATGTAGGATCTGATATGAGTTCAACCTAAAGTAACTCAAGCCACGAATGATCAACTGTTGTTACCTTTTAGGCTTTTACTAATGAAGAAACTTGGCAGGCTCTAAAGGGTATTGGTAGGGGTGGCATTTCGGTTATTTTGGTTATAACCGATAATCACTTCCCCTATCAAAAACCGTCCGAAATAGGCTTCGATTTCTCGGTTATCTAGATTATCGATTAACCGACCCACTTTTAAGACCAAAAACCATTTCGTCTAGCCTCCGATAACCGACCGAAGTTCGGTTATTTCGGTTACCGGTTAGTGGATAACCGGCCGGTTATCGGTTTAACCGGCCGGTTAACCGGTAACCGAACTGCCACCCCTAGGTATTGGGGTATACGAAGATTCCTGGTGCAAATGGTATGCCAGCATTATTCTTTTAGAAAAATCGAGACATAGTAGAGCAAACATTAGTGGAAGATCTAAGTGGTTATATGGAGGTAGGAGACTAGGCACCTTTCCACGCGAGTTGAACCATACCTTGATTGCTTTGGTTTAAAAATCAAAGACACCAGATAGGGCTGGTAAATAGTCGGTAACCGGTTAAACCGGATACCGTTTACCCGGTTACCGGTATACCGCATATCATCACACACCCGCCGATTGTCGATACCGTGTAAGAGTCGGTATACCGAGTACCGAGTGTGACGATTATCGGTTATATCCCGGTTTCCCGATTTACCGCTAAATGGGAGAGGAAGGGGGAAATTGTTGGAGCCTAGAATGGTTATCTTTCTGCTCCATTATCGACATGACTTGGCGAATGATTATAGGAGCAGGAGAAGGGATGCTTGCGGACACGGTAAAGTGTAAATGATGACATGTGTCGTGACTCATGAAAGATTAATCAAATTGATTTTTTTGGACAATAGACACGTTAAAGGCTTAAAGCTACATGAGTATAAAATTGATCAATCCTTTCATCACTGTGCACGTGGGATTTGGGAACATAACTGGACAATGGGCAGTTGGACACGTATATATCACGTATATATATCTCAAGGGCCGGCTGTTTTTTTTTTAGTTGGGCATATATGCATGCACGAAAAGAATAGTTAATTCAAACCTAAAATGGAAGGAGAGGAGATGAATACTGAGCAGGGAAGCGTCGACGGCCACGAGGGTTGACGAACATAGGTCCGACGGCGACGAGGTCGAGCACTGTGGTCGGTGAAGAGGACGAGGTGCTGCCTGGGATGCTGGGTTGTGGCTCGTGGGTCGAGCGTGTGGTGGCGAGTCGACGACAGCGAGGACCTAGATTACCAGCTTGGTTTGTATCGCAGGAGTCCTCAAGCAGGCAGAGGGGAGACGGGTTGCGGACGAAGATTAATTTACCATTGTTATTTTAGTATTTACTTAGGTAAATTGTAATTAGGGTTGGGGTGCCGATCTGTGTACGTTTAGGCTTTTGGCCTTTTGCAATTTTGATCCAAGCACTACCAATTCCGGTATCGGATAACCGGGAATCCGACGGATTGTTGGCTTGTCGATTCCGGTACACCGTTGCCCCTCTTTTGCAATTCGATAACCGTTGTCGTCGGTTAACGGTTTAATCGGTTACCGGTACGGTTGCCGGTTAAACCGTTAACCGGCAAACCGAATCCCAACCCTAACACCAGATAATGTGATTTCATCTTATTAGCTTGTGTAAAGTTCTACACAAGATGACTTGGAAAGGTGTTGGTCAATAGGCTGAAAAAGGTTTTTGGATAATGTGATTGTGGATAATCGGAGTACTTTTGTGCCTAGCCGATTCATGATTCACAATGTCATAGTGACCTTTGAGTGTTTCTAGGCAATGTTATGACATCAAAACTTGAATTTTCAAAAGCTTATGATAGGGTTGACTGAGATTTTCTAAAGCTAATGATGCTAAGGTTGGGCTTTGATGGCAGATGGGTTAAACTAATTATGCATTGCGTCGCAATAGTTTGCATTTCTAATGAATGAACAACAATCAAATAGATCCACGGCAAACTTGGATAAGGTTTGCATACCAAAAGCACAGGAAGGAATTGGTTTTAGAGATCTTAAAACCTTAAACGTCGCCTACTATGAAGAGAAAAAAATATGGAACAATCCAGAATCTGTTGAGTAATGTATGGGCTTCGGCCCACTTTCCTAGTCTCGGGTGATCATTGTACGTGGACTAGGGGCTGCCGAGTTGTGGTCTAGGGTTTGGGACCCTAGTTTGTATATGTACGTATGTAATTGAACCTGTTAGGGTTAAGCTGAATAATACGATACGATAGCTTCGACTGTGGACTAGTCTCGTTCATACTGAACGGGGAAACCACGTAACTCTCGGTGTTGATTTACGTTTACTGTTTCAATATTCTGTTTCGATCAACATGGTATCAGAGCCTATGACTTCTGATCAGATTACTGCTCGTCTCAACTCCAAGAACTACGATATTTGGGAGTTTCAGTTTCGAACTTTGATTGAAGGGAAAGGCCTTCTCTGATGGCTCGACGGGACTGTGGCTCGGCCAGCTTCACCACCTGCGTCGGCAGAACAGGTACAACAATGGGTCTTGAATGATGCTAAGGTTCGCATGTCTCTTCTCAATTCTGTGGATGCTACGATTATTCTTGGTCTCCGAATGCTTCCCACTGTTGCGGATATGTGGAGATACCTGGGGGGACACGTACAGAGCAGCTACCTCATCTCGCCAGTATGAAATAGAGGTAGAGCTTGCTAATCTTTATCAAGGAAGCCTGGATGTCACGTCTTATTATAATGCTGCCCGCAATCTATGGACTGAGCAAGACATGGTGATGGTCTCTCTTCTCTCCACTGCTGGTTCGGCGGAGGTTCGCGCCGAAAGGGAGAAGATACGACTTATGCAATTTTTGATGCGGCTGAATCGGGAGTTTGAACTCATCCACGCATCATTGCTTAATCGCGAGAATTTGAAGGCTGAAGGAGTTCTCAGTTTGCTGATTTAGGAGGAAACAAGACTGAGAACTCAGGCTGCGATCGATATTCGCCCAGGTACCGGCGACGGGGTCGCCGTCTTCAGCGCTGCGCACAACTCGCCTCCACCAGCTTCTCCCGCCGCTGCTGGTGGTGGCCGTTTCGTTCGTCTGCGTCCCGGGACCAGGACGATCAGCTAGGAGATTCGGCCTATGAAGCCTATCGGCCTTCTTTTCAACGCCGAGTCTCCACTGCTGACGTAGAGTGCTTCCATTGCCATGAAAAAGGGCACACAAAGAAGTATTGCAAGAAAAGAAATTTTTTGCCATTACTGCAAGAAAACTGGACATATCATCTCGGCTTGTCCAGCCTTGGAGGGTCGTTTTCGTGAAGACGAGGGTCGCGGGAATGGTGCTGGGACGCGGGGAGGCTCGGCTGCTTCTCGTCCCGCCTTCGTGTCTTTGGGTGTGTCTGTTTTTTTCTTCTACCTCGATCTGAACGCACTAAGCTCACTTCTAAAACTGCTTGTTGTTGTTTCTTTGGCTATAGTGACATTCATAAAGGCTATCTGTGTTATGATCCCTCTTCCCGTCGTGTTCGCATAGCTTGTCATGTTGTGTTTCTTGAGAACCTAATGTACCATGCTTCTTCCACCGTGTCCAACCCCCCATTGTACGACCTGTCCCTTACTCCGCCTTCTTTTGGCGATGATGACGATGGATACCTTGATGAGGAGTTTCACGAGCTGCCCCCCGACTCCCCCCCTTCACTCGCGCCCTCACCGGCTAGCTCCTCCAACGAGTTATCATCTACATCGACTTCGCCCTCTCCCCCTCCTGTGGAGCCCCCTCGACGATCCCTCCGTAGCACTCGGGGTGTTCCTCCGGTACGTTATATGGATTATTTGGCTTTCAGTGTTGACCCCATTTCTGTTCCTACTCGATACTCACAGGCTAAAGGGAATTCGGATTGGGATAATGCTATGACGGAGGAAATCAATGCCCTCCATGCGAATCATACTTGGGACATGGTCCCTCGGCTCCCTCCTTCTGTTCCGATTATTGGCTCTCGGTGGGTCTATACTGTTAAAGTTTGCCATGATGGTTCTCTTAAGCGGTTTAAGTCTCGGGTAGTGGCCCAAGGTTTTTGCCAGGAATACGGGATTGACTTCGAGGAGACCTTTGCCCCAGTTGCCAAGATGGTCACAGATCGTGCTCTCTTGGCTGTTGCGTCTGTTCGTGGATGGCCATTGTTTCAGCTTGATGTTAAGAATGCTTTATGCATGGTGAGCTGAAGGGGACTGTTTACATGGAGCCACCTCCTGGTTATACCTATGGCGAGCCAGGGCAGGTGTGCTTACTTCGTCGTTCTCTCTATGGTCTGAAACAGGCTCCTCGGGCGTGGTTTGACAAGTTTCACTCCACTATTCTTGCGCTCGGCTTCGAACAAAGCCTTTATGACCCCTCTATGTTCACCCGCAGTTCTTCTCGTGGTCTTGTGGTGCTCTTATTGTATGTTGATGACATGATTGTTACTGGTGATGATGACTTGGGGATATCTGATCTTACCAAAGGTCTCCATGCATCATTTAGTCTTAAGGAGCTTGGGTATGTTTCCTACTTTCTGGGCTTGGAGGTTAAGCGCCGGCGAGAAGGGATTCTCTTGTGCCAGAGTAAGTACATTGATGACTTGCTGGTGTCTTCCCGGTTTCGTGAGTGCTCCGCTGTTTCTAATCCCATGGAGCTCGGGTTGAAGCTTGGGCGCGAGTCTGGTGATCTCTTGCCCGATGGTGGTAAGCATTATCGTAATGTTGTTGGGAGCCTCATCTATCTGACATCGACTCACCCTGCTATTGCCTATGCCGTCCAGATAGTCAGTCAGTTTATGTCTGCTCCTCGTACGGATCATTTTGCGTTACTTGTAGGGCACCCGGGAGATCGGGTTGTTTCTTCCCTCGTCTGGTTCGCTTGCTCTTCAGGGGTTCTCTGATTCTGACTATGCTGGGTGTATGGATACTCGACCTTCGACCACTGGTTGGTGTATTCGTCTTGGTGACTCTTTTATTTCCTGGCGTTGTAAGAAGCAGGACAGGGTGTCTAAATCTTCTACAGAGGCTGAGTATCGTGCTATGTCCGATGTGGCTTCAGAAATGGTCTGGCTCCGGCGTTTGCTAGGTGACTTAGGAGTGACTTGTGAAATTCCTCTCCAGCTTTATGTGGATAACACGAGCGCCATTCAGATTGCCACTAATCCGGTGCTTCATGATCGCACGAAGCATATCGAGGTTCATCTCCATTACATACGAGACTTGGTTAGTGATGGGATTTTGCGTCTTTTCTACATCACCTCACAAGATCAGATTGCAGATTTGTTAACCAAGTCGTTCTCGACCAGTCGTCATTTTTATCTTTCTCGCAAATTGATGATGAGGGATCCTCATCAATTTGGGGGAGGCTGTTGAGTAATGTATGGGCTTCGGCCCACTTTCCTAGTCTTGGGTGATCATTGTACGTGGACTAGGGGCTGCCGAGTTGTGGTCTAGGGTTTGGGACCCTAATTTGTATATATATGTATGTAATTGAACCTGTTAGGGTTAAGCTGAATAATACGATATGATAGCTTCGTCCGTGGACTAGTCTCGTTCATACTGAACGGGGAAACCACGTAACTCTCGGTGTCGATTTACGTTTACTGTTTCGATATTCTGTTCCGATCAACAGAATCCATAGTAGCTCGGGTGTTTAAGAATAAGGGGTCGTTTGGAACCTTTGATTTTGGAAATGATGTATTACGAGAATGTGTATGTTAAAGATTATGTGTATACTAAGAATGTGTGGTTTTGAAAATTCATTGTTTGGAACTCATAAAAGAATGCATGGATTATAGTTTAAATGAACTGTGGATACTCAAATCTCACCATAAAGATAAGATTATGAATACATCATTTTTTATATATTAGGAATACAACATATATTATGAATACATGTATTCTCTTATTACATCAAGTAAAAACATGTTGTATTCTCAGGATACATGTATACCGAGAATACAACCTCTAAAATTGGAGGTTCCAAACAAGCCATAAATATTATTCTAATACTCACATTCTCCATGCTAGGGATAATGACACAAATATTGTTTTTTTTTAATTTACCACCAATATGGCGGATTAAGAAGTATTTACACAGATATTGTGTTTTGGAGACAAAAAATGGCGACAACACCTGGGACTCAGGCGCCGCCGCTGTGGATGACATTTGGATCGTTTTATGTTAAGATACAGCGGCGGCGCCCAAGACTCAGGCGGCACAGCTTGAGACAGCAGCGTGTTAGGTAGAAATTGTCCCAGGCGGCGGCGCCCGAGACTAAGGTGGCGCCGCCTGAGACATGAGCGAGTTAGGTGGCCACCCCCCTCCCTATATAAACCAGCCAATTTCGTTTCAGTTTCACACCACAAAAAAATCGTCCAAAACAAAGGAGAGAGCTCTGGTTGCTGCTGCAAAAATGACTAATAGGTAAGAGACACATTTATTTTTGTAATTATATTATTCAAATGTTATTATGATTGTGTTTAGTTTTAATTAGTGAGTCTGTTTTTTTGTAGTGATTTTAGAAGATTTGAACTAGTCGTTCGATGGAAATCGGAGAAAGTAGAAGATAATTTGGGCGTCAAATTCGTTGGTGGTAGTAGTTTTCAGATGACGATTCCATCCAGGGTCACATATCATTATCTTTGTGAGAATCTAATTCCGAGAATACGGCGTAGAGACGAAGCAGTACAAGATAGTGATGTGATCACAGGTTTCACTTACCGTCTTCCAGAATGGCAGAATGGTGTTTTATTTCATTATGCAATGCCTATTGTGGATGATGATAGCTTGAATGTGCTTTGGAATTTTATGGCACAAAATTCTTATTGTTTGGGTACTGAGATACATGTTGAGCTCAGTGAGGATCAGGGTGGAGAGGAAGAAGATGATACATGGAGCGTGCCATCCGATCATGCCTATGATGACGGTGATGACGGAGAGGAGGAAGATGAGGAGGAGGAGGAGGAGGAGGAGGAAGAGGGGGAAGGAGTGCCTAATTATCCTCCATATTTTTACTTGCAGGGTAATGAAGAGGACGAAGAATACTCAATTGTTGATTCATATGGCGTAATTCCAATGCCTATTGTTGATAGTTTTGAAGGAGAATTCTACAAGGGGCAGATATTTCACTCGAAACAAGCTGCACAGATGGCGATTAAACACCACGCACTACAACGCAACTTTCAATGTGGCGTGGTGGATTCGTCACCTTCAATCTGGAAGGTCAGATGCTTGAGGCACAAGGATGACAATTGTCCTTGGATGGTGCGGTTTGGATGTCGAGATGCTGGAGGCGAATGGACTGTGAGAAAGGCTGAGTTGGTGCATTCTTGTAGCAGTACGACTCAACCGACGGATCATCGTCATCTTGATGTCGACATGATATCTGAGGCCGTCAAACATTTGGTACGTGCCCAACCAAATCTGAGTGTTCTAACTGTGCAAGCTGAGTTGAAAGATAAGTTTAATATGCAAGTTACTTACAAGAAGGCTTGGTATGGGAAACAAAGAGCATTGGAGAAGTTGCATGGAAATTGGGAAGGATCCTACGATTTTTTGCAGACATTCTTGCGGGTAGTCAAGAGAAAAATGCCAACATCGGTGATTGATTGGGTAAGAGTTCCTTCGACTCAACCAGGTCATTCGATATTTCAGCGAGTATTCTGGGCTTATGGACCTTGTATAGATGGATTCAAGAATTGTCCGGGCGTCATGGTTGTTGATGGAACATTTCTTACTGGGAAGTATAAAGGAGTGCTACTCATGGCGAGCTCATTTGATGGTCGGAAGAAAATTTTTCCAATTGCATTTGCCATAGTGGAGAGCGAGAATACTGAGAGTTGGCCATGGTTCATAAGGAACGTTCAGGGTTTGACTGATCGAAATGATGTATGCATCATCTCAGATAGACATGCAGGACTCTATGAAGCCATGAATAACATCGGAAGAGGTTGGGAGTGGAGGTGGTGCATGCGACACTATGCAAGCAATTTGCAAAGGAAGACTAAAAGCAGAATTATGTATAAGCAACTATTTCGAGTCGGTAAGCCTTCTTCATTTAATTATGTTATTTATTTTCATGTTATTTATTTTCATGTAATTTTGTCATGAATTTATCTAACCCGTGTGGTTGTTTATTTTGTTAGCTGGAGAAAAACGGTTGGAGAAGTTCGATCGTCAAGTTGAGCAATTTAAGAAGGTGGCCAATGATAGAAATATTTCATGTGATAACTGGGTGGATCAACATCAGATTCGTTGGAGTTTAGCACATGATAACTACAACGGTGGGCGTCGTTGGTCTATGCTGACATCCAACATGGCAGAAAGCATCAATGGTGTTTTCAAAGGTATTCGTGCACTTCCTATAGCTTCTCTTGTGCAACATACCTATTGGCGATTGGTGGAGAAATTCGATAAGTACAGGTTGGAGACAGGAGCAGAAATTAGAAGTGGTCCTTCACAGTACTCCACCAAGTGCGAAGATCTGATGAAGTACAGGTCACAAAAGGCAGTTGGACATTCTGTGACAGCTCTTGATCGGAGTCAAGGCATCTATGTAGTTCTGACTCCCCCCAACAATTTCAACATGACGGGGTCAAACACACTCACAGTGCACTTTGACGACCAAAACCGGGAGGGATTTTGCACCTGTGGTAAATTTCAAGGAAATAAAATTCCTTGCTCTCGTGCCATTGCAGCTTGCAACCGAATGGGGGCTAATGCGTATAGGTTTGTAAACAATGTCTACAAGCTGGAAACAGTGATGGCTTGTTATGGGACAAGTTTCGCACCTCTTGGTGAACCTAAGGGTTGGAAGAAGCATAATGGTCCTACTCTCCATCCTAATGTGCACATGCTTAGGAAGCCGGGGAGGCCACGAGTTACAAGGATTCACAACGAGATGGATTGGCCAAGGGAGGGTGCATCACACCAAGTGTGTAGCAACTGTAACCAAGCGGGACATAATGCATCAACCTGCGGTGGTCAAGCTAGTGGGAGTGGGAGCAACCGAAGAGGGAGTGGTGGCCAACCAAGTGCGAGAGGTGGTAGAAGAGGAAGTAGAGGTAATAGACGTGGCTGAGAAGTTTGTTCAAATGTAGTAGTTGTTGTATTTCCTTCGAATAATCCTGTAGAAGTTGTTGTAGTTTGGTATGTAGTTGTTGTATTTCCTTCGAATAATCATGTAGAAGTTGTTGTTTGAAGTTGTTGTAGTTATGGTTTTTATCGTTAATAAAATAATAACATAATCCTATATAGTCCAAACATAATAGAAACTACATAATAATCCAAACATAATAGTCCACACATAATAGTCCACACATAATAGTGTAAAGGAAGTACATAATAACAATCCAAAAATAAGCAAACTACATAATAGTCTCACTGGCGACCACCACGACGACCACCATGCTCCACCACTAGATGGCCGCCAGTACCACACCTCGCAGCCACCCTGTTACGCATAGGTCGACCATCATACACCTGGGAATGATCTTCCTCGTCACCACCATCCTGATCCTGTGTACCGAACAGATCATCCTGCTGAGACTGAAGATGCTCTTCAGGCGCACCGCCACCATGCTGCTGAGACTGCAGATTCTGCTCATAGTTCCACATCGTCTCCTGAAAAACGTGATCACCCTCTAGGTTGTCCCACAGGTTGGGAGTCGAGGCTGCTCTAGTATCACCACCTGAAGCGGATTAAACTGGAAGCTCCTCGATGTAGGCCGGATGGGCTGTGCTCGCTGTCGATCTGAAACCCGAAATGGGTTAGGTACATCACGATGCTCACGTCGCTGTCTACGTGGCCTACGCTCCTGTCTAAACTGTGGCTCTGGGGCGACCCAGTCCGGTGTCGGATCAGTACGCTCTGGCCAGGCAGTCATGACAGGCTCCGCATAATGGGCCTGTACAGGTACTGTGAGATCAGGGTATCTACGCTGCTCAAACCCTAGAGTAGCAACCCCGGATGCCATAAAGTTGGCCAAGTCCTCACACTGGTCAGGGGTCAGCCCTCCAGCCCTCCCACCGTCATGCAAACTCACCTCAGCATGCTCGATAGTGTCGTCCTAAAAAACACGAGAAAAATGTCAGATATTTCACACAGTTAACAACAAATTAAGCAAACAAATCAAATAACTAACCAATGCCTCCGCTACAGCTCCTCTCCGTGTGCCGGAACGTCTGGTGACATCTCTATACCACTCCATATGCTCCGAGTGGTAGGCTAACTCCTCATCAGTGTATGAAGATGTCGCTACAAACTCGTGTCAACGGTTCCAAAAATCAAGCGACTCTCTGGAGGCGTGTACCAACTGCTGCCCACGCGATGGCCCACGAGTAGCCTGGCGAAGAAAAAACCTAACCTCACTCTCAGGATGTGGCTGATGAGGCTCATGCTGCCTCATGCCAAACTGTCGGAGCACGCGGTCTGGATGATGCCACATCACCGATGAAAAGCAGATAAGTGGCACTACTACTCGAAATGTCTCAGACTGTATCACACTACCTCTGAGATGAAGTGCTCTCTCACGGTAAGGTTGCCACTACATAGCAAAAATTTAACGTTATTATCCCTAAATCTAAAAAAATAAAACAAATGAAAACTATTCTATAAAATGGAATGTTATGTACTAACCACCACGGTGTCCATCGCGTCAAACCACAGCTTGTACTGGAATAGCTGGTCACCATACTGACGACTGCTGGCCGAAAGCCATCGAAGACCACGTGGATGTGCATCCTCGGTGGCCTGTGCCCTCGTCTCTGAATCTCGAGGTGCCAGATGTGGGAATCGCTCCCACGCCCAGAACTGCAGTAGGGCGACCCATCCACCAAGGTCACCGGCTAGAGAAGTGCCGGTATGCGAAATGTGCAAAGTCGACCTACCCATCTCACGGTACAGGTAGGATAAAACAGCAGCTCCCCAGGCGAACCCTCCAGCCCTCTCCCAATCCTCAATCAGAAGTAGGTATTGTAGGTGCACCGTAGATCCAGACCGATCCGGGAAAAGTACACCTCCAATCAGAGATAGAGCATAAGCTCGTGCAAACTGCTCTATAACCTCCTGTGATGCATCTTCCGGCAGATGAATGAATTCAACCCTCAGCCAAACAATCCTAACAACAGCGACCCCGCCTACAAGATCAACCGGAACCCGTCCTAACAGTCTCAAACAGATCGCCGACCACTCCTCATCCGGTATATCAACTACGACGGCATCACCGTCGATCGCCAAACCGGACAGTGTAACAACGTCCTCTAACGTGATCGTGATCTCACCACACGGTAGATGGAAGGTCGACGTCTCGGGTCGCCACCGCTCTACGAGCGCAGTAATCAAACTCGCATCGGGGTTCATAGGGACTAGGGGCACGACACTTAACAAGCCTGCCGCTTCGAGATATGGCCGATAAAGCTCACGGTAAGGTACTAAAATGGTCGTACCTCGAACATGGTAAGATCGATCACCAGCCTATAGTGCACAAAACTTATATTAATTCATCTTCGTTCGTAATAATTCTAATTTCACCTAATTAATTCTAATCTATCTAATCTAATATCAAATTATACTAATTTCAAAAAATCTAATACGTAATCCTATTCTCTAACAGTACAGTTCAGTTCACCAACTAAAATAATCTAATTAGCTAATTAACTTTACATGAATAATTATCAAATACTTACCTCGTTTGTCCAAACAGAGTCGATACGATGTTGGCCATGTCCCCAAAGAAGTGTCGCATCGACCGGACCTGTATCAATTGTCGCCGGCGGTAATCTCATCGAATAAGGATCCATAAGCCTAGGAACTGCAAAAACAAAGCAACAAACCATTAAAAAAAACACAAACCATTAAAAAAAATATTCAAGCCGCCGACGAGAGTCTCACCGCACAAACGGCCTCCACGACCTCGCCGGCCTCTCCCCCTGCCTCTGCCGGCGGCGACTTCTTCTTCATCGGAGGACATCTCCAGGCGGCGGCGCTGCTGCTGGCTGCGGCGGCGACGTACTCTGGGGCGGCGGCGACAGACACAGCGGCGGCGGGACCTGGCAGAGCGGCGGCGGGGCCTAGCACTGGGGCCCTCTCGCTTTGTTCAGCGGCGGCGGGACCTGCTAGAGCGGCGGCGGCGCCTGGCACTGGGGCGGGCTCGCTCCTGGTGGGAGTAGCAGCGACGGCGGAGAGAAGAGGAGGCTGGTCGGGAGAGGAAGGGCTGTGTGGGTGGGAGGGGAGGAGGAGGCTGGTCGGGAGAGGAAGGAAGGAGGGGTTGTGTGGAGGAGGAGGAAGGAAAGAAAAGATAAGATAAGGTTGTGGGGGTGTGGGGTGGGGGCGCCTTAGTCTAAGGCGCCAGCACCTAAAACTCTGTTAAAAACACAATATTTTTGTCAATACTATTTAATCCGCAATATTAGTGGTAATTTAAAAAAAATCAATATTTGTGTCAATAATCCTCCATGCTAGAATTAAAACAACCTAAGTTATGACTGGAGGAGTCTACAGGAGTTGGTCAGAGAAGAAACTCTTGGATAAAAACTTAATAACGAATGGTTTTAATTTGGAAATGTTATGGGACAATCCAAGTACCACATCGGTAATACAAGGGAAGAGACCCTTGTATATTAGAGTCCATCTAACCAAAATAGTACGAGGCCTTTTGGGGAGGACACCCAAGAGTAAAACCGTGCGGGTTTGGCCCAAAGCGGACAATATTGTACTAATTTAGCAGCCCGATTTTGACAAGTGGTATCAGAGCTGGTTCGGATCCGGGGCGGTGGACGTCAGTTTGGTGGACCCTCATTCGTTGACCTCTGGATTTGAGATCTGCGTTTGTCTGGTGGGTCAAAGATGATTCGCGTTAGTTTGGTGGATCCAGGAGAGATCCACGTTTGGGCTTAGCGGATCAAAGAGAGTTCCACGTTTGGGAAGCAGATCAAAGAGAGTTCTGCGTCCGGGAAAATTCTTGTACCGAGAAGCCCATCGATACAAGGTGTCTGGCGGGTCAAGATAATCGCTGAGGTGAGAACACGGTGTTCGTGGTCCTTGTCTTGAGGGGAGGATTGTTATGGGACAATCCAAGTACCACATCGGTAATACAAGGGAAGAGACCCTTGTATATTAGAGTCCATCTAACCAAAATAGTACGAGGCCTTTTGGGGAGGACACCCAAGAGTAAAACCGTGCGGGTTTGGCCCAAAGCGGACAATATTGTACTAATTGAGCAGCCCGATTTTGACAGAAAATATGGGGAGATAGTTGGATTCTTGATGCAGAATAGTCAGTACAACTGTTTCGCACTCGGGGTAAAGGCAAGAGTGGCAGAGTTGATAGTGATAGAGTGTATTGACTTAGTCTACCCATTATGTATTCTGTTCCTTAGTTTTAGCTACTTAGTTACTCTCACTTCCTTAGAAATAGGCAGAACGTTATAATCTCCTGCTGTATATATACTCAAGATCAATAATATACTAGATGGGTTTTGCATTTCATTTACATGGTATCAGAGCCCCAAAGCCTCACGGCAGCTTAAGATCCTATCTTCCATTTTTCCCCCCTTCCTGTTCTTCCTCACCTTTCATTGTTCCAAACGTAGAGCTATTCCCCTTCCCCTTACTCTCTCTTCTTCTAGGATCGTATCACTATTGTTGATATCATCAGAAAATGCACTTATCTCATATGTTGCAGCCAGTCTGATGGCGGCTTGCTTCTTCTACTTCTTCCCTCTGGCGTCTTCCCTCTTTTCTTCTTCTTCGTCAATTACTCCACCCAAGAGAACCCCCATAAACACCTTTCCTATTATCTTCTTTCTCCCCTTCTCTGACTTCCCCTCTCTCTCTCTCTCCTCCACTTGAGTTAAACTTTTCATTTCTCTCGCTGCAAGACAGCTCCTGCTATAGATTCATATAATTGATTTGGAGGCTTGTGCCTATCATCCATCTCTCTCTACCTCTTCTCTCTTCTTCTTCCCCAAACCTCTCCTGCCACAATCTGTTCTTGCCCTTCTTTGCTTTCTAAACCCCTCTTGCATCCCCTTCTTTAAGATCCAACATTTCCCACTCCATTCTTCCTCATAATCTTCTCTTTCTACTGCTACGGTTTCCCTTCCATTCTATTTCCTTATCACCACCATATAAAACAATATCTCCCTAACCATATAAAGGGCTTTTGCCATACCAAGTCCTTTGGCCCGGCATTGACAGATATATTACAGTGTTCATACGCAATTGCATCCAGCAAAGTGCATCCACGTGTTCTGCACATTCAGAATCCCGCCTCCAGACTCATCCAGTGACCAAGTGACCAGGGATCGCCAAGAAGCAATTTCGAGTTCATTACCTACCGGCACTGGAACAACTTGCAGACGTCCTCACCAATTCATTGGCTCGACTCCTCTTTCACCAATTCTGTTCCAAGTTTCACCTCTCCGAGATTTCACTTGCGGGGGCGTGATAGAGTGCATTGACTTAGTCTACCCATTATGTATTCTGTTCCTTAGTTTTAGCTACTTAGTTACTCTCACTTCCTTAGAAATAGGCAGAACGTTATAATCTCCTGCTGTATATATACTCAAGATCAATAATATACTAGATGGGTTTTGCATTTCATTTACAGATAGATCATGATACAAAGATATGGAAGCCACAAGCCCACAACCTACCCCAACTACATTAGTACATTTCAACACTACAGATAGAAGGCAGAATATGGGAATTCTATTCCAACAAATAAGGGTAAATGTGAAGTTTGGTGATGGTGTTTATTAAAATATGTCATGTTTAGTTACTGAAATAATCAATATTAATTTTGGTCACTCAAATTATTGAAACAGTCCATATTTGGTCACAATTCTTTGATTTTGCACGTTTCGGTAATATAAGTTTGAGCGAATAACAAAGAGGTCAATCCGTCTACTTTCATCCAAAACTCCGTTACTTTAGCCCATTTGACACGTCATTAAAAATATTAATAAAAAAATAATTGAATCATTCATATTAACACGCACAACACTAACCAATTTAATCGCTAGGTTATGTCTTCCAACAACTTTCTTCTTTCTAACGGATGATATAGCAATGTTTTCTTTTTCCATGTCTTCTAACGGGGAATGGATCAGGTCAGTAACCTTATGGTGAGTAACCATGAGTAACCCGTCCACATCAGCATGACATCAGCATCCTCTCTCTCATGGAAAGCCTTTAATTTTTCCCTTTTTAATCTTTGACGGACGATTTCCCGCTCATTTTAAGTCGAAATTTAATTTTTTTTGCACAGTTAGATCAGATTAATTGTGCTCTTCAAAATGATATCCACTTTAATATATTTTTCGAACAAAAAAAATTGAGCCATTTTTTACCAGCCTATACCATATGGTATTGACTGGTATTGAAATAAAAGCATACCTATGTTTTGAAAAACGTATCGTGGTGGTATGAACAAACCAATACTGTAGGATGGTTGAATACATGATAGTAGAAGTATATTAATTGTAATTTATGACTTTTAACATTGTATACCACACAATACCACCCTGTACCAGGGTGGTATTGTATGGTATTGTGTGGTATTTTTTGGTCCTGTAATTTGTTCACCTAGAAATTTGTAGATCCAATAGATCATGATGAACTCGTCCCTTCTGTGCAAACGTTTTCAAAAAACGAATTAAAAACGAAGAAAATACTATACAATACCACCCCGTACCAGGGTGGTATTGTATGGTATTGTGTGGTATTTTTTGGTCCTGTAATTTGTTCACCCAGAAATTTGTAGATCCAATAGATCATGATGAACTCATCCCTGCTGTGCAAACGTTTTCAAAAACGAATTAAAAACGAAGAAGATACCATATGGTATGTAGTTGGTACCGAGAGGCCGGAATTTTTTTTTCCTAAAAAAATATTGAAAATTGATCTCATTTTGTAGAGCACGGTGAACTCGTTCCATCTGTAGAAAAAAAATTAAAATCCGAGTTAAAACGAAAAAGATATGAGTCAATTAAGAAAGCTAGTGAAAATAAAAATAGTCTTTAATTCTCCATCCTTAGATCTGAATTTTCTAAATGAAGGGTCCAAATTTGGTTATTGATGGATGCATAACCCATGGTTATGCACCCTATCTTGAGCCCTTCTAACGGATCAGTGCTTTATAGAAAGCTTTCAGTTTGTTTCTCGAGTTAATCCTGTGAGATTATGTTAATGATAATGCTTGGACGGATCTTGATGAAGCATGACGGGTTTAGACTTTAGAGCATCACTTCGACTGCTGCGTTTCGTCAATTTTTGCTCTTCTTTCGGGAGCTTTAGCCAGGGCTGTGTTTGTTTGTGTTCTAAGTTACAGAAAAAGCCTCGACACTTTTCTTACAAGCAAACCTCTTTGCCTGACACCCAAACTTTTTTTTTTTATATGTACACAATGGCCGTTCTAGACCTTCGTACATGAACACTAGGAAATGCAGCGCATGGAATACAAAGCCATGGGGTTGTCCATGTTCGCTCCGGCGCAGTACGGCCTGGGGAAATCGCTCTCCATGCCGTAATCCAGCGTCGTCAGCGGCCGATACTCCAATTCTTCTTCGTGATCCTTGACGAACTCCGGCACCTCCATCTCCCCTTTCCTCACATACTCCCACATGAACTCCAGCCTGCTCACGTACTTCACCTTCCCGTACAATCTGCTCGCCGACAACAACAAAGAGAAAGGGGGCAAAAAAAAAAACAGAGTGATTACCCAATTGCCAATTTACAAATTTACCATGCTCTGTTTCTTGTTCTACCCGACCGGTTAAAAAAATTAAACGGATAACATATTTACCCGCCGGTGAAAATGAAGCGGCCGAAGGTGCCGAGGAAGATCCTGGCTTGGAGCCCCGGATGCACGAAGTACACCGCCTGCAGATTCTCCTTCAGTGGGTCCGGCACGGCGTCGTAGAACGACCGGAGGGCAGAGATTCCGGGGAAATTCTCGCCCCGCTGAACTCCGGCGTGGAAATACACTACGGAGAACGGCTTCTCGCCTAGCTTGGGGAAAACAGAGTCCTCCAAATGCTTCTTCACCGCTTCACAGCTCACCATCCGAGCTGAATTCGCCACATACCCAAAAAAAAAAAAAATGAAGGACAGAGCAAAAAAGCTTAAGGTCAGTGAACTGAAAAAACAGAGTAAGAATTTGGTTACCAAAACCGGAATTAACTTTACCGGGTAAGTATTTCCCGATGACGCGGAGCACTTTGTTGCCGCGCTTGTCGCGGCCTTGAACTCTGAAGAGCTGGAGCTTGTCGAGGAGGCTTATTTGGTCGGGGAAAGAGAGGGATAAAGAGGCAGCCATTGCTGGACTCTGTTTTAACAGTAGTAGAAGTGGGAAGTTCTTTTTTCTTTTAAGTTATATCTTGAAACTTTAATGCGAAGGGGAGATTTATATTGGGGGAAGGGGGTGTTTTTGGTGAATTTGGGGTTGTGAGAGGGGGTGCTGCGGAATTTTTAGAAAGTTGAGGGACGGGTTTGCAAATTTAAAGGGCAGACATATCTGGAAAGAAAAGAGGAGGGAGGTGGGAAAGAGAGAATATTCAGGGGAATCTTCGGTTTGTTTGGATTGGGCCGAACCGCTGGCCGCTCGCCGCAGTAGCAGTTTCTGTGCTCTTTTGGTTTACTACTAGAGCAGTAGAGCTTACTTCCTTCTTACTCCTAGACCAAACCTGAAACGTGTCCGGTGTGTTGTTTCCCTTCCCCGTAACGGTTGCAATATGAAAAAGGTAGTTTTTGAAAGTAGGTTTGCCTTTTGGGGAAAATATAAAAGAGTTTTGAGATTTAACAGTTCTTACTTCATAGTTTGGTATGCGAATTAAAATGCGGTTGATTTCAGTAATTTGAGCTAATAAAAATATTTGTTGGACGCATTTTAAGTTGGATTCGTGTCATTTATCCTCATAAAGCTATAATGAGGAAAATATAAAGAGTTTTGACTTTTGAGATTTAACGATTCTTACTTTAACCGGTATGCAAATTAAAATGCAGTTGATTTCGATAATTTAAGTTATTAAAAATATTTGTTGGACGCATTTTGAGTTGGATTCGTGTCATTTAGCCCCATAAAGCTATAATGGGTCATGGGCTATCTACATAAAGACGGATATCTTCAAAGGAAGGAAAAGATAACAATACGACGCCTAGCAACGACCATACATCGTTCGTCTGCTCTAGTATGCAGCAGTACATGGTTTGTCGGAGATCGGCTCAAAAGGAGGAAACAAAGTGAGGATGCCCTCGACTATAAATAACAGAAAAGGTAGCCACAATCATATACAGTCTAATTCTCTATACCTTTTACCTTTCTAAAAAGGCAAAATACACTTTCATAGCCATAACTTTTCGTGTTGTGACAAATATAGCCGAATTTTGAAAAATACACTCGTATAGCCATTCCGTCCAAAACTTTAACGGAAATCTCACAACTGCTGACTAGACTAACGGATGTTTGCAACGTGGCCTAGGTAATCTATGTGGCAGTACAGGTGGAAAGAGTTTAAAGAAAGATGAATTAAAAATAAAAGAAAATTAAAATAAAAAAGAAAGATGAATTAAAAACCCTTCCTCTACATATTCCCCGACCTTCCATTCCTCTTCTTCTTCTTCATACACCCTGGTAGATCGACGAACACAACGAGCTCAAAACACCACCATCCCCTCCATCGATCAACCCGTTCATACACTCCATATCACCCTTAACTTCCTTCCGTCAATTTCCCTCCGACGCAAGGCCAACAACAATCATCCCACTCCCGGTACGGCCGGCAAACGCCGCTGCCGATGACCCCCGATTCTCCAATCGGACTCATTTCTTATCCCCCAGCAAAATCAATGAATCAACTCCTCCTCCCACCGGTGTCACAAGCTTCCTCCGCTCATCCCCTAAAAAATCCCTAATTTCTCAAAGGAATTGTTCTCTTAGAATCAATTGAAACAAATCTCTCCAAATCGATCCCTCTCACTGCATTATCCCATCTCCCACAACACACACCGAGAAAAAAGACGGCGAAAACAAGAAAGTCATCACCCATGGCTGTTGTAGCTGCTGCTCTCTTCTTCCTGGTCCCGATTCGTCGGTCGACGACCTTCGCAGGGAGTTCGTCGGATTGGTGTACGGGCAAATGGCGTTGGTGTGGGGGTGGAACGAGAACGGGACGGTCCCGTGGGGATGCTGCTCGGGAAAGAGAGGGGGGCTTTGAAGGGAGGAGGAAGGGGTCATGAATTTGGATCTGGTGGAGGGGAATTTGGAAAGGCAAGCGACTGGGAAAGACAAGCAGTGGGAAAGCGATTTGGGGCAGGGATGAAGGAATAGAGAGAGAGAGAGAGAAATGATTTTTTCCTTTCTAATTATTTTATTTTACTAAAATTATTTTTTAATTACTTTTAATATGAGGTGGCATGAAGATGTCCAGTTGGTGATGATGTGTCATCCAGGTGGCATCCACCTCAGCGACACACAGAGGTTATTAACGACGTTTGTGATGGCGTTAAAGTTTGTAACGGAAATGGCTAAAGTTGTCAAGCAAGTTTGAAAAAGTGGCTATACAAGTGTATTTTTCAGAATTTGGCTATATTTGTCACAACGCGAAAAGTTATGGCTATGAAAATGTATTTTGCCTTCTAAAAACCACTTCAAACTTGATCGTGTCGAAGGTCTAATAGGTCTCAGCAACCCCATGTTTGTGACTACGAAAGAAGTATGCATATGACTACGAAAGCCTAGGGTCAATGAGGAAGGGGAATCAAACTTCAACAAGAATCAAATATATGAAATTTATAATAATGTTTCCATACACACCCCTTCAAATGAAACGTAATCCGTAGACTTATTCTTTGATGAGGTCCAACATATCATTGCAATGAGTGAACAAATAATGAGAATTCTAGTATGCTCAATTAAAAGCTCTAATACGATGTCAATAACCAGTTGATCAAAATACCTCCACTACATTGATTCGAGACAATCATGCATCTTCGTTGCTCTGATGTATAACTAGTGAGAAATTTGTAACATAACAAGAGTCAAGAAGTTCCAAGCTTGAGCTTAAGTGGAAATGGAGAATACTCGAAACACTTTGTTGATGTGAGGAAGGACACGAGTAATGAATACGTGGAGTGGATTAGGTTACAAGACTTCAATTTTGGGGATTTAGTCGATTGATTAACCTTCTAAATTCTTAATTTCTAGTAATATATTTCAAGAAGCAACTTGATTCCCGGACGTTTTGGTCTTTGGAGTATTCATTGTTTGGAGGGCAACAGACAAGCTCTGTCGTTGTCCATAAACATACCTATGTCTATGTGTGTATACACAAGACAAGAGCCGCTGCCTGCTGAGTTAGATTGTTAGAATTGAGGGGGGTCTAATCCGGAAGAAGAAGATAAAGACAAATTAGTACCTACTAATCTACTTAATTCATTAAATGACAATGAGATTTTATGTAGTTGCGAGTTCATACGTAATTCGCAATATTAAAATATTGATGTGTTAGGTTTATTTGAAATCTACATTAAACTTTTGAGTTCACACCTATTAGGTTGAGCATTAGAAAAATCTACACTTATCCAGCATGACATCTTTCAGGGGCGGAGTCAGGATTTCGAGACCGGGAAGGTCGAAAATAATTAAAAAAAATTATGTAACCAATGTGGAATGAAGTCATGTGCTTTAAGATATAAATTAACATTGGCTACCATTAGACCACATAACTATTACATGATAAAATTTACAGAACAAGTTCTACTTATAAAACTTGTACTAAATATCCTTAGAGATCTAGGGGCCGGGACCAATCCCGGGGGTGTCGGGGCCCACCCTAGCTACAATGTAGCTCTGCCCCTGACATCTTTGTTGGATTTGGGTGATGGATTTGCCATCAAAATCCAAAGTATGATAGATTTAACCAATTTCTTTGTTTGTTGCATTAAAGAATTAGAAATCAAATCCATGGGCCCACAGATTTTGACAATTTTTAGATCCAAAATTGTGGTCTCCGGGAATTTGTAGATCTCACCTTTCATTTGGGATTTGGTTGAGGGAAGACATATGTGGGATTCATGGTGCAAAAAAGTTAAAAATCCTTGATAAAAAAGCAGCTACTCACGCAATTGATTCTTCCAAATCCGTAGTACACCAAATTCATCATAAATCCTAAATTTTTTAACTAAAAATCCTCATTTTCAAATCCAATAAGAAAACAACAACAATCGTTATAATATACACAAGTGGTGATCATTTATACTATTTCGCCAAGAAACCAATAGCATCCTAATCATAAACCAGATAAGAAACTCCTATAAAGTTCATCGTTCATCATTGCATTCATCAAATTCATATCTTAGATAGTGGGATATACATGTAGAAACCATTTTATCCTCCATGATTATGTGTACTTTTATGGTCCACTACCAAGTCCTTTCTTACCATCAACATCAAATGAGAATGTGAGATTGAGATCTTTATAGATAATGATAATGATAAACAATCAATGAAAAGATTAGGATAAAAAAATTAACAATGGCAAAGGCTAATGCACTTTATTTGTATCGACTTAAACCAAACATATATTATTTCTTCGAGAAACCTTTAACAAACGTATACTCTGTAACAGTTAACCAATGAGGTAAGAAAGCCAAACAAGTTACCTGCAGAAGCAGCTAGAGGTTGGTCCCGCCCAAATCAACTGCTTGCATACGGCAGGCAGCCACATGGACAATGTCTTCTCAATTATGAAGAAACTATGTCGACAGATTTTAATGTTCAAATCAAAGCATTTATTACCTTGATTGGTATAGGAATGGCTCACATGCCCCACTTTGCATAACTTTCATCAATTATTTTCTGTTTTCTTCTCACTTCGTAAAGATGTTAATGTCTATTTGAGATATGGAAGGAATGGTCGTTTCAGTTGATTAACTGAATTGACGAGTATCTTACATTGTTTTAACTGGTAAGGGAGTTGCGATTCAAGAAAGTAGTTTTGAAGACGAATTTCACTATAACAACAAAAGGGTACATTCTTGTTTAGAGTTCAAACTACATCTATAGTTCTATACTACTTCTATGTTCATCGGGGGTGTTTAAATAGAGAGTGGGGCAAAATCGGGGGAACTGGTGGGAATCAGAATGATTCTCTTGTTCATAAGTTTTGGTACAATACATGAGAGTGGTTATTGAGGGATTCATTATAGCCGTTACCCCCTAATTCGGAGTGGAAACAACTATTGACTTTTATTGGGTATCTTTTCTCCTCTTTTTCTTCAAATTGACCACCACTTTCCCTTCATTATTTAACTATCATCAAGTTTTCACTCTCTAAATTTTCCTTTCCCTCCCCAATTTCCCCCTTCTTCCGTTAACTGAGCGAGCCATAGGAGTATTCAATAATTGCTTCAACTGGAGTGTGAATGATCCTAAAGAGATATTATAATTATTATTATTCCTTTGAAGGAGATTCCAAATGTGTTATGGATTGGGATGGATTTTTCGATTTGCATTATCTATTATCATATGGTGTGGGTATCTAAAGGGGACAAGGTCCTACTCTTAGGAGAGGGACAAGGCGACGTCGTCCCATGAGTAGGGTTTGTTAGTTTTCACATGTCGTCCCATCTTTGATTACATTTATATGAGGTGAAAGCAAAGGCTCCTTTCTTTCCTTGTGCCCATCATTTTCCACAATTTGCCTTCTTCCTCTCCCACAGTCCCATTTCCTTCCACCAAGTAGGGGTTGAGATTTGGTGGTTCGGTTTCGACCGAACCAAAATTATGAATATCGGATTCCTGAATTCTTTCAAATCTCAAACCGAATTATAATTCGGTTCGGTCGGTTTAAACCGAATTATAATTATGTTTGATTTTTAACACAAAACCAAATTTGTGAGGCTACTTGTATCTTCTCACTTTTAAATTATTTTTCACCCCTAATATAAATAATAAATATGCAATATATGCATAATCAATGATAAAATCAAACTTTTCAACACATAAGTCATAAAACATTTCAAATATTTAAGTATAAAAACAACTACAGACATAAAAATCCACCATTTGGAGGTTGCAATTGTAGTATTTCGGTTTTTCGGTCGGAAATTCAGAATTTCGGTTAGGTTGAAAGAACCCTGGTTTCCGAAATATTCATATTTTCGTTCCGAATTCCGAACCGAATAGCATTATTTTGGTTCGGTTTAATTCGATTTCGGTTGGGGTTTACCGAACCGTTTGCCCACCCCTACCACCAAGCATAGTTAGTATTTAAAACCCGTATAGCACGTTTAATACCCGTATTTAATCAATTAAATTATTAACTTTACTATTTTTTATATATTTATTTATTTTTAAAAATAATTATTTTTATATTTTTATGACTATTAACATACTATTAAACACAATATTAGCTTAAAGAAAAAGTAAATTACCTATACTTATTTTATACGTAACTTTCCCGTACTGTATTTTACTAACCATGCCACCAAGTCACTCCTCAAATTGATGAGAAGAGTGTCATTGTTATAGTGCCTTTTGTCTTTCTCGTCGTCTCTTTGACAACGATGGAATCTTGGGCCTTGGCTTGGTTTTGGTTGGTTGCTGGCTAATAACAGAGAAGTTGACCCTCCTGGCTTGGAACCAAAAAAGCCCAACCGTAAGGATAACAGATCCGACATCCGAACCAAAATCGTATTCTTGCGTTTCATGTTCTGGGTTCAAGCAGTTCCTAATTTCTTCAAGTTGGTAAAAATATCCTAAAATACAGGAAGCAGAGAGTTTGTACTCTCTGCAAGAATACGATCTTACAGGAGAAATTATGAAACCGCTTTGTGTCTCGAATGATGATCTCGCGTTCGAGAGCATCGACACAAGCTTAGTGAATTCGTGACAATCACCACATACCCTGAGGTTCTTGGTGATAACCAGAGGCATTCTTTGATTGGCACTCACCATAGATCAATGCCATAACCTCCAAGTAGCCCTACATCTTCTGTCAGAGGCCCTGTATGGCTGCAAGCTTTCAACAAGTGGGTGAAAATGGCATGATCAAGAGATACATCACCTGTTAGCATCAGCTGGAAAGTTTCCACGGCTTCCTTGCCTTTCCCATGAACTCCATAGCTTCCAGGTTAGCAAATTCGGAAGGCAATCCACTTGCACCATCTAAGTAGCCAGACTTTCCATACAAGTTAATCAAAACGTAGCAATTCTCAGCTCGAGAAGCATTCCAAACTTCAGGGCAAATCCATGAATATATGTATCAATATCCAGAGCTCTAGTCTCACTCTCAGCGCATGCTGAAATTAATGGAATGATCGTACCTTCACTGGGTTCGACTCCTCTTTCAAGCTTCATGGGAGAGAAGGTCTTCAAGCAGTTACAAAGGTCCCCTCCGAGTGAAAACCCGAATATGAAGGAATTCCATGAGACCAAATCTGTGTCAGGCAATTCATCGAACCAGTCGCATGCATCTTTTGTGAAACCCAACCTTAAGCGGAGACCAACTGATGACTGATGAACCCATCACCTTGTAATGAATCGAACGGCAGCTGGGGATAGATGCACAGGAGGTTACCGCCATGGTTACAGCTGAAACGAGCTGAGTCCAAGCTGAATAATCCATGGAGCTCTAGAGAAAGGCGAGAAGCAAGACAGAACCTTCTTGAAATGGCAAATTTCACAGGGAGGAGAATCGGTTCAGCATTTCTGAAGATAGAAGCCGCCATTGCTGAATTGAACAAAAGGAAACCGGGAAAGTCTCAATAAAATAGATAAAAAGGTGAACCACGAATACAAACAGATTGAGAACAAACGAGACATAATCAGAAGTTAAGACCACTTTAAGGAGATATATATTTCAATTAGAATTAGGCAAGAAGCCAATCTTCCAGCATCATTTACATTGCAACTGTGAGCCATTGCTACCAAACGAAGCAACATTCTTACTGCTTATCACTCATTAGTAGAAATAAATAACAGATGCAAGTGGGAACTCATAAGACTATACAGTTAAGAGTCAGATGTAGTTACATACTTTCTATCTACACAAAAATGTACCACAGAACGAGTTGAGAGTTATCAACGGGACAAGAGACACAAAAGAGGGATCATTCCCTTTTCCATGTGCAAAATCGTTACCAGGGTCAATGCTCACGCTTCCATCTATTCATGTTCCTCCACTTGTCTCTGAAATCAACCTCGGTCCTATTGTTGAAGCTCTGGCCCCGGGATCTGAGGATTTCCTTCCAAGACCCGACACCTAACTGCTGCACTCCATTGTACAGAGCTCCTCCACTGACCACTTCCTGTTCTGCCTCCTCTGAAGCAAGCTGGGGTCAATAAGCAACTTTGGTGGAGAGCTAGGTGGCAGTTTCCTCAGTGATGGTCTATCCTCTGGAGGGGTTGTAGGTCATTGCATATCAGCAGCATCATTTGTGGCACTGGTTCCTGGTTCTGGATTCATATTCTGTTTCTCAGTTTGGGTTTCCACCTCAGCAGGCTCTTGATTTCCCAAGCCAGTTTCCAAAAAAGCTTCCGGCTGATTCGGTTGTGCATCAACCTCTTTTGCTAACTGCTTGCCTGGAACAGACTGGTAACTTGCAGTTTCGCCCACATCAGCAATCTTTGCAGGTGCACTGCGGCGATGGAGAGGTGCATTGGTTTAACAGCTGCACCCTTCCTCTTCTTGCTCTTCGCAACATCTTCTCCTATCTTCTCAGAATCTCTGTCCTTCCTCTTCTTCATCTTCAGGATATCTTCACCCTCTTGCTCTTCTCTATTCCCTTCGCCATCAACTCCGTCATTAGAACCCTCTCCTACCTTATCAGAACCCCTCATCCTTCCTCTTCGACATATGGTCACCCTCTCTCTTATCCCCATCTCCAACATTCTCAGAAATATATCTTCTTCTTCATTACCTTAACCATTAACCCCAACATTAGAAACATCTCCTGTCTTACCGGAATCCCCAACCCTCCACTTCGGAATATCTTCATCATGAGACCCTTTAGCCCCATCTCCAACATTCTCACAAAGATGCTTTTGTTCTTCATTCCCTGTACCATCAACCCCACCCTTAGAACCCTCACCTGACTCACCATAACCCCCATCCTTCATCTTCGGAACCTCTTCACTCTCTAGCCTGCCACCATCTTCATCGTGAAATCTATCAAACCCACCTCCACCATCTTCACAAAGATGCTCTTCTCCATTAGAACCTCGCCCACCTTATGAGAATTCTCCCCGCACCCAATCCCCAACTGCTTCATTGCCACAAGTTCGAGAAACGAAGGCCCCATAACTGTCATGGTCTCCTTCAAATAGTCGTCAACCAATCTCAAAGCCTCATGCGTGTCCCTCCACTCCATTACAGCCAAAGAAGAACCCTGACCAAGAAGCTCCTGCTCCAAATAACCGCGAATCTTCAGTAACTCCCCCGTAACCAGCTCACTCTTCCCTTCCAGTTCCAATCCCCCAAACCTAACTCCAAATCCTATCCACCGCTTCGAGGAACTTCTGCTTAACAGTAAAATCCACCGCGACACCACAATAAGCAAGTTTCAACGATTCCGAAACGGAAATTCCATCTCTCCTATCCAAATCCTCTATAATCCCAAACCATTCAAGCATGTCTTCGGAGACTAATCCCTTGCCTATCGCATCTTGGAACAAGCGAAGCGTCACCGTCTTCTACGAGCGCGAATCGTCGGCGGGGAAGGGGAGACCGACGTTTGCGAAAAAGGTTTTTCACTAGACTGCTATCTGTGCTTTTCCGGATGACGATCTCTAGCGCCCATCAAACGATCTCTCCGTCCATTTTCCTCTCTTCGGTTCTCGATCGTCGCTGACGACATTGTCTCCGACTTCACATTTGCTTTTTCTAGGTTTTCGTTCGTCGCCTACTTTTTCCTGAGATTTCCCGTCACCCAGGCCAGCAGCAGCGCGATTGTCTTTCCAGTTCCCACCACCATAATGGGCCTGACAGAAGACATGCGATGTGATGAATAACTTGGGCCTGCACTCTTCCAAATAGATTGGGCCTTATCAAGCCCACTATATGAGGGTGTAGCGTGGGGCGGAGCGCACTGGATGAGAATTGGAGTATAGACTATAGTATACCTAGAGGCTAGACTCTAGAGAGTGTGAAGAGATTTGGTCAGAAGAATAGGATATCTGTGGGGTTAAATCTTTTCAGAAGGGGAAAGAGCCAATGAGGTAAGTTCATGTCACCCTTCTTCTCTTAACTATGAAAGTGAAAAGTGAAAACACAAAGAGCATGCATGAGCCAGAAATTAAACACGAAAGTGTCAAATGACCTATATCTATATTGAGGGGTGGTTGGGAGTTGGGACATTGGATTGATGATTTGAGTCTGAGAGGGTAGTTTGTACACATGATTTATCCAGGGAGTCGTTGTAACTTGTAAGTACATGGTTAAGCAAAAGAAAGAAAGAAAAAAAAGAGATTGTTGTATTTGACAATGTACAACATGGTGAATGATCGGTGGAAAAAATGTAAAACATGATGTGTTATAGACGAGATTGTGTCCGAATGCAATCCAACACCGTCAAAAATCAAGTACGGATCATACCAAAATATATAAAAATGAAGGTGAGGGTCAAATTCGATCAAAATTGTATGTGGTTGGATCCAAATCTCAACTTGGTTAGCCTTTTTCTCTATTTTAATAGTTTTCGTGGATATGAAATAGATTCTAATAATATTGTAAAATGATTAAGATGGTGGGTTTTATAAAATTCACATTCACAGCTAGTAATTCCATTAATTCACCATCCAAACGACCTCTTAGGTAAGGGTATTAACAGAGTAAAAGTTTTAGATAATCTCAACTTCCACTATTAAGATGTAAAAGTCCATACAGGGGGTGGAGCCTTGTCTTTTAAGGGGTGTCCCTGGACATCTTTAAATTTTAGGAAAATTATAGACACATGAAACCGCAGTTATTGGTAAACATGTTCTCCATTACACTACAAATTATTTGTTAATATATTTAATACATAAATTTGATTATAAGTAAAACAAAAGTCCATTAAACCTCAACTTCCACAAAATTTTCATCGATAACCCAAATGTTAAATTCCAAATTCCCCAGCCTTCATATATTGGAGAATCAAAGTAAAAAATGCATCGAGATATGACTCATTTTCTTCAATCTTTCATGTGAAACCCCTCCAATCCAGTCATCAGCGGTCAGCCTCCGCCCTCTAATCGTCGGCTTCTACTTCTCCGAAGTCCAAACTCTAGTCCTCCACCATCATAGAATTTGTTGATTGTCGTGCTACCGACTTGCGAGTTGCGAGCTCAACCGACGAGTCATGACCCTCCTCCGCCAATGCAACCACAACTCTGCAAAGCTTCCCAGGCAGGCCCCAACTCCATCCACAAACCGCAAGCTTCCAAGCTGCCACCAGCTCCATCCGAAGACCAAAAAGGCGAAAACCCACATCTTGGTATTTTATTGTAACTTGTAATAGTCGAATCCTTTTTTTATTTAAAATTGTTTAGTTATTATTTTAATTAAAAAAATCCTTAAATTTCATGGGTCCGTCATCGCATCCATCTCCCTATTTGTGCGGTCTAGTTTCCTCTAAATGATCATAATGGCAAGTAAAAAGTAAGTTTCATTAATAAGTAATAACCAAATTGAACCTTGTTTTTACTATTATGAAATACAAGTAAGCATTGTTAAACTAAGTGCGATATGTCATATGTTGTGATAAATATTACCCTTTGGTATTTATCGTTCAGTTAAGAAGTTATCGTTCAATTAAGAAGTGAAACAACTTGGGTTACATAATTGATAAATACTTTAGGCAGTAGGTAGTTCCTGAAATAACTTCACTGGATAAACTGTATGTCCATCAGATTAATGGTAGATAAAGGTTAAATACTAAAATAATTAGTCAATTACTCATTGTACTTGTACATTGAAATTGAAAATTAGATAAAGTAGACGCAATCAAAATATCAAATAAAAGGGCACTAGGTACAGATTGATTTATGTCAGGGCTTCCAATAGACGAGAGAAAGGGACTGCAGTAGGAAGCAAGCAAAGCAAAGCTGGGGAAGGGCCGCAGCAGGAGCTACACAGAAAGCGAAAGGGTTTTAGGGTAATAATTGAGATTGGTCTATTTCTATGTGTAAAATTAAATGTCCTACTACTAATCCTATTTCTTTTGGGGAATTGGGAGGATAAATATGAAAAAACTAAGGAAATTTTTGGAAAATAGGATAGTTGAAAGGGAATTAGGGAAATGTTATTTTTTCCTTATAAATATTCTTGTATTTGGTGAAAGGAAATTATGGTGAGGGGAGAATTAAGTATCTAATAATTTTATATAGAATTATTTAATTGCACATGGTGAGGGCCGAGGGGAGAATTAAGTAATTAAGTTTGTTTAGGATTAATTTAGAGAATATATGGCTGGGGGATTTAGTATCTGACTTTGTTAGATTACATAGCAAATTAGAGATTAAAGGTTTATCTGAAATCACTTCAATTTATGCCCTACTGTTACATTCCAGAAATGTAGATGAGATTCAACCAAAAAAATGTAGATGAGCTTCACATAGACACGGGGAAAAAAATTGTTGTTGTATAGAGCTGGCATCTCGATTATAAAATGGTTCATATCTTATGTTGGTTTTTATTTTGAGTTTTGATAAAATTTTGTACTCATTTAATATAGATTGTTCATATATTTTGGGTTTTGATCGAATTCATGCTCGTTTGAAGTTGTATAATCAATTGACCTTATAGTCCAATTACACAAAAAAATTGCAAAAAACCCATATCATCTAAATAAAAAATGTAAAAAAATAATAGTTTACCGTAATATGAAGTTAATAATTGAATGAGTAGTTATATTTTACACTCATTTAACAGGTAATTGAATGGTAAAAAGCATGAAAAGTTAAAATCGAACGGTTAAAATAGATGCCGGTATAGTATAACTAGATAAAATGAGATAAATAAATTGGTGAGTTATTTGCTCTTTGAGGATGGTTAGTAATGCAACTAAAGGACAAATTAGTTGTCCATTTCTTTTCACCTTATACTCCATATCCAGCACAATTGTGAAATCATAGATAAATTTAGTTGTTAAAGACAAATATGAAAAATAGAACATGTATCAAGCTTATAACACTTCCCACCATATTTAAATTTTAAACCAATATTTTTGGCTCGTTTATTATATAATTACTCATTTTCATTAGTGCTAAGAGCAATAAAAGTTTGTTGGACATCATCTAATTAATTCTCGGGTAAGTCTTACTTCACAATCATGTGAAATAATTGCACCGGTGTAATGAATCCTGGAATTTAGTATAAAAAAGCTATTGGCAATATCATAAAAGAAATTAGTTGCGCATATCAAATACGAAAGCATATGACACTTGGCGAACATGGGGTGCTTTCTGTCTCAATCAAATCAACTTGATTTACACACTTTACAAATCGACAGTTTGTTTCAACATTTTTTAAAATCACCAACCTATTTCCAAATGCAGGTGTTGTAGAATTCATTGAAGCAATTATCAAATGTATCTAAATATCGTAATAAAATAAATCTCTTTGTACCTTTTACATTCCAGAGAGAGAAACTGTCAAACCATGAATAAATTGAGTTGACAGAACAAATGTGAAAAATGAAACACGTGCTGGGGGTACAAAACTTTCTACCTACTCTGGTCAAGCCAAATTATAACGGTTGCTCTAATATATACTTACTCATTTTAACATACAATTATTAAATTACTGTTGTTTCACTAACCGTAACTGTAAAAATTAATTATATCTACTCCTTTTTCCAAATGCATAGAATAATAAGAAAGTACGTCGAAAACCATCTCATTACCGTGCAACTGAGTCATACTTCAAATGTACTATTACACTTGTATTTACACACTTTACAAATTGATAGCTTGTTTCAATAATTTCTTTTAAATCAACATTCTACTAACCGATTTTCAAATTTATATTTTCTAGCATTCATTGAAGCAATTATCAAACTTATATAAAAATCGTAAGAAAATAAATATATGTGTACCTTTTTACATTCCAGTGAGGAAAACGGCCAAACCGTTAATAAAATGAGCTGTGCAAAACAAAACTATGAGAAATGAAACACGTGTCGAGCGTAACAAAAAAAAACTTCCTACCTACCCTGGTCAAACCAATTTTTAACGGCCGCTCTATTATATACTTGCTCATTTTAACAAACGGTTATGAAAATACTGTTGTTTCATTAACTGTAAAAAATTAATTATCTTAACTCTTTTTTTTTTCAAATCCAAGAAAGTACGTTGAAAACTATCCCATTACTTCTCAACTAAGTCACACTTCAAATATTACTCATATTCAGACACCATTTGAATTTGAAATACATATATTCTAAAAAAAAGGGTAATCTCTACACATACCAAAGATTAATTAATTAGTTAATCATTGATTAATATAAGTACGTGGGTTAATGGCTCTTGCTTAGTTGCTTGTTAATCGGCCATTTCAAGAAAAATCACATAAGCATAAGGTTTTTGGGGTAGTGCAAAAAAAAAAAAATCCAAATTGGCGTAACCGCTGCCTCCCACGCGTCACCTCCCTTTTTCCAAATGCGTAGAATAGTAAGAAAGTACGTTGAAGACCATCTCATTACCGTGCAACTGAGTCATACTTCAAATGTACTATTACACTTGTATTTACACACTTTACAAATTGATAGTTTGTTTCAATAATTTCTTTTAAATCAACATTCTACTAATCGATTTTCAAATTTATATATTGTAGCATTCACTGAAGCAATTATCAAACTTATCTAAAAATCGTAAGAAAATAAATATATGTGTACCTTTTTACATTCCAGTGAGGAAAACGGCCAAACCGTTAATAAAATGAGTTGCGCAGAACAAAACTATGAGAAATGAAACACGTGTCGAGCGTAACAAAAAAAAACTTCCTACCTACCCTGGTCAAACCAATTTTTAACGGCCGCTCTATTATATACTTGCTCATTTTAACAGACGGTTATGAAATTACTGTTGTTTCATTAACTGTAAAAAATTAATTATCTTAACGCTTTTTTCCAAATCCATAGAAAACGAAGAAAGTTCGTTGAAAACTATCCTTACTTCGCAACTAAGTCACACTTCAAATATTACTCCTATTCGGACACCATATGAATTTGAAATACATAAATTCTATATAAAAAGGGTATTCTCAACACATACCAAAGATTAATTAATTAGTTAATTATTGATTAATATAAGTACGTGGGTTAATGGCTCTTGCTTAGTTGCTTGTTAATCGGCCACTTCAAGAAAAATCAAAAAAGCATAAGGTTTTTGGGTAGTGCAAAAAAAATCCAAATTGGCGTAACCGCTGCTTCCCACGCGTCACCTCTCTTCATCTCTTAGCGGGATTCCTACTTTGCTCTCGCACAGAGAAGCTGCCAGCCTGCTGCAGCAGCCAGTCTAAATACACAGACCCAAAAAAAAAACCCCAAAAAGGAAGAGAAAAAGAAAAAAAATCATCTCTCTTAATTGCGAGTCTTATCTCGGGAAATCACCCTTCTCACATTTTTTTTTTTTACTATTTAACTTTCCCATCATTACCCTCTTCTCTTCCTCACTATACCATTCCCCCCCTCCCAATCTCTCTCTAAACACTAAACCCCTCTCTCTCTCTCTCTCCTTTTGTCCTTTTCCTACCTGTCCCATCTCACTCCGGCGAGAAGAAATGTCGCCGGCGGCGCGTAAACGGCGGGAAGATTCAGGGGAAGGAGAAGGAGAACTGGTGAGGAAGTTCTACCCTGCTCCGTTGGCAGAACACGAGGTTGTGGTGAACGATGGTGCCGCCTTCTGGGACACTCTCAATCGCTTCCATTCTATTATGGGAACCACTTTCTCGTAAAATCTCAAACCCTGTTTTTTTTTCCCACTCTGTTTTTTCACGATAAAGTTTCGATCTTGTTAATGGCGTCTGTTTCTTTCGTTGTTGTTTTTGGGTTCGTAACAGGATTCCTGTGATTGGAGGGAGAGACCTGGATTTGCATGTCCTCTATGTTGAGACCACGAAAAGAGGCGGTTTTGAGAAGGTAATTTGGTCCTTTTTCTTCCCTACCATTATAAAAATAAAAAAAAATTCGATAAATTATCATAGTGGTATTCACATTTCACACGACTTTTTAGTTTTTTTTTTTACCCCTCGATTTCCTTCCAATCAATCGAATATGTCTCGTATTATTTTTTATATTTTTTCCGAATTTCGATGTGATTGGAATGTGGAAATTTGTATGTGGAAGCAATGTGGTTGGATTAGAATTTCAATTCGATGTATACTCTTGGAGATTTTCCCCTTATTTTGTTAGGAGTTTATCAAATGTGTCACGCATGTGTTGTAACATTAGTGACGAGGGAAAATTGGGTTATGGTAATGTGGTTCCATATGGTTCGTGACATATTTGGTACGAAATTGAAATCTTATAGTACTATCTTATGTAAATGTGGTTCGAGTACTCCTAGACCAAATCTAATTCGATTATGTTTCGATTCAATGGGTTTTATTCGGAAAAAAAAAACTAGATTCGGATAGATTTTTCCATCCGGTCGAATGAATTGCTCTTATTATTTGACATTATCGGCGTGACCAGGTGGTTGCGGAGAAGAAATGGAGGGAGGTGGGCTCGGTGTTTCGATTCTCTCGCACAACCACAAGTGCCTCCTTCGTGCTGAGGAAAAATTACCTTGAGACCCTTTACCATTACGAACAAGTCCACTTGTTTAGGGTCCAGGGGCCAATCTTTGCCTCAATCTGGAAGCAGCCTGGTACAAATTCTGTTCTTCAAAATGGACCGTTCTGTAACTTTAAAATTGTTTGGGAGGCTAATGTGTTAAATTCTCGTTTTTGTGTGGCTAAAATATAAAAAATAGAACCTCGTCGTGGGTCTGGAAGACGGTCGTCAAAGAAGTCCAGAGTGGCCGTTGTGGAAGGTTCTTCTTCTACTCCTCATCCCAACTCTGCTGCGAACTCACCTAATCCACTCCCTGCTAAAGGTAAAGCTTTTTCTCCTTTTCATATGTGCTTAATTCGGTTAGTTTCGGTTTTGAAGTCGATCAAAATTGACGTAGGTTTTGATTGACAACGAAAATAAAAATGAAGATTGTGAAAGAGTCGGGAACATTTTATCGGTTTATGTCTTCGCCGATTCCAATTCGTCCCGACCATTGTACATCCCATATTTATTGAGACCAAGGAAAAAAGGGAGATTTTTTCCCTGAAGATATTTAGGGGGGAGGGTTTGTTTTCTTTCATGTCATGGTTCCAATTTCCAACTATACATACACCACAAATGTTTGATCTGATTCCTAACCTTATAAATTCCATATCTACTTTATATATGATTTGAAACTGATTAATCAGAGCGAGCATTTTGTGAGTGCAATTACTGTTCTAGGCATTGAATTTTGTTTTGTGTAGCATAGGAGCTTGATTGACAAATGGGGACTGTACTGTAACTTCTCAATTCTGTAGCAATATTTGCTGGCTCCACCACATTTTATCTTATAAATCCTCAAATATATATGTGGCTATATGGGATGGCCTCTCTTGTTGCATGTTTCTTGCTTCCTTTTAGGACTTCCGTTTTCTTCCCTTTTTCTTTTTCAAAATTTTCCTTTTGTCTCTTTCTAAAGTGTTGTTTCATGTGTACTTCATGACTCATCATGAATTACTTTTTATGTGAAGTTAAATTGGGAAATATTGGAGAGAAATTCCCCAAAACATAGTAATCATGACTTTTGATTTCCCTTCTCAAAATTTGTGACTCTTGGGTCAACATAAGGCAGCACCTAGTTTTGTGCTTGTGGTAACACATATAACCCAAATTCATTTGTGGTGCTCACAAACTTTTTTTGTGCGAACGTTCACATAGGGTTGGAAAGTCGTCGGAACTGAAGTAGACGCCCTGTGGCCGTTCGAGTCGGTGATATTTTGTTTATAAAATCGTCACCGCATCCATTCAACGGCGACAGGGCGCCAGCTCCGGTTCCGACGACTCCCAACATCTAAAAGCACAATAGCAAAACCTCAAATCACCAATGCCATCCTTGACAACCCTTCAACCACTAGAAAAAACCTCTTAAAACCTCTTCTTTTTCATGTCTGCTTAAGTTTTACCATTGACCCTCTTGTACATTGTTTGGTTATATGCAGATCCATCCACATTCACAGCAACCGGGACGATCGAGGCCAAATTCGAGTCCGGCTACATAGTCTCCATGAAGATCGGTTCAGAACTCCTGAACGGAGTTCTGTACCATCCACATTCTCCTGCTGCCCCCGTTTTCGCTCCGGTCCCCCTCCCCGTCCAGGCCCCTCCTCCTCAGGACACCTCCATAGTGCCCTACACACCCAAGAGGTCCCGGCACTATGGAGGGCGCGACGGCCGGAGAAGAAGGGGCAGCAGAAGGGTGGAGGACCCTGACTACCCTAAAGCCAACAGGAGCGGCTACAACTTCTTCTTTGCTGAGCAGCACTACCAGCTCAAGAAGACGCACCCCAACAGGGAGCGGGAGTTCACCAAGATGATTGGACATGCTTGGACCAATCTCAGTGCAGCAGAGAAATCGGTAAAACTGTCAAAAAAAGAAAATGATCAGTGTCAAGATTATGAAATGGGTTTTGATCTGGAGTTACAATTTTTTTTTTTTTGTTGTTGATGTTTTTGGGTGTGACATGTGTGTGCAGGTGTATCAGATCATTGGGATGAAGGATAAGGAAAGGTACAAGAGGCAGCTGAAGGAGTATAACGAGAAGAAGAGACTGAAGCTAGCTGCTGCAGCTGGAGCTGGAGCAGCTGAGGAGTAGTGGAAAAGGCTCTCTCCAAGTTGAAGACAGATATTATGTTTAAAAGTTATAAGCTTCTTAGTTGTTTATTTTTTTACTTTTGGTTCGTCACCAATTTTGGCGAACGGAGAAATGGGAAAATGGATGTTGGGTACTGAAGACAACAGATGGATTATGTTATAGACTGATGATCCATTTTGGATGGAATAGTTATATGAGCCAAGTTTACCAATGAATTTCAGGTTTTAAATTGATTAGTATTGTTGGTAATTGAGTTAATTTGTTTATTTACGAGTTGAGGATTTGGTAAAATAACATGAGCATAAATATGAAAAAAGTGACACCGGTAATTTGTTATAGCCAGTTGAGATGCGTTGCATTCATTTTTACACATTTTTTTTTTTTTAAAGTAATGAGTTATAATGCTTCTTATCCCTTTCCAATCATTGTAACTACAAGTGACTAGTCATTTGGATAACGCATCTTGTCATTTTTTGGATTGAACTTGATTTACACACCACTAATCAACAATTTGTTTCAATCGTTTCCCCCTTCCAAATGCATACAGTACAATCTCTATAAACTAAACATAAAATCTCTCAAAATATTGAAAAATGCTACATTTCTTTTTATCTTCAAAGTAGGCAACTATGATTCCATAAATAAATTGAATCAATTATCAAATGTACCTAAATATCGTAAGAAAATAAGTCTCTTTGTTCCTTTTACATTTCATAGAGGAAAACTGTCAAATCATTATAGATTGAGTTGGGCAGAACAAATGTGGAAAATGAAACACATGTTGGGCGTACAAAACTTTCTACCTACTCTGGTCAAACTAATTTATAACGGCTGCTCTGTTATATACTTATTCTTTTTTTTCTTCAAATGTGCAGAATAGTAAGTAAGTAAGTACGTTGAAAACCATCTCATTACCCCGCAACCAGTGGCGGACCCAGAAATTTTATATAGGGGTGTCCTCTTTTAAAAAATAAATTAAATATAAATAATTCTAAAATAATTTTAAAAAATAATATTTAAATAAGAAATCCCTTACTCATACAGTCATACAACTTGAAAAAATTCACGATGTGTTTTCATATTAAAAAATGATTGTAGAACACACTTGGGGTCTACACTGCTCAAAAAAAATTGTCTTTGTATATCATATTAGACAATCATTCACGAATTGATCACATATTCGATTTCTAAACTTGTTCTTTATGTAATCCAAAGCTGAAAAGACTCTTTCAACACTTGTCGTGCAACCATAAATCAATACAAATTAAGGGTAGCTTAAAATTTGTTTAATTGTTAGATTTTGAAAATAATTAGAGATAGAGAATGGCATTATACTATTACACAGTGTTTAAAATCGAATAAGTGAATAACATATGAGTTGTAGCCTAATGGAAATTATGTTTATTAAAATAAAAGTGTCCTAGGTTTGAATGACCCAAACATTCACTTATACTCTAATACTCAAACTAAAAGATAAGAGTAGGATAATCACTTTTTTAGATTTAGGGGTGTTCCCGACTATCAATTATAATTTTTTTGTCAATACGTAAATTACCACTGGGGGTTGGATAATCGTTTTCCCAAAATTTAGGGGGTGTCCGGGGACACCCCTAAACACCCGTGGGTCCGCCCCTGCCCGCAACTGAGTCATACTTCAAATATACTATTGTACTTGTATTTACACACTTTACAGATTGATAGTTTGTTTCAATCATAAAAAATAAAATTTGTCTGCCAACCGATTTCCAAATGCAGAAATTGTAGCATTTACTAAGCAATTATCAAACTTATCTAAACATCGTAAGAAAATAAATCTCTGTGCACCTTTTTTATATCCCAGTGAGGAAAACGGCCAATCCATTAATAAAATGAGTTGTGTAGAACAAATTTTTTATATACTTGCTCGTTTTAACAGACGGTCATAGTAAGACTGTAGTCTTCACCAATTTTGGCGAATGGAGAAATAGAAAAATGGATGTTGGGCACTGAAGACAAGAGATGGCTTATGTTATAGACTGATGTTTCCTTTTTTGATGGAATAGTTATATGAGACAAGTTTACCAATGAATTTAAGGTTTTAAATTGATTAGTATGGTTGGCTTATGTTATTTACAAGATGGAGATTTGACAAAATAACAAGAAACCGTTGTTGAGCGTAAATACTCATCCATTTACAAAAAAAAAAAATTAATTTGTTATAATGCTCTTATCCCTTTCCTGTAATTACACATGAATTGTCATCAATTTGGGTAACACATCTTATCACTTTCGAATTGAACTCAATTTACACACCACATATGAATAGTTCGTTTTAGTCGTTTTCCCTTATAAATGTATACAATGCAAACTCTCTAAATTAAATATAAAATCTATCTAGAATTTGAAAAATGATAAATATCATTGTACCTTGTATATACAAAGTACCCAACTGATAATCCACATATAAATTGAGTGAGCAAGGACACTTCTGAAAAATGGGACGCTAGTCGTGCAAATAACACTTCCCACCTTAGTCAAACCATTTTAACAACTCCTTGATTACACATAACTGTTCATTTAGCACATGATTATTCACTATGAACTCAGTATCTCGCATTATTTTCTGTATGTGGAGAATGGTAAATATTTGTTGGCTTAATTTATCAATTCACAATTCAGAGTATATCAATTGTAAACCCAAAATATAATTAAAAAAAAGCTAGAAAAAGAGTTAACAGGCCCATAAGTCTGAGCGATAGCGCGATAGCCCAATCTTCCACATTGGAGGTATGGCCCATTGAGTCCAAAAAGAAAAGGACCAAACGAGAAAACTCATCTAGTCGTTCCCTCTCTCTCATTACTTCGACCGCATCGAATCAAGTTCAAAGTCCCAAAACCGACATAGAAACCAAACTTGACCCCCACAAATTGACCTCTCAAATCTGCCATGGCGGCGGCGGCGGCGGCATTTGCTCCTTCTCTCCTTCCGCGGCTTCAGATCACCGCCTCCAAAGGACGACGTCTTCCACCGTCAATCCAAAAGGCTTTTCGTCATGTCTTGCCGCCACTCAGCTACTATGGGTGCGTAACGTTCCCCTCCTTTCTAGTTTCTACTAGTTTTTTTTTTTCGATTGCCCAGACAATTTGATTGATTAATTTTCCCCCCAATGCATGTCAGAACAACCGCTAAAGCACAATCTCAGCCGCAGCAACGGCCACCGCTGAGATCGGTGGCCGTTCGGACGGCCTACGAGCTCCTCGGAGCTGGCCACATGTATTTGGATGTCAGGTAAATGAATGCTAGTAATGGAACAAGTTATAAGAATGAACTGATGAATTTTATGACGATACGAGAAAGCCTTCTGCTTAATAGCTAATGGGATGTGGGAATGTTTGTTTTGTGTAGAACAAGCGAGGAATTCGATGCAGGGCATCCCACTGGAGCTGTGAACATTCCTTACCTCCTCAGGAAAGGAGCAGGTACCCTGCCCAAATCCCTGTATATGAAGCTTTAAGAGTATGAATAAATCGCTTATTTGACACTTTTTGCTTCATCATCTTTCCAGAGATGAGCAAGAATCCCAAGTTCTTGGACGAAGTATGGTCGAAATTCGAGAAGGAAGATGGAATTGTTATTGTAGGTTCTGTGTGATACAGATCGGCTCTTGGCTTTTTCCTGTTTCCTAGTTAATTGAGGGTTGAGGCAACAGTTGTTGTTTGTTGTTGATCCACAGGGATGCCAGAGTGGAAGGAGGTCACTAATGGCTGCTGCTGATATGCAATCTGCTGTAAGTGCTCTCATTCAGTTTGGACTTTGCTAGCTGATAGTGTACAAAAAGCCGGCTAGATCAATTTGGAAGCTCTGAAAAATGATTTGTGGTTTTGCTTCCGTAGGGGTTTACTCGTGTAATCGATGTTGCTGGTGGCTATATATCATGGCTCGAAAATGGGCTCCCCACAACAATCAAATAACTGCTGCTGCTGCTGCTGCTGCTTTTGATTCATTTCTACTTCAGGTACTTCGACGACAGAGAGAAACAGAAGACTATTTGCTTCTACCATAAGCAATTGATAACATTGGTGGATTTAAGGATTCAGAAAGACTGCAACTTTGACATTTCATTGTAACAGTTTTGCAATAGATAAGACTCAGATGGAATCACGTTGCAACTTTGTCGTAACAGTTTTGCATTAGATTAGACACAGATGGAATCATGATTGTCTGATACGAATGATCGATCTATGAAGCTCTTACTGTTGAATAATAACAACCTTTATCCATGATTAAGGCCGTGAAATAAAACCCCAGTGCATTTCTCCATCTGGAGTGATTCCCAGAACCATGGCGATGACCAATTGACCCATCTTCAAATCCTTACGAGGATGAAACCACTGTCGAGATCCCATGAGAAGCAACCGACTCAATGGCTTATAATTGTAAGCTTTCCAATGAATAATTGGTCAATAGGCAAAAGACAGCCACAATTAACAGCAGCTACATACCCATGAACTCAACTACTGCAGTCGATCTTCGGCATTATAATGCTCTATAACAAGAGCAGAAAATATCAAGTAGATCCTATGACTAAGTGATGAAGTATATAAAGACACACCTTAATGCGATCAATCCCGAAGATCAATTCGAGAAGAGGACCCATTTTCAGTTTGAGGTGCAAAAGCCATGGCCAATTATGAGAGTTAGGCTTTTGCTTCTTACTTCTCCTCCACTTACTATTCTGAAGGAGGTAGATCCTATCCTACCACATCGCTTAACATAACATGTGAATCAGGGAGCGTGAGAATAAAAAGCGGGCTCTGCTGCAAGCCCAATTCATACCTTTCTCGGCCTTTTGGCTAAGATCAAGTGTAGTATCTGTTCTTATCAGTTTAATATCTGATACGTGGGTCAATGGCCCACACGATATTAAATTAATTTTTTTAGGGGGAGAGGCCCATCACTGGAGCTTGCTTCAGGGGCTTCTCAAGTGTCGCCCATGCGTTGCACTATTGCACGGGCCTGGCGCACCTCACCAATTTCAGTTTAATGATTTTTCAATTGGGCTTAAAGTTAATAATATTGGTCCATTTTGTATTGAAGGAAGAATCACTTGCTTCATTAAGTAAGTAATGGAAATCAGTACTTTGAGTTTTGACTGACTCCCTCTCAATTTTGAAGGCTAGAAAATGATTTGAGTTTTGCACTTATGCTTCTGCTCGCCATTGATGTTGCAGAGAACTTTGCATATATATCGGGGCTCTAAAGATGGACTTCCCACAACAACCAGATAGCTGCTGTTGCGGTTCCCTCATTCAATTGATTCCTACGACAAAGTTAACACAAAAAATTGTATCTTTGCTTCACCAAGAACATAAAGCTTTGATTGATGATATGAATGCAGAAAGGCTGAAACATTTTTTAGCAGTTTGCTACAAAGCTCGTAATGTTTAATATGACGTGAGTCCTGATTTCTAATTCACCACTTTCTAAATCATCATTCTCCTCCTATATATGATTAAACGTTGATATCCTTAATCCTTAACATTATTCTTAACGGTCTTTGGCCATTTTGCTCGTAACTTGCTCATTCTCATCTTGTTCTATGATAGGTTGTATTATATTTTCCAAATTTGGCTCCTAGCATGCTAGGAAAGATTTGTGCCAAGTTTAACGCCACTCAGAGGTCGTTTGCAAGGTAAAAAAGAAGACTTAATTTAGATAAGGCAACGATCCGGTCAAAGCCATTATCGACATTACGACCTAACAGCTCACAATCGTGAACCTTTATCTTCGGGTGTAAACTCAAACAAAATCGAGAATGAGAAGCAAAGGGTCTCGTGGGCAGAATCATTGTTGGAAAATCACGATCGCGACATATAATTCACTGTCCTGAAGTTGAGATTCAATCCGTTAACATGGCCAAGGAACAGGTCAAGACTTGACTCCGACCATGACCTGCATCAGAATTGTAAAAGTTCATTGGCTGAAGGCAAAGTTCACAAGCGTGAACTTGAGGTTAGAAAAATTGATATATGAATGACCTTATAAGTATAAGGAGCAGTTTTTGGATAAGAGGCACATAGAGAGAGAAAAACAGAGTATGTGAAGATGTAGCTTGAGAGCGACGAGTTTAGAGTATTTTTGGAGGTTTCTTCACCAATGCAGCCCCTAATCAAGATTCAAATAAAGTGTTCAAATCAAAGGGGAGAAGATGAATCTAGCTATGGGTTTGTACACACTCTCTCTATGCTATAGCTTGTCTAGTTGTTTATGAAGATGAATTCTACCTTTTAGTTTCTCTATGGTTATGGTTTTGTATGTAAGCATGATTGTGAATCTATTTCCTATACCTATTAATGGCTTATCGATATTTCCTTGCGCTTGTGTTGAGTTTTTGGAATTTAGGTTTCTTTGACCTAAGAGATGGACCATCTAATTAATTAGGTCAAGATCTAGAAAACCCATCAATAGAGTGAAGTTATAATTGCATGTCCATTGGGTTGTAGCTTCATTTGCATGTGTTTAAGGATTCTAACCCTAATTCTCTAGGTAGCTAGTTGATTACATGAGCATTGAGCCAACCTAGCCATCTAGAAGTGTGATCAAGTGCATGTTATTGACATAATTACTAGTCTAGGTGATTCCTTGCAATTTAGAAGTTAGGGAACTCTTCACTGAATTATACTCAACCCATGTCAAACTATTGCCAGAGGGATTAAACCTAAACAACAACCGACCTCTAAACTCTAATTTTCTCCATCATACTTAGTTGTGTTCCTTTTCTTTGTTAGTTTAGTTTAATTCACATTATAAATACACTTTGTTGATTATACTAGTTTTTTGGCCCGCGCTTCGCCGCGGTAAGAAATTAATGATTAGTTTAAAACAACAAAATTATACAGATAAAATACATATGCAAGTTTCACGTGATGTCCTAATCATTACTAATAACATACGTCATCTGTTTGGTTAAGTGATACATTGTAAATAACGATTTCTACATAAATTTGACGTAGTGTTTAATTATTGTAGAAACTTTACATATTAGTTTTTTTAATTGTTACATAAATGAGTATTTGTCCATAAACTTTACGTAGTATAATCATTAAGGAAAATACATGTAACAGTTATAGAACATATTAAATAAAATTTTCATAATGTGCGGTCTAATAGTATAATCAAGTCATAGTAAGTAACATTGATAAATTTTTTATTTGTGTAACATTTTTTGACTGTTGTTACATAAATATTTCATAATATGTGGTCTAATATTATTTGCATATGTAATTTAGACTTATCGTAGAAGTGGTTGTAGGGAATAAAAATTATATGAATAATATTGCAGAAAAGGAGAAAAAATGACTTATGATAAAATTGAATATATGGGGAAAAACCCTATTGTGAAAGTACCTGTGAAAAAAATAATAATCTATTTTTTTTATTGAACAGTAAAAACTAGAAAGTATGTAAAGTGTCAAATGTTTAACCCGGCCAACCCATGATAAGGTTGGTCGCATACTAATTAGAAAGAATGAGATTAAAAGTGAATAATTATCTGATCTATCTAAGACTTATATGCAAGGAGAAAGACAAACCAAAATAGGTGATTGGTTAGGTTAGCCAACCTCCAAGAATACGGGAACACAAAATCTCAATATAAAAGCGGCTACAGGAAAACAATCTCCCAATGAACAGTAAGCCATTAAGTAATCAGCGAAACTTTCGTGATGAACAGTACCGAATTCTTAGGCTTTTAATTAATTGATAGTGGCTTGAGGCCAAGAGAAGTACACCTAGAGGCCCCGTGGAATACAACTTTGATGGCCAACCTTATGCTATGTTGTCTAATCAAGGTATACTTGACTTGATTATACGTAGTATACTAGCTAGTTAGGCCTCGAGTTAAATATAAGGTTAGCCCTATTAAGTCTTTTGCATCATTGATGGGGAAATTTATGTCATTATGAAAGTGTTAGATATACTAGTATAGTCTTGCGTTTGAGTGTGTAGTTGTGTTAGTTATCTTGTGTTTCTTTTTGTTTTATTTGTCTCAGTTTTGTTCCACCACTATTCTTTCTAATGGTGGTTCGTGTTTGTTTGTTTGATCTTTCATGAGTTCACTCCTAACCGGTCAAACCAAATTAACCAGTTAAGTAATTAGTCATATATCTAACATATATTATATACACATACTTAATACTTTGCATAACCATTCAAGAGTTAACGTTCATCCCTTTTAGACTCATAAAATATAAAGCTCAATATTGCTCATATAGTGTATATTTGTATATGTAAAGTGTAGATCACAACATATGGATGCCTAATTTAGATAAATTTCATACATTATGATGGATGAAAACTTGGAAGGAAGGTCATTTCCAGCCTATGATAATTGCTAAGAGTCTAAGTCAATTTACACAAACACAACAATTCATTAACCCATACCATTGTCATAAATTTTTGTTAGGTGAATACTTCTATACTAATCGTAAGATAATTGTCTTAGTTGCATGTATTTTTGTTAAGGGTCAACTATAACTACGTGTTGATTGTTATGTTTTATTCATTATATAAATTGCGAATTGTTGCATTAACCGGAAAATTTTCATCGTCAATGATAATGTGATTTTATATTGGTTAATCTGGTTAACCAATTAAACAAACCGATTAAACTTTAGTTTGGTTAATTTGGTTGTTGTATTAGTTTGGACGGTTTGGTTATGATATTGTATTCCATGGTTAATGGAATTTAGCCTTATTTGGTTTAGTTATAACCATGACAACCATTTGAACACCCCTACTCCCTCTCAAACAAGGAAACCCAATCCTAAACCAACTCTTAACCGATTACTTCCTTAACAAGAAATAATAATAACACAAAATAACCAAAAGAATATCCAAATAAACAACAATAATAATAACCGAAATTAGTTTAATGACCCAGACGGTCAGAAAACGTGCACTCATGGCTGCTGCTGATTTCAGTTTGGACTTTGCTAGCTGATAGTGTACAAAAAGGCTAGATCAATTTGGAAGCTCTGAAAAATGATTTGTGGTTTTGTTTCTGTAGGGGTTTACTCGTGTAATCGATGTTGCCGGTGGCTATATATCATGGCTCGAAAATGGGCTCCCCACAACAATCAAATAACTGCTGCTGCTGCTGCTGCTTTTGATTCATTTCTACTTCAGGTACTTCGACGACAGAGAGAAACAGAAGACTATTTGCTTCTACCATAAGCAATTGATAACATTGGTGGATTTAAGGATTCAGAAAGACTGCAAACTTTGACATTTCATTGTAACAGTTTTGCAATAGATAAGACACAGATAAGAATCATGCTTGTCTGATACGAATGATCGATCTATGAAGCTCTTGATGTTCAATAATAACAACCTTTATGCACGATCAAGGCCATGAAAACCCCAGTGCATTTCTCCACCTGGAGTCATGTTCCTAGAAGCATGGCGATTGACCCATCTTAGTTTACTCCGTTCCTGTCACTCTCGTCTTAATCGCAACCTTCAAATCCTTACGAGGAGGAAACCACTGTCGAGACTCCAAATTAGACACGAGGTTTGAAGCTGTTGTTTGTCCCATGAGAAAGGAACCGACCCAATGGCTTGTAATTTGTACGCTTCCCCAACGAATAACTGGTCACTAGGCAAAAGATAGCCACAACTAACAGCAGCTGTATACCCATGAGCTCAACTGCTGCAGTCGATCTTCGGCAACATAAATGCTCTATAACAAGAGCGAACAAAACTAACAGCAGCTTTATACCCATGAACCTCAACTGCTGCAGTCGATCTTCGGCAATGTAATGCTCTATAACAAGAGCGAACAGTATCGATTGGATCCTACGACTAAAAGGATGAAGTATATAATAAACACACACCTTAAGGCGGTCAATCCCACAAATCTATTTTAGAAGACGAACATTTTCAGTTTGAGGTACAAAAGCCATGGCCAAGTTTGAAGGAGACAGGAGTTAGGCTTTGCTTCTTAGTTCTGACTTCTCCAGTTGCAATTCTGAAGGAACTAGAATCCTACCACATCGCTCAACATAGTTTGTGAAACAAGGGGCGTGGGAATATAATGAGAGCTCTGCCGAAAGCCCAAATCATACCTTTCTCGGCCTTTTGGCTAAGATCAAGTGTAGTATCTGTTCTTATCAGTTTAATATCTGATACGTGGGCCAATGGCCCATACGATATTAAATTAATTTTTTTAGGGGGAGAAGCCCATCGCTGGAGCTTGCTCCAGGGGTTTCTCACGTGTCGCCCATGCGTTGCACTACTGCAAGGGCCTGGCGCACCCCACCAATTTCAGTTAAATTATTTTCCGATTGGGCCATACGTAATGGGCCTATCAATTGTTACACTCGCTACCAGGTCCTTTAGGTCTACGTTTTGGTCGGGCAGTGAGGGGATTGATAGCCCAAAACACATCAGTACACACTACACTCTGATTGACTTATTTATTCTCCATTTGGAAGCCTGAAAAAATTTGTGGATTGATTCTGCTCGCCATGAAGTTGCAGTAGCTGCTGTTGTCTCTTTTAATTGATTCATACTTCAAAGCAAGGTTGTCAACCCGCAGGTTGACCCGGACCCGGTCGAGCTAGTGGGTCAAGGGTTAATGGATCAACCGTTTTAGCTCGGAAATATGAAAAAAGTCATTATATTGTACTTATCCTCATAAATTATAGGGTTAATACCCTAGTTTGGCCCGAAGTTTGGCGTAAGTGACAGTTATGGCCCCATTTTTCAGATAAGACATTTGTGGCCTACTTTTGAAACTATTAGACAAATTTGGCCCAAAATTTTCTTTGACTGTTAATATTGACGGTCAACACTATTCCGTTAGTGACTCAGCAAAAACCCAATGATGTGGCATGTCCTCATCATTAAAAAATATTATTTTAATTTTATAAATCAATTAAAATAAAAACTTACAAATTAAGAAAAATCCCTCTTAACCCAAAATTCCCAATTCCCAAATCAAAACCCTAAACTAAATCAATATCAGGAGCCTCCCTCCCCTTCCTCTTCTTCATCGATCCCTCTCTTTTTTATTTCCTTTCTATTTCCCCTCACTCATTTTATCTCTCTTGCTTCAATCAATCCGACGTACACGAGGAGCTTCTCCGCCGCTCCCGCCGACGAGCATCCCCCGCAAGACCTCCACTGCTGGTAAGTAGGATGACCATCTCGGCGACCACCGCGGCATCCGCCGCCCCGGCGATAGCTCACTCGCTCGAATCCTCCTCTTCCTTACGGCAGCCCTCGTCTTCGTCGGCGTCGTAGTCCTCCGCGACCGCATTCCGTCGGGGCATTACAGAGGCGGAAGAGGAACCTTCGCGAGCTCCCTCCAATACCTTGGTCGAGGCCGCGACGGAGGCGCTGCCATGGTGGTCCTTTTCTCGATAGGACTTGACGAAACTCCACTGCCGCTTCTCCTTGGGACGAGCGGCGGTCGCGGCATGCTATTGTTGGGGGAGGGAATGATCGGAGGGCTCAAGGACGAACCTAAACCACCGCGAGGCTTGCCCATTATTTTTTGAAGGTGGATTGGAGGGGGAAATGGCGGTGGATAATTTAGTTAGAGGTTTTGGGGAATCGGTGCAGAAGAAGGAGGAGGAGGGAGGCTACTAATTTTGATTTAGTTTAGGGTTTGGATTTGGGGCTTGGGGTGGGATAATAAGAGGGGATTTTTTAATTTTATTTTAATTAAATTATAAAATTAAATAATATTATTTAATGACGTGGCATACCACATCAGCAATTTTTTGCCGAGTCATTAACGGAACAGTGTTTGACCGTTAATGTTAACGGTCAAGGAAAATTTTGGGCCAAATTTGTCCAATAGTTTCAAAAGTAGGCCACAAATGTCTTATTTGAAAAATAGGGCCATAACTGTCACTTAAGCCAAACTTCGGGCCAAACTAGGGTATTAACCCTAAATTATATCAAATCTTATCTAACATATGAGTTATAACATATAATATTACACCAAAATAACATATCGTACTTAGATCCAACATATAATGAAAATTCACACACACTTATATAACATAAATATTCAAATGTTCAACTTAGGATTCCAAAGATTGAGTTGGGCGAAAAGAAAAATCGGAAAATAGGCGCATTTCGCAAATCAAAGGAAAAAATGACACAATTTGACCTCCAACCCGGCACCTTATAGCGGTCGGCCCGACGGGTGCGTGCGGCCAGTTTTTCTCATCGGGTCAGCGTCAAACTGGATCGACCCGCGGGTTGACAACCTTGCTTCAAAGTTAACACTAAAAGTACAGACAGAAGCCGACTCTATGCTCCACCCTATCAGGGTTAAATAAAAAAACACAAATGTGCCCTAGTTCACCCTTCAACATCTATGGCTTACTTGTTATAGACCCCAACTTATTGTATTACCTTGATTGTTGATGGGTGAGCATGCTAAGAAAACTATAGATACTTTGTTGGTAGTGCCTTGGTAGCAGGGACAGACCCACCTCTTAGAAAGGTGTGTCATGCGACAAATCTCAGTATGAAATTTGCGAGATTCACATTTTTTGGTATATACAATTTGAATACGAGGCCTGCGGTACACCTCCAGTAATTGTAACCGACACATTTTATTACGTTTCAAACTTCAAACTAAGTGATTAATTGGTTGGTTGTACAAGAGTAAACAATTAATTGACTACTTAGTAGTGAGTATTGAGAGAGAGATAGCTATCAGCCTATCACATTAGAGATAACCATGTGTCATTTGAATGATAATTATATTGACTAATAACTAATGAGTGAGTTGTATCGATCCCCGTGGGACGATACTATACTTATATTTATTACTTGATCAGTAATTTACATACGCATTTTATCGCATCACTTTCCTTTTATCAAATAAAAATTAAAAATCCAGCTCCACAAACATTAAACCATGCCCATCCCTTTACCCCTTTTAATTCACATTTCATCCTCCTTTTTTTGTATGTCGAGTGTCGAGAGGGGGAAAATATCTCCAACCTCTGCTTCGCAATTCTCTGTCCTCCACTCCACCCTTCAATTATCGGCGTTGAGCCAGTGACATCTTCATTTCTATTCAAACTTTCATGTTAACACCTGCTACAATTCTTCTAGCTTTCCCATCTTAAGTTAGTGTTGACTTTACCTCCTGCAACTCCAAGCTGGAAAATGACATTTTTCATATATGATTTTAATAAAGAACAGTCTGCGAAATAATTTGTGTGACCAATTTATGAATACTTTTTTGTATGTGTATAAAAAGGTAATTGCAACATAAGCGAAAAATGTTATTAAGAAGTCTTTTAGAATATGGAAATTCATTGTGGTTCATGGTAAAAAACAACGAAATTGTGAACTTTATGAATAAAATTTTATGATTATTTTTATTTTTTAACTTATTCTATCAATTGACACATCTATCCAAGACATTCTGTGTCCACCACTGCTTGGTAGTGCATTCTAATTATCATAATGTATTCTATGAGTATAGTTAGCTCTTTGTATTTTGTATCTCTTATGTATATCGTCACCCTCATATATATTTTAATTAATTTACATTTTTCACTTATCTTATTACACATATTTAGAATCAAGGTCATAAATTGAGGTTATTAGAATGCTATGTGTGTGTTTTTATGAATAATTCAATTTATTAATCAAACCTATTTATTTACTAATAAATAATTAGCTATATATTAACTTTCAGTTAATAATTTTGTTAATAATATTAACTTGGCAGCATGATACTCAATTAGAAGAGACATATAGAGGTTAACATCCTCAAACTTTAGTATTTTAACTAAAAAAAATTAAAATATTATTAACAATTACTTAAAAAAGGAATAATATTTTTATGCATTATAAAAGATTTCATTTAACTAAATATTAGAAATTCGATAAGATTGACTAATAATAAAAAAAATACGACAAACGTTTGACTAGTTTACCATAAAAAAGACAAAAATTCTAACGAATTTCTTGCACCGCCCGATGTGCGGCGAGTAGTAGCTGACGTGGCATATTTTTTCCCCTTCACATTCGCTTATTTGTAGCAAACCAATGCGCTATCATCCATCCATTTCTCTATCTTCTCCTTCTCCTCCTCCCTGTTACTTATTTACTGTCTGCCCTTCTGGATAGAGTTATCCATCACACAATTCATGAACGTCGACAGGACCATCTTCAACTTCAAATCACTTTACCATGAACGCTTTCTCCACTGATTTCATCCCCCAAAGTCTCCACTCCACCTCCTTAGCGACGCAGCCCGCTTCACATTCACTTCACTACAGCGCAGTAACAGTGGGTTTCAGCAGCATAAAACCTAGCTTCAATGGCGGCAACGGCTACTCCAGAACTTCACCGAGGGGCAGTCTATCATCGAAGACGAGTCCGAGTCCGACGCCGACCCATCTCCCGCCTCCTGATTGCAAGGAAACCCATATGGCCAAACTGCTCAACCGGTCACGAAAAGCGGGCAAGTACAACGAATGCCTCTATTTCCTCGAGTGCAGCGTCGGCAAGGGCTTCGCGCCCGACGTGGTCATGTGCACGAAGCTGATGAAAGGGTTCTTCAATGCCAGGAAGTTCGACAAGGCCGTGAGGGTGATGGAGATCTTGGAGAAGTACGGGAAGCCTGATGTTTTCGCTTACAATGCTCTGATTAGTGGGTTCTGTAAAGCGAATCAGATCGACAAGGCGAACAAGGTGCTCGATAGAATGCGCAGCAGAGGGTTCTCCCCTGATGTTGTCACTTACAACATAATGATTGGGACATTCTGCAGCAGGGGGAAGCTCGATTTGGCTTTCAAGGCGTTCGAGGAGTTACTGGAGGATGATTGTGAGCCAACTGTGATTACGTACACTATTTTGATCGAAGCCACCATTCTCGAAGGTGGGATTGATGAGGCCATGAAGCTCTTGGATGAGATGTTGGCGAAAGGGCTTCAACCGGATACGTATACTTACAATGCTATAGTTAGGGGGATGTGCAAAGAAGGTATGGTTGATCGAGCTTTCGAGCTTGTTAGGAGCTTGAATTCTAGGGGATTTAGGTCGGATACTGTTACTTACAACATACTCTTGCGAGTGCTGCTTGGTCAAGGGAAATGGAATGAAGGAGAAAAACTCATGTCGGAGATGCTCTCAAGAGGCTGTGAACCTAACATTGTTACTTACAGCATATTGATTAGCATGTTATGCCGCGACGAGAAAGTTGATGAAGCAGTTCACTTGTTGAAGACCATTAGGGAAGAAAAGGGTTTGACCCCTGATGCTTATTGCTATGATCCGTTGATCTCTGCTTTCTGCAGGGAAGGGAGGCTAGATATGGCAATCGAGTTCCTGAACTACATGATATCCGATGGTTGCTTGCCAGATATTGTGAACTACAATACGATAATGGCTGCACTTTGCAAGAATGGTAATGCTGATTATGCTCTTGAGATTTTCGAGAAGCTTGATGCTGTGGGTTGTCCACCAGATGTCAGTTCATACAACACCATGTTCAGTGCCCTGTGGAACTCTGGAGACAGGTACAGAGCTTTGGAGATGATACTGGAAATGCTTGGTAACGACATTGGTCCAGATGAAATCACTTACAACTCGCTTATTTCGTGTTTGAGCCGAGATGGGTTGGTGGATGAAGCTATAGGGCTGCTAGCAGATATGCAGAGAAGCAAGTGTCGGCCAACTGTGATCAGCTATAACATTGTTCTTCTTGGGCTGTGCAAGACTCGGAGGATCAGTGATGCCATTGATGTGCTGGCATCGATGGTCGACAAGGGTTGCCGGCCTAATGAAACCACTTACACGTTGTTGATTGAAGGCATTGGGTTCGCAGGTTCGCGTACTGAAGCAATGCATTTGGCTAATTCTCTTCACTGCATGAGAGCCATATCCGAGGATTCGATCAAGCGCTTGAATAGGATCTTCCCATTGCTTGATGTTTACAAAGAGCTTGCTCATTCAGATTCATAAAAAACGTAGCTTAAGAAAATCTCAGTTCTCTCTTCTGCATGCTAACCTTCAGTTTGAGATTCATTTCCATGTTTCTAGAGAGACGGAGCAGGGTTTGTTTGTTTGTACATAGTATCACTGTGTGGAGATTTTGGTTAGAGAGATGACTTATTGATCTCAGGCTTCTGAGTCAATTTGCTGGATAGATGTTGACCCAGAGCTGTCTCACTATATTGTCACTTGTCAGAAGAAGTAGTAGCAAATGACACAGGTTCCCATTTACTAGGCCTTTTTGTCCAACCATGTTTGGTCTCTTCAATCTCCATGTTTGCAAATGAACCTGAAGGAGAAACACCCCTCGTAGTTAACTATATCGAGCCCATCAATGACCTGGCTCTCAAGTCTCTACTAAATCTATCCTATGCACTTCTATGTGCCTTTTGGTTTAACCCTCAAATCAATGCCAGCTTCAGGGTTTGCTTATTGTTTCTGTACTCTTACACTAGATTTTCAATCTCCTCTGATGTCATGCCAGCCATTCCTGTGTTTTTAACTCTAGTGTGTGCATAATGTATATCAAGATTCCAAACATCATAGGATCTGAATTTGTAGACACTGTGGAGACGCACAATCATCATGCTGTTGCTCTCTGTGTAAGTTCCGCCGTCCATCTTAATCGAAACAACAGTCGTTTCATTCAGGCTGCCTGTAGGAAAGAAAGGCATCTGGGAATGGAATGTTTAAGATAGCCCGTGGCGGAGCCAGAAAATTGGTCAAGGGGGTGTCATTATCATATCCTAAAAAATCATTTATATAATAGAAAAGTCAACTCTAAATACAAAAAGTCAACAATGCAATACTCTAAATTCATACAATTACATAAAAAATAGTTTCACATACACCGGTTACAACGTCAAACAAATTAGTTCAGTACATACAAGTCAAGAATTCCATTCATCAAATATTACTAATTAGAACTTAGTAGAAGTACCTTGGAATTGATTTTGTGAAACAAACAAGTGAACTTCAATCGGTACTTCTTCACTTTCATGTTTGTTTAAACAAAAGACAAGAGATTTTTTTTTAGAAAAAAAGACAAGAGATTCCTCTGCTGTGGAGCTACAAAAGAAATGAACAAGTTTAAATAAAAAATAATAGTTTATTACTATAAATAAAGACGAAAGTGTATTGCATCACAAAACTCACTCGGTTTAGATGGTTAGAAATTTCCCTTACAACTGAATAGTCAGTGTTTCGAATTTGTATATACCCCTACTAGGGGAATTTTCGCCCAAACTCAAGGGGGTGCAAGCACTCCTCCTCTCCAAGTGGCTCCGCCACTGAATAATCTTAAAGGAGAAGGAAGTCGTGTTATGTGAAAAACTTCAAGCTATCTTCAGTGGCTGAATAATCTTAAAGGAGAAGGAAGTCGTGTTATGTGAAAAACTAAATCAAGTGTAAAACCAAATCCAGACTAAAGTCTAAAAGTATGATATGCTTTATGTACTCTTAGCAGGACATTGTGCTATTTTGTGAGAAATTCTATAATCGGATAAAACAATGCAAAAGGAATAATGGGTTTTGCAGAGGAATGAGCTCGTTAGGGTTTGTGGGAATGCGGCTCAATGGCCATATCATTCATCTGCAGCAGCAATTCATACTCTGTACAATTGTGACCTAGGTAAAAGAAGAGTAAAAACTATCTAAGGACACTGTACAAAAACGGCTAATATAACGGCAACTATGAACTACCCAGTGTCTGACTGCCAAGTGGCAAAGCTGTACATTTTAGACACTAAGTGTGTGCTTAGCCGAAACGGTGCGCAGCTCTTGTGCTCTCTTTCTCATACGCCACCGTTTCGGCCCTCAGTGGAGACTCTATTTCCTTCAGCCATAGTTCGTCATCTTCTCCACCGAGTTAAGCTAGCTGCTGCATTTCTCCAAGTGATGCAGAGATCACTATCTTCATACACCCCCTCAAGCTGGCGTGTACTGGTCTAGTACACCCAGCTTGGCCATCAAAAACTGAAAGCGTTCTGTGGACAACCCTTTTGTGAATATATCTGCAGGTTAAAAGTCAGTAGAGATATGATGTAATGAGATCAGACCTGACTTCAACCGCTCTCTTGTGACATGTAGATCAACCTCCAAGTGCTTGGTTCTTTCGTGGAAAACCGGGTTTTCAGCTATGTAGATCGCTGACTGGTTGTCACAAAACAGGGGTATAGGTTGTGTGTGTGCCACTTCAAAGAACTCCATCAAAGATTTGAGCCACTGAACTTCGCAGCAGAGTTGAGCTAGTGCCCTGTACTCTGCCTCTGAGGAGCTCCTTGAAACAGTTCCTTGTTTCTTGCTTTTCCAAGTTACAAGAGAACTGCCTAAGAAGGTACAGTAACCAGTGACAGATCTTCTTGAGTCTGGACATGTAGCCCAATCTGAGTCGTTGTACCCTCTGATGATAAGGTCTGAATTAGATGAAAACCAAAGCCCTTGCCCTGGACTTTCCTTCAAATATCTCAAGACACGGTGCAAGGCTTGAAGATGCACAGTAGTAGGATTGCTCTGGAACTGGGGCAGCTGCTGTACAGGGTAAGCAATGTCTGGTCTAGTTGTCGTTAAATACTGCAACTGTCCCAATAAATGTTTGTAATCTTCTCCATCTTCCTTGGATAATGCATCACCATCTTGGCTTGATAAAACTGTCTTCATGCCCAAAGGTGTTTTGGCAGGTTTGCTGTTAAGCATACTTGCATTTGCAAGCATTTCCAAACAAAATTTCCTCTGGTTGAGAGAAATGCCTTCCTGTGATCTATGTATCTCCAAACCCAAAAAATACTTCAACTCTCCTAGATCTTTAACTTTGAATTCTCCATGAAGCCAGCCTTTGACAGTAGCTATCAAGTCCAGGCTATCACTAGCCAATATCATGTCATCCACATATATCACCGGGAATAGAACACTTCCCCCAGTGTATTTAAACACTGAATAGTCTGCATATGACTGCACAAAACCAAGCTTCAACAACACTTCTGTAAGTCTAACAAACCACTGCCTACTAGCCTGTTTCAGACCATAAATGGATTTTTCCAGTTTAAGGACTTTCCCTTTCAAATCTGGTATGTTCTCATATCCCTGAGGTAATGCCATATAAACCTCTTCATCTAGATAGCCATTCAAGAAGGCATTGCTTACATCCATCTGATGCAAGTGCCACTTCTTCACTGCTGCCAAAGCAAGCAACATTTTAACAGAATTCTGTTTTGCTACTGGTGAGAAAGTATCCCAAAAATCCACTCCATATACCTGTGTGTAACCCTTTGCCACAAGTCTGGCTTTGCGTCTTTCAAGCCTTCCATCTACTAGAAACTTGCTATTATACACCCACTTGTTGCCAATGATGGGTTTATCTGGAGGTGGATCAACTGCTTTCCAAGTCTTGTTCTCCTCCAAGGCAAACATCTCTTCATTCATTGCTTGGTTCCAGCACTCTTCTTTACAAGCCTGTGCATATGTCTGTGGTTCAGGGCCAGTGGTAATGTTCAGAACATATGCTCTGTGTGCAGGATTCAGTTTTTCATAGTTGAGATGGACAGAAATAGGGTGGAGGACATCTTTGCCTTGTGTTTGAGCTGGAGTAACCAGTAGGCTGGTGTGATTAGGGATGGCAATGGGTAGGGTCGGGTGCGGGTTTACCTTATACCAACTCCTAACCCGCCGGGTAGAGCCTTCTAAAATACCCGACCAAATAACCACCGGGTATGAAAATTATATAACCATACCCTACCCACCGGGTAACCACGGGCATTCGGGTAACCATGGGTACGAATCCTAAACTATGAACTTATACACATATATGCACGTACATACTGTTGTGTTGTCCATTAAAAATTCTCAATACTTGTAACTGTTCTAGCTTCAACAATCCACACAAATAAAAATAGCAAACACATAATAATTATTTTTGCTTCTACAATCCACACAAACATAATAATCGTCTACATCTTCATCATCAATAATGGTAGCTAAACTCAATTTCTCAAGATAATCTAAATTTTCCAAGGGAAATTGACCATTTGGTTAGCGGGGCGGGTATAACGGGGCGGGTATTATCGATTACCATACCCGTACCTGTTGGGCCGCGTAGTTGAGCGTAACTGGGCTTCGGGCCCAAGAAGGGCGCGTTCGCAGTCAAGGCCCAATGGGAAAGGCCAGGCCCGGTCAGAAGACCGAGTCAGCGGGCGGTCCTTGACCGGCCGCAAACCCGAGAAACGGATAAGGATGTCTGACATAAAGCGACTGGGCGACGCAGAGGGGCAGGGAGCCGTTGAAGATGCGTATCCGGTGTCAGGCAAGACTGAGCATTTATTGCGGGTCTCAGGCGGCCTGCAGAAAGATAAAAAGCCTGATCGGGACGCCTGACACAGCCCGGGGCGTCCGACAGAGCATTTAATGTCCCAACTACCTTTGAACCAGGTATAAATACAGAGCAAGCTCATTTATGGTAAACCCAACTACTATTCATCTCTCTACTTAAATTCTCTTTCTCTCTCTAACTTAGGCTTCGGAGAGTGTCCCGGGCGACCGCCCCGGACCCTTGTTTTGCAGAGTATTTGGAGAGCCCCCCTCAGTCCCGAGACAGGCGCCTCGCTCCAGCTCCACAAACCGCCTAGTATTTACTAGGCACAAACAATTTGGCGCCCACCGTGGGGCTAGAGCGAAGCGCTGAAGAAAGGATGGAGGGGAACTTCAGAACTCCAGTGAAAGATGTGGTTGGCGGACAAAGCATCAGAGGGTTGGAGATGCCGACCGTCGAGGAAGAGAAGGATATGGAGGAACGCGTGAGGGACCAAGGGCAACAGATCACCAGTATGCAGGAAAGCCTGAGTCAAATCCTCACTATGCTCAAAACCCGAGAGGAGCCGGAAGGCACAAGGAAGCGCAACGACAAGGGTAAAGAAGTGGAGGAGGAGGCTCCGCCTAGCCCATCTCAGACAGAAGATGGGAGGTCCGCAAGCGAAGAGAGCGAGGAGGGCGCCCACCTTGACCTCCTCGAAGAGTACCTGCGACCCTGCTACGGGAAGCCCAAAGGATACAACGTGTTGCACAACCCCCTGGCGAAGAGTCTGTTCAAGACTCAAGTGCCGTCGAACTTCTCGTCGCTCGGCCTGCCCGCCTACACCGGCAACTCCGATCCGTCGGACCACTTGAGCGCGTTCATGCTCAAGATGCAGCTGATAAACGCCTCGGATGCAGACCTATGTAAGGCGTTCCCGGTCACGTTTGGTGGCCATTGCAGGAACTGGTACGCGTCGCTACCGGCGGGAATAATAGAGAACTTCGAACAATTCGCCACCCTCTTCTCGCTCAAGTTCGCATCCCAGCGAAGGAGACAGCTCACGGTCTCAGCACTCATCAACTGCAAGCAAGGAGAAGAGGAGACGCTGGCAGATTTCTACGACAGGTGGAACACGATAGCATGTGAGATCCAGGACGTCTCAACCAGCGTGGCCACGGGAAACCTGAGAATGTCAACACACAGCCGAGAGTTGAAAAGAGCCCTCATAAAGAAGGAACACAGTATCAAGTCGTGGCAAGACTTGGACCGCGTGGTACGGAAAGTCATTCTCTTGGAAGAGGCCCTGGGTGCCGAAGAGGTCTTAAAAGGGACGCCGCCCTCCGCGAACAAAGTGGAGAAAGGACGAAATGGATCGCCGAGGCGAAGGGGACGCACACCAGAAAGGCGCGGCTACAAGGCCAGGTTCAACAACAGAGACGGAAGGCGCGAGGTGTTCACCTCGGAGAAAGAGGAAGAAGGACGCCGAGAAGGAGGGAAAACCAAGGAGGCGCGCCCCCGTCAGAGAAGGGAGGAAGATCAGAAATGGTGCGACTGGCACCAGCTGCCGACCCACGACACCACGGAGTGTCGTGAGTTCAGAGCCAGCCTCAAGTACCTGGCCCCCGGGGACTTGAAAAGTCGCCTGGACACACGGGCGCATCCCCGAGAAAGGGCGAGAGAAAGAGAAAGTTCTCCAAGCCCCAGAAGGAGGTCTCGGACGCCCAGACGTCGGAGATCCATGTCACCCCATCGGGAACGCTTGCCGCCCCCACCTAGGCACGCTCCTCCACCCCGCCATCACGCGCGAGAGGAAGAGGACGGTGTTGAGATCATCACCATCGCAGGTGGGCGCAAACGCCCCCGAACAGAGGGGGACCGCTTGATGCAATGCATGAGCGTCCACCGGAATGAGCAGGTGGAGATCAGCTTCGCGCCCTCAGAGCTAGCGCCCGAAGAGTGTGGAGACGACCCCTTGGTCATATCATTCAGGACGAAAAAATTCAAAGTCACCAGAGCCCTGGTCGACAATGGAAGCTCAGCAGATATCCTGTTCTACTCCACCCTCAAAAGCATGAAGAAGGGGATACAAGACCTCAAACCGTCCACCACCAGCCTGGTGGGGTTCTCCGGCTCTAAGGTCAGAGTCCTGGGCTCCATTACCCTCCAGGTAACTATTGGGGAGCCAGGGGCGACCAAGACACGCCTCATGGATTTCCATGTAGCGGATTGCCCATTCGCGTACAACGCCATCCTGGGACGCGGCTTCCTGTCAACCTTTTCCGCGGTCCCCTCGACTTGCCATCAGATGCTCAAGTTCCCCACTCGGGGCAGGATAGGACGTGTCATCGGCGACTCCCAACAGGCAAAGGAATGCTACCAAGCTACTATCCGAAACCTAGAAGTCGATCAGGTGGATTCGCGGGGAAGTCACCCCCGGCCGGAGGCAGCCGAGGAAGATGTGGCGGTCGTCTTGGATGAGGAAGAGCCGGAGAAGAAGGTCAGGATTGCGGCTCACCTAGCAGAAGAGCAGGCGCGGGAGTTGCTGTCACTCCTGCGCGAGTTCAAGGACCTGTTCGCATGGACGTCAGAGGACATGCCTGGCGTCCCGAGGGAGCTCGCAGAACACTCCTTATCCGTGAAAAGCAGGGCACGGCCCGTGCAACAGAGGCGAAGGAACGCGTCGCTCGAAAAGCAAATGGCACTGGAGGAGGAGGTGAAGCGCCTGCTAAAGGCCGGCTTCATCAGGGAGGTCAAGTACCCAACGTGGCTAGCTAATCCCGTCTTCGTACGCAAGGCGTCGGGACTGTGGCGGATGTGCATCGACTTTACCAGCCTCAACGCAGCTTGTCCAAAAGACGCATACCCCCTCCCCAGAATCGATCAACTAATAGACGCGACGGCGAACCACGAAACCTTGAGCTTCCTCGATATGTTCTCCGGCTACCATCAGATACGCCTGTCGGAGGAAGACCAAGAAAAAACGGCTTTCATGACGCACATGGGGAACTTCTGCTACACGGTCATGCCCTTCGGCCTAAAAAACGCGGGGGCAACATATCAGAGAATGATCGACGCGGTCTTCCACAAGCAGCTCGGCAGGAATGTGGAAGCCTATGTCGACGACGTACTGGTCAAAAGTAAGAAGGGGTCGGACCACCTGACCGACCTGAGAGAAACGTTCGAGACGCTCAGGAGGGAAAGCCTCCGGCTGAACCCGCTGAAGTGCGTATTCGGAGCCAAGGAAGGGAAATTCTTAGGCTTCATGATCACCCACAGAGGGATAGAAGCGAACCCCAAGCAGATTGAAGCAATACTCAGCCTCAAGCCGCCGCGCACGGTAAAGGAGATCCAAGCATTCAACGGAAAAATGGCAGCCTTAAGCCGCTTCATTCCCGGAGCGGCCGACAAGTGCTCCCCGTTCTTCCAAATGCTGAAAAAGTCCGCTTCGCGATCACAGTGGGGACCCGAGTGCGACAAGGCCTTCTTCCAGCTGACTGAACAGCTCGCCTCCCCGCCTGTCCTAAGCGCTCCAGTCCTGGCGGAGTCCCTGTACCTGTATCTGGCGGTCTCTGACCAGGCGGTCAGCTCCGTCCTGGTGAGAAGAGACGCTGATGCTATGGACCGCCCCGTATACTACGTCAGCAAGGCACTCCTCCCGGCTGAAAGGCGCTACATGCCCATCGAGCGAGCGGTCCTAGCCGTCGTTTCAGCAGCAAGAAAGCTGCGTCCTTACTTCCAAGGACACCCCATCATTGTCCTCACCAACCTGCCACTGAAGAGGATACTCAGAAGCCTCGACGCCTCCAGCAGAATGACCAAGTGGGCGGTCGAGCTAAGCGAGTACGACATCTCGTACGCGCCACGTCCCTCCATAAAGGGCCAGGTTCTCGCAGACTTCGTGGCGGAAGGATTTAGCCTAGATCTCTCGACTGAAGAAGGGCAGAATGAAACATGGCGTCTGTTCGTAGATGGAGCCGCCGGCAAAAGCGGCGCGGGAGCCGGCATTGTCCTAGAGTCGCCGCGAGGGGTCATACACGAGTTTTCACACAGGTTCCAAGAGTTGAAAACCAACAACGTCGCGGAGTACGAGGCCCTCCTGAACGGTCTCCGAATCGCCATGGGGATGGGTGCCACGCGTCTCAACATCTGTTCAGACTCCCTGCTGGTAGTGAATCAAGTCTTGGAAAACTACGAAGTCAAAGAAACCGCATTGGTCAAGCTGGCCGGGGAAGTCAGGGGCGTCCTCTCTCAGCTAGAGGAGTGGAAGCTGGAGCACGTAAAAAGAGAAGACAATCACCATGCCGACGCCCTATCCAAGCTAGCAACTGCCATGGATTTTGAGGGCGACCGACAAATCATTGTCACAAAGGAAGCCCCTCCGGAGAAAGAGGCCTTGACCGTGGAAGAGGAAAGCACGGACTGGCGGTCCCCCATTGTTGCGTACTTGCAGAGGGACGCGTTGCCAGATGATGAGGCCTAGGGGTGATAAACGGTTAGTCGGTTATCGGTTTTAACCGGTAACCGAACCGATAATGTCGGTTAGTGGTTAACCGATAACAGCTACTTCTTTATTGATTTCGGTTTCGGTTAGTAGTATTTTGGTTAGTGGTTAACCGCTAACCGATTAATCGGTTAGCGGTTAACCGATAAGAAAACCGATAACCGCCTACTAGTGTGACTACATGGTTTTTTACTTTGGCTAAGGGAAAAAGTTGTAAGATTCAAAACCAATCAAAGTTGCAATTCCAAACATCCCAATTCTCACCTATTGCAAACAACCCTCCATCAAGAGTCTCAAATGTTTTTAAGAGTTAGAACTCGAAAGTCACCCCTCTCTAAATCCCCTTTGCACTCAATAGAGTGAACCTTAGGTTGACGACTATGGGCTAGATGAAGATCTTGGAGTAAATGATGACTATGGGCTAGATGAATTGGAGCGAGATCCTCGGATCATTTAGGTTGATGATTTGGAGATAATGAACTTGTTATTTGTGTCTTGTTGTGATTGTGACTTGTGGTTAGACTTTATGTTGTGGAGTTGTGGTTGAATTGTGTGGTTGCTTTAGGCTTTATGCTCAATTGATTTAGATGACTTTATGGTGTGTGATTATAGAGGCTGAAACAAAAGCAGGTCACTCAAAATTGAGGGTGAATCATTAAAAAATGTGGTTGAAATTCGGTTTTGGGTGGTCGGTTTCTGAACGAAAACCGAGAAAGTGAACCAGAAACTGCGGTTTCGGTTAACCGCAAGGAAAAACCGAAACCGATGTTTGCGGTTTTCGGTTAACCGAAGTCTCTGTCGGTTTCGGTTAGTGATATTGGGACAATTTTGGTTGCGGTTAACCGATATTTCGGTGCGGTTAAACCGAAACCGCACCGACTAACACCCCTAATGAGGCCCAGGCCAAGCTCATCAAGCGAAAAGCGGCCCACTACAGCATAGTAGGGGAGCAACTACACAAGAGATCATTCTCGGGGGCATACCTGAGGTGCCTCGGCCCGGCAGAGGCGGCGTGGATCATTAAGGAAATACATCAAGGCACGTGCGCCTCCCATGCTGGTCCCAGAAGCCTCGAGAAGACAATCCTACTGCAAGGGTACTACTGGCCCACGGTCAAGAGAGACGCAGAAAGGGCGGTCCGTGGATGCCACGAATGCCAAATCCACGCCAACAAGCAGCACCTGCCTAGCGCAGAGCTAAGGGGTATAACCGCTCCGTGGCCGTTCGCGCAATGGGGTCTCGACCTGCTGGGTCCGTTCCCCACCGCCCCGCTTGGGAAGAAGTACCTGGTCGTGGCGGTCGACTACTTCACCAAGTGGATAGAGGCCGAGCCGCTAGACACCATTACCAGCGCCAAGATCCAGAAGTTTCTCTTCAACAATATAATGATCAGATTTGGAACCCCTAATACAATCATCACTGACCACGGGACGCAATTCGACTGCAGGCCATTCGAAAACTTCTGTTCCAGGAACCGCATCACCTGCCGGATGGCTTCAGTAGCCTTCCCACAAGCCAATGGACAGGTGGAGTCGTCCAACAAACTGATCCTCCGGGGCCTGAAGAGGCGGCTCAAGGAGGCAAAGGGGGGATGGGTCGCCGAGCTCCCACACGTGCTCTGGGCACACCGCACCAACTACAAGCGGGCCACCGGAGAAACCCCCTTCGCCCTGACATATGGCACTGAGGCGGTCGCACCCACCGAGGTCATTCTGCCCTCGCTAAGGGTTCAGGCGTATGATCCGGAGGAGAACCATAGGAAGCTGCTCCACCAGCTCGACATGGTGGAAGCCAGGAGAGACGCGGCCTTGGCTCGAACCGTGCAGGAAAAGTTCAAGGTGGCCAGGGCGTATAACGAGAAGGTAAGACCTCGCCCGCTTGAGGAAGGCGACATGGTGCTCAAAAGGAATTTCGAACAGAGAGAAGGGCACGGGAAACTGGCTGCCATTTGGGAAGGACCGTTCCTGGTCGCTGAGAAGATTGGAGCCGCCACGTACGTGCTGGCATCCATGGGAGGACAGCCAATTCCCAAGACATGGAACGCAATCCACCTCAAGAAATATTTCAGCGAGTAGGGAGAAGTTACAAGGGAATTTTGTTGGGATTCGCCGCTACCAGTCGTAGCACTTTTGTAAAGCTTCTCAGCTTCGCGCTCCCTAATTTAGACTTCAGCATTTCAAGTCGCCACTGAGCGATACGTTGTTGCACAACTAGTAGCGTTATCCCTTTAACTCAGCTCAGTATGGCACAACTTCTGCATGTTAGTCCATAGCATCAACACGTCTTATAATTTGTTCCATACTCTCGTAAAGAAACAACGGAGCGCGCTCCAGCGTCCACAAGTAACGTCCTCAATTTGAAATAACCGTATCACAAGGGTATTCGCCTAAACAAAGGAAAAGCCCGACCGCTGGCAGAGAAGTCAAACACGTCTCCTCCCAAGTCAAGTCGACCGCCACCGGGCATTAAGCTCGCGGCCGGTCCTTACCACTATATCTCGACCACTGCGAGGCGGTCCGTTCATGGAATGGTCATCCTCCTCGATTTTCGTTTCCGCCTAGTAAGGCAGGATGAAAAAGAAAGCTAAGGCAAACATCCCACTCACAACTTCAACGAAGAACATGCATGGAAAAGAAAGCTAAGGCAAGATGAAAAAGAGGGGAAAAGCAAACATCCCAACAAATATTACATAAACCGTCGCCCCAAGGCGGAATGTATCAGTTAAGCAAAAGGGAAATAAAGACGCGCTCCGGCGCCAAAAGATAACTCAAGAAGAACCACCATCAACAGGACCGGGCTGATCCACTTCACCGCCGGAAGTAGGGGCTGCCGACTGGACTTCCTCGGAGTTGACATCATTGTCACCCCAGAACTCCACTGCATCCCAAACCGCATTGCGATCCCAATGCACGTAGGGGTGATCACGACGGAAGAGGTGGCGGATGGAAGCAACCGTGTCCCGAAGAAGTTTCTGATACTTCGCTTCATCGATCGCCTTATACTCATCGGACTCAAAGAAGGAAGCGCGTGCCTCCTGCCTGGCCTCGTCCAAGTCAGCCTCCCTCTGAGCCTCCAGCGCGGCCTTGCTGGATCCCAACTCCTGAACTTTATCTTGAAGCTTCTTCTCCCTCTCTGAGGTCTCTAGCATCTCCTTTTTGGCTTCAGCTAACTCCCGAGCGGTCTTCGCCAACTCCTCCTTCGCGGTCCGCAACTCTGCATCCTTCACCTTCTGGGCCGCCTCTTGCTCCTTGAGTACTTCCTCTCGAAGTTCCCGGCGAAGGCTCTCGCGCCCATCCTTCAGCTGTTCCTCAAGTTTGAGGATGCGGGAATCCCGGTCGCCCAGGTCGTCCAGCAGGCGCTCATTGTGCAAGATCAGCTGACTTATCCCAAATTGCGCCTAAGAATAAGAATCCAGATCAGTACCTTGCGACTAACATACAAAACAAACTAAGGCATGGTCTCAACACTCACCGCAAAGAAGCATCGAGCGGTCGTCCCGGCTAGGTGACGGGCATCTGAAGTAGTGGGGAGGGCGCCCGCGACCCGCACGTACTCACTCGGAACGGCGAACCCATCGGCGATAGCATGAAGAGCGCGACGTGCCGGCTCAGCGGAGGAAGTGACATGCGGAGAATACTGCGCGCTGGCAGACAGCTCCGTCGTCTTCGACTTCTTCGCACCATGGGGCGGTTCGGGACGCTGGTCAATCAGAACCCCCTTCAGCTTCGGCTGCGCCTCCGAGGGCGTCTTATCCTTCACTACCACAACGTCCAGGGGGCGCTTGCTGCCGACCCGGGGCGCTCCCTGACTGCTGGGGACGGTCAACTTCAGGTTTCCGGAGCGCCCCATGGCCAGCTGTGCTTGGGTTGAACCGCTAGCCGCTCGGGGCCCTTCGGAGCCACTGGGAATGGAAGGGACTGCGGAAGGAGAGCCGCTCGTGACCACCTTGGGCGGTCGAGCGGACGACGCGTACCGGCGGATCCCTGCAAAATAAATACATAAGTAAAGGCATGAGCAAGCAACGTTTCATTAAAACCAAGGGAAACTAACTAACCGTGAAAACGCTGCACAATCTCAAGTGCATTATCATGCCCGTGTGGGGGCAACCGAAACTGAACGGCCGAAGTGATGCGGTTCAGATGAGGTCTCAGATGCTGGAGCTCTTTGACACCGTCGTCCCAATCCTCCGTCCTCCCGAACGAAAACGCGGTTAGCGGTTCCGCATCGCCTGAATACCATTTACCAGACGGACGAGCAAAAAAGTACTCGGCGTACCACGGCGAATCTAGCTTAGGAGATCCGAAAACGAACCCAACCTTTTTCTCCCTCCTCCGTGGCGACCAGCAATTCTTTGAGCCGGTCATGGCATATAATAGCCGGAAAGCATCAACCGAAGGCTCCTCCTTCAATCGGTCGCAGGCCGCGCGATAGCAGAGGGAGTGGAAGATGATGGACGGAGAGAGGCGGCTCAAGGAGCAGCCCAGGAGTGTCAGGATCCCAGTAACAACGGGATCTAAGGGAAATTCTAGTCCCAGCCTGACGTGCTCGGTGAATATGGTGATCCACCCCACCGGGCACGAACCGCAACGCCCTTCGGGGGAGGGAGCCGCATACTCCCAATCAGTAGGCAGCCGGTGCCTGTGAAGCTGACGCAGCACTTGTGTTGGGGAATAAGCGGGCTTGTACTTCGGACCGTACGAGTACACGGCTTTCGGGACCTCCTCTCCCTCCCACATGTCCTCGTGAAGACGCACTCGATACTCACGGTCAGAAATCGCTTGATACGGATGGACCAGAGGCGTCTCTGACAGCGCCAGCGAATGGGAGTTCTCTATCGAGTCGTCCTCATCAGGGTCGTGAGCCGCATCCTTCGGGGCGCTTTCCGATGACAGTTCTACCAGGTTGTCACCTACTCGGGAGGTTCCGCCCCGTTCGACCATAGAGGTGGCCGTGTCATGAAGAGCGCCCGCCCCTAATCCTAGAATACAACCGTCAGGCCTATCTAAATGCTCAACCGCAACAACCGCATCGCCACCCCCACACAACAATACCCTCCGAGTCCCACTCTATGTCAGATAAACTTAAAGGACTAGAGATATCAGGCATACCTGCTCCAGCAGCGGGACCGCCTGCACTAGCGGCTTGGGTTCCGGGGCGCACGACGCCGGCTCCGCCGCGCGAAGCAACACCGTCTGCGGGAACGGAGGCCGCCGCCGTGCCGGAGGTAGTGGTCGTCACGGCAACCGAGGTAGGGTTGGTGGCGATGTCAGAGGCGGACGGCGGGGCCGATTCGCCGGACAGGCCTCGGTTCTGACTGTCGGATGGGGTAGTTGCTTGAGAAACCATGGCGAGCAGTTGTTTCTTCTTCTTCCTCTTGTCTCGTTTCTGGGTTCTCCTCAAAGAGGTCAAGAACCGACGTCGATCCGCAGAAAGAGAAAGCTGAGTCTCCAAATAGCGCGAGAGAGAGAATTTGGAGCACCGCGCAATTTTGAAAAGAAGACAGAGAGAGCAGAAGCCGAAAGTGATCAACAACGGGGAGTCTGAAGTATATATAGGGGCAAAAAGAGGAGTGATGTGACTGTTGAGTGCCCTAGGCCACAAAATTCAAAAGTAGGCACGCGAAAGGACGTTTCGCCTGCCCGATGTCAGAGCACGGAAACCAACCTGCAAGCACGTGTACAGGGCGAGAGGCGCGAGGCGGTCGAGTTACACCTCAGGCAGTTCAATCCTAGGCCCCTGGCGTCCAGGGGCAGAATGGGACAAAGAGGAGGCGTGAACCGCTCAACTAGCTAAAAGCATTGTTAGTAGCCGCCAAAACCCTAGGCTTTTCCCGCCTAAGGGGCAATTGTTGGGCCGCGTAGTTGAGCGTAACTGGGCTTCGGGCCCAAGAAGGGCGCGTTCGCAGTCAAGGCCCAATGGGAAAGGCCAGACCCGGTCAGAAGACCGGGTCAGCGGGCGGTCCTTGACCGGCCGCAAACCCGAGAAACGGATAAGGATGTCTGACATAAAGCGACTGGGCGACGCAGAGGGGCAGGGAGCCGTTGAAGATGCGTATCCGGTGTCAGGCAAGACTGAGCACTTATTGCGGGTCTCAGGCGGCCTGCAGAAAGATAAAAAGCCTGATCGGGACGCCTGACACAGCCCGGGGCGTCCGACAGAGCATTTAATGTCCCAACTACCTTTGAACCAGGTATAAATACAGAGCAAGCTCATTTATGGTAAACCTAACTACTACTCATCTCTCTACATAAATTCTCTTTCTCTCTCATTCTCTCTCTAACTTAGGCTTCGGAGAGTGTCCCGGGCGACCGCCCCGGACCCTTGTTTTGCAGAGTATTTGGAGAGCCCCCCTCAGTCCCGAGACAGGCGCCTCGCTCCAGCTCCACAAACCGCCTAGTATTTACTAGGCACAAACAGTACCCTACCCTTTATTTTGAAACCGGGTATTACCCGTACCCGCCCCTTAACCCGTCAAAGCGGGTAATTACCCTCGTTGACCGGTTACGGTCGGGTAGGGTACCCATGGTTACGGGTTGGATTGACATCCCTAGGTGTGATACTCCCTCAACCAGTTAGGTTGTCTTGAATTTCTTGGTTCCTTCCTCAGAGCAATGGGTAAATCCTGATGACTTGGTGAAGGGAAGCTAACACCATGATCAGGTGTTGAGTGAGAAGTGGAAGGAGTTTTAGAGTGGTGGCTGGAAGTTGAGTGAGGTGTTTGAGGTGTTTGAGGGGAAAAGTCTAATGAATTTGGTGAAAAAGGTGTCTGAGGTTCATAATCCGGATCATTTGTTTCATGAACATTATGATGCGTTGGAAAGAAAAAGTCTGTAATGGTTGAGTTCAACCCATCTTCTTCATTGCTCTGAAAATCTGGACCAGTGTTAATGGGAATGGAAACCTGATCTGTGTTAACAGATTTCTGTTTGCAGGGAAACTCTTCTTCATGGAATAAAACATCCCTGCTAATGAACACTTTCTGGTCTTCCAGATCATAAAGGGTGTAACCCTTAATACCAAAATGATACCCTCTGAACACTGCCTTCTTTGCTCGTGGTGTAAACTTAGTTTTATCAGGATCCAAGTTGCTGGCATATGCCAGGCAACCAAAGACTTTCAAATTGCTATAGTCTGGTGGAACACCAAACAAAACTTCAAAGGGTGTCTTGTTGTTCAAGATAGGGGTGGGGGTTCTATTAATCAAGTAGGCAGCATGTAGAACAAAAAAGCTCCAAAAGCTTACTGGTAACCCACACTGAAACTTCAAAGACCTAGCAACATTTAACAGGTGTTGGTGTTTCCTTTCTATCCTTCCATTTTGTTGTGCTGTTCTAACACAACTCATTTCATGCACTATGCCATGCTCTTTATAGTATTCTGGCATGTGAAACTCCATACCTTGATCTGATCTTGTTGTTTTAACTTTCTTTTCAAACTGAGTCAATGCCATAGCACAAAATGACTGAACCAGTTTTCTAGCTTCTGACTTGTTTCCCATCATATAAATCCACACACAACGACTATGATCATCCAAAACAGTAAGAAAGTACTTAAAGCCATCAATTGAAACAACATCAACTGGTCCCCAAATGTCAACATGAACACGATCAAAACTGGAATCACTAGAACTGGAGCTTCTATTAAAAGGCAAACGTTTTTGTTTTGCTAAGTGGCAAACTTCACAGTGTTTAGAAGTAGGTAAAACTATATGACTATGTGTCTTCTGTAATTCTTCAAGTCTTGAAATGGAAGGGTGTCCTAGCCTCCTATGCCATAAATCTGTCTCCTGGTCGTTGGTGGTTGAAAGTGTTGAAAAAGAAGGATGGTGGATGTTCTGTGTTTGTGAATCTCCCAGAAGGTACAGTCCCTTATCTACTCGGATTGAACCAATCCTCTGTTGAGAGACAAGGTCCTGAACAAAACAAAAATGGGATTTAAAGAGTAAGGATACTGGTGAACTCTTTGTCAATTGACTGACTGAAATCAGGTTGTAGGCAAAAGTAGGAACCAACAACACATTGGTAAGAAAAAGACCACAAGGCAGTTTGACAATGCCAACATGAGTGGCTGGGGTTTGTTCACCATTTGGCAAAGTGACTAAGATCCCATGAACAGGTTTGCATCTCAAAAACAGATTTATATCACAAACTATGTGATCACTAGCTCCAGTATCTAGGACCCAAGAGTTCTTATCATGGACATTTTTGGACAGGGAGAGAGTGATGTTACCTGCCATAGGGTTCTTTCCAGTATTTCTGACTGTCACTGAGTTAGCCTGAGCACTAGAAGATGGTCTAGAAGACATAGCACCACTGGATCCAAAAGACTGCTGCATAAAGGGATGGTTGTTGAAAAGTTGCCTAAGCTTCCCAAGTTCCTCCACAGCCGTGTTGAAGTGAGTAAAAAGGGCTTGAGCATCAGGAATAGGGTTGTTCCCCCTCTCACTTCCAGGGTTGGGAGGATTATGCTGCAAGTAGTTTGAGCCTCCCTCAGATGCAGTGTCAACACTATCTGCAAATCTCCTTTCCATAGAAACATTTCCACCATACCCAGATCCAACAACTCCTCTGTTCTTCTTCTTTAACCTCCAACAATCTTCAATAACATGATTGTCCTTTTTGCAATAACGGCAAAACAAGTCCCCTCTCCTGTCATCCTTCTGTGTATTACCCTGAACATTCTGATTAGTGTAATTCTGATTCCTGGACTGGCTAGTGGGAGCTGCCAAAGCAATGGCCTCTGTTGTCTTTCCCCCAGCTAGACTAGTCCCATTCATCTGTCTCTCCAATTGAACAACATTTCTATACACAGTGTCTAAATCAGGAAGAGGATCTAACATTAGCATATGAGTCCTAGCCTGTTGAAAGTTTTGGTTCAATCCCAGCAAAAAACGAATGATCATCGCATTCTGTTCATACTTCTTGACAGTTTTATAAGTCCCAGCTTCACAATCACAAAAGGGTATAGGCAGGTATGAATGAAGTTCATCCCATGCTACTCTCAAGTTCGTGTGGTATTGTCTAACGACAGATTACCTTGCTTGGAGAGGTCTACCTTCTCTTGCAGATCTGCTATACAGATGTAGTCTCCTTTACTGAACTTGGATTTGAGGCAAGACCACGCCTCTGCTGCAGATTTGATGCTTCTCAGACTAGGAACAATTTCATCAGACACAAAATTCCTTATCCAGCACACGACAGTGCCATTGCACCTCTCCCAAGTGCGGAAAAGATCATCGGTTTCAGCTGGTGCTGGTATTGAACCATCTACAAAACCAAATTTGTTCTTGGTCTTCACCGCCATTTCCATGGATTCACTCCACAACAAGTAGTTGTCGTCTCTGAGCTTGAACCCAATCACAGGAAGGAATGAGTTATCACTTTGAGCAAGATAATAGTGATTGTTGTAAGGATCTTCAAATCTGGACCCTGATGCGCCTCCGACCTCTTTGCCATTCTTCTTTGGTGATTCGTCTCCTTCAGTGGTTGCCATTGTTTACTCAGAAAGTTAATAGAAAGTGGAAGAAGGGAAGATATCAAAGCCAACCAGGCTCTGATACCATGAGAAATTCTATAATCGGATAAAACACTGCAAAAGGAATAATGGGGTTTGCAGAGGAATGAGCTCGTTAGGGTTTGTGGGAATGCGGCTCAATGGCCATATCATTCATCTGCAGCAGCAATTTATACTCTGTACAATTGTGACCTAGGTAAAAGAAGAGTAAAAACTAAAAACTATCTAAGGACACTGTACAAAAACGGCTAATATAACAGTAACTATGAACTACCCAGTGTCTGATTGCCAAGTGGCAAAGCTGTACGTTTTAGACACTAAGTGTGTGCTTAGCCGAAACGGTGCGCAGCTCTTGTGCTCTCTTTCTCATACGCCACCGTTTCGGCCCTCAGTGGAGACTCTATTTCCTTCAGTCATAGTTCGTCATCTTCTCCACCGAGTTAAGCTAGCTGCTGCATTTCTCCAAGTGATGCAGAGATCACTATCTTCATATTTTGTAGATGGCGATTGTTGAATTGAATCCTGTTATAGTTCTTCTTGAAGTGTATAAAGACGAGATACTACTGTCTCTTTTCGTTAGGTTGAGAGTCTTCATTTCCTAAAACTTCAACCTTTTTCCGTCAGGTACTAATTCCTTTTATCAAATATTGAATTTATATGCCCACTCCCATTACAATGAACAAAATACATGGAAGATTACAAAATATTAAATCGTGGTTCGTCTATCAATTCATAACTTTTCATTTGAAGGATTATCACAATCAAGAAAGGGCACTCATTATTTCTTTAAAGAAAGGGGAAAACAAGAGTCAAGCTCAAGCACTCTTCCTCAACTCCTTGACCTTGTTCCAAGCCTCCCTACCGGAGATCTCCTCCCACCACCTCCCGACATTCTCCCTCGAGCCAAACACCTCTCCTTTCCCGGCCACATCCACCAAGTAATCCGCATTCGGCAGATGAGAGAGATCGGCCAACGAGAACTCGTCCCCGGCCAGGAACTTGCTCTCTGACAGCCTCTTCTCATACACATCCAGCACTTTCTTCAGCTTATCCTGGTTCAGCTTGATAGCTTTTGGGTCCTGAGGGATCTTCATTCGCGGGGCGAACGCCAGCTGGAACACGAGCACCCCGCTTGGCGGGTTGAAGCTCTGCGACTCCGCCTCCAGCCACTGGTCGACCGAGGCCTTGGCTAGTGGGTTCGCAGGGTAGAGCGCCGTGTTCCCCTTATCGGGGTACTTCTCACATATGTACCGGCAGATTGCTCTCGACTCTGCAAAAACAGAGGAAAGTGATTCTATCCAAATTAAATCAAGTCCATAAATCGCAACTACACTTGTTTGTGTATTGCTCTTACAGTGCAGTCCACCAAGAAAAAGTTGAGTCATTCATTAACAAATTCAACAGTCTGTTTCTACCCAAAAATATTCAACAGTCTGTAAGAAAACATGCAGTGACTGACTAGTGAAAAACATAAACTTTCAATACTATTTTGGATTTGCTTAACAAAGAGGTAAGAGAGAAATGGGGTCTAACCGAAGAGGGAAATGGAGTCGTCTTGAAAGGCAGGGACTTGGCCGAAAGGCTGGAGCTTGAGGAAATCGGGCTTCTTGTGCTCCCCTTTGGCCATACTGACGGGGACGAGCTGGAACGCCACGTCCTTCTCTATCAGGCAAGCCAGCACCCTCGACACCGCCGTCGACAGCGGCGGGCCGTAGACCTTCACCGGAGCAACCGCTGCCATTGTAGATTTGGCGGCAGAGAGAAGGCAGAGTGGGAAGAAGAGCTTTGCCTTCGTGTTCTGTTCGGTTCTCAACCACACGATAGATAAATAGAGAGGAAGAGGAAACAGAGGTGTGAGCTGGAAGGAAGAAGCTGCAAACTTCCACTTTATCCCTTTCTTCATTGCGATGGTTAGATGCTGGTCCCCACCTCGGCGGTGAAAAATAAAAATTCCTTTTCCACCACTTATTAGTTATTACTAATTTTTCTTTTATTTATTTTTACTTATTACCAATTTTTACCTCGTTCATCAATTGGAAGCCGGGAGATTTCGCACGTTAACATCGAGCGGGAGCAACCGGTACTCGACATCCAAATCGTGAAACATTCTTACGAGCTCCTGAATGAGATGGCTTCTCCTCGCGAATCTGTCCCCCATGTTCTGGAAGTTCATCCTGTGCCTCACCAGCGCTTGTATTTTCAGCTTGTTCATGTCTTCCACCTCTCTTATGGTGACCGACGCCGTCGGGTGCCAGAACTGGTTGTGGCGCTCCACGTACCTGCCAAAGAAAGGGGGAAGAAGAAGTAGAACGTCAATTTGTTTGTAAGCTGCGGGACCGCACGACGACGAAGAGGAGGGAGAAGCCCATGTACCCTTTTAGCCGGTCGTTCATGGCGGAGATTTTCTCCAGTGGAGTCGAGATGTGGATGCAGAGGTGGATCGCCTCCGCCATATCGGGGCTGCGGTAGTAGTTGGAGATCGGTTTGGTCGACAAAAGGCTGTTTGGGAACGTGATCTTCTGGTAGTCCGACTTTAAGAACACTGTAGTCAAGATGTTCATTTCCTCCACTCTCATCTGTATATAATAAAAACGTGAGGATGGAAGGAAGAGAAAGGGAAATGAAACATTGGAGGATGGGGCTACCTGGACGCCATCAACTTCGCAGAGATCGCCAACGTCGAAGGGATGCATGACGAACAGGAAAATGATGGCCTCGAACGTGGTCTTGCAGGAGTTGCTGAAGATAAAGCCTACCAAGAGGATCTGGGAGCTCAAGAGGACGAGGAAGTGGGCAATGGGGATTCCCAGCATGACGAGCCAGATTATTACGATGATCACTGCTACGATGACGTTCAGCAGGCTATGGAGCTCGTCCACTGCTGTTTTCGTGTCGTTCAGGGACAGCGCGAGGGCTTGCCTGTCCCTGAATGCATTCACCTGTGAGGCAGAGTTTAGTGAGCAATGATAAAGTCTTGAAAGAGACAGGGGATGATGGTTTGACATTCATATATTACCAGCCACTCGGTGAGCAATGATTTGCTTATCCCTCCATTCTCAGAAGCTGGTCCGAAGTGATGCATGGCCCTCAAAGCCTCTTCTTTACCCATGAATCGGATGAGGTCCCCAATGAAAATATGCCTGGTCATTGAAAATAAATGACAATGCAATTATCTGATGACTGATTAGATAACCTACTGAAACTTGGGGAAAACTGAAGAACTTACTGGGATCCTGGAGCAGCCACATTGGTGAAGATCTTCTTGGCTGCTGCCTTCGCTTGGCACACACTCCTTATATGCAAGGACGACTCGTCACCTTTCGTGTCCGAATCAAGCACGTGCTCATCCAGAGTAGACAACGAACCTCGCCGAACAATATTGATCATTCTCCTCATGGTCCAGCCCGACATGTTTTTCTTGCTCAGATTCTGCTGCTCATCGATGGGAATCTCCTCGTTCCTTCTCGAAAACCTCGACCTGTTCCCAATGGTGGAGTACTTCTCCAGTTTCCTCCCATACCTCATTTCATTTCCTTCAAAAGCAGGCGGACCAGAGAGTGTGTCGATCACGAACTGATTGAACAACGCCTCTTGGATTCGCTCAAAGAACGTGTTCTCGTGGAAGGAAGAGGCGAGGACTTTGACGAAGAGGGTCTTACCCAGCCAGATCAAAGTTCCAACCAAAAGGCAAGTTAAAATCTTTGTTCCATAAGGCAAGATTTTGCTGTGAGTCTGCTTCTCAATCTTGTCGTCGAAGATGATGAAGTGCCAAATGAGTAAAGTTGAGCCTAACCAGATAGAGTGTTGAACAGCTTTCTTTAATCCGTAAACAAAGTAGAGAACTCGCTTCTGGAGTAGGAAGTTCTGCTCGATGAGGATCACAATGAGCTTGATCAACCAACCGGAGACCCAATTTCCCCCCAGGATTACCAGAGCCATGACCTCCCATTTCCATAAGGGAAGATCACAAAGAGTTTGGTTTCTCATGGAAGGTATGCTGAGCGTGGAAGCTAAGGCTAAGAGAGCTAATATGAGAGGCAGCTGCCACACAAGCATTGCGAAAGTACTGGTTTCCAGGTGGTTGTTGTTTGAGACATCTTCATGGTCATCCTTGTCTTCTTCTTCTTCTTCTTCTTCTTTGCCACAGTCTTCTTCTAGAGATTCAATATCGTCGGAGTTCATTGTTCTGTCGTCTTCGTCTTCAATTAGTCTGGACTTCGTTCTAATCATGAGTGACCTCCATGGGTTACGACGAAAGGATTGATCGTTGTGAGATGGTTGGCCGTCTTTATCTGGTATGCGCCACATGGCTTCCTCCGCGATTTTGGCGAAGGATGCCTTCTGCTTTGCTGGTTTGCTAGGGTTGGAAGCATCAGCAGTAACCCCCGTTGTTTCTGTGCAGGGAGTGGAAGTATGAATATCAACCACCGACTGCGCTTCCTGGCCACCACTGTGATCCAAGAGGGCTTCATGCTGTTGCTGCCGTTTGGCATGAGAACAGCAAGATTTCAAGGACTTTCTCAATGTCTCCATTGGAGGGAATGCTCTTGAGTGGATGCTTAATGGTTTCTGAAAATGGTTCAGCTCATATATATGTAGCCCACATAAAACTGCTGCATGATTCTAATGTAATGAAATGTAGATGAAATGCAAATTAAAGACAGTCCATGATCGAAGAATCTAAGCTGTGAACTTGAAACGTAGGAAGTTGACGACTGCAACATGAAGTGTAAAGCCACGTGAGGGGGAAAAGGTCCTTATGAGTTATTAGAGTGATCCATATCAGCTGAATAGACTGAAGATGCTACAAGCAACTAGTGATTATCAACTTAATGCGTATTACAATCACAGGTGTTATCAATATTCAATAGTAACGGCATATATTCTGTCCTTTGGGCCATTCCAGACAGTGCACAGACAATCCAAGTTATTCTTCCTCCACTAGACAATCTTTATTTTAATGTGAACCTACATTCAATGATATGATCTTCTCAAGTCAAGGAAATAAAGACAGACTCTCAGAAGTTCTGGTTCTGGAGCAAAAATTAATCATATACTGGAGTTACCTTTTTACGGTGTATAATCCATCTGCTACAGCTTCCAGCCTCATCATCATGCCTCGAGAAGTGCTTGCAGTTGCAGGGGACCTGAGTCTTGAGATGCAAGTGAAAATGTTACCAAACCAAAAACGAACAGTTAAGTTCATGCTCTTGTCAACTTTGAGCTGTATATTTACTCTGAATACACGGAGTTAGGAAGCCTACAATGATTTCCAGCTCAAGATCGTTCATACCACTCTCATAAGCTAAACAACAGTTGAACATCAGCAGAACTAGTCATTAGAGAAAACTGGGTACTAACTTAGGAGGGGGGAAAAAACTTAGAACAAACAAAAATAGTAAACAAAGAAACCAATTGTTACTCAAGTGTGAAATTTAACTACTACAAACGTTATGTACAATGTTCCTCACTTCTTGCAACCTCAAACTCCTGTTCTCAGCCTGTTGCAGCCACTACTTTCCTAGATACCTTGTGTTTTGCCCTGTCTTCTCCTTCCTCCGAGACCTGTTCAAGTAATTATAGACGAACGAAGATGAACCTTTTTCATAATATGAAGAGTGAAATTACAATGTGAAAATTTCAGTATCAGTTTATGAATTTAAGTTTACCATCCTCTGTAAGTTCTGTAGAAGTTCCAAAATTTCAGAGAATTCAGGCCTCGAACAAGGGTCTCTGTCCCAGCATCTCTCAAGAAGTTCTGCCAATTTAGGATGGGTGTTCTTTGGGATGGATGGTCTCAGCCCCTATAGAATAATGATAGATCAGAAAAGCCAGCTTATCAGTTGGCTTGGGCTGCTAATTCATCGTCTTATTTCCAAGTCATTACAAGTAGAGTGTAATCATAAGAAGGAAAGATTGACAGATGCCTACAGTTTCATGTGGAGTAAGAGAACCAGAGATTACCTGCTGTACTACACCAACTGCAGCTTGTACTGGGGTCAAGTTGTCATAAGGAATCTAACAAGAATTTACAGAGAAAATTGATAAGCTATTCATACTACGTTTCCTTTACCAAGAAAGTAGATTGGAAAGAATGACATAAAGAATATGGAATATTGAATACAACACCAGGGGAGACTAGCATTACCTTTCCTGTGAGAAGTTCCCATAGCACAATACTGAAGCTGAAAACATCAGCTTTTTGATTGTATGGCTTGTGTTCAATAACCTTTTAGAGTGAGAAAGGAAAAATACAAATCAGTAAGGGTAGTACTGGGAAGAAGAATTTTGTAGGCAAGGGAAAGGGAGAGGAAGCTTCCACCACTTTGGAAACTATAGGTGAATGGTATTGCACACCTCTGGAGCCATCCAACGGTACGTTCCAGTTTCTGCAGTCATTACTCCTGAACGATCTTGCACTCTGGCAACACCGAAATCAGCAACCTTTACAACCTGAAAACCAAATTTACTGTAAATTTAATGCAGGTCAACGAGATAGAATTCTATTGAGCTTTCTTGATATATCTTATTCAAATATAAGTAACCGAGTTCCCATCTCATCCTGCAGCTTTTCATAAAAGTTTGTGAAGCATCTTCATTTTTCCATTGCTTGAGAGGAGCTCAAGTATACAATGACATGGAGAAGGGAACTGCGACATGAAACTACATATGGAAGAAGGAAAAGACACCAAATTGCTCACTCCGTTTTCATCCATTAGAAGATTGGCAGCTTTCAGGTCTCTGTGGATTATGTTATTTCTGTGCAAGTAGCTCATTCCCCTGGATACATCAACTGCTACTCTGAGTAAGGACTGAAGATTAAAACATTCCTTTCTTTTATGCAGATGGTCATACATGCTTCCACCAGACATAAATTCTGAGTGCAAAAAGATACACAGAAAGGAAAATAAGATGAAGTGAATATGAATTGAAATTTCACCCCTTATGTCCACAACCTAAAAAAATCACCAACACAAAATCAGCTGATTTTATGAGGTATTCAATATCTTTTACCTGTCACAATACATAGGTTTGGAGGCCTGGTACATGCACCAATGAACTGAACAACATTCTTGTGCCGGACTTTCCTGCGGAGCAAATGAAATAAGTGAAGTTAGCATCTGAACCTCAATGCAGCAAACGTGCATTGAGGACGATTTGACAAAGGACCATCATCAAGTTAGTTAATACACGTTTAACCAAAATGCTGATTTAGATAACAGCATAGCTTTATACAGTCTATTTCTTTAGAATATCATATGATATCGTATCTCAGGAAACAGGTAAAATTATAGCAAGGAGAAGAGCACAGGAATAGCAAGCTTATCATGACGACTAGAGGATATTGTCGGGAATTTTCAAGAAACAAGGAAAAAGAAGCATATAGTTTACAAACCTCATAATAAAGATTTCTTGAGTAAATTCCTTTCGAAGCTTATCACATAGGTGCTCTGCCCTGAAATGTTTGATAGCCACATCTTGAGTACAGAAGGTGCCTTTATACCTGCTTCGACAGAGTCATATTAATAAGCAGCACTAATAACAGGATTCAGCACACGATTTTAAAGAGATCACAACTCACATGTCTCCATAGGGTCCAGATGCAACTTTGTATTCATACTTCAGCAATCTTGCATCAATTTCCCAAACATCAATTGGCACAGTTGGGATGCTCATATCAGAAGATCTGGGATTCGTTCCTGTTTGGTCTTGCTTCGCAACATGATAAATTAAATGAGATCTCGAAACCGTATTTTTCTGCAGTACACTTACTGCCAGATAGAAAAGGGCTGATAAATTCTTGACAATTTCCTAAATTGTTGGATACATTTGATTTTTGGTAAGCTGACTAGTCAGAAGAATTGAAGACTAAGATGTCGTGGCTATGGTTCAGATGACTCTTAAGGCAAGATTAAGAAACCAACTAACTTCCCTACTGTCTAATTAATGGAGTAGCAAGCTGAAGTGGATACCTCAATCTTAGGAATTTCATTTTCCAGCACCACTCTTAGTTTATCTGTCTCCTGTGAATCACAAAACAGAAGTCGATGTTGGTGAGTACGATAGAATGGTACGCTAGTGTGAACAGGTAGAAACACACAGTATACATCAGAGGAATTCCAGTACCCAGCACACAGACTCTCAAAATGATATGATGAGGTAATGAAATATTCTCCAGTCCAGATCAACAAAATTATAATTGACCAAGTCCAATATGCCCCTTCACTCTAAAATGAGTAATCTGAGCAAAGAACATATGAAAGTAAATTTAGTGAATCAAGTACTGCATGGAGAAGGGTAGAGGTGTACCTCAGCGCTCCAATTGTCAACAACAAACACATCTAATGAGTACCCATCTGTTGTGGAAAAAGCATGTGCTTCTTGTATATTTAGGTCAAGCTCAGAGAGTAAGGAAGTTAGCTGAAACAAATGGCATAATGAAAGACGAAACAATCAGCAGATGAAACCGAACTGAGATAAAGAATTTCATAACACTGTAGTTAAAAAATCCAGATTACCTGACTCAGAAGCTTTGGCTTATCATTCGTGGAAATTGTGATTTCATGCATAAGCCTGTAGCGAAGAAACAATTTATGTTTCAGTTAAGCGGATGCTCAGGAATCCATGGAAGCCTAGATGGAGTACATGGAAAAGGTATGATGAAGGATAGGCATACTACAAGACGTAAAAAAAATTCTATGCAACTTGGACCCAAGGAATAATAAAAAGAAAGTAACAACATTATACTACCACTCTGAAACTACAGCATAGTAAACAACAGAGGTATCAGAAGAATCAAATCTTCAGAAATATAATCAACTGACATTCGAGATGCACTAAACCAAGGGCAACTACAAGTTCACAAGCTAGAGAAAGCTTCCACGAATTGTTACCGAGAGTAAATCACACGGCCAATATCCTTATCTTGAGCTTCATATGCAAGTTCTAAATCCGGAAATGAACCGAATGCAGGTGGTGGATGGAGGCTGAAGCAAGACAAAGAGGCAAACGAGTCAGTAAATTACCCATTGGAGCAAATCAGAAAGTTGACTGAATGTGAATAACCCATGCCTCTGCTTCAAGGGTTGGTCAGAAGATTGAGGTTGCTTTTTCTTGGGAAAGTCAGAATGAGTAGAGTCACCTGAATTTCCACGGGATGCAGAATAAACCTGCAGAAGAACAGCATGAGCGAACACCAAGATGAATCAGCCACGACAGTCTGGTCAAAGCAAACTATACTAGCTTCAAAAGATAAACTCAGTCGAGCATAGTGTTTCATTAGTGAGAATCAACCGCATTTAGTATTTCATCCAGCTTATCAACCATTTAACAAGGTTGGCAACCCCAATCGCCAAATTTACACGAGAATTGTGAAAGTTCATCCTAAAGGCTCCAATCATAGAAAAGGGAACTCGAGAAACAGTAATTGTGATCGTCAGTTGGAAGATCAGAAGTCAACGGCTTAGTTAACAGGCAAATCAACGGCAAGTGGAAAAAGCAAGCCCGTTTGGAAAGGGGGGAAAGGAAAGCGTCTCGATACCTCCTGGCCCTTTCTTTCCCAAACTTCTTTTCCCCCTTTCTCTATTTGCTTTTCAACTGTGTGTATGATCCAAACTGGGTTCAGAAAATCGTACCCACAAAGCCTTAAACGGGGCCTCACGGAATTATCTGAAACACAAACAAACCTCGCAGTCTACCTACCCTACCAATAATTCAGCCATAAATTAATGAAAGCACCCTTTAAGAATCTAGAGTAATATGCTGCCCAACGGGGGAAAAAACGTTTCAAGCGAAAAGGTCAAGAAAAAGTAGGAGCCGAGAGCATCTAATGGAATCGACAGCTGAATCTTTTACCTGCACTAGCCGGACTTCAATCGCCGGTCTAGTAGCCGGATTATGAGCCATCTGCAGTAATCTCTTGTGCATAAGCACGTCCTGCGCCCTCTCTGCGTTCACTTCCAGCGCGTATCTGCCAAATCGGAAAATCTTAGAATCACTGCAAACAGAAAGCAGGCACGAAACAAAAAAGGGACTAATGGATCATTAGACGATCGGAATTGGAAGATTCAGCGGGTTTTAACCAGCGAATCAGAAGGAGAAGACTAATTGGCAGTTACCGGCAAAACCTAGAGGAGACGCTCCAACATGCAAAATGCATTTGGCAGCGACGAACCAACCAGTTCAAAATAACAAGTAAGAGAACACAGAAGCCGTAATCCGTACAGTATACGGCTTGTGAACTAGCCAATTTTGGTTGATCGATGAGGCGGCCAGTTTGCGAACTGTTGCGGAGGAGGAAAACGGAACGGAATTAAAAAAAAAAAAAATCAAGCGGCGGAACAGTACGTTACCTAGTGGGAAGACAGAGGAAGTGATTCCAGAGCTCATCGTCGAAGCCTTGAAGGCCAGATTCCTCGTCATTGGAGTCCCTAAGCCGGCGGAGGACTTCATTGTAGACCGCGACCTTCTGCCTCTGGTTCCGGCTCACCGCCGGCACGAAATCAACAGCTCTGCTGCTGCAGCTCTCCGTGTCTCCCATCGGTAACTCCCACACACAAGCACATACAGGATCCAAGAATCCGACCAGTCCGCAGAAGAAACGAAAACAGAGAAGAGAAAAAATGAGAAGTCACAATTTCACTTCGGAAACTGCAAGCAGCGATCAGCAACGACTGCCGGCCGGCGATACACTCCGTTCGAGTGATTCGGTTAGCTGATTGAGGCGCAGAATACTGCACGATTTGGAAGAGAGGGAAATTTGGTCCCGAGAGAAAGGAAAGCAGCCATGGCAAGCTTCTGCTTCTACTTTCTCTCTCTCTCCATTTTTTTCTCGTGAACACAGGAAGGAAGGAGAAGGAGAACGTTAAAAAAACAATGGCGTATTGCGCACCCCAGTCCGGAAGCGCTTGTCGATGTGGATTCTACCAATGCTTTCCCCAATTCTCGAGTTTTTTTTTTATAATAATTTCCCTTTGGTTTGTGACGTCATAGCCTCAACTTTACCGCCCGAATTCTTTTTTCTTCCTATTTGTCAAAATCCGGAATGCTTAATAATTATTGTTTTTTTTATATTATTATTATTATTCCGAATTTTCGGTTTTGTTTATTTTAGTGGAGAATGCCTAATGCAGAGGAAGGCTTATCCAATCCAGCAATACCAGTAGATAAATTGAGTTGGTGGAATCAGACGCACATCATCTCCTCGCCAATGGGAATCCCTGGCTGTCTCATTTCCCCACTCAACAACTCTTTTTTTCTGATTTTAGTAATCAAGTTGCCATTTGTTTACTACTTTCTAATCGAAACTTTAACCCAGATTAGAAAAAACTGTCTTTGTCAGTTCGCTTGCACGCTTGATAGTAGTTAGTTTCCATTTGATCTACCTTGCCAATGGCTAATCAGTTATTGCATTTCATTCCAGCCTTGTGTTCATATTTCATATATGGCAAGTTCGTGTCAGACTTGGACTCTCGTATATTTTTATGAATTTGCATAGGTAAGTACTAAAGTAGAATTATGCTTGGGGCAAAAAATACGCGTTCACTATTAAGTTTCGAGAAGGGTTTGAGACTGATTTCTGATCGTTACTCATAAGGACTCTGCTGGTTTATACACCTTTCTCTTTGTCGTGGCAATGAAAACATACCTATGTTTTAAACTTGAATAACCAATCGGTGAATTAGATCGAGGCGTTGATCTACAACCAGTGGGCAATTCATTAGGGACGGTTGATATAACATCCTGAACCTTTTTTCGACAAGATTTTGTCTACTTAGGGCCTAAACCCTCACGTTTTTCGTATTGGGGTGTAATTCATTGTGACTTCCTATACGGTCACACATCCTTGTTGTACTCCATAGTACTGAGTATGTTTAACTTTGGAGTTCTTACATGAGCTCTTTCACTTCATCCCAAAACACGTCTTGTCAGTTAAAAACGATTTCTTACTTATGAATTATATATCTCTCCTGTACTTTTTCGATGTGGGATTTGTCTAAAATATCACGATTGAACCGTTCCATGAGAAGCTAAACAAGATACGTTGGCTAGCTCGTGGTTGATAAACACCCTAGAACCAAGGTTATGGGGGCTGATCATTCAACATCCACACAACCAAATTGCTCATTGTTTTGGAGGAAAGATAGTTGATGCTTTAAGGCGACATGCAGCCGACAAGTTCATTCCTCACCGGGACTTATCCATTCCTTCATTCGTTGCAAAAATGGCTGACGCTGTCACGACACTTTTGATAATTCGATGGAGGGGAGTTGCTTTATGTTATTGGGCGAAGGGGTGGAATATTGGAGGATGACGAAAGTTGTTCTTTCCTTTTTGCCCCACACTGATGATATTTCGACTACTGTTGACAAAGAGATACCCTGAATATGACGTCGGCCGTAGCCCTAACTTCAGTTAAGTGAGTGGTTAATTGTGCAAAAGCAAGTAATATGCATGTCGTAATCAATTCACTCAAAGCAAGATGGATTTTTTTTCTTCTAAATTACACGTTTGATCACTCAAATTATACAAATCTTTCACATTTATCACCCTAATTACTTTTCTTTCTTATTCGCCACTAACTTTACGAATCGTTTCACCGTTAGTCACCGGCTGTTAGACTCCGTTAACTTTGTCCTACGTGGCAGTCAACTATGAAGTTTGACCGTTAACTAGATAACGTGGAAATTTAAAAAAAATTAAAAAGTTAATTTATTTTTCCACCTCATCATTTCAAATTTACCATATTAATTATTTAATAAAAATAAATAAATAACAAATAATAATATGATAAATAATTCATTTTTATTTATTTATCATGACCCTCACCACCACCATCACACTCCGCTACTCCTCTTCCTCCTCAACCTCCCCCGCCGCCGGCCACGACGACAACTCCACCATGTGCTCCTGAGCTTTCTCCATGTCGTGATTACTGTCTGGGTTTGTGCAAAGGGTCTTCACCTTCCTCAAACTAACCCCCGTTGACGAATGAACTCGACCTCTCCTGCTTAATTGCTTCGGCGACGGAGATATCAAAACACCAGCAGTCGGGCAGTTGATGGCTTCTAAATAATGTCACGATGGCCTGGATCAGCAGTCACCATCTTGCCTCGGGAGTTCTTCCAAATCGACGCCCTCACTTGCTGGGCAAGCTCCTGCGCAGAGACGACGTCATTCTTCAGTTTATCGATGTTATTTCTATTTTATTGCCGATTTGGAATAACTCCAACAGCCCTCAACAACCTCACCCGGCCATCACTGCTGATCCAGATCCCGCCAAGCCTCCTGCCAAGTAAGTGGGTTCATAAGTATCCTTTTCGTTTTGGTGTTAGACTCTGATGTTAGTTTGTTAGCTTTTGTCACATATTAATTACTGTCATCTTAAAATATGGAATCCAGGTTATTATCACATGTACTATATCATTAGGCTAACCACCTTATATTTGGGCTAGCTTAGTGGTTGTTTGAGTATTTATTTTTACGTATTTACACAAAAATGTAGGGCACAGGTGGTGCGGTGGCCGCCAGTGCGATCGTTCAGGAAGAACATGGCGCTGACGCCCGGTCGTCGGTCAAAAATATGATAAAAAATTAATTAATTATCATATTAATTTTTCCATTTATTAATTTTTATTAAATAATTAATATGATAAATTTGAAATGATGAGGTGGAAAAATAAATTTATTTTTTAATTTTTTTTAATTTCCACGTCATCTAGTTAATGGTCAAACTTTATAGTTGACTGCCACATAGGACAAAGTTAACGGAGTCTAACGGCCGGTGACTAACGGTGAAACGATTCGTAAAGTTAGTGACGAATAAGAAAGAAAAGTAATTAGGGTGGTAAATGTGAAAGATTTGTATAATTTGAGTGACCAAACGTGTAATTTAGCCGATTTTTTTTTGTACTCAATATCAGTTGGCACTCATGAAGTGAAAATACCATGCATCTGAGGTTAAGTGCTGTTTGTCAAAAACCAACCGGTTGCTATATATAATTTGAGTTGTTGGAGAGATTTAGTTGTGGCCAGAAGAGCTGTTCTGAATTCTATGGAGTGGCTTGTAGCTCAAGGCAAGGTCGAGAAAGCAGAAGGACAGAGATGGATCAGGAACGATGCGGATGTGAGGGGATAGTTTCCTGTGGTTTGATTGAGTTTTTGCAGTTGTGAATAGCTTTGGTTGTTGTTTCAGAGGTGCCTTGGTTGGATCCTTTCATATTCGAAGCTGTACTGTGCTGATCTTTTCAGTGGGCTGTGGGTTTTTGCTTGGTTCTGGGTCCCTGTTCTTCTTCTTGGCGAGGTGGAGCATATTAGGTTTATTGCTCTGCGTTTCTGAGCTCTGTTTGCTTTTGTTTTTTGGTTTTTGTTTTGCTTTGTTAGACTTCGTACCCTTGAGATCAAGTCTTGTGATCTCGCTGCCGCTGTTGTACAGTTTTTTTGTTTAATATTAATCGCCATTATAAAAAATACTCGTGTAAAGGCGGACAATAATACTAGCAAGTTGAACAAATAAATCACCAGATGCTGAAAGAATTCCTTATTTATAGAATTGTTGATATCTATCTAGGGGCGGAGCCAGGATTTGAGTCTGGGGAGTGGGGTGCAGGAGTTATTTGCTTTATCATCGTAAAAAAATAAAATGTTTAAAAGTTTTAGTATATTTATAAATAAAACATGAATTCTCGTCAATATAATAGTTAAAAAATAGTTCATTGTATAACCAAAAGAAGACTTAAACATAAGTATTTAAAATTTGATCAATTTATTTCAAATATTGGACTTGTAAAAGAAAATATGGAAGTTGACAGAATTAAAAGAGTTAAATCCATATTAATAGAGCAATTAAACTACGAACAAAAAATTATTATTTTTCAAAAATGAAAATTGAATGTCTGTTAATTTTTTCAGCAAGTTGAATTCGAACCTGAGCATCAACGAATTAAGCTTTGCATCTCTGCCACTCGACCATCCTTACTATTTTGCATCAGTTTTGCATCCACGTTTACTTATATAAAAATGTAATTTATACGTAATTTTCCATTATTCTTTGAGGTTTGTACGTAACGTCGAAATTCTGGGGGCCTCCCCGAGGCCCCACTTAGCTCCGCCCCTGTATCTATCATCTCTTTACTACTTTTTACAAAAGCATGAACTTTGGACTCCCATTTCTAATTTTTCCGATAAGAATTTACCTTCACTTTTTTTAATAAGGGAAGAATTTACAAAACGTGTGATTTAAAATGAGTCAATTTGAATTATCTGCCCCCACTTCAGACAATTGTAAATGCCTCAACGAGTCAATTTGAAAATTCGCCGAGTAGAGTTGCTTCATCTAAATTTTGTGTTGCCAAAAGGATCAATTTGGCCAGATTGCATCAAAACAAAACAATTGAGTCAAATTAATCCGTTAGAATTTCTCATCCAAACAACTCATACTTTGATAGATAGATGATCTATTAACATAGAACATAGCCAGGGGCGGAGGGAGAGGGTGGGTCCTGGCTCGGGAAGAAAAATGATAAATTAGGTCTAATATTTAATCGGGTATGAAAAATAACACATTTAAATGAGAATGGTTGACCTTTCAAATATTTGATGTATGATGTATAAGTTGTGTATTGGCATACTCAATTTTTATAACGAGCTACATACAAATGACAATGATGCATATGATCCACCCAAATCATAGCTAATTAGTAAAAATAATTTTATTTCAATCAGGGGTAGGAAGAGTGTAACGGGTGGCTCCTAAGGACGAAAAATGAGTAAATTAGTATAATAGTTAATTGAGAATGAAATTTAGGACAATTCTGATTGAGAATGGTTGACTGAGTGATCATGTGTTCGAATCTTGCCGGCCCCATTTGTTAAGCATGTGATATTCAGATTTGCGGAAACTTTAAACACGTATAAGTTGATTTTCGTTAGTGGGAAAGTATTTTTGAATACTAAATAGTATAAGGTCTATTATTAAATCTTTCCCAACCGTTCGAGTTATTGATACTAAACGGTCTTGACAAAGAACAACATTCAAAAGCACATTTCTAACTAAATCATGAATAATTGTTTGACATATATAGAGCAATATCTTGATAGTTTCGACACATATTTAATTTACGACATTTTTTTGTAAATACAGAATTATATCATGAATAATTTAAAAAGCTAATAAAACTATTTTCTCGTATGTATTTTTTCTAAAAGGACCCACTCTTAACAAAATTCCTAGCTAGCTATGTCACCGAACGGAGCCTATATACTATGTTATCTATCTGTTTCGTAAAGCAACAAGCGAGTTGATGGATTGGTTTAGGTTAACCAATCAATCAAAAGCAGGTTCTGAATTTGACCAATTAAAAACAAGTGTATATATTATGATATCCTCCTGCCACAAGATTCTAAGCATGCCGGTAATTCACCATTAGCAATGCCATAACGTGAAAGTGTCTGGGTGGAGTACAAATGTACCTGTTTGGATGTAGAAACCCGATCCATTCAGTCTTTTTTCTATCTCCACCCGATAACTTTTTAAAGAAAAAAAAAACGTTCTCTGTGTTTCAATGCTGGAAGCTGAACTTCGTCTGGTCCAATAATAAATCAAAGGCTCTTTATCAACACCTAATGCTGCTTAAGGTGATGATAAAATAATGAGAATGCTTGGTCGGCTCCACTTGACAGAGTTGAAATGAAGTGCTGTTGGTTTGATGAAGAACAAGAGAAGTCTGCAATCCTTATTGCAGAAGGATTCGAAGTGGATCAGAAGAGAAGAGAGGAACGGCGTCGTCTTGCTAAGTCGTGGAGAAAGAAGAGGCAAAACGCACCGGATCATTTAGTAGTTGATAGCCGTTGTTAGCCGTTAAATTTTACTGTTTATTTAAATATCTAGCCTATCGTGTAAGGACATCTGTCATAGCTTTGTTTAATCACTTTCCTATCTATAAAAAGGAACAGAGGACTCAAACATTAGTTGAGCTTCCTCTTCCACAAATCTATCTTTCGCGTTTTGGTATCAGAGCTACACGAGCTCTAGGGTTTCCGCCGCCTACGACGGGATGTCCGGAGGACAGACTCCACCCAACACGCCACCCACCGGCATTGGTGGAAGTGGATCGACGACGACAGCTGGAGCAGGAGGTTTCCAATTTGGTACCTTCAACCAGAACCAAATGCAACCTGAAACCATTGTTTTTGGTAATCCCTACTACCTTAACCCAAATGAGAACATGTCTCAGTCTCTGGTTGCTGAACCTTTCGATGGAACAAACTATGTGATGTGGAACAGATCCATACAAGTAGTGTTGAAAACTAAGAACAAAGTAGGATTCATTGATGGGTCACTGCCAATTCCTCCTAGAGAATCAGATCTGTTTAGTCTCTGGGATGCTTGCAACACTGTAGTACTTTGTTGGCTGCAAAACTCCATGACAAAGGAGATTCGCAGATCTGTGTTGAATCACACTAATGCTAAGACCTTGTGGGATGAACTAAAGAGGCGCTTTGGGTTACCCAATGCCCTAAGGATCATGAACATTGAGGATGAGATCCAGGCCTGCAAACAAGGTTCTAAGTCCATAAATCAGTACTACACAGCTATCAAAGGCCTCTGGGATGAATATGTGGAATTTTGCCCCATCATACCCTGCACCTGTGCACCTGGAAATCCCATGCCTTGTGCTGCTGTAACTGCATTTGTGCAGAAGCAAGAAACTGACTACCTGGTGAGGTTTCTAAGAGGACTTAATCCAGAGTTTGAAGTGATCAAGACACAGTTATTGCTGCAAAAGCCACTGCCTACAGTTTCAACAGCAGTGGATGACCTTCTTCAACATGAGCAGAAGTTGAAGGCTGATGCAGTTATGGGAGGAAAGAGAGGACAGAATCTGGCTCTTGCAGTTGGTGGTAACAATACAAGAGACAACAGCTCAAGAGAAAACAGTTCAAGGGACAATAGTTCAAGGGAGAACAATGAAGCAAGGGGGAGAAAATTCTGTCGATTTTGCAAGATGAACAATCACACTATAGAGGATTGTTGGAAGCTGAAGAAGAAACAGGAGAGAGAAGGCAATGGTAATGGATCAAATTCGAGCTCTAGCTCAAGCTCCAGCACTCCAAGGTTTGCTGGTTCAATTTCTCAAGGAAGTGGGAATGAGAATGTCTCTGAAGGCAATGTGACTAATGAAGGTAAAGCATCGAATCCACCTGGATTTACTGCTGAAGAAATGAATCGACTCAGGTTTCTTCTGCAAACTGGTGCTAACACACAACCCTCACCACCCACTTCACCATCCATTAACCACCAAGCCTACTCAGCTACCTATTATCCTTCCCCATATCCCAGTTTTTCAGGTAAACATGTTCTGTCATCCTCTCAAAGTAGTAAAACACACAATCTTGCCTTGTGGATAGTGGACACAGGAGCTTCTGATCACATTGCTTGCAGCCTTTCACTCTTTTCTAGCTATAAGCCAATACAGAACTCCTTTGTCTATCTTCCAAACAGCACTAGGGTGTCAGTTACATGTATAGGAACAGTCCAATTGGATTGTGGTTTGACCTTACATGATGTCTTGCTAGTTCCACAGTTTTCCTTTAACCTCAGTCCTCATATCTGTTAGCAAGCTTACCCATGATAACCCCTATTCCTTACACTTTCACTCTGATAAATGTGAAATTCAGGACCTACTAAGCCAGAAGAGGATTGGTTTAGCTCACACAAGTAGAGGTCTCTACCAGCTTGCCCTTTCTTCAAGACCAAACAAGCCTTCCCCACCAAATCACCTTCACCAAGCAGCTTTTGCATTCAACTTTCATCCTCAAGACCTGAACCTATGGCATTGGAGATTGGGTCATCCTAGTCATGATAGGCAAACTTTACTTAGCAATGTAGTCCCATCTGTTTCCAAACTTAAGACAGTTCATTGTGATGTATGCCATTTATCCAAGCAACACAAACTTCCCTTTCCTGTTAGCACCAGTGTTGCACCTGCAGTCTTTCATTTAATGCACATGGATATTTGGGGTCCATTATCTACTGTATCTTATGATGGTTTGCATATTTTCTTACTATTGTGGATGATCATTCTCGATGTGTTTGGGTATATCTGATGAGACACAAAAGTGAAGTTAGAGGCTTGATTCAAGGGTTCTGTACTCTGGTCAAGAACCAGTTTCACACAACAGTGAAGATTATCAGAACAGACCAGGGAAAGGAGTTTGAGATGTGTGAGTATTTTTCAGCAGAAGGGATTGAACATCAGGTCTCCTGTGTAGAGACACCTGAACAGAATGGGAGAGTGGAGAGAAAACATCAGCACATTTTGAATGTGGCTAGATGCTTAAAGTTCCAATCTGGTTTGCCTCTTTCTTACTGGAGTGACTTCATTCTACATTCTGTTTACCTGATCAACAAGATTCCCACACCTCTCCTTGCCAACAAAACTCCCTTTGAAATTCTTTATAAGCAAGTGCCATCCCTGGGGCACTTGAAGGTGTTTGGCTGCTTATGCTATGCCACCACCCTTGTTCATGGCAGAACTAAGTTTGCCCCAAGGGCAAGACAATGTGTATTTCTGGGTATTCCAGCAGGGATTAAGGGTTACAAAGTCCTTGATATCCATACCAGAACAGTTTTCTTTTCCAGAAATGTCACATTTTATGAAACCATCCTGCCTTTCAAACAACTGGATACACCTTCCACTACTGTTCCATCTCCACCCCCTTCCACACCTTCCACTTCTTTTCCAGTTCCTGCTCCACCAATCCAAATTCCCTTTTCTTCTCATCCTTCTTCTCATAGTCCACCTCCTCCTCAGCCTGTTTCATCAAATGATGAAGGGGGGACTCCTGAGCATGAGGTGTCACCCACCACAGTGGTTAATGATCATTATTCATATTTTGATTCTGATGAGCAGGAGTTGCATCCACAAGCTGATGTGGATCTAGATGATCCAAATATCCCTGGGAAGAGGAAATCATCTAGAACTGTCACTCTACCAAGCAGATACAATGACTACCAGCTAGATCCTACTCTCAAGTTTGGAGCTTTTGGTACTGCTCAGTCCAGCAGCAGGTATCCTATCTGTCTGAATGTTGATTCTCTCAGTAAAGAAGATCAAAGTTTTGTGATGAATGTCATTAACCTGGTTGAACCTAAGTCATACTATGAAGCCATAAAATCAGATGTGTGGAATAGAGCTATGAAGGATGAGATGTATGCTCTAGAAGAGAATCAGACTTGGGACATTGTCCCTTTACCACCAGGAGCAAAAGAAGTGGGAAATAAGTGGGTTTACAAAATTAAACTTAGACCAGATGGGTCATTGGAGAGAAACAAGGCTAGGCTAGTTGCTAAGGGGTATACACAGGTCTATGGAATAGACTTTCTTGATACCTATTCCCCTGTGGCTAAGATTAACACAGTAAAGACCTTCCTAGCAGTAGCAAGTGCCAAACATTGGATCTTGGAACAGCTTGATGTCTCCAATGCATTTCTGCATGGAGACCTAGAAGAAGTGGTGTACATGAAGTTACCTCTTGGGTTGGAAGTCCCTTCAGGAAGTAATCAAAGAATGACCTGTCGTTTGAAGAAGTCACTGTATGGCCTAAAGCAGGCATCCAGACAGTGGTTTGCCAAGCTCACAAACTTTCTATTGAAGTTTGGTTTTTCACAGTCTGCCTCAGATTATTCATTGTTCACTAAATGGACTCATGGGAAGATTACAGTGCTTTTGGTTTATGTTGATGATATAATTCTGGGGGGAGATTCTAAGAAGGACATTGAGCAGGTAAAGGTAGCATTAAGTAAGGAATTCAAGATTAAGCTGCTGGGACCTCTCAAGTACTTTCTGGGATTAGAGGTCAGTAGAACCTCAGATGGTTTGGATGTATGCCAGAGAAAATATTGTCTGGAGCTTTTAAAGGACACAGGTTACCTGGAGTCAAAGGGGTGCAAGACACCTATTGATACTAAAGTGAAGCTGACATCTAAAGGTACTCCACTGGAAGATGCAGAAGGATACAGAAGGTTGGTGGGAAGATTGCACTATCTAACCATCACCAGGCCAGACATTACATTTGCTGTGCAACAGCTGTGTCAATACCAGAAGAATCCTTGTATGGAACATATGCAGGCAGCCTACAGAGTCCTTAGGTACCTGAAGTCCTCTCCAGACCAAGGAATCCATTTTAGCAGTGAAACAGAATTGAAGATGACAGCATACAGTGACTCTGACTGGGCAAGTTGCCCTGACACAAGAAGGTCCATTACTGGATATTGTACCAAGCTAGGCTCTTCTTTGGTGACTTGGAGAACCAAGAAACAGACCACAGTCTCAAGATCATCCTCAGAAGCAGAGTACAGGGCATTGGCACATCTTGTTTGTGAAGTTGAGTGGTTGAAAAGGCTGTTGTCAGAGCTGACTATACAGGTACCTTTGCCCATAACAGTTTATTGTGATAATAGATCAGCTATTCATATAGCAGAGAACCCAGTGTTTCATGAGAGAACAAAACACATCGAGATTGACATGCATGTTACAAGGGAAATGGTAAAGGTTGGTTTGATCAAGCTGCAATACATCAATACCAATGAGCAGTTAGCTGACATCTTCACCAAAGGGCTGGATCGATTCAGGTTGAAGGAATTATTGGTCAAGTTGGGGATCAGGTTGATACCACCAACTTGAGGGGGGATGACAGAGTTGAAATGAAGTGCTGTTGGTTTGATGAAGAACAAGAGAAGTCTGCAATCCTTATTGCAGAAGGATTCGAAGTGGATCAGAAGAGAAGAGAGGAACGGCGTCGTCTTGCTAAGTCGTGGAGAAAGAAGAGGCAAAACGCACCGGATCATTTAGTAGTTGATAGCCGTTGTTAGCCGTTAAATTTTACTGTTTATTTAAATATCTAGCCTATCGTGTAAGGACATCTGTCGTAGCTTTGTTTAATCACTTTCCTATCTATAAAAAGGAACAGAGTACTCAAACATTAGTTGAGCTTCCTCTTCCACAAATCTATCTTTCGCGTTACCACTTCATCACTCTCCGCATGACATTGTTTGGAACATTATTTTATTTACACGATAACGAATACCAACTTTGGTATTAGTTATTACAAAAAATTGTTGTTCAAAGCAATTTCCTCTGCCCTTCGAAATACGAATAGGTGATGAATTATTATGCCGATCGTGACACTGTTAGGTCAAGAGTTTTTGTGATCACTATAATTAAAAATGTAAACGGTTATGTTTTTATAAATAGTGCAAGTTTGTGCATTTAATAGTTATGTTTATGAGATGACGTCTAAATACTTCAACATCTGTTCATTCAACAAGTTGAGTCATTCATGTTTCGTGTGAATGAAGGATGCGTAAAAATAAGAACACCTCATATAGATTTTCTTGAGTATAATCTTCAAATTTTACATTTCTTTATGAAAATTTAAGTTAACTCGCCTCTTTAATTTTGAAGACAATACCTGTAAAATTGTAGACGATTCCTACATGGATAAAGTACGGGAGATACCTATTGTTCATAAAGAATAATCCAACCTTAATTGAGAAAACACATTTTGGGGGAAAATGTAAGAGTTGTTGTAAAAGCTCTCCAAAGACTCTAAAGTTAAATATGCTTGTGTAAAGTAGTGTAGAGATGGGTGACCTTTCGGAAAGTCACCATGGTGCATGCCAAAGTAAAACCGTGTGGGAGTAGACTCAAAGCGGACAATATCTTGATCGAGAAAATAGTTGAAATGTTACAATACCACTAAGTAATGTGCATTATTGAATATGTTGTCTGCCCCCGCCGTTGGCCCATCCTTGCGCGGTACCATTGTGTTTGCAACTTTCAACGTGAGAAGAGGTGTGATACAAATGAAAAGCTGATTTCGATTGTGTAAATGTTCGAGTCTACCGTCTGGATAAAAAAAATTACATGTAAAAAAAGTCTTTTATACATTGTTATCATAAAATTCGTGGACAATCAAGTTAATTGTGAGACTTTATAAGATATAAAAATTTAGAGAACAAACAAATAATTTTCTAATGATAAGAAATTAAGAATTGAGAAATAGTTATACTAAGAGGCAACTTGCTCTATACTACACCATTTGGCCTATCTTCAGCACAAACCTATTCATTCATATTTCTTTATGATGTTGGAGCTTCATTTCTTTTCTGTCTCGTTAAATAATAAAGTCAAATTTTATTAGATAATTGTAGTCTTAGCTGAATTCAGGCCGATTGGTAATTTACTTATTTTTTAACCATGAAAAAGGGGAAGAGTCATTGGTCGTATTTGTCCGTTCCTTCTTTTGTATATTCTCGTCGCATTCAGTGATGCTCGTACTGTAGCACAGTAATGGCCTATTGGAACGGCGGTGCAACATATTATATGTTCTATCATTTCCGTCACAATCATTGAGGTCCAAAAATGCTAAGAAGAATGAGCAGAGGGTATTTGAATCCGATCACACCTCACCGAATATAATTTGGTCCGATCCTTGATCCTATAAATTTTATTAGTACTAGAAAAAATTAGATCAAATTGACATTTGAATCGGATCAAACCGAACAAAATACATTATTAATTCGATCTTTAGTTATAAAATGTTTTTCACTGTTAGACCATGATTCTCTGATCAACATCAAACCAGACTATTGCAAACCCCTAACTATTAGCTATATCAAACCCACTCTAAACCCAAAACCCAACTTAATTACGAAGAGGTAGTTTGGTTGGATGTATTTGTTTATATTGATTTTTAATTACATAATTAATTGGGTGCAATCTAAGATATTTCTTTCAATTGAAATTGCATTCAATTCCACTATAACTTACACAAACAAATGATATTATTGTTTAATTGTATGCACGTAGACTTATTGATTACATACTCCCAAATACATCCGATCAAACATCCTCTAACTCAATCGAATAAACTAAATGAGGTCTCATCGAGCCGTGCATGTTGCACTCGTAAGTGCAACATAACTCGATCCAAACCAAAACTACGATCCTCGGAGCACATACGAGCTTAGATTCACGGAACATCTTGAAGATCCTATCAAAGTCAAAAAGAGAAACACAAGCATTTGTCTATAAATAGACTATTAGGCATTCCAGATAAAAGACGTATCCTTTTCCACTGATCTTAACATATCACTTGTCTCTCTAAACTCTCAATCTCACTGCATTTACTTTCCACGATCTCTTTACAATAAAACTAATGTTGACCGGCGGAATGTAGATGAAGGAATTGCTCTCGTCATTCTACAAATCTTCAACGTTAGAATCAGAACCCGAGAATTTCATGTTTTGAAACTGTACGTTTTGTAGAGATTTAAACATAATAAGGTTCCATCCAATAGAGCACCCGAGAAGAAGAAACAACACAAGACTTGAAAAAAAAAATCAGTGCAAGTTCCTGTCTCTTAATGTAGCTCTGTCCAACTCCAAAAACTAGCAATGTTATCAAATGAAAATAGCCTGACTCAATAACTAAGGCTCTTTCTCTAACATTCCAGCCATTTAGCTCATTTACATCCGTCGATCATTACGTGTTCCCAGTCCCATCCATCTAACTGTGCGCCCCCATCATCAACCGTTGATCCATGATCAGATCCAGTCCCGTTGTTTGCATGATCACGATCGTCCACTTCCTTCTCGTTGGTTTCTTCCTGATCACCGACGACCCTCGTTCCTCTCATTTCATCATCAGTCAACGATGAGATCAAACCATCAGTCTCCTGCATATCGTCGTAATCATCCACTTTCATGTACTCATCATGTTTTGATCTTCTATCTTCACCGTCAGTCGATGATTCATTTAAACCGCCGATCTCCTCTTGGTCGTGACCAACCGCACCGGTTCCCAATAAAGTTTCGCCGATGATCTGCACGACCAAAATACCAACGTTGTAAAAAAAAAATTTGATTAATGTGCAACTAACTAGGGTGTCCGAATACTCCTACCACAAGGCACATGCAAGTATCATAAGTGGAGTAAAGGTGGAAGAAAAGGGCACTCTCAATTTTGAAATACAGTCAAAATTACATGTAAAATTTGTAACAAAATTAGTAAATGAACTAATCAATAAAATTTATCCCACTTATCACAATTCAAATCTACTCTCCTCATTCATATTCAGATTCCTGACTCCGCACCACTAGTGAATCATCATCGTCCCATCTATTATCGAAGTGATGATGAATGTCTAGATCCAATGAGCAATTGACCAAAAGTCACATTCAGAATGGAGCAGTAGCCCCGTGTAACCAACGAAGAAGCTAGTCCCTATCAATCGAGTACCCTAATTCCAGGTCACATGGAAATTCAAAGATCGTAAACCTGTACCGTACGTACCAGAAAACTCAACAATAGAGAATTTTATGAGAAAAACACATGGTTTAACCGTTCTATAGCGCCAAAACCCACCTACCAGCAGTGATGGCAATGGGGCGGGGCGGGTACCTCAATTCCCATGCCCCGCCCCACGCTACTACGGGGCGGGTCGACCCACTCTTACATATTGTTAAAAAAAATACAAGTAAATTTTACTTTTTACAATAAAACGTAGGGGAAAACACTTTAAGAATGAAAAATATTGATAATAGAATGGATAATTGAGCCTAACAAGTTGAAAGATCAACTCTAAATAGTTGAAAAAAAGTCAAAATAGGATAAATATGTATAGATATTGTAAGAAATTGAGATAAAATGAGTCTAGAACGGGGCGGGGCGGGACAGGGCGGGTCGAAAGTAGATACCCATGCCCCGCCCCACGCTACTGCAGGTCGGGTAATACCCGCGGGGCGGATTGAAATTGTCATCACTACCTACCAGCTTAGCCGTCGATAAGGGGAAAAAAATTCATCGAACTGCCGGTTCAGTACTGCTTCACAAAACCACACGTATGATGGTAAGCAAGCTAAGCCAATTACCTGGGTCACGTGAAGACCAACGAGGCTGGCGACGACTTTGGAACTCTTGGAGTCGGCAACGGATTGAGGAAGCCCCAGCCGAACCATGGCTACGAACGATCTCAACGACGCGATGTAGTACACCAGAGCCAGCGACGAGTGCGACCCGTCAACGATCGCCCCGTTCCACGCCGCTCCCAACGTCATCGCCGACAGCAAGGCAATGTACTGCCACGCCACGTCCGGCGCCACCAGGCTCACGTTGTACTTCTCCGGCGTAGACGTCACCGATAGCTTGCTCTCCTTCACCTAAAAACAACCACAAACACGTACATATAATTTCAATTGGGCAGATAAAATTTCACTAATGATTGTGAAAAACCACTTAATTTCGATAAGTCAAGTTGTTGTGAGGTTGTTTTGAGAATGTTACGCTCTATCAAAAGAAAGTCAATTCTAGAGCTAGAAGTTTACACATTCCTACAATACGTTGTGGATTAATAAACTGCTAATATTAAAAGTTTAGAGATTTAAACACACGATCACTTGATCAAATCAGCTTCGATAACATATCATAAACAAATTGTTCACAAAATTTGAAATATTGGGAGAGTTTTCATTATGTAACGCCAATGTAGTCAAAATCCCCCTTTACAACTAAAAAAACTTATGGTTATACGCTTCTATGTCACCAAAACGCTTCTACGCATAATCACCTTTTTTATAACCAATGTAGTAAAAAATTGCGCTTTAAAACCTAAAAACTTGCTGTTTTAGGTTTCTAGATCACATAAACGATTCTAAGTAGAAACGCGTTTTTGACTATATTGAGTAAGGCTTAATATTATACCTTTTTAGTTAGGGTAGGGAGCAAAACGGAGAGGGTGAACATGTTGCCAACATCGGATAGAATAGTGAGCTCCAGCGCCCACAGCAGCCTTCTCCCGGCGAGGAGGGCGGCGGCGAGACCGGCGGCCGCCGAAGCGATGTAGAGGATCGCGAGGTGTGCCGGCGGCGCGGTGAAGCCCGCGTTGAAATCAACCTAAACATAATTAAAACTCACGATTACGAAAGAGATCTTAATTAAAATTGATAATGGGCTTCATTGATTGATTGAAAACCTGGCCGCTCTGCTTCCTTCGATCCCATGAAACGCTTAGCCGCAGCATTATTGAGAGGGATCGAATCGCTTCGACGAGAGAGAGAGAGAGAGAGAGAGACCGTTCGTCAACAGGCGCAGTGAAAAAGTTTCTTTTGACAGCAAGAGTCGTCTGGTTGTTGTTGTTGTTGAAGGATACCGTATTTAGCGGGATGCGGCGAAGGTGGGAAGATAAAAACTGAGAGAGAGAGAGAGAGAGAGAGGGGAGAAGTAATTAGTGGACTACTAGGATTAGGAAACGGAATTCTAAGGGGAGAAGGATCAAGGAAGTGTGGTTGATTAATTACTTAGCAAGTTGTAATAGCTCATTTGATCGAATGATTTGGGCTGAAACGCGTGCGTGATCGGGAAGAAGAGGGGAAATCTCAGTTGTGGGCCCAAATTATAGTTCTCCGTTGATCCAAATATTTGGGCTGAACCGTGGAGTTCGTTGATGGAGGGGAAAGCCCAGCGCTGGGCCCAATATCGGGTGGTGACAAAAATAAAATAATGCGGTGAGCGTGGATCGAACACGCGACCTTCAGATCTTCAGTCTGACGCTCTCCCAACTGAGCTATCCCCGCTTGTTGATGTAATTTTACGCAAAGCAATATTCTAAAATTACAATTGTGGTCCAATGCTCAAAACATTTCCATAATCTAATTCTTGATCAGAGGTTTGATTCTTTGTAGGAACATTAACCATAGATATCAACTAATTCTTAGATATTGAGAACACCCATAATAAATGCGTTTGGCTCGCTTCTTTTTTTTATAAGAGAAGAAATCCGTCTTGCGACGGTAAACCCCGACCCCTATAGATATCCGACAAACTCTGAGAGCATTTAATACGAGATTACAGCCCTTCCGGTGGCCACCGAGGGGGTAACACAGAAGTTTGGCTCACTTCTAATACAATATTAAACAAAAATTGGTACATAAGAGAAAGAAGAGAAGTATGTAGTTGAAAAAAATAGTACTCCCTAAGTCTGGTTGAATGGTCTCTTTGTTATTCTTTTTTGTTTGGTGACTGTTGGGATTTTTAGTGGTGTGAATGGAAATAAAAGAGGAAAGTTTCAAGAGAGTCTCTTGAAGTACCATGTTGGTAAGATGTGAGAAGGCATGGCCTCGAATTCGATCGATTTGATGTAATATGTGATTAAATTGGTTTGTGTAACCAAATCAGTGGCGGATCCAGGAATTCTACGTAGGGGTGTCCTCTATAAAAAATTAAATTAAATTAAATATTAGAATTAAATTAAATAATTATTAAATATGAAAATATCTAACTAATAAAAGTTTCATTAAAAGTTCAGACGTGTTTCATCAAATGATAAAATGCATTCGGTGTTTATACTGCTCAACAAATATCTCTTGACATATCTTACTAGACAAGGATATCACGTAATTGAGTTTAATCGTTAGGTTTTGAAAATAATTTGAGATAAGAATAACATTTCACTATTATATTTGGATCTAAAACACAATAACAAATGAGTTGTAGCGTAATTGAAAATATATTAACTAATAGTGGCAGTGTCCCAAATTTAAATCACATAGACTACTACTTAAATATTATTTATACCAATACGCAAACTACTACGAGAGATTGGATAATCATTTTCCCAAAATTTAAAGGTGTCCCACTACCACTTAAACTTTTTTTTTTCTCATACACAAATTACTATCGTAGATTGAATAATCGTGTTTCCAAATTTTAGGGGTGTCCCGGGACACCCCTAACCATGCATGTATCCGCCACTGAACCAAATGAACCAACCGAGTTGAACCAATTCGAACCGAACCGATATGGCAATTGGAATAACCAAACCGGTCCAACTTCCATGAGGCCGAACCAATGCAATGGTTGAAATATTTTAAGCGAACCAATGCAATGGTTGGGGTGTAACCACCCATATGAAGAGTTGCCTCCCTTCAATGCATCCCTTCATTTTCTATAAATAGCACCATACCCCCTCTTGTTTGAACTACGAGTTTTACATGGATTTTTCCCGGTACTGAAACTCTGCCAAAATCCAAGACTAGTTTTTCTGCATTCTTTTCAAAGAGAAAATAGAGTCAAGTGTGGTTCTTGCAGTTTCGCTGCGTTCGATGGTTTCTGGGGTTTGAAGTATCGCTACGCCGGAAAAGGTACGTCCTTTCGATCCTGGGAGGAATCATTCCACAACCTTGGGTACTTGAGGGGAATAAGATTCTTTAAGGAGAGATAGTGAATTCTATCGGCTAGGACGCTTGCATGTGTCTTTGCATGTTTTTTCTTAATCTTATGTGTTTGCTTGTGTTGCAAAAAAAAAAAAATAGTATACGTGAACAATTTTCCCAACAGTGACAAAGAAAAATTCATCACCAAATGCTTTCATTATTAACATCAAGCAAGTCCACAAGAGTGGCTTAGATGGTCACTTGTAGTCTTGTTGTTGGCCACAACAAAACTAACGTATGAGTGATGGCTTTCGAAATTCAAGCAAAAAAACCTACTAAATTCAAATATGCATCTTTATCAATTCCATTACCCTTGATTGTTCTCCTTTATAAAATTAAAATGGTGGCAGGTTGAAAAATACCCTTTTACTTTTAGGTTTTACCAAAGCTTGCCAAGCACATCCTCAGCAATCTATCTGCCTAATCCATAAGATGGATTGGTACAATTAGCGAATTTGATCCATTAACTATTAGAATCAGGAAGTAGAGATTTGTCGACAAATATCGTTTATGATTTATGAAGCAACTGATTTCTGTTGTGTGATTCTCTTTCTATGCTGGTACTAAATTCTACATACATATTCACATTATATTCCCAAAAAAATCCATAGATTTACGCGTAAGATTAGAGCCTGGAATCATGATTCCCCTTCCTCTCAACTTTCAGTTCCTAAAACGGAATTAAAGATTTGGTGGAGGATTAGATTTGGTGGAGGACAAGACAACAACACCAGTTAGGAATGACAATGGGCAGGTTCGGGGCGGGTATCTCGATATCCATAGTCGCCCCGTGGCAGGTCGGGTAATTTTTCACTAATTTACAATTTTGTAATATGCCAAAATATGATGTAATAAAAGGAAAATCATTAGTAATTTGACTAAAATTACATGTAATTTAGGCAAAAAAGGGTCGAGAATGGAGCGGGTCAGGGCAGGTCGGGTCGATGACAAATTGACAATACCCATATGCCCACCCCGCCTACGGGCGGGTCCGTCAAACAGGTCGGGTAAAACGGGTCAGGTCAAAATTGTCATCCCTAGCACCCGCTACTCCCAATGGCTTTCAGTTACATTGATGCCCTCGACTCAGTGGCGGAGGCAGGATTTGAAACTACCCCTGTCCTCTTTTCATAATATAGATATATAAATATTTAATTAATAATTATTTAATAAATAAAATTAAAACTAATTATATCCAAATAATTCATTCACATATAAAAAATAATCGACTAATAAAATCACTGTTTTTATAAGCAACCACGACGGAATTTCATATTGTGAAAAAACACAAAGCATTTGTTGTCTACAATGTTAAGTAAGTCTCTTTTAATGTACCGCACTAAACAATCATTAGCAAACTGGTCGCCAATTCAACTTCAAAACTTGTTCTTAATATAACTCAAAGCTGAGAATGTTCTTTCTGCACTTGTAGTTGCAAATTGGTAGAATCAAAACTAGTGGAATTCTTGTCGCTGAAAAATTCCAGGATTGTTGGGGAAAAACGAATAGACATAAGGAGAAAAAAGATTTTATTAGGTCTTTATTGCAATTAAAAGTTCGTTTATAGTATAAAAAAATAATTTTATATCAATTTATGAACAACTAATAAGTTGTGTTGTACTGATAAAATACTATAATACCACCTTTAATTGTTTGTTCCATCATTAATATAAATATATATGGGTATTTTTTTCCACTCTGAAATTTGCCCCTGTCCCGCGACAAGGGTTAATGCCTCTGCCTCCACCTATGGCCTCGTTACCCTCTATAAGATATGGTGCATTCAGTTACGTATCAAGAAATAATCAATGAGTAGTTCAACCTATCTTCCAACTCTAAAATTCCTCTCTTCTCCATCAATCGGCCACAGACCAAATCTTTCTCTTCTTTCACAATCTTCCTCAAGTCCTTCCTCTACATTTTTGTGGCTAACCATATCCTATTACGATATAGCTAGAACGTCAAGATCCATACCCTCCATCACATACATTACGTATGATGATTTGATTCACACCAAATTAGATCTATAAGTGAACCGAGAAAATCGTAAACGAATCATATCAAAACCGAGCACTTCTACTATACCAATTCTACTTCTACTATATCAAAACCGAGCACTTCTACTTCTACTATATCAAAACCATATTATTACACTGGACAAGATTGAATCAACCTTTTCTCTTATTCTAAAATTCTGATATACTCGAATTTCATTCATATTTTTTGGATGAATCAGTTCATTCAAATATCAATGTGCTCCCATACCAATTCTGATCTGGGTCCAGATCCAACTTGATCATCATATATACCCACACCTCTAATAACATTAGGAGTCAGGACAAAGAAGGGATTGGAAAACATTCTATAAATTTGGGGGTGGAACATGAGAGGCCAGCATCATCTAGGGTACACCCCCAGTGGTTTAAATGGAGAAAGAGAAAGAACAGTCGTTCCCTACCGGCTTGCTTGCTTCATGATTCCAGCATCTTAAATGCACACAAAGACAGTTACAGAGAGAAACAGTGCAGAAAGGGGTTTTTAGTGGGGGAAGGGGGACAAAAGTGGGTTAGGCGGATGGGAGATTCCCTGTTCGAGTAGTAATTAGGGGTATGTTGCAGCCCACGCCATGGTCAGCGCAGGATGCAGATGCAGAAGCAAAAAGAAAGGGACGATAGAGATAACAAGTTTGGTTTCTTGGTTTATGACACCAATTTTTCTTGTTATTTTATCGAAAATTTATTTGACATGAGAATCAAATATCAACTCAATGGATTTTGGGCATGGTTGGTAGGTGTATTCTCCCACCATAAAACAAACTTGCAAGAATCTTGTTTATGATCCTTGGATCGATAATCCGAGAATATTAGTTTTGATGTATTGGGGTATCCGTTTGTATAGAAGTTTTAATTTTTGTGCTTATCCTAATTGTTGGGTCAGTTTATGCATTGGTGAAAAGGAGCATATATTAACTAAATGTGTTAGGTCATTTCATCAAATACACTTCGTGATCGGGAATAATTTGTTCTCCATTTTTTAGTTGAGATAAAAACATAACCTAATTATTGGTGCCTACAACAGTTGCTCTCCTGTCGAGAGGAGTAAATTGTCTTATATGATGTTCGGTTTGTGGGAGATAACAAGAGAGTATTGAACATTTGTTTTTCGTTTTTCCCTGGTCATCTAGTTATGGGCCTTTGTGAGAGCGACGTGATTTCCTCGGTCTTGACTGTTAATTTTTGTTTATGGTGACTTCATGTTATACTAAATGTGCAATCCCAATTCCCAAACCTTATTCTCCAACCTCCAATATGTCTGTCAGTTGTGGAGCATCTGGATCTCGCAATGAAGTGGTTTTCAAAAATACTCAACAACGTACATGTTCGCTTGTTCGTCTATTTTCTTTCCAAATCCTTGAAATGTTCTCTCCCTCCCAACTCACCCTGTATGCTCTCTTCCGTCCCTCTACTTTGGCTCCTAACTTTCTATGAGTACCCCCTGAAGACCTAGTGAAGATAAACTTTGGTGTGTTGGATCCTTATATTGCAGAATTGTTTGCTGCAAGAGATGCCATTTCGGTTGTGATATCAAAAAGCTTGCCTCGTATCATCGTGGAAGGAGATGCGGAAGTAGTCATTCCACAGGTTGGCCAAGATGTGGTGTCGTAACCTTTTGGTGGGCCCCTGTTCCGGGAGTGTCGTAAGCTAGTCTAGTCTAATCCTCTTTGTATAGTGTTTAGGGTCGTAGGGTGGTTTTGAGGAATGGACTTCCAATTGAGCTGCCCATAGAGTAGCACATATAGCCGTGTTGATGTGCTCTTTAGACTAGCTTATTTCGTTTTGTATGGGGGCTTCATTGTAGTGAGGTGTGTGAAGTCTTGAAGCTCTCACGACAACTTGAGTTATTGGATCAAATAGTTCTTGACATGGTATGAGAGCATACTATGTTCGAGAAGTTTTTTGTTTGAATTCTAGCGACCCCTTTGATAAACACATGGTGTCTGATGCATGTACAAATTTCAAACAAATATGAAGGTCTTTTCATTTGAGGGGTATGTTAGTCTGTAGTATAACATCCATCCACTATCGAATCTCTCTAAAAAAAACTCGAATTATTGAAATCAATCAATTATTGACCGTTCAACTCTAATTAAAGTTGGAATACTTGTTATTCTTTAGTCATTAATAATAACGACTGAAAACCAATATATTGTACCATAACTAGTTGAAAGAATTACAAATTCTAACTCCATAATCCAAACACCATCTTTCACGAACCCAACTCCAAGACATAACCCGTCGGCGGGTTTGGGATCCGACCCGTTTATGCTTTTTTGGAGGAGGAAGTTATAATGGCTGCAGAATGGCGCGAACGGTTTTTTCCTTCTCTTTCTGAAATAAAAAGGACCTCAACGGCCCGGCCCCCTTCATTAAAACCCCTGGTCCCTGCGGTTTTCGACAGCTGCTAGCAGTACACCACACTCTGTTTTCATTTCCCCCCTCTCTCTCTCTTCCTCTGGTTTGTTGGCTCCAAAGCAAGCGGCAGCTAAGCTAATCCCCTCTCTCTTTTATCACCAGAGAGAGAGAGAGAGAGTAGAAAAGGCAAGCAAAGCAGCGCCAGAAACCCACATGTTTCAGAATCATCATGTAGCGATTCCCTTCCCTTTGCCATTAATTCCCCCGTCTGGCAAGTTTTTCTTCTTCCTTCAAATTGAACAACAACAACAACAACAAAATTGACAGAGAAAATTTAAGGCATAGGGAGAATTTATGGAGGAGGTTGTGGGGTGGTCTCGTGGGTCGCCCCCCTATTCAATGCTCTCTATCTCTGTTTCTCTCTCTCTCTCTCTCGTCCTTCTTCCCCTCTCTTTGATGCTTTCGTTTTTGGGTAGTCGAGATTTGTTTTAAATGCTCCTCTCCTTCCCCCCAAACTGTTTAAAATGACCCTTCTCGCCGAGTCCCTCTCTCCAGAGTTCCATTGGCAATTTTTTTCCCGTCCTCTGTTATCCCCCTTTCTTTCCTCTGTTTCTGGGTTTGAAGCTGTTTCGTTTGTTGATGTGAAAGTGGTTCAGTGTGGTATTGGCCCGGTTCACTCAGACGGAAAGAACCACAAAAATTGGTGTTTTCCCCCGTTTTGATTGAGCCGTGCCAATATCTCAATGCTACTTTCATCGTTGCCCTTTCTCGCCGTCCCTGTTTCATATCGAAGAAATCGTGCTCTGTTTTTATGGCTTCCTCTGTTTTTCTGCTTTCCTGATTTGATTTCCTTTGGTGCGTTCATCAGGTTTCCCGCGCGCATTTCAGGGTTCTTCAAAAGAGATTTGAGGGAATCGCAAAGGAGCGACGTCGTACGGGGCGAGTAGCTACTGATCCATGTAATCCGGAGGGGAGTGTAGGTCTTCTATCAAGGAAGAGCAAAGGAATTTAGGTCTTCATGGGCGTTTTTTTTTTATAATTATAATAGTTTGAAAAAGGGTATATAATAGTCTAATAGAGTAGTATTATTGTACATGAATCTAATTAATTATGATTTATTGTACATTTACGAAACTCCACTAATTACTTTTTGAATTATAGCTAGGTTTATTTTGGTTGAATCGGTACATGATTCAATTTCTTCGTCACAGTCATATTTGATTAAGTATCCGACATTATTCCGAATTCAATTTTGAACCTAACCAAATTGTAACACATTTTTTTTTTTTGGTAATTCGGTTACGGTGAGCATATAACACCATTTATAAGAACTTTTTTACATTGCCAACATTTGTTCGATCGGGCCTTTGCCACTGCACAATATTTTTTATAAATAAAACGTTACATGTTCATAAAACGATCGCCCAAACATCCAACACTCAATCCGACGATTGTTGACATTTTAAAAATATACTTGCATAGCGTGGGAATTGTTACAACTCCATAAATATTCAGTGGTGAAAAGGTAAATAGTAAAACAGAAGGAAAAAAGGTCCCATACAGACATTCGCAATAAATACAAGGAGAAGGGACAATACAGAAAGTTTTTTTGCTTAATTAAGTAGGCACAACGCATATTATTCTTTTGTGACCAAACCCCACCATTAAAATAACACGTTTTGGTATCAAATTATAGCCCGATTCCATTTACAGCCCCCCACGTGGTAATTTATTACCCTCGCCTGTCCTGAAAGACGTTTTTGCTAGTAAATAGGACCAACCAAACCAACAAACAGACTAATGCCATAATTAATTGTCATTAGTTGGTGGGTTTAAGGTAAAGTTGGCAACAAAAAATCTTCCATACCTAATAGTGTTCCCTATCAAAACGTGACAAAAACTCACCATTTAGGGTATAAGCTAAGTCTGATTTTCACGTACACATTATTCTAAATTGGGCTGATCACATTTGTACTCCTTTGTACTACTATATATTGTTTTAATAAACAATACTTTGGTATCTTTCGTGCAAATACGTCTACACACTATGTCATTTGCCTATGTCAATTGTCAAGTTCCTTCCGGTAAAATTTTCGTCCAAATGCATTGCTAATGGTGTTGTTCATGTATATTAAATGTATCGACAACCTCTCACAGATTATGCATATTCGACGACATGTATTATCAATCGGTTCGGCTATGGATTTGGGGATGAGCTAGTGAATGAAAGTCTGTGAGGGGGCCAAAAGCCTTCATCAAATGAAAAAGGGACGAGATGTATTGGACAGCATCTTGGAACTCACCGACGATCCAACTAAACCGCTCACAAGTCCCGCCGGATAGAATACAAGCTCAAATCGGATGGACTCCTCCACTTATAGGATGGACCAAACTCAACATCGATGGGGCATCACAAGGCAACACAAGGGCATCAGGGGGCATGAGGTTTACAACGAGACTCATATGGCAAATGAGTTAAAGGATTTATCTACAGGATAGGCAGTAGCGCGGCAATTGTGGCATAACTCTGGGCAATTCATGAAGGTCTAAATCTTGCTTGGAAAAGTGGACAAAGATGTATCATTCTTGAAACTGATTCTCGGATAGCTATTGAGTTGATATCCCATCGTATAGATCCGATCCTCCCCCATGCTACCATTTTGGATTCTATCAGGCGAAAGTTGGCTCAAGGATGGTTGGTTCGCATTGTTCATACGTACCGCAAGAGAAATAGAGCCGCGGACTTGCTCTCAACGCATAGTCTCGTCTATTCTTTTGTGTTGTATGAAATTATGAACCCTTCACCTGAACTTCAACAGATTATTTTCGAAGAATTTCAAGAAATGTGTTTTGCTAGGAACATTGTAAATCGGACTCTAGTGCGGGAAGTGGTAACTCCACCTCTCTCTCCCACCTCTAACTCTACTTGGCCTTAGGCCTCCACTGAATAAAAAAAATGAAAAGGGGAGAGATTAGGTGGGTAACAAAGAGTTGCTTCCTTTCCTTGTGAACACATTTATTTGTGCTAGGAAAATCAAACCAATCGATGCCTCTCTCTGCACAATTTTTTTTGTTGCCTTTGGCAATGCTGCTGCGGCTATCACTTTGGCAGTCAGACAAAGATTCCTATCTCCCCTCATTCATTTCTCTCCTGTCTCCCCTCTTCTCTGGCTAAAATTTACTCCTCTCTTTTTTACTGCTCCTTGTTCCCTCCATTAATGAAGGTTCTATTTAGCTTCTCTCTTCTCTTTCCCTAAAAAAAAAAATAGTTTAACAAAGACATCATCTCCTTCACAATATCATGATGAACATATTCTAGATATCACAAATCCGCAGTATAAGTTGTTGTATAGAAAAGTTGTACACAATAAAAAATCGAGACCACTTCAGCTCATTTTTTGCAACAATAGATAAAAATGACTTGAGCACACAGAGTTTAACGATATCATTCCTACATAAAATTCTAATATTTTACCTTGTTAATCAACTCTCTTATTCTCTTCTCTGCACCCTTGGCAATCAAATCTACCACTTACGGGCCACGAGGGAATCCATTAACACATTGCACATCATCTTTTGTCGAATGAAACATCCATCATCTAGATTCCATCGAAGTTAATTTCAATCAAAATCGGTAATCAACCATTTCCCGAAACCTTGGGAAATATTATTAATACCAAAATGTTATGCACAAGAACCCTCCTCCACTTCCTTAATTTCAAAATAACGACTATCATAAAAAAAAAACAAATGCACAAGCCTTCTCAGTTTATCTAAACTAAGCCTTGTAGATATTTCAAAATCACCATCACTAGTATTTATCTTCTTTCACCAGAAGTGGATTATCTCGCGACTAGGCTCATTCCTTTAGTTTAGGTGTTCATAAGTTTGAGATTTTGAATTTGGGTCTAAATTTTTGGATCATGTATGATACTATGAGTATATTTCAAAATCGCTTAATTTAAGTATCAAGCAAGAGTGCCCTTTTAGCGTCTCACTTTCTATAAAAAATTGCTAGTATAAGACTCCGTTATCGCAATATTTTTTGCCATGATACTTTGGAATCATGGAAAGTATCTTGATAAAGGACTCAATCAACACAAAAATTGCTAGTATAAGACTTCGTCATCGCAAATCTTTTCACCATGATACTTTGGAATCTGCAAAATCAATGAAGAACAAGAATAATATTAGGTCATTTATCAGGTTTATTCCAACCTTTCACTATATATATGTACTTTTGGTTTACTCATAATCAATCAATAACAATATTACAAAATGTATCCTCAAACCGTAATATATTATTCTCCTGTCAATCTCGTCCATATCTCTCCCAAAAGGCATCGGCTCGTTCTTCTCCAATTCGGTCTTCAATCACCAATCTTCAGTTCTTCTCAAATCCCTAATTCTATTTCGCAATCCTTGAATCCCTTTCTTTCTATCTGATTACGTCAGTTCTAAAAAAATCAAATAAGCAAATTTCTTGCATATTAGATACAAAATTGCCACCTCTAATTACTATAATTTTGAAAGCAACCAAAACTTACCTCCGTTTGACAGCTGATCCTAACTCCAACAAGACCGGCATACCTAGTCCATGCCACTAGCTGACACTAGTTAAAGGTTGGCTATGAAGGTTCCAAGGTACTGCGTACAAAAACAGAGACTCAATATGATAGTAATATGTTATTTTGCTTCCCCCACGGCACCAATTCTTCTAGTTGGATGATCAAACACGAAGAGCTTTCCCATTGAAAATCATGTAAAACGAATAAGAAGAATTTTCAACAACAAAAACTATACCTATTCCCTCACATGCCCACTTATTCCCACCAACTCAGGCCGTTCGATTTTGCCCATTAAACGCCCAATTGAAGAAGCTGTTACATTGCAATTGTCCACCCAAGAACGCATGTGCTTACGTATGTATGATAATAGAATCCTAATCATTATTAGGGGTAATTAGCATAAATGGTAACAAACCTTTGCACTTAGTACAAAACGGTCACAAATCTTTAATTTGTAACAATATGGTAACAAAACTTTGAAATTGTATAAAATGGTCACCGCTATTTAATTTGTGACCGTTTTGTTTTAAATGAAAAGGTTTGTTACCGAATCGTTACAAATTAAATGTTTGTCATGTTTTGAGGTTGGGTAGTTTGTTCGTTAAGTATATGACACTAACCACTTGAACAACATATAAGATGTCAGCTCATGTGTTCATCGACATATTTGCTTTGCCAAATAAGAATGCTCTCAGTTGACCTTTCAATTTCGATACCAATCTATCAAAAACAAATTTCGATACCAAGAAAGTAGACATAGTTTTTTCAACTAAAAAGCAGTCTGGAACCCGTTTGTGAGCCATTGAATTCTCTCATTGTCATCCTTTATGACGATCATATCATTCACATACATTAACAAAACCACCATACAACTAGAGCGAATTGTAACGGTGATTGAGCGTTCAAACTTTTGAACTTAATTTGTACAAAACGGTCACCAAAAGTCTAATTTGCAACGACACGGTAACAAAAGTTTGAACTGGTATGAAATGGTCACACTGTTTAATTTGTGACTGTTTTGTTCTAAGTAAAAAGTTTTGTTATCAAATGGTTACAAATTAAAGGTTTGTGACTGTTTTGTACTAAGTGCAAAGGTTTGTGACCATTTATGCTAATTACCCTCATTATTAGTGTTGCTTAATTACGATACTTAAGAAACCACGTTGGTATGCAAGAAAGCTGGATTGGGAGTTCCATCGTAGCATTTGGCATTGAAGTATCTCTTACTTTTAGTGATGACAAAAATATCGGTAATTGTGGATATCCGTCTAAATCCGACTTAATTGGGTAGGGTAAAACCCAAACCCAAAAGATTTTTAATGGGTACGGGTAAAACCAGAACCCGAATATTGTGAGTAATGAGTGGACATGGTTTTCTTACTATCCAATCCGAACCCGCCCAATTATATACATGCATATGTATTTTTTCTAGGAATGATCATTATTTTTCTCTAACATATTTTATATTAAGCATATAAATATAATATATTCATGAAATTGTGTTGTTTTAATTAATTTTCTTCATTCTAGTGAATTATTGTTGTACTTTTCCTCTTATGTAATGTGAGAATATTGTTGAAGGAAGCTCGGTCAATGGCCTTGATCAAGCCAATTCAAACGGTACAATCGTGAAAATGGAAAGAAATCAAAAAGAGATGCATTACCTTGTATGCCTAAAGTCAAAGAAGGAAGGCTTCTAACAAAGACGTTGAGGAGAGCAGATGTATAAAGAGGAGCGGTTTATGAGTTAGGATGGCTACCTTTTCAATCGAAGCAAGAAAGGAAGAGCTGGAAGTTAGCTAGAATTCTTGCAAAGAAAAGAGAGCGTATCAGAGTGATAGCTTAGCGGTTTAAGTTGCTATTGCTTAGTTCTGAGTGGTAGTCGAACTTAGTTAAGGTGATCTACCAGCTGAAGGCTGAGAGTCCAGTGTTCGGACTTGTAACAGGAACTCAAACAACCGAGCAACTAGTTATATGTTGAAGATCTCAAGAGGAGATACTTCAACCGTGGATTAGTCAGTACAGGGATTCTTATTCTCCCTGTACTGGATACCACGTAAAAATTCCCTTGTCTCATTTCTTTATTGCTGCATCATCTACATTTCCATTTGACTGTGTGCTTGAGCTCTGCTTGAAACAGGGGACTAGGTTCAAGATCGAGAACCTGAAGAAGACGAAGTCTATCTCGGTTGGTCCTGAGTCTGGTTGATTTAAGGGCTTAAGTCCAAGGCCTGTAAATCTTTCTACTGGGCCAAGACTTAAAACTAAGAAGACAGGCCCACTGCAACTCAACTCTCTTTACCGTGCTTCAAACAAAATTGCTTTTCATTTTCAGTATCTCGTTTGACCTTCCTCCATCTATCTTATCGTCATCGTTCTTGTGTTAGGGTTTCGTTTTTACAGAAAGGAAATCGAAGAGATTGGCCACCGGTCTCGCGCTCGACCTCGTTCAACACGTGGTATCAGAGCCCGGCTCCGGAATCGAGAGGTTTAACAACCCACGGAGAAGATGAGTTCGAGCTCGGCGAGCGGAGCTGGAATCTACATGGCTGATGGTTTTTCGCAAACTCGACCACCTCGCTTTGAAGGCGTACACTACGGCTACTGGAGAAACAGAATGGAATTGTTCATTGGATCTACTGATCCAGATCTTTGGGACATCGTGATGGATGGGCCATTGGAAGTCAAGGAAGCTCGAGGAAAATGGACCGATGAGGATAAGAAGAACTTTCAGCTGAATTCGAAGGCCACAAACCTAATGTACTGTGCGTTGGGGCCTGAAGAATACCACAGAGTCACCGGATGCAAGACGGCGAAAGAGATTTGGGATAAACTCCAAATTGCTCATGAAGGAACGTCTCACGTCAAGATCTCCAGAATCAACAGCTTGAAGCAAGAGTTTGAGTCCTTCATCATGAAACCAGAGGAGTCAATCAAAGAAATGAACGACAGATTTACAACGATCGTCAACAGCCTGAGGAACTTGGAGGTTGAATATCCGAGTGCAGATCTGGTTCGCAAAGTCCTCTGGGCACTGCCTAAACGTTGGACTCCAAAAGTTACAGCTATAGAGGAGTCCAAGGATCTTACTCGACTCAGCCTAGACGAATTGATAGGTTCCTTGATTACTCATGAAGAGAAATTAAAGAGAGAAGATGTTGATGAGCCTAAGAAGGATAGACGAAACATAGCCTTCAAAGCCTCGTCATATGAAGAAGAGATGGAAGGATTAGAAGATATGGAAGATGAGGAGTTAGCTCTTCTGAGCAAACATGTTGCTAGGCTACTGAAGATGCGACGTGACAGAAGAAAAGGGAATTCACCAAGCAAGGGAGAAGAAAATAGAGATCAGAAGGAAAGGAACCGGTTTGGCTACAAAAACAGAAGAGAAAACAGCATTGAGAAGTCTCAGCAACAAACCAATTGCTATAAATGCGGGAAGACCGGTCACATGAAAGCAGATTGCCCACTCACGAAGAAGGCATACACTGCAACATGGAGTTGCAGTGAAGAAGATGAAGAAGAAGTCTGCAGACAGGAAGCATACATGGCAATTGATGCAGAATCAGAGGATGAAAACGTCAACCAGGTAAGATCCTATTACTCTGACTCTTTTAGTGAGGATGATCAAATGGTAGAAACTATACGAGATATACAGAAGGAATTTACTAATGTTAAACAAAAGCATATCAGAACTAAGAAAGAGTTTGAGATGTTACTATCAAACTATGAAGCACTCAAGTTAGAAAATCACAAACTGGAAAACACTTTGAAGAATGCTTTGAATGAGAATGGAATACTTAAAAGTAAACTTACTGCCTCAGAGGATAAAGTAAGATACCTAGAAAGAAACAGAGCTTCAACTAATGGATTCAGAAATAGAAGAATAATTGAATGCCATTATTGCCATAAACTTGGTCATCATATAAGCAAATGCAGAAAACTCATTGCCAAAGAACATAAAATCCAGAATATTTCAAATCACACTAAGTGTTCACATAAAAAACCACAAGAACCTAAACTTGTGTGGATACCTAAAATCAAGTAATCTCTTTTGCAGACCTGTCTTCAAGTGAGCATGGAAGGCAGTGTTTGGATTCTTGACAGTGGCTGCTCACATCATATGACTGGGGATAAAAAGCTTTTTACTGACCTCACACTAAGTAAGAGAGGTAAAGTTTATTTTGGTGATAATTACAGCACAGAAATTCTAGGAAAGGGAACCATAGGTAACTCACCATCTATAAGCAATGTGATGTTTGTTAAAGACTTAAAACACAACCTGCTCTCCATAAGTCAGCTGTGCAAAAATGAAAATCGAGTCATATTTGAACCAAATGGTTGTGTTGTTGAAAACATCCTAACTAAGAAAACTCTGTTTACTGGAAAACGAAGAGGGAAACTGTTTATCATTGATCTAAGTGACAAAAAGACTTTTAATGAATCATGTCTCATAACTGTTGAAAAAGATGACCAATTAGAGTGGCATCGAAGATTAGGACATATAAGCGTAGGGATTCTATCTAAACTAGTAAACTTAGAATTAGTTAGAGGTGTGCCTAAAATTCTGAGCAAGAAAGAATTCTTCTGTGATGCCTGCACTAAGGGAAAACATTCTAGAACTTCATTCAAAACAAAGCAGGTTTTGTCCACTAATAGACCACTTGAATTACTTCATCTAGATCTTTTTGGTCCCAGTAATGTAATGAGCCTGGGAGGTAAATATTATGCATTTGTCATTGTGGATGACTTTTCAAGATTTACCTGGGTTCTGTTTCTGACAAGTAAAGATGAAGCACTTTCGAAGTTCAAAACCTTTGTAAAACAGGTTGAAAATGAAAAACAGTCTAAAATAATAAACATAAGGAGTGATCATGGAGGTGAATTTGAATCAGATAAATTTGAGGATTTTTGTAACATAAATGGAATTCTTCATAATTTTTCAGCTCCTAGAACACCACAACAAAATGGTGTTGTGGAAAGAAAGAATAGGACTTTAATTGAAATAGGAAGAACCATGCTTAATGACTATGGTGTATCAAAGAAATTCTGGGCAGAGGCAATCAACACTGCCTGCTATACAATCAACAGGGCTTTAATCCGTTCTAAATTAAACAAGACTCCTTATGAACTCTGGAAAAATCGAAAACCTAATCTAAGTTATTTTCACCCTTTTGGCTGTAAATGCTTTATTTTGAATACAAAGGATTCCTTGGGAAAATTTGATTCCAAGTCAGATGAATCAATATTTCTTGGCTACTCTACAAACAGTAGAGCATATAGAGTGTTTAATAAAAGGACTCTCAAAGTAGAAGAGTCCATTAATGTTATATTTGATGAGTCTGTGAGAGAGATTGCAGAAATAGTTGATGATGATGATGACTTTGGTCTCGGTGGGAAGCAATTCAAAAGCTCAACTATTGAGAGTACAGAGGCATCTACTACTACTGAAAACACAGACATGGACAGGCCTGAAGCACCTCCACATATTCAGAGACGCCATCCCAGCTCACAGATTATTGGTAATCTGGATCAAGGTATAGTGACTCGATCCAAAACCTATCCTGAGCATACTGCATTCATCTCTCAAATCTTACCTAAAAATATAGATGAGGCTCTAGAAGATGAATTCTGGACAGCAGCTATGCATGATGAAATGCATCAATTTGAAAGAACCAGAGTCTGGGATTTAGTTCCCAAACCTGAAAACAGAACCATAATAGGTACAAAGTGGGTATACAAAAACAAAACTGATGAAAGTGATATCATCAAGAAAAATAAAGCTAGGCTTGTAGCACAAGGTTATAATCAAGAAGAAGGCATAGATTTTGATGAGACTTTTGCACCTGTTGCAAGGTTAGAAGCCATAAGACTTCTCTGTGCCTATGCAGCTGCAAAAGGGTTTAAATTATTTCAAATGGATGTTAAGAGCGCATTCCTAAATGGGGATCTAAAAGAAGAAGTTTATGTGTCCCAACCTCCAGGTTTTGAAAACTCAGAACATCCAGACTATGTTTATAAGCTTAACAAGGCCCTCTATGGTCTTAAGCAGGCTCCTCGAGCCTGGTATGACAAGCTTAGTCAGTTTTTAATTGATGATGGGTTTCATAGAGGCAAAGTAGATAAAACCTTGTTCATTAAAAGATCAAATGGCCACACCTTGTTAGTACAAGTTTATGTAGATGATATCATTTTTGGATCCTCCTGTCCTGAACTCTGTCTAAATTTTGAGAACAGCATGCAAAATGCCTTTGAAATGAGTCTTATGGGTGAACTCAATTTCTTTCTTGGCTTACAAGTTAAACAAACTAATTCAGGCACTTTTATTAGTCAAGGGAAGTACCTTCATAACATGCTAAAACGCTTTAACCTCGGCAACCTCAAATCTGCTTCTACTCCAATGGGTTCTTCAACTAAATTAACAAAAGATGAAACTGGTAATAATGTTGATCATAAACTCTTTAGAGGAATGATAGGTTCTCTGCTGTACTTGACAGCCAGTCGTCCAGACATAATGTATAGTGTCTGTGTTTGTGCTCGGTTTCAAAGCCAGCCTAAAGAAAGTCATCTTTCTGCTGTCAAGAGGATTTTTCGCTACTTAGCTGGCACCCCTGACCTAGGATTATGGTACTCTAAACACTCTAGTCTAGACTTAGTCAGCTACACAGACTCTGACTATGCAGGATGTGTGATTGATCGTAGAAGCACTTCTGGTGCTTGTCATTTCTTAGGATCCTCTCTTATTTCCTGGTTCAGCAAGAAGCAGAACTCAGTAGCACTCTCTACTGCAGAAGCAGAGTATGTAGCTGCTGGTTTCTGTTGTACACAAGTACTTTGGCTAAAATATCAGTTAATTGACTATGGAATTACTCTAGGTTCACTCCCTATTTTCTGTGACAATACTAGTGCTATAAATATGTCTAAGAATCCCATCCAACACTCTCGGACTAAACACATTGAAATTCGATATCACTTCATTAGAGATTTAGTCCAGGAGGGCAAGATTCATCTAGAGTTTATTCGAACTGAGAGTCAATGGGCCGATATCTTCACCAAACCCTTGCCCTCTGATCAATTCCTACATATTAGGCGCGAATTAGGATTATTCTCACTCCAGGATCTACCTAATCTCTCGTAATTCCTACACCTTCCTCTTTCTCTCTCAATAATTGATCCATCTTTCCTTTTCTTCTTCTCCTGATGGATTTCATCCGTCTGGAAACTTACCTTGTTCCCCTCTACTCTCTCCATAAGAACCCTTCGTCAATAGGATCTCTTCGACACTCACTCTTGTTTGCAATTCACCATATCCCTGCTTTTCATTCTCATCCTATCATCATGGTGCTTAACAACCCTCAGCTCCATCCTGCTGTTACCTTCTCCAACAAGGTATTCAGAAAGGATAAGGAGTTTGCTCGCTATGTCCGCCGCTTCCGTGATCGAGCAATCTATCCCTCCTTCACTATTCAGCCTTCTGCTTTTTCAAGGTATGATATGGATATATCTGCCTTGATTCGCAATCTTGGATGGGAGTCACTGTTTGAAGACCAACGGTATACCTACTGTCCAGAGGCTGTGAGGCTGTTCTATGTGAACCTCAAACGAGGATCAGGTCCTGATCTTTACTCCTTCAAAACCACAGTAGGCAATCTTGAGATCACAGTCACTGCAGATCTCCTTGCCAGTGAGTTGGGTTTGCCACACCATGGTCTCAAGGCTGGAGATGATGGTCAATTCCATGATTATCACTTCGACTATCACCATGTGCATAACACTCTTGTACATGATGTCGGGCGGTATTTTCCAAATCGTCTCGATGCTGGGAGACTTCCGGATGATCTACGGGTCCTCCATTTCTTCATCACTAGGATTCTTCTGCCTAGATCTCTGTCCAGTGCCACACTCCTGCACACTACTGATATATGGATCCTCCATCATGCTCGCTCCGGTCAGCCTATCAGCTATGCCTCTCTAGTCTTCTGCCATCTTGTCAAGTATGGTGATGACAACTATGATGGTTGGTTGCCACTGGCTCCTCTCATTACTCAGCTCTTGCGGAAACTAGGCGTTGATCTTCGTGATAAGGTCACACTCTGCAACGTCCATGATGACCTGAAAGCTCAACATGTCCTTGCTCGTCTTGATGCAAGCGTTGGACCCCGAAAGCCTGTCACTGGCTCAGGGGGAGAGGTTGCTGCCTTGGTCAAAGCTCTAGTCACTGCTGCTGAAGTGGTTGTTGACCGAGAATTGACTGGTTTTTCCTCTGAGAACCTCAAAGGGAAGCGGAAGATTCCTGTGACCACTCTGTCTTCTCTGTCTACTCGACTGAAACTACTTCGAGATGGAGGTGGAGGTAGCTCATCAAACACAAGGGAGGAGGATGAAGCTGTTGAAGAATCTGATGAGTTTGGGGATATCTCAGACTATGATTCCCCCCCTCACTATCCCTTTTGAAACCAGTCCTTAAGTCTCCTTTAGATTTTTGTCTAAGTTCTAGATCTAAGTTATCTAGATCAAAAAGCAGCCTTAGCTGCTCTCTGTATCTCTTTTCAATTTCTCTAATGAATAAAGTGGAATCTTGAGTGGAAATTGATTTTGTTCTGTAGAACAGGCTGCACCGATGTGTTTGTTGAGTTGATGCAGGTAAGCAGCAATCAAGGAGCCATTGACAAGCTTAGGGGGAGCATGTTGAAGGAAGCTCGGTCAATGGCCTTGATCAAGCCAATTCAAACGGTACAATCGTGAAAATGGAAAGAAATCAAAAAGAGATGCATTACCTTGTATGCCTAAAGTCAAAGAAGGAAGGCTTCTAACAAAGACGTTGAGGAGAGCAGATGTATAAAGAGGAGCGGTTTATGAGTTAGGATGGCTACCTTTTCAATCGAAGCAAGAAAGGAAGAGCTGGAAGTTAGCTAGAATTCTTGCAAAGAAAAGAGAGCGTATCAGAGTGATAGCTTAGCGGTTTAAGTTGCTATTGCTTAGTTCTGAGTGGTAGTCGAACTTAGTTAAGGTGATCTACCAGCTGAAGGCTGAGAGTCCAGTGTTCGGACTTGTAACAGGAACTCAAACAACCGAGCAACTAGTTATATGTTGAAGATCTCAAGAGGAGATACTTCAACCGTGGATTAGTCAGTACAGGGATTCTTATTCTCCCTGTACTGGATACCACGTAAAAATTCCCTTGTCTCATTTCTTTATTGCTGCATCATCTACATTTCCATTTGACTGTGTGCTTGAGCTCTGCTTGAAACAGGGGACTAGGTTCAAGATCGAGAACCTGAAGAAGACGAAGTCTATCTCGGTTGGTCCTGAGTCTGGTTGATTTAAGGGCTTAAGTCCAAGGCCTGTAAATCTTTCTACTGGGCCAAGACTTAAAACTAAGAAGACAGGCCCACTGCAACTCAACTCTCTTTACCGTGCTTCAAACAAAATTGCTTTTCATTTTCAGTATCTCGTTTGACCTTCCTCCATCTATCTTATCGTCATCGTTCTTGTGTTAGGGTTTCGTTTTTACAGAAAGGAAATCGAAGAGATTGGCCACCGGTCTCGCGCTCGACCTCGTTCAACAAATATATATGTGTGAATATTAACATATTGGTTGGAGTCATAAAAAAATTATTACCCATGGATAACCGTGGGTACCCGAAACCCATACGGGTATGGGCATGGTTTTGATTCTCTACCCGTTTCTTATGTGGGTATGGGTATGGTTAAAATCCTAACTAATTTAGTTAGTGTAATGAATATGCACTATCCGCTCTCGACCCGACATATTGACATCCCTACTTACTTTTATGGGAGAGATCCGCCATCATTTACAAAAATCATTGAAAAATTATTTTGTATCACATTGATGATTTATAAGATAATTAATGTCTTTATAAGCCATATCAATTAACGTTATTGAAACTAGGTCTCATGAATCTTGACTTTTAAGTTCAACCTGCTAATTCTTTTGCGAGTGTGGGCATAAAGTCAAAAGGAATAAGGCCCTCTCGTAAGAGGTTATGTCATGCCACGAGAATAATAAGCCATGGTCCTTAAGTCGCATATCAAAGAAGCAAATGTATACTAAGTCCTTGAGAGGACTTTGTGGTCACGAGGAGACAACCACATGGACGTAACAAGGGGACTATGTGGTCATGAGAAGACGACCACGCGGCCGCGACGAGGCGACTATGTGATCATGTTGAGACGACCATGCTGTCGCGATGAGACAACCATGCGGCCACGAAGAGGCAACCATGTGGTCGTGAAGGGACTCAGAGACGCAATAGGTCATGCCATGAGATCACCCTCATAGCCATATGTAAATATACCAAGTCCTAAGAAGTCATGACATGGGACTATGCCTCGCGATGACGCGATCGCTACGAGATGACCATGCGGTCACGAAGAGGCGGCCATGTGGTTGTAATTTAAGATCTTAGAATGACACAAGATATGGAAAAAGACCAAGTGAGGCAAGCTACACTCCAAGATCCACGACATTTTCGAGAGAGACACCTAGGCGGTTGAAGGAGTAGCCATCACTCCCGAGTAGCAGGGAACGATTCTTTTTGGGAGTTGTCTAAGAGACAGTTTTCTACGATGGTTATCTTCCCATGGTTATAAACAAGAGGAAGGGTCTACTAAGACAAAGGTTCCCAAAAACATACAACTGACGCCTACGACAAGTTTTATCTTTTCTCTGCATGTAGTCATAATCATAGTTTGGTGCTCTCGTAGAAGCTCCATTGGAATATGAGTAACTTTATTTAATTTTCATTCTAAAAAATCATCAATCAAACACCATGTTTCGAACTTTGTTTGAATAGGCGTGAGTCGTGTCTAGTAATCGTTGTCCAAAAAAATTAAGGCGTGTTTATTTCAATTTAAAGCGATTTTTCCCACTAGAAAACATTGACTCAATACATGTCGATATAAAAAGACTTTTCATGAATGTATGAGTCCATCATAATTCTTCTCTATTGTGAAAACTAGAAAACTCATGGACTAAATGTTCTAAAGTTCTCGTAATAATGAATTTTTTTATAATTGAAGTATTTATCTAACTTTTTTTATTATAAGACTTTCATATATGAAGTAAATAAAGACATATATGATACAATGTATTAAAAAAAGAAAATGAAGCATGAACAAACTTAGAAAGCTCTATAATAATAGATTAATAGATTGAAATTGAAACCCAATACAATTCCGCACTTTATTCAAATCTAACGGAAAAGAAATATAAACGAAGTCCACAAATTCAAAACTGACTACCTCAAAATGATCGTTCTATGGTTAAGATGGCTGAAAGCCTAAAAGCAATATCTCCATTAGTGCTTTTATTCTCGCCAACAACATCTCCATGGATTCATCCCCCCATATCCCACAATAATTAAAACATATTTCCCCATAATCTCTTAATTAATCCCCATCCCACAAAACCCTAATTTGCCGAAACGCCGCTACAGTATTTAGCATAAAATCTCCTCACGCTCTTTTCACCAACCAACATTAAGCGGCGGCGATTCCCTTCCATTCCCTCCTTGCTGCCTCCAGGGAAAACCCCCTTATAAATACGCACCGTTTCGCTCCCCCGAAATCTCCGCCAAAAAAACCCTTCTCCCCTACCTTTCGCGCCAATATGGTAGCAATCTCGCGGTCGTCAGCCGCCGCCGCCGGCATAATTGCCGCATCGGGAATCAAGGGCAGAACCGTCACCACAATACCCAAGGACGGCGGCCTGACCGATTTCCTCCGCTCAATCATCTCCATCGACAAGGAATCGAGCGGCGGAGGTGAGCCCTTCTACGTCCTGGATTTGGGAACCGTCGTTTCCCTAATGGAAACGTGGTCAAAATCCCTCCCCACGGTCCACCCATTCTACGCCGTCAAGTGCAATCCCGAATCTGCCCTCCTCGGCTCCCTCGCCCACCTCGGCGCCAGCTTCGACTGCGCCAGCCGCGCCGAGATCGAATCCGTCCTCTCCCTCGGCGTCTCCCCAGCCCGCATCCTCTTCGCCAACCCATGCAAGCCCGAATCGCACATCGCCTACGCCGCCGCAAAGGGAGTCAACCTCACGACCTTCGATTCCGCCGACGAGCTCGAGAAGATGAGCCGGCTCCACCCGAATTGCGAATTGCTCATCCGGATCAAGCCGCCGGAGGACGGCGGCGCGCGGTGCCAGCTGGGCGACAAATACGGCGCACTCCCCGACGAGATCGACCCCCTCCTCGCCAAAGCACAATCCCTCCGCCTCTCCGTCGTCGGCGTGTCGTTCCACATCGGCAGCGGAGGCGAGACCGGATCCGGAACCTACCGCGGGGCTATTGAGGCGGCCCGAGCCGTCTTCGACTCGGCGAGCCGGCTCGGCTTGCCGCGGATGCACACGCTGGACATCGGGGGAGGATTCACATCGGGCCCCCAATTCGAAGCCGCGGCTTCCGAGATCCGTGCCGCGTTGGACGATTACTTCTCGGGCGAGCCGGGCCTGAACGTGGTCAGCGAACCGGGCCGGTTCTTCGCCGAGTCGGCGTTCACGCTGGCCGCGGCGGTGATCGGGAGGCGCGTGAGGGGCGAGCGGAGGGAGTACTGGATTAACGACGGGCTCTACGGCTCGATGAATTGCATTCTGTACGACCACGCGACGGTTAAGTGCGTGCCCTTGGCGGTGGCTTCGAATGGGCTGGACCCAAAGTGTGAAGGAAAGCCCACGTTCAGCTCGACGGTGTTTGGGCCGACTTGTGATGGGCTGGACACTGTGTTCACAGGCCGGCAGCTGCCGGAGCTTGGGGTGAACGACTGGCTGGTGTTTCCGGACATGGGAGCTTATACTGCGGCGGCCGGGTCGAACTTCAATGGGTTTGATACGGGTCGGATCTTGACCCACCTCGCCTATACCGTTGATCAAAGTTGAAAGAGCTAAGGCGAGCCGTTAGATGACGGTGCGTGGGTATGCGGAGTATGTGGTTTAGGGAATATAATGTCGACTAATTGAGTTGTTGTTGTGTGTACTTGGGAAGGAAATAAAGTGGTTAGGCAGAGGAGAATATCATCTAATGGTTCTCATTAGTTAATGATGTAATAGTTTAGTTTGATTTGTGAGGGTTCAGTGTTTCTTATGTGTCTAATTGACAACTACAATGATAGAAAGCAAACAAGCCAGGCAACCATTTATTCTCCTCCATGTATCTTTCTTTTTTTGGGGTAGAATCCTATATATCTATCTCATTTGCGGGTCGTTTGCTTCATGGATTTGAAAAATGAAGGTTTTGGTAAAACTTGGGTTTTGGAAATCCATGGACTTATGAAGGTTTTAGATCCATTATGGACTTTTAAAAATCCATTGTTTGTTTCATGGATTTCATGATGGATTTTGTTTAATGAAATTTGTAGATATTAAGTGAAATTGACCTTATTGCCCCTATCTATAATCTTACAACGAAAGAAGACTCCAAATGTGCAACATATCATCATTACTTAAGCAAATGGTTCATTCTTTGTGTCGGAGGCTGCATTGGGAGGACAAGTGTCGGGGGAGATAAATACTGAACATTAATTGCAAGTTTGAATTGATCTCTATTTTAGTAAGCAAAGCATAACATAAATCAATTGTGGCGATTACTCGAAGGACATCATTTTAGCAAGCAAAGCATAACATAAATCAATGGTTGTGATTACTCAAAGGACATCAAGAATGTTGTTTGCTGGAAGTAGAAGGAGATAACAAATGGGAGGATGGCAATGGTGGTGATGTTGGGGTTCTTCGTGCAAGCATTTGTGACTCATAAGGGTCCAATTGGTGATTTTTGGAGCACCTCGCCACCCCATTTCACAATATAATCATTCATGCCTCTGTAGCCGTCACAAAACACCTTGTATGACATATATGTAGAAATTGAAGTAGGAGGGTAGATTGGCCATTTATAAAAAAAGTGAGGACAAACAAGTAAAATACCATCATGGATTTTAATCCATCACCCAATTCCCACCTCCATAGCTAGTTTTTCCAAATCCGTGGGGTCCACGGATTTGGACCTTAAAAGTGCATGGGCCCCACGGATTTACACTCCCTAACTCCTTCAAGCAAACAATGGACTTTTGTCAAAATCCATGAAGCATGCAAATCCATCACCAAATCCATCAACAAAACCCTCAAGCAAACGAACCCTTGATGTAGTGTGATTCGTCCAAGATTGTAAAAACGATATGCTTGTGTTAGCATATTTAGTTCTCAGAACAACCAAGACTTGGTTAATTAAATAAGAAGAGTCACTTCTAATGTTCACACGAGTGACATTGATGTTTGCCAACTACTAACGATCCATTAATCTATACTAGCAATAGGATGATGACATTGTCATGGATGATTAAGACGTTACGAGATTCTTAGTCTATCACCCCTGGCATTTAATGTAATATCAACAACAACACAGAAAAATCTCATATTTCTTACTTTCTTGGTGAATGCCTAAAACCTTACAAGATTATCATAATAAATCTTCATCCAAACTAAAAAAAATTATAGTAGATTACTACATTCAAATTTAAAGGTTTAACATCCAAGTTTGACACAAGCTTTGACCTAACAACCCCTTTGACTCGAACTTTTCGTTATCTCTAAATTGTCCAAAGAGTTATTCCGCAACAAAACCTACCACATGCAACCAAATGTTATGGTAGGTTTTTTTCTGGGTTAATACTTTATTCTGCCCCGAACTATGACCATATAATCAACTTTGGCCCGTGATTTGAAAAATTAACATCCCGACCCGAACTTTGCAGTATATAGACTCATTTGGCCGGAAACATGGTTTGATTGTTTGTTTGGACGGTCAACACCATTGACCGTTAGTCAACTGTCCAAGTCAACCCATATCAGCACTAAAGAAGAAAAAAAATGGGATTTCAATTTTATTTTATTATTTTCTTTACCTAATTATAAAAAATCGAAAAATAAAATAAAATAATTTCGGCAACCCACCACATTATACCCCTCTTTCCTTTTTCGGACAAAACCAAAAAAATCTCTTCTTCTCCATCTCGATTTTACTTTTACTCTCGTTTTATCTCCAAGAATCGCATACATGATTGCCTCAACTTTCTTTCTTTCTAATTTTTTCCCCAGGCGGTGACCTTATTACTTTCCATTGTGGCAGAGATTTCCCTCATCAGAACATTTTTTTGACGCAGGTGGTGGTGGAGACTATCTCAGACACCATCCTCTCTCTCTCTCTCTCTCTCTCTCTCTCTCTCTCTCTCTCTCTCTCGTCCATACTCTTCTTAGCTAGAAATCCCAGACCCTCAATTTCCCCACCGCTTTCTCGAAGAAGGAAAGAGGCTCCCAAGCGGAGCCAGGAGTCGGACAAGCTCGATTCCCCTAAAATCGGGTCGGCGACGTTCTCTTCCGCGATCATAACAAGATCCCCCAAGTCATGGCTCGTCAACGAAATCACCCGTCGAGAGTCGAATGGTTCTGTTCGTTCTTAGCTCAAGACCCATATTCCTTCTTCATTGCTCTCCCTCCCGCCTTCTTCCTCGGCAGGGTCTACGCCCAGATCTGTTGTCGATTTCTGGACAAGACAAGGAACTTTCAATTGGGCAGCTCTTTCTCCTCCTCCGGTAAATCCCCTTCTCCAGTACTGAAATCCATGACTGCATCGTCGACACCTGCTGCGGCTTCTTTAGACTCGATCCCTCGACCGAAGAAGCGTCCACCGATTTCTACCCTTCTAAGAGCTTCTTAGGGATTTTTTGGTTTTGTTCGAAGGAAAGAGGCGATGAGATATGGTGTGGGTGGCGGAAAATATTTTTTTCCTGCATTTTTTTAATTAGGTAAAGGAAATAATAAAAGAAAATTGAAATTTGATTTTTTTCTTTGGTGCTGACATGGCGATGACCTGGACAGTTGACTAACGGTTAATGGTGTTGACCGTCCAAACAAACAGTCAAACCATACTTCCGGCCAAATAAGTCTATATGCTACAAAGTTCGGGCCAGGATGTTAATTTCTCAAATCACGGGCAAAAATTGATTATATGGTCATAATTGTGGCCAGAAGAAGTTATTAAATTTGTTTTTATTAAATCATTCAAACTGAAGACAAAGTAGGGATGGCAAAAATATCCGTAACAGTGGATATCCGCCCGAATCCGGCCTAGTCGGGTAGGGTAAAACCCGAACCCGAAGGACATTTAATGGGTACGGGTAAAACCCGAACCCGAATATTGAGGGTAATGGGTGGGCATGGATTTCTCACTATCCGACCCGAACCCGCCCGATTATACACATGCATATGTATTTTGTCTAGAAATAATCATTATTTTTCTCTAACATATTTTATATTTAGCATATAAATATAACATTTTCATGAAATTGTGTTGTTTTAGTTAATTTTCTTCATTATAGTGAATTCTTGTCGTACTGTTTTCCGGCGAGGAAAAAACTTGTGTTTGATTTCAATCAATGCACCTTTGACTTCTTGAACAACGATAATCAACACGGTTCACACCTCTCCGAACAATGTTCGAACGAGGGTGTTTGATGTTTTTGATGGTTTTTTGGTAACAAAGCTAAGTTAATTACACCTACTCCTATGGAGGTTCAGTGAGAGCTCCGAAAACTAAGGCTATGGCTAATTTGCAGAGAAAAGGATAAAGTTTGACATTGTGCGTCAAATGTTTGGTTGTGGAACCCTTTTCCCGTCTTCGTTTCTTCTATTTATAGCCACTAGGAGTAACTGCCTTGGTAACCGCATTGGTAACTGCTAGCCGGCTTGTTGCTCCAACCGCCTTAGAGACCCCTTTTTGTTGCCTTGATTGCCAATTGGTAACCGTTGTCTTGGTCTTCACCTCCATTGCCTTGGAGCTTCTTGACCCGTCTTGTTGACTGGTTGGTATCCATCGCCTTGGAGGCCCTTGTCCCATCTTGGGGTTGGTGGGTACTTGATGGCCTCGATGTTGGGCCTGGTTGGTGTTAAGCCTTGTCGCCCTGTCATGACTGGATGGGGTTGAGGTTATTTGCCTTAGCCTCCATGATGAAGTCTTGATCACATCCTCGACATCCCTGATGGCTCCATGCTCCTCGTCTTGATAGCCACCTCGATGAACCGTCTTGATAGCTAGGCCATATTACCCTCCTAGGCAGGACGAGAATTTGGCCCCTTTACCCCCAGGTCTCCACACTTAGTCTTAGAGTGACTGTCATGGCACTAACATGTCATCTTGGTATCAAGCCAATCTTGTCGGCTTGAGACCCTTGCTACCAAGCCGACCCTGTCGGCATGGTCTCCATACTTAGTTTTTGGAATCTCATCTTGGTATCTTGCACTCGGCCAGCTTGGTACCCCGTTAGGGGCCATCATGCCCATCTTGGGACTTAGTCTCCATATGGCCCCAAGGGGCTCTGTTTGATACCATTGTTGGCTTGACACCTGATGTCTTGCTATCAAGTCCGTCTTGCTTGGCCCCTTGTTGCCTGGCCATCAAGTCAGTCTCGCCGGCTTGATACCCTCTTGGGGTCATGGTACCCTGTCGCCTTGCTTGGCTGCCAAGCCTTACTTGCCGGCTTGGCAGGGGTCTTGGTACCAAGGTTGTCTTTCCCGCCTGGTACCCCCTTACCTCCATACTTAGCCAAATTCCATGTCTTGGTATCAAGCCTGCTTTGTAGGCTTGATACCCCTTTTTGCTTCTATGTCAAAGTACCAAGCCCTGTCTTGCCGCCCCCATTGGCTTCATATGGCCTCCTATTTGGTACCAAGCGTTTGGCACCCCGTTGTGTCGCCCTGTTTCCAAGACTTAGTTTTTGGATGGCCTCCTATTTGGTGCCCGGCTGGGTACCCGGCCGTTTGGCACCCCGTTGTGTCGCCCTGTTTCCAAGACTTAGTTTTTGGAGGGCCTCCTATTTGGTGCCCGGCTGGGTACCCGGCCATTTGGCACCCCGTTGTGTCGTCTTGTTTCCAAGACTTTGGTACCCGATCGTTTGGCACCCCGTTGTGTCGTCTTGTTTCCAAGACTTAGTTTTTGGAGGCCAAATTTCCTACCAAGGGGTGAAGGCATCGTCCGGCTATGGGGGCCACGGAGATGGGTCGGCTACTGTATAGAGAAGAAGGGGTTTGGCCACTTAGGCCCAAAAACCCAAACCAACAAGGCCTAGCTAGCTCTTTTAATTATTAGTGTTGAGCTGGCCTTATAAATCACTACCACTACTTGAAAATAATCAATGTGGTATTGAGTGATTTTTTAGTGGTAAACAAATGCCCCCAACTACTTAGTGCATAAGGTTTATGTACTAAGTAGTTTATATCAACTGAACCACTTAAAAATAATACTTATCTCGGCACCACTTTACTTAGCCAAATTTTGGCTTTGATTACAAAGCCATGCACCCATAGCCTTTTATAGAATGCTAGGCCCCGGCAGAAGGAAGTAAAACTTAACTAGCTCAATTTCCTTTCCATGTCATGGCTAGTTACTCAAGCCATGCTTTATCACTAGGGTATCATGCCATGTCTTACGGTGTGGGAGTCTTGGCATGCCGGCCACCATGATGGCCGCCCAATATTGAACCCCTTGACACCTCACGTCCCAAAGAGAAGGGACATAAGGCTTGAGATACTTGCCAATTATTAATCGACATGTAGCATCCTATCCTCTTACGACAAACAGGCCTACTTGGACAGGTGGCCTGGACAATAAAGGGTCTACACCGACAACGAATCACCTGCTCATGCCATGTAAATGGCATGGATCCATCCACCACATGAGTGTGGCTTATCAGTTATGACCAGGTTCTCACATCACAAATCTAACTAAAACTTGACACTTCGACCTCGTATTTTTTAGCCATGATTGGCTTTTGATTTTTCTTTTCTCTTCTTTTTTTTACTAATATTATATTTATTTATTTATTTTAATATAGAAGAGAGTGACAAACGTCACTAATATCCATGCCCTTTGGCACCCACCAACGTGCCAAAGGTGTACAACCACTGCCAAGTCCATGGGTTAAACCAGACCAACCATCCATACACTACTTGTCTTCCCTCCATTAAGGGAAACAACTCATTCGCTGTTGGTTTCAAATTTTCCAACTTAATAATGGATGGCACCCTCTCAACTTGCCTTGTCTTAATGGGCTTGCAAGGGGTCCCATGATCCACTGCCTTGGCCACCTTACTAGACATGTTGAGTTGATGTAGAACCCGATGTGTTTGTCTCGTCTTAGGTAGTGCACTAGACATTTTCAACTCCTTCGACTCATCAAAGGGGCCAAGAGTTGTCATCTGTCTTATTTTACCCAAACTAGGCACATGCTTACTCTTCCCATATGGTTGAGAAGATGGGTGTTTGGACTTACAGAGTTGACGACCACCCTTATGGCCAACTTGACTCTTTCTAAAACCCATGTCTTCATGGTTTTTACACTTAACACATAACAACCCTTGATTCTTTATAGGACCATGAATGGTTGGTGTGTGTCGAGATGTCTTATTCATACCTTCTTGTTTGCCATTCATGTTTGGCATGCAATGGGTGGCTTTAGGCATGGACTTGCTTCCTCGTCCATCCCCTAACACCAACTCATACTTAGAAATTTTTTGAGTGGGTTGGGTGTGATGAACACTCCTAGACTTGTTCTCCACTCGTTTCTTCACTGTTGGTGACATGCCCCCCTTTCCACTGGTTGGAGACATGTCCCCCATAGCCTTGTTCATGGTTTTTGACGTGCCCCCTTTGCCAAACTCAACTACACTACCATGCTTACTACAAGCATGTGTGGCTTGGGTTTGTTGTGGCTTCTTGGGTATGTGTATCTTTCTATTGTTTGTGGTTGATGATATGCCCCCTTGTCGACCCTTCATGGGTGGCATGCTACAAGGGGCCTCGCCTCCTTGTGCACTCTTTGACACGTTGTCAAAGTTATGAAAATCATAGGTGGCATGGGTAGGCAACACCCACTTAAACTTGCCACTCACTCCATCCTTCATGTCTGATGACATGCCCCCCTGCCCACTGCATGGAGATGGAGATATGCCCCCCATGCCATCCTTAGGAAACAAATATGGTGTTTTGTTGGACACACCATTTTGTTCACCTTTCTTGACATCAACTTGCCCCTCACCCTGACTCTTCATCTTCATCTTGTCAGGTGGTAGGCGTCCATGCACCTCTTCCTGCCCCCCTGGTGGTTTGCATCCACCAGATTGCTTAAGCATCGATGGCAACGAGGTTGGGCAAACTTGTGGTAGCACATCCATAGCTAGTGACCCTCCACCAACTGTCATGTTCAAGAATGGTCTAGCCTCTGAGATAGTTTTTAGAGTAACTGTCTGCACAGGCGGCGGTTGCTTTACATGGGTGGTGAATGTTTTAGTAATATTCTTGTCATAACCGCCTTGTTGAAGAGGTGGTTGACTCATTGCCGGAGAAGGTAAGTTCCCTAACCGTGGCTGGGTAGTCCGGCCACCGGAGAACATGATACTTGTATACTCCGTAGCAATACTTGGTGGCGGATCTATACCATTTTTTGGTAAAGAAATTTCTCGCACCACTGGTTCTATAAAATATTTTTTAAGCTTATCCAAGCAATATGTATTTTCTGTAGTTGCTTCAATCAATTCATCCAAACGTCTATCTAACATAGAACTAAAAGAAGCAAGTTTTAGACTTGTCTGTTGTGAACTTCTAACAAGTCCATTCAAACTCTCTTTCATCAATCGACGGATCTCCACCATCACTTGACGGTTCTCCACCACCATCTTGCAGTTATCATCCACCATTGAGCGGAGTGACATGGCAGTGGTGGTTACATCAACACAAGGCACCGCCGGTGGCAAGATCTCAATCATGCCATTGTTTCCGACAACACTTACTGTTGCTTGGCCAAATTTGAACTTGGCCGCCAACTCCTTCACAACTCCTGGTGAAATATCACCTTCCTGTTCTCTCAGTCGTGGAGCCATCAAATCAAACACACAGTGTCCCACCAGGTGTGCCAATTTGTTTTCCGGCGAGGAAAAAACTTGTGTTTGATTTCAATCAATGCACCTTTGACTTCTTGAACAACGATAATCAACACGGTTCACACCTCTCCGAACAATGTTCGAACGAGGGTGTTTGATGTTTTTGATGGTTTTTTGGTAACAAAGCTAAGTTAATTACACCTACTCCTATGGAGGTTCAGTGAGAGCTCCGAAAACTAAGGCTATGGCTAATTTGCAGAGAAAAGGATAAAGTTTGACATTGTGCGTCAAATGTTTGGTTGTGGAACCCTTTTCCCGTCTTCGTTTCTTCTATTTATAGCCACTAGGAGTAACTTCCTTGGTAACCGCATTGGTAACTGCTAGCCGGCTTGTTGCTCCAACCGCCTTAGAGACCCCTTTTTGTTGCCTTGATTGCCAATTGGTAACCGTTGTCTTGGTCTTCACCTCCATTGCCTTGGAGCTTCTTGACCCGTCTTGTTGACTGGTTGGTATCCATCGCCTTGGAGGCCCTTGTCCCATCTTGGGGTTGGTGGGTACTTGATGGCCTCGATGTTGGGCCTGGTTGGTGTTAAGCCTTGTCGCCCTGTCATGACTGGATGGGGTTGAGGTTATTTGCCTTAGCCTCCATGATGAAGTCTTGATCACATCCTCGACATCCCTGATGGCTCCATGCTCCTCGTCTTGATAGCCACCTCGATGAACCGTCTTGATAGCTAGGCCATATTACCCTCCTAGGCAGGACGAGAATTTGGCCCCTTTACCCCCAGGTCTCCACACTTAGTCTTAGAGTGACTGTCATGGCACTAACATGTCATCTTGGTATCAAGCCAATCTTGTCGGCTTGAGACCCTTGCTACCAAGCCGACCCTGTCGGCATGGTCTCCATACTTAGTTTTTGGAATCTCATCTTGGTATCTTGCACTCGGCCAGCTTGGTACCCCGTTAGGGGCCATCATGCCCATCTTGGGACTTAGTCTCCATATGGCCCCAAGGGGCTCTGTTTGATACCATTGTTGGCTTGACACCTGATGTCTTGCTATCAAGTCCGTCTTGCTTGGCCCCTTGTTGCCTGGCCATCAAGTCAGTCTCGCCGGCTTGATACCCTCTTGGGGTCATGGTACCCTGTCGCCTTGCTTGGCTGTCAAGCCTTACTTGCCGGCTTGGCAGGGGTCTTGGTACCAAGGTTGTCTTTCCCGCCTGGTACCCCCTTACCTCCATACTTAGCCAAATTCCATGTCTTGGTATCAAGCCTGCTTTGTAGGCTTGATACCCCTTTTTGCTTCTATGTCAAAGTACCAAGCCCTGTCTTGCCGCCCCCATTGGCTTCATATGGCCTCCTATTTGGTACCAAGCGTTTGGCACCCCGTTGTGTCGCCCTGTTTCCAAGACTTAGTTTTTGGATGGCCTCCTATTTGGTGCCCGGCTGGGTACCCGGCCGTTTGGCACCCCGTTGTGTCGCCCTGTTTCCAAGACTTAGTTTTTGGAGGGCCTCCTATTTGGTGCCCGGCTGGGTACCCGGCCATTTGGCACCCCGTTGTGTCGTCTTGTTTCCAAGACTTTGGTACCCGATCGTTTGGCACCCCGTTGTGTCGTCTTGTTTCCAAGACTTAGTTTTTGGAGGCCAAATTTCCTACCAAGGGGTGAAGGCATCGTCCGGCTATGGGGGCCACGGAGATGGGTCGGCTACTGTATAGAGAAGAAGGGGTTTGGCCACTTAGGCCCAAAAACCCAAACCAACAAGGCCTAGCTAGCTCTTTTAATTATTAGTGTTGAGCTGGCCTTATAAATCACTACCACTACTTGAAAATAATCAATGTGGTATTGAGTGATTTTTTAGTGGTAAACACGTACTTTTTCTCTTACTTAATATAAGAATACGTGTGAATGTTAACATATTGGTTGTAGTTATTAAGAGAAATTAATATCCATGGATAACCGTGGATACCCGAAACCCGAATGGGTATGGGCATGGTTTTGATTTTCTACCCGTTTCACATGTGGGTATGGGTATGGGTAAAACCCGAAGTACTTTGGGTAGGGTAACGGATATGCACTATCCGCCCCCGACCCGACCCATTGCCATCCCTAAGACAAAGTTAAAGATACAATGAAATGAAATAGAAACAAAGCTTATTGAGAGCACAATCCAGAAACGTGAAACGAAATGAAACTTTTTCAGCATTCATGATTACATAAACAGGACATAACAAGCCACCAAATGGACGTCTTAATATTTTTCTGACCAAGGATCTGATGGCATGAATGTCCGCAACCTGCAGCAGCATCCGTAGCAGAATGGTTTAGGCATTAACTATTTGAGCGGGCCACTGAGATATAGTGGGCTGATCTCACATTAGCCCATTAATCATACTTGAGCGGTTGAGTCCAAATTCGTGGGATATATGAAGAAACGTCAGACAAAAACAAAATGATTCAGTCGCGTCTCCCATCCAAAAAGCCGAAGAAAGAATCAGTCACGTCATCGTTCTTCTGTGTCCATCGCTGCGAGACCCGCCATGGAAGCTCTGAGCTCCTCTGCCGCCACCATCGTCTCCTCTTCTTCATCTTCTTCCCTCTCCTTCTTCTCACAGAAGCGAAACAAGGATTCCGCCTGCCGATTCCTCCGATGCCACAATTCTTCCCCCAAAAGTAAGCTCCCTTCCCCCCTTTCCTTCTCTCCAACAAATCGATTCCTAGTTGGCAAGTTTCCATTTGATTCGAATTCCGTAATCGATTGATCCAGACGACGGAGACAACTCAGATCTGCGCTCGAGCTCCGATTCGAAAGACTCAAGCAGCATCGTCCCTTTCTTCAATCACAACGCCCTCTCCAAGGTCTCAAATCTCTATTCTGTTTTTTCTTTTCATTTCCTTGTATTCGGATTCTGATTTCGTGATTTTGGAGCTGATCCTTTGGTAAATTATAGTCCAATTTCAATCAGGATGACGCCATGGGATTGGTTCTCAGTGCGGCGTCGCTGAGGGGATGGACGACTGGTTCGGGAATGGAAGGGCCGCCGGCACCCGCTGGAGCTGAGGATGGATCCAATACGGAGAAGGTTTCTACCTTACCGTGGTCTCTCTTCACCAAGTCTCCTCGCCGGAGGATGCGTGTGGCTTTCACTTGCAACGTCTGCGGTCAACGCACAACCAGGGCGATCAACCCTCACGCCTACACCGATGGCACCGTGTTTGTTCAGGTACGAACGAGAATTCGATTCTCTCGATGAAAATTGGTCGTCTGTGCTGCGGATTTCTTAGTATAGGGAATTGATCATCATGAGAAGCTCTTGTTAATTGGTGTGCTTTGCTAATTTGGCAGTGCTGTGGATGCAATGTGTTTCATAAGCTGGTGGATAATCTGAACTTGTTTCATGAGATGAAGTGTTATGTGAACCCGAGTTTCAAGTACAAGGACTCGAAATGGGATGGTGGTGTTTTTAGATTCTTCGATGTGGATGAAGATGAGGATGATCACGATGGCGATGATGGCAATGTTTCGTTTCCGATCTAAAGGAAGGCTGGAGAAACCGGTGAGCGCTTTATATACTGTGTACATTCTGATACATACTACCAGGTGTTTGTATATATGAAATGAAACCCTCTCTCTGTTCTGTTATTTATGGTGGTTCGGTCTGTTCCTTTGGGAATAATGCTATTACCTGCTGTTGGGATTAGAGGCTAGTTCATGTTTATCAGGTGCTAAGCACGTCATCAGACCAATGTCTTGTTGTTCCATATGTAAAGTTTAGTGTCAAATCCCGGTTTCGTCAATGAACTAGGCGATAATATACTGGTAATAGTCATTGGAGAGCATGGACTTGTGATATCTTGTATTCTTGCTTGTTTGGATGGTAGAAAATTTTCAGATATGGGAATAGGATTTTCACTTGCAGCATGGATGGTAGACTTTAGATGCTGTTATTTGTCAATACGCGATTATGTTCAGTTAGAGGGATGCTCTTGCTCTTGCTCTTGCTGTTTGATCAATGGCGGAAAAACCTATAGAATGTGATGAATGGCTTGGTATGTGCTTATAGCTGCACATCAGGTGAATATCGATGGATCGTTTCCTGGCGAGTTCATGCCTATTCAATAGGTAGCTGAAGGTCGAGATTGACTTCCCCCTTAGATGACTAAAGTACTGGCTGATTGTTTCTGGACGGACAAAGAGGACTGTGAGCGGCTAATCTCTAACCTTTCTCTAACTGCTCAAGGAGGAAGGCACATATCGAAGGCGATAAACATGGAAGATTTCTTCTACGACATAAATCAAAATGGATCGATCTATTCCTATACAGATTCATCCGAGTCTCCCCAGAATAATCTCTGTGGTCTGAGAAGAGCTATTGAGCTCTTCCCACTACTTCAATGGCGACTTGGAAGAAGCCGCCAGAACACGAATTGGCGCCTAGGGTACCGTCTATGAAACCGTTAGGTCCTCGAGTTTTCTAATCGTTTAGGGATCGGCGAGTTTCGTTGTCGGCAGAGTAACCCTGGACAACTTATGTATACTGATTTTGCTTGTTAGCTACAGCATCTGGTATGGATAAGATTACCTTTGACCCATTTTGATGCCAAGCACTACATTGCTGAATGCTGGAGCCATCGTCAAATCTCCTCCTTTAATCCTCTCACAAAACTCGTAACTACACACCCCTGCCACATCACACTGCCACGTCACAAACCAGGATCCTCAACCAGCCAATCAGAACATCTCTGATAAGATAAAACCTCAATCTTTCCATTGCCCATTCCACATTCCATCCTCTCATTCCAATCCCACAGGCCACAATCTACACCACACAAACCACCAAAAACCTTCAAACAATATCTCACCCCATCTCTTATATCTCACACATCTCATCCATTCCCTTCAATTTCTGCGGCCAAACTTCAGAACACAAAAGCCAGAAACCCAATTAACCTTCTCCTTTCTAGCTCCAGCCATGGCCACCGTCACCTCAGCAGCCGTCGCCATCCCATCATTCACCGGCCTCAAGTCGGCCAAGGCCACCGCCGCAGCCACCACCACCGCCAGGGTCTCCGTCGCCGCAGCCCCGAAATTCGCCGGCGTCAGGGCCTCAATGAAGGACCTGGGCATCGCGGTGGCCGCCACGGCCGCCACCGCGATGCTGGCGGGCAACGCCATGGCCATCGACATCCTGCTCGGCAGCGACGACGGCTCGCTGGCCTTCGTCCCCAACAGCTTCACCGTCGCCGCCGGTGAGACCATCACGTTCAAGAACAACGCCGGGTTCCCCCACAACATCGTGTTCGACGAGGACGAGATCCCCAGCGGCGTGGACGCGTCCAAGATCTCGATGTCGGAGGAGGATCTGCTGAATGCGCCTGGGGAGACCTACAAGGTGGCCCTGACTGAGAAAGGAGAGTACACTTTCTACTGCTCTCCTCACCAGGGCGCCGGCATGGTTGGCAAGGTCACTGTTAACTGAGGAAAAAGGGGGAATTTGATGTTGTCGCCATGGTTTCTTACCGCTTGTTGTTGAATGTATAATCGAGGATTTGATGAAAAGACTTAAGAGATTGAAATGGGTGCGTGTTGGTTTGGGGGAAGAGGAACTTTGCAGTTGGAATTGGGTTTGAGTTTCTTTCTGCTGGTTTCTTCTTCTTCTTTGCCATTTCATCGTTTCATTGCACAATTTGTAGATTTTCGCCATGTTATGTAGTAACCCAAAATAAATTCTAGTCTTTCATTTCCACAATAACAGTGATAGATTTTGCGATGGTTCTTCCCATGATACGAGCGATTGGCGAAGCCGACCCCATGGGAATTGCTATTTGTACCAAACCAAACAAATCAAATTTCTATTAATCATAACTAGCTTTGTACCCGGCCGGGAGCCCAATAACTATTTTGGATTTTCTAAATTTTAATTTGGATGCAATTTCTTAACCAAAACCACAATTCCTCATCCAATAATTTTGTATCCTTAATATAAACAACATATATTTCTTAGATAGAACATTCCTCCCTCGATCGAGGAATAATGATTCTTGGTTCAATTTTAAATGTTGTCCACACATCTATTCTTAATATCTAAAAACAACCTTTTTTTAACTTGAAGTAAACTTTAGTAATTAATATTCACATTATTAGTTTATAATTCTGGTCCCACCTAAAACACTTTAACAATGACTTAAAATATCGGGCGAAAAAGACACAATCATGTTTCGGTTTGTACCTTCTCTGTTGTAACAAAAAAAAAAAAATCATAAATGGAAAGGGTGTATATTGATCTACAAATTATATTTATTTTCAATATATTTTGACAAAATATCCTATACCTCCCTGATATCACCTTAGTTTTCAATTCAGTTTTTTTTTAAATTTTATAGAAAGTACAGCCGAACATATTATTAATGATCTATAAATTTTTGAAAAATAATCAAGAGAAAATATAACATTCATACCGCTCTGGTACTTGGCGGTCACTTGTAGTAGACGAAGGTGAAATATGATAAATGGTAGTTAGTATACTTTTACTATTATGTATAAAACCGTTCTAATTCTACTATGTCCATACGATCAATGATACATTTCTATGCCTTCATGGTGTAATCTTGTCTACTACCAAACATTACTGTCAAAGTCGATGTCATTTCGAATAGTGCAACTAATATATTTTTTGTGCAAGAAAGAATTAAATTTTAACTTAAAACAAAATAATATGGTCCGCTAAATTAAATTGAAATTATTTTTCTAAGAAGTTACGAATCCATTCCCACATAGAAACATTTTAAGACAAAAATATTAGCCATTTTCGGTTATATAGAAGTTATCAATCTAAATTTTAAAATGAATGAAATGGTCTTACACTCTCACTTTTTATTAATAAAATTCAATAAAACGGGCTTAAAAGGAAAGTTAAATGGAAAGGATTAAAGGAGGCGGGAAAAAGCTGGCGGTTAACGGCCAGAGGAAACGGAGAAATTAAAAGCAAGGAAAAAGCGAAACTTGCGGAGAGCCTCGGAAGGCTGACGTGTCATGGGGCTTATTTAGAAAGCGCTTTAATTATTTTATAGATCAAACCATCAAAACTAATACAACAACCAAATTAACCAAACTAAAGTTTAATCGGTTTGGTTAATTGGTTAACCAGATTAATCAATATAACACCATATTATCATTAAGTGACAAAAAAATTGGTTAATGCATCAATTCACAATTTGTATGATGAATAAAACATTACATTGAACACATAGTTATAGTTAACCTTTACATAAATAAATGCAACTAATACAAAGGTAACTACTTCGGTGCACTCACTTTTTTGGGTGCACTCAGTGCACCCAATTCTAAAAGCGTCCATAATACATCAAATTTTGAACTTTAATTGGTACTCTCAATGTAATATGATGATATGACATAGAATCATAACAAATCAATCCATTACCCTAACCCCTTAACCTTCAATTTTGAATCCCAACCCTAAATCCCAAATTGTAAACCTAAACCCTAACCCTAAATCCCTAAATCCTAAATCCTTCGAATTAAAGTAAATTTTGAATGAATTTTAAAAAAATTCATGTGCTTCTTTTTCATAATATCATAAGCAACAATTGATACTGTTTTGACATGAATCACATGGTTAGAATGACAATTATGAGGCGGGTGCACTGAGTGCACCCGAAAAAGTGGGTGCACCGAATACACCACCCTAATACAAATATACATTATAGGAAAAATATTGAGTTTTTATTGTTGATGAGCCTAAAAGGAAGGAATCTTTGGCTCTTGAGTGGTTATTCCAAGTATTAAGTACGTGTATATAATATATATTAGATATATGGATAATTACTTAACTGGTTAAGTATGTTTGATTGGTCAGGAGTGTCTGAAACCAAACCAAACCACCTAAACCAAACAAGCTAAAACTTTTAACCAAACCAAACCAATTATTCAAATTAACCAAACCAAATGAGCCAAATACTGTCGGTTAAAACGGTTACCACGATAACCACACCGTTTGAACACCCCTACTATTCGTGACACTAAAAATTCTTATTCGTCGGCTTAACTATATTAAATTTACTCTAATACCCTTAATTTATTCGCCGCTCTAACTTCTATTCTACGAGTGCTCTGACAGGCCGCTTCTTCGTTCCAAGGTAATAGAATGATGCACTTACGTGAAATCGCCTCGTTGTGTGTATTGGAAGGTTTGATCACCTACATTGGAAAGACGTACACCGCTTCAAATGCAATACACGCCCATATGCAGACTCGGTTGCATGTCGTGACACATGCAACTCATAGACTGGAGATTCCACGTGCCTATGGGGCACTATTAACAGATTCCCTGAATCGTAGCTACACATAATATGTATTGTAACGTGGTCTTGATACAAGGAAATGTTAGGGGGAGCTTTCATATGCATATCAAATAATCAAAGCTGAAAAAAAAAACACAAGAGTTTTTTAACGTGTTATCGTCACTATGATTCTAGTCCACAATGAGTATCTCCCTCTCAGATTTTTGGTATCTTATTGCTTACTTTCAACGTAGTACACAACATCATATAAATAGGTTTGCTCTACAAACCCTAACTACACGTCCTTGACTATTTGCAAATCGGTACCCTATTAATATTAAGTACACGAGCCTTCATCACTTGCTACACCACATGCTCATAACTTGAGACACCACCTCACCTACGAGAACCTCAACTTCAAGAAAATTTTGGGATGGAACGAAACTTGAGCATCATCGTCCGACTCATGACGTGAAAGAAGTGCTTGGTAAAAGGCAACCCAACCACTCCGGTTTGTACTTTCTTTAACTTTGCTTTGGATTTGAAGTCAATAATCCTATTCCATCCACCATCATTCACACCTAATCCGGTAACTTCATTTTACCCTCATTATCTTTCATCCATCGAGGACAATGTCGTACTTAAGTGTGTGGGGTGTTCCATGATGTCTGTATGTGTCAATAAATGGTTTAAATAAATGATATGACCTAATATATGAATGCTTTGGAGCCTTAATGAATGCGCAAATTGCAAAAATGAGGGCTCAAAGCACCTGTGTTGATACATGATAGGTTTTGCTTCCATTTCCTCTTAGATGTGTTGATACTATTTATTATCGAGGTTAGTTCATATGTGTGTGACTCTCCACCATTTTGGACTCCAAAAGGTTTTGAAAAAGGTGCTCCATTTTGAAATGTTTTGAAAAATGAGTGTTCTCACATGAAAGGCAATTAGTCATAGTATTTATTGCTTGTATTATTGGATAATATCTTGTTTTGATTCATTCGATAATTATTTATCTTTGTAAATGTGCATAATTTTTAAGTTAAGTCGTCAAATGAATTTTCTTTTGAATCGAAGTGCCATTTGCGGATGTGTTTGGGGATCTGATAGGTTTCTAGCGTCCAACCATCATATTTTCTACCTTCCATTCTCCAAACACCTCTCCTCCTTACGGGACTGGTCTCGGAGGAGATAGTGTGCCTCTACGCAAGTCAGAAGACTTTGGCTCTTGTTATTATCTCACATGTGTGACAACTCGTCTGTCGTTGAGATGAGAGTGCAGGCTGGAATTGGTGCTTGAGAGATCAGGACTCATGTCCTAACGCTTCACCTTCCTACACTTTTCATCCTCTCAACCATCACTTCCCCATGATGCTGAGAAAGAGAAGTCAATCTCACTTTTGCTCTTAGCCATGAGTTAGAGAGCCCCGATTGTGCAAAAATGCTAGTGTAGTGCGTTGTTCTGCAAATTTAAGTTGTGGCTTCAAATGTGAGCTCTTTAAAGTATGAGTACTACCATTGAGTCCATTGATTTTGAGTTTTGACACGTTTTTTTAGAGTCCAGTGCATAAGTGAAGTGTCTAGACCTCTTTAATCGGCAAGGTCCCCATCCGAGTTTGTGTTTACGCATTAAGGTGGAAGTGAGTTTTTTTTTTACCATATGATTGACTATGTAAGTGCAACCGATGACCTATAATGCATACTGTCATAAAAGTCTTGCAATTTTTACCATTTTGAGTAGGTTTGCTTGGAGACAAACAAATGGTTAAGTGTGGTGGTGTTTGATTGTACATGTTTTACCCCTTCATACCTTAGCAATCGAATCTCTGTAAGTAATAGTATTGGCCATCACTTTTGAAAGCTAAGCGCTACTGGACATGGTTCGTTGAGGTCCAACTCAACTTACCTTGTCTTCCAACTTGCATAGTTCCCATCCATTTGGGATCGTGGCCATATTCGGGATGTCAAGGCAGGTGGACAGCTGGGCCTCCATTATGTTCAGGTTGGCAGATATCTCCTTGATGTATCTGAATGGCTAAACATCGCCCTAACTTTACTAATATCGCCTTAACTTAAAGATAGAAATGACATAACTATCCCAAAACAAATAAAATAAAATTGCGACCAAACATACAAATTACTCCACAGCCATCGAGAACCTCCGCCTGCCTCCGCCGCTTATTTTTCTCCGCCTATAAAGACCACCCTTTATGATGTGATATCAATTAGTACGATATTCAATTCTCGTGGCCCTAAACTAAAGGTTCGAGTGCGGAGATGCAAGTATCAATTAGGAGCGTTTAAGATGGATGAAGTATCGCAAGCAAGCTGCTCAATTCAACTGTGCATGACTCTTGCTTGGCAATGATGTGATTCCCCGCAACAGAAGGAAGAAAGGAATTACTTGAGGACTAAGTCATTGCTTTTGGCGGATTCTTGGAAGATTCTTGCTTTATTTCCTTTCTCTTTTGGGCGGATCCTTGCTTTATTTCCTTTCCCTTTTGGGTGGATCATTAGTTTATTTCCTTTCCCTTTTGGTATTTGCATTCCTTATTTTATAGAGAGGATTATTAAGCTTTAAATAAGGGTAGATACATTGCTTTGTAACCTCTATAAATAGAGGAGGAATTGCCCTTGGAAGACAGACTTTGATGAATAGAAAACCCCTTTTGTTCTTGAGTATTTACTAATGAATGTGAGTTTGGTGGATTCCAAACTCGTTGAGCTCTGTATCGATCAAGTATTCTCCTTGATCGTGGTCGGGCATCTACCCTGATATTGTTCGAGTATCTTCCCGTGTGTTGAAGTTGCACGACAATCCCTTTCCATCATATCCTTTTATTTTTGTGTTCTTGAGAAAATCCAAGAAAAACCCTAAAAAGTGAGAGCTGCGTATTCTGATTCGTGAGCGAGTTCGGATTCCTGAATTCCGCTTACATCACTTTCCCTCCGCCTCTCTCCTGCCATCGCCCTTCTCCTCTAGCAACACTATATATATTGAAGCCAAAAATAACCAAAGAGAAGGAAAAGCCAAACATAACTCCACGAGGCCGGATCCCATGACTAAGGGAGTCCTTATTCACTTGACTAACCTCCTCCTAGCCTTTAAATCTGGATAAACCAATCTAACGGTTTAAAAGTGGGAGGAGATTTTTAATTATTGACATGGGTATTTTTGGTATTATGAAAAATTACGAAGTATACAAATCAGACTTACAATAAGTATAAACATTACAAAGTAGCTTCTCCACGCACTGACAGGGGGAGGTTGCTTTGGTTGACAGTGGTAAGTGAACTATGGAGAGAGAGATGCCGCAGGTTATATGGTAGTGCAGCACTCTCTGAGGAACAGTTGCTGAAGAAGTTGCAGCATATGCTCCTCTTGTTGAGAAGAGGTTTCTCTCAAGTTAGTTTAGCTATCAGTGAGGCTGAGATAATCAGTATAGTGTAAATTCTGTTTTTGTTTTCTTGTTTCTTGTTAGTTAGTAGCTGGTGTTCTGTAATTAGGAAGGTTGTAAGGTTCTGTATTTGAATAGTCTGCAGCTTGGTACCAGTTAGAATGGTGTCCCACCATTCTTTCTTGATGAATATACACCTTATTCATAAAAAAAAAACATTACAAATATACAAACTAGAGCGTCAAAACATACAAACACATTTACAAACAATACAAAACATACGAACTATACAAACTAGACCGACAAACAATATAAATCATAGAAAATGAAAAAAACAACCGGGTTGACTTAGGAGGCTTCATCCCTATATAGAGGGGCACGTCACAAAGTCAACCCGGTTTTTTTTTAGACATACAAACATTACAAACATGGTGGACAAAAATTACAAACTAGACCGACAAACAATATAAACCATAAAAAATGAAAAAAAAACGGGTTGACTTTTGAACTTCATCCCTATGTAGAGGGGCTCCGTACCAAAGTCAACCTGGTTGTTTTTTAGGCATACAAACATTACAAACATGGTGGACAAAAATTACAAATTAGACCGACAAATCATACAAAATTGAAAAACACCCGGGTTGACTTTGGAGGCTCCATCTCTATATAGATGATTTCCATCCAAAAGTCAACCAGATTGTTTTTTAGACATAAAAAACACTACAAATATGGTTGACAAAAATGACAAACATGGTGTACAAAAATAAAAATGTTTACAAACATTACAAAAGAAACCGATAAACATTACAAAGATAACAAAGCTTACAAACATTACAGAATAAACCGACAAATATTACAAAGCATACTAACAGTACAAAATAACACTACTTACGATACAAATTGATAAAATTGTAATGCAAATCAATGAATACAAAGTATACAAATCATAATATAAAGTATACAAACTAGATTACCAATATTATAAATGAAAATATATACAACTAATATAAACATTACAAACACAATAGACAAAAATAACAAACTAGAATAATAAATGCTACAAACCGAATAAATATAAACATTACAAACCAGACTTATGCACTTTACAAAATAGGTCGACAAACATTACAAAACTGTAGGCCTGCCAGAAAAATTCGCTCTGCCGCCGAAAAATCATTGACTCTCTCTCTCCCTCTGCGAGCGAGGAAACTGGGGGAAATAAGTTCTCGGCCACCTCTCTCATGGGACAATGTTCCCCAGTCCTAGGAGGCTGACAAAAATCCTGCCCAACAAAAGGCGGAGGAACTGCTGGGGGACGGAAAGGAAGGGAGGCGAGAGAGCCTCTAATTATTTTTTAATTGTTAAATTAATAAAATATAAAAGTACCACTCTATCCTTCATTAAATTAGATTATTTAGAGCCATCATATTGAAATGAGGTTGGATGGCTGAAGTAGGGGTGGGCATTGGGTGGGTCGGGTGGATTTTGACCATAAAATGCACCCACCCGTGCTTAAACGGATTGATAAGTAGGGGTGGGCATTGGGTGGGTCGGGTGGATTTTGACCATAAAATGCACCCACCCGTGCTTAAACGGATTGATAATTTTTAACCCACCACCCACCCACATTTAGTCTCGGGTTGGGTCGGGCGGATGGTGGATGATGCGGGTGGGTTTGTGGGTTCACCCACATCACAATGTATATAATATAAAGGAGTCAACTTGACATGATAATAGGTGAAGAGAATCATCGAGGGAAACAAGAAGTTGAAATAGGGGGGAAAATGTTGAATTAGTTCTTAAATTGGATAGAAATTCTATTATGAAAGAGTTTTCTACAGATTGAGACAATTATTAGGTGCAAGGAACTAATGAAAATAATTCCACAAAGGAAAGAGCGGTGATCTAGGCACAAGAATTAGAGGAAAAAGTAAAGGGAAGAAGAGGAGATCTCTATTTGGAAGGTTGGCTTCGAGGTTCAAACTCCAGGAGCAGTCCGAGTTTATATCTAACGTCTCCACTCTCCTCTCTCTAGCGCCAACGACTTTGATCTTTTTGCTGTTGGGTTGAGCAGGTCACCCGCACACTCACCCACAACCCACCCACCACCCGGCGGATGGCTCCCAGCGCAACCCGTCGCCCACTCACAAACCCACCCACTTAACGAAATTCGGGTCAAATGCTGGTGGGTCGGCCCTAACCCGCGGATGATCCGCCCGCATGCCCAGCCCTAGGCTGAAGTGCACTTAGTCACATGTTAGGTCACACGATTCGTGTGAAATGAGTCCGCGCTCCCACTTTAGATCCCTAAAACGCAATTTTGAATGGATTCGAGAAAAATTCGTGTTTTATTAGTTGTTGGAGCGCGATTTTCGCCAGAAAATCCGCTAATCTATTTCAGAGGGACAAAATGGAGGATGTGAAGAGTAGCTGTCGCCCGCGGCGGGTGTCAATTTTGTGAAGGAGATGATGTTGGGAATGAATAGCTTTGAAAGCTATATTGAATTAATTATCCAGTATTCTTTCTAGATACAAAAATAAGAAGGATAATTAATAACAAGAATATTATGGAGATAATTAGTATTAATTATCTTAATATAATATATCTTAATTATGGGAGTAATTATCTTCCTAATTAAAATGTGACTTATTCCCAAAGAAAGAGGGAATATTCTAGGTTTTCTGCTCCTATAAATAGCAGACCCCTAGACCCTCTAAATACACCTCAGAGAGCAGAAACACGAGATAGAGAGTGAGTTCATAGAGCTCCGGTTTTCGCACAAAACCGATGAGCAATAAATTTAGAGTGACTGTTTTATCCTGGAGGCGACCGGCTGATAGTCTGCCGTGCGCAACGAAGGCAGTGCCGCGAACGTCTTAAAGAGAGCGACCTAGTCCGCGACTCAGCCAGATCGGTAACCCTGATTTTTACTGTTCGATTTCTAACAATTTTAAGACGTTCGGTGCTGTTTTGACTAACAGGGGAATCGATTATGGCTGAAACGAATTTGATCGCCACCGAGCTTTCTTTACGTTCGCTCGATCGGGCCAAAAGTATGATATGCCCGGTTGCCCCCAATACTGCTTCGGAGATAATTATATCCTTTCGAGCATAGCTGCTCGCCTGCTACAATCACTACAAATAACACTCTGCGAATTTTGAAGATTGGTTTTTGAGGGAGTTGAGAGAGCTGGCAGTAGAGGGAAGATTTGTTTCTGGACCATGTAAATAAAAGAATGCTCGGTCCAATTAAACCACCAAAGAAAAATTGATCTTATTACTGTGCTCCGCAAGCTACATCGGCCGGGATCCAGAGCGGCGAGTTCTAGACTCCGATTGCAGTCATGGCGACGAGTACCGGCGACGACCAGAACCTCGCGACGATGACGCTTGGGAAGCAGGAACAGCGGGCAAAGAAAAAGTAGCCGCAGATGGCCTCCGGCGGCGGCGGTGGGATAAACGAGTTCCGGCGGCGGCGACGGGATAAAAGAGTTCCAGTATTCTCTCGGATTCCGTGAGTCGTTGTTGCTGAAATGATGGTACCGGGTTGTAATTAAATTACACAACCTGCGGCCGAATGCGCTGAATGATTAATTCGTCAACAAGCTGGGAATTAGTTCAACTGAATTCCCATAATTCAAATTTGAGAAGCCCGACGTTTGTTTTTCAATTGATTCATTTGGTTTGTCTTACTGCCTGGGTTTACTTTGGATTAGAAGCTTTATTGCAAGGATACGAGAGATGAAAAGGAAGAAGCAGGGAACCTAATTTTGAGCGAGTAAACCAACAAGAAGCTTCCTTTCCATCAGTTCTGGTCCCGGGCCAAATTAATGAAAGCCGCTTCAGTAGTGGCCCAAGAAGCCGAGAAGGGTGAGACTCAAGGGAGCTATACGTGGGCTAGTTTTTCTGCTTGAAACGACAATGGTTTCTCTTTTAGTGAAACGACAATGGTTTCTCAAAAAGAGGTAAGAACTAAAACCTATCTCCTGAGTCATTAATGAATGATAAAATTAGAATTCATGCCTATTAATTTTATGCATGGAATTGAGAAACCTAATGAATGTTGAAAGGAAAGCTAGGATCGATGCATTGATTATATTGACATTAAGATGTGATTTCTTGATGATTTGAGTACAATTTTCTGTACATGTTGTGAAGTAGAGTAATTTTGATTACATAAATTCATACTCTGTCGTATATATGAATGTGTATTGTATAGTCATATGCTATGGAAATGGGTTGTATGCCCATATTTATTTTGAAGAATATTTGGGAATAGAATGGGTTATTACCCATAATAACGATATTGCAAGAAGTACTATTATCAGTACTACACGAACCACTTAGACTGCTCTGAAACATTAAAGTTTCAAGAATGAGAGCATCAAGCCGAACCATATCCACACCAAATAGAATGATACCTTTCGTGGTAACCATAAGATTGCCACTCAATCCTCTAAGAATGACGCTATGTTTCTCAATTAAATTTGAGAAAAACTAGGTCATATGACACGAAAGTGTTAGAGCAAGTTTAACATAGTATTGTGTTAACTTGATTAAAGAAGAGGATTTGGCAATAATAATCGCTTAGGTGATGACAGAGGTTAGCCTTAATGGTAACTCTGGAGAATGGTTGTTGGATACTAGTGCCCCAAGGCATGTCTGTGATAGACGATCTAAGATGGATTCTTTTTGGGACGTGTGTGTCCTTGTAAAGAATTAGAATATCTAAAGTCACATTCATATTATTCTCGAATGCTTGAGATAAATAAAAAAATTTGTATCCAAGCAAAATGACCCATAAAATATGTGGTTAGAGAATCAGAATCAATAGATCTGATTTATGTTGATATGGGTAAACTTGATGGAAAAGACAATAAATAATTTATTGCTCTTTAGATTGCTCTGATTGTCTAACTAGTTATTCGAAATATGTTGAAATGCCTAGTTGCATTATGATTGCACTGATGATTCGATATGTGGCATGCATGTGGTAGCGTTAGAAAATCAGTGTAGCATGATAACTAGAAGAGCATATGAGTGTGATTTATGATATTAACAATAAAAACACATAGTTCCTATGAAATGAAATACTCATGTTGTTGTGAAATCCATTAATGCCAAGAAACTTCCATTTTAAATCAAGAAATAGTGGGGGTAGTGTCCTGCCTACTATTAGAAATAATGGATAACTAGTGGGGGTGATGAATCTGAGTATGAACTCAGAAGAGACAAATGAACCATAAATCACGAAAGGATTTTGGTTATGAATTTGTTATTTACACCCTAAGAAAGAAAGATCCTACAAGTCTGCTAGAAGTTCGAACTTCCATAAAGATGCAGAATTGTGTGAGAATCCATTATTAACGAAATGGAATTATCGGAGTCTAATAAGACTTAAAATCTTGTAGAGTTACCTCTTGGTTGAAAAGCCTTGGGTAATATATCGATAGAATCGAACAAGATTTGGCATCTTTGAGAATTACCTCTTGGCAATGAAGTCATGGGTAATAAATGGATTCTTAAAAGAAAAGTGAAACCTATTGGTTTAGTTTATGAGTATAAGGATCGCCTAATAGCTAAGGCTTTAAGCGAAAAGGAAAAATTGTAAATTTTCTTGTTATCTATTCACCATATGTAGAATAACATCCATGTATGTTCCGATTGCTAGTGTTGTGCGTCAGATGGATTGTTTAACATGTTTCTTTGAATGGTGATTTAGATAGAGAAATCTACATGGGACAACCTATAGGGTTGCTATTCCTGAACATGCTCAGGGAGTCTATAGTTAGACAAATCATTGTAAGATTTGAAATAGACTCTAAGACGATGACATGGATAAACTGGTTCTCTCTCATGGTTTTAAAAGTGAAAGTGACAAGTGCATTTAGCACAAATTTGAGAATGACACTTGCATTATGAATGACACGTCGATATGTCGATATGAAAAAACCATGTTTGAGAATTTTGAATGTTCTCGATGAAGCTTGTGTAAGCTAGGAAATCCATGTAACTGTGACAATGAATAGATTTCCTCTAGATCAGTTTAACTACATAGTTAAGATCTAGAAGAAATACAAGCAGTATGCCTGCAGAAATGGTTGATGATGCTAGTGTAAATATTAAAGAACACTGGAAACAGTGTGAGAAACAGAGAAAGTTAGAATATACTAGCATCGACAGTCTGCGTGAGGCAGCTGGTAAACATGAGACCCGACATAGTGGGGGTACTTGGCAGGCTTACTGATTGTCCTAGTATGAAGCATTGAAATGCTATTGAAAGGGGTCATGAGACACCTTAAAAGAACAGAAAAACCTTGGTATTTGTTATCAAAGGTTTTGCTGTATTGGTAGGGTATAATGATGCGGATTAGAATACCTTATAGAGGACTCCAAGACAACAAGAGGATGTGTTTTAAACATCGATAGAGAAGCTATGTCTTGGAAGTCTAAGAAGTAAACGATCCTGGCTCAATCAACTAAGAAAACAGGAATGATAGAACTAGCAATGGCTAGTAAAGAGGAAAGTTGATTGAGAGGGTCATTACTAGAGATTCCCTTATGGGAAAGACCGATCCCTCCGGTAGTTGATTCATTGTGATAGCACCGCAACTATTACTAAAGAAGGGAACCGGTTCTAGAACGAAAAGAGACGACAAATTCGTCGTAAGCACAGTACTGTAAGAGAACTCCTAACGATAGGAGCAATGAGGGTGGATCTTGTAAGATCCTAACAGAATCTAGTTGATCCTTTGACGAAAGGATTATCTAGAGAGAAAGTCCAAAATACCACGAAGGGTATGAGACATATGCCTACCGAACCATGAATTACAAGTGATGGTAACCCGACCCGATAGACTGGAGATCCCAAGAAACGGGTTCAATGGGTAATAACAAGTCATGAGTAATATTGAGAAAAGTTCATGCATAGTGAAGCATGAATCCCAAAGCCTTGGAGGTTGAGTTCAACTCTTAATGAGATCTATACTCTATGTGGAGTGGAGTACTTTACTTTGGGGGTACTCCTGATAGACTCACCTATGTGAATGTGGGAGTGAGGCCGCTCCCTATGGAACTTTGGAGGCACAAAGTTGCTAGAGCGTTCACTAAACCGGGATAACGTGCATGGCCATTAACGCACGGCCTATGAGAGAACATCACTCAATGAAAAGATCCGGTGTGCTACATTGTCTGAGATAGGGTTCAAGACTACGAGTCACCCTTATGAAATCGGAATTGTAACCACTACGCTAAGGTTCAAATCTTCGCAATACCTTAGCTTATGCCCGATCTTATGGATCTGTTGATGCTCAGAGATAGTTTCAAAACTATTCAAGTGGGGGATTGTTGGGAATAAATAGCTTTGAAAGCTATATTAAATAAATTATCCAGTATTCTTTCTAGATACAAAAATAAGAAGGATAATTAATAACAAGAATATTATGGAGATAATTAGTATTAATTATTTTAATATAATATATCTTAATTATGGGAGTAATTATCTTCCTAATTAAAATGTGACTTATTCCCAAAGAAAGAGGGAATATTCTAGGTTTTCTGCTCCTATAAATAGCAGACCCCTAGACCCTCTAAATACACCTCAGAGAGCAGAAACACGAGATAGAGAGTGAGTTCATAGAGCTCCGGTTTTCGCACAAAACCGATGAGCAATAAATTTAGAGTGGCTGTTTTATCCTGGAGGCGACCGGCTGATAGTCTGCCGTGCGCAACGAAGGCAGTGCCGCGAACGTCTTAAAGAGAGCGACCTAGTCTGCGACTCAGCCAGATCGGTAACCCTGATTTTTACTGTTCGATTTCTAACAGATGATACCGCCGGTCGGCCTGACGGAAGAAGTCAGAAAGAGGTCCGATCTACTTCTGAGTTACTGGAGTTTTTGGAAATCACCATCGGATCTGGTTTGCAGATTGAAAGGCTGCATGGGAGAAGGGGGGATTTGTCGATGAGGACGGAAGAAGATGTTGGACGACGGGACTAGGGTGTGGAATGCGGCGAGGGATGTTTCTGAGAGGGCATCGAGAAGTTTTCTCTGATGTGGGGAAGAAGGGGGCAAGAGATGGCGTAGGCTTAGTTCATGGACTTGGTTTGGGCTTCGGTCCATTGTAATTTTTTTTTACATAGCTTTGGGTGCATGAGAATTATATCTCACTTTCATTTTTAATAATTATAACTCGGATAATTAAATTTAGGTGTTTTTACACTAGCTAGTGTATTTGTTGAATTATTGATATTTTGTAAACAATATAATAGTATATTAAATAATATTTTAATTTTAATAGTATAATATTAACGTTTTTTTGGCACTCTAAATATATAATTCTCTTGAAACGGACGTTCTTACGTTCCCACTCCCGTTCCAGCTCTCGCTCCCGCTCCACGAATCGGTATCCTAAATCACATGACTAAGGGAACCCCACTTAGTCACATGATCTTAGCTCATAACTCCACTGCTCACCTGCTTATATCTGAATCTCGGATATGCAGTCCCACACCCCATACAAAAGCCTGGGCCGGCGACGAGAAGTTGAGAGTAGTGGCGGTGGCGGCAGTAGGTAGTGGTAGGACAATTATATTTCTTATAATTAAATATTTTCTCCAATGAAACATAATAAACAATAAAGAAGGATTATGATTTCATTTTAAATTGGGGCGATTGAACTAGAATTAGGGCAACAATTAGCAATTCCCAAAAAATTTCGTGAGTTTGAGAAGCAACAAGGTTGTTAACCCGCGGGTCGACCCACTTTGACCCTGATCTGGTGAGTAAAACGGGCCGCACGCACCCGCCGGTCGACCGCTACAAGGTACCGGGTTGGAGGTCAAATTGTGTCATTTTTTTCTTTGGTTTGCGAAATGCGCCTATTTTCCGATTTTCTTTTCGCCTAACTCAAGCTTTGGAATCCTAAGTTGAACATTTTAATATTGATGTTATATAAGTGTGTGGGAATTTTCACTATATGTTGGATCTAAGTACGATATTTTATTTTGGTATAATATTATATGTTATAACTCATATGTTAGATAAAATTTTATATAATTTATTAGGATAAATACAATATAATGACTTTTTCCATATTTCTGGGCCAAACCAAACTAAATCGATTGACCCATTAACCCTTGACCCACTAGCTCAACCGGGTCCGGGCCAGCCGCGGATTGACAACCTTGGAAGCAAGCAAATCCCGCCTTTGTCATACTATTTTTGCATGCTAAGTGCTAACTGAACCCCCAAACGGATTTGCCTTTTTTCTCCGATCCGAGCTCTGATTGGGATTCGGCCGCTCCCTGCAGCTAGGGTTTTCAACCTCTTAGAACCTTTTAGGGATTCTGCGCTTTGGGGAAGCAAGTAAGAATGGATGAAGGAAGAGACCCTCGAAACGCCAATGGCGCAGCTGCAAATCATCTCATGATATTGAAGGAAGGAATATATTTGATCCTCTCCCGATGGGCAGTTCTTCTTTTCGCCCTCGATAACGAGTCCGGCGGTCGCGGCTCCCGCCAGTTAGCCGATCAACTCGCTTCGGATGTTTACTCCTGGTTCACCAAACAGCGCAAAGGTAAAAAGAAAAACTTCAAACCCTAATTATGATGGGACTTCCTATTCTGCTGTAAATTTTTTATATTTCGCCTGGATTATCTTTGAATATGCTATTCTGCCATTGCAATTCCTCACTCCTTTCTCTTAATTTTTGACTCTTTTGCAACAATCCAGCCAATGAGCCGCTTTATATCGATGACCTCGAGAACATTCTCGACGAAACCATGTATGCTCATCTCCACATCGACATGAATGATGATGGCGTTGAAATTGAGGAGGTAACACTTTCTGATTTGAAATTGATGGGGCAATTTCTATGGTACTGATTCAATTGTTGATTGCAATTTTTTGTTTTTGTTTTGTTCTTAAGAATGTCTTCGAAACCAAAGGCAAAGGGGTTTATTTTCCATTACTAGTTGTTCTATACCGGTTCCGATCTACCCCATTCATGTTCAGTATTAGTCCTGCTCTGCTGAAAATTAAACAGGTAGCAGAGAAAATGATGATTATGCACGAGGAATGTATGGAAGGGAACTATAGCTCTGTTGAGAAGTTGAGAAGGGCTGCTGCTGAGCCTTGTAGAACATCATCTCGTCAATATATTATCAGACAGGTAAGTAAATCAATAAAGCACCCTCTTTCTCTTAACACGAATTTGTTATGTTGGTTTGCTGCTGCAAATAATTGCTGTGATAGTGGCTCCTGGAATTAGCTCTTATTAGATTCCTTTCTGTGATTTGTAATAGGATGATGACCTTTATGATGATGATGATGCTTCGTCGTCGGGAAGTGGTGGAGATGATAATATGATGATGGTGGATTCTCCAGTAGTTCCTCAGAAAATAGATGATGTTTATGGGTGGACGTTGGTCTCTTCCAAGCGACGTAGTGGTAGAAGGAATCGCTAAATAGGAATTTCAGAGTCGATAAACTCAGAGGCAAGCAAGCAAGCTGTTCAGGCAGAGTAAGATCGTGAATCGTCCTCTCCGGTGAAACGAGAGGCAGGAGGAAACTTAGATTGGACTTCATTAAAGCTATTATGTTCTTCTTCCACGGCCCTGTTTTCGTGATTCGGTTTAATTAGTTCGAATTGAGTTAAGGGCGCAAACAACTGTAAAACTCTGTCTACCAAGTAGTGGAGCACATAATTTTTTGCATGGCAATTTTCAATCCACCAATTCAAGTATTCAACACATCCACTTAAATATCAAACTAATCCAATCTATTTAAATTCAATCTACTTGATTCAAATCCAATTGGATTATTGGATTCATTGATTGATCTATTAATCCAAATGACAAATTATGATTTAGTACCTCTACCTTTCATATTTTATATTTGGTACCTAAAAAATATTTTTTATATAAAAATATAATTGAAAAATTACATTATGGTACCTAAAATTTTTATTATGACATTTTACTATTTTAATTTTTCAAAATTTACATTTTAATCAATCCACCAATTCATATGATCCAATTCATGAATCCAATAATCCATTTGATCTAATCTACTTGATTCATGGATCCATCAATCCAATCCACCAATCCATTGATCCAATCTATTTGCCATAAAAATCGTCAACACATTTACTTTTTTTTTTTTATAATGGTGACATCTATTAATATTATTAAAGTAAAAACCAGCTTGAAATGAGGCTTCCAACTCTACTGCATATTACTTTTGGTGGTGATAATCTATCTTCGAAGGTTCTTGCATTCCGCTCTTTCCAAAGTCTCCAACTAGCGATGGCAGTACATACCCGACCCGACGGGTTATCCCCGACCCGACCTGTGCTGGGGCGGGCCAAACCCGACCCGTCCTAGAACGGGGCAGGTTATGACCCGACCCGCAACCAGAACAGGGCAGAAATGGGTATCCCTCTTACCCCGCCCCGTCCCGCCCCGACCTGCCCCGTCGCAATCGCTTGCCTATATTCCGGAGAACTAGAAGGACGGGCGTGTAGTTGCTCTACCCCTTTATTGGCCTTTTCCCTGGGAAATTGGTTCCATCATTGAAGTAGGACGCGTTCTTAGGCGGAATCAAGGCAAACGACTCCTCGTATCCCTGTAAAATCGAGGATTTCCTTTCCTAGACCAAGATGGAATTAGGGTTGAAGTTACTGTCGTCCTTCTCCTTCATATTTCCCCGTCACTTTCAGTTTCTCCTTCTTCTATCTTCGTCTTCTGATCTGAACTCTGAAGCTCCAGCAGTCAAACAAATCTTCTTGTTGCCGAGTTACCAGCGACAACATCCCAATCCGACAATCCCAGAAGATCGGAAAAGGTATGTTTCTTAGTGTAGGCTCGTAGCCTGTAGGTTATAGATTATGGAATTGTCATTCCTTGCGTGTTGTAGTCCCTTCTTATCTATGTTTCAATTTAACTCTTTGCCTGTATATTATACAGAACAAGGCTCTGCAATTTTTTAGTACCTCTGTACCTGCTTATTATATAATCCCTTCTTGTTGTAGAGTGTAGACTTGTACTCCCTACAATAGTCATGCTTGCTTGTGTAGTCCCTGCTTCTCCATGTTTTAACTCTTGTAGTGCTTATTATGTAAAACATGGACGAGGGTCAGAGACAACAAACAGACGCTGCTGTCATTCCAAACACGGACCAGCCATTATCTCAGCCTGAAATTATGCAAGTTGTTGCTGAAGTTGAAGCTGAACCTGCTACAAATCAAGCTGTCAACAATTGCTTGAAGAGAACTGGTGGTACAGCTGGTAAAGTTTACTCCAAATGGTGGCAGCACTACAATAAATTAACTGTTGATGGCGAGCCAAAAGCCGAGTGCAAGTATTGTCAGAAGAAACTGCTCGGAGATCCAAAGCAAGGAACAAACCATCTAAAGAATCATTATCTTAGATGTCCTAAAGCGCAACGTCCTATGGATATAAGGCAACAAGTTTTACACGGCAATATGAGCAAGGAAAAATTCCAACTGACCCCTTTCAACTTCAATCAAGAGGCTTCTCCGAAAGAATTGGCCAAAGCAATAATCAAGCATGAGTATCCTCTGAGGATTGTAGATCATGAAGGGTTCCGAAGTTTCTGCTTGAGTTTGAACCCTTGTTTCAAGATGGTGACAAGAAATACCATTAGGAAGGATTGTTTTGCCATATATGACATTGAAAAGGAAGCTGTAATGCAGCATCTAGAGAAGAATGAAGGTCGAATTGCTATAACTACAGACATGTGGACTTCTTCCCAGAAAAGGGATTCATGGCAATCACTGCACATTATGTCGACAACAAATGGAACTTGCAAAGTCGAATTATCAGGTATCATGAATAATGTGTTAAGACAAGTAAATCTGAACTAGACATAATTAGCTACTGACTAAGTTTGTGATTTACCATACCCGGTGGTCTGCCTGGATTATTTTCCTGCTGGTCTGAATGTTGAGTCTTGCATCATAGCCTGGATTATTTTCCTGCTGGTCTGAATGTTGAGTCTTGCATCATAGCCACGATTATTTTCCTGCTGGTCTGCCTGGATTATTTTCCTGCTGGTCTGAATGTTGAGTCTTGCATCATAGCCACGAATTCGCTGTAGTCAATGCGCCCATCCTAGAACAGAGACCAAACAGATGTCAACAGTATGGTTTTCCTGCTAAACAAACCATATTTGAGCCTTGAAATAACAGCTTACATTGTCTTGGTCAATAGATTGCTTCTGTGAACAGGTGTAAGAACTCAAGAAGCTTATATTAATGGGTTGCTTCCAAATGGAAAGAACATTTCCAGCTGCAAATTTAAAACAATTATTGTTTCTATATAGAAAGAACAAGTTATTGTGCTTCTAAATCAGTGACTTATTATCTTTACTTAATTTGCAGGTTTATTTATGTGCCTGCCCCTCATACAAGTGAAGCTTTGTATGAAGTTCTAAAGGAATGTTTGTTGGATTGGAACATCGATCATAAGTTATCAGCAATTACCGTCGATAACTGCTCAACAAATGATGCGATGATAACTCGATTGATAGAGAAGCTTCCTTTGGAGTCTCTTTTAGATCATGGGAGGATGATTCATATGCGCTGTTGCGCGCACATTCTGAATCTTATAGTGAAGGAAGGTTTGAAAGTTATTGGGGACAGCATACAGAAGATAAGAGATAGTATCCATTTCTGGTTGTTAACACAAAGGAGATGGGAATTGTTTGAGGATACTGCTCGCCAGCTGAAGAAGCCCACTGGTAAGAAGCTCTTACTTGATTGTGAAACACGATGGAACTCAACTTTTCTTATGTTGAACACGGCTTTGAAGTATAAGGAAGTTTTTAGCCGCTTGAGGATTCGTGAACCGAAGTACAAATGCGTGCCTAGTGAACTTGATTGGAGAATGACAGAGGAGATATGTACTAGGCTAGAGACTTTCTACAAGGCAACTAATCTTTTTTCTGGCACCAAATATCCTACTGCTAATTTATGTTTTGCTGAGATTTGTGAGATCAAGATTGCCATAAATCAGTGGCGTGTTTGTGGGATTGAGAAAATTGAGAATATGGCCATTGAAATGCTGGAGAAGTATGATAAATATTGGTTAGATGTGCATGCTTTAATGGGGGTGGCAGCCATACTTGATCCGCGATTCAAAATGGATGTTCTGGATTGTTATTTTCCTGACATCTATGGTAGCAGCACTGAATTTGAGATGGATAGGATCCGTGGTATATGTCGTAACTTGGTGGAAGAATATGAAGAGAAGGCAAGGGAGAAAGAACAAGAGAATGGTCAATTGAGCTGTCAACAAAAGGGTGGCAGTGTTGTGGGGTCATTAGCAAGCAAATTTGACTTGTATGCTTCTCGAAAAAAAAGGAAACATGTGAGGTCAGAGCTGGAGATTTACTTGGATGATGAAATTGTACCCAAATCACCCGACTTTGATGTTTTATGCTGGTGGAAGTCGAACAAAGGTAAGTATCCTCTATTGCATAAGCTTGCAAGAGACATTCTGGCTATTCCTATCTCTACGGTGGCCTCTGAGTCTGCCTTCAGCACTAGTGGACGAGTCATTTCTTCTCATCGGAGTAGGCTTAAGCCACACACCATAGAAGCTTTGATGTGCGCTCAGAGTTGGTTGCGTGCTAATTCAAAAGGTAATCTATCTATTATATTTGTAAATGTTATAATATATGTAAACAAAGTTAGTGCAGTAGTTTATTTCTTACTCTTGTATTCAATGTTATGCTACCAGAGGAGAACCTACATGATACAGTTATGCATGATTCTGATGAAGAATCAGAGAATGAAACTGAGGTATTGCTTCTTCTTTCTTGATCTTCTGTTTTTTCTTGCTGCAATCTTGTTGCTTCTTTTATACTGTTGCAATCTTGTTGCTTCTTTTATATTGTTGCTTCTTTCTTGCTGCCTTTTTCAAACTGCTACTTCTGTCTTGCTGCAACCTGGCTGCTTCTTTCTTACTACTGCTTCTATTTTGCTGCAGGGTAATGGCACAAAGCCAAAAAGTTAGGAGTAGAGATGTTTCATGTTTGGCTATTTGCTGGTCTAGAGGAAGGGACGCAGCTGCTGCCTGCATAAAGTTTCAAGATTGGCATTATCTTAAGTAATTGAAGTTTTGATCAATTAGTAGTTGAGTTTAAGAGTTGATTTTGGATTTGTGTTTGAAAATGAATATTTTGGGAGGTTTGCCTTAATATTTTTGGATTCTGGCACTTGGGAGGGTTGCCTTAATATTTTATGGATGGTATTAGCTATTGAGTATTTGAAAAGTATTTATGGATGGTGATTGGTGTGTTATACAGGTTAATTTTTATATCTGCTATAGCCTATAGGTGGATTAACGAAATGGGGCAGGGCGGGTTTTACCCGCCCCGTGCGGGGCGTACCTTGGGTCAAAAAACCTTGCCCCGTCGCGGGTCGCGGGGCAGGGCGGGGCATTGTGATAGATGGCAGGGCAGGTCGCGGGTTTAGGGGTACCCGCCCCAACCTTGACCCGTTGCCATAACTATCTCCAACACACAACATGTTGAGTAACCTTTGAGTACCATTTACTTCTCCACCTTTGATTTATTATTTCATATTGGAATTCTAAAATCAATTGATTTCACCGCTAGTCTTCGCAGATTTGACTTTCTAACTTTTAGGAAAACACTTTTTTTTTTCTATCGGACGTTTACTTGAGGGTTTTGATGATGGATTTGGTAATGGAAATTTATCCATCATGGACTTGAACGAAAATTCATCATTTTCCTTGGGGAATTAGGAAGATGGAATCTATTGGGCCCACGAACTTTGAGGGTCCAAATTCATGGAATCCACGAACTTGGAAGTTCCACCATTTGAGGTGAGATTTGGGTGATGGATTATTATGTCACCTAACAAAAGAATTAAAAAAAATAAACAAATTGAAAAAATCGAGTGCGAAGGAGAAAAGAAAATCGGTCGGAAATCTGCTGCAATCTTCTCACCTTGAAGCTCCGTTGATCTCTGAAAACCTCTGCCATCTTCCCCACCGTTGTACTTCCTTCTCTCCATCTTCAAAATTGGAGAGATTAAAGGCAGTCCCTAATTCCATCAACCTCCAAATTAGAGATTTCACGATTGGAGAGATTAAAGGCGGCCCCTAATTCTGCCGCGGACTCCTATTCCACATCGATTGGACAAACAAATCCCATATTCACACTATGCTCTTCCGAGGCGACAAATGTTCTGCCCCGAAATTCGTTAAAATCCCCAAGAGAATCGCCGGAGGCGGGAAAAGGAGAAGTTACAATCAACAACGAGGCTACAATGGGCCGTGGCGGCCAAAGTCGTGAGGTCGGCGGCCGGCTTCGTAGATGTGGACGAGCTTAGTCAGGTCGGCGATGTGGAGTGATTTTGAACCCGAAATCCTCGAAGACGAGCTCATCAGTGGCGTGCTAGATTGAAGAAAAGGCAAATAAGGGTTTGTTTAAGAGGAGGGTGGAATTTGGAGGCGAGATTGTGAGGTGAGTGGAGAAGAGGTAGCTCCGGATAGGGGTGGTCGTTCGGTTGTCGGTTAGCGGCTAACTAGTCGATTTAACCGATAACCGCCAGTTAATGGCTAACTAAAAACTGGCGGTTGGTGGCTGCTGTCAGGTGTCGGCGAAGTGTATTGGTGCTTTGGTTAGCGAGTAACTGAAGCCGGTTAACCGGCTAACCGAAGCTAACCGACCAATTTTCAGAACCCGGCTAGACGCCGCCGATCACCCAAAACGAAGCAGTTTTTTTCAACCAAAAACTACCCCAGCCAGCTAGCCCAACCCCAACCCTAGCCTCCTTCGTCGACTAACTCTCACCACTCGCCAAACCTCACTCTCACCCGCCGCCTCCACCCTCCAAGACGACCAAACCCATTACCCAAGTCATCGACGACAACCTTCAATGACCCCGCGACCCACGGTGACCTTTCCTCGACTCCCCGCGTCGCCCGCGGCGACCTTCAACGACCCCCAGTGTTGCCAGCGACCACCCTCGACGGCTTGACCCCCAGCGACCCTCCTTTGAACACCGCAACCACCGCCCGGACCTCCGATGCCGGTGCCAGCAACCCTCCACCGAGATTTCCCCCGCCATCTCCCTCCCCTCGCTGACCTCGCCTGCAACCGGCGACCCCCTCTAACTCGCCGGCTTCGTGAACAGTCACCCACGAAGTCTTCGACCATTATAGATTCGCCGTCCCCTTTGAACTTTGAATTGTAAGTTTTTTTTTTATAATGGGATTTGATGATGATTTTAGTTGTAAGTTTGATGATGAGTTTAGATTATAAAAATTATTATTGTGGTTGTGGGAGTTAATGATGCTTTAGATGATAAATTAATTATGCTTGTGGGAGTTAATGATGATTGATGATGCTTGTTAGAATTTCTTTGAATTGACTATTGAGTTTCAATTTCTCAATTTGAGTAATTGTTTCTGTAGGTGAGACCTCCGACTCCTCGTGGTGGACGTTGCGGACGAGGTTCCCCTACTGCTGAGACTGCTCCTCGTGGTGGGAGATCTTCAGCTCCTCGAGGTCGTGGTGGTGCGGGGTGCCACAACCCCTCTTGCTCAGACCCAAGGTTGAGTTGGGCGTTCAGGGTGGAGAGGGAAGGGTTTAAGCAGTTCATGCTGGTTATTCAGTCACTGTTTAAGATACATGGGGGAGAGCTATAAGAGATTATTGCTATCATATCTTCTTGGAGAAAAAGTGCATTTGATTGAGTTTTTTTTAATTAAAGAGCAAAGGAAGAGTTTCAATCACCACATATACATGGACTTCTGATAACAACAAGAATTACATGTGTGTGACTGCTCACTTTGTTGGAAATGATTGGAAGTTGCAGAAGAAGGTCCTATTCTTTGTTCCCATCACAAGTCATACTGGAAAGGATATTGCAGAGAAGATTGCATGAGTTCTTGAAGAATGGAAGGTGAAGAATCTGTTCTGCATGACCATAGGCAATGCAACTTCAAATGATGTTCTGATTCGGGCCCAAATGTACACATTTACCCCTCATTTCGTATTTGTTTAGCTTAGTATTTCATCATTCCTCGACATATTACACGCTAGTTTGTGCTTGTTTTGATACGTTCCAGGCCCTAGCACATGTGGAAGGGTCGAGGTCAAATTTTGGGATAATTGGAGGTCAAAAAGTGCAAAAAACCGAACAAAAGTCCGAAGACCTTGACAATTGCCCCGTAACAGTGAAGTGCAGGCATCCAGGAAGAAGCCGCAGTTCACGGTCAAACAAGGGAGTTTATGGTCTCCTAAGACCGTGAACTGGAGCCACAAACCGTGAAAATCGAGCAGTCCAACGAGGTTTCAGAGGTTACTGACGCCAAGGGAGTTCACGGTCGCTAAGACCGTGAACTGGGGCCAATGACCATGAACAACAAAAGTGAAGCGGTGGGTTTTGGAGACGGCACTGAGTTCACGAACTTGTTTAGGTGTTCACGGCCGTGAACTGGCCAACGCGTCCGTGAACTGGTAACTTTTGGGCAAATACGTAGACAACTGCGGGGAGAGAGAAAGAAGAGCTGGTTTTTGGAGAAGAATTGGTTTCTTTCTCTAGGGTTTTGACCCAAAACACCATAGGGGAGTTCTAGAGAGTGAGAGAAGGATCTTGGAGCTTAATTGAAGGCATTGTTCAAGCTTGGGAGCAAGGAATCAAGCCTAGAAGAAGAAGAAGATCTAGAGGTTTCTTTGTAATCTCTCCTCTCTCTCTCTCTCTCTCTCTCTCTCTCTCTAGAAACTCACTCTTTTCTCTTGGGTGGTGTAGATCCCTAACTAATACTTTGTAATTACTTGTTTATATTGAATGATTTTGTATGGGTTTGCATCAATTTGAGCATTAGAGGTGTCTTCATGGTGATTGTGCTTAGTTGTGCTTTCCAAATCTTGTGTGCTTACCTAACCTAGATTAGAGGAAAATCACACCTTTTTAGGTAGGCTTGACAAGCTACGTTTTCCTGGGCACTTTGCGCCTACTATCTAGGTTAGAAATGAGCATCCCCCTTGACTCAAGTTTGCATCTAGGTTGGTTGTGATTAAGCCGCTCAAACTCTGGTTTGAGGGAGAGCCCTAGGCAACCCCTAGAGACTGAGTGAGAGGATCGATTTCGTGGCAAATCGATCTCTAGTGAATCCATCCCGTGACAAATGGATCCCTTGTTGCTCCTCCTAGTGGTTCCCCTAGACGTTGTGAGTGGATTGATCCCGTGACAAATCGATTGCTAGTGAATTGATTCTGTGACAAATCGATCACTAGTTGCTCACTCTCGCGGTTCACAACGACCTACACCACACGACTCCATTCAATCCAATGAGTCATGGTAGCTAGTTAGGGGGAAGCAACTCCTGGGTGAAGCTCCCTTTGTTAGAATTTTCCTTTATTTACTTTTCTTTGCTTGTTTAGTTTGTAGTTCAATTAGTTCTAAACCCAAAAGTTGTTTGCTAGATAACAACCTAAGCGATTGAAGTAGGTGTACATGGATCGGCCCGGGTTGATAATTAAAACTTACTTGCCCTATGTTGCACCCCTCTAGAGTTTAAAAACTTGGGCTCTAGAGGGGATTTCTAGTGTGGTGTTTTGTGTGAGTCATGTTCTCGGTGATTGCATGAGAACGAAGTTAAAGGAGTGGGGGTGTGATTTGATGGAGGGGAAGTATCTGCAGTTTGATGTGTGGCACACATCATTAATTTGGTGGTGCAAGATGGACGGGAAGTGATTGTAGGTGCTGGGGCAGGTTAGGGACGAGATGGAAGGGCTTCAAGCTTCGAGACAATTATGGGAACATCGAGCACTCGAAGCCGATTCTAAGCTCCAGTCTCTAGATTCATCTGTAAACAAAAACTAATCTCCTATGAATTTTCTGGCAAAGAATTTGTTAACTAACTAAGCTTCTTTGTCGTTGGCAAACAGGAATAGGAGTGGAGACACAAAGCCGGTTTCTTGGTGGACAGATCAAAGGAACTCGAAGAGAAAGTTTCCGAGCTTCAGAAGGAGATCGAGAGGCTCAAGCACGAAGCAACTAGGTTACTAGAGACAATAAAGCCATTGGACGACAAAAATTACCTATAGGAACTCCCAATGAGACAGAGAAGGGATTTATGGTATGTCGGATGAAGGAGAATCAACACCACGACAAGCAACAACAACAATTCAGGATGAAGGACGCGTTGAGGGAAGAGAGAAGGAAGTTGATCTCAGCAGGCATTGGTGGTGGGCTCAAGAGATCACCTTTCAAAGATGTTGGTAACGCAGTACCATTACCACTCCAAAACTATAGTTGTGGTTGTAGAAAACCTACAGAAGAAACCGTCTTTTTTCCCCATTTGTGCATAAAAAATGAGAGAACTAGTTTGTGCTCCTAAATACGAGACTTTACAACCGACATTATTCAAACAGAACTGAATTGATATGTTAAAACCAAATAACAACATGTCTAAGAATCTAGATCAATCTAAAAAATCTGAGAGTTTTCCTTAGTTTTTACATGTAGGTAGATGATCTTAGCTTGGTATCACAAGCTTCAAGGGTTAGGCTGGGAGCAAGAGCTGTCCCATGTTGCAAGAGAACTGCTAGCACCATGGTGATGTTGTGGATAGCTAGTGAAGTGGCGATCGACGACGCCGATGACATGATCATCGTGAATATGATCATAGCTGAACTGTCCATGCAACGATCCCCATAAGTCTTCAATTAGGCTCAATTCATCGTAAACAAAGGTTTGTTGTGCAGGATAATGGATTCTTCCGAAGTGACCAATATGAATCTCCATCTGTGTCTGAGTTGTTACCATCGACAAATTATTCCCCTCCTCTCCACCATGAAGATTGTCTACCGCCAGTGTGGGATCATGGACGGTCTGACCAGTGATCGTAGCATCCTTAGGTCCGTCGTGATCAAAATGAGCAACATGGTCGGGTGAGAAGTCGCCTCCCAAGTCTAATTCCCTCTATTGAGGAGCTCTCCTCAGGCTGTCATTGTCGACCTTCTTGTAAATCCTGCACAATACGTAGTCATCCAGATGTACAAAAAATAGACACACATGATAATCAACAAATCTCCACAAATTTCGTCAAATTATGTGTTCAAGTAGCCGTTTGAGTAAACTGCTATTGGATTAAAATTACTTCTGAGATTGTAAGTAAACAAGATGATCACACACAAGATCCAATCAAACAAAGGTAATCACTACAAAAATGCAAATAATCAAGTAATTCCTCTCATCAACACAAGTCTTTAGCACGTGTTCAAATTACCAAGAGACAAAGTTTTAGCACGTGTTAATTTATATAGCATGTGTGCTTGATCTGGTTTCCTAGGTTTTGGAAATGATTTATGGGGGTGTGAAGGGAGGAGAAATTGAAAGTTCCATTAAAAGGGAGATGCGCCAGATGTTTGAGGTTTATAAGGGGAAGTATGGATCAAAAGCATCATCCTCTGCATCTGAGCCTACCACTTATGAGAGCATTGTTGGTGGTATTTATGCTGAAGTTGTTGGTGATAGGATTAAGAAACTTGAGGAGAGACTCAGGAAGAGGAAAAAGAAAGCACTTTTGCAGGAAACATGAAGTAACTATGCTGAGCTTGACATCTATTTGAAATGTCAAATTGATGGCATCAATGAGGAGAGTGATGATGCCAAGTTTTCCATCTTGGGTTGGTGGTCTCGACGCCCTAGAATATATCTGATTCTTGCTTAGATGGCTAAGGATATCCTAGTTGTTCCCATCTCTTATGTTGCCTCAAAGGCAACATTCAGCTGTGGCGGCCGGATTCTCATTCCATTCAAGTCCTCTTTGAGCGATACAATGGTGAAGGCATTGATTTGTGCTAAGGATTGGATAAGGTATCCAACTACCGGATACAGAGAGATTGACGAGAAGGAAGATGATGAAGAGAATTTGGATTTGGAAAGTGGTGAATTCTAAAACACTCCAATTGTTCAAGTTTTCACTATTCTTTCCACCTAATTCAATGTATGAATGTCCTACTAACACTTTATTTTATTTTTTCTTACTCAGTGAATGCCACTTTCCAGTTTATAATGGAAAGTGCAAGTGATACTGGCAATGTTGCCAATGAAGATGCAAGTCTCAACATTCCAGTGGAAAATGAGCAGGAGGGTGAAGAAGAAGTGTCGGAGAAAGAGTATGATAAAGATGGATATAACGATTTTGGTCATGATTTCTTGGGCCGATTGAAAGAACATGGTTATGTAGATATTGGTTCTTCTTCCGCTGTTGATAAGTGATGAATGATGATGATGTGTTGTTGATTTGTTGTTGCTATTTGGAGGATCAATTATGAATTGTGATATGTGAATTGTGGAGTTTATGACTTTATGTTGTTTAATTAATGAATTTGAGACATTAATTTGGTGTTTTAGATGTATTTTCGATGCAAAAGGGATTGAAACTTTACTTTGGGTGATTTAGATGTAGAAATGTAGGGTTGAGCCTTTAATTTTATGCGATTTTACTGTTTTGTTCATGCAGGTGGGACTTAGGTCACCCAATTCGTGGGTTGACCCTCGTCGCTCCCGGATTGTAGCGTTAAAATGCGTTTTAATTACAAAGCGTTGATAATTCATGAATTAACATTCACTGGAGCGCGAATTATATATGGAAATTTGCGTATCTCTTCACGAAATGGGTTTAATTAGAGATAAAGAGAAAGTCTTCGTTCAACTGGTCATTCTAGCGCCTTTCATCGTCAAATCAACCATCATCGATGCAATCCTTTCTCTTTCCTTCTGCAAACTGTTGTCGATGAACTGAGTTAATTAGAAAGCAAGAGAAAGACTTCTCATCCTAGCTCAGGTGGTCGCTTAATCGCCTTCTTGTGCCGAATCGACGGTCGCCAACGAATTCTTTCTCCCCTGCAAACTAGTGTTGTCACAGTGCTGTTTCTAGATTATGAGTTCATCGCTTAAGAGATCTTTGGGAAGAGAAAAGATTAATTTGGCTGTTGCATGGAGAAATTGATCACCAAAAACAAAAGGAGAAGAACAGAGCTTTAGATGCTCTGGCTAAGCAACGGAGAAGAAGGAGAAAGAGAAAGTGTAGGAAGAGAGAGAGAGAGATGGGATTATTTTTTTTTTTATTTCTGAGTGATATCAATGAGATAAAATAGTTAACCTTACAATTCTACCCAGGACCCCTTAAAGACTCTACTGAGGCTACCCCCAAAAAATCAAAAGATTCTAGCTCTACAAGAGTCAAAACCAGTGCTTTACGCGCCACTCTATAGGCAGCACTGTTGGCGGATCTAGGTACCGCCCTAAACTCTATACAAACAGACAAAGAGCTAAGGATTTGGAGACACTCTCGTAACACCGGACCACCAACGAATCTTCTGAGATGCCTTGACGGACTTGGTTGACAACCACTTCGGAGTCGCCTTCGACTATCACGTGGGACAAGGATCTTGAGGCTACAAAGGAGATAGCATCCTTGAAAGCTAGAAGCTCTGCCAGATAAGGGTTGTCTATTCCTTTATGCTGCAACCCAACCGCCAACCTCACATGCCCGTCTGAGCCTCGGATAACAAGCCAAGTCGAACACGAGGAGGCACTAACCGCTGCGTCGACGTTGATCTTCAAAAAGTCTTCTGGAGGGGGGACCCAAGCGGTGGCTGAAAAATTTGGGAGTAGGGAGCTGCGGGGGGGGGGGGGGGGGGGGGGGGGGAAGGAGACTGGAAAATTCGAGGACCTGGTTGTAGAACTGTCTGGCTAAGGAACAGATATGAGGTTGGATAGAGAGATGGGAAGTTTGTGAATTGTGGTGGGTTGACAGTTGGTAATGACAACGACAGAGAAGGGATAAGTGAAAGTGAAAAGAAAAAGAAAAAATAATAGTGAAAAAATTAAATAACAATAAAATATAATAAATGATTTTTTTAAAACAAAAGATAATAGATATTTATTATAGTCTACCAAAGTATTAGAGTTATTTATTAGTGAAATTAACACTAAAACATTTCACCTTATTTGTAGAGTAGGGTACAATGTACTATTTTAGGCTAATTATATTATAAATGAGTTAAAATAATGTATTATAAATATTATAATAATTAAAAATAATATAATAATAACGCTCTATTCGCGCTTTCAATATTGAATTCTTCTACGATAGATGCTTTCGGGCTCCCGTTCTCGCTCTCGCTCTCGCTCCCGCTCCCGCTCCACGAACTGGTTACCTAAAGTGGGACTAATTTCCATCGGTTACCGGTCGGTTTTCCTGTCAAAACCAAACCGACAGTCACCATTCTGTTACCATGGATAACCAAACCAAAATTGATTAACCAACCGGTCGGTGGTCGGTTAGCTGTGGCTTCCCTCCCGGTCAGTGGCCGACAGCTCTATAGGGTGGCTCGGTTTAACTGATAACCATGAATTCATGTTTCAGTTAAATCGGAACTGACCAAAGGACACCCCTAGCTCAAGATGTCGCGTTGGAGGTTCGAGTTGATTAGATACCTTTGGTTGATGGGGAGGCGGTAGGAATGACAATGAGGCAGGTCCGGGGCGGGTATCTCGATACCCATACCCGCCCCATGGTAGGTCGGGTCCAGGTCGGGTAATTTATCACGGGGCGCGGGTCGAGGCAGATCGACTCAATGGGCATGTAATTTTTATTGAAAGTATTAGAAATATTAGTTATTTTCATTATAAGACCAAAAAAAACAAATCATAATATGATAAAATGTAGTTAAGTTATTGGATAAATTAAAGTTTTCACTAATTCATAAATTTATAATAGCTAAAATATGATGTAATATAAGAAAATTTCTAAGTAATTTGACTATGATTACATGTAATTTAGGCACGAACGGGTCAAGAATGGGGTGGATCAGGGTAGATCGGGTCGATGAGAATACCCATCCCCGCCCCACCTAAGGGGCGGGTCTGGTCAAACAGGTCGGGTAAATCGGATCAGGTCGGAAGCGGGAGTTAGGTCTTGGGTGGGCGTGGATTGTCTGCTTATTCGATACTGGATTTTGTTTTGTTAATATTAATTTATTATTGTTAATTTTTAAAATAATATCAATTTTAAAATAAAAATATGACGTGGCGCACACGTGGCTGCCATGTATGTACCATGCAACCAACGGTCAACATTTCATGGTTGACCATTTGGTCAACCGTTAACTATGACAATCAATGAAATTGTTGGGACACAAATGACACAACACAACTATCATACGTTGGGACATAAATGTCACATTGAATAGTTCGGAACATAAATTACACGAAAAAAAGTATATCAATGTACTGAAAAATGAGGACATTCAAGTCACTATATAACCCCTTTCGAAGTGAAGATAAGGTCAACCCAAAAAACAACACAAAACTGCCCCACATGGCCTAACATTCACCCTCCAGTTGGCGCCCTGTTTTTCTCGTCGGAGGGCCGAGATTATTCCAGTGACTCCCCAAAAAATATACACACAGAGAAAATGAATGTGAAAATGGCAACTTAGAGCTTCCAATAACTAACTGATTATCGTCGATTTTCTAAGGGAAACTACAGGTCATGCGTAGGAATCAATGTGGTTCGGATTATCGACTCTCTCTTCTGCAATGGGAGGAGGAACCCTAATCATGAGACTCTGAACGAACGCTACCATCTGTGAAACCAAAAATGATGGTCCAGTTTAGAAGTTGGTATATTGGTTGGATTGACAGTGGTGCATCCTGATAAGCTCGCTTACCATTGCAAATCCAACGCACATGATGCTGAAACCGGGGAAATCGAATGGTGCATTGTCAGAGAGAAACAAAGCTGCCAAGTGAGGATACATCGGATTTGGTTAGTTTTGTAGCTAGGTGAAGTAACGAAGGGTGTAAATCCGAGGTGCATTACCTGATAATGGAGAGAAAACTAAGGGAGCAACAACATTTGCAAATGAAGAAATCCCTGATATGCATCCTTGAGCCTTTCCCTGAAAAAGGAAAGAGGAAACCCAGATCAATCACCCATAGCAAAATTCCCTGTTTCTGTTGAGCTATAATTTCTTTATGTAAACTGAAATTACCTGCTCGCATGAACCAACTTGCTTTGACACAATGGTCCGCATCTAAAAGAGGACGAGAAGAAGTTCGTTAGGGAATAAGGGCACGGAGAACTAACTGGATAGAGAGCTTGATGAGGACTGAGGAGACGAACTTACACATGGTTGTGAGAAAACGAAGAAAATGGAGAGCATAGAGGCAGCATAAGGGACCTGTTCACGTATATCATTCAAAAGGTTAGCCATCTGTAAAGGCATTCATCATATTCTAAACATCAGTTATGAAAAGAAATTGAGGTACCCAGAAAGACCATGCAACGCTGTAGAGAAATATCTGCAATCAAGATTAAGAGCTCAAAGGTTAGTGAATGAGGCGGCTGTGACTGTGAGAAACGAGATATGAAAATGCGGCGGAACATGAAGCTTACATGGGCACAAGAGAAGAAAAGCCCTACTGAAAGCAGAACCCCTTCTCCTAAGAATGGAGTTAATATTGGCATCACAATTAGCTGCAACAAAGCATTTTCACTTCCCAGTAGTAAGCTCATTGAGTAAAATAAACAAACACCTTGTGGGCATGCAATTCAAAAAATTGAAAAAAGTCATCTATGTACCTGTGAAACTGTGCCAGCGACCCCGGAAATCACCATTAAATCTGCGAACTGATCCTTATTGAAGTGGAATTCGGCTTTCAGGTAGTACTGAAAACACAAAAACAAGTGAAATCAGTTAAATTGAGTTGAAATCAGCGAACAGAACCCCCGGGAGATATACCGTTACGGAGGCTTGAAAGCCGGCATCTGAAAGGCTGAGGAAGAATGCAACAACCGCCGCCTGCGTGAAAATCTTACTGCGAAGTCGAGGAAGCAAACTTCAGGGTTCAAATCGATCTATTTGAACAATGGAAACAACAGGATGAAAAGCTCGAAAGCGAACCTGCTCTGCAGCATGGTGAGCATGTCTCGCAGGGAAGGCCTCGATTTGAATATCTGCTCGCTCTTAATCGGAGAGATCTCGTTCGCGAAATCGGCTACGATCTTCTCCTTTCCTCGGCAGAGAATCGGCGTCTTGAGGCTTTCCTCGACGGCTACGTCGGGAAGGAAAATCCTCATGTAGACCGTTCCGGCGATCGCAACGGCCGTCGCCACCTGGAAAGTGGAAGCAGTGGAGAGGAACCGAGCGATGAAGGTGCCGCAGACGAACGCTGCCGATCCGATCCCGGAGAGGATCCCGAACGCCGCCGCCCGCCTTCGCACCGGGACATTGTCCGCCTGAGTAGTAAGAACTAAGAAGTAAGAACGTTTCTTTTGGTAGAAACCACTGTAAAGTTTCGACGACGACGGTAATTTTGGAGGGAAGCAATGTGAGTTGTGAGAAGAAAAAAAAAACGGATAGGCTTTACGAAAGTGGGATGGATCACAATTATTATGAGATAATGGGCCTTCACTATCAGCTGTCGGCCCATTTATGCAAGGCCTCATAACTTGCAATTTATAACATACCCGTGGGTTAATTGTATGGTTGGTCATTGAGATTACAAAAAAACGTTCAAGTTTGGTCACTGGAAATATTTAAATCCATTGGTGGTACTTGAGTTTACTGAAACCATTCACGTTTGGTCACTCTCCGTCCAAATCCGTTAACTTTTGCTGATATGACAGTCAAACTCTCAAAGTTGACCATTAACTTAGTGTCGTGGCAACTAAAAAATTATTAAAAATAAAAAAATAATTTTTTATATTTTCACCTCATTATTACATTCATTAAATAAAAATAAAAAACCAACGATTCAACTTCACTCCTACCTAGTGAGCCCAGGGAAACCCTCCCGCGGCGGAAGGCGAGCAGGCGAGTTCTTCCAAAACTTAATTACCGTCCAAAATATAGCTGATGGAGCATCATTGAAAGACACTCGAGCCAAGCCAAAATCACATATTTTAAGCTTGCAATCAGCATTGGCAAGAATGTTTTTGGGCTTTAGGTCCCTGTGAAATACGTTAGCTACAAGACGGTAAAAAGAAACATGAATTAGCTAGGTTGACAGAAGAAGGTCCGAGAAATTCGATCAGCTGTATGTATTAATTGAACATTAATACCGGTATGGATATATTTTAAGCCTCGAAGAAGTTGGTAGAGGAAGAACTGGTAATGCTCAGGAGTGAGATCATCATTGGCCAGCGCCCTTTCCTTCTCTTGATCTCTTCTCTTCCCTCTTCTGTGCAAGAACTCGTCAACGGGAAGGCGAGTAGGCGACACCCCTCTGTTGATTTCCCTTCTCCTTTTCTCTGTACTGGCACTCTGGCAGTGGAAAGAAGGAAAGAACAGAGGAACGACGACGACAGTGGCGAGAAAGACGGCGAGTATCGATGCCGGAGATGATGACGACGGCGACGAAGGTGGTCGGAGTTGGAGTAGGTATTCTTGGGTTGCATGTCGGTTTTGGGGGTTGATTTTGTTTCTTTTGGGTTCTGATTGTTCTTTTATTTATGTGAATCAGGCGAAATCCAGAGAAAACGTGGAAGCAAAACTTCGATCGGCCTCTCCTGTGACAGTAAGTCGCGATTTGGGGCTCGTATGCTCTGTTTTTGTTTGATTCCGATTTGGGGTTGTTTTAATATTTGGGTTTAATGTTTTGTTTTCCCCTTTTTTTTAAGTTTTGGAATCGGTTGGGGGAAAATGATAGACGGCAACGGACTGTACCGGCGGTGGCGTAGGGGTGAAACGCGCGGCAAGGGAGAAACACCAGCTAGGGTAAGCTCTGCCTTTCCATTTTTTTTTTTTTTGTTGTGTTTTGAGTAGTTTCAAGGCTATTTTAAGATTATGAAGTTTCTGGTTTTTGCCAAGACGAGAAGGACACCGGAGAGAGGGTGAGCTGTATGCGGCTAGAGGAGAAAGAGAGTTGTCGTGCTGCCGGTGGCGACAGAAGCAAAAAGGTAGTTTTTCTCGTGGACGCGTCTACGTTGAGCTCCTTCTTCCGAGTCTGGTCGGCCGCCAACGGTGGTGGTGATCTGGTGGCGAGAGATGGTTTCTATGTTCGGCTCGGCGGTGGTTTTTTATTTTTTTTTATTTTTTAATGAATGTAATAATGAGATGGAAAATATAAAAGTTTATTTTTTTATTTTTAATAATTTTTTAGTTGCCACGTCACTAAGTTAACGGTCAACTTTGAGAGTTTGACTGTCACATCAGCAAAAGTTAACGGAGTTGGACGGAGAGTGACCAAACGTGAACGATTTCAGTAAACTCAAGTACCACCAATGGATTTAAATATTTCGAGTGACCAAATTTGAACGTTTTTTATAATCTCAGTGACCAACCCTATAATTAACCCCTGACCCGTGTTTTTCAGAACTGAAATCCCAAATAAGCATGTTAACGTACCCAACGATTGAGCCAGTCGATTGTAGGGCAAAAGCCCAAAAGTGGGGAGCAAGGGGAGTTACCACGTAGGCGAGAGCAAGGCACTGAACACTTCCTTCACAAACCATGGAAGTGAGAGTCTTAAGCACATAGTAAGCGTAGAAGAAGTTCCTGGATCTGCTGTACGCCAATATGGCTGCGAAACGAACCAAACGATAACGGTGAAAAAAGATGAGGTCTTCAGTAAATTTTTTCGCATCTTAATGAGAAACGAAATCTTACTAGGAGAACGATAATAAGTCCAATCCATACGACACTAAAATCATGTTTTATTAATTTATGATTTGCACGCAAATCAACTTTAGCGGGAAGCTGAGAGCACGTGCTCATAGATAGGGATGTCAATCCAACCCGTAACCATGGGTACCCTACTCGACCGTAACCGGTCAACGAGGGTAATTACCCGCTTTGACGGGTTAAGGGGCGGGTACGGGTAATACCCGGTTTCAAAATAAAGGGTAGGGTACGGGTATGGTAATCGATAATACCCGCCCCGTTATACCCGCCCCGCTAACCAAATGGTCAATTTCCCTTGAAAAATTTAGTTTAGCTTGAGAAATTGAGTTTAGCTACTATTATCGATCTTGATCCTACCTACTCTCAATTCTCTAAGCATAAACAAATCCCCTTTCATCTTAATTCATGGCCACAATTATACATGTATGCACACATCGTGAAATGCTTCTCCTCTTTGCTAACCCACGGTTCTTAGAGCCTTTTCATTTACTCAAAATCCTAGGAAGAACATATATTTGCATGCATTCACGCCAAGACATATAAATACACCCATGCATCGGTTTAAACATAAAATGAAACACCTTTGTGAACTAATACAACCATAACAGTTTTTTTTTTTTTTTTGCTAAAATTATCCGCCCTCTACAATTAACACCAAAACCCCTAAATCCTCATTCCCTTGACCATTTCTTTTCCCATAAATAAATAATACACTTCTATAAAAACTTGTATAAGTTTTCACCCAACCAAAAGAAAACTCCTCCATTCCGAGCCTTGCCCAGCTCCTCATGCAAGATTGCCACCAACTCTTAAAGGAGAAGTAAGAAGTATCTTGTATATATTTAGTGTCTCCTCTCTAATCTCCTTCGTCGATGTAGACAATTATTATGTTTGTGTGGATTGTAGAAGCAAGAACAATTATTATGTGTTTGCTATTTTTATTTGTGTGGATTGTTGAAGCTAGAACAGTTACAAGTATTGAGAATTTTTAATGGACAACAATATGTGTGTGCATATATGTATATAAGTTCATAGTTTAACATTCGTACCCATGGTTACCCGAATACCCGTGGTTACCCGGTGGGTAGGGTATGGTTATATAATTTTCATACCCGGTGGTTATTTGGCTGGGTATTTTAGAAGGCTCTACCCAGCGGGTTAGGAGTTGGTATAGGGTAAACCCGCACCCGACCCTACCCATTGCCATCCCTACTCATAGAGGACCTTTAAGCATTTTAGCAAAATTCGTGATTCATCCACTTCATTTACTCCAAAATACGAGTAATAGGCATAATGCAAGTTATAGGGTGATTATGTCTCACTTTTGGAGTCCAAAGGTAGCTTTGTTCGTCAGCTAGGGGTTTATTTTCTTGAAGGAAGCTAAATTCACACGTATGTTTTTTTTTCTCCTTAGTTGGTCAACCAATTTCATTTTAACTACCACTTATGAATTTATAATAAGCATTTTCGGCTAAATTATCCATTGTCCACTCCAGGAAGTAAGAACCGCCACCTAAAGTTATAATACTTAATTAGTAGTAAAAAAAGTTATAATGCCCACTTTTCTTTAAAGGTCAAACAAAGTCACAGTGACTAACCAACTCTTATCATCCATTTCTCAAGTCCCACCTAAAGAGGAAGAATTTTTTTTAGTTTTGCATGGATCATTGATGAGATCCATTTTTGAGATTCCATACTTCAAACTGAAACAAAAAAGGAAAGGCATGAATAAGAAGAAAATTGATGATTAGTCAAGTTTTGGGGGTTTGCTTACCCAAAGGGATAATGGAAAGGCTCATAGGAAGAGTCAGCAAAGCTTTTCTCCCATATCTGTCTGATAGATTCCCTACCAATGGCATCATAAATAGAGTCCCTAGCCCAATCACCTGCACCCAAAAGAACACACAAAAATCCATTTGAATATGAGACTTTTAGATGGTCGACTTTTGATTCGTGTATATCGACTAGTTATTATTGGAACAACTTTAAACTCCGCAAATGCTACTGAAATATAAAATTGCCAGATATCTAGATTTTCTATAAAGTTGTAACGGTTTGACAAAATATAAGGTGATGGCTACGTAGTAAGAGGAGCAAAATCCTGGCAAAAGCTTCTCTACCCTCGTTAGATAAACGAGAGAAATGAGAATAAAGTATGATGATATCATCCATTATAACATTGGGTTCTCCTTGGGAAAGTATGTTATCTATACAAGTGAGAAAGTGGGATTTAGCCTAAAACTTGACTTTCTAACCGAGGTCGCAATATAACCTCTGAACTGTTTATATCACATTCACATGATGCCCCTGTCCAGACTGTATCGAGGTCGCAATATAACCTCTCAAGTGTCAAGTTTGAGCCGCCGTGAGTCCATGCATGTCATAATGACACCTCAAATGCTAACTAGAAAAACTCGTATTAAAAGTTGACGCAGTGATAATGAGAGACCAAAATCGTCTAAAACCATTCAGAGCTCTAACCCAGGCCAACATCCCGTATGCCTTAATGATGACCGTGGATGGTATACTACTTGGATTTATCTAACATATGCTTTTTCTTAAGCTGACAGTAACGTGAAAAGCAAGAAAGGAGTAGGCTAATAACAGAGAGCCTGATCAAGGTATTAACTTTGCATACATTTACATGGTGACTGGTGAGTCAGAGCTAAGAACTATGCAATTTTGTGGAGTTTAATTAATGAAATGACAGACAAAGGCTAACCGTTAAAACCAACAAAACTAAATTTGTCAAATGCTATAGGTTGCTTCTTGTCGGGTTTTCCTACGAAGCAAAAATCACAAGAATGTCTCCACCTATTAAACGTACAAGTCTCCTAGAAAAGAAAAGGAAAACAAAGCGAGAGATAGTACAGAAAGCTAGACTCTTCCATCTAAAAACCTACACCTTATCTTATCACGTCACTAAACGATCACTTTAGTCTATGGCTTTTGTATTGCGACATGTTTGAAGCTCATTTACTCTATATCTAGGAGCATCGAGGAGAAGGAGGAGGAGGAAGAAGAGAGAAACAAATACCGCTTGTTGAAATCCAGTGAGGTAAATGGCGATCGAGCACTCAGGTTGGTGAGGACAGACTGCAAACATGGTGACGTCGGTTATGGTTGGAGCCACCATGAACGTTCCGAAGTTGTAAAGAAAGAAAGTGAGGAAGAGGTGACCTAATGGCCTCCATAGCTTCTCCATTCTTTTATTAGTGTTTCTCTAGCTCCCCTCAAAGGCAAAAAAAGAAGAAAGGAAGAGGAATGCTAAGAAGCTTTACACATAGAACCCCAAAGATGGAAGGGAAACTACTTATAAAAAGAAAATAAGCCCTATTCATGGATCAATTTTTTTCTTTGTCTTGGGCCTCTTGCTTGTAACCATGAACAACCCAAAAGGAAAGGCGTTATCTTTATGAAACTACCACTCAAAATTATTGCTATATAGCTCACCAAGGAAGAAAAAAATTCAAATGAATTGGTAAGGCTTTGGTGGGTTTTCACTTTCCTTGCTCACTAGATTGATTGGCTAATTTATATATTTACTTTATATGTAAAATTCCCCACTTGGTACTTACTACTTAGTTAGTAAATGCAAAATCTCATCTACCCAAATGAAGAAGTACTGTTATAAACATATGATTCATTGTGGGTTTGTGACTTCTGGTAAGTGTGGATAGCTTTATCCCTCTTGAGTTATAAATCAAAATGAATTAAAAAATCACTAGGAAAAAAACGTGGATAGCTTTTATCCTCCTAGGACGTGATAATTGTCCTTGATTCTCACTTCACCATTATATAATTCTTAGGGTTTGATAAATTTGATGATTGTATTTGTTGGTTCGAAATTGAAATAAATAATGGGTTATATTCACTACGAGACCTGCAACAGTGACAGTGTGACACTCCCTCTGTTAATTTTTCTCCTAGGTCTGGTCAGGTTTTCCAACCTTTTCATTTTTGGTATTGGGCTTTTATTTTTCAACTTTGGGTTCAAGTTTGGCACTTCACTGTTTTGGGCTGCTTTCCTTTTACCTTCTTTATCTCTTTCGGCAAGATTGCTATGAGGTAAAAAATTTACTTACTTTATGCGTCAGACGGGTGTATTGTCATACGGGTGTACTGATGGATTACAATATACTCCTGGTATTACTAGCGAGATATTTTATATCTAGATCATAAATTGCATCGAATTTGAGATATGATATTATATTAGAATTTTTAATGGATTAACCCTAGCCTCTGATTCTCTAAACTCAAATCAGAAATTTAATTTATTAAAAATATTAATTGATCGTTGAAATTGGCCGGAGTTCAAAAAAAGAGATCTAACGACTGATCACTTGGAATATACTAGACTCCTGTAGTATACCAGTTATTACCCTTACTTTATATATAAAAAAAAGAATTTAGTTATGTCATGCAGTATTATGGTTGGAAAAGTAGATTGGACTATTTTTTTTTTTATGGACTATTTGAAAACTCATGGACCAAATATTTTGGTCCGAACAGTAGATTGCTAATCACTCATGCAAATCACTCTTCCAAACAACCCCTAAGAAAGGGTAAATACGATTTAATAGCCAAACCTTTTGACTTTAAACAAAATAATAGCCAAACCTTTTTAAAAACAAAATAATAGCCAAATCGTTAACTTTCCGTCCGGTCAACTGTTAGTTGACTCTGACGTGGCAAAATCATTGCTAAGGTGTACTGAATTTGATGACGTGGTACAAAATCAAACATTTGACTGTGCCACGTAGATAATTATAAATTGTAATTAATTTTTATATTCTTATGAAAAAAATAAAAAATAAGATAGTATCTTGTATCTTTTTCCCTTTCCTCCCCATCGACCTAGCAATGGAACCTATTCCACCTTCCCATTCACAATCTCTTGTTCAAGTGTTCAACATCGCTCACTCCCCGGCTCTCCCTGCCTACACTTGCTCCTTCAAGCCGCCACCCAAACCTCCGACACAGCATCCCTCCCGGCGGCAAGAAACAGAGTGATATACTTCGGCATGTACAAAGGCAAGATGCTAGGCGCCCTCCCTTCCTCCTACCACTTCAGGACTCTGTCTACCGGCTAGAAGCCTGCTGCTGAACACTTGAATCTGACGACCAATAAAGGACTGCGACAGCTCACTCCTGTCGCTGCAAATGCAGATCTACGAACCGAGCAAACAACCAAAGGGAAAAGGGAAGAAGACACTTGAATCTGCCCAAATCCCGAATCCCTTCAAGTTGCAGCCCACAGATCTGTATCGTCTCGGCTAGTTATCGCGACTAGCTCTCCGCTTCATCAATCGTCCTTTGCATCGCAACGTCCCTTCTCACTTCGAGCAAACCCAAAAACAAAATTTCCTTTCCGAAAGATTCCACGTACAGGCCGATTCCATCCATTCCAATTAATCCGGCTTGTGAGGTTGGACCACAAGCACAGGGCGACGAGGATGATGATCTTCTGGGGGGTTTCGGCGGCGATGAAGTGGAAGTTCATGGCGAACCGCGAATGGGTCGTTGGTGGAGATGAAGTGGAAGGAGAGGAGCGGGACGGCGAACACAGCGACGAATCGGTTGATTCCGCAATACCGATCCGGGGCAAAGATATTCCACCACTTCACAGAGCCGTAGGCGAAGATATCTTTTCTTCTTCTGGGTTTTCAAATTGTTTCTTCTTCCGTCACAATTCCAGTGGTGAAACTTAAAAGGATAGACGGCAGAGAGGAAGGAGACGGGGGAGATGTGGGTTTGGGGGTTTTTACCATCTCAGTCTCTTGCAAATTGCAATGGATCAATTCTCCTCTGCACCTTATGATTTCTTCCGATGAAATAGAGCGAGGTGAATGGATAAAAATTAGTGTGGGTTAATTGTATGGTTGGTCACTGAGATTATAAAAAACGTTCAAGTTTGGTCACTCAAAATATTTAAATTCGTTAGTGGTACTTCACTTTACTGAAACCGTTAACGTTTGGTCACTCTCCGTCCAACTCCGTTAACTTTGGCTGATGTGGCAGTCAACTTTCAAAATTGACCGTTAACTTAGTGACGTGGCAATTAAAAAAATAATAAATAAAATAAAATTTATTTTAATGTCCAACTCATTTTACCATAAAATAAATAAAATAAATAAAATAAAATAAATAACTTAGAGACACAATCGAAACCTTCTCAACTTTGAACTTCACTGTGAAAAGTTTCCCCTGTTTCCCATTTTCATTTCCCTTTCCTTCTTCCTCTTTCTTCTCCGGCGCCGCTGCTGTATCCTGTTGAAGGAAATTGCAAGCTGGTCCAAATTAAAGAAGCAAGCTGGTCCATTAATGCATGTTGCTCAAATTGACATTGTCGGACAACAAATTGACATTCTCCGACGCCGTTGCCGTATCCCCATCTCCGACGGAATCAACGGTTTTCTGTTCACCAGGACTTTTTACCTTGTTGGATTTCTTGAATCCCAACAAGAAAACCCTAAATTTGGTGGCGGATTTGAGCAGGGAGACGGGGATCCTCTGAGATTTAGGGTTCATGGCGGCGGAAGATTCCATCATCGTCACCAACGTTCCCTTGAAGAACATCTCGTTGGAAGGGGAAAGTGCCAGCTGGTTGGTGAGGTCCGTACGGTCGTTGCAGCTGGAAGCCGACAGCAACGTAAAATCGAACTCTCCCTCTTCTCCGTCGCCACCACCGCCCTCAAAATCAGAATCGGCGGAGGAATCCCCCTTCCTCTGCCCCTCTTCCTTGTTGTCGTCGTCTCCCACTTCCCCAACCGCAAACTCCAAGTCGAAGAAAGGCTCATCGTCGCCGGCAGCGTTGCCATCCTCGTCGTCGGTGGAAGGCGGCGGAGTGGCATTGTCATCGGGGAAGGCGGGAGTGACAATGGTGGAAAATATGAAATAAAATAAAAAATAATTTTTTTTATTTTTTATTTATTTTATGGTAAAAATGAGTTGGAAATTAAAATAGATTAAATTTTATTTTATTTATTATTTCTTTAAGTGCCACGTCACTAAGTTAACGGTTAACTTTGAGAGTTGACTGCCACATCAGCCAAAGTTAACGGAATTGGATGGAGAGTGACCAAACATGAACGGTTTCAGTAAACTGAAGTACCACTAATGGATTTAAATATTTCGAGTGACCAAACTTGAACGTTTTTTGTAATCTCAGTGACCAACCATGCAATTAACCCAAATTTGTGTGGTTGTGAATAATTATCTTTTAATTTCTAACTTTCTCTTGTAAAAATTGTAAGTGATTGGTTAAAACTTAAAACTAACAAATTCCCACGTCATAAAAAACTAATTCAACTCTTGCCACGTCAGAGTCAACTAACGTTTGACCGGACGGAAAGTTAACAGTTTGGCTATTAAATTGTTTTCAAAAAGATTTGGCTATTATTTTGTTTAAAATAAAAGGTATGGCTATTAAATTGTATTTACCACCTAAGAAATGAATGGGAATATCAAGTGGCATAAAATGATATTTTTTAATGACGAAATTATTTTTTCAGTGGTGTACTTTTTTTTTTACATAAAAAACAACACCACGCATACATTTACTCACAGGAGGTCCAAGAATGAAAGATTGACATGTTTGGTATTTAAAGTTTAAACACCTAAGGCATAACTAATTAACTATGGTATAGACTATAGATAAATTAAGGGTTTATAGCATTTTGTACCCCTGTACTATTACGAGTTAACAATTATACTCCTTTACTATTTTTTTGCACTTTTATACCCTTCTACTATAAAGATGTAACAAATGTGCCCTTCTGTTAAAAATTCTGTTAGTTGAACATTTAATGGAATGAGAAATGACTAGATTGTCCCTCGCGTATCCTCTCTTTTTAATTTCTTTCCAAAAATCTGAAAACAAACAACAACAATTATTAGGTTTAGTCAGAGGCGGATACATGGGCCTCTAGGGGTGTCCCGGGACACCTCTAAAATTTGGGGAAACGATTATCCAACCTCCGGTAGTAGTTTTGTATGGGTATACAAAATATAATTGGTAATCCGGGACACCCTAACATTTGAAAAAATGATTATCCTACCCTCGATAATAGTTTGCTTATGATTAACAAAATATAAGTGGTAGTCCGTGTTATTCCAACCTAGGACACTACTATTATCAAACATATTCTAATTATGTTGCTACTCATTTGTTATTCTATTTTAAACATCATGCAACAGTAAAACGCTATTTCTTTATCCCCAACTATTTTCAATACCTAATAATTAAACTACGTACACGCTACCCTTAATTTAAATTGATTTTTATGGTTACACGGCAAGTGTTGAAAGAGTCTTTTCTACTTTGAGCTACATTAAGAACAAGGTTAGAAATCGAATATGTGATATGTTCATGAAGTATTGTCTAGTAGGATATGTAGATTTTTTTTGAACAGTGCAGACACGGAGTTTATTTATATTATTTTTTCAAAATATGAAAACACATCATGAATTTTAATAAAAAATGTATACAAGTATGATATTTTTAATATACGAATTATTTAATTTATTATTTAATTTGATTTAATTTAATTTTTGAAGAGGACACCCCTGTGAAAATTTTCTGAATCCGTCACTGGGTTTAGTTTAAAGCTATTTTTCATATCCATTCCCAGCGAGAAAGGTCCCTCTGTTTCTTTACGGATCTCTCTGGGGTACAATCCACACCGTTCAGCGCCGTAGTGGGTTCGAGATTTTCATCTCCAAATCCAGACCAAAAGCTTGTGGCGACGATAGGAGTTTCTGCATTTGTGAGAGGTTCAATCCAAACTGCACCGATGACCTAATCCTCTAGAAGCCGACGGTGGCAATTCCTTTCTTCTCCCTTTCCGAAGATCACACCAAAATCTTGATCCTTTTCTACCATCGTATTGAGCTAATCGTCGTCAGTATCAACCCCAAAGACAATCATCCTCCAAGCTTAGCTGCACAAGTGACGAGCACTTCACAATTGCCGAACTATAGTCGTACAACTTATTTCTATATATAAATTTGTGCTCTAACCCTTGTAACTGACAGATAGTTGGCGGAACCTACCGGGAGTAGTGATTTTGTCAAGAAGTTCGGCCGCGTCTCTCTGAATCCCTTTTCGTGTTGAGCTTTACAAAGTTGCATTATTAGAGAAAAACCCTCATTTTTCTTCGCCCTCTCTGGAAACAAAATCAGCAGAGGAGGAGACAGGGATCCAATGTTCAAACCTGTCGACTGTTAGAAGGGAGACGACGCCGTATCCATCAAATCCAATTCAATCATCAAACAAGACGACGACGCATCGCACCTGGCAAATTACCAATCGAGTCCACAACTTCTTAATTTGTACTTTTTCCCTTTTCGGATTGTACTTTCTTTTGTCTCAAGCTTGTCTTCTTTCCTTGAACTATAAACCACAAACTCAACAGCATATAAGCTTATTGATGAAGTGAAAATCAATACAAGCCAAAATTCCAAAAGCAAAACAAGTGTTATGGTATCAGAGCCTCAAGGGTTCTAACGCTAGCCGCCACCCATGGATGCAAATACAAATCCCATGCCAGATCCCTACTATCTCCATGGTTCTGAATAGCCCGGATCATAGCCCGGATCACAGAGTCTCTCTGCACTTTGAAACAAGGTACCCTTTCAGTTACTGACTACTATGGCAACCTCATTGCTCTAAGGATGAGTTTGATAATTATCAACCCCTCGAACTATGAGACTGCTCCACCACCAGTGCTACCACTTGCAAAGCAATGAAGCTTGTCTTCCTCTTTCGAGACACTAACTACATCATTCAGTTCTTGAGAGGTCTTAATGACAATTTTTGAAGTGTTCGATCCCAAGTCCTGTTTGGAGATACTCTTCCCCCAATTGACAGGGTCTTTCAGAGAATGCTCCAACACGAAAGACAACTGAATGGTCAACCACAAGGCAAATGCCTCTCTACTAAAACATGGCTCTTGCTGCTCAAAGCTCCAAACAATTTCAGACCAGAAAATCAAGGTCATTTTGCACTCATTGCAAGCTTGAAGGCCATACAGAAGATACATGCTACCACAAACATGGCTGCCCTCCTGGTGTCAACACCAAGTCCTCCAATTTTCCAAGGAGAACCTATGAATGCACTTTTTGCAAAAGGCAAGGCCACTTAGAAGAACGTTGCCTCTTCAAACATGGATTTCCTCCAAAGAATTCCACTGGTGCTGGTAGAGGAAGAGGTTCTATCAATGCCTCCTCCAGCTGTAGACACCAGTTTTTGTCCGGGTTAAAACATATTTAACTAAATAAAATTTAATATTTTGATTGGGATTTGCAATAGCAAATTTCTAACTAAAACGAATTGTAGTGCTTGGATTGGATCTTGTCTGCCATAAGTCAATAAGATTAGCAATAGCAAATCTCAATTGATACAATCTATTAGTGTCGAATTGACGTGTTTAAATGAATTAGGCTTAAGTTCGATGTTGGGTGTCATGTGAGTTAATTGACTCTTAACACGTTAGGTCTTGTGAGAATTGGATCGCAATTTCAAAATAATAAAATCAAAGTCATAACAATTTTATTAAAATAAATACAATGCTAAACAACTAAAATTTTGATTACAATACATAATATTTGTAATTAATTACACTGCTAATTGCTATTACACAACACTAATCACAACAATAAAGGCCCAAGCACAAGTCGTCAAAGTCAAGGTCCATAGTCTGCCAAATCAAGACCAACTTAGGGCCAGTGTTTAAGCCCAACTCAACACCAGGTCGGACCCAACTCGAACCGATTCAACCCAATCCACAAGCTACTACAGTCTACAAGTAGAGGGCGGCAGCTACATAGCAGCGAGCCTATCAGAATGTGCCAAAACAATGAATGAACAATACCCTTTTTGCTATAAAAAGAACTATTCTTCTGCTCTGAAAAAAGGGGAACCCTCCTTCTGACAACCGCTTCCTTCTGCTCTGCTCCTTCTCCTTCTTCCCCAAAAATTCCAGACAGAAAAGACAGGCCAAAAAACAAACTAAAGAACAAAAATTCCACCAACTCTCCTTTTTTTTTCCCCCTGACACCTTCTTCCATCCGTCCTTCCTTCTCCTCCTCCTCTCTTTTTCTTCTTTCTTTTTCCATCTCTTACTCGAAACCAGAACACAAACAGAGGACCAAAAGGGAATTTGAGATCCCTCGCCACAAGCATCCTGCCAATATCAGCAAAAAACGAAGGAGGCAGCAAAGGAGGGTCAGAAACATCATCAAACAACAAGTGTAACGGTTGGTACCGAACTAAATTCCAACGATCATCTTTATCATTCATCATCTTAAATCATCTTACTAAGTTCTTTTCAAAACCAAAACTCAATCAACCTCAATCAAATTACAACTTTGACCTGTAAACTCCAAAATAAATCAAGCTCTAATGGACTTCAAGCAAATTACAAGATGGCTAATCCCATCATAATAGGAAAATAAATCAACGAAAAAGATTTAGTCGCTCTCTTTATAAGTTCATCATATTTATTTTCACATCTATTTTAGCCTTTGTCATTTACTTCAGTATTTCAATTTAAATGTCTTTTGGTTCTTATCATTTAAGCATATCACGAGTAAAACTATATTTGTTTACTTTCTTTGTCTCATGTTACTTGCTTTGCTTCATTTAGTATACTGAAAAACACATGCACCACGCTATCGTCCAAACCATAAGCAATCAAAATCAGTTTTGATATTCACTTTTATATAACTAAACCCACAAGTTTCCATATCTCTAACATGAGCCATAAAACCACACATGTATCCAGCACCAAAACCCGCATATTTTCACAATCTATACTTTAAATTCAAAGGATGGTCTCAAAACCATTTCAGACTAAGTTTGTTAGTTTACAAACCCTCCTAAATTGTAGGTTCAAAAATTGAAACATACCCCAATCTATTCATATTTAACTCATTTTTAATCAATCACCATGAGTACCCTAAATCGAATCCACCATAATACCACACCAAAATCCAGTTTCAATAGGAAATACCCAAAACCAAAGCAATCAAAACCCATCATAAACTTCCAAAAATCCAGATTATCAAAAGCATCACCTCATCAAACCCAAAATCCCAGCTTCGGTTAGACACTACCAAATTTTTTACCACCACCTAAATTCTTACTAAGGCAGAACTAAATCACTAAGTGAAGCGTACTATTGTAAACCATCAACAATTACCCAATCGAGAAACCAGAAAATTGATCAGAACTGTAAATACCTCATAAACAAGAACCCCCTAAATCGACATGCAAAACCCAGAAAATTAAACAAACTAATTCAGAACCCCATTTGAAATTTAACCAGAAAATTGAAGGAAAACCAGAACTCACCAAAAGATTGGATCGGCGTCTGAGTCCCTGTCGCCGGTGGCCAGGCTCGCCGTCCTCCCTTTCCCCTCGTACAAATCCAAAACCTAGAAATCAGAATCCAATCGAAAAGGAAGTAAACCAAAAAAATAAAAAAGTTGTCGAAACCCTTACCCGTCACTGCCAGGCCTGCCTACAGCAAACCTTGTCGCCGGCCACCTTATCTCCTTCGTCTGATCCTAAATCGGAAACCCCAATCGACGACATAAAGCAGTCTCCGTCGTCGGCGGTGCTGGGAACGAACCGTTGGCGACTACTCCATCTCCTCCTTCCTTTCCCGCTCACCTCCATCAAAACCCAGAAAAATTAAAATCAAAACTAGCGAAATCAAACTTTAAAATCGGCATGCAAACAAAGAAAACCCAACTTACCTCCGCATCATCCTCGTCGCTGGCGTCCGTCGCCGATTAGCTTTTCGGCCGTCGTCCTCCTTCTTTCCTTACCTTCTCGATTGGATGGAGAAGTGCGAGTGGAAGAAGGAGATGATTCGATCTCGTTGGCAATCGATGGAAAGTACGAAACGAGAGAGAAGAGAGAGGAGTGGAGCGGCGTTTTAGTTAGGATAGAAATTGGATCAGGGTTTCGGTTTTGGTCAAGGGAGTTATGTACTCTCGAGGCCAAAAAGACTAAATTACCCCTCCTCTATTCGTCAATATTATGCCAATTACGACCGCCATCTTCCACTTTAAACGACCAAAAATTCAACCCTTCCAGATTCGAACCAATGACCCAACAGTAATTTAAACTTCTCAGTCAACACTCTAAACCAATAGGCTAATTGCATGCCATTGTTTTACATGTTAATGTATATTTATTTTAAATGATTGAGCCTTCATACGTAACTTACAAATAAATTACTTCCGTTATCTCATGGAAATTTGTTCTAAATCTAATAAAATCATCAATACCTTACTTCCTAATAATTATCAAATTCATTCTTGAATACTCGTCTATATTTGGAATTTTTCTTAAAAATCCTTAATACAAAATCTCGGTCAATAGATCATGAGTCGTTCTCGTTGAAATTCTTTCGAAGATAATTTAAAATCCAATCACTAAATTGAAATAGCGTGAATATATTTTCTTAAATAATAAACTCTTTTACTATCTTAATCACGTATCAATAGAAACGTGTTAAGACCCCCTTACCTAATAACTCAAATTATCATCTTAGCCACGATCAATAGAACGTGTTAAGATCGCTTTTATAAAATAAATTAATTAATCGAACTACGTGGACTTTGATCCCGGTTAACCCGGGTACGTAGGCAGCCGATAGGTTCGAGTCCAACCAATCTAAAAAACCTTTTTACGTCAATAGACGTGAAAATTATCAAATAACTACAACAATTCAGAATTTACGTCCAATTTAACTCTAAAAATACACCCCAAAATTATTAAAATCTTACTCTTAAAATACACAAACAAATCACAAATAATAATACACCCAACCCTTAAAAACTTATCGATTTAAGTAGTACCCATTTGGGGCGTTGTGGGGTGTAAATACACTTCCCTACACGTAATCGTACTCCCGAACCCATAAACCTAAAATTCGCAGACCAGAATTCTGGTTTTAACAAAAATTAAAGCCGGAAATGGGTGTTCGACCCACCCCAAAACGCGGTCGATGGCGACTCCGAGCAAATCGCGACGGGTCCCCCGATATCGGAGGGGTGCTTGCGACACCAGCAACCTCACTAATGATTCAACTCAAGAGGTCAAGCTAACAAAAGCAGACTTCGACAAGCTCATGTCTTTATAGTCAAAGACAAAGGCCCACAAAAGCCTCCCAATTCATCTTTTACAGATGCAGCATTCAGTAACAATTCAGGTAAATTCAGCCTGATTGTTGACTCCCACTTTTCCCCAACCCACAAATGGATAATAGATATAGGAGCTTCAGACCATGTTGTCTGTTCTATGCAACTACTAACAAACTTCAGGAGACTCCACAACATCTACATTACCTTACCTACAGAAGAGCAAGTTGAAGCCACTCACACAGAACAGTCACCTGTGTTTTGGTCTAATCCTTGAGGAAGCTCTATTTGTTCCCAAATTTAGCTTCAATCTTATCTCAGCCAGCAAATTGACTACCAACACTTCCTTATGCTTAACATTCTTCTCCAATGTTTGCCACATACAGGATATGCAGCTCAAGAAGATGACTGGTTATGCTAAGCTAACCCAAGGCCTTTACCTCATAGATCCCAACCCAACAGACAGCATACCCAAACACATCATAGCCACAAGTTATCATACTTTTGATCTTTGGCACTATAGACTTGGTCATGTTTCTCATTCCAAAATCCCTTCTTTGAGAGAAATATGTACTTCCATTAACACAGACAAGTCATTGCCTTGTGATGTCTGTCATTTTGCAAGGCAGAAAAGACTGCCTTTTCCTTTGAGCAACACAGTCTGCACAAAACCTATTCAGCTTATACACATTGATCTATGGGGTCCCAATTCTGTTCCTAACTATGATGGTTTCAAATATTTTTTTTACTATTGTTGATGATTTCACTAGAATGACTTGGATCATTCTCTTATCTTCCAAATCAGAAGCTAGGACCAAACTCCAGGAATTCTGTGTCTATGTTCAAACTCAATATCAAACACAATCAAAGGATTCGTAGCGACCAAGGAAAAGAATTTCAAATGAATGATTTTTTCAACAACACAGGAATCTTCCATGAACTATCCTGTGTTGAAACCCCACAACAAACAACAAAGTTGAAAGAAAGCATCAACATATCCTTGCTGTTGCTCGAGCTTTAAAATTTCAAGCCAACTTACCTTCTGGTTTTTGGGGTGACTGTGTTCGACATGCAGTTCAATTGATCAATCGTGTCCCCTCCACTGTCCTGGACAACAAAACACCATTTGAGCTCCTATTCAACCACAAACCTGACCTTACAGCCCTCGGAGTTTTTGGCTGTCTATGCTTTGCCAGTTCTCTCAAAAACCACAGAACCAAGTTTGATTCACGAGCAAAAAAAGGGGGTTTCATTGGTTTTACAGCAGGTATCAAAGGATACAAAATCTATGATCTTGCTACCAATGATGTTTTCACTTCCAGGGATGTTCAATTCTATGAACATCACTTCCCCTTCCAAAAAACAAACACTTCCCTCCATTCCCCTTATTCCCAACCCACACCACCTACCCTCTTTGATGATCCCTCTCCTAACTACCATCCTCCATCACCTACTGAATCTTCATTAGTTCAACCCACACACCTTCACTCTGACAGTGATAATGAAGATAACACTGCCTTTATCCATTCACCATCTCCCTCTCCAATCCCACCTCACTATCCAGACCCTCCACCACCACCATCCCAACCCATCATAAAGTCAAACAGAACCTCCAAACCACCCCCTCACCTACAAAACTACCATTGCAACCTGCTTCAGCAGCTTCCTTCTTCCAGTCATCTTCCAAAGCAGCAAATCCAAGGTACCAAACATTCTCTCTCAACTGTAATTGATTACTCCACTCTTTCCTCTAATCATAAACACTTTGTTCTATCCATCTCATCCCACAAAGAACCTGACACATACAAAGAAGCAATTCAGTCCCCTGAATGTGATGTTGCTGTCACCACAGAACTCTCTGCTCTTGATGCTAATGAGACATGGGAGGTAGTTGAACTGCCAGCGGCAAAAAGGGCTATTGGTTGCCAATGGGTCTTCAGGATCAAATTCAACCCTGATGGATCCATTGACAGATTTAAAGCAAGACTCATAGCCAAAGGCTAAAACCAACAAGAAGTTGTTGATTACCAAGACACCTTTGCCCCAGTTGTCAAGATGACAACCATCAGGTTGTTCTTAGCTATTGCAGCAGCAAAAAATTGGCATGTCCATCACTTAGATGTGAACAATGCCTTTTTACATGGCGATCTTGACCAAGAAGTTTACATGAAACTACCCCCAGGATACAAGCCACCTACAGGTTTCAAATCTCTAGTTTGTCTCCTAAAGAAATCTCTATATGGGCTCAAACAGGCTTCCAGGCAGTGGTTCTCTAAGCTAGCAGACAAGCTCAGGTCACAAGGCTACCAATCAAGCATAGTGGATCATTCATTATTCTACAAATCAACCAATTCATCCTACACTTGCATCCTGATGTATGTTGATGACTTGGTAATTGGGGGCACAGATTTAAAGGAGATTACAAGCCTCAAGCAATCCCTACACAATGCATTCAGCATCAAATATTTGGGTCCCCTCAAATTCTTTTTGGGTATCAAGGTTTCAAGATTTAAACAAGGAATCCACATATCTCAAAGGAAGTACACATTGGAAATATTGGAAGAGGCAGACTTATTGCATTGCAAACCAGTCACCACACCAATGGACTACAAAAATCATCTATCTTCTCAACATTCAGACCCTTTCCCTGATCCAACCCTATACTGAAGACTTGTTGGCAAGCTCATCTACCTAACCACTACACGCCCAGAAATTAGCTATGCCACACAACAGGTTAGCAAATTCATGTCCAATCCCAGCCAATATCATTACAAAGCAGTTCTTAGAATCCTACCTCAAAGCAGCTCCATCCATTGGCCTCTTCTTCTCAGCAAAATCTTCCCTTCAGCTAAAGGCCTTCAGTGACTCAGACTGGGAAGCTTGCATAGACACTCGAAGATCAACAATAGGTTACTGTGTTTATATTGGTGACTCTCTCATCTCATGGAAGAATAAGAAACAGACAACAATCTCTCGCTCTTCGTGTGAAGCAGAATACATGGCCCTTTATCATACCAACTGTGAACTTCAATGGATCCTATATCTCCTTCAAGATCTGCAAATTGCTCATCCCCAACCAGCAATTCTTTATTGCGACAACCAATCGGCGATTAATATCGCTGAAAATTCAACATTCCATGAAAGGACCAAGCATATTGAGCTTGACTGCCATTTTGTTTGAGACAAGATCCTCTCCAACATCATCAAAGTGCTCCACATCTCCACTGTGCATCAACTCGCGATCTCTTCACCAAACCTCTTCCTCCGACAACGTTCAATCATCTCCTCTCCAAACTTGGTGTGCTAAATCTCTGCACACCAGCTTGCGGGGGGTGTCAGAGAAAAACCCTCGTTTTTCTTCGCCCTCTCTGGAAACATAATCAGCAGAGGAGGAGACGACGCCATATGTTCAAACCTGTCGACCGTTAGAAGGGAGACGACGCCATATCCATCGAATCCAACCCAAGCATCAAACAAGACGACGACGCATCGCACCTGGAGCGAAGTGGTCTCTGGAAAATTACCAATCGAGTCCACAACTTCTTAATTTGTACTTTTTCCCTTTTCGGATTGTACTTTCTTTTGTCCCAAGCTTGTCTTCTTTCCTTGAACTGTAAACCACAAACTCAACAACATATAAGCTAATTGATGATGTGAAAATCAATACAAGCCAAAATTCCAAAAGAAAAACAAGTGTGATGCATTCGCTACCACCGCCGCAGAATCGCCGTCAAAGAATCATACCGCTGTGCAGATTAAGACCCGTCGAGCGATGCGTGAGAATGGCCGGAGTCTGAATAAAATCCATCTGGTGCGGCGGCGGGGGAAGAAATTTGTGAGGGGTGAGGTCGTTAGGGATTTGCAGATGGACAGGGAAGATAAATAATTTAATTAATTAATTAATTCTTTTTGCTAGAAATTAGTTATACAATAAAGGGGTAACATAGTCATTTTGTAAACCTTTTAACGGTCAATTAACAGAAAAAGAGATGGAAGGCTAAGTCTGTTATGTTACAATAATAGAGGGTTAGTTTTGTGCAAAATAATAGTTGAAGGGTACATTTGTTAACTTGCAATAGTAAAAGGGCATAAAATGCTATTAACCCATAAATGATAGAATTGGGCAATTGCATCTCACGAGCATCTAATTAAGGTGTAGTTGGAGTCCTACACAGTCAAACTATACAACTATAGCGGCAACAACTCTAATGTTCCTCTTGTGGCTATATTATCCATTATCATTAAAAATATAGTGATTCGAGTTTTCTCGTCGCATCATGCAACTAAGTTACCTCGTAGACCTTCTAACAAACACAACACATAACTTAGCTAGTGGTAAGCATAAAGTAATCAATATATTTTGATCGTATAATGAAGTTTTATTATTTAGAATTGATTGAAGATGATAGATTGTGTCAATCCATCTGAGGTAACTATGTGAATGAATTTGGGAATGATGATTGCCCGAGCAAAATTAAAATACAAATTTTAGTAAAACTCATAAGTTAATTGATGAGTCGAGTTTGAGTATAACTCGTGAACTTAGTCCGAATCTAGCTCGAACAGAACTTGAGTCAAACTTTTAATAACCACGCGGAATTCAATCTTGATTTATTTTGTAACAAGTTAATACTAAATTAAATCAAAACTCAACGTAAATTGATTCATTTTGCCACACGAATTTTAATGCGTGATATTCAAAGTAAACAATCATAAATCAAGAACCCCTCCACCAATTTGGAAAGATCTATAAAGACCAAAAAAAAATATGTCCCCGGGGAGTATCCACACTTTACACTTGTATGGAACTATGGATGATAAAAATCACCAAATACCAAACGAGTGGTCGCCATGGCTACACTCACAAACTCTCTCTCCAAACCGCCGACTCTTAGTCTCCCACTAATAGGAACGGCAATCAAACCCATGGTCGTAGGTATCCGCCCATCTCCGACCCAGTCAACGCAAAGAATCTAAGCATTGACCAAGTATGGGTAAAACCCGCAAAAAACTTGATGGGTATGGGGTGGGTATGGTTTTAACGTCCCCCACCCTAAACCCATACCCAAACCCACCCCATCAATGTATGTTGCTATACGTAAAAAGCTATAAATATATTTTTATAAATTATTATTAGCAAGAAGGTAATTAAATAAGAAAACAGGATTAAAATGTAATTATATTTATCAAAACCCTTGAAATTTTCAACCCTCTCAGCCGGCTACAGTTTACTTTCTTAATTACTCAATGTCGCCGTCTTTCCTCTCCTGACTCCTTAATTATTTTGGAGATGACCACCTTACCAAAATTGTTGACGAAATAGTAATAGGTCATTGCATATCATTTTCTACATTTGAATTATTTTGATGCATATTGATGTACCTTAGTGTGTTTGAATAATTGGTAGTCTAGTAGACTTTGATCTTTTAGAAGCAAAAGATGTTTTTGTCTAGTTGACAAGTTTATGTTAGCTATTTACTATATAGATATGTTAGATTCGAAGTACAATATGTTCATTTTATTTTATTGATTAATCAATATTTTAGGATTGAATGCTTTTTCTTATTAAGAAATATTATAACTATATTGATTTTCGTTATTTATTATGTATGTTTTGTGTTATAATTGGAGACATACATGTTGAAATTTAGATATAATAATATTGCTTATACGGGGCGGGTATTACCCATGGGTATCCGAAACTTATGGGTATGGGGATGGGTTTGCAAAACCTCCATCCGCATGGGTATGTGGCGGGTATGAGTTTGGGTATTTGGTAATGGGGATGAGAATAGTTTAGGCAAACCCGCCCCATTGCCATCCCTACTGTTAAAAACTCGCTGCTACGGATCGGAAAATCGCCGAAATCGATAAAGCAAGAATACGCAAAGCAAAATCGAAAAAAACAGACACACGATTTACGTGGTTCACTAACACGATGTGTGTTAGCTAGTCCACGGGCGAGAGAGAGCCAGTTTCACTATATCGAGGAGATTACAAATTACAGAGGAGTATGAGAAGTACTTACTTCTCCATGTGGGTCTAAACCTAATCCAATCTTGCAAATGAAACAATTACAGACCAGGCCCAGAACCCGAACCCAAATAACATTGAGCCCATACACCGACTAATCTAGTCGTAGCGGCTGATAGTCTGATTCAAGTCACATCAACAAATCTCCACCTTGACTTGAATCCTCTTCCTCTAAAATCTATGATGTACTTTGCTCCTTCTCTCTCTCCCGCCATCAATGCCCCGTAGGGCGGAGTCACCCACTCAAGACATTCAGCAAATCCAAGCAATGTTGGAACTTGCCATGTGGAACCGGCTTTGTGAACATATCAGCAGGATTATCCGCGCTACCAACCTTCTTCACCTCAATCCTCTTCTCTGTCCTCAAGAAATGATACCTTACGTCAATGTGCTTAGTCCTCTCATGGTGGACTTGATCCTTGGCCAAGCATATTGCACTCAAACTATCGCAATACACCACTGCCTGATCATGATGTAAACCCAGATCACCAACCAATCCCTTCAACCATATTCCCTCCTTAGCAGCTTCTGACAACGTCATATACTCTACCTCAGTAGTAGACAATGTCACCGTCGACTGCAAAGTTTCCTTCCAACTCACTACAGAACTCCCAAGAGTGAATACATAACCAATCATCGGTCTCCTCGTGTCAACATCTCCAGCATAGTCCGAGTCAAAATACCCAGACACCAAGCACTCTGTATCACTTCCGAAGCTAATCCCCACATCAGGTGTAGCCTTAAGGTACCGGAAGATCCTCTTCATAGCCTGCCAATGCTCCTTCCCAGGTTGTATCATGAACCTGCTGACAACACTAACATCATGTGCAAGATCAGGTCTTGTGCATACCATAGCGTACATCAAGCTACCTACTGCACTAGCATATGGGACTCTCGACATGTACTCCTTCTCAGCCTCTGACTGCGGTGCATAAGCTGAGGATAGATGAACATTCGAAGAACTAGGAGTATTTAAAGACTTTGCTGAAGACATGCCAAACCTCGACAGTATCTTCTGGATGTAGCTCTTCTGTGACAAGAAAAACTTATTCTTCGACATGTCCCTGTAAATCTCCATACCCAAGATCTTCTGAGCAGCTCCTAAATCCTTCATCTCAAACTCAGCACTGAGAAGCCCCTTTAACTTCTGGATATCAGACTTCGACATCGCAGCTATGAGCATATCATCCACATACAGAACTAGATATATCATCGAACCATCCTCTGCCTTGCTGTGATACACACAACAATCATATGGACTTCTGCTGTAGCGCAGCTCAAGCATGTAACTGTCAAATCTCTTGTATCACTGAGGAATTTTACAATGCTTTAAAGCGTTGGTGCTTTAGTTTTTGCCTTTATGGTACAACTTGAAGTTGTACCTTTAACGTTATAGTACAACTTTAGGTTGTACCTATACTTTTTTGTAAAATCCCTTTATGGTACAAACTAAATTTAAGTTATTGTACAATTTGAAGAGTTGAAGTTGTACCACAACATAAAGATCAAATTCCATTATGGTACAACTCTAACTTGTACCTTTAACGTTGTGGTACAACTTAAAGTTGTACTTTAAAGCATAGTAGAAAGGCTCTGTATCACTGCCTCGGAGATTACTTAAGTCCATACAAGGACTTTTTCAGCTTACAAGCATAGTCTTCCTTTCCTGGAACCTGGAATCCTTCTGGCTGAGTCATATAAATTTCTTCCTATAACTCTCCATGTAGGAAAGCTGTCTTCACGTCTAGCTACTTGAGCTCCAAGTCATAATGCGCCACTATAGCTAGTAGCATCCTGATCGAAGTATGTCTGACCACTGGTGAGAAAATCTCATTGTTATCAACTCCTTCCCTCTGCAAGAAGCCTCGTGAAACCACCCAAACTTTAATGCCCTCTTCATAACCGATATCTTCCTTCTTCTTGTAGATCCACTTGTTTGTCACAATCTTCCTTCCCTGTGGTCGTTTGACTAGCTCCCAAGTCTGATTCCTGTCATGGGATTCCATCTCATCTCCCATTGCGGCAAACCACTTATCTGCTTCGCCACCCGAAACGGCTTTTCTATAGGACTGTGCCTCACCTGCATCCACTTCTTCAGGAACCTGAAATGAATACGCCACCATGTCCTCGAAACCGTGCCTCTCTGGAGGTACTCCTGCAGTCGCTCTCTTTAGTCTACCGGAAGCTATAGACTGTTGAGCTCCTGCACTGGACGTTGAAGTTTCTGGTTCTGTAGAAACATCCTCATGTTGATCTTCTCCACCTTGGTGCTCAAACTCACTCTCATTGAGAGTTTGCAGCTCCACCTGCTTATCAACATTCCTGCTACCTTCGACAACGGTAACCTTCAACATGGGGTTAAACATAGACTTCTCATAAAATATCACATTTCTATTGAGTATAACTCGATGCTCAGAAGGTGACCAAACTCGAAATCCCTTAACTCCATTTCCATAACCCATAAATACACCCTTCTTTGCCCTTGGGTTCAGTTTACCCTCATCCACATGATAATAAACAGGACACCCAAAAACTTTCTGTGAAGAGTAATCAGCAGACTTACAATACCACACTTCATAAGGAGTCTTACACTCGATACCTGTGTGATGTACACGGTTGATCAAGAAGTACGCCATGTTCACTGCTTCTGCCCATAATCTTCTCTCTAGTCCAGCATTAGACAGCATGCACCATGCTCTCTCCAACAATGTCTGGTTCATCCTCTGCAATGCCATTCTGCTATGGTGTATCTCTAACGGTCCGATGACGGGCAATCCCTTCATCCTTGCAAAATTCATTGAACTCATAATTGCAGAACTCCATCCGTTCGCAACTTCTTGATCTTTTTACCGGTCTGATTCTCCACCAATGTCTTCTACTGCTTGAACTTCGTGAAAGCCTCACTTTTCTGCTTCATCATGAAAATCCAAGTAAATCTCGAATAATCATCAATAATAGACAGAAAATACATGTTGCCTACAATGGATTCAACTCGTGAAGGACCCCAATAGTCGGAGTGGAGGTAATCCAGTATCCCCTTCGTCCGGTGGATACCCTTCTTGAGAAACTTTCTGCGATGTAGCTTCCCAAACACACAATGCTCACAGAATTCCAAATTCTGCACCTTGTGCCCGCAAAGAAGATCCCTCTTCGACAGAACTTGCATCCCTCGTTCACTCATATGCCTCAGTCTCATGTGCCAGAGAGTGGTCATATCTTCATGATGAACCTGAGACGATGCAACTGCAGCAGAACCAGACAACAGAGACCCTTGTAATGCATACAAGGTCCCACGTTTCACGCCCTTCAGCACCTTTCTTGAACCTTTGTAGACATACACAACTCCACATTTTCCTTTGAAGCTGAAACCCTTGTCGTCGAGTAGACTCAAGGAGATTAGGTTCTTTTTCATTCGTGGAACATGTCTGACATCATTCACGGTACAAAACGAACCATCATGTGCCTGAACCTTTATGGACCCGATTCCAACAACCTTGCAAACAGCTCCATTTTCCATGACAACGTTACCACTATCTATCTGCTCGTAGGTTGTGAAGCAATCCTTGTTCAGAGACATATGGTATGAGGCTGCAGTATCCAGAAATCACACATCCCCACTATGTGCCTTCTCATCTACAGCCAAGGCGAGATCGTCTTCAGAACTGTTTTCCACTTCTGTCATGGCAACTGAACCTTTTTTCTTCTGTTGCCCTCTTCTCCAGTGACAATTGTACTTCCAATGCCCCACTTCCTTACAATTGTGACAAGCATCACCTGGTTGTGGACCGAGACCCTTGGAATTCTTGTTTGAATTCCCTTTACCAGATTTCTTCTTTCCCTTTCCACCTGTAACAACCAAACTCGATGCCTCACCACCTGTACCAGATCCGGATGCCTTATGCCTGATCTCTCCCGTATGAAGAGAAGACCTAACATCCTTCAACGACACGCTTTCTTTACCGGCAATAAAAGAATCAACGAAATTCTCATATGAACTCGGCAAAGAAACCAGCAGGATTAGGGTAGCATCCTCGTCATCAACTTGAACATCTATATTACGTAGATCCAGCAAAATAGAGTTAAGTTGTTCGAGATGTTCCCTCAAAGGCGTACCTTCTTGCATCCTCAAGCTGAACAACCGTTGCTTGAGATGCAGCTTGTTGGTAAGAGACTTCGTCATATACAGACTCTCCAGGTTCAACCACAAGCCCGCGGTAGTCTTCTGAGCAGCGACTTCAATGATGATGTCATCAGACAACGATAGTGTAGACACCACTTTTTGTCCGGGTTAAAAACATATTTAATTGAATAAAATTTAGTTTTCACTAAAGGTTGACAATAGCAAACCTTAGACGACTATCCAAATAAAGCGTATTTTGTATTATTTGGGATGATCCACGTTTGGCTTAGCCCATTGAGATTAGCAATAGCAAATCTCGGTTATTAAACAGTTGCTTAGTTTGGTTACCTTTAGGTTAAGGTTTAAATTGTGTACTTAGACTATTTGGCTTTTGATTGGATTGAACTCTGATTTCAAGACAATAAGAGAAAAGTTGAATTAAAAAAAACAAGCAACAATTTTAATAGAACAATTACAATTAAATTTGATTAGAACTATAATCTATAATTACAAAGCCATAATAATTGCATAATAAGATTACATCATATTTAACTACAAGGTTCAACAAAAATTGGGCTCAAGTCAAACCCAAAACCGACAGTCAAAGCTAGTCAACAGAAGTCAACCCAGGCTGGTTCGACCAATGACCTCGAACCGGTCCAACCCAAAATCAGCACCGTAGCATACTTGGGGATTAAGCAGCCTTTTATCTATAAAAAGAAGCCTCTGCAAATGCATAGAGGGGGGAGGACTTCTGCACAAAAATTCAGACTCCCAAAACCAATACCATAAACACTACACACCATGTCTCACCAGAAACGCCACAAAATTGCAAGAAAACTAGGAATGGCAACGGGGCAGGTCCGGGGCGGGTTTCTTGGTACCCAGACCCGCCCTGTGGCAGGTCGGGTCCAGGTCGGGTAATTGATCACGGGTCGCGAGTCGGGGCAGGTCGACCCAATGGGTATGCAATTTATATGAAAACATTAGAAATATTTATTATTTTTATTATAAGACTAAGAAAACAAATAATATTGTGACAATTGTAGTTAAATTATTGGAGAAATTGAGGTTTTTACTAATTTACAACTTTATTATAGCTAAAATATGATGCAATAAAAGGAAAATTCTAAGTAATTTGACTAATATTACATGTAATTTAGACAAGAACGGGTCGAGAATGGGGCGGGTCAGGGCAGGTCGGGTCGATGAGACTACCCATATCCGCCCCGCCCCGCCTACGGGGCGGGTCCGACCCGCCCCAAAACAGGTCAAACAGGTCGGGTAAAACGGGTCAGGTCGAAATTGCCATCCCTAAAGAAAACCCCACCAAATAAACCTCGAAACCCAGGTTTATAAGTTAATGTCCATACGCATCATAAATTTCCAGCCTACCTTTACAATCACCGGCAACCGATTCTCAGAATCAAACTCATCATGAACACCATAACACAGATTTCCAGATTTGAACCCCCTAGAATGATTACAAAAAGCCAGAATTCCCCAATGGTAGAAACCTACCCTAAATTACCCCCAAATCGACATACATCATAACCTAATTCCATAAACACCTCATTTAACACTATTTATTACTACTTATATGCTACATCTTACATATACTGTGCCTTTATTGTAATCCCTTTCTTTCTTAGTCATATTGTCTTTAAAGACAACTCTGTTTACCCATCATTTCTAGCATATAGCACAAATGATTGAAACCGTCAGAACTTCACTCAATAAATGGCTGTAATTAAGCTAGACAAGCAAGACTCGATTTTGTTTCAAGGCCAATCCCTCTAATCTATTCATAATCACACGTCTATACACAAAACTCAGATTTGCAACACCATCTGTCAAAACTGTCAAAATCCCAGAGTTAAACCATTCTCACCACAATTTCCAGATTTAGACCATCCACAAACCATAAATCTGTCCCAGATCCCCCAAATACAACAAAGACTACCGAAACCAAACTATATCCAACGAATTTATATGCCAAATTAACCACTAACACATATAATCCCAGCATGAACTGAAACCACCCTATCGAGCATGAAGCTACAGCTTATAAAACCCCAGGTATACCTAAATAACTCAGAACACCATCATTAACTACACAGAAATTCAGCATCATAAACCACATCTGAGATGCTAGATTCTAGATGGTAATAGCAGAGCAAACCTTGAGGGAACTTGTTTTCCCATTCGGTTTTAATACCCAAATCTGCATATAAGAAAAAGGTTAGTACGCTTCATTGGGCGGATAAAAAGTAAAGGGTAAATAGAAAGTCAGAAAATCCACCTGAAATCTTCGTCGGAAGGCACTCACTTTTCACCGCCGGCGGGAGTTACTTCACCTTTGTCGCCGACAGCTTCTTTCCTTCTTCTTCTCGCACCTGCAACCAAAACCCAGAAAAGGCAGCAGAAAAATATCAGAATCCCAAAGAGAACCTAAATTCAGAATTGAAAAACAAAAACAGAAGGAAAAATGTACCGAGGAAGGTGTTCGGTTGCTGCACTCTTCGTCGGCGGAAGTCGGCGAGGCTCATCATCCTCCTGACAAAAACCCAATACACGAAAGTAAAAGAACCTAGACCAAATTGAACCCCAAACTCGAGTTGCAAGCCAAAAAGTCATCTCTCACCTCGTCTTCGTCTTCACTAGCGTGCGCCAATTGCTGTCACTCTCAACTTCGCCGCCGCATTTTGCTCCCTTTTCTTTCTTTCTCCTCGTCGATGCTAGGAAGGAAGAGAGTCAGAAACCCCAAAAATCCAACGAGACCCAGTAAAATCAGAACAAAGAATCAAAAATCCCAATCCAAATAGCACGCATGCACCGAAATGCTTACCGATCTATCATTCCTTCTCCATCATCGCCATAATTGAGAATGAGTAGAGGAGCCCATCGAGTGAGAGGAGGGGAAGAAGAAAGGTTGTTTTTGTTTCTTTCTTTTCTTTGGTTGATCGTTGATTTTCAGAGGGAGGAAGAAAAGCAGGGAGATGGGGAGATTGAGTTGTGAGCGGCAGAAGTGAAAAGGAGACTAGGAGAGTGCTAGGTTCCTTTAGATCAGCCTGACTTTTAAGAGACCAAATACCCCTCGTTTGTTCTAAAAAATTACCCGCTGCCACTCATCTCCCCTGAAAGACGAGACACAAAAAATGCTCCAGCAGCAGCTCGAACCCACAACCTTCAAGCCCAAAGCGTCACCTCTTAACTTCTTAACCTGTTAGGCTACAGCCTGCTAATTGTGATATTGGTTCTGATACTTTATTTCATTTGTAAATAAGCATATTACGAAAAATCCAAATCAACTTAACATGTTAATTTTTTTTAGTCTGAATTAATTAGGTTACTCCAAACATCTCTCAATATTAAAACCTTTTGAATTATTATCCTTGTTTTAGCGACATTATTCATACACATGTATGTTTTTCGAATAAATTCACATAATAAGAAATCATGGTCAATAGATCATGATAGTCGTTATGATGAATCTTCTCTCAAAATCATCAATTCTTCAATTACTATAATGCAATATCAAAATACGTTGCCTCTTGAAAGCTCAATATTCTCCTAATCACATTTCAATAGAAATGTGTTTAGGTTCCTTTTTTCAAAACCACTCAACTTAAACGAACTACGTGGACTTTGATCCCGATTAATTCGGGTACGTAGGCAACCAATAGGTTCGAGTCCAACCAATCTAAAAACAATTTTTATGTCAATAGACGTGAAATTTTGAAGTAACTACAATAATTCAAAATTGACGCTAATCATATCGTCCGATTGGACTTTTAATAAATACACTCAAAATAACCTAAAGTAATTAAATGTGACAATTAAATACACAAACAAGCCAAATAAACTGCGACTAATAACACACCCAATCTTTAAAAATTGTCGATTTATGTAGTACCCGTTATGGGGCGTTGTGGGGGTGTGAATACACTTCCCCGCACGTAACCGTACTCCCGAACCTAGAACAATCTAAAAGTGCATACCAGAATTCTGGTTTTAAAAAAAATTAAAACCGGAAAAGGGTGTTCGACCCATCCCAAAACACGGTCGATGGCGACTCCGAGCGTGTCGCGTCGTATCCCCCAATTTCGGAGGGGCGGTTGCGACAGTGGCGACTCCGCTGGGGACAATTCGAGAGTCGGGCTACAACATTTAAATTGATAAGTTTTTCTTATTTTCTTCAGTATCGTGGGTGTTTATTATCTTATTTGTGCAACTACCGTATTGCTTATTAAATTATTTGCATCATACATAAAAGCTCTATGCCCGAGCTCTACCTTTAGAAAACACGAAAGGATTACCGTGAGGCCTACAATAGTAGGTTGGCACGCGAAACTTTCTAACCAAGTTGAACTCAAATCCGAGGTTGATTTGAGGTATCCGACTAAGCTTGAAAGAGCAATAGTAGGGTACAACTTGGGAATAAATCCCTAGAACTCATTACCCAGCATATAGTCAGTCTAGAAGCCACCTTAAACTATTCAAAACTTATCCTGAGGCCTATCTTAAACGTCGTTGTTAAACCTCATAAAACCCTAAGTTGGCCTAAATAGGATGATGTGTTAATGATTCATGTTTGTTTATGATATAATGAATTATGCTTCATCGATTATGCATGAATGATGTGGTTAGATGTTATGCAAAAGTTTACAAAAATCATGACATTAGCATTTTTCCGTTCATTCTCCATTCGTTCACTCTACAATCAATCAAGAAGGTAATTTTACCAGCATTCATGCATCCACACAAAAAAAAATCTTGCATATGCATATTCACACCATTTCGCATGATTATCATATATTCATCTCATTTACCAACATGGCGGATTTAACCATAATAAATCAAGAATTCTCTAAAATTGTTCATCCACGAGGATAAAGTCAAATCCTATATACCATATCCAAGGTTGTGCTCATTCTAGAAGAAATTCGATGACAGCAAAAGAAGTAAACGGTACCAGATCACAAGGAATCTATCAGAAATTTCGAAGAAGTTATTCGTTCAAACATCAATAATCCACTACCTAGCTATGGAGATTAGTAGGCATACTACTAGAGAAGGCTTAATTCGAGCATCATGTAGCCTCGCACAATCAAACAAATGTCTAGATACTCTACCATATTGAAGATGTGTACCAACCTTTATATCATAATAAAGAATGATGTGTAACTCGCATTTCCACCTATTTGGAACATTGTGTGCCTACTACCAATCTTGATCTAAGAATTTGCATCAATGATTCTTTTTCAAATATGACGAATATATCTTCCATATCTTTTAAAATCTACCTTTCTTCTGTGGAAATGGGAACCTAAAAACGTATTTCATGTTTTCAAGTTGAGCCATGAGATTTTCATATTAAGCAACCATAAGCACCCCACTGGTGCTGAGTGTTTATAAACACCGTACTGGTGTCCAGGATTTGATCCACCCACTTATGTTGAGAGTAAACACATTTTGCTAGAGTTGAGAGAGAAACACCCCACTGGTGTCCACAAATTATGTGAGCTAAATAGTCAAATGGTGCAACGAGGATATGACACTAGGCTACTTGTAGAATCTTGTCGCTATCCATAACCGATATAGCACGTGTATTTCGAAGTATGGCCTACAAGAAGCGTGATGCCGATATTATAATAGCCAAGTTTTGACGAAACCCTCATCGAGGAACGCATAGAATCCACATCATCTGTTGAGGCTAAAGAGAAAAATGTCTCATTAGCATCCAATGTCTACACGCATAGATCTAACCCGGGAGGAGGCATTCAAACTGACATCATGAGTATCACTTCTTCAAGAAAGGGATAGCTAGTAGCCCATACGACAAGAAAATCACTCACGTTGACAAATTTCTAACATTTTGATGCTCAAGTCAAAATGACATCATGTATGGGGCATAACAACGTTAAGTAAGTCCCACAAAAATTAAAAGGAAAAAAGAAGCCAAAATGTCAAGAAAAATCAAAACAAAGAAAACAAAAAAGAAAAATTGTGGGACTTACACATTAGATGCCCATACACGAGCGCTTGAAGCTACAATCACTCAAACTCGTCCCAACTGACTGGCTACCTTTTCGAAGAGGCAAAAAAGGCGATCCCAAGTTTAATGTCGATATGGTCACAAGGGTTCAATATTGGACAAATATCTCAATCAAGATACACTCAAGCGGATCTAGCCATCAAGTTAACAAGCTTTCCAGATCAAAGAATGCTTGTCTTTCAAGCATGAGGAAATAACGCAAAGAACCCCTAATGAGAAGGGTTCATAAGATGAGAATATCAACATACGCTTAAATTACATCCCCGTGATGATCCCTATTATCCAATTCTTTCTAGTAAAAGAAGAATCCCCATGATAATACGATTTGCCAATCATAACCGCCTCATAAAGGTCTTCAACATTCATCATTCCAAGAGCCAATAAGCAGTTGAAGTCTACATCACACAAACACCTCCTTTATCCATGAACCAGCTTCATACTTTGGGGGCAAGTCAGAATCCCTCAGTAGGAAACTTAGACAATGAAGGATGTGAGACTCATTTATCCATCATTCATTTGAGAAAATTCAGCTTCCCAAAACATAAATGACTCTGACGTACAAGAGTCACTTTCCAGAAAAGTTCCAGAACTCTCATGACGAGACCATACAGAGATTACATGGAATCTCCATGATCATCAACTTATACCTCCGACAGATTTGTCCATCAACTTGGCGACAAGAATCTTGATAGTAGCCAAAGTGTCGTATACTCGAAGCACCCATAGGAATGAGTGTGAGCGAAATTGAGCATGAGAATGAAAGTGAGGGCTTGTGAATATTCTCATGGCTTGACTTCCGAAAAGAACGAATTTTTAAACAATGTGACAATAACCACACAAGAAATCATTTTTCTCATATTGCACACAATTCCCCCAGCAAGGCTTTGATTTCAAAAGTCAAGTTCCCATTATATCCTCTTAATTTTTTTTTTCAAACATTGTTTGCATTCATCTTAAGTCAAGATTGGTAAAAGTCACACTTTGTTCCGAAGAATGGAAGGCGAATAACACATTCTCGGGGGCAAGATAGTGCCACTCGGAAAGAAAGAAGAAAGTGGTTCTCCAAATCCACCAAATCATATGAGTAAATGGGAAATCTCATAGATCTTGAATCATTTTTGTTCAAGATACCCTACCAATCAATCAAACTATCCGTCAAGAAAGTATTTTTGTACCTCATACCTCCCGATGAGGTCAATCAAGCATGTCTAGAAAACCGACATCAACAAGACAATACCCAGAGATAACAAATTTCTCTTATCCAAGCACGACATGCTCACATAGCAAGAAGATCAAGCAAACTAAATGAGCACATTATCCTGTGACCAGCATGCTACAAAATCCTCCCATAGAAACAACCTACCAGGCACATCCCATGAAAAGATCATATGGCTAATACATCAGCCACCCAAGAATCAATGTCAAGGTGGTACAAAATCCTCTAACAGAAAAAACCTACCAAGCACATCCCATGAAAAGATCATATGGCTAATACATCAGCTACCCAAGAATCAATGTCCAAGGTGGAGAAAACAGAAGACCAACCTTCCATCAATCCACATAAGCGACATACCTTGTGCTCGCTGAGTATATAAAAGAGGATAAACTAGATGGCAAGCCCAGTACCTCGAGATAGTGACACACACCGACGAAATAAAGTACCCATGTCGGCAGTATGCTACCCCATCGCGAGCACAACCAAGGATCAATTTTACTAAAAGGGAATGACATGTTTTCCTTGTGGATGATCGATTTAAGAGAATCCATGAAAAAAAACATCAAGACCATGATGAGGGATTATACTCTTTCTTTTGCATACCATCGAGACATCATCCTATAACCCATCATACAACCTTTTTCAAAAGCACTTCACACGCATCGAATGGCATCATTCTCGATGCACTTCAAACTAATCATATTGCATCATCTATAAAAAAATTCATAGCCAAATTAAATATCATTCATTCTCAAAATTCATTTAAAGTAGATGTACCCTTCCAACATATCTCATCACAATATTTCATCATATCATATCACAAAATACCTCGCATTTGCACATATGGGGAAGTCAAAATTCAAATCTTTACCAATATCAAGTTTGTCACATACCTTAGATCTACCTAAGACCACCAATTGCTTGTTTCAACCACTCATGTCAATCACAAAAAATCTATACCACTCGTGATCAAGTTAAACTTTCACATATCCTCGTGAATTTTACCGCCATGATACACGTGATCAAACAGGCTATACCGCCACGAATAAAAATCCAAAATCAGGCTCTATCGCCACAAAATCTCAAATCTGGCTATATCGCCACGGGAACAAGATAACCTCAAATCAGGCTATACCGCTACGGGAACAAGTTAAAAATAGTGAAGGCTATACCGCCATGCAGAACCCAAATCAGGCTATACCGCCATCCAAAAAAATCAAAAACAGGCTATACCGCCATACAAAAAAAATAACGCAGGCTATACTGCCAAACAAAAATCAAAGTAGGCTATACCGCCATACAAAAAGAATCTAAATCAGGCTATACCGCTACCGGATCATTAAAAAAACAAAACCAGGCTATATCGCCACAAGACTAAAAACAAGTCAAGCTATACCGCCATTGGACCAAAAACCCAAATCAGGTTATACTGCCATGGAAAACACTCCTAAAACGGGCTATACCGCCATGAAACCAGAAAACTCTAGTCAGGCTATACCGCCACGATACCTAAATACCAACTCAGGCCCTACCGCCAAGATACCTAAATACCAACTCAGGCCCTACCGCCAATATTCTTAATTACCAACTCAGGCCCTACGTCCAAATAACCTAAATACACTAACGCAGGGGCTATCGCCAAGACACCTAAAAACACTAACACAGGCGCTATCGCCAAAAAACCCAAAAGAACTAACACAGACCATACCGCCATGAAGAATAAAATAAACAAGTCATACAACTGCATAAATTTACCTTACCTCACTTTAACTTACCAAAAGGGAATGGTCTAGACGCCCCAACCTTCTAACTATCGCAATATTAACCGCCCAAAAATGGTGTGCAATGATAACTTTGTATACCTCTCAAATATCAAGAGATATACAAAGGGGGGCAACTGTAGACACCACTTTTTGTCCGGGTTAAAAACATATTTAATTGAATAAAATTTAGTTTTCACTAAAGGTTGACAATAGCAAACCTTAGACGACTATCCAAATAAAGCGTATTTTGTATTATTTGGGATGATCCACGTTTGGCTTAGCCCATTGAGATTAGCAATAGCAAATCTCGGTTATTAAACAGTTGCTTAGTTTGGTTACCTTTAGGTTAAGGTTTAAATTGTGTACTTAGACTATTTGGCTTTTGATTGGATTGAACTCTGATTTCAAGACAATAAGAGAAAAGTTGAATTAAAAAAAACAAGCAACAATTTTAATAGAACAATTACAATTAAATTTGATTAGAACTATAATCTATAATTACAAAGCCATAATAATTGCATAATAAGATTACATCATATTTAACTATAAGGTTCAACAAAAATTGGGCTCAAGTCAAACCCAAAACCGACAGTCAAAGCTAGTCAACAGAAGTCAACCCAGGCTGGTTCGACCAATGACCTCGAACCGGTCCAACCCAAAATCAGCACCGTAGCATACTTGGGGATTAAGCAGCCTTTTATCTATAAAAAGAAGCCTCTGCAAATGCATAGAGGGGGGAGGACTTCTGCTACTGCCTCCGAAGTCCGAACTCTTTCCTTCTTCTTGATCTTATCTTCCCCAGATATTTCCTTCCCTCTCTGAAAACAAAAGACCCCATACTTCTTTTCCCTTTTCTTCTTCGCTGACACCTTCCGTCTTCCCTCCTGAACACATAACATAAAAAAAAACAATACAAACAATAGACTCACTTCTTTCCACCTTAACAGATGACACCAAGTGATAAAACCATCCTCCTTTCTTTTCAATACACAACACACACATAGATAACCGAAACTCCTCCACATATTTCCTTCTTAAAACCACATAAAACCCACAACAAAGACTAAAGCAAAACTAAAGAAAAGACAACAAGAAAACCAATACAAAGGGAAGCAACAAATGAGAAGCAAAAGCACAAGCTAGAACTCAGCAGAAAAGGAGGCAGAATCATCCCACAAGCCACGGCAAAAAGGTTGGTATTATCCATCTCAATTATCGTTAGCATTCAATCATCGTAAATTCTTCTCTTACCTTTCTCTAACTAATTGGTTTTAAAAAGAAAACCAAACAACCAAAATTCAGACTCCCAAAACCAATACCATAAACACTACACACCATGTCTCACCAGAAACGCCACAAAATTGCAAGAAAACCCCACCAAATAAACCTCGAAACCCAGGTTTATAAGTTAATGTCCATACGCATCATAAATTTCCAGCCTACCTTTACAATCACCGGCAACCGATTCTCAGAATCAAACTCATCATGAACACCATAACACAGATTTCCAGATTTGAACCCCCTAGAATGATTACAAAAAGCCAGAATTCCCCAATGGTAGAAACCTACCCTAAATTACCCCCAAATCGACATACATCATAACCTAATTCCATAAACACCTCATTTAACACTATTTATTACTACTTATATGCTACATCTTACATATACTGTGCCTTTATTGTAATCCCTTTCTTTCTTAGTCATATTGTCTTTAAAGACAACTCTGTTTACCCATCATTTCTAGCATATAGCACAAATGATTGAAACCGTCAGAACTTCACTCAATAAAAGGCTGTAATTAAGCTAGACAAGCAAGACTCGATTTTGTTTCAAGGCCAATCCCTCTAATTAATTCATAATCACACGTCTATACACAAAACTCAGATTTGCAACACCATCTGTCAAAACTGTCAAAATCCCAGAGTTAAACCATTCTCACCACAATTTCCAGATTTAGACCATCCACAAACCATAAATCTGTCCCAGATCCCCCAAATACAACAAAGACTACCGAAACCAAACTATATCCAACGAATTTATATGCCAAATTAACCACTAACACATATAATCCCAGCATGAACTGAAACCACCCTATCGAGCATGAAGCTACAGCTTATAAAACCCCAGGGATACCTAAATAACTCAGAACACCATCATTAACTACACAGAAATTCAGCATCATAAACCACATCTGAGATGCTAGATTCTAGATGGTAATAGCAGAGCAAACCTTGAGGGAACTTGTTTTCCCATTCGGTTTTAATACCCAAATCTGCATATAAGAAAAAGGTTAGTACGCTTCATTGGGCGGATAAAAAGTAAAGGGTAAATAGAAAGTCAGAAAATCCACCTGAAATCTTCGTCGGAAGGCACTCACTTTTCACCGCCGGCGGGAGTTACTTCACCTTTGTCGCCGACAGCTTCTTTCCTTCTTCTTCTCGCACCTGCAACCAAAACCCAGAAAAGGCAGCAGAAAAATATCAGAATCCCAAAGAGAACCTAAATTCAGAATTGAAAAACAAAAACAGAAGGAAAAATGTACCGAGGAAGGTGTTCGGTTGCTGCACTCTTCGTCGGCGGAAGTCGGCGAGGCTCATCATCCCCCTGACAAAAACCCAATACACGAAAGAAAAAGAACCTAGACCAAATTGAACCCCAAACTCGAGTTGCAAGCCAAAAAGTCATCTCTCACCTCGTCTTCGTCTTCACTAGCGTGCGCCAATTGCTGTCACTCTCAACTTCGCCGCCGCATTTTGCTCCTTTTTCTTTCTTTCTCCTCGTCGATGCTAGGAAGGAAGAGAGTCAGAAACCCCAAAAATCCAACGAGACCCAGTAAAATCAGAACAAAGAATCAAAAATCCCAATCCAAATAGCATGCATGCACCGAAATGCTTACCGATCTATCATTCCTTCTCCATCATCGCCATAATTTAGAATGAGTAGAGGAGCCCATCGAGTGAGAGGAGGGGAAGAAGAAAGGTTGTTTTTGTTTCTTTCTTTTCTTTGGTTGATCGTTGATTTTCAGAGGGAGGAAGAAAAGCAGGGAGATGGGGAGATTGAGTTGTGAGCGGCAGAAGTGAAAAGGAGACTAGGAGAGTGCTAGGGAGCGGTTACGGTGATTACTATTTTGTAGTAATCACCGTGGTTACTAAGGGTAAATTGGGTATGACAAAATAAATTATATTAATTAATTAATTTTAATAAATTACATTTTAGGTAGTTACAAAAATCTATTAATTACAATTCAATCTCTTTTTCTCACTTCCGTAATCTCCAGCCAGATCTCCTTTCCATATTTTTCTCAATCTTTCTGCAAAAGAAAAAACACGAAATCACTACCAATCCATTAGACAATCACTACCATTTTAAAAAACATCAATACCATTGCAGAAAAAGAATCTATACCATTATACGAAAACTACCAATATAAACAATCTATACCATTACAAAAGTCAAATAAATACTAAAACAACCAATATCACTACTACTGTGAAATCAAAACAATACCATTGCATAAATAAATCAATACCAATAAACTAAAACTACCAATACAAACACTTTATACCATTACAAGAGTCAACCAATACCACTAAAAAGCAATACACTTACATGATAATCAATACCAATGCGGAAAAAAGAATACCAATGCGAAACAACACTACCATTACGAAAAAATTACTACCAATGCGGAAAAAACAATACCAATGCGGAAAAAAACACTAACACTACGAAAAAATCACTACCAATGCGAGAAAAAAACACTACCACTGCGGAAAAATCACTACCAATGCGAAAAAATCAGATCTAGGATTTTTATTCATCTTACCTTTTCCAGCCACAGCCGTACCGGATCTTCAACCTCGGGAACACGTCGCCGGTGACGGTGCCGACGCTGGTGAGCATACTGGAGAGGCATCTGAAGGTGAAGGCGAAGAAGAAGGTGGTGGAGATGCCCGGGAGCTTGTTGTTGTTGTTCTCGGCGGCGGGTTTCTTGGAATTGCTGCGGAAGAGATGGGCGATTCCGTTCCACCGGGAGCTGCTGGATTTTTGGAGGCTGCTGTTGCTTTGGGTTGGAGAATTGGAAGAGGTCGATTCGTTTTCTTCTTAATACACTCAATTGTGGGTCTGCTTGTTTGGGTTTTTGAGAATATGGCCGGCGGAGTGAAGCCGACGGGATGGGAGAAGGGAGAAACGGCGGCTAGGTAGATAGGTTGTATTAGGGTTTGAGTATAATATATACAGTAATCAGGTGTGGTATGTTTTTCATTTCCTAAATTACCCTTAGCTAATCTTAATCGTTAATTTAAAAATATAATAAAATAAATATAATGAATGGTATAGATGTTGGTAGCCACCGTGGTTACTCAAAATTGAGTAACCACCCTAACCTATTCCGAGAGTGCTAGGTTCCTTTAGATCAGCCTGACTTTTAAGAGACCAAATACCCCTCGTTTGTTCTAAAAAATTACCCGCTGCCACTCATCTCCCCTTGAAAGACGAGACACAAAAAATGCTCCAGCAGCAGCTCGAACCCACAACCTTCAAGCCCAAAGCGTCACCTCTTAACTTCTTAACCTGTTAGGCTACAGCCTACTAATTGTGATATTGGTTCTGATACTTTATTTCATTTGTAAATAAGCATATTACGAAAAATCCAAATCAACTTAACATGTTAATTTTTTTTAGTCTGAATTAATTAGGTTACTCTAAACATCTCTCAATATTAAAACCTTTTGAATTATTATCCTTGTTTTAGCGACATTATTCATACACATGTATGTTTTTCGAATAAATTCACATAATAAGAAATCATGGTCAATAGATCATGATAGTCGTTATGATGAATCTTCTCTCAAAATCATCAATTCTTCAATTACTATAATGCAATATCAAAATACGTTGCCTCTTGAAAGCTCAATATTCTCCTAATCACATTTCAATAGAAATGTGTTTAGGTTCCTTTTTTCAAAACCACTCAACTTAAACGAACTACGTGGACTTTGATCCCGATTAATTCGGGTACGTAGGCAACCAATAGGTTCGAGTCCAACCAATCTAAAAACAATTTTTATGTCAATAGACGTGAAATTTTGAAGTAACTACAATAATTCAAAATTGACGCTAATCATATCGTCCGATTGGACTTTTAATAAATACACTCAAAATAACCTAAAGTAATTAAATGTGACAATTAAATACACAAACAAGCCAAATAAACTGCGACTAATAACACACCCAATCTTTAAAAATTGTCGATTTATGTAGTACCCGTTATGGGGCGTTGTGGGGATGTGAATACACTTCCCCGCACGTAACCGTACTCCCGAACCTAGAACAATCTAAAAGTGCAGACCAGAATTCTGGTTTTAACAAAAAATTAAAACCGGAAAAGGGTGTTCGACCCATCCCAAAACACGGTCGATGGCGACTCCGAGCGTGTCGCGTCGTATCCCTCAATTTCGGAGGGGCGGTTGCGACAGATAGCATGATGGTCGAGTGGGCCTTCTTCTCCAGAGTATTCCACTCATCGTCATCGACCGTTGCCTTCTTCTGTTTCGCAAACATCGCCCCCTCATAGCTCTTACTGTTTTAATAAAGTCTGCATCTTGATCTGCCATATAGCGAAGCTGTTCTTCCCCGTGAACTTTTCAATCTTCATGTTCACCGACATCATTCTTCTGAATCGAAAACCCTAGCCTGATTTCAAGCCGCGGCTCTGATACCACTTGTTAAAAACGCGCTGCTACGGATCTGGAAATCGCCGGAATCGATAAAGCAATAATACGAAAGCGAGAATCGAAAACACGGACACACGATTTACGTGGTTCACTAACACGATGTGTGTTAGCTAGTCCACGGGCGAGAGAGAGCGAGACCCCCAACTAATCCAGTCGTAGCAGGCTGATAGTCCGTTTCAATTCACATCAACACCTACCCACCAAAATCCACCAGTCCCCTCGCCTTCCTACCCCTCTCTTCCTCCACCGTCACTAAAAACACCAGAACCCCGTCGCTATTTCCCTCCGCTAAATCCCCACCAAACAACAGGAGATCAAAACTGTATTCACCATTTGTGACGAAAGCCACGGTGGCGCCGGGGACCTCGTCGGCGGAGAAGAAGAAGAAGAAGAAGAAGCCGGCGCTGGACGAGAAGGTGCAGAAGATCCATAGCGCGACGGATTTCAACGACGCGCTGAAGGCGGCCAAGGACAAGCTGGTGGTGGTGGAGTGGGCCGCCAGTAAGAACGAGGAGAGCAAGAGATTTACCCGTTCTTGGTGGAGCTCAGCCGGACGTGCTATGACATCGTCTTCCTCTTGGTGCTAGAGGACGAGTCCAAGAAGAAGCGGGAGATCTTTGTGAGGGAGAAGATCGAGGAGTTGCCTCACTTCAGCTTCTACAAGGGCTTGGAAACATGCTTAATTATAAGCTTTATATTGTTAAACATAAGTAAAAATTTCCACTCTAGATAGTTGTCATGCTTAATTATAAGCTTTATATTGTTAAACATAAGTAAAAATTTTCACTCTAGATAGTTGTCATGTCAGTGCCTCGGTGGCCAAAGAATAAATTTTTTTCTTCAATTGAAAGTTACATTTCGATATTATTTGTTAGATTGTATTCTAAGCATGAAAATTTAAATGCAAGATTTTTTTCATTTATTTTTTAATGTTGTATTTTATTTAAATATGAATTTAGCTTTTTAAGAGATTATTTTCAAATATGTTATATATAGTTAAAGTCATCTAATGTTAATGATTTCCTATTTCTTACATGGTTTGCTAAAATTATCATGAAATATAATAGATTAGCTCCATCACGGGTCAGACTAGGAAAACTGACATAACGACGTATAAACTTGTTTGACAATCTTGCTCCAGATACACGAGGAGGAAGAGATCGGGCCAGACCAGCTGATGGGAGACGTGCTATACTACGGCGACAACCACGACACGGTGGCGAAGCTGCACTGCCGCGAGGACGTGGAGAAGCTAATCGCCGACCATAAAGAGGACCACAAGCTCATCGTGTTGGACGTCGGGCTCAAGCACTACGATCCCTGCGTCAAGGTCTACCCGGCGGTGCTGAAGCTGTCGCGGTCGATGGCAGACACTGCGACGTTCGCGAGGATGAACGACGACGAGAATGACAGTTGCATGGCGTTCCTCAAGGACATGGACGTGATCGAGGTGCCGACGTTTCTGTTTATACGGGATGGCGAGATCAAAGGGAGGTACGTCAGGTCAGGGAAGGGGGAGCTGATTGGGGAGATTTTGAGATACCAAGGGGTTTGTGTGACGTATTAGTTGAAAGTGAAGTGTCAACCAGTTGGTTCCAATAACTCGAGTTGTTAGGAGAATGTTATGTTGGATCTTATAAAGGCCCATGTATGGTACTTAACCATTTTCTTACACGCCGCCTCAAACGAAAGCCGACTTATGAGCTTGAAGTTTGCACAAGCCCGCCATATCATGTGCTTGAAAGACAACAGTTAATATTGGGGGTCATGAGGACTTGAACACGTGACCTCAAGTACAAACCAACTCTGATACCATGAAGAATTTGATGATGCGGAAGGAAACGAACACAAAAGACAAGGGATTTTACGTGGTATCCTCGATAGATTGATTGATAGAGACTAATCCACGGTGAGCTCGGAACGAGCTCACGACTGATATTTTATTAGAGACTACATTGTGATGGCTTGCTTACGACAGGTTCGTAGCTAAACCTTATATAGAGATAGACGTAGGGTTAAAACCCTAATGACAACCAATTTTCCTTCTTTTACATGGACAATGCAACAAGGGACTTGGAGGATAATAAATTAATTATTTTTTACTAAATAATTAATATCCTCAACATGAAGTGTGTTGATTTGTAGTTAGTTTGTGTCACAATTGAGAGGGAATTGTGAAGAGAAATGTTTGTTATACATGGTGATTATGGAATTTGGTGGTGGATTTTCGTATGAGAATATCATCATTATATCAAACATTAAACTTAATAATTAGTTTTCCCTATTATTATTATTATTATTAGGGTAATAGGGTGCGCCTAATGATGCCTTGCAAGTAAGCTGCCTTCTAGCACAAGCAAGCTGTCAGAAAAATAGCTTTCGTAGCAATTTCGAGCCTTTTGTTTGAAGCCTTCAGATATTCAATATTTCATCCAATGCCTTGCCTTTATAGACAAACATACCTACTTTCACGTGGTAGAGGCCCCTGGACTCGACTCTCATCCATGCGTCTCGAATTGAGCTCCAAAGTAGACTTCACAAACACATTCTCAGACTTGGCCATTTTCAGACAGTTCCCCAGTTTTGGCATAGCCTTTGGATCAGGTTCAAAAATTTTCTTCTGGACTTCCTATCGAGCTCCTAAGTACTTCAATGTGTAGATGGACACTTCAGCTTCAAAACAAGCCATTAATCTCCAATTTCCATCGAGCCAATTGTAAGATATGAATCTCCAAAGTTTGTACCATCAAACTATTTTTACACTGAAACAACAGATTAGGTCGACCTAATCCTAACTGAGGTCAACAGAAAAGTTGACATTACGATGAATTGCAAGTCACCATAGCAAAGTTATTATTATTATTATTATCCGTGTTTGCAAATATTGGTTGTCCTTGCCGCCTACTAAATCCCAAGTTGACAAATGGTTACATTGATTTATCCAATATGACTACAGTACAATTTTACAATATGAGCTTTTGAGAATCTGAGTTCTTATAGGTGATTTTTGTATAAGGGTTTCCAGTTAAAGGTATGGTGCACGTTATTCATTTTGTCCTCAAAGTTAATTCTAGGCAAAATATACTTGTATAACTATAATTATACACTTAGGAACAATAATAGCAAAATTTTGAAAAAAAAAGGCAAAATACAGTTCCATAGCCAAAACTTTCACGTTTGTGCCAATAATAGCCACATTTGGCGAAATACCACTTATAGCCACCTCCGTCCAATTCTTTAACGCTGTTAACGTTAAGTGTGACTGGGCAAACGGAGCAGCTTACGTGGACCGCCAGTGATTTCCACGTGGCGAATAATTAAAAAAAAAAAAATACAAAACACGAAATAGCCTACCCACCGACCATTTGGTCGACTTTTCCATCTTACCTTATCTTCTTTCTCTGAAACCACCCACCCATCTTCCTTCGAAAGGCGACGAGCACGAAGCACCACGAAGACCATCTTCCTCCGACGCCCCACCTCCGACGCCCCCCCTCCGACGAACCCCTTATTCCTTCCGCCACCATCAATCTAGACCCTTCTCATCTCCAATCTCGATTTTCCTCGATAATCCGAAAGTGAACCTACCGCCTCCTTCCTCGAGAAACATAACAGAGAATGGGTTGACTAATCGACGCCGAGCTTTGGCCGAATCTTTCTAAGCTTCTTCTCTTCTGCATGCTTAGGAGGAAAGTGGGAATCGACCGATTGTACTCTGAAACCCTAATCTTCCCTCGAAGCCGATTTGTCCTCTCCCTCGTCAGTCGCAAGGCTTATTGCACCAACAGAGTACCACGCCTAGTCTCTGAGTGCTAGTCGAACTTGAGGAAGCTATTCGCCTGGACATGCCTGCAGCTCGCTTGAAGTGCTGGGCAGGAGAAATCGTGAAAGGAGAAGGAGAGGGTTGCGTCGCAATCGTCGTCGTTGCGAGTCGGAACAGAATCGATTGGAATCGGAATCGCGGAGGGGAGTGAGGATTCGATCAGAAGGGAGTAGAGGATTCGTGGAGAGTGGAATTTGGGGGAAGAACCCTAATTCCGAAATAGGAATCGATTAGTATAGGAATCGGGGAGAGTGGAAAGTTGAGGATTCGGGGAGAAGAGTCGAAATTTGAAGTTTGGGAGAGGAACCCTAATTTTTGTATCGGGCAAAAATAGGGGCTGAAGGATTGGTTTCGATGGAAATGGAATATATAGTCTGATTTTTTTTTTTAATAATGTAATATATAAGTTTTTATTTTTAATAAATGAATATATGACGTGTCAAGATGACGTGTCAAGACTTGCTTAGTTGGCGCTGACGTGGAAGTGTTCTTCTCGCCTAATCAGCAAACCGTCTGCTTATTTGACGGTGTTAGTAACGCCGTCAATGTTTCTAACGGAAAAGGCTATATTTGTCCAACAACATTTTCAAAAGGTGGCTATAAGTGGTATTTTGCCGAATGTGGCTATTATTGGCACAAACGTGAAAGTTTTGGCTATGGAACTGTATTTTGCCAAAAAAAAATACATAGATATATAAACTCTTTTGAACCTAGTTTGACAACTTTAACTGTAGTCAGGGACGCCGTGCGACACGTTGTTACCAAGTCCCCATCGTCGACTCCTCATGTTCCCGTTTCCGACTTCTCTCTACCCATAGTTGATGCCTCTCTGCTAGCTTCGACGACTCTCTCTCAGTCCACAAATCGTGTTCTCAGAGTCCACATCTCCCAGTTGACTCATATCACAGAGGGATGTTTGTAGGAACGTGGATAACTATGGCACCAATTCGAGTTCGACGAGCATCAAAAGTGGAGGTTATACCCTTTGAAAGCACAACCATTACACCATTCCAACACAACCTTAGGTGATTAGTAATCACTAGACACCACAACCCAAAGAGATGAAAATCTCAACACTCGATAGTGGGATTAGGGTTCGCCGGGTTCAGATCGATATTCAGGGTTAGTCGGGTTCGATCATGCCATCTTCGCCAGGTTTGACTGTGGATTAGAGTTTGCCGGGTTCGCCGACCTAGTCTGAAATGGGCAAGGGGGTGCAACAATTGAGGTGTATATTCGCCATCCGGATGATGCATGGCTTCCTTTGTCGAAGTTTGAACGGAGTTGGAGAGTGGATCGTTGGGATGAGCTGTACTGGATTGGGGTGTGGATCAGCGGATGAGTGTGTTCGTCAAACGAGAGTTAAACTCCTAAATTGGGTAAAAGTCTATCAAAATGGTAAAGTAACGATCGATAAATTGGTAAAGTTTCTTTTGATCTAACTTTTTAATTAATGAAATTAGAAACATAGTCCACTTGACATGCCACATTGACGACAATAGACACATCACAAATAACCATTTATCCAGTTAGCTGTCGTGATAATATCGTTAATTTTGTAAACGAAATGACTATATTTTTATGGTTTTCAAATTTTGGCTATGATTATCACAATTTGAATATTAATTGCTATGCTGGTGTATTTTCCTCTTAATTCTACTTTAGAATTGAGACACCACAAAATCAACTAAACACCAATAAACTGACAAGGAAAGGCTACTTGGACAATGTATTGAAAAGTCCATTGGTCTTGTGTAACGTGAAATTGCATAGTTGAGTCGCTAAGGGCCCATCCAATTAAGAAGTTGGGTTCTCCAGGCCTACAAAGCTCTCGTCTTCCCGAGATATTTCCAGAGGCCACACGCCACTTCTAATCAACTTCAGTGTGCATCAAGTTTTCTAATCAAAACCAATAATATTTACCATTAGTATCTTATAAAAAAATTTCTCTAATTTAATTTTATCCAAAACATAAATCGATATGCACCTAGATTACTACCGTTTTTCAGAAATCATACTGTACCGGCCAATGGTATAAAAAATATTGCACACCGAATCGCAAACCAAAAAAAAATTTTAATTTTATAAAACAGTTAAATTACAACTAAATCATAATTTAGTATAAAATATCGTACCACTAACTTTTTTGTTATAATTTCCACTAGAGTTTCACGACTTTGCTATATATTGATAACAAAAATAGATATGTAATTATGTATGGTAGGATTAAGATACTAACATCAACCACCGACAGCCGTCGGTGTGCGAGCGGAGTAAATATTACTGCCGATGGTTGGTTGCATTTTGCATACGTAGGGACATGGCCAAATACTGTATATTGTCGTCCGTGTCAATTCAATTGTAGTGGCCAGGCCACACACACATCACATAGCTAACCTCATTCTACTGTCCTTTTGTGTGCTTGGCCCTTAGAAAAATGGGGAACAAGTCAGAAGCTGCGCCCAAGGATTCGAAAACCTAACAACGATAGAGCAAATCTTAATGTGGTTGGTGGGTGCCAAGTTAGTCAACTCGATTTAGATAGTTGGCCTGATCGAACAAGCGAGTTAAGAGTTAATTGTCTGATGATAGTTTTAATTTGGTTTAATCCACATATATGTGACGTCATTATATTGTCTATATATTTATAAATTATTATCGAATCTCATATAACATATGGGTAATAACATATAAAAATACCAAAATAACAATTCGTATTTGGATCCAACATATAGCAAAAATTCAAATACACTCATAACATTAATATTAAAATGTTCAATTTAGAATTCCAAAGATAGGATTAGATGAAGGGGGAACCGAAAAGAGACACATTTCACAAATCAAAAGAAGAAGAAAACTATGCAGTACCGACCTCCAATTCGGGAACCTTGATGCGGATCGACCCGCTGAAGTGTGATGCCCATTTTTCTCACCGGGTAGACTCGTGAATTGACAACTTTGATGGGTGCGTACGTAAAAGAGACGATTACTGGTAATAATTGTACAATTACGGGTCATTTTTCATCTCATGACCATGACGAATAATATTTTTACACTTCAATGGAAGGCTTTAGATTTTTTGGAAAAAATTATATGATACGGTCTATAATGACTATTCCTGAATTTCCTCTAAATTTTCTAATCTTGACTGGCAATATCCTGTTAATTAACAACCAAGTTGGGGGTGCAACTACTCTGGGAAATCAACTTGCACTTGCCAAAATCTGTGTCTCACTCCCTATTTAATTAGCTTGGAAGGCTAAATGGCTAATCCAAGATCAACACCTCCACCTAATTATTGGGAATATTACTTGGTCACATCAATGACATTTTCCAACGCAATAAAACATAAAGAAACTATGTAGATTGCAGCTTTCAAGACATTGTAGCTAGTCACTTCTCAAATTTAATTCCTTTTAGCGACTTCTTGGATCAATCGCTCAATATTCGAAAGCAACCAAATCCAAATTGCAAAAACCCAATCTCCCTAGAGATTACATTTACAAAGAAGCCAGCTAATCGGTCTACTTTTTCAATTAAATTTATCAACACTTCATAGTTGGTTGTATTACTAGTCTTGTCTCACATCAAATGGCACTTGCTAAAATCTCTCTAAATTGAATTGGATGATCCCACCAATCGCGTATTTGCGATGCATTTTATTATTGGAATCACAAAGTGTGAATAAGCATTTTCTTTTTTTATAAGATCTACAACTATAAGTCTATAACTATTTCACAATGAACGACAACGTACTCTTTGTGGAGTATGCAATACCCCTAGTAATCTCATTATTAGATATCTTTCAACGAATTAAAATAGTTGAATATTGTATTTTGTCAAATTGATGTTAGTATTTGGGTTTAGACAATTAGGACCTGATACTTGTATTAACTTGATGCGGCCAACTGGGATTGTGGAGTGGGTTCGGACGTCGAGGTGAATTCTTGGCACAACCCGGTTCCGAGCTCCTTCATTAGAAGTGAACTCTTAAGAAAGGAAATTTGGAACTATAGTCCATTCGCAATCCACCGCCCCGGTCAATAGTATGATATAAAGCAGATAAAAAGAGGACCTTGGATGATCGAAAAATAAATGTTATTACTTATTAGAGAGAATGTGATCTTTGATTCCTTCCTCGAGGCCTTAAATGTTTTATTTATAGCTTCTCCAATCTTCATTAGTGATTGAGTATCAAATGTGATATGACCGTTGTTTTAGACATTCTTGAATGATTGCGACAAGCGCCGATACCTGAACAACGAGATAGGAAGATGATCCTTACATTTTGATGGGCGGTAGTTCTTGTATGCAACAATACTCAACTTTTCATATAAAAAGGCAAGAGGATATTAAAAATTTACAATGCAGACAATACCAAATGCTTGTTACCCCAACAATGTCATACTTCAAATGGATAATATTTGGTGGAATATGGCATATCTTAACCCCTTTGATTGCTGCATCCATTTTCTTGCTCTATAATAATTTATAAAAAGATCTACAATTCCATGAGTTTGGGCTTCTGTTGCGGACATAAAAACATCCATTTCCATGTCTTCGGATCAATTGATAATAAAGATATCTTCTCTTATTAATGATTGTTGATTACTGCATCATCAATAGTGTTGGACTAAACTAACAATGTGAGATTACCAATTTGATTTTTTTTTAAGCAAAACAAATCCAAATGCAAAAATACGAACTCCAAGTCCTAGAGATTTACATATTTACAAAGACGATAGTTGTGACTTAATTATTAAAATTTGACTAATCAACAGTTTATCGATGGTTACATTACACGTCGCTTTTGTTTTACGTTTTCATCCAAAAAATTGTTTAAAAAAATCAATTAATCAATGAAAAGAACCCGACCCGACCACTTGGAGCGGGCGGGGCGGCTCCATGGTCCGCCTCTTCCACAGGTTCACTTCTTTCCGGGGCCTCAGCCTCAATCCTTCCACGTCAGCAGCCGTACCGATCCGAATCGGCGCCGAGAAGGGAATCATCGCATCCTTCGCCCCCACCTCATCGTCGCTGTACCCGCCATCGTCACCATCGGAGTCATACCCCCGGCTAAACTGATCATGATCTGGCACAATCCGAGCCGTCCAATCAAAATCCCCCAACCCGTCCCGGTGCCCGCTCGCAAACCGCCTCATCTGGCTCAAACCGGGCGCCCGGTCCGGCAGCGGCTGCCCCGATCCCATCCCCGTCGTCGGCCTTTCCCCGCCCTCTTCGTCGGAGACAAATAAATTGTCGGCGGCGGAAGTACTGTTGGATCTCCTCTTCCTCCCCGGAGCCGACGACGGCCCCAATTTGAACGACGCGGACCCAAATATCTTCCAGATCCCGGGCGACCCGGCTTGCGGCTTCGGGTTTTTCTGCTCCGACGACTTCTTGCTCTGTTTCTTCTCTTTCGCCGCCGGCTTGGGAAGAACCGCGGCCTTCTTGCTACCGCACTTCTTGTGCTTGATTTGCCCGATGCAGGAGATCTTCGGCGACGTCGGCTCCTCGGCCGCCTCGCCGGACTTGAATTGCCCGCGGACTTGTCGGGGAACCTTCGGCAGGAAAATCGGGCCGGAGAATCCTCTGTAATTCCCCTGGTAATTCGGTACTTTATTGTGGTCGGAGAAGGGCTGCTGCTGCTGCTTATTGTTGTTATGGGTATTGTGGTTCGGGTCTCGGGTCGGGCTGAAAGTTGGGTTGTTGAAGTTGATCGAGGAAGCTACTTTGAGGAACTTCAGTACGTTGTGATGGTTGTTGTTGTTGTTGTTCTTCGGCTTACTCTGTTTCTCCATTGTTGGGCTGTAATTCTGAAGAGAAAGAGAGGAGAAGAGTGGATTGCTTTTGGGATTGAAATTGGGTTATCTTTATGGAATCGGATTTGCTTGATAGATGTTTATATATGGCTTTGAATTCTTGTATTGAATATATGGGTGCCTTGATTTGTGTCGAGACCGTGTAAAGAATATATAGAGATGGTCAAAGGAGGTGAGGATTGAGAAAATTGATTTTCAAATTATTATTTAATTCCCCACGTTATGTTGCGGGCCGGCTAAACAAGATTTTGTATATTTTCTAGGGCAAACTTACCATCCTCTATCTGAGTAGGGATTTTGTTACCAACTTACCATCAAGTATGCGGATGTGAATAAGTAAAGAAATCGTGTAGTTCGATTCGCATTTTAAATTCGAGATTTGAAATGAAGATGCTTGAATTTGATTAAGGAAAGAGATCATGTTGACAAATAAATATTGAGTTGGGAGATTTGAAGAAATTATAGGTTGACTAATGTTTTATTGAATCTATCCAATTTGATAGTTTTTTTTACGCGTCATAATTGATATATAATTTGACACGAATCTACATGAATTCTTCAGAGTGAAGATAATTAATAATAATTTAAGACCAAAATAATAAAATTTCTCGCATCTTAGATTGAAACTTTGCGCACACGACAACCATAGAGAAAGAGATGACTCCCTTCTATAAACATTGACCAACATAAATTCAGCCATCCTGAATATGTTTGGAAGCTTAACCATAATTGTTCTTGTTGTTAACATTGACCAACATTAATCCTCCACTAATAGTGGATTTGTCCAAGCATAAATATAACTACATTTGCGAAACCATAATATTTCTTTTATCGAAATCTGTTAGTAATAAGCCTATAAAAACAACATTAAATCTGCATAAGTGATAAGTTATAATATAGCCATCGAAAATGTTCTTCGTTCTACATTTCCACGACCCTTGCTAATTCATACACTAGTTGGTTAATTTAATGGTATTTCTATTTTCCCCTCTGAAAATTCATAATTATGCAGCTGAAAACGGAAGGTATTAATGTGAGGAAACCTACCAATGGCTCAGTTTGTCAAATACATCTATTTATTATTATTATTTTTGGATGGTTCCAAGAACGTACCAACCAACCAAGCAATAGTGTAACAGCCAGCCGGCAACGTAAATATTTACAATATATTTAATTATTTATAAAGACTCTCTCCTACCATGCAATTTGTTTTCTTATTTAATTGTTCATTGTGGAGGTTGATTTTGTATGCATGTGACTATGTGAGACTCATTACAAAAGTTGAGAGGATCGAAATTAAACAATCAAACTCGTGTTAAACAATTACATGCAAAGATGAGTAGTTAAGATAATTTATATTTGTGGTTTTGAAATTTTATTGACAAAGGAAAGCTGGAGTGTTGATATTGTGCGTCAGTATTGTATGACGAACGGTCTCGACAGTTAGTTTTTGAATTTTGTTTTGTTGACTTGGTACAATCTGAGGGTGTTGATGATAGCTGCTAGTTTCAACTCTCAACTGGTTTACTAGAACAGTTGCTACATAATAATTAGTTAAGATAATTCATATATGTGATTTTGAAGAAAAAAATTGACAAAGGGAAGTTTGAGTGTTGACACTGTGTGTCGGTATTTCATGACGAGCGGTCTCGACAGTTAATTCTTGGTCTCGATTTATTGATTTGGTAAATTCGAGGGTGTTGATAGTTGCTGGTCTCGACCGGTTCACTAGAATAGCTGGAGCAACTACAACTCCTACTATCCCTAAAAACTTACGTGGGTTGTTGGCTAGGCTCGAATTAAACCGCCGGACTTATCTATTTTTATCAGTAGATCATGCCTCCATAATTTTTGTTATTTAATACTTTCATTTATCGCCGATTTCTCTGATCGATCTTAACGACATTTCTACAAAGTTGTCATTTCTTATATCAATAGGGAATACAATCACGTAACAGTTTATTGAGCTATTTAAGAATAGGGTTATAGGTATAATATGCCCCTCTACTATGATGTTCTATCAAACATGCCCCTCTACTATTTTTTACATCAAACATGCCCCTGTACTTTCAAAAAATTATCAAACATGTTCTTCTGTTAAAATTTTGATTGAAAAAATCGTCAATCATGGTTGAACCGATATTTAGACGACCCGACATCGACAAATGGGAGGGAAAATGATAGTTTTGTCCCCCGTTTTATTCCTCTAAGTATCTTCAAAGTGAAATTATTTGAGTTATTTGGCTATACAGAAGAACCAAAATAAATTCTAAAGTGAAATTATTAGGGATATTTTAGACATTTGTGTCGCCCAAACCAAAGTTCGGCATTGGTTAATGGTTTTTGGATGCAAATTTTAACAAAAGGGCATGTTTGATCATTTTTACAAAGTACAGGAGCATGTTTGATGTAAAAAATAGTAGAGGAGCATGTTTGATAAAACGTCATAGTAGAAGGACATATTATACCTATAACCCTTAAGAATACTAGCCAAATGCTAGTAATTGTAATGACTCAAATCTTAGATACTAGTTAAACTATTGAACCCTGAATTATTATGATAATTAGTATTTTTGGGCCGACTTTCACGTCTTATTTCTTTAAAGAACATACGGCCACCTACTCTTTTCAAATTCCCGTAGTGCGATGGCAGATTGGGGAAGGGTCTCAGGTTAGCATTTTGGAGGATAACTGGATCCCGGGTTTTAGACCAGAGGCGATTGAGTTACAGGCCTCGGCGCCAGATCTGACAGGAGTGAAGGTCAATACATTGCTCATCCCGGGTAAGGGGGAGTGGTGTTTGGATTGTCTGAATCAATGCTTTACTCGGCAGGTGGTACAGGCTATTCAGGCCATCCCGTTGCCAAAGGGTGAGGTGGTGGATTGCCAAGTCTGGGCAGGTGAGGGGGACGGGGAGTATACGGTGAAATCAGGATATCATTTGGCTTTTCAGAATGCTAGCAGGTCTCAGGAGCGGAAGGCTGAGGTTTCTTTTTTTGATATGGCTTGTTGGAAAAAGTTGTGGGGGTTACCCATTCCTCCGAAATTGAAGAGTTTTCTTTGGCAATGCATGAAGCGTATCCTTCCTACTATGGAAACTATAATTGAGAGGACAGGTAGAAATCTGGGAGAGGTCGAGCTTGATCCTGGGGCTGAGGGGCAGGAAGCTGCAATTGACCCTAAGTGTCCGGTGTGTTGGGAGCCTTTAGAGACACTAGAGCATATGTTTCTTTCCTGTCGGCTGGCTTTGGGGTTATGGGAGAGGTCGGGATTGGGGATAGGCCTGGTGATGCAGCCTTCTTTGAACTTTGCTTTGTTTCTTCGCAGATTCTTTGAACAGGAGAACACTGTAGAGAGGATAATTCGATTTGTGGCATTGCTATGGAGGATTTGGAAAAGTAGGAACTGGGTGGTGTTTGATCAGGTCCAGTATGGGGTTAGTACTTTGGTGAGGCAGTTTGAGGAGCAAGTTCGGGAGTGGTTGGCGGTGATTGAGTCTGGAGATAGCAGGCAGGTTCAAATGCAGCAAGTGCGGGGTCTGGTTGGTGTGGAGGGTGGTTCACAACCTGGTACGGCGTACTGCTGTTATGTGGACGGGGCTGTTCTCGCTGGATCTCATGGGGCTGGGGGATTGGTAGTGTATGATGGGTGGGGTAGGGTGTGTTTTGTTCAAGGTTTTCGTTATGCAGGTTTGGTGGACCCTTTTCTGGTTGAGTTGGTGGCTTTTCGTGATGCAATTCAGTGGTGCTCTTTGAAGGGTCTAGTTGAAGTGCAGTTCTACGGGGATGCGAAGACAGTCATTGACAAAGTTCGGACTAGGGATAATCGGGATGTGAAAGGTGGACGGATTCTTGAAGAAATTCAAAAGTTAGGACAGCTCTATCTGCGTTCTGAAGTGGCTTTTATTGGCAGGAGTAGCAATTGGGTGGCCCACGAGGTGGCTAGGAAGACCCTTTCTTTGTTGCCTGCAGTTGTAGACACTTTCGATTTTTTTCGTTGGTTTGCTCTTGAGATGTAAACTTTTCTAGCTGTTTGCCTTGGTAATACAAGTGATCTATTGGTAAAAAAAAAAAAAAACCTACTCTTTTCAAATGAATAGGATTCATCGTGGTCGAGATAGTAGGTAATTTTATTTTGTTGATTGCAAAAGGCAGCCTTGATTTATACTAAAAAGTAAAAAAGTCATATATGTACAATACAAACGTTGTCATAATTGGGGGCTTCCTATCAAAATAATAATAATAATAATAATAATAATAATAATAATAATAATAATAATAATAATAATAATAATAGGGGGCCTTTTCTTCTTCTCCTTTAGTCCTTTTGTGGCGTAGAATTTAGTGTTCTTGGCCTTGAGCCGTCAATGACTCTCCAGCTGGTTATGTAAAACAAAAGATACATTTTGTATATGGCACACATAAAAGACAAACATATGTTCTTTAATTGACTAAAGGGGATTTTGGCGCACACTCTCTATTTTAATAACTCGTTTGATTGTTAAACATCTATATGAAGCAAGAGCACGGGGAATGACGATGGGCAGTTACGGGCGGGTTTTTTAGTACTCAGAACCGCCTTGTGACAGGTCGGGTAATTTATCACGGGTCGCGGGTTGGTGTAGGTCGATCCAATGAGTATGCAATTTATATGAAAAATATTAGAAATATTCGTTATTTTATTATAAGACAAAGAAAACAAACAACATTATGATCAATATAGTTAAATTATTAGAGAAATTGAGATTTTCACTAATTTACAACTTTATTATAGCTAAAATATGATGTAATAAAAGAAAATTTCTTAGTAATTTGACTAAGATTACATGTAATGTAGGCAAGAACAGGTCGAGAATGAGGAGGATCAGGGCAGGTCGGGTCGATGAGAGTATCCATGCCAGCTTCGCCCCAAAACAGGCCAAACAAGTCGTGTAAAACGGATCAGGTCGAAATTGTCATCACTAAAGAGCACACCTTTTTTTGGTTTGTCTAAATGAATGAAAAAGACATATTAGGACAAGTTTTGGTTAGATACAACAAAATTGATGGGATTGATGAAATTTTAAACTCAAAGCAATTGGTAACCATCCTGTGGAAGAGCCCGAGGGAGGAATGGTGCGTCAAGTTGTTAAGTTAGATGATGGTGGAGAGGGAAACAAATTTCGTTTCCTTTTAGAAGGGAGGCAAAGGTCACATTGTTAGGGATCATCGAAGACATGTAAAATTAAACTTCAGGATTAATTTACACAAATGGATTTAGGTACTCAGTCTTTGAATTATACTCCAAGTAATAAGGTACATCACACAATCCATTAAGGTTTGATGTGGCCAGTGCAAGAGATCTTTGTTGGGATTTTTAATGGTGTGAATGGAAATAAAAGGGAAAGATCCAAGAGAATCTCTTGAAGTATCATGTTGGTAAATGTGAGAAGGCACGGTCTCGAATTCGATCGATTTGATGTAATATGTTAGTAATCGGTTAAATTGGTTTGTGTAACCAATCGGACCAAACCAAATCGAGTTGAACCAAGTCGAACCGATATGACGATTGGAATAACCAAACCGGTCCAACTTACATGGGCCGAACTGATGCAATGGTTGAAATATTTTAAATGGACCATTGCAATGGTTGGGGTGTAACCACCCATACGAAGAGTTGCCTCCCTTTGTACGTACCCCTTCATTTTCTATAAATAGCATCTAACCCCTCTGGTTTTTACATATGTTTTTCTCATACCAAAACTCTCCCAAAATCTAAAGCGATTTTTTCTGTATTGGTTTTCAAGGGGAATAAGATTCCTTAAGGAGAGACATTGAATTATGTCGGTTAGGACGTTTGTATGTGTCTTTGCATGTTTTCTTAATCTTATGTGTTTGCTTGTGTTGCAAGAAAATCGTATACGTGAACAATTTTCACAACAATCTTTGGAGAAGGCGGCTCGTCGATCGCCATGATCAGGATTGTTGTCTTATTAAACTTTGACGTATCAAGAATGGCCAGGACTTCCGGAATTGGAATTTGAGTGCAGCAGATGATCTCGAGGAACTTGAAGATGCTGTTGTTGTTGTTCTTCTTCTTCGGCTTATCAGCTTGCTGCTTCTCCATCTACGCTAGCTTGTGTTTGGCTGCTGGTAATTAATTAACACTGGGAGCCCTGTGTTTCGAATATATAAGCAGGTTGTTATAAACGCGCTGCTACGGATCGAGAAATCGCTGGAATCGACAAAGCAAGACTACGAAAGCGAGAATCGAAAAACACGACACACGATTTATGTGTGTTAGCTACGTCCACGGGCGAGAGACCCCCAATTACCAGTCGTAGCGGCTGATAGTCCGATTCAAGTCATATCAACAAATCTCCACCTTGACTTGAATCCTCTTCCTCTGAAATCTCTGATGTACTCTGCTCCTTTTCTCTCTCCCGCCATCAATGCCCCGTAGGGCGGAGTCACCCACTCAAGACATTCAGCAAGTCCAAGCAGTGTTGGAACTTTCCATGTGGAACCGGCTTCGTGAACATATCAGCAGGATTATCCGCGGTGCCAACCTTCTTCACCTTAATCCTCTTCTCTGTCCTCAAGAAATGATACCTCACATCGATATGCTTAGTCCTCTCATGGTGGACTTGATCCTTGGCCAAGCATATTGCACTCAAACTGTCGCAATACACCACTGCCTGATCATGATGTAGACCCAGATCACCAACTAGTCCCTTCAACCATATTCCCTCCTTAGCAGCTTCTGTCAACGCCATATACTCTGCCTCAGTAGTAGACAACGTCACCGCCGACTGCAAAGTTGCCTTCCAGCTCACTATAGAACTCCCAAGAGTGAATACATAACCGGTCATCGATCTCCTCGTGTCAACATCTCCAGCATAGTCTGAATCAGAATACCCAGACACCAAGCACACTGTATCACTACCGAAGCTAATCCCCACATCAGGTGTACCCTTAAGGTACCGGAAGATCCTCTTCACAGCCTGCCAATGCTCCTTCCCAGGTTGTATCATAAACCTGCTGACAACACTAACAGCATGTGCAAGATCAGGTCTAGTGCATACCATAGCGTACATCAAGCTACCTACTGCACTAGCATATGGGACTCTCGACATGTACTCCTTCTCAGCCTCTGACTGCGGTGCATACGCTGAGGATAGATGAACATTTGAAGCACTAGGAGTATTTAAGGGCTTTGCTGAAGACATGCCAAACCTCGACAGTATCTTCTGGATGTAGCTCTTCTGTGACAAGAAAAGCTTCTTCTTCGACCTGTCCCTGTAAATCTCCATACCCAAGATCTTCTGAGCAGCTCCCAAATCCTTCATCTCAAACTCAGCACTGAGAAGCCCCTTTAACTTCTGGATATCAGACTTTGACCTCGCAGCTATGAGCATATCATCCACATACAGAACTAGATATATCATCGAACCATCCTCTGCCTTGCTGTGATATACCAAACAATCATATGGACTACTGCTGTAGCCCAGCTCAAGCATGTAACTGTCAAATCTCTTGTACCACTGCCTCGGAGATTGCTTAAGTCCATACACGGACTTCTTCAGCTTACAAACATAGTCTTCTTTTCCCAGAACCTCGAATCCTTCTGGCTGAGTCATGTAAATTTCTTCTTCCAACTCTCCATGTAGGAAAGCTGTCTTCACGTCTAGCTGCTCGAGCTCCAAGTCATAATGTGCCACTATTGCTAGTAGCACTCCGATCGAAGTATGTCTGACCACTGGTGAGAAAATCTCATTATAGTCAACTCCTTCCCTCTGCGAGAAGCCTCGTGCAACCACCCGAGCTTTAAATTTCATGCCCTCTTTAGAAGTGATTCCTTCCTTCTTCTTGTAGATCCACTTGTTTGTAACAATCTTCCTTCCCTGTGGTCGTTTGACTAGCTCCCAAGTCTGATTCCTGTCATGGGATTCCATCTCATCTCCCATTGCGGCAAGTAACCGATCAGCTTCACCACCCGAAACTGCTTCTCTATAGGACTGTGGCTCTCCTGCATCCACTTCCTCAGCAACCTGAAATGAATACGCCACCATGTCCTCGAAGCCATACCTCTGTGGAGGTACTCCTGCAGTCGCTCTCTTCGGTCTACCAGAAGCAATAGACTGTTGAGCTCGTGCACTGGACTCTGAAGTTTCTGGCTCTGCAGAGACATCCTCATCATGTTGATCTTCTCCACCTTGGTGCTCAAACTCACTCTCATTGAGAGTTTGCAGCTCCACCTGCTTATCAACATTCCTGCTACCTTCAACAATAGTAACCTTCAACATGGGGTTAAACATAGACTTCTCATCAAATATCACATTTCTACTAAGTATAACTTGATGCTCAGAAGGTGACCAAACTCGAAATCCCTTAACTCCATCTCCGTAACCCACAAATACACCCTTCTTTGCCCTTGGGTTCAGTTTACCCTCATCAACGTGATAATAAACAGGACACCCAAAAAATTTCAGTGAAGAGTAATCAGCAGGCTTACCATACCACACTTCATAAGGAGTCTTACACTCGATACCTGTGTGTGGTCCACGGTTGATCAGGAAGCACGCCATGTTTACTGCTTCTGCCCAGAATCTTCTCTCTAGTCCAGCATTAGGGAGCATGCACCGTGCTCTCTCCAACAATGTCTGGTTCATCCTTTCTGCAACGCCATTCTGCTGGGGTGTATCTCTAACAGTCCGATGACGGGCAATCCCTTCATCCTTGCAGAATTCATTGAACTCAGAATTACAGAACTCCAGACCATTGTCCGTTCGCAGCTTCTTGATCTTCTTACCGGTTTGATTCTCCACCAATGTCTTCCACTGCTTGAACTTCGTGAAAGCCTCACTTTTCTGCTTCATCATAAAAATCCAAGTAAATCTCGAATAATCATCAATAATAGACAGAAAATACCTGCTGCCTCCAATGGATTCAACTCGTGAAGGACCCCAACAGTCAGAGTGGAGGTAATCTAGTATCCCCTTCATCCGGTGGATACCCTTCTTGGGAAACTTGTTGCGATGTAGCTTCCCAAACACACAATGCTCACAGAATTCCAAATTCTGCACCTTGTGCCCGCAAAGAAGATCCCTCTTCGATAGAACTTGCATCCCCCGTTCACTCATATGCCCCAGTCTCATGTGCCAGAGAGTGGTCATATCTTCCTGTTGAACCTGAGACGATGCAACTGCAGCAGAGCCAGACAACACAGACCCTTGTAATGCATACAAGGTCCCACGCTTCACGCCCTTCAGTACCTTCCTCGAACCCTTGCAGACATACACAACTCCACATTTTCCTTTGAAGCTGAAACCCTTGCTGTCGAGTAGACTCAAGGAGATCAGGTTCTTTGTCATTCGTGGAACATGCCTGACATCATTCACGGTACAGAACGAACCATCATGTGTCCGAACCTTTATGGACCCGATTCCAACAACCTTGCAGACAACTCCATTAGCCATGACCACGTTACCACCATCTATCTGCTCGTAGGTTGTGAAGCAATCCCTGTTCGGAGACATATGATATGAGGCTGCAGTATCCAGAAACCACACATCACCACGATGTGCCTTCTCATCTACAGCCAAGGCGAGATCGTCTTCAGAACTGTTGTCCACTTCTGCCACGGCAACTGAACCTTATTTCTTCTGTTGCCCTCTTCTCTTGGGACAGTTGTACTTCCAATGCCCCACTTCCTTACAGTTGTGACAAGCATCACCTGGCTGTGGACCGGGACCCTTGGAATTCTTGCTCGAATTCCCTTTACCAGATTTCTTCTTTCCCTTTCCACCTGTAACAGCCAAACCCGATGCCTCACCAACTGTACCAGATCCGAACGCCTTATGCATGATCTCTCTCGTATGAAGAGCAGACCTGACATCCTCCAACGACACGCTTTCTTTACCAGCAATAAAAGAATCAACAAAATTCTCATATGAACTCGGCAAAGAAACCAGCAGGATTAGGGCAGCATCCTCGTCATCAACTTGAACATCTATATTACGCAGATCCAGCAAAATAGAGTTAAGTTGTTCGAGATGTTCCCTCAAAGGCGTACCTTCTTGCATCCTCAAGCTGAACAACCGTTGCTTGAGATGCAACTTGTTGGTTAGAGACTTAGTCATGTACAGACTCTCTAGTTTCAACCACAAGCCCGCGGCAGTCTTCTCAGCAGCGACTTCAATGATGACGTCATCAGACAACGATAACATGATGGTCGAGTAGGCCTTCTCCTCCAGGGTATTCCACTCATCGTCATCGACCGCTGCCTTCTTCTGTTTCGCAGACAGCGGCCCCCACAGCCCTTGCTGTTTTAATAAAGCCTGCATCTTGATCTGCCATATAGCGAAGCTGTTCTTCCCCGTGAACTTTTCGATCTTCATGTTCACCGACGTCATTCTTCTGAATCGAAAAACCTAGCCTGATTTCCCGCCGCGGCTCTGATACCACTTGTTATAAACGCGCTGCTACGGATCGGGAAATCACTGGAATCGACAAAGCAAGAATACGAAAGCGAGAATCGAAAAACACGACACACGATTTACGTGGTTCACTAACACGATGTGTGTTAGCTACGTCCACGGGAGAGAGAGAGCCAGTTTCACTATATCAAGGAGATTACAGATTACAGAGGAGTATGAGAAGTATTTATAGTACTTCTCCATGTGGGTCTAAACCTAATTCAATCTAACAAAGGAAACGGTTACAGACCAGACTCAGAATCCGAACCCAAATAACATTGAGCCCATATCAACATAGGTATTTAGTGTTTGTGATGAGATTCTGCATTTTTATATGCCCCTAGCTATATGGAGAGAGCCAGAGAGGGAGAGAGACCGTGTGGGCTTTCAAGGTCAACGGACCTCGGAATAACTTCTAACCTTTATATTAAAAGAAACTAATAGGCGCACATGGTTCACAATTGCCTAATATTTGTTAGGGTCGACTACTTTGGTCCGGTTGACAAAATTACGTGGATGGGTGGTTGGTTGGAGGAACCAAGCAAGAACTAGCTGTCTAGCCGTGACCAAGAACATTATGACTACTGGTTTTGATTTTGAATTTGGAGGTCTTATATTCGAATTCATTAAGTGATACTTAATTGTAAAAATTAAACAAATCTATATAACGTGTTTATAAAAAAAAATAGTGATGTAGCCAACATCAGTTGGTAGATTGTAGGGATGACAATTTACCCACCCATGGTTAATTTTGCCCAAACCCAAGTAGACCCATTTATTATGGGTAGGGTTTGGGTGATGTGTGTATGGGTTTGGGGTTTGTATATGGGTTTGGGTTAGATATGGATATTATCTAAATGGGTATGGGTTGGATATGGATATCCATTTACTTTAGGATGTTTTAACTACACATGCAAAAATTGGACTTATTTGTAAAACTTGAAAAATTTAGGTACCAAAATGTAAGACCAAAAAAATTTAGGTACCAAAACGTACTTTTCCATCGACATTTTGAGGACTTATATGCAAAAAAAATTAAATTTAGGTACTAAATATGCATATCTATTAAGTTTAGGTACCAAAATGTAATTTGTATTTGGGCATGGGTACAAACCCAAATCCATTTGTTATAAACCCAACCCAACCCAAAGTAAATGGGTATGGGTACAAACCCATCAAACTTTACCCATATCCATATATTTGGATTTCATACCCAACCCAATTGGGTTGGATAGTAAAATACTCATGGTATGTGCAAAATTGCCGTCCCTAGTAGATTGTATGTCCATAATATTAAGCCAACCTCTCTTAATTAAATATTGTTTTGGGTTTCTCATGTGAATTGGTTAAATTGGGGTTGCACTTTCCATGGTTTCTTTCGAGTTCAATACGAATTAAAATAATATTAATCGTTTGTGTGATATTTAGATGATTCATAGCATAACCATACGCCGTAATGGAAAGTTGGAAAACTTCCAAGAAATAATCATAGGCTCATCATCACAATTTGGTTAACTAAGGTTCTAAAGTCATACATCAGGTTGGAAAAGTTGAAGGGTTCAAACAAATCTATCATGAGCCCATTATTACAATTTTGACGGGCTAAGGTAGTGCGATTTTAAGGGTGTTCTTTTAAAATTAAATAAATTAATAATAAAAAATAATCTATGATTCTTAAAAAAAAAATCTAATGGTACAATTTATAACAACCATTTTCATGCTCTAAATTTTTATGATTATAAAATACCGTAATGTCTACTGCATTCAATAAATCCTTTTAAATATATCCTACTAAAAAATCATTTATAAACTGATTGTTTGTTGGATTCTGAAGCTTGGTCTTGATATGGCTTGAAGCTAAAATTCTCTTTCAACACTTGCAATTGGAACCAATAACTTCAATACAAGTTTTTATGAATATATTAAATTCACTTTTTTCTTCACCATCAACTAAACTAATTCATAATAAAAAAATTAATCTAATAATTCCTCATCATTCTCAACACAATAATAATACCTTTTGAAAACATGAACAACCACACTCAAAGGGCGTACATGGGGCATCCAATACCTGCCGTCAACTTTGTTTCGTCAATTTTCCTTGCAGGTAACTGAATGGCAAGAGGCTTCGCACGTACGGGCATAGACATCTCAGGCTGTGGAAGTGAATACGAGAATAATCGGCCCAGCTCCACAGTCCGGCACATTGATTTCCACTTTGGTTATTGATGTGTATTGGAGCAGCACTCGGCCCAGTCTCCCAAGCCCATCGACGACTCACGTCGGGCCCATGTTGCGCATGCATGTACGTCCTCCAACGAGGAAACGGAAACCCTAGTGACCTATTGTAGAGAGGGTTATATATGTTCCTGTAACTATCGGCTGCGGCCATCAATTCAAGAATAATAATATCAGCAGCAGGAGAGCTTGAGCTCTCCCGTGGATTAGTCTCGGCCATCACACCGGTCGAGGATACCACGTTAAATACTTGTCTTCGTTTGCGATTTACATATTTCACAATGTCCCATGCCGGGCAGAGGCGGTGCTAGTGCGATTTGATGGTGATCTGAAGCGAGGTGTTGGGGTAGCATTGGCTTCGTAGGATTCGATTCGGCAGGGACAGTAAGCTTTGCATTTGGAAGCTATTATGATAGAAATGTCGGATCCTTTTCTTATGGAATTTATTGCTCTACGAGATGCCATGAAATGGTGTTTAACAAAATTCTATGGTGATTCACAATAAGTCTTTTGTTTTGGCAAAATTCTATGGTGATTCACCATAGTGGTGTTGACGAGGGATCACGGCCATGACCGAGGCGGGGCTATCCTCGAGGATATTTCTCTTCTGGACAAGAGTTTTGACTTATGCTCTTGTCATTATACTTCACGGATAGGGATGACAATTTTGCCCATACCCATGGATTTTTTACTATCTAACCCAATTGGGTTGGACATGAAATCCAAATAGATGGATATGGGTAGAGTTTGATGGGTTTGTACCCATACCCATTTACCTTGGGTTGGGTTGGGTTTATAACAAATGGATTTGGGTTTGTAACCATGCCTAAATACAAATTACAATTTGGTACCTAAACTTTATAGATATGCATATTTAGTACCTAAAATTAAAAAAAAATTGCATGTAAGTCCTCAAAATAGCGATAGAAAATTACGTTTTGGTACCTAAATTTTTTCGGTCTTACATTTTGGTACCTAAATTTTTCAAGTTTTACAAATAGGTCCAATTTTTGCATGTGTAGTTAAAACCCCTAAAGTAAATGGATATCCATATCCAACCCATACCCATTTAGATTATGGAAGCAATATTCATACCTTATCCAAACCCATTTACAAACCCCCTTCACCCATACCCAACCCATTATGAATAGATCTACTTGGATTTGGGTATAATTACCCATGGGTGGGTAATTGACATCCTTATCCACGGAGCTTCAATAGGGCTGCCCATCTTGTGGCGAAATAGACCCTTTCATTAGAAGTTCGACTATTAGTCGACTTTCGCCCGTGGTTGTTGTTCGTTCTCTGACTATGTATTTATCTGTACTCTTTGACTATGTTAAAAAAAAAACTCAAAGGGCATCCCATAGGACTAAAAAAGAAAAAATTATTCAACAAAAAAAATTGCCCCTAATCAAGAAGGTTGATTTTTTTTTTTTAGGGTTAAAGACACATTTGGTCACTGAGATTACTAAATCGGGACATGTTTAGTCACTAGAAAAAGTTAATATCAAATTTGGTCACTATAATTACTAAAACAGGACACATTTAGTCACTCGCCGTTAGTTGTCGTCCAACTCCGTTAACAGAGTCCGTTATGTGCTGACGTGGCTAACGTGAGCGCCTAGTCAGCGCCGTTTTGGGCCAGAAATGATCAAACCCGACCCGCCATGTCACTAAACCCGCCACGTCAGACATCCAACCCACACCATTAACCCAACCTGACCCAGAAATAAACCCTAACCCACCTAAAGATACAATTATTACAAATTAGTTGAAATCAACCCGGCCAACGGGCCGGGCTCACAGCTTGCACGTAGTTCAATTGCCGAAGCCCAATTAAGCAGGCTCGCCTATTCGGCCTGACAAGACTTGGCGTCTCAAATCGGCACCGCATGGGCACTTTTTTCATCCGTTTGTTTTACACTTTTACTACATTTTGCCCCTTCACCACTTTCCACTCTATTCATTGGCAATTTGGCATATTACCAAGCAACTCGCCGGAGCCAGCCACCGTCGGTTCCTTCTCCCCCTTCACCAGCTGCTCCAATTGAAGAAAACCCTACTTCCGGCGGTCACGATTCCTCTTCCCCATCCCTTTCTCTACTTCAAGGTACGTTCATTTGCTGCGATTCCTCTCACCTATACGATTTCGTCGAGCTCATTGAAGAGCACTGAATCAAGCAAATGAGCTCGCTGTCTAATTCATCTGAATACGGAATCTAGGCATTTGAATAATGTATCGGCTTTCAGCTTTCTCAATTCTTTCATTGTACAAATCCTTTGTAGAGCTGGATTTAAGTTTCTCACTTTATGGAGGCTTCTTTTTGAGGAGAGGAATTGGGCATGGCTCGAGCCTTGGATCTGCAGGACTTCATTGTTCGAGCTAAGGTGCTGAAGCTGTACAGGCAGGCTCTCCGGGTCGTCCGTAGAGCACCTGATGGTGCTAGAGGTATAACTTAGCTATATGGGGTTTTGATTTGCTGCTGGAATTGCTCTTCAAATCTGAATCTTAAGATTTGTTGAAGTTGCTTTCATTGAAGGTTCTAGGTTTTCAATTCTTCTGTTAATCCGGGATAGTAAAAGTTTCTGAAATTAGGGCTCAATTGATGAAGTTTAGGCCTTGCATTACAACTATCTGTAGCATAGAGCCAAAGGGAATTAAGCTTTCTTGAATTTCTGTTGAGTGGTTTTGCTAGATAATGTGGTGGAGAGTGCACCTTGACTTGATTTTTCCCTGTAGCTTGATATGCCACTCGAGAGTCTTGACCACTTTTTGGCAGAATGGATTATAGTATACACTTCTGGTTCCATCTGTTCTTCACAATGTTCTGTTCTAAGTTTCAGGAGGGGGATGACAGTTGAGCCGATTTGAAACAAGTATCTCACAAGTAGCAAGCCTCTAGTTTCTAAGAGAGTTTTAACTTTTCTGCATTATGGAAGCAGCAATTGATATTAACCTTCAGCACTAGCTATTCTCTATTTTTCTCTTTTGCTTTAAGGTTTAGATATTTCTGAGTTTCTGAAAATGGGTTCAGGAATTGATAATCAACTTTCGGTATTTGCTCTCTCTCTCTGAGTTTCTGATAGTATCTAGTATCTACACAAAATCTGGTTATGCAGTCTTGATCTATAAGTTGGTGAGTTTCTGAATTGTGTCTGTGAACTGAGTAGAAAGCTTACAGATCCAGTAAATTCTGCTTCATCTCTGAGACAACGATGGTGTATTGCAGATGAACTGAAGCAAACAATTAGGCAGGAAATGGAGAACAACCGGAACTGCAATGACAGGCAAACGATTCGGTTTCTAATGAGTGACGGATTAGAGAGGCTGAAACGTTTAGATGAGACCCTTGATATGCAGGGCCGATGATTAGCATCAGCAGCAGTACACTTGGTTCTTCTTCATTGACGGAGTGGGTTCAAAACTTAACTGCGGCATGGCATATTAATGGAAGAAGACGAAGGTTTATGAATTCATTAACAGAGTTAAATAATCCATGTCATAAAATTGTTTGTATGTTTTTGTATTTGGGATTAGGACTACTTAAGAATCGCAAATTTCATTCTGATTAATGTGATCATGTGCTGTAAAACAGTCCCTGTTGATGTTGAATGTTATATTTCATTGGACTAATGTCACTAAAAAAACCAACCATTAGCAACTTTGCCATTTGCCCATTTGTATTACACAACTATCGATATATGTGTATACCAATTTTTTTTTTTCCGTTAGTTGGACTGTTAAATTTAACTACGAGACTAGTCAATGCCTAGTTAGCGCCTAGCTGGCTTGCTAACATGGAAATTTTAACCGACATATCCAATTTCTACATTAACAAAACGAAAAAGATAAAATAGAAGACAAAAGTAGAAAAAAGAGGGGGTCAAACACTTATTTTGATATTTTCATGTCAACCTCACCCTTCCTCTTAGTTGCTATCAAAGTCGAACAGAAGACGAACTCTAAAAAAATTCCTCCAAAATTGATCTAGTTGATGAAATCAGCCTACGCATGAGTAGAGTCTGAGGCTTCAAATAGTCTGCGGAAGTGAAATCGAAGAAGTGGAATGATCGAATTAGATCAGAGAATGAATTTCCCACTCTTCATCTTCTGCCACAGTTAGTAGACGAAGAACTTCGAACCAAGGGATTAGAAGTAATATCGAAGCAAGGAAGTAGGATTCAAACATAGGTATGAATCTTTACCTTTTGGAAGCACAAAAAGTGATTGTGAAGAAGTGGTTGAGGCTAAATTTTTAAAGGTTTTTTTTGGGCATTAGAAGCTATTGTCTTCATCGGTCTTTGTGGCAAAATCTGGTGGTTGGGAAGCAATTGATGGCTAAGTAGGCTACATAAATTATTGGAGGTGAGGAATAGTGGGTGCACAATTGAAGATTCCCACCAAAAGCTTGGACCATGATTTTGATTGCGAAGACAAATTTAGCTATGTTGTCTGGTGAAAAGCAAGTTAGTGATGCTTCCTTTAGCTAGCATTTTCATCAATTTTATTGAATTTTCGATATGACTGTGGTGTTGTTGTGTTGGCTTTGTTTATTTGTTTATGTGGACAGTTTGGTTGGGAAATGAACAGTTTAATTGTGGTAAAGCATTTATTAATGTTGTTTATTTCAGGATGACTTATAATCTTGTAGAGCTGATTTTCAACCATGATAATTGGACGGAGGCACACCATATTTTATAAACATCATGCTAAATTTTCGTGTATAATAACAATAACACTCATATTCATCAACAATAGCTTGCTACACTTTGAACAACAACGATAACATCTTCATCACTTCAACCAACAACAACAAACAACACACATAAGTAATCCTACTAACACATACAGTACTCAACCTAGCATTTTCACACCTGATCTTGGCCAAATCTAGACAGATCATTTTTACCCCCTCTTCATCTGTTATGTCTTAGCTTCTTTAACTTTTAGCCTTTCTTCTAACATTTGTGCTCCGAACTTCATGGAAACGAGCTTCAACTCTGAATAATCTTTCACAGTTGTTGGGGTGTCAACCCACAGAAAATAATTACAATTGATGGCATCATCCTTCCAATACGGGCAGCAATAAAACTCTCTCCCCGGGTTATTGGGTGTCCCACTCCCATATACATACACAATAGAGGGTATCTTGTGTTTGCACTTCACAACATGTGAGTTGGCAGAACTGGATTCGGCTTTGTTGTGGTTACCTTTTCTTCCAAACATGGTAAACTTTCTACAAAACACATGAACCTAAAATAGGTTTTGCTTGAACTGCAATTTTGACACAAAACAATGGAAATGATTCATTTAACTCCAAATCGAACAACAAGGAAGTTTACCATGAAACAGAGGAACACAACCGAATCGACTAATTCACCAACCACTATTTCCACCAGTCGAGAGCCATCGCTCGTCTTTCCTTTTACAACGACTTCACTATTGTTATGGGTCACTTCTTGCAAAGCTCGACTGTCTGCGCTTTCCAAATCCCCAACACCGCCGCCTTCCAAAGCGTTGTTGCCGCCTCAGTCGTTGTTTCAAGCCGGAAGAGGAGAAAGATGAAGAACAGAGCGAGGAGGGGGAAAGCCCAATGGCCGTAAAAAAATAGAGGTCGGGGTAGGATGAAACAACCAAATATCTTTCCATTATTAAATTAATTATTAGGGTTAATGCTACATTTGGTCACTGTGATTACTAAATTGTGTCAAGTTTAGTCAGTAGAAAAAATTCATATCAAATTTGGTCACTCTAATTACTGAAATAGGTCACGTTTAGTCACTCTCCGTTAGTCTCCGTCCAACTCCGTTAAGGAAGTCCGTTATGTGCTGACGTGGCTAACGGGAGCGCCTAGTCAGCACCATTTTGGGTCAGAAATGGTCAAACCTGACCCGCCACGTCACTAAACCCGCCATGTCATACACTCAACCCAAACCAAAACCAAACCCTCACCCACTGTACAAAACAAGATTGGAAAATCGATCGGGTTATTGGCCATTTCAGACCAAAACCCTTTCTCCTTCCTCGAATCAATTCCCCCACCAAAAAATCCCCAAATTCATCATAAAAAATCTCATTCAATTGACCTTGCATCTTCTGCACTCATACAAAGAGATTGATTAAGGGAGAGGGAGAGTGAGGTCTGTCCTCTCGTTCAGCAAACATGGAAGATGACAGGAGGGAAGAAGTAGATGAAGAGAGAACGGACCTCATAGTGAGTAATCCAGATGTCTACGCCGAGAGCTCACTGGTACTGATCCAACATCCCCTTGCTTCTGCGCTCCCAACCAAACCACACAAACAAAAACAAAAGCAAAAATCCGACGCTCAGCTCAACGAGATTGAAAAATTGTGCTATCCAAGCTTGGATTGAAACTTCCGAGACGAAGACGAAGACTGATCAACTCGGATTCAGCTCGCTCTCATCTGGAATCGGGAATCTAGGGTTTCGGAGAGAGGAAGGGAGAGATTGAATGAAAGTAGAGGTGATGTAGACTGACGTGGCAGCGGGGTTGATGAACTCGTGGAGCTTGCCGGTGCTGGAGACTTTGGCGTCGCAGAGGACGGTGAGCTCGTTGGCCTTCTTGAAGAGCCCTTTGCGGCGCTTATAGTAAGTCACCTACCAGTTCGTCGAGTTTTGGATACTCTTAATCTGGATCTTCCATCGAGCTATCGCCAGCTTGCTTCAATCGAACGTACGTGCTTCTAGGGATTCCGGTTTTTGACGAATTTGGGGATTTATTTGTGGGGGATTGATTCAAGAAAGGAGCAAAGCGAGGAAGGAGAAAGGGTTTTGGTCTGAAATGGCCACTAACCCGATCGATTTTCCAATCTTGTTTTGTTAAGTGGGTGAGAGTTTGGTTTTGGGTCGGGTTGAGTTAGTGGGTTGGGTGTATGACATGGCAGGTTTAGTGACGTGGCGGGTCGGGTTTGACTATTTCTGACCCAAAATGGTGCTGACTAGGCGCTCCCGTTAGCCACGTCAGCACATAACGGAGTCCCTTAACGGAGTTGGACGGAGACTAACGGAGAGTGACTAAACGTGACCCATTTCAGTAATTAGAGTGACCAAATTTGATATTAATTTTTTCTAGTGACTAAACTTGACACAATTTAGTAATCACAGTGACCAAATGTGGCATTAACCCTTAATTATTATTTAAAATTTTAAATATGAATTTCCTACGTGGCACCAACATTGGTGGTTGGATGGACTTCTCCAAATGCACACCATATTGCATAAACATCATGCCAGATTTTGGTATAATAAAAACAACACTCATATTTATCAACAATAACTTGCTACATGTGATTAATCTTCTCTCCTTCTTTTCATAAATTAATAAAATATTTCATCATTATAAAAAAAAAACCTTGCTACACTGTGAACAACAACAATAACATCTTCATCACTTCAACCAACAACAACAAAAAAATAACGACTATCAATAATTCTTCTAACACATACACAACAGAAGCCAACCTAGCTGATTTTCAACTCCAAATCGAACAAAAAAGAAGGTTACCAGGAAACAGAGGAGCGGAGTCAAATCGAGTAATCCACCAACCACTATTTCCACCTGTCGAGAGCCGTCGTTCGTCTTTCCTTTTACGACGACTTCACTGTTTTCATGGGTCACTTCTTGTAAAGCCCGGCCGTCGGCGCCTTCCAAATCCCCAGCACCGCCGCCTTCCAAAACATTGTTGCCGCCTCAGTCATTGTTTCAAGCTGGAAGAGGAGAAAGATGAAGGACGGAGCGGAGAGGAGGAAAGCCCGACGACCGTATAAAAAATTGAGGCCAGGGTAGGATAAAACAACCAAATATTTCAATTATTAAATTAATCATTATTTAAAATTTTAAATATGAATTTCCTACATGGAATCAACGCTAGGTCAACCGTGACTTCTAATAGTCCACAGAGAATAGCGTAACACAAATGATGTTGACCGTCGATAAGTTGAATTATTATTGTAAATATTGAAATTTTGGATACAAATGGCAAATTCGCTAGTTGGAAAAATGCATATATCTAGGAATTGTGGAAGTCCGAATCCTAGTTGGAAAACAGGTTTCCGAATCCTAATCGGGAGGAAACTAATAATGAGTTCCTTTCCTTTTCTGGAACATGAACGAAAGTAGCTATATAAACACAAACATGCCAATTCCATTCCCCACCAACAATGAACGAGGTCGACGGAGCTCCTAAGCTGGTGGCTCTAAAGGACGTCCTGCCGCCGCATCCGGCGAGCTTGAATCGGCGGCGGTACGTTAAAGTGAAAGAACCCATCTTCAGGAATGGCGCCAGGGTCTACTGGAAAGAAGAAGTGTCTCAAGAACAAGAACGGCGTGCTGCCGGCGATGACGACCAAGACTATGCAGCGGTGGCGTGTCTCAGCGTTCTCTCCTTCATTCTTTCCATCGCTGGGGTTCTTTAGAGTAGCCGAGCCTCAGTTGGGCTGCGAGTTAAGGCTTTGTTTGCATATTATGTTCTTCTTTTTAGGACTGGAACGAACGATCAAGTCCCTGGTCTTTCTTTCGAATTTTTCTAGCCGTGAATACTTTTTCCGTTAGGTAAATTGTAAGCTCTGTAGTGTAGTCCTTATTTCTTGATAACGTTATGGAAGTTGTAATATTCTATCTAGCATCTACATTCTACTAATATCAAGATTAATTTTTTTTTTTTTTTAGTTTATGGATGAGTTTTGTTAGAACCAAGAGTTGTGATTGAGTTACTTAGACTAGTTTATCGTACAACATCAAATTACCAATATTTTGTGTTATCATATTTTATGGTTCATTTGATCGTAGGTGAGTGCTTTGATTAACTTAGTATCACATGAGTTAATGGGTTGCTTAAAGAAATCAAAAGAGAATTACAAAAGCCTAGCCAAATTGATCCCTACTTAATATCCTAGATTAAATTTGTATTCACGTTATAAATAGATATTATAGGCAATAATTAACAATTAATTACGACAAGAATGATGCATAAGTTATATTTTCACCGATAATTTAAAATATTTTTTGTTGCTCGTACTTTTGCCAGTACGTTTATCGTGTTTAGTTACGTGAATGAAATATGAACAATGAATTAGTCTAGTGATAATATCACTAATTTTGTTGGAGATCCCAAGTTCAAATTCTTTAAATAATACCTATAAAACATAAAAGTAAATCTATATCATCCTTATAAAAAAGAATTAGATGCACAAATAACACCAAATTTCATCTTTATTCTAAATTTTTATGATTCGGTGGATCGGTACTAGTTCCACATGATTTCATACTTCATATTCCACCTTCTTTTTCCCATAGTCATATATAGACTCATAGTCCACCTTCAAAGTAAGGGTGAAAGTTACAAAAGGCGCCAATTACATTCAATCAAAATTCACATACATTTATGATTTTATTAGGGTTAACAGAACTATGATTATATAATCAATTTTGATATGTGGTTTTAGAAATTAACATTATGACCTCAACTATGCAGTATATAGACTCGGTTGGCCCGACACATGGTTTGACTGTCGATTTGGACAGTTAAGATTGTTGACCGTTAGTTAACACGCCATGTCATTGCCTCGTCACTCTAAAAATTATTAAAAAAATCAAAATAAAAATCAAATTATTTTTCTAATTTATATTATTTATCATTTTCAAATTAACCAAAAAATAAAATTTTAAATTTTAAAAATAATTTGATAATTTTTGGTTAATTTATAAAATTTATCATTTTCAAATCACCAAAAGAATAAAAAAAAATTAAATTTATTATATATTTTTTATAATTTGGTTAATTTGATAATGATAAATAATAGAGATTAGGAAAATAATATGATGTTTTAAATGATTTTTATGCTGACGAGGCAATGACATTGCGTGTTGATTAACTGTCAATGATGTTGACCGTCCAAATTGACAGTCAAAGCATGTGTCGGGCCAATTGAGTCTATATGTTGCATAGTTGAGGCCAATATGTTAATTTCTGAAACCACGGGCCAAAGTTGATTATATGGTCATAGTTTGAGCCAAAATAAAGTATTAACCAGTGTTATTAAGACCGACCCGAGCCGATCGGTCCGACCGGTAAAACCGACACCCGGACGCAAAACCGGCTCGGATTAATCTAAACACCATAGCGGGCAGAATGATCGATCGGTGAATGGTCGAAGCGATTAACAGCTCAACCCACTCGAACCGCCTGCCCGGTTTTTGGGGCCGACCGCCTGATATTAAAAAAATGATGTCGAAGGTCGCAGACCTCCCCTGTGCTGCCGCTTTTTCGAGCTTCTTCGATCTCAGCTCGGCGACCCAGCGACAGACAAGGCATCGCTGGCAGCTTTGGTGAAGAACTAACGAATGACACAGTGGGAATTCAATCAATACCCATTTTTTTACTTTTGCTTTGTTGTTGGACTTGGACTTTGGGGTTATTTCATAAGAGGAAAGGAGGAATGGGAGGTTGGGGAAAAGGCGGAACATAATAATTGAGCAAATGGAAGAGTTTCAGAACTGATGTGGAGGAAAGGAAGAGGAGGGGTTGGACTTTGGAGAGGGCGGCGCCTGTGCAAAGTTGATGGGAGGCAGGGTTTTTAATGGTCTTATATAATGTAAAATTACTTTACATGTAAAGTAAATTTCATTTTCCCTATTAAATTGTTAAGTTATTACTTACTTTTGATATTATTATTTATATAAGGTATCGGTTCACCAACGATTTTTTAATGATTTGATATCTGTTGGACCAATAAAGTACGAACTGTTGATGTTATCGGTGCTGCTCCCGTGCCCCGGCTCGGTTATGACAACATTTGTATTAACCGATTTAACTAACCGTTTGCCATTTTGGACGCTTTTGGGCTTCTACGTGGGCTATTTTTGGAGGTAATCAGAACAACAGAATAAGAGCCCAAGAGGAAGGCCCATTTTAATAGTAAACGACCCAACTTTATTGCGTGGAATTCGATATTCCCCCACCGTCTCGTTTCGCCACCAAGAGGAAAGTGTCGACGAATGACGACGATGAAGCTCCAGCGATGGCGGGATCTAGCCATCTCAATGAACTGCTCATCTCGTACCGCCCCGTTTCTCAACCTGCGCCTTCTGCACGAAGGCCCTGACACCGTGGAGGAGCTCTTCGAGCGGCACACGGCGGAGAAGAAGCAGAAGAAGTCGTCAATCCTCGACGACGAGGAGGAAGAGCTCCTGAACCGGCGGCGGCTCACCAGCACGCGCCGGGAGGCGCTGCACCTGTACAGGGACATCCTGAGAGCCACGCGATTCTTCGCGTGGCCGGACGCTCGCGGCGTGCCGTGGAGGGATGTCCTGAGAGAAAACGCGAGGAAGGAGTTCGAGGCGGCTCGGTTCGAGAAGGATCCGGAGATCGTGACGCGGCTGCTAATCAACGGCCGCGATGCCGTGGAATCGGCTCTGGAGAAGCTCGCCGAGAAGCAGCGGCAGCAGATTGAGAAGGAGCACGGCGGCGGAGATGGCGGTGGTGGTGGTGGTGGATACGGCCGATTCTAAATTCTGAGTACGGTTCTGATTCCGGTAAATTAGAGAGTCTTACTGTCTTTTTTAGGTCTGCAATTTGTTGTATTCTTCTCTTTTGGTATCTCTCTGTAAGCTATACATAGGAATGTGTTCTTTGTGGAGGTGAGTGACTTCTGTATGCCAATGGGTTCCAAAGTAACACACAAAGAGCTTCTAGCATTGCAGAATTGCTAATTTGATTTGCCTGTTTCGATATGATATTAGTAGCATCGAATTGGTGACGCTGGCTGCGGCATTCGAGGGTAGATTTGGTGAATTGTTCATTCTTCAATACACCAGGCTAATCATGTTGGAGTTGATTACAGTGATTGAAGAACTAGTGTACTCTGCTGCAGAAGATTTTGGATCTCCGCCATATAATTTTGACTGTCTCCAAGAGATCGAGGAAGAGGAATGTGGCAAAGATTTTGGCAACAATGGTTGCTTGGTGATTCAGTTGGCATTGTGTTTGTGAGATAAAAAGCCAGAAGACTCATGGCTTTCGGTAATATGTCAAGCCGAATCCAGACTAAGCTGGTGAGTGAGAATTGAAGAAGAGTGGTTGTTTCCATTTAGAAAATTCTGATTGTAGAGAACTGCAACTGCTAGTTCGCTACTGACATTTTTTACAAAGGTGTCTCTCGAGGATTGCGGTTGAACAAAAGCTGTGCTTAAATGTCAGTGCCCTGGAGTTGTACTTTGGCAGCTACAGTTGTGGAGATTAATGATATTGTTCACTCCTAGAGATATACTCCAGTTTCCAGCTTGTTTCGCATGGCGAGCTGTTGAATTGTGAGGGTTTCTGGCAATGGTGGAAGTCAGGCAGTTGAAGCTATATAAGGGAAATGGCTTAAAGTTGATGCTTGCATTTCCTGTTCTGATCATGTTGACAGCAGATCGTCTAGCGAATGACATTGGCCTTTAGGGATCTTCTCATTTCCTAAGCTGCAGCACCATGGACTCTTCTCTGGTTTGGTGGAAGTGCTTTCTTGGAGGGTGGAGCATTTCTCTGCGAGCATTTCCTGGTTAGCCTTCTGAATTCAGACATTTGAGAGTCTTGTTTCTGTGTCGTTTCGTTCGCGCTGGTCTCTGCATTCCCAGTTGCCAAGGTGAACATCACTGCTGCGACCTGCATGAACGAGAATACGTGGTAAGGTAGGCTTTCAGTCAAACCTATGGGTGATTTGTGTGGGTTCTGGAGCAGAAAGCCTGGTGCCATTAGACTAACGTTCGCCCGGAAGAAGCAATCATTGCTTTGTTTACTTGCAGAAGGGTTAGTCATGGCTTTTGGTAAGCATAACAGACTACTGGTGCCATTAGTCTAACGTTGGCCCGGAAGAATCGAATCGGTGACTGGTATGCTTACCATTTTGCAGGTAGCTGTTCTATGATCAGGAGGGGACAAGTAGGGCAGCAGTATCTAACCACTTCTCATCACTCATCTCTCATCAATTACGTATTCAGCACTAAATTTTTTCATATAATCATTCATGATTCATCCCCCCAAGATGGATCTCTCATTTGTTTATCTAGAAAGGAGAAAGAAGAGAAACACAAATGGCGAGCAAGCTAAGAGAATATTCATGCGTAGGGTACATTAATTATTGTGACAGAATTGCCCACTATTTCATTAATTAGTGCCCCGGTAAACTAGTAGGGTAAATTGATTATTCCAACGCAAGTTAGGCAATTTTTCCCAATACGATCAGCTACTGGCTAGCCTCTCAAGAGTAGTGACTAAGCCCTCTCAGCCTTTAGGTCTGTACACACCAATCTGACAGTTAAAAAGTGGGAAGGATTTTTAAATTAATGACAAGTGTAGTTTGGGTATTATGAAAATTTACGAAGTATACAAACCAGACTTACAAACAGTACAAAGCATACAAGCATACGAACAATACAAACTAGAGCGACAAAACATACAAACAATACGAAACATACGAACTATACAAATAATACAAACTTGACCAACAAACATTACAAAATGTCACTACTTACAATGCGAAACAGTAACTTGTATTACAAATCAATGAATACAAATCACAACATAAAGTATACAAACTGGACAAACAAACATTACAAATTACAATGTATACAAATTAGTCATATAAACATTACAAATATCTTGTAAAAAAAACATTACAAATATAATAGATAAAAATGACAAAGTAGAATGATAAACGATACAAACCGAATGGATACAAAATCACAAAACATACTTACAAACATTACAAAAGTGTTCGACAAACATCTCTCTCACTCACTCATTACAAACATAATAAATAAAAATGACAAAATAGAATGATAAATGATACAAACCGAATAGATACAAAATCACAAAACATACTTACAAACATTACAAAAGTGTTCGACAAACATATCTCTCTCTCTCTCCCTCCCTCCCTCCCTCCCTCCCTCACACTCTCTCTCTGACGCCTGTGGGACTCAAGAATGGAACGCCTGTGGGACTAAAGCCTATTCCCCTCTTCATATGTTGGCACTATCCTCTTCATAGTCCCCCTTTCATGTTTCTTATTCAGAAAGAAGAAAAAATGTTATCGTCAGTAAAGAATAGACGAGATACCATCAGTCCATCTTACTCACTTGAATCACCGGTAAATTTTCAGCATTAACACATAATAGGAATAGCTTCAATAGAATGATTCAGAGTTCTTGTAGAGTGGAACCATGCAATACCAGATGCGAGATATATCTTCTAAAGAACAAGGCTTTTTTCGAATAAGCCAATCTGTTTAGAATCCTGTAGGTCCACTCTTTTTCCTATTCAAAGATTAGCCCTTTGTCTTTGTGTTTGACATCGAGAATTCTTTGCAGATGAAGAGATGCCGAAGGGGCTTCTTACTTCCTAAACAGACCTCACGAAGGTTGTATAATCCCGGTCTAGTCTCCATTTACCAATGCTGAGTATGTTACTATTATAACACACAACATAATTAGTTTAATCCACCTTTCTTACCATCCCAACTTCAACATATTGTCTTCAGGAAAGTCCATTCAACCCTATCATAGACTTTGGTGATATCCAACTTTGCTGTCACAAACCCTTTCTTGTCTTCCTTCTTATTCTTTTATTGCGTGGAAGCATTTAAAAGCAACCACAACATTTTTCTTTTTGCGATGTTTCTGTCTGGTACAGTAGCGCTTTGCATGTCTGTCATCACAGTCTCAAAGATTTTTTCAATCATACACTTTGAATAGGATTTTGCACATAACTTTGCATAAACTAATCGGTCTGAACTCTTTTGATCAGTTTGTGCTCTTTGTTTTTTGAGGAGCAGGGCTAGTAGGGTATGATATATAGATTGTCGGAATCACTCCTTGTAGAAAACCCCATAATTGGAATCCCACGACAGTTGCAAGAGTAGCTGCACTACTCAAAGAGCAAGACCCCAGCATAGTCTTCCTCATGGAGACTAAGAAGCAAGAACACGAATGGGAAGAGACTGTCAAACAACTCGGATGGTCACAAGGGAAGGGTGTTGGATCACAAGGTAGAGCAGGAAGGCTGCTGCTCTTATGGACAGAGGAAATGCAAGTGACTGTGAAAAACTTAACCAGGAATTTCATTGATGTTTGGATTAGCAAAGGGACTGAAGGGAATCAGTGGCGGTTTACAGGAGTCTATGGGTGGCCTGAACAAGAAAATAAGCCACAGACTTGGGAAATGATCAGAAGGCTGCGTGAGCAACAAAATATGCCCTGGCTGGTCTGTGGGGATTTCAACCAAGTGCTTAGCTATGAAGAGAAGAATGGAGTTAATCCTCCAGATTTCCAAAACATGGAGGAATTCCAAACAACGATTGATGAATGTCAGTTAGAGGATTTGGGATATTACGGCAATATGTTTACTTGGGATAATGGAAGGGTAGATGAAACCTTCCTAGAAGAAAGACTTGATAGAGCTTTAGCCAACTCAGAGTGGAAGGAGTGGTTTCCTGAAGCTAGAGTGTGTCATCTGGATAGGTAGGTTTCTGACCATCTACCAATAAAAGTGGAGCTGAATTTGCAGGAGGAGAAATTGAGATGGGGATGACATTTTAATTTTGAAGCTTATTGGCAGACTCATGAAGAGTGCTCTGCCATCATTGAAGCAGAATGGATAAAAGATCCTGATAAGCCTCTGGAGGATAGGATCAAGGATTATGAGAAAGCTTTGTTGGAATGGAGCAAGAGGACTTTTGGTAGTCTAAGAGCTCGAAAAAAGAGGATTGAGAAGGCTTTGGCCAAGATTGCTAAGCAAAGAAAGAACAAGGCAGTTCTACTGCAAAGAAGAGTGCTAGAAAAGGAACTAAACGAGGTCCTGCATCTTGAAGAGATTAGATGGAGGCAAAGATCTTGTACAGATTGGCTAAAGGAAGGGGACAAGAATACTGGGTTTTTCCATCGAAAAGCCTCAAACAGGCAGAAAAGGAACACAATTAAAGAATTGAGGGATGAGAATGGAATAGAGTTCAAAGGACATGAGGAGGTTATGAACTGTTTCTGGCAGTATTTGGATAAGCTATACCAGAGAGGGCATATTCAAAACATGGATGATGTTTTTGCAGCAGTGGAGCCTAAAGTGACTCCCCAAATGAATCAAGAGCTTTTGGCTCCTTTTACTAGGGAGGAAATATGGGAAGCTGTAAAGTTAATGGCACCCACCAAAGCACCAGGCTCAGATGGGATGCCAACCCTTTTCTTCCAAAAGAATTGGGCAGTGGTTGGGGACACAGTTTGTATGGAGTTACAGAGAATCCTGATAACAGGTCATATTCCTCGATCTTTAAACCATACCCTGCTGGCTATGATTCCAAAGACTCAGAAGCCAAGTTCTCCTAAGGACTTTAGACCTATTGCACTATGCAAGGTACTGTACAAAATACTATCCAAAGTGCTGGCCAATAGGCTAAAGAGGATCTTAAATGAGGTGATCACTGAGACTCAGAGTGCCTTTGTTCCTGGAAGGAACATCACAGACAACATAATGTTCGGGTTTGAGTGTTTTCACGCCATGAAGAATAGAAAACAAGGGAAGAAGGGGTATGTTGCAGCAAAACTGGACATAGCCAAGACATATGACAGGGTAGAATGGGCTTTCCTGGAGGGGATTATGCTTAAACTGGGATTTCATGAAGACTGGGTTCAGTTAATTATGCAGTGTGTGTCTACTGTGACCTACTCTGCTTTAATAAATGGCCACCAAACAGCTATTATTCAACTAACAAGAGGTTTAAGACAGGGGGACCCTATATCCCCCTATCTCTTTCAGCTTTGTGCAGAAGGTTTGTCTGCTTTAACTAAAAAAGCAGTGGAGGAGGGGAGATTACATGGGATAAAAGTGAGTAATAATGGCCCTATGATCACTCACCTCTTCTTTGCAGATGACAATATCTTTTTCTTTGAGAATAAGAAAGAAGAGGGTGAGATGGTGAGGGATATTCTAAGCACCTATGAGAAAGCATCGGGACAACAAGTCAGCCTAGCCAAATCAGAACTATCTTTCAGCACAAATGTTGTGGACAGTGACAGACAGGAGATGGCTGGAATCCTAGGCATGAAGACTGTCATGTTTCATGACAAGTATTTGGGCCTACCTACTGTAATTGGAAGGGCAAAAAAAGCTGTGTTTGCTCAGCTTATTGATAGAGTCCGAAACAAGATCAAACACTGGAAAGGAAAACTCCTATCTAATGCAGCTAAAGAGGTACTCATTAAAGCTGTGGCTCAATCTCAAACACTATATGCTATGTCAGTTTTCCTAATCCCTCAGGGGGTGATTCAGGAAATACAGAGTATGATTGCCAGCTTCTGGTGGGGAAAGAAAAGGGAGGAGAAAAGGATACACTGGATGAGTTGGGAAAAGCTGTGTCGACCTAAATATGAGGGAGGAATGGGATTTAGAAACCTCCATGGGTTCAATATAATCCTTCTGGGAAGGCAGGTCTGGAATCTCTTACAAAATCCTAACACCCTAGTAGCTAGTGTTTTAAAGGCAAAATATTATCCTCATAGTGATGTACTGGAGGCTGAGATGGGTACAAACCCAAGCTACATCTGGAGAAGTTTAATGCAAGCTCAAAGTCTGGTTAGGGAGGGGACGAGATGGAGGATAGGAGATGGGGAAAGTGTACGAATCTGGTGGGATAGATGGATCCCAACAGCTGAGAACTACAAAGTTCAAACACAGGTGAATGGTTTGGGAATGATGGAGAGGGTGTCAAAATTGATTGATCATGAGAATCGGTCGTGGAAAAGCAATCTTTTGCAAGCAAATTTCGAACCAGTGGACCGAGATCGGATCAAACAAATACCACTTCCTTTCAGATCAAGACCAGATGTTCGAATTTGGGGGAAGGAGAAATCTGGGAAGTATTCTGTGCGCTCGGGCTATAAAGAGTGGAGGAGACGATACTTAAACAGCCAGATAGAGCACTATGTCCCCATCGATTGGAAACAGCTCTGGATGCTGAAACTACCTCCTAAGGTTCGAGTGTTTGTGTGGAGATGGGGTAGTAATATTCTACCTACGGGTGCAAATCTGAGCAGGAGAATTCCAGAGGCACACGATGAATGCCCATTTTGTGGTTTAGTAGAGACGCAAGAACATATCACGAGGGACTGCGATTGGGTTGGAAGAGTATGGAGACCAAGTTATTTGGCGAAGTATTTTGAAATGGGAGAAGGGAAGAAGTGCGAGGAATGGCTCTGTAACCTAATGGAAGGAACGACTGAGGAAGAACTTACTATGGTTCTGATTACCCTATGGTTTCTCTGGAAAGAGAGAAACAACCATCTATTCAACAACCACAAGCTGGAGGAGTGGGAAGTAGTGATGAGAGCGCAGAATTACCTGGAGGAATACCAGCAATTGCAAAAGGGCCCTGACCCGAAACCAAAGCTGTCGCCGATTAGGGTTGCATGGGAGCCTCCGCCTCAGGGATTCTACAAGATGAATACCGATGCGGCTGTGTTGGGAGAGGAGGGAACGGGTTTCGGGATGGTGATTAGAAATGGGGAGGGGACTTTTCAGATGGCGGCGATGCATCGAACAAGGACGAAATGGCCACCGGAGATGGCAGAAGCTCTTGCTCTCTTATGGGGTTTGAAATTGGCAAAAAGCCATGATTTTGGGCCTCTAATTATGGAAACAGACTGCAAATCGGTGGTTCAGAAGCTGGATAGAAGGGATTCAACGGCATGGGAGATTGGGGGGATCTGTGATGAGATTCGGGAACTGGCAGAGGAAGCTGGAAATGTGCAATGGAGATTCTGGGGGAGAAATGCGAATGAGTGTGCTCATCTGTTGGCTCGTACCCAATGTCGACCGGATGAAACTGAAGTGTGGTTCAACCGAACCCCTAATTTTCTCATACCTCTTTTAGCAAAAGATGGCATTGTAGTACCTTAACTTTCTTAATTTTATCAATACAGGTTACTTGTAAAAAAAAAAAAAAAACCATAGTTTCCTCGTGACCACTTCCCCAACAATCTGTCAATTAGCTGAAAGAATAAGACAGACATTTCATCCTGAGTATGGGGCTTTGGTTGGTGCCATATGTCTTGATGCTTACCATATTTCCTTTGAGCTGACATTGGATTGGAGAAGCTTGGGGCCAACATCTAATGAAAACAAAACTTAATTGTTACATAGTAACTGTTTGGATCGCCGCGGATGATCTCTACCATACATACGGCGGATAATATTTCATAGCAAATCCTTCGTCAGAATCAGTCAGTCCAACGAAAATCTGGTGCTGTCTGCCCACAGAACGCCAGCGCCGCATAAAAACGAAGTCGTAAATCAAATGCAAATGACGAAATACCCCTCCGCTTCCGTTTCGTTCACTCTTCAGAAGTGTCTTGTTTGGCAGACACTATAAATACCGAGATCCCAGTTGCAGAATCCCTTTCTCCTCACTATACAACAGAGAGAGCCCTTCCAGATTTTTTTTTTTTTGCACGAGAGCTCCTCTTTCTGCCGCGATTCTTCAAAATCAACAGAGCAGACAAATTCCTTTAGCAAAACTTCGCAGATTCGAAGAAACGGTATAGCTGCGGCGGCGGCGGCGGGTGAACCCCGGCGCTTCTTCGAGCGAAGGTTTAATGGCGAAGCTGAGGCACTCGCGATTGCATTCGAAGAAATGGTCGACGATCAAGCTGGTTTTCTCCATGCTCTTTATGCTCTCGTTCGTTCTCCTGATTCTCCTAGGCTTGGGAATCTTCTCGCTCCCTGTGAGCACCGACGATTCGACTCCTAAGGATCTGCCTGCTACCTACCGCCGCATGGCCGCCGAACGGTAAGCGAGAGCGAGAGAGAGCGCGGCGGCGGCGGTCTGTGATTGCTTGAGTTTCAGTTGACTAGATTTCGATTCGATGTGCTGAATTTTTTTATTTGAAACGGTTTTGCGTTGGTGCAGAGATGGCGACGGGCTAGGTAAGCGAGGCGAGCAGTGGACTGAGATCGTTTCTTGGGAGCCTAGAGCCTTCGTGTATCACAATTTCTTGGTGAGTTCATTTTCCGAGTCAATAGCTTCAGCATTCGTGTGGTTCATTGAGTTTGCTAGTATGAGATTCCTTTGAGCTACAGCTGATTCAAATCTAGCTTTCTTACGGCTCAGCTTTCGATTCACAGAACGAGTTCGCTCGCTACTGTGAGAATTCCTTAATAATAGGATTCTTGAGTTCTGGTTAGTTTGAGCTGTTAGCTGATTCAAGCGTAATCCTCTAACTACTGCGATTTCCCTGTAGCTTCTATGCGCTTTTGCTTTGGAGTAACGTAGGTGGAGAAAATTCCATTCATTGGAAAATGCATCTGTCTAGCTGAGCCGATGGATCCATTTTCTAGTTTCAGTATTCGTTTTCATAGATTTGATTTTGCTAGCTTGAGATTCCATAGAGGAAGAGTTCTCTTGCGGTTTTGTAATTTCAAGCTACTGCTGATGCGCTGTTAGGTTTCTAATGGTTTCAGCTATTCGTTTCATAGACTGAGCTTTGCTAGTATGAGATTCCATAGAGGAAGAATCGTATTGGACTGTTGTAATGTTGAGTTGGAGCTGATTTAGATTTTGATATACATCTTATTTCTGGAATTTTGGTAGTTACGAAGGGAATTATAGCTGGGATGCTTGTGCCTCCTTTCTTGAGAGTAACCTATATTGAGGATGTTCAATTGATTAGAGAAATGCATTTGGTTGGCTGAGACATGGATCCATCTTCTCGGTTCAGCATTTATTTCATATATTTGAGTTTGCTAGTATGAGATTTTATAGAAGAAAAAATCCTAAAGTTTTTTCTTTCTTTCTAACTTCAAGCTGCTTGTTCCAGTATGATCTTCTGGCTTCAGCCTTTGTGCATAGATCGAGTTTTACAAATATAAGATTTACAAAGAGGAAGAATGTTCTGCTTGTAGTTTTGAGCTGCAGTTGATTCAATCTCATCTTTGCTTATTTCGGCTTCCTTTTTTTTCAGTTTCTAGTGGACTTATAGATTGGTGCTTCCCTTTCTTTAGATTAATGTAGATTGAGGAAAGTTCAATTGATTAGACACTTGCTTTGCCCTTGTGTGGAGTTCTTCTATGCTGTTCAGTCGCATTGCCAGGTTCTATGTTCATTACTTCCAGTAATAGTGATTTTTAATACTGGATTCCAACTTCGACAGTCCAAAGAAGAATGCGAGTACCTAATCTCTCTAGCTAAGCCTCACATGACAAAATCAACCGTGGTGGACAGCAAAACAGGGAAGAGTAAAGATAGCAGGTGCTGTTATCTACATGTCCTGAATACCATTAGGCAGATCTAGGGAATGTTTGGAATACCGCTTAGTTTGTGCCTTCTTGAGATTCAGTTAAATAGTTAGTTATGTGGACACTTGGAAAACTATTTTTTCTTGCAGGGTTCGCACAAGCTCAGGGATGTTTCTCAGCAGAGGACAGGATAAAATCATTAGGACTATAGAGAAGAGGATCTCAGAGTTCACTTTCATTCCTGTAGGTACGACGCGTCTTAAGTATTAGAGAGGGTTCATAAAATTAGGGCTTCCTATAATGAAAGGTCATGGGTCTAACTCTAAACAATCATTATCTCTATTTTTTCCAATATCACTAACTCCTACATCCTGAATAATTTCCAGTGTCCCCTAGATTGTGCACCTTTTTGCTTCATTGAAATAGTTCCATTATATTCAGACAATGGTTAAGAACTTCATTGAATCTTAGTTCATTTTACACTAGACTTCCTGTCATAAATGATGATATAATTGAAAGCCTACTCAGCTCTATGTTTCCCATACCAATGTTGTCCTCTTCATAAACCATATCCCATTTCTCTGCTAATGTGAGGCGCTACAGTCATTGAATGAGTTCCATGCCATGATATATTGCAGAAAATGGTGAAGGCCTCCAAATCCTCCACTACGAGATCGGTCAGAAGTATGAGCCTCACTTCGATTATTTCCTTGATGAGTTCAACACCAAGAATGGAGGCCAGCGGACTGCTACTCTGCTAATGTATCTGTGAGTGTTGATCCTTCCTTCGGGTCCCATGTTTCATTGCTCTGTTTGACACACTTATCTACATTCCAAACGTGATAGTGAATTCGTATTCACGGTTCTCTGGCCCTTCCGATCCAGGTCAGACGTCGAAGAAGGAGGCGAGACTATCTTTCCGAGCGCCAAGGCGAATTCCAGTTCGGTGCCATGGTGGGATGAATTGTCTGAATGTGGTAAAAAGGGTCTTTCCCTGAAACCGAAGAGGGGGAATGCCTTGTTCTTTTGGAGTACAAGGCCCGATGCCTCATTAGATCCTTCCAGTTTACATGGTATTTTGATTCATTGGTTCGCAAAGCTGTCGGAAGAGAAACGAAATCAAGTCCTTAGTTGTATCCATCTTTTTTTATCAGGGGCTAGTTGAAAAGAATTTCATTCCTCCCTTGGATTTCTGAATTGCATTTCGTTTGTTCCTTTCCAGGTAGTTGCCCAGTGATTATAGGGAACAAATGGTCAGCTACAAAATGGATGCACCTCGGAGAATACAAAGCCAGATAAAAGGTAACTGCTTTTTTTTTTTTTTTTTTTTTTTGACAAGGACACAAGCATTCATTAATAGAGGCAAAAGCCGGCTCGTTACAAAAGGGGGGAAATAACATCTAGAATGGTAATCCATTCCGCTGGGAGCTGGTTCCTAACACAGGATCTAGCAACCCAGTCAGCTTTGGAGTTACCCTTGCGATTGATCCAATCAAAACTGATGTTATGGAAACTGCTGGTGATGTCGATGATTCTTCCCAAGCAAGCTGCAGCTCGCCATGGCCAACCACTTGGGTGTCCTCTAAGGGCCTTAATAAGAGTAAGGCAATCAGAGTAAACCCGGCACGGGACATTCAGGTTCACCGCGTACAAGGCCCCCTTAAGAAGAGCAGAGGCTTCCGATTCTATTGCAGAGTTGCAGTGCAGGTGCTCAGCCATCCCATCCACAACTTGACCATGGCCGTTCGTAACAACGACGCCATATGCCGCCTCCTGGGAATCGTGAAGATACGATCCATCACAGTGTACCTGCAAAGCGTGGGTACCTGGCGGTGGTAAGGTTGATTCAGGGGGTGAAACTGACTGAGGGTGGGGAGAGGACTTTCTGATTTTGGGGCAGGTTCGCCAGCGGTGGGCTTCCTCCATTGCGCGAGAAGCAGTAGCAAACGGCCCCGGGGCTTTATCCTTGAAGACTTTCTCGTTTCTTGCTTTCCAGGTTTGCCACAGAAGGTAGATGCAATTCTGGACCAGCTCGGCCGGCGCGTGGTTTGACATGGCATAGAGCCAATCAAGCACATTCGTAAGAGGTGGAGGAGTGCCCAGGTTTGGTAATATCAGATTCCAGCCAGCTTGTGCATGAGGGCATAAGAACAGGCAGTGGTGAGTAGACTCCTCTTGGTCAGCGCACACCGGGCAGGCCGAGGAGGTGGAGCATCTTCTGCCAAACAGATTGTGTTTCGTTGCCAGGGCCCCTCTTGAAGCTCGCCAGACAAAGTACTTCATCTTTGGGGGTAGATGAAGCCCCCAAAGCCATTTCCATCTTTCTTTTGCAATATCCGGGAGGTGTAGCTCTTCTCCTCGATCCCTCCTCCATTGGTGGTGGAAGAGGTGAAACGCCGACCTGACCGTGAAGACGCCCTTGTCGTCATATCTCCACGCCCAATAATCCGTCATCGAGATGGGCCCGACCGGCGTTTTTGCCACGTCCTGCATCTCCGACTGGCTAAGGTACTCCTGCAAAACATCAAATCGCCATTCTCTGGATATGGGGTCAATGAAGTCAGCAGTTGACTGGTTTGATCCATTGCCATCCTGTCGCAGGGGTCCAGTTCGCATAAACAACCATGGGTCATGGAGGAGGCTTGTGTCTTTCCCGTTGTTAATGACTCTGATAATCCCTTTTTCCATCCATTGCCTTGCTTCCCAAATTCCTGACCAGATCCAAGAAGCCTTTCCCCCTTTCTTCGCTTTCGTGAACTCAGTTCTGGGAAAATACAAAGCCTTCAGAACTTTGACCCACAAAGCCTCCGGGTTCGTGAGAATGCGCCAAGCTTGTTTTGCAAGCAGAGCGAGATTGAATATGTGGAATGGTCTGAATCCCAGCCCTCCTTCGGATTTGTGAGCATAGAGAACTCTGCCTGCCTTCCAGTGGATGGATTTCTTTGAAAGTGACCCGCTCCAGAAGAATCTCTTGAGGAATGCATCCATTTTGGTAGTCATCGATCGAGGGAGGAGAAACAAGCACATGATATAGGAAGGGACGGCTTGGAACACTGCTTTGAGAAGTGTCTCCTTCCCTCCTGGGGACAGCAATAGGCTCTTCCACGCTTCCCCTTTGGCTTCCAATCTTTGGATCAGGAATTGGAAAGTTTCTTTCTTCGATCTGCCCCAGTCAGTGGGTACCCCCAGGTAATTTGAAGGTGCGTTGGAGCACTCGAAATTAATGGATAGAGCAATGATTCCTTTCTCCTCCTCCGTCACATTCTGACTGTAAAAGACGGACGACTTTTCTCGGTTAACTTCCTGCCCTGTGATTGCACCATACGAGTCCAGAATACTCATAATAGCTTGAGCTTCTTGTGTTGAAGCTTCCCCGAAAATAACTGTATCGTCAGCGAAAAGGCAGTGTGTCAAGAGGGGGCAGGTTCTGTTCAGCTTGATGCCCCTGATTTCCTGTTGCTGAACCGCCTTCTCTATAAGGAAAGAAAGGGAGTTTGACATGAGGATGAAGAGCAGAGGGGAAAGGGGATCCCCTTGTCTCAGACCTCTTGAAGGGGTGAATTCCGAAGAAGGCTCCCCATTCACTAGCAACCGGAACTTGACTGTTGTGATGCAGGCCCTAATCCAAGAGCACCAGACCTGGGAGAACCCATACGCGTCCAAAAGGTTCAGTAGGAAGTCCCACTCAACAAGGTCATAAGCTTTTCGCATGTCCAGCTTGAGCATCATGTCTTTGCGGGATCTAGTCCTGTTTTTTTTGAACTGATTCAAAACCTCATGGACGATGATAATGTTATCCTGAATCTGTCTACCTCCTGTAAAGGCTGCTTGCAGTTCGTTCACCAGTCCGGGTAGCCATCTTTGCAATCTATTCGTCATGATTTTTGTGATTACCTTATACTTGAAATTGCAGCAGCTAATAGGCCGAAACTGGCCAATAGTCTCAGGGGTCTCCACTTTGGGGATGATGATGATGAAAGTTTCGTTCCAAGTATCTGGGATCACCTTTCTTCTGAAAAAATCGATGATCTCTTCACACAGTTGCTCCCCAATCAGGTTCCAGAATTTACGGAAGAAGAAGCCCTGGTAGCCATCAGGTCCGGGCGCCTTATTTGCTCCCAATTGGAAAACTGCCTTGCGTATCTCATTTGTGCTTATTTCTGCTGTGATATCGTCATTCATTTGGGGTGTCACCAGTCGAGGGAACCCGGCCAGGAGGTCGTGCTCGAAAGGTATCTCTTTGCTTGTGAAAAGACGTCGATAGAAAGTATTAATGTGGTGGTCCAGTTCTTGAGGGTCTTCAAGCCAAATGCCTTCCTCATTTTTCAGTTTCAAGATTCTGTTTCTGCTCTTCCTCTTGATGGTGCTTGCGTGGAAAAAACCCGTATTTTGGTCCCCCTCTTGAAGCCAGTTGTTTCTGGAAGTCTGTGCCCAGAATTCCTCCTCATTGTTCCATATTGCTGCGAGTTCCATTTGGAGATTTCCCTCCTCGTTGACCATCTCCTCAGTTCGAACCGGCCCTTGGACCTCCTGTATTCTAGTTTTTATCTCAGTTTCCCTTCTAAGCTTTCTGTTATAATCTCTACGAGCCCATTCTTGTAGTTCCCTTTGGCAGTCTCTCATCTTTTCCCCAATCTGTCCCTCTCTATTCCATCTACTTGTAATTATATGACAGCATTCATCATTTTCTCTCCACCTTTTGTCGAATCTAAAAGGGGTGTTCCTGGCTTGATTCTTCGGGTGAAGATCAATTCTGATGGGGCAGTGGTCCGATTCCACAAAATCTTCGTGGTAGACAACTGCCGATCCAAAACTCATCCTCCAAGATGTCGAACACAAGGCTCTATCCAGTCTCTCGCGAATGAGATTGTCCCCTTGTTGCTTGTTAGTCCAGGTAAACTGTTGGCCATTAAAACCCAGGTCCAAGAGAGCATTCTGCTCTATGAAATACTTGAAAGGGATCACATTCTCATTTCTCAGGGGGCATCGCCCCTGTTTTTCAAAAGGAAACAGAGCAACATTCAAGTCACCCAAAATCAGCCACTTCTCATCCCGAGCTTCCCTTAGGTTCGTAAGTCGTTCCCAAAGGCTTCTCCTCTCCACCGCCGTGGTTGGAGCATGGATGAAAGTACAAAAGAAAGATTCCCCATCCCTATCGATCCTAGTGTCCATGTAGGACTTACACACATCAAGAACCTGTAAATCAACTCCTTCTTTCCACAAAAGGGCCAAGCCGCTTCCTTCTGTTGACGGACTACAATACCTCGAGTGCTCCATCCTCATTGCCCTCATCTTCCCTTCCATGAAAAGGTCTTCTTTTTTCGTCTCCATGAGGAATAGCACTGAGGGGCCAAATTTTCGGCAGAGCCTGCCACAATAGCCTCTTGTAAGGGGCTGGCCAAACCCCCTACAATTCCAGCTGATGATCCTCATGGTTGGGAAGGCGGCTTCTGGCTTGCCGCCGACGCCATCTGGAAGCTCGATTCTCCCTCTCCTGACTGGTTTCCATCCGCATTAATCTCCCTGATGCTCCTTCTCCTAATCGAGTTCCTCTTTCTTGCATACCTCCTGATCTCCCCTCCTGTTGTAAAAGGCATAGATTCAACAGACATAAGGTTAGTAAAGATTTGTTGGGGTGCCGACTCGGTCTGTGATTCTCGGTGTTCTGGTTTCCTTTTTTTCTCCGGTCTGGTGGTGTTCTCCTCTGGTTCATCCGCGATCTGTATCCCTGGGCCCAGTTGAGAGGGTTGAGTAGCTAGTAGGGTGTTGGCCGGGCTCTGATGAAGGGGGAAACTGATCGGTTGGGCTCTCTGGTCTGGGTTCTGGGCTTCACCTCCTTGGGCCTGGGACATCTCCTGGAAAGGAAATGTTGGGCTGGCTAGGGATAGGGATTGGCCCATCTCCAGCAGGCCGGCCTGATCCTCCCTTGATGCTTTCTTCTTCCCCGACAGGTCCATCCCCCTTTGCATCGCCGCTGCGGCTAGGTCCACCTGCAACATCGCCACTTGCGACATGTTTGTGGGGCTGCTTCCCTCTCCTCTGAAAAGCCATTCTCCTTCTCTGTTGTTTCCATAGTTGTCGATGGGCAGGGCAACAAACCCTGGCGGGCAGGAGGCTCGAGACTGTACTGGCTGACCCACCAGTGTCAGCAAGGACGATTCACCTCGGGATTTTGGCTGATGGCGGGCCCTCTGCTCGAGCATTGTGCTTTGTCTGACTCTGTCTTGTTTCTCCCGGAAAGAGGCCGGGGGGACGTTTTCCGGCGAATCATGGCCTGCCTTGAGAGCCGCCGTGTAGACTTCCGATGGGTCCGTACATAGACCCCTCCTCCTGTGATCTTCCCGCACCAGGCAGTTCTGGATGAGGTGACCCAGTTTGCCGCAAAAGTAGCAAAGATCAGTGATCCTCTCGTACTTGAAACTTACCCAGGTTGATCTCTCTCCCAGTGGGTATTCGAAGCCAATAGGGATAGGTTGACCCAGTTGGACTTCCACTTTAGCCCGGACGAATTTCAGCCATCCTCGGAATTCGAAGTTGGTGTTGTCGATTCCATGATACTGTGGGAATATAAACTCAGCAACCGCCTGGATGGATTCCTCGTCCTTCAGTGACTGAGGCAGATCGTGCATTTGCACCCACAGTGTGATAGTGTTGATATCTTCCAGCTCTGGTTTCTGTTCCCCGTCCCATTTTCTCATGGCTACCATGGTGTTCCCCAGTAGCCAAGGCCTAGCTTCCCAGACTGCATCTCTTTGCTTCATGGTTGGGAAGGAATAGATGAAGAGGTTATCCGCCTCTTTGGTGGCCTGGATTTCTCCATAAGCTCTCCATTTGTGGAAAGCCGTGTTTCTGGCTTTGTGTAGTGGGATATTTGCATCCGTCACCCATCTACAAAGTAGCATTGGGATGCCGCTTTCTACTGTACCCACCACCTTTGGTCGAACGTTCAGGACCAGGTGGCTCTTCATTCCTCTCGAGCTTGATGCACTCAGCTCCATTTCCGTTTGCTTTGCCGAGATAAGTGTGAGTAGGTAGGCTCTGGTTGTTGGGATTCTCTGAGGAGTTTGTGTTTGCTTTTCTGGGCTGTTGCTATCGAAAGGATTCGGTTGCTCTGGCCTTGCATGCATTATCCTCTTCTTATAGTGCCCTTTTGTCTGCCTCAAATGGGTTGTCCTTCTCGTGCTTGTCTCTGCTTTTTCTGGTAGTAAATGAGGTAGTTGGGAGGATCCTCCCTCTTTGAGTCTCCGTCCCTGTTCTCCTCTTAATTGCCTTTTCTGGTATGGGTTTTCTTCCCCAGGTAGCCGCCTATTGGCAGTTGAGTCTAACTGCGGGCTGCCTGGTGACTGCTCTGCTCCCACTCGCTGATTTAATGCACTCCCCTCCTTCATTCTCTGGGGGTTGTATCTGGGTGTAATTGTGTGGGTAGCCATAGCGGTAATGATTGGTAGATCCTGCTCCCAGATCTTTTCCAGGGGCTGGATCCGTGGGCATTTACTCCATGGGACACCTTTTTCCTGTTGTTCCTGCACATAGGCATTACATCCTCCCCCTCTTTGCTTGCTCTTAGTCTCCTTTCTGTCTGGTGCTTCCAAGCTTCTTATTCCTCCTCTCTCTTCCTTGCTGTTCGACTGATCAGGTGGCTTCGGTTGTAGATCTTCTGATTTCCCCTGGCGTGCCCGATCTCTGGCCTTCCTTCTCCCTGATTGGGTACCCAGAGAGGGGGCTTCCTCTGTCCTTGAAACCCCCCTTCCATAAATGCTCCCCTGATCTTTCTTGATCTTCCTCACTTCCTTCTGACATTGGTGATTAATGGCGATTCCATTTTGATTTTGGCGTATGTCAACGCCCTGAATTCTGAATGCTCCGAAAGCGGCAGCTGGTGAGAAAAAAAGAGAGAGCGATGAGAGGGTAGAGAGAGACACCATTTGAGTTGCACTACAAGTCCCTTGCTCGATCCAAAAGGGCAAAGTTTAACTGCTTTTTTCTTAGTGGAACGTTTCTCTCTAGTTTGAAGCAAGCTCAAAGTTCACTTGCCGCTCTTAGAAAATTGGGAATTCCATCATTTTGAGTTCTCACTTTTGAAACAAATAGTGGAATCTGTTGATTTCCTTCGCTCTTGAATTTGAAACACAATTTCATCTTTCTTTTGTTGGTAGAAAATTTCATCTTTCAATTCATTCATCCAAACCACGCCTTAAATTCTAGCAGCCGATTTGTCTAGAGAGTAATGTCATTAGCTATTACCCGTGAAGAATACTCCAAATCTCTTTAACAACACATTTCCTGGATATTAATACCGAAACGAGCGGATTTCTGAGCTTCTAATTACATTTGCAAGACTTCATTTTCATCACGCTATTAATTTTTTTTGGTAATGACAATACGTGACAGTTTGACACACAATCAGCAGTTTGTGACAGTTCCTCTAACAAAAGTATGACTGATCTAATTTCTTTCAGCTGCAGAGGTTGGTGTAGATTGTAGACCGCTTCATTCAGAGAAGAGCTACCATACAGAGTTTTTGCTCCATTTTGAATAATTTTATTTATCTTTTGGTTCCGCCCGACCAGGGGTTTGTGGGTGTTGTTGAGAAAATGTTGTATACTAATTGTTGTTTATTAATGTATTAGGGATCCAATGTTGCTAGCTCGCTTACACCACCTTACTGTACAGCAACAAACGGAAAACTTCGCCCGTGATCAAAATACATACATATACACACCCTGGATCGTTACCAACTCATTGTCTTGTGACGCCTGAGGGACTGGTTTGGCGCTTTCTTGTTAATTGGAAAATTCCAGTAGCAATGATTTCGGCGCTTTACCAAAATCTTGGTTCAACAGTTCCGATTAATCGTCAGAGTCAACGTCAGGTTGTGCTTTATTTTCAGCCTTCCTGACAGTTGCCCTAGTTCAGTTCACCCCATCGAATTGCTTAACGTACAGCTAAAAAGTGAAACCCCAACAAATAAATAAACACACGCACATTCTAGAGCCAGGGTGAAATGAAGATTGCAACCAAAAAGGGCACTAATCAGCAGCCCTTAGGGAAAGGTAGGCAACGCAAGGACTTTGTATATATACTCTGGTGACTTGCTGGCGACATCAGTAAAGAATCTCACGGAAGAAAGGCACTACGCGCAAAACATCATGCCGCTACAACAAGCAACCAAGAGATTCAAAGGTTAGAATGTGTGTTGGAGGGGAGACGATGAAAAAAAGGCTCAACCTCTGGAATCTTTCTATTCTTAATAAAAAAAATTATATTGCCCATAAAAAAATAATAGTAAATTAATTAATTCCGTCCACCTTTCTGAACATGAGGCAGCATAGTTTCATATGAAGTGAAGAGGGAAGAGGAGGGATTAAGCAGGCAGCTTATTTTTCCTTTCATCTTTTAGACCCTTTATCACTCTATCTATCAAACTATGGAATAAGGACGAGAGCAATTCCTTTTCTTCTGTTTCCACGGGTGCATATGTTTCAATTTTAAAACCTGGTGATTGTGATAAAGATTTTGATGAAAACAAATTAAACGAATAAAGCCAAGTGACAAGAGAAAGCTATATCGCTCTTACCTCTGTAGAGGCCGGCCTCGTAGAAGGTACTCTAGCAGTTCCATGTCGATGACTCTGAAAACGTGTTAAATGACATGGTGTTGATTGATTTTGCCCCACTAGCTCTGGCATAATGTCTGAACCTCATGATGCAGTCATCACCTTTTTCTGCACAACAGTTATTCATATGCAAAGGATTAGCTCCTTTCTTCTATCTCAGTAGCCAATACCGAAGAGGCTGGCATATCTAACAACAGATCATCAGATGCTAAACATTTCTATAATTGCAATCTCTTTTGTGGATATTATTAAGGATTGTAAGTTAAGCAATTAAGCAGCAGGGAGGAATATAGACAGAAGTACCGTCTCTGTGCTCATTTTACGGAGCTGGATTAGCATCTTCTCGAAATCAGGGGGAGGAGGGCATGAGAAATGTATTTCTTTCCCTGTACGTGGATGGTTAAACCTACGAAAACAAATGGCCGAGATAATTACTGCCTGCTCAGTCTGTGGTGTTTGTGTAGGCGAATCAAATGAGGCATGCCACACAACGATATGTTTCAATGGTCTTACCCAAGGGAGAAAGCATGCAGGCAAGGCCTATCTAACTCCGAAAGCAACTCCAGAAGTCGACCATGGTGGCTTGGAGATAGTTTGGGTTGAAGCAGCGACAGAGCCATGCTTCTGGTCGCTCCATAGACTTCGTCACCTAGCAATGGGCATCCGATATATTTGGCATGTGCACGAATCTTCCACGAGAAAAGAGAAAGTGAGAAAGATGGATTACATGGAAGATTTATCATCAAGTTGCAGGACACAAGTCATTGAAGGTAATAAAGTGAATGAATTAAGATGTTGAGTACCTGGTGAGTACGCCCAGTTTCTAGTTTCCACTCAACTAAAGCTGAACCACCACCAGCAAGAGTTTCAATCACCTTATACCTGATCAATATTCAACAAACTTCATAAACATTGAGTTGGCCGTATGAATCAATTGTTAAGCACACGAAAGGAAGAATCACTACAGTACATCAATAATTCGGAGTAAGGGTCACTTGTTACAGACATCTATATGCTTATCTCGAGATCTTTGTTTTAATAACGATGGACGTGCTCTATTATTCTATGCAGAAAGACCAGACGCAAGATACATACAAACTGAATAAGCCAGCAGGGTCCTCAAATTGGTTAATATTTTCGCTTTGACATAAAACCTGTCAAGCAGACATTGTTTATAGAAACTATTTCGTGTAAAAGTACCAGTAAGCAACTTATAAGTTGCACAGTATTAGTATCTACTAGCAATAAACGTCTATTTTATATAAGAAAACATTAGTAAAAGCAAGCATACACCAGCAGAGTGTCCAGATAGAAAGAGAGATAAGTAGCAGCTAGAAATAGAGACAAGACAAGAGCAAGGGACGGAGACAAGGGAAACAAGGAAGGGGAGCTAAAAATTGTGAAACAAGGCAATTCATGGCGGCAAAACAAGCTCAGCACTTCTGCTGCAGAAATTGCAGCAGCCCCATGATCAAACCCCAAGCAGAAGTGAGAACTCCTATTGAGTAGGACAACAATACGGGATGCAGCGAGCCTAATATCTATATGTTGATCTAGGGATTTTCACTTTGTCAGCTGATTGATGAAGTCGATTGCACAAAAATGCCAAGGTTCTTAAAAGGGCCAGGAAACAAGGATCCTATGAACAACCTAGGTTAATCTCTTTTTTCTGACATCAAACCGAACCAGAGAGACATTCACATTGTTCCCTAGAAACTGTTTGAGGCATGCAAACTCAGCGAGCAGCCGAAAGTTACACTATAATCATAATGGCACTATTACCTAGAGATTAACAGAACCAGTTTAATGACAATATCATCATCAAATGAAAGGCAGGATTAGAGAAACCAATCACCTACTAGCAGCATGACGGGCCTTCCCTCTGGCCATTGGTCCAGTGATAGCAGCCATGCGAATTCTGTTATGGACATCACGGCCAATTGGAACTTCTACTCGCCCAGATACCGGTGAAGGGACACCAGCAGTAAGACTCAAGTACACTCTTCTGATGGTACGTAGCTTGAATTGTTCAGACAAGTGAGCATGCGAATGTTCGTCCTAGCAACGACAACAAAAATTCCAGCAGTTTAGAAGAAAGCATTATGTCTATTACCTTAAACCTACAGCCAGGACAGGAAACTCACCTTAGCAACTACAAGTAATCCACTGGTGCCTTTGTCCAATCTATGCACAATTCCAGGCCGAATCGATGCGGCATTCGAGCTGGAAGCTAGATCTTCATCATCGGAAAGATCCTCCAGATCTGTGATAATGTCCTGAGTTGAAGACGCGAGTCCTGGAAGACTGCAGTGGTGAAGAATCCCGTTCACGAGCGTTCCCGTCGGATTTCCAGGCGCTGGATGAACGACCTGGTGAATCGAACAGTGCGAAACAGCATAATTTCTGCTCAGGAAATTTTGAAGCCAAAAAAACGAGATTCCTTGAGGAAATTTCTAGCTGAAGTCAGAAGTAGTTACCATATCTGCAGGTTTATTAACAACGAGAACGTGTTCGTCTTCGTAAACTATATCCAGCGGTATGTTCTCCGGCTGAGCTCTCAGCGGCTGGAGCTCCGAGATTGTGCAGCGGATCTCATCTCCGCCTCTAACGCTATACGAAGCCTGCTCAAATCATATCGGAGAGACTAATTCTCATGAACAAAACTCAAATCGAAGCGAACTCTAGAAGTGGATTCTGAAGCTCGAGGATACGAATTCGAATATTTCGAAACGAACGAGAAATCGAACCTTATCGACGACCTTGCCATTGACGCTGACGAGACCGGTCTTGATACTGGACTGGACGCGAGCTCTACTGATTCCGGAAATCCGAGTAGAGATCCAGGAATCGAGCCGGAGCTTTCCGGAACCGGTCTCGACGGTCTCGTCCAATCTCGTGCCGGCGTAATTGCTCCGCGGAGTCGCGTTCTCGCCGGGGGAGGAGGCGGAAGTCGAGCAGCAACGAGCTGAGAGGAATCTGGCGAGGAACTCCGGACGAAATCGCCTAGGGTTCCGATTGAAGGAGGAGGAAGAGAAAAACGGCGAGGATTGCGGAGGAACAACAGAGCGCGGCGAGACGAGCATCGTTGTTTTCTTTCCACTGTGAACGCCGAAATGAGTAACAGAGGAAATGGCAGCCTAGTTATTCTGCTAACTTGAAAATTCGTTAGTATATACTAACTAATATCCAAAATGTATGAACTAATATCCAAGTCTGCTGAGTATCTAGATAGCACAGACTAGTATTCTAAACATTACAAACTAGTATCCAGATAGCAGATACCAACTAATATCCACAATCAACCAACTAGTATTCAATATGGATACTCTTATGTGTTATTTGGATACTTTTATGCGTTATCTGAATACTAATTATGTTCTATATGAATACTATTCTGTGTTGTCTAGATATTAGTTTGTGAATTTGAGATAATAGTTGATGCATGGTGGATATCAGTTAGCAAACTTTAAATACTAGTCTGTGCTCTCTAGATACTTTAATACTTGGATACTAGTTCATATATTTTGGATATCAGTTAGTATCTGCTAACGAATTTTCAAGTTAGCAGATTAACTTTTCCCCTCAGGTGATACCATTTCCTGGGAAAAGTTAATCTGCTAACTTGAAAATTTGTTAGCAGATACTAACTGATATCCAAAATACATGAACTAGTATCCAAGTACTAAAGTATCTAGAGAGCATAAACTAGTATTCAAAGTTTGCTAACTGATATCCACCATGAATCAACTATTATCCCAAATTCACAAACTAATATCTAGACAACACAGAATAGTATCAATACAACACATAATTAGTATCCAGATAACCCATAAGAATATCCAGATAACACATAATAGTATCCATATTGAATACTAGTTGGTTGATTGTGGATATTAGTTGGTATCTGCTATCTGGATACTAGTTTGTGATGTTTTGAATACTAGTCTGTGCTATCTAGATACTCAACATACTTGGATATTAGTTCATACATTTTGGATATTAGTTAGTATATACTAACGAATTTTCAAGTTAGCAGAATAACCAGGCTGTCGCCTGAGTCCCACTTTAGCGGAAAAAGATAAATCTTCTTAACTGGAAATCTGGAATGGGCAGATGGCGCCATGTTAGAAACAAAGTTTCTAACGGGTCTCTATTTCAGATCTAGAGATTGAGAATTTAGGGTTTATAGAACAGAATTGGGGATTTAGGGATTTGAAGAGAATTTGGGGAAGAACAGAAGAGAATCGGCCTAAGCCTTTGAGGGATTGAGGTCAAGAATTGAGAGGATTGGGATAGGAATTTAGGGAGATAATTCTTTATTAACTTCTGCTTAATCTGACGAATGACCCAAAGTACATATATATAGAGAAATACTAGAAAACCCTAATACTAAACCTAATTCTACTAGAAAACTACTAACCATAATAAGAATTACCCTAATAATGATTATAATAATAAATATAGAAACCCGATATAATTCGGTTTCTAACATCTCCTCCCCCTTCAAACCAACCTTGTCCTCAAGGTTGACCGTCTTAACCCACGTCTTCTTAATTCTCGCGCGCTCTGTGTGTACACTGTGTCGTTTCTTACGCTTTCTTTTCTTCCAATTTCGTTCGAGGTTACAAGCGCCTCCATTAAAAGCATCTCCAGCTTCCATCGATCCTCCTTCTGCCAAGAAGTGCATATCATCATTACCACGACCACGATCACGATCAAATGAGTCCCTGTTCCTCACTTCAAACTTCATCAAATAATTCCACCTTCTCGTTGATCCAAAAACACCTTTTAGCATAGGATCTATCATCTTCCTTTCGACAAAGATGATGACTTTTTCACATCCAGTACCCACTCCCCATCCTTGTGATTTTACTTCTATGGTGAAGCTATCAGCCCTCGAATCACCTCCTCGAGCTTGCCACCCAAGCTTGAGCTGTGCATTATTTCCACCAACTCTTATAGTGAGTCTTGAGTCCGTACTCACTAGCTCCTTAAATTCTCCATCAGTGGTGCCTTCTCTAACTTTTGTCCATCTCGCCTCTATCTCCCACATTCGGCGGTACTCCCTGGGCCCTCGGCAATGAACTGGTTGCAGGGATGCATGGTTCATGTGATTGAGCTTTGAATTGAAAACCAAAACTCCAACTCCTTCCCTTTGGCTCGACCCCCGACGGCTTGTCCACGCATTCCGATCATACTGGTCATAAAAGAATGCATTCGTTGAGCTCCACCTGTTCCCTTGCCCGCTCGGATTTGGAGCAGCCACTTCACCGCTGGACTCCTCTCCCGATAACCCAGCATCCATCCAAATTGAATTCATAAATTGTTCCTCATCCAAAGAACCTCCACCTTCGCCCCAAGCTGTGAATTGCAAGTTTTGCCTATTATAGATCCCCAGCCCCCAAAGAGAGCCCCAGTTACACCCTTCCTGGCTATGAAACTCCATCACCTCCATATCCCTTCCAAACTTCCCATTCATCACAAATAGCGAGGCTGTGTAATTCCCACTAGTTTTAGAAGTCAACATGGCATTTACGTACTTACAAACCAGCTGTAGGAATCTCTTCTTTAGCCAATGGTGTTGCCGATTTGGAGATTCCTTCCATTCATCGTTTGACATCCCTACCGCCAGCAGTACCCAGTGAGGCAATTGCAGTTCGCGCCCACCCACGATTTGCGACGACACGGTCACAAGGGACAGGAGGTCGTCGAATGATGGCGTTGGCCACGGTGGCAAGGTGACATGTAGTCTGAGTGGTGCGGCAGCTCTGGTCACCGACTCGTTGGGCGACGATGTCGCAGCCGTCCCCAGGATTGCTTCGTGAGAGACGGATGCAGCGGTCTTTCCAATCCACAGGATGTCGCTTTTCGTTTGCGATTGTTCGGTTAACAACCCTTTTTGGTCTTTCTCCGACCCGCCAACGAGTTCAGCAGGGGCGTTAGTGATTGCCCAACCGTCCTTCTCCTTCTCCGGCAGAGCTTTATCCTCCAACAACTTCCGCCTTTGTTTCTTCTTCTTCTTTCTAAATTTCCAACTCCAAATGGCAGCCGCTCCAATTTTAATTCCAAAATCACCTCCCAAAGCAAACTCATCATGATATTTCTTTGCGGCGGCGTTTGGTGATATTGCAGCAGCTTTTATGTAGGATAGTGCTGCAGGAATGGTGGTCACGGCTGAAACGACGCCGACGGCTGGGGGTTTCTCCTCTGACGTGGGTTGTTCTGCTGGTAGCTTCGCGACAACCATCTTATCGATGCCCACAGCTATGGCGGGAAAGGCAACATTGGCAGAAAGCTCCGATCGACGGGGAATCGCGCCTCGCGTCAGAGGGGACTCCGCGCCGTCCTCCGCTTCCCCGTTGACCTCCATTGCCGACGCTGAAGGAAAAGTAGCAGCAGCTGTCGATGTCGTGGAGGGCAACGTTTGGGACGCCGCCTCGGCTGTCATCGCCGGCGCACCAGGTGGTGGCTCGACCGCCGCCTTCCTTTTGCGCGCTAGCATCACCAGATCAAGCGCGTCGATTGCTTCTTGCAGCAGTTGTTGGATTTGAACCCACTCCTGATCTGAGAGCTGTGACGAGCTCATGTCGGCGACTCGGGTCATCGTCTCTGCTTGCATGGTCGGCGACTCTTCGGAGCTCCAACGGCGTCCGATGCGGCGAGCCCGGTCACGCAGCTCTGCCCACGACAGGTTCGAGAGCTTTGAAGAGCTCATCATCGCACCAGTTGTAGAACTCGTCCCCGGTTGAGAGTTGTGGTGAACTCAATTCTCGAACCGGGCTCTGATACCAAATGTTAGAAACAAAGTTTCTAACGGGTCTCTATTTCAGATCTAGAGATTGAGAATTTAGGGTTTATAGAACAGAATTGGGGATTTAGGGATTTGAAGAGAATTTGGGGAAGAACAGAAGAGAATCGGCCTAAGCCTTTGAGGGATTGAGGTCAAGAATTGAGAGGATTGGGATAGGAATTTAGGGAGATAATTCTTTATTAACTTCTGCTTAATCTGACGAATGACCCAAAGTACATATATATAGAGAAATACTAGAAAACCCTAATACTAAACCTAATTCTACTAGAAAACTACTAACCATAATAAGAATTACCCTAATAATGATTATAATAATAAATATAGAAACCCGATATAATTCGGTTTCTAACACGCCATTACAAGTTGTTACCCTAATAACAACTAGAATGTTAGCGGTCTATTTGGTCCTTCAATTACAAGTTAATAGATTCATTTGTCATTCATTCTCTATCAAAATACCAAAATAATACAATTCTAAACTCCTTAAATTCACGTTTGTGATTCAATTAACACATATACATCTACAGTCCCCCATAAAAAAAAAAAGACATATACGTCGCTTCTTAAACCTAATTTTCCTAACCGTTTACACTTTGTTATGTTTAGCATATATTTTGTGGTTAGTTTATGACATATGATGTATATTCAATGTTCGAGCTTTAAAATTATACATATTTTTAACTTAATTACATTAATTTTAAACTGGATTTGCGTGTAACGTATGGGTATGAATTATTCATGAGTATCTGGAAAATGTGAGATGGATGATAAAAAAGAATTACAATCACAAAAAATGGGAGAGCATGAGTTTAGAAATCGTAAATAGGAATGATGATGGGTTCAACAAAACCCTATACACTACCAACCCTAGGTATTAAAACCTTAAGATGTATTGAACAATGGCACTCGAACCAAATTTACATATGCTGACCGTAATGAAATATGTGACCATATTATGCACTTATATACATTTTCTCATTACTGAAGACATCTTTTCATTTTAGTTTAGAAGTCAAATTATTGGGGAAAGAACAAGACTTCAATTTCATCTTCATATAAATGTTAATAAACATAAAATAACGAGTGCATCTTCATCCAAACTTTTATCTCTACGATCCTGCATTTCCTTTTCTCATCATGGCTACAAATTCCTCATAGTTGATCTTCCCATCCTAACAAAAGCCACATAATATATCATAAAATCAATAATGTGATTTTTATCATTCCTATTTGTGACTTGTCAGTGTATTTCAAACAACTTATAATAAAACGCAGACATAATCGTTAGTTTATACCAAAATAACTTTAATGACTTCGTAAAGGATGCTATTACCTTATCGATATCAACATCATCTAAGATCTCATTGATGGTATCTTCATCACCCATACCATATTGTGACATGGCATGTCTAAGCTCATCTCTTGTGATAAACCTGGAAATTCCCACCAAGAAACCAAACACCACAAGAACAAGTTCATTGGGTTAATTACATAAACGGTCACAGAACTTTGGCGCCACTAACAATTTAGCCCTCGAACTATAAAGTTTTAACAAATTCACTAACCCACTTCCATCCTTGTCAAAGTACTGGAAGGCTTCGAACAAGTGCTCTTCCTTCTCCAGCCTCTGCCGATGCATTGTTGCCGTTATGAACTCGACGTAGTCGATCGTCCCATTCTTGTCTACGTCGGCCTGAAAGAGATCGAACGGTAAATAATTTTTACTTAAGAAGCACAAGCTATATAAAGTTACTGAGTTTAATTATGTTGAACTTACAGCATCCATTAGCTGCTTCATTTCAGCTTCAGAGAGCTTGGATCCTAGCCTCGTCAACCCAGCTTTGAGCTCGTCGTAAGTGATGGTTCCACTTCCATCTGTGTCCATGTTCTTGAACATCTGTTTCAAGCCCTTGATTTCTTCTTCGGAAAGGTTCTCTGCTATTACCTTCAAGTATCACACAATGAGCTCCAAACAATCATTAGTACTGGAAATTATCGTGGTTTGAATTCGAGACCTCTCAGTTGCAGGAAGTTGTTGTTTGTTTAAACTATCATGACTACGGAGAAATGTAAAATACGATTTTGGATGATTTGGGATCGAGATTGAAATTGAAATTGCATAGAATCTAATTCTATTTCTTTTGTTTCCAATGAATCAAATCAATACATATTCCCCAACACAAATTTAAATGCGAGAACCGAAATGGAATCGGACTATATGCATGTGTGCAATCTGTGAGAAACATAATTATTAGGGTTTATTTGTTATTTGCGTATTATTCGGATATAGTGTTAGGACGGGAATTATTAGGGTTTATTCTCTCATCCAATTCCCAATTCTTTCTCACCTAAATCCCCAATCCCTAATCCATTGCAATCCCTAAATCACACACCTAGATCCATAGTTCTGTCTCAATCATGGTCAAACCTAACTATAGTCTATCCATTTGATCAGATTCTATCCTTCATATTCTGAATTTTTGTGCATTTTTGGATAAAAAGGGGCTTAATAAAAAAAAACAAAACAAAAAACAAAGCATATACCTTCAGAGCAAGCTTCTTCATCTTGTTCATGGCTCTAAGCTGCTTCATCCTTGACAAAACAGCACTATCAATTGGCTTATCAGAAGCATCCCCACCCACTTTCAACCATGGATGCTCTGTTTCAAATAAAAAATAATCATCAAGCTCAATCCTTTTGGAAAATAACTTCCTAAAAAAATTCTGTCTACTTAAAGAGCTAAGATATAGCTGCAAACTGCAAAGTACTCAATTACCAAGTGCTTGAGCAGCAGTAATACGTTTCCTAGGGTCTCTTGCCAGCATTTTGCTGATGAGGTCCTTGGCTGAATCCGAAATCTTGGGCCATGGTGTGCTCTGCAAGTCCAGATTCGTCTCCAGGATTGCGTCGAATATCCCTTTCTCGGTCTCTATGAACACAACAAGAACAATGCGTACAGATTATTCGTCATATTTTAGTTTCATTTTAGTCTCCCAGCATAGATTGTTCGTAGAGGTGATTTTTTTTAACCAAATCAATGAATTTGATTTTCACAAAGAAGTAAGCTATTATCGGTTAGGGTAAATGTCACATTTAGTCACTGAGATTACTAAATCGTGTCAAGTTTAGTCACTAGAAAAATTTAATATCAATTTTGGTCACTCGAATTACTGAAACTGGTCACATTTGGTAACTCTCCCGTTAGTTTCCGTCCAACTGCATTAATGGAGTTGGACGGAAACTAATGAGAGAGTGACTAGATGTGATATGTTTCAGTAATTCGAGTGACTAAATGTGACATGTTTCAATAATTTGAGTGACCGGAGTTAGACAGAGGGTACAGGAGAGTGACCAAATGTGACCTATTTCAGTAATTCGAGTGACCAAAATTAATATTAAATTTTTCTAGTTACTAAACATGACACGATTCAGTAATCTCAGTGACCAAATTTGGCATTTATCCTCTGGTTAGTTATTTAGTTATGATGTGATTGGACAACCATTTAGTGTTGCGGTTACTTAAACCGTGTTAGTATTGGGCCTTGTTGGGCCTTGTCTGATTCGTTGGATTAGGGTTTTAACCCTAAGTTTATCTATATAAGCTTAGCTATCGACTTGTGTGATAGCAAGCCGTCAAGATGTAATCCTAATAAGAGATCAGCCGTGAGCTCTTATGAGCTCACCGTGGATTAGTCTCGATCAATCAATCGATCGAGGATACCACGTAAAATCGTTGTCTCGTTTCTTGTTCTTTCGTTCTTCCGCATGATCAAATTCTACATTTAGCCATCACCCCATATAACCTAGCTTGTATATAGATTTTATTGATTTGGAACTAATATATTTATGATTCATCAACTTCTAAATCCATCATTCATTAATGTTCATCCTTCGCCTTACGAAACTCGTTTGTCTCAACTTACTATATAGTGAATTTTTTTTATTTTGTCTCAAGTAATTTAATTAACGTTCTAAGTCCAAACAAACAGTAAAATTTCAACCTATTTTGTTACACAATTTATTTTTGAGAAATTGAATATTTTATTCTTGTGTCCAAGTCCAACTAAAAGGGGGAGAATCAAAATTGAGCAGCCTTACCAGCCCAAAATGGAGGAAACCCGCTTAGAAGTATATACAAGATAACTCCAGCACTCCACACGTCTATTTCTTTTCCGTAGCTTCTTCTCAACACTTCTGGAGCCACATAATATGCACTCCCAACAAGTTCTTTGTATACTTTTCCTGCATCCCCAGCAAAGAATCCGAATATCAATCCACTTACTTATCCCGAAACCACAAACCGATAAAATAACATGAGAAATTACATAATTCAAAACATAACTTATTTTGTGCGTAAGTGATTAAGTATCAGGTATCATAGACCGTATTTTCAGTTTACGATGGAAACAAAATAATTATTTGAAGACTTTTAGCCGGTTTGGTATTTGGTTAACTGAGAAAACAAAAATTGCTACAGTGGCCTAATTAGTCACTACTAATCGTTCTCTTTTTTTTTTAACATTGTCTCTGCAGCATAAGTGATTTCTCTCGGTTCGGTATTTGATTAACCGAGAAAAAAGAAAATTGCTTTGGGATTTCTAGTCACTACCAACCATTCTGCTTTTTCACATCATCTATGTAACATAAGTGATTTCTCTCGATTCGATTTTTGGTTATCTAAGAAAATGAAAATTATTTCAGGAGTCATTGTCACTACCAACTATTCTTCTTTTTCACTCTATTTATACAATGATGATTTCTCTCAATTCAGTATTTGATTATCCGTGAAACCGATTTTTTTTTTTTTTTTTTTTTTTTTGACAAAACCGTGAAACCGAAAATTACTTTAGGAATTCTGGTCACTACCAACCATTCTCCTTTTTCACACTCTCTATGCAATGTTGCATTATTAACTAGTCACTATCACATCGTGTGGAAACAAAGAAGAAGGAAAAAACCTACAAAACCCTACTTCTAGAAAACTTTGCTTATCCTGTCCAAAAATGGTTGACTTGGTTGACCTGGTCGCCTCTCACTTGACTTTGCTGTAGCTGACCCATCATGCCAACGTGAGAATTAAGTTGCCCCATGTCTCTTTCAACCACCCGTAGTGTACAAGCAAATGAAAATCAACCTCATAGAGAGATTTTTTTTTTATAGTTATTATAAACTTCATCCCTTTTGCATATGTTTTGTCTCCTAATCAATCCCTTTTCACAACTAACAGGAATTGAGATGAATCGATCACATCAAGTTGACGACCAAACATTTTAATTCAACTTATAACAAATTAATTTGGATGAATCTAGCCGAGCATAAGCAATAAAAAAAAGTTATGAATAAATCGCGAATGGCATCCTTCTACTTCAATAAAAGTTATGAAATTTTAGCGTTTTCATTATCCAACATTACTTAAATTTTAACTAAGCAAACAATTATGTTACTACGCCAGCACTCGGATAAGAGAATTTTTTTTACCACAACCACACGTGCATGTGATTGTAAATTCAGACATTGAGTAGTTAAAAAATAGAGCTCAGAAAACCGACCTTCTTCAATGAAAACCGAGAGCCCAAAATCGGTAGCCTTAATGGGCGCATCGTCCTCCCGGCTCGCCAGCAAGAAATTCTCCGGCTTCAAATCCCGATGCATCACACCCATGAAATGACACACGTGGACCACGTTCACAATCTGCCTAATCACCCTCGCAGCCTCCTTCTCGGAGTAGCTCCCCTTGGCAATAATCCGGTCGAAAAGCTCGCCGCCGGAGCAGAGCTCCATGACCAAATGCACATCCTGCCTGTCCTCGTAAGCTCCCTTGAACTCGACGATGTTGGGCTGGCCGGTGAGGTGCTGGAGGATGAGAATCTCCCTCCGGACGTCGTCGATGTCCTTCTTGTTGACCAGCTTCCGGCGGGAGATGGACTTGCAGGCGAAGTTCCGGCCGGTGGATTTCTCGGTGCAGAGGTAGGTGATCCCGAACTGGCCGCGGCCGAGTTCCCGGCCGATGTCGTAGAGGGTCGAAACGTCGGCGTATGGCTTGTTGAGGATGGGGCCGATTTGGGGTTGTGGGAAGGAGGAGGAAGAGGGTGGTTTGGGGATGGGTTGGGGGAATTGAGATGATGAAGAGGGGTATTTTGGGGGTTTTGATTTGATGGTGGGAGGAGGGGAGGGGGAGGGGGAAGAGGAAGAGGAGATTGGGATGTCATGAGACTTGCTTCTTGTGAAACAAAGTCCCATGTTTTTTTTTTTTTTTTTTGGTTTGGGTGGAAGGTGTTTTTGGGGTTGTGAGATGGAAGAGTTAACATATAAGGAAGAGGGTGTGGGTAGAGTTGTATGCCTGGCTCTAGAGAGATACCCACTGAGCTGGTCTGACCCAATAGACTAAATTCCGAGAGTCGGATTATCAGTTTGTCATCAGGGTTAGTTTAGTAGTCAGGTCAAATTTTTTTTTTTGTCATGTAAGGTTTGGTAGGATCATATGATTTATCGGTAGGGTGAATGGCCACACCGTGTGGGTAGTGATTCGATTTGGGGATTGGATCGGAAGACTTGTAGAGTTTGTCTGGATGGATAAAAGAGATTTTTAGAACTAGTTTAAAGGGTATTTTGTTTAACGAATCAGATCATGATTGACGCTAATGGAGATTAAAAAGGTTATGAGGTGGAATAAGAGTTGAGTTAATCCATATATTGTACTGCGAGAGTGAAAATTGAACTTATAAATTTTCGTGAGATCTTACTAAATGTTGAATTGGAGAATACGTGTGGGAGGGTTGGCTCGGTTTAACAGATATGGGTTGGACCGAACTGGTTTGTCCTGGATTGGAGTTTTGCGAAGGAGAAGAGTCATTGTCAAGATAAACCTTTGGTTTTGGTTCCTTGCTTTTGCTTTGTGGACTGTGATGGGTATCATTCTGTGTGGCTGCTTTGTAACACAAAGTGGCTTTAGTATATTGCCCATATCAGATATCATTTTAGGAAAAACAAAATTGAGCTGGCTATGGAGAAGAAAGGGAAGAAGTAAAGAATAAACGGATTTGGGGGTGCCCAAATCATTAAGCCTTCATATATTAGTCGAGAGTGCCTTTTGTTTTGCATGTTTGCCAATTTCATTATCCTTTCTCCAGTCCGATTGTTAATATTTTTTCTTTCCTACTGTAGTTATGTATTAACAGTTGATTAAGAGACAAATTAATAAAGTTTCACCAAATATTTCACGCCACCAAAAAAAAAAAATTATTGAACAAGCAAGCACAATTGAAATGAATTGACAATATAACAATCCAATACGTGATATTCTTAAAATGTGAAGATTAATACACGAAAGAATTAGAATCCTTTAAACTACGGCCTTTAACTATGGTTTTCGTTGAGTTCTGTAGCAACATACAAAGTATCAACATATACCACTGGAACCATGCCCATATGAAATTATGAATGGAGTTCAATATATAATCCATTGGATCGTCCATGGGCTTCATAGACTAATCACATATTTGTGGGCTTTTTGGCTAAGCAACTATTTATGGACTATATACAAATTTATACTTAATAATATATGATCTAACAACCTCCTCTAAAGGTCATTAAACATTAATTTTTCAAAAAAATGTCAGTAACGTTTCGTAGAGAATGTTTGAGTAAGAAGTTCAACAATGTGGTCCTCTGACCAAGTTCAACAATGTGGTCCTCTGACCAAACATTGTGAGTAACAGTACCATCGCTGACCCAATCGCAAACATAGTGGACATGAATTTCATGTGCTTGGAACGTTCAAGCAACACAAGATTAACGACAATGTGAATGTTGTCCACAAAGAGATCTATTGGGATCAGATAAGCCATACCCAAATCAATCAGTGCATGCGATGCAACATGTGTCAAAGAATCAAGAACATGAATCGAAAGAACATAAAGACTTTTTTAACGTGGTATCGTCAGTGTGACACTAGTCCACGGAGAGGATCTCCCTCTCAGGTTTTAGGTTTTCTTATTTCGTTAAGTCTCCAGTACAGTTTACAGTCATATATATAGGTTGTGAATACAACCCTTATTCCGAGAGGCCATTTACAAATAAGTACCTACAATTAACACCCTCCCTCAAATTGATGCTGGGTACGCAACATTAATTTGCCTGATAGGTACCAATGACGACTAGAGGATACTGCCTTTGTAAGAATGTCTGCAGTCTGATCTTCTGTATTCAAATAGCTAATCTGTGTCGTTCCTTCTGCAACCAGCTGACGAATATAGTGCACGTGAACTTCAATGTGCTTCGTACGATCATGTAGAACAGGATTAATCGCTATCTGAATTGCACTTGTGTTATCCCCATAAAGACGCATAGGCATTTTACATGCAACGCCCAGCTCAAGGAACAACCGCTGCAGCCAAACCATCTGGGAACTCACCTCAGACGTGGATCTGTACTCTGCTTCGGTTGAGGATTTAGAAACCCTCTCCTGTTTACGACACCTCCAGGAAACAAAAGCCTTACCAAACCGAATACACCAACCAGACGTGGATCGCCTCGTATCCAAACAGCCGGCATAGTCAGCATCTGCAAAGGCCTCAATCTCTGCTTCTCCCCCAACAAGAAAGAATAAACCAACCTCTCTGGTGTGCTTAAGATATCGAAGAAGACGGTGAACTGCATCCAAATGTGACGTACGTGCCATACCCACGAACTGGCTCAGAACCTGGACTGAATATGCAATGTCTGGACGCGTATGAGTAAGGTAGATTAAACTACCTACTATACTGCGATAAAACGACTGATCATCAAGGAGATCTCCATTGGATCGACTCAACTTCAAATTCTGCTCCATAGGTGTGGCACATGGCTTGCAATCCGTGTATTGTGTTGCCTCCAAAAGATCACTGATATATTTCTTCTGACACACGAGAATACCCGATGATGACTGTTGAACCTCCAAACCAAGGAAATAAGAGACCGAACCCAGCTCTTTTAGATTAAAGACAGTATGTAGATGCTGAGTAACCTCACTGATGCTGTCACTGTCATCCCCTGTCACAATCATGTCATCCACATAGATAAGAAGAACTGTAATCCCATGAATAGTCCGCCTAGTAAACAAAGAGGGGTCGCAGTTACTCTGTGTGAATCCTGCCTGCAGAATAGTACTATGGAATTTGTCAAACCAAGCTCTAGGAGCTTGCTTTAACCCATACAAAGAGCGATTCAATTTGCAGACTAGATCAGGATTACCCTTGGCATAACCGGGAGGACACTCCATATATACCACTTCCTTCATATCTCCGTGTAGAAAGGCATTTTTAACATCTAGTTGATGAAGAGGCCAGGACTTGCTTGCAGCAATAGCTAAAACACTTCGGACAGTATGCATCTTTGCAACCGGAGCAAACGTCTCGTCATAATCTATCCCAAATTCCTGTCGAAAACCTTGCGCAACCACACGAGCTCTAAACCGCTCAATCTCCCCATCTGGCTTGACCTTAATATTATAAACCCAGCGGCTGCCAATCACCAACATCTCCGGACGACGAGGAACTAAGTCCCATGTGTGATTAGCTTCCAAAGCTGCAAACTCCTCGTTCATAGCTCCATTCCAGTTGGGGTCATTCTTCGCGTCACGATAGTGCTTGGGAATGAGTGTAGATTCCGTAGAGAAGCCAACACAGTCATAATCAAGTAATCTACATGGAGGTTGTCCATGAGTGCTGCTAGGGGTGTCCATTTGGTTTTGGTTTTTTGGTTTTAACCGAAACCAAACCAATTGGAAAGCTAATGGTTTTGGTTTTTTGGTTTTAAACCAATAAGCAACTTAATGGTTTTGGTTTGGTTAAAACCGAAAAACCAATATAAACCAATAAGAATAAAATTATTTATCAACAAATATTTTTTCTTTTTTTTCTTTTGACACACATGCCAACCAATAATTTGTAAAGGCCATTTACCATTATTATGACGTTTATTCAATAAAAAGGAGGGAAATAGGAATAAATATGAGTGTATGAGTACATATTGGTTTTTTGGTTATCCAAACCAAAACCAAAACCATTAGGGCCCTTATTGGTTTTTGACAACAAAAAACCAATAAGGGCCTTAATGGTTTTGATTTTGGTTTTTGGTTTTTCATACTTAATGGTTTGGTTAACCAAACCAAACCAAATTGACAGCCCTAAGTGCTGCGTTGGGATCTTCTAAGTACAGGTAAAGGAGGAGGCGAAAGACTCATATGATCATGGGAAGAAGTTGCCGAAGTGGACGCACCAGTGGAATTGGAGGAAGAGGAATTATCCCCTGTAGAGGACATTTGGTGGGTAGATGACGAGGCGGCCGAAGTAGAATGAGAAGTAGAAGAAGTGGAAGCCTCGGAGGATGAGATTGATGAATAATTATGCCCTGCGGAAGGAGTGCTAGGAGGTGAAGTTCCCGAGAGGCTACCAGAGGAATCATCACCATCATTCGGCCCTTGATTCACCTGAGCGGGCACAACATCAAACGACGGCAGACTAGACAATAACTCAAGTGAGTTGTCTGCACGCGAACGATCATCAACTGGATAGTGCATCACTTGCTCCAAGAAGACGACATGGCACGAGATACGCATCCGGCGAGCAGCAGTATCATAGCATAAATATCCCTTATGCTGATCACTGTATCCCATGAAGACACATCTGGCCGTTTTAGGATCAAGTTTACTCCTCTCCTTTTTGGGAAGTAGAACAAAACACACACACCCGAATACCCGAAGAAAGGAATAGGATGGTTGCTTCTGATATAACATGTAATAAGGACAATGATTACCAATGGTTAATGAGGGCTGCCGATTGATTAAATACACCACGGTTTTAACTGCTTCAACCCAAAAACCGCGAGGTACACAAGAATGAAAGAGAAGTGCGCGGGTCAACTCGAGAACATGACGATTTTTGCGCTCAACAAGCCCATTTTGCTGTGAGACACCCGGGCATGATTGCTGAGACACGATTCCATGTGCCTTATAGAATTCCATCAGCTGATTCGTACTGAATTCTCCACCGGGATCATATCTGATGATCTTCACTGTGGTCTTGAACTGAGTTTGAATCATGCTAATGAATTCCTTAGCATACTGGATAAGCTCAGACTTCTGCCGCAGGAAATATACCCATGTGTACCTGGTCGCATGATCTACAAACAGAGCAAAATACCGATAGCCCAAGCGAGAGGTAACCGGAGATGGTCCCCACAAATCTGTATGAACCAAATCAAAGGCCGATTCATAGATAGTAGTGCTAGAAGAAAAGGAGGACTGAGAAGCCTTAGCTTCAATGCAGCTAACACAAGTAGAAGGAGACATTAAAACCGAAGAATCCATACGATCTGGCAATAAATTATTCTGAAACATACTGTATAAACGAGCAGTATGCGGGTGTCCCAACCGACAGTGCCAAAGATCCCAAATCGATGCCTTAACAGAAAAATCCGACTGGTTAACTGAACATCCTATAGACTCATGACAAGAAACAGAAGAACTCAAATTGTTTCTAGCAGTCATGCCTTGACCGCTGGAGCTGATCCAACACAAAAATCCGAACTTGTTTACTTCCCTTCCCTATCACTTTCCCGGTCCTCCGATCCTGCACAACACACCCGTCGGAATTAAAAGTGATTTTACAACCCTCTTCAGCTAACTGCCCAACGGAGACAAGACTAGGCACTAACTTCGGGACATAAAGAGTATTAAGGAGTGTCACACCAGGTGTAACTGTAGTACCAGAACCAGTAACAGGAATCTTATCACCATTAGCCACTTGCAGAGTAAGAGGAGCAGCGGACTTGAGTACCGAGAAATGTCTGGGCGAGTTCGTCATATGATTAAAAGCTGCGGAATCAATGAGCCAACGAGAACAATTACCTGAGGCAGCTCCAGTGGCGAATGAAGAACTCAAAGCAGCAGGCAAGACATCCTGAAGAGCTTCCTGGACAAGCTTGCGAACAGCCTCGGATGATAAAGAATGCCCGCCACCAGCAGCCTTGTCAGAAGAATTATGCGGAGCCGGCGCTGGCTAAACAGCATAACCAGACCCGGACGAGCGACCAGCAGCTCCCCCAGTGCGCTCACCACGACGCCCACGCCCTTTCTTTGCTGGGCAATCAGAAATTATGTGCCCCTTGGTCTTGCAATAGTTACAGAAGTTTCTCTTGGGACATAATGGCTGGATGTGATCCGGTTCATCACAATAATGGCAACGAATCTCCCCAGAATGACCTTGTTGAAACTGCGGACGAGAAGATCCTGATTTGTGGACCGCAAAGGCTGAACCACCAGTATTATCCAGGCCAGCCTCACTGTTCAGGCGAGTTTCCTCGCGAACGAGTTCCGCGAAGGCAGCATCAATAGTGGCAATGTTGCGATGGAGGAGAGAAGCACGCACGGCTTCGAACTCAGGCCTCAATCGCATGAGAAAGTGCATGAAGCGGGATCGACTTCTCTCCTTTACCATTTCAGCCGAGAGAGCATTAGGAGTCAGAGATGCCAAGAGCAAATCATATTCGGTCCATAGCTGAAGAGCGTTCTTGTAATAGGTACGGATATCCTGATCACCCTGAGCAAGGGAGGCAAGCTGAGTTTCCAGCTCAAATTGACGGGAAGTGTCATACTGGGAGTGGATGGAACAAATATGGTTCCACATTTCATGCGCAGACGAGAAACGACGGAGACCCAACGCGGTGGCGATATCCACCGAACCCAGCAACCAGGGCCGTCCCATGATATTAGGAGGCCCTGTTCGAAAATTTAAAATGTGGCCCTAAAAAAATTTTCCCGCAAATTTATTAAAAAATAAAAATTATTAAAAAAGTTGCATAAGCTCGGAAAATGATTACAAGAGGAATAATTGATCACGTTTCTAGTTTGACCAAGAAACCAATACCAAATTCCCAGTCCTAGTAGGGAGGGAAGTAAAGATGGAGGGAAGAGAAAATAGATATAGCGCAAAAATTGAATGGAGAAATGAAAATAGTCTAAATTGATCGCGAGAGGTGTGTACGGGGTTGTCTAATAGATCGTGGAGGCCATGTTCCAAAATTGAGATGTGATCCAAATTGAGTTTTAACTATAATAAAACTAAAATGATTATATTACCATTATTCAACATGTAATATCTTTCTATATTGTTTAAACTAAAATTATCTATTATCTCTATGATTTTCGTAGTCTTAATGAGATCATTTTTATTTGTTATTATAGCTAAAATTATCTATTAAACTCGTCATCATACTCATAATCAATCAATCATACACTAAAAATACAACCTACAATATACGATCGGTAACTAACTTATCTAAGTGGAGGCCCCAAATATTCGGAGGCCCTGTGCCGAAGGGCGGGCCAGCACACTCTCTAGGCCGGCCCTGCCAGCAACAAGTTGGTGACCTGGGCGTTTGCAGCCGCCCAGTCATCACGATCTTTCATAGGGGCCTCATCTACTGGCTTGGCATACTTGCCATTCAGAACAGGGAGTAAGCGCTTACCCTCAATGAGCGTTCGGAATTGAAACTCCCAAAGGGAGAAGTTTGTTCCGTCAAACTTAACCAAAGCCGCGTCAAGCCGAGAAGAATCCATGGAGTCGGCAGGAAAAAACAAAGGCGTGCAGATTGGATAATGAAGCACGAAAACCAGCACCCTCAACACTACAAAATAAACTCCCTACACCAGGGTTTTTTTTGGCTTTTAGCAAGGGAGTAAACGGTTGCTAACAATCCCGGAAGCGGTTTCTGAAACCGCTGGAAAACCGCCGGGAGACCGACCGCCGCAGATATATGACAGCAACCAGCCTAACCGCTGGTGATTGTTCTTGCGTCGGATATGAAGCGGTCACAATGGCTGGCAAATAACAGTGTGGGATTTTGCAACGGCAACAACAAGGACAGGTTTTTCCGTGACAATTTTACCAAATCCCAAGGAAAAAGGATTTATTTGAGATCATCACTAAAGATTTTGGCATAGTTTCCACCTATGCTGTATTTATATTTTCACATTTCCCTTCAAAAGTGATATTATAAGTTAACAAGGAAATTGAACAAATCCTACATATTTGAAACTCAAATCAACAATTTGCAATCAAAGGCATAATCTCAAAGCTGAATAAAGGTTTAAGTTCCAACAAGATCCACAAGGTCTCTTCTAAATCATCCACCTTATGTAGAACATGCCATCTTAACCTGTCAAGAAGCAAACCAAAATAAGCAAACGAAAAAGAACCCCTGGAAACACAAAACAAGAAAAATAAACAGACAGAGATGAAAATCACTTAAAACAAGATTGCCAAGCTACAGAAAGAACAATTTCCCGACAGTAAGAAACTTAATTCCAAGAACAAGATTCTATCACAAATCACATCTTCTCACCCAAAGATCATAATAAAAAAGGAACAAAGGAGTCCCCTGTACCAAAAAAAACTCTAATCATTCATCATGCTAGCTGGTTACACACTTCAAATTACTTATGAGTGTTTTACAGTATTGTCTTGCATTCCTGATGACATCATCTTTGCTTACACATTAACAGAGAAAGGCTTGCAAAAAAAGAAAACAAATGATATTCATTCTGTACCTTGTAGTCCTCATGCTCTCAAAGAACATTTTCCACAAGAACGATATGAGGGGTGCAATGCCACTCCCAGTCGCAAGCTGCAAAAAAGAGGAGTTCAACGCATAAAGCATAAGCATCTACTGGAACCCATGTAGAAGGCTTAAATTTGTATTACACTACAGAATGCATAAGAGCAGTTTACCATGACAATTGTGGCATTAGGGTCTTTTTGCATAAGCATTTCTTTCCCAACTGGTCCTGTGATTGAAACTTCTGCGCCAGGCTTCAAATCACCTGGAGTCGAGCATAAACACATACCGCAATTACTCACAAGCATTAAGCTCTAATCAACTGACCCATTTTCTTAATTGGAGACAAAAAATTTTGTTCTAGTCTCATGAGCTTACACAAGAAATTTGAGCAGACTCCCTTAACATTCTCTCCTTGGTCATTTGACGTAAACAAGCCTTTTCACACGAAACTCTGACCCTAGAAATAGCAAAAAAGGAAGAAAGTTCCGAGCAGGCAAGCGAAGGCATACTTCTTATCATTGATTCCAATAGATACTATGAAATCGCAGAGCTGAAATGATGACTCACCCGAGTTCAGCGCACAGCCGCAGTGGACGCCGGTGAGTTGGTGTAGTTAATCATCTTCCCAACAGTCTGAGCTGTGCAGATTTTGAAGATGCTCGAATTGGAGAGAAGGTCGGTAAGAGTTGGTGCCACTTTTGAAGATCGTAGAGGCGGCAGAGGGATCGCCCACATCATGTAATACATTGCTTTCATCTGAACATATCTTAACCTGTTACAAAACCATCCGAACACAAAGAATTCATCATGTAATACATTGCTTTCATCTGAAATTCACGTTAGTCTTTCAACTAGTTACTTTCTAATCCACATTAACTAGAAAGGAAAACTGACATGTCTCCTACGTCACTATGTCCAACCCAAGAGCTTTGATGCCACATCAGTTGTAGCATGGAGATCTGCAAACTATAAGGGCAAATGAACTAGTGAGAGTGCAAAAGACCAAATTAACCTCTTTCATATATGCTCACAGTAGGGATGGCCTTAAAAGCCAACAAAATGGAATCTGCCTTTAATGAATAAAATTGATAACAGTTAGTCAGCAACAAGAAAATGATTTCACACCCCTGAAGATGGCACCATAAATAAAAGTATATCATTTTTACTTTGATAAGTGATAGAAAAAAGTTAATACAAACTGGCATCTATATAATTTTGCATGGTAACCAAGTTGTAATTGATTCCTCCAAAAGGAGAAACTAAACAACAAAGATGCAGAGATACCATTAAAGGACAATAGAAAATTTGTCTGACAAAATTTTTGAAAATCATATGAAAGCATTTTAATGAAACTGAAAGTGATTTTCAATTTAAATGCTAACCTCCTCTGCAGAGACAATAATAACCGGATCTGACTCACCATGATCTTGTCCCTCAACTGTGTTTGCAACTAGCTTCAAGTAAAATGAAGTTAGAGTGAGATGAAACATTTAAAGAGATTCGTATCCAATAAAGTTAAGGACATTCCACTAGAATTCAGAGTTGGATTTCAATAATGCTTTCACACACTCAATTCTTACTTTGAACTCATGCTATTCAAAAATGCTTTCACATTCTATAGTTCACACCTGCATAAGTTATAAGACCACAAAGAATGATGAATCATAAGAGGAAGCAAGAAATACATAATATACATAATCAATCAGAAAGTTCTAAAGCACACCTGCATATTTTCAATTTCGGCTAGCATATGGTCTCATTCTTGCTGCAGTCAAATAAGCAATCCAATAAAATGGAACTTGAGCAGCAAATAAAACAAAATACTTTTCCTTCATTCTTTCCTTTTCCATTGCAGCATAATTCGATAGCATGTATTGCTTGATTAGCATTGCCTTGATCTCTCATGTTGGCAAGTATGTTGAAGATTCCAATGGTTTACCAATGCTTGAAACTAGAAGTCTGTAAATATGAGAAAGATGTCACAAGCAGTAGCTCAAACTAAAAACAGTCTGTATAGTTGGATTTCAAACTGCTTTGGCTGTATTGAATGACAAAGAATATAATGACAGGAAGCTAGTCTATCTCATTAATTTGGGAAGAAAAACATCTGGGGATCGAATCCTACCCTATTAGTCTTAAGAACCTGACTAAATCCCATCGAAGGAAGTTTGATCTGGTCGAAGTCTGTTCTTCTCCCCAGTCCCCACCACTTAGTAAGGATTTCATTGGTAGGCTCAATCTCTTCTTTCATCATTGTGCTTGAGAGTCCCAAGTGAGCAGAGTATTTTATGGTTTCTCTCACAGTGAGACTCCCCAGCAGTGTATTTTTCTTGTCTTACATAACCCTGAAAACAAAAAATCCAAATGAGGAAATAGAGTGGCTATTTATTAGGCTTCTGTGATCTAGATCTCCTAGTACTCTAACTCAATTGATCACCAAAGTAAGAATACCAAACTAAATGAATAATATGATGATTGTTTGTAGCTAATCTACTATAACAATTATATAGTTTTAAAGATAGAATCTTGACTCTCACCTACTGATCCATTTTCCCCATCAACGTCACATGGAAAACAGAAGGGAAAACATTGCACAAATATAATGATTCACAATCTTCTAGTCCTTCGGTTATTATTACAGCTAGCTTAAAGCTGAAAGAAGCAGAGTGAGTGAGATAAAACGATTAACAGAAAACTCATATCTGACTAAAGTTAAGAACATTTGATTAAAATTTTGATGAATTAGATGAGTAATACATGCAGACTCACATCATTCTCATCAAAATCTCAAACCCAAGACCCAGAGTTGTTTAGCTCAATAAGAAAGTACATTCAGCTCTTCCTAATTCAAGCAAGAGATTTATGCCCAATTCTAATCACAGGTATGTAGATCTAATTGATACGAATTCAATTATCCAAACATCACAAATACCAAACCCTAATTAACTCTTACAAGGCCTTACCTCGAGTGAGCTTGCTCCAAATCCTACTTCTCCTCAGCGCACACCACTGAGAAGGGAAATGGTGGCCGGACCAGGATTCCACGAAGCTTAGAGCTCTAGGTAGGGAAGAGAGATCTGTCCGGTGATGGTGAGTTCAACTGAGTAGACAGGGACATCGCCCGAAGTAGTGAGCTAGCGAAGGTCTAAGCTTCAAGCCACAAAGATCAGAGAAGGAGGGGCGAAGATCATGGATTTTATCGAAGATTGAGATTCTCGTGTGCGATGGCGTTAGGGTTTTGACGTGCTGGAGTGGGGAGAAAAGAAATTGATTTTTGGAAAGTATGGGAATCGGGGGAAGTTTTAAGGGGAGGTAGCAATTGACAGTCAATAAAATTGGGCCGGCAGGCGAACTAATTGGGCCGGGTTAGAATAGGTGGATTTGGAGATTTGTCCATGAAGCGGTTTCCGTAACCGCAGCTTAGAATGGTGCATAGAATAAATAATGCAAAATCCGGCGGCGATTCTTACAACCGCTGGAAGACGACTGCCGTTGTAGGTTAGTTTTGTTGTAGTGCAAATGTAGCTGAGGAAAGAGCTAGAGGGAAGACAACAAACTCGGCGGCGATCACCAAAGAGCTGCGTGCGGCAACCCTAAAACCCGATGTGATCAATAACCTGGACCAAAATTATGATGACGAAATCAACGAATCTCAATTGCGAGGCTCTGATACCATGTCAAAGAATCAAGAACATGAATCGAAAGAACACAAAGACTTTTTTAACGTGGTATCGTCAGTGTGACACTAGTCCACGAAGAGGATCTCCCTCTCAGGTTTTAGGTTTTCTTATTTCGTTAAGTCTCCAGTACAGTTTACAGTCATATATATAGGTTGTGAATACAACCCTTATTCCGAGAGGCCATTTACAAATAGGTACCTACAATTAACAACATGACTAGTTCATACATCATGTCAAACATTGTCCGATATCCAGCCTTAATAGAGGACTTGGATTTCTTGTCTTGCTTTTTACATCTTCAAGAAATAAACATCCAAATTGAACACTTTACCTTATAATTTACCGTCCAGTATCAATACAACTAGCAACGTAAGAATCATAATAAGCACGTAGATTAGCAGATGATTAGTTGGGAAAAATATACTCACATCGCATATTCCTTATTACTACACATATCGAAAAGTACGGTGAAAAGATGAATATATGATCTACATAAGGAGCTGCAAATTCCTTTGTTAGCAGCTAATAGTATCTACCTTTAACATCTTTCGCTAAAGAGATTAGCAATAACTGTATTAGTGAGGTATGTTTATGCACCACTATATACCTATTGAGGTCGTAAATAACTTTACCATAACAAATGTCCTTATATTAGTCTCTATAAACTTCTATTTTCTGAAGTGAACATTTGAATTTGTAGATCGTTTTTATGAGCACAAAGAGTAGGTACATGCTCAAAAAGTCATAGATCCTAACCTAGGGATGGACTTGATGATTCATTTGTCTTCTTAGGTTGTTCGTCGGAGATTACCTCAGACAAAGAATGACTATATATGTTGAATAAACCCATCATATAGTTTTCGCATCTTATAACAAATGTGTAACGTCTATGTTTTCACTAGTCTTTTAGGTGAAAAAGTCCGAAGAAAATTCTCAAATGAACATACTAAAACAAACAGAACAGTGTGCTAATAAAGAGTGAATTTTTTTATCGAGCTAGAGAGGAGACACGTACACAGGGATGAAGATCCTTAATTGCCATTAATTAAACACTACCCATGTACACCAAAGAGATCCTTTCTTTCTCTTAGTCAAGAAAGACACAGACATGCTCCAACCCCAGAAAGGCCGGCTTTGCTATTCGAAACAAGAAATTAGGACAAATATTACGGCAAAATAACCAGGTAATTAGCAAACGCAGCTGGAAATTAACCTTGAAAACATCAAGTTATTATCTCTCTCTCTGTGTTTCTTTTCTCAGCCAACCGAGCCCACAGCGTGATCCTCCACCACCCTCACACACTTTGGATGCAGCTCATACCCGCAATCCAAACACTGGTACGCCCAACCCAGCCCTTGCTCCTCGCAATTGCAGCATATGAACGGCCCGCCGCCGGTCTCCTGCGACACCAGCGTCAGCTCGTGCCGGTGCCCTCCGTGGAGCTTCGTCCTCGGCAGGTTCTTCGCCTCCTCGTCCATCTGCTTCTCAAGGAACTCCACCTTCGAATCCGTAAACGGGAACGCGTTCTCCTGGTACAGGTTGATCAGGCTCCTCCCGTTCGTCGTGATCGTCTTGCCGTCGGGCCCCAGGATCACGAGGCAGGGGATCCCCTGCACGTCGAAGTGCTTCGCGAGCGTCTTGATGTTCGAGTCCCCGAATGGCAGCGCCAGCCACGGCATCTGGGCGTAGTACGAGGCGAACGATGGTTCGTCGCGATCGTTCGACACGAACACGATCTCGAAGTTATCGTTCTCGTCGTGGTTCGACTTGATCTTGTGGTAGATCGGGACGAGCTTCGGGGTGAATTTCTCGCAGGGCAGGCACCATTGAGCCGAGAAGTAGAGCCCGATCGTTTTGCCTACCAGCGATGCTACGGACACCTGCAGCAAACCACACACACCAGACATTGTATTTTAAAACGCCCCTGATTCAATTTTCCCGCCAATTCAACTAGCCAATGGAAAACTTTGTTTTACCTGTCTCGCTCCATGGTGACTCAGAACATAGTCTCTATTGTGATTGGTCAGCAAATTAACGAGCGTCTGGCTGTCGTGCTTCTCCTTCTCTTCCCTCTCCAGCTGCTCCAGCCTCTGCTTGGTGAACGGGAAAGCGTTCATGCCGAATCGGTACAGCAATTCGACGCCGTTTCTGAGCGCCATTCCCTCGATGTCTTTCCCCGACCCAGGCTGCAGGATCACGAGGCAGGGGATCCCTTCGATCTCGAACTTTCGGTTCAGCGATTTCTTGGTCTCGAGATCGGAGAAGGGGATCGAGAGCCAGGGCATCATGGCGCGGTAGCCGTCGAATGCGTTGGAGTCTTCGTCGCAGGAGATGAAGACGATCTCGAAATTGGAGCCGTTGGTGTGCTTCAGCTGCTCGTAGGCGCCGATCAGGAATTGGTTGAAGTTTCGGCATGGCGGGTACCAGTTAGCTGAGAAGTATAGTGCCACTACTTTGCCTTCTAGGTCCGAGATCTTCACCTGCAAGAATTAATGAACACGTTAAGATAAATAAATAGGATCAGTTAGTTCAAGTTCATCTCAAATTAGATGGTCAAATCTCAAATAGGATCAGTTAGTTCAAGGATCATTTATTTCTCTAAAAACAAAAATTACATAAAACAAAAGCCAATAAGATAAGAACACGTGGCTGGACAGCCTGAGCGAGTCTGGAAGCAAGCTTCACCCAAATATTGCCACGAACTCCGTTACGACGGAAGGAAACGCGCAGGGAGAAGTTGAAGGCCCAACAAGCAACCTTTTTTTTAGCACCGACAGGGAACCCAACAAGAATCTGAAAAGCCCAAAAATTTGGCCCCAATTGGGAAAACGACAAAACCTATAAAAGGAACGATAGCAACGGGCCAACAAAAAGATTTCCGATATTTGGTGAGCTAGCGGTTGACGCGAGGACACGTGGGTGTACTTGTGACGTGAGTGTCTGCCTAAGAACAGATTTTTGGGGTTTGGGCAGAAGTAGGACGCGTGTACTTTTCGGCCCAGAATTTGGGCTGGCCTTTCCGGTCACGGAATCATAACTACGCCGAAACGTGTCCGCCGTATAAAGCCCATCATTCAAAATCAAAGTCATTTAAATCATTTTTAAGAGAAAAAAATCAAATTTATCGGAAAGTGGTTTTGGCCTGCCATTAAATTGGCCTGTTGCGACAAGATCCCTAATCATCAAAATTTAATGAATCTAATTTTTTTTTAGTCTTTTACATGTTACCCCATAAGGAAAAGTCTACCCCATAAGATTTCAAATGTATCTATGAATTCACAATATATGTGATAATATCACTAGATCAATCTTTTCGTTTTTTTATGAAAAGAGGCTAGATCAAGCCTTTAGTTTACCCTTAGAAAATACTATCAATCATTCCATCTATTTATTTATTTATTTATTATTATTATTATTATTATTATTATTCCAACAAATTAGTCCTTAATTATTGGCAAATACGGCCAAATTCAGCAATTAAAGCTTGCGTGTACTACCCATAATCTTGTCTATGATGGGATCGGATGAGAGGCAGAGGCATGCAGCTAGCCAGCCAAAAAAGTCCAATAAACAACACTAGAGGATTATGCTAATTACTAATCAATTTAAGACTACCTGAAAATCACATGATTAAAGCTACTAATCAATCCTGATCATTATTTTCCCCATTATTATCGACAAGAAGCCTCGATCCATGACGGACACCTCATCAACTAATAATTAAAGCTTCATAATTATTTTTCAGGTGGAAGAAAGGTATTCATTCAATATAAATTTCCCCCCCTAAAATGACAAAAGCAAACCCTACACGTGTATGGCCGTGGACGAGCTTTGACCCGCCCTATCGGTTGGTTAACTCACTTCCTCACCTAAATCTTTATCAAAGAAATTAATTTTTAACTCAAAATCTCAAAGAATGAAAAAAAAAATCCTCATCTCATCTTATGCACAAGAAGATGAAGGAAGAAGAAAACCCCACAGTTCTCCAATCGATAAATCGGTACGATTTTATCACGATATTAAATCGATTTTACGATCCTACTTCTGTTCATACGTAGAGGCATTGATCTTCTATCCATGCTCCTGAAAATTTTCTACAGATCCCACCAAGAGATTTGAGTATATGATCCTTTCTAAACAGAAAATTAATTAGACTTTTTATGAGTTGTACGGCGGATAATTCTCGAGGATAATCCAACGAGCAAATATGCTTCAATTAGTTATCTTAACTAGGGGTTGAAAAGAGGAAGAATCTCTCTTAATTCCCATTCTTCCTAGCACTACGTACGCCTCCAGAATCCCGAAAGAAGATTCAATCACAAACAGTTAATTATAGCTACTTAACTGTACTTAGCGCAGTTGATTAAGATGCTGATAACAGTAATTTGCCAAGGAAGAGAAGACAAATTTTTTTTTGTTGAGCTTAATTAATTACCTGAGTTCCATCTAGGGAGAGGAGATAATCGCGGTCTTTAGAACCCAAGAGAGACGCTAATCTCGAGCTGGTCGGAGCCGGTGGTGAGTCGCCGGAGCCATTCTCTTGGCCTGCCGCGGCGGCGGCGTTGAGGCTCACCTCTTGGACTTCCGCTCCCATCCTCATGATTTCTCTCTCTAGCTTGAGTCTCTCTCTCTCTCTCTCTCTCTCTCTCTCTTACTCTTCTACTCTGTGTGGGTTTATTAATGGAGCAGAGTGGGTCTGCGTGCTGTCCTTGTACTCCAGTGCTTTTATATTCCACAGGAGCTCAAGGAAAAAAGAATCCTATTCTGATCCACGTCATCATCATTTCTTCGATATATATTCCTAGTATATTGTCAATATTTATTTTAAACGAGGAAAAGTTGGATTTTTCTAATGCGCTTTCCCTATACTTTTTTTTGACAAGGCACTTTCCCTATACTTAGAGAGCTAATTTTTTTAATTTACTGATCTTATTTGGGGAAATGGGTTCACTGAAAAAAAAAATACAAAGAATTTGGGATTTTGTTAGTTTTGAGATGTGTATGCTGCTATTTAAGGAAAAGGGGGGAAAAGGCTCACTTATGTAGTTATGTGCCCTTAGGACACATGTAAAGATAAGGGCTTGTTTGGGTTCAATATTGTTGAGGTAGGTAGATGGTTGATATATCAGTGTATTTTACTACTTGTAGTTGTTGATGGATTGTCAACTAATGGAAATTTAGCTCTCGTCTGGTTTCTTCGATTGTTAAATTGATGTGTTGTGAACTTGTGATTCATATGTGTATTGTTTAATTTGGTTTGTTGTATATTAAAGCATATGATATATGTGATTTTGTTTTTAATAATTAAAAATGAAAGTCATTATTTAACGAAGATGTCACTTGTACTCCTTCGTTACGATGCAAATGGTAATTTTTTTAGATGGAATGCGAAAGGTAATTTCTAAAAATCAAATTTGAAAGAGAAAAAAGAAAGAAAACAACTCAACCCAAAACTTAGATCATACAATTATTTGTTATGAATTATTGTTTCTATCACGTCAACTAATCACATATATTGTTTGTACATAAAAAAACCTAAAACAATAAATTGTTAACGAATTATATCAATCACATCTAAACAATACATAAACCAAAGGACCTTAATTACAAAGTTTGATCATGATCACGAGCTTGGTATAGTATCCCCGGTCTCAAATGACATTTGCCTATTCCACAATCCTACTAGATTCCTAAGTACTTGAAAATTGTGTTGATATATCAGCTCATTTGCTTGCATTATAGCTCATTCGAACGAATGACTAAGCATATATTCCACAATGCCAACACAAACAATCCTAAGTTAGAAAGAATACTAAATTTAAAATGCCACTTGTCATCTTATTGTAGGACGATGATCAAACACTAATAAAGTACTATTCTTACAAAGTTAGTTTTTGTTGTTGTCAAAATCAGATGTCCCATGACAATATAGTTGTGATTCCAAATTATAAAATTGTACAACAAATTGTATCAAAATATTGATTAACTTCCTTCAGAATTATTTTTGTCACCATACCAAATAATTATATATATATATATATAGACTCATTTTAATCCATAATTCATTGTAATCAATTATCACCATATTTTACTACCAAAACGAACCTTATACAATTATCGATAAATTAATCCCCCAATTCTCTTCTCCTTCCATTGCACGGGACGTCGGAGCCTTACAGTGAGTACATAGCGAACTATTCCTTCCATTGCCCGTCCGTTTTCACGCCATAGGACATCATATTGTGGGGCAATTGCCAGTTTTCACCACTAGGAATCACTACCCAACAACTCCATTTCGTTTCCCATGGTCCATGAAATCATATCGTATCGGGGTTCAGGCACAAAATACCAGTATCAGAGGCTAAATCGATAGGCGGTATTTAACAATACTAACGTTTAAACTACGATTCAACCACGATTCTTCCATAAAATACCCTACCGCTGACTTTTCATCTAACATGTTTTTTTTTTCTTCATGAGGAAAGGCATCTAAGATCATTTCCCCAATCAAATACGACAAGACTGGAAACTTATAGAAAGTTGAAACTTCACCACCCTACCGTCCCAATTCCCACCTCCCCCCCACAAATAATGCAAACTTCACCAGCCCCCACTCTTCCACTCATAGATATTCAATGGACGGCTCAGATCTGTTTCCACCGCCACGCGTACAGTCGTATATGGCGCCAAGTAAGCTGCGGTTGCCGCCTGTCCGTATCGGATCATAACTGGCAGTCCTTTGCTTGCTAGCTTCTTGGTCCCTGCGAGGGGCATGGCCCTTCGCTATCATAGAAAGACCGAATTTAGAGGCCGTATGATAAAGGGTAAGCCTTATTTTAGGGGACACCTGTCCGACTTTATGATTGCGTTTCTGGCTTTTATTCTTTTTTTCCTTTTTCTTTGGCGTGGAAAATATACAATGGGCCTATGTTTGGGCCTAGGGATGGCAACAAAATCCGAACCCACGGGTACCCACCCGACCCAACCCGGTCAACGCGGGTAAAATCCGTGTTGACGGGTTTTGGGCCGGGTTTGGGTTTAAACCCGTTCACTATTCACCGGGTTGAGTTGGGTTTGGGTTTAGGTAAACCCGGCCCGTGGATACCCGCCCACCCATATAATTAATTTTTCGGTATATTTAATATTCTAAACAACTAATCTTATTTATGTTTGTGGAGACATGTCTAATTTTTTCTTTTTAATTGTGTAGAATGAAGTTGATGTTATGGAGTAGAGAGTAAAGAAACTTAATTGAAAGGAAGAAGCTTTCAATTAAACATGTTATTTATGGATAATTTGTGATTTGCTTCAATTTTCTTGAGTTTTCTAGATTGGTGTTGAACAATTTGTATAGTTAATTTGTGATTTGCTTGAATTTTCTAGAATGGTGTTTTATATATGGATAAGTTGTATTGAGAAATTGATATTTGACTTTAATTTTGATAAGAACTTGTAATTGTAAATTTTTTACGACAAAACCCGTGGGTACCCATGAACCCGCGGATACCCAACGGGTTGGGTTGGGTTTGAGTTTTTCAAACCCAGTGGGTTTTACTCCGGGTTTTTTTCAAAGATAAACCCATGGGTTTGGGTTTGGGTTTGGCAAAACCCGAACCAACCCGACCCATTGCCATCCCTATTTGGGCCTACATGGGTCGTGTCACTGTGGCCTAGAACTTCTGTTCTTTTGATCTCTAATTGTGTTTTTCTTTTTTGGATGGGTTATAGGTAGAATATGCCCCTCTACTATGACGTTTTATCAAACATGTCCTTCTACTATTTTCTACATCAAATATGCCCCTGTATTTGAAAAAATTATCAAACATGCCCTTATGTTAAAATTTTCATTGAAAAAATCGTCAATCGTGGTTGAACCGAGATTTAGATGACCCGACATCGACAAATGGGAGGAAAAATGTCAGTTTTGTTCCCTGTTTTATTTCACAAGGTCTTTTCAAAGTGAAATTATTTGAATGATTTGATTATACAAAAGAACGAAAAAAATTCTAAAGTGAATTTATTATGGATATTTTAGTCATTTGTGTCGCCCAAACTAAAGTTCGGCCTTGGTTAACGGTTTTTGGATGAAAATTTTAACAAAAGGACATGTTTGATCATTTTTACAAAGTACAGGGGCATGTTTGATGTAAAAAATAGTAGAGGGGCATGTTTGATAAAGCGTCATAGTAGAGGGGCATATTATACCTATAACTCTTTTTGGATTGATAAGATCTCTAATATAAAGAAGGTAAATTCAATTTTTTTCAATTTAACGAGAATTCATTTATAGTAAAAGGAGTTGGGATTTGGGAAGTCCTAATTATAAAAATATATCTATGCAACTAACTTATGTAAATTCCGGTGGAGGAAGTTAGAGTTTACTCTCTATGTAAGCTAGCGCCTACCGAACATGATGGCTGTACCATTTCGGTCGAAAGGAAGTCCAGTGGGCCCAGAGAAGGGCCAATGGCCCATTTGGCGCCTTCTCGTGATGCAGGCTCCGTTTTGGTCGCACGTCAAAAGAATTTCTTTTTGAGGGCTTAGCTTGCATTTCTCTCTGTCTGCCATTTGGGGCATGTTTAAGAAGTGTACGTTTCTTATTCATCTTATACCTGCATACTGTTGTATCTGACGATAAGATTCTTGGAAGTCTCAAGAGATCTGCTCAATTATGTGGAAATGACATAAATCTGATGCGATCTCCGATTATGGTGGTCACATTCCATACAGAAGAAGAACATGCTCACAAGACATACAGCTGTTGTATCGCGCGTTAGATGTTATGTGGGCCATTAGATGGATGCGGATACGTGATGATATTGTACAAAATTATCACCGCGTCCATTCAATGGTACAATGCGTTCCTTGTGAATGTGATCAAACAAGAACAGTATTGCAGTTCTGCAAACATGAACGATTAATTATCGGTATACAACGTACGTAACTAAGAGATACTATTATTAAATTACACTAGTAGATACGTATTGCTTGCTTCCTTATCTTGGGAACTCCTAAACATGATGCAACATTGCTGTGAAGTAGGCTGTAACTGTAAGGCACTACACTTTTAGGAACCAATCATGCATCAAACCATTTGGTAAAGACACGCGGCGAAATTTTGCTATGCCTTTCTTTGTTTCTATATGGGGCCTGGTTCTCCCTTTTCCAGTAATGAAGAAAAACACTCTCTAGGGTTCACATTAGGATCGCAAATCGTTTCATATATGCAATCGTCATAAGTCATGACTACATCGAAATAAGAGATCTCATGAAGAATGTGATGTTTCTTTATGAAGGATTTGCAGTTTGAACTATTAATGGTGATAGAATGAGGTTTGATGATTGAGTCGCGACGCAAATGGATCATTATCATATAAGTGAAATAAATTCTCGTATTAGAATACTTGAAGGATTAAATGTTGTTAAAGAGAATTATGAATGTTTCGATTGATGTTTTTGTAGCTAACCATTCTTGTAGTGGATGCTCCTTAAGGTACTTAACTAGTTAAATCTAACTTAGTTTATTAAAGACGATGACTCTTCCTTCTTATTGGAGTATTTGTCTAATTTTGTAATTAGTTAATTCTCTGTTCTTAGTTTATGAAAGACTTTGTGCTCGAGTCCGTGTAATGATGGTGATTTCATGCATCTCATTTGAGTATAAAGATTTGTCCAAGTTTATGTTCATTTGGTCAAACTGTGCATGCATGGTCAAATATAGTTATATAACGAAGTTCAACCTCACGTATAAAATGGACTAGATGTAGTCTAGAAAATATCGTTCAATAAATAGTTGTTGTGTTCCAAGTAACATGTATTTTGTGGATTATTAGGGGGGGGGGGGGGGGGATGGAAGAAACGTTATGAAAATGATCTAAAGTGGGGTATTTCGAAAATAAGACTTCCACGGTCAAGTTCATCTTTCGTACGGACTAAATAATAATGATAGTCTTATTTTTGTTCTATGCTATGGTGTGTCATATGTTAGTGAGTCGAACCGAGTCGAGTTTTGCCTTATTCATGTTCGGCTTGTTTATAAACAAGAAATGAGCCGAGCTCGAGCCCGACTCGTTTATAAACGAGCCGAGTCGAGTCTAACACGAGCCAACACATTTATTAAATCTTGACACATCATTAAGATCGAAAGTTCGGCTCGATCTCAACTCTAAGATAATTTATAATATAAACACCCTAATATATATATTTCATATGTGATACAAGTGATTACCTAATGTTATGTCATATATGAGACGTATTTGCTTACATATACTCAATGTATTAAGCACCATATGAGGTGATATATGCAATTTAATAATTATATGCATCATTAACAAACCAACTCATAAAATATAGATTGATTTTCTCATATGCTGTAGTCTAGTTGGCTCTCTAGTCACAATGTTGGGACATCTCATAAGCTCAAAACGAGACAGTTCATGAGTTGTATTAAACGAGCCACCTAATCAAGCTAGTTCACGAGCTTCACGAGCCGAACAAGGTAAAGCTCAAACTCGGCTCGTTTATCAACGAGCCGAGCTTTTTTTTAATCGAACGAACGAGCTTTTATCGAGTTCGAGATCGAGCCGCTCACGAATAGCGCGGCTCATTAACAGCCCTAGTCATGATACTGTAAGTGAGTGATGTACATCAGCTGTATTTCAGTGCTGTCAAGACCGAGCCGAGCCGGCCGACCGGACCGCTAAAGCCGCCACCCGACCATAAAACCGGCTCGGACCAATCAATTAGTCGTTCCGGATTTCTAGAGCGGGTGACGCGGTTAATCGCTCGAGCCGGCCACCCGGTTTCCCCCCATTCCGGCCGTTACGATTAATAAAAAAAAACTGAAAATGAATGGCAAAATCGTCGGGGCTGGAAAAAACCCTAGCAACAATTCACTTCATCTCCTTCCGTCCTTCGTCTCTTCGCCAACAGAGAGGGAAGAGCGGCGCCAAACCTGCCGCCATCGACACTTCCCGTCGTCGATATCGTCGGCATCACCAATCCCATCAAACCAGCTCCCCGCTCGCCATCCCCGCTCGCCATCGCCAGTAGCAGCTCCCCCCTCCTCTCGCTTCATCGTCGCTTCTCGTCCCACTTCGTCGCCAGTAGAGCTTCCCGTTGGTGTCGTCCCCATCCCTATAGCATCTCCCCTGCTCCAGCCCATCTCCAGAGCATCTCCCCTGCTCCAGCCCGTCTCACCTCCGCACCATCTGCCACCGGAGGTCTCTACTCCGCAGCTCCTACCAGCATTTCCCACTTCGTCTGTACTCCACAGCATCTCCCACCAGCATCTCCCACCCGACGCGAGGTAAATTAAACTTTTAATTGACTAATTGTGAAGTTGGTGAGACTACTTCCACTGATTCAAATTATTAATTTAACATTGAGACAACAATTACCGGGAAAAATAAAGATTGGTTGGGCTCGTTTACTGTGGGCCTACATAATGACCTTGGGTTACTGTAACTTGTGCCATATTGCGCGGTAAGATATCAAGTGCTTAGATCTTGTTTGAGATTATGAATGTACACATGGCGCTCCTTCACGATACCGAACAAACACAACAGGCCAACACTATCATGCTAAATAAATCTATACCATTACACAAAAACTACCAATATAAACAATCTATATCATTACAAAAGTCAAACAAATAACAAAACAACCAATACCACTACTAGTATGAAATCAAAACAATACCATTGCATAAATAAATCAATACCATTAAACTAAAACTACCAATACAAACAATCTGTAACATTACAAGAGTCAACCAATACCAAAATCAATCAATACCACTACTATTATGAAATCAAAACTGTTATGGGACAATCCAAGTACCACATCGGAAATACAAGGGAAGGAACCCTTGTATATAAGTGCCCACCTATCCCAATTAGTATGAGGCCTTTTGGGGAGGACACCCAAGAGTAAAACCGTGCGGGCTTGGCCCAAAGCGGACAATATCGTATTAATGAGCAGCCCGGTTATGACAAGTGGTATCAAAGCCTTTGGTTGCGGTTTTGGGAATTTGGCGCTGGACTGAAGTTTTGCTTTGTGGAGTTTGGTTGGAGTTTGTTTGATAGTAAGAATGGCTTCTATCAGTATGAAGATTGCGAAGTTCACCGGAAGAAATAGTTTCTGTTTGTGGCAGATCAAGATGCAAGCATTGTTGAAACAACAGAGTTTGTGGGCTCCATTATCTGGAAAATCGAAGAAGGAAAGTATAGATGAAGAAGAGTGGATCGCTTTGGAGGAGAAAGCTCACTCTACAATCTTGCTTTGTTTGGCTGATGACATCATCACTGAGGTTGCTACTGAGAAGACTACCGCGGGCTTGTGGTTGAAGCTTGAAAGTCTATACATGACAAAATCTTTAACCAACAAGTTGCATATGAAGCAACGTTTATTCAATTTGCGTATCGAAGAAGGTACATCTCTCAGGAATCATCTAGATCAACTCAATACTATCTTGTTAGATCTGCGGAATATTGATGTTAAAATAGATGATGAGGATGCTGCCTTAATTCTGTTAGTATCTTTGTCATGGTCGTATGAGAATTTTGTGGATTCTTTTATTGCTGGGAAAGATAGTTTGACTCTGGAAGATGTCAGATCTACTCTACATAATCAGTGGCGTAACTAGGAATTATGCCAAGGTGGTGCAAAAAAAAAGCATAACTTATATTAATTTTTTACAATGACCCACGACGTGTTTTCATAGTATGAAAAGTATCTAAAATACATTTATCATCCAAACTATCAAGGATGTCACTCTCAATGTAACCAACCAAAAAATCATTCATGACGTCATCACTCATTCTATTGCGAAGTGTGTTCTTCACATAGTTCATTGCAGAAAATGCTCTTTCAACTCTTGCCGTGGCAACAGGAAGCAACAATGCCAATTTCAGAAGTCGATAGACTAATGGAAACACCCGATGTTTCTTTGATGCAACCATTTCTCTAGAAAGTTCAGCAATTCCCTTTAATCCTGCAAACCTCTCAATTGTCTTCATATCATACATATAAGCATCAAGTTGATGAAGATCAATATGTAAAATATCATCTTTGGAGAACTCAATAGGATAAAAAGTAGCAAGCTTCACCAAATTTTTCTTGTCAAAGCCGACAAACAAATTGTCTGGATTTAAGCATGCCACACAACATAGCAAATCTGTGTTTATCTCATCAAAGCGACTATTTAGCTCTTGTAACTGCATATCCACGGGTGTATAAAATAACTCAACCTTGTAGTGATGGAGATTGGTGATTTGCTGAGCATTTCTCCTTGGTCTCCCAAGTGGAAAGTATACATCATCCATGTTGACAATGGGAAGAGATTCCTTGTTGCAAAATGAAACCACACTATCAAGAAGAGAATCTCATCCTTTATCCCTCATTTCCTGTAATCTAAACTTTGACCCACGAACAAGGTGCATAGCATTCACTATGTTCTGGTCTTTCCTTTGCAAAGTTAAAGACAAATCACTGGTAATGGCAAGCACTTCAATCATCATTTTCATGACGAATACAAAATCAAAGTTTTGGATTAACCTCAACAAGCAAGATGCATCGGATTTTGCATTAGAATTTCCTTCCCATTTGATGATATCCAAACACTCAATAACAGAAGAATATATCCTAGTCAAGTTAAGGAGTGTGTCAAAGTGTGATCCCCAACGAGTATCACAAGGCCTTTCGAGGCCAACTTCTTGATTCAACCCTCGCCCAGTCTCAAGTTCACCATGATATAAAGCCTCAACAACTTTAGCAGCTTGACATTCTCAAATTTTGTCCATTCGCTTACACGATCCTCCAACCAAATTAATCAAGTCACTCACAGCCTTAAAGAAGCCACCAATGTCACCATGATGTCTAGCAACTGCAACAGGAGTTAACTGAAGTTGATGAGCAAAACAATGAACATAATATGCTGATGAATTTTCTGCCAAAATCAAAGTCTTGAGTCCATTGATTTACCCACTCATATTTCTTGCCCCATCATAGCCGTGTCTTCTTATTTTTTACAAGCTCAACCCATTTGTCACAAGCATTGATTCAATTTCCATCTTAAGAGTCAATGCTTTTGTATCTGCAACATGAGCAATCCCAAGAAACCTCTCCATCACATATCCTTCTTCATTTACATATCGCAACACAATAGCCATTTGCTCTTTGATTGATGTATCACGAGCTTCATCCACCAAAATAGAAAAAACATCATCACCAATGTCGTGTATGATTTTCTTGGTTATTTCAGTTGCAATTGCATGTACAATATCCTTTTGTATGTCTGGAGAAGTCATTTGAAGGTTCTTGGGAGCATTTCTCAACACAACAAGTTCCACATCTTCTCTACCACGAGCATGAAATTTCAGAAGTTCAATAAAATTTCCTCTATTCTTTGAACACTCTGATTCATCATGTCCACGAAGTGCTTGCCCTTGGCGTACACAATGTCTGATGCAGTCAATTGAAGCTTGCAAACGAATTTTATAATCCATCTTTGCTTGATCTAATTGTTTAAATAAAGACACTCCAATGCTTTGAGACTGCTTCAACAAGTCCTCACATTTTCTCACAGCTTTATTGTGTTCACTATTGACATGTCCAACATGCTTCTCAAGACCCTCATCTCCTCTATTCCAAGCTCTAAAGCCCTTAGAAATGAAAGAAGCACCTCCACCCTTGTTACCATCATCGCTCCTAAACAAATAGCAATGCAAACAATATGCAGCATCCTTTGCAATACTATATTCCAACCAATGATATTTTTTGTACCAAGAAGACTTAAAGCTTCGCAAGGTTCCCCCTATATCTCTAGATAGAAAAGCATGATCAGGTTGACAAGCACCTTTTTGAAGATAATGTCTTCTAATCATATCTTGAACATTAGGATGAAATAGTGCTACTTGTTCTCTTAACCCCGGATCAGCTTTCAAAGAGTTCACATCAAGTTCATTCTCTCTAGATGCAATACTAGTCATAGAGTGATTTAACGAGAGAGGTTGTGACACTGATGGCGTAGAAGGAGTTGAATTGGAATCCTGTCCAGGTGCTAATGAATTCAATCCACTATTTTCACCTTCAGGAGCATTCGTGGTTATTCGAGGCTTCTTTGGATAATATCTCTACATAATAGCAAATCTACAAATTCAAAACCAAAGTACACAATAAATCATTTATTTGTTCTAAAGCAGTAAATCAAATAGGATATTTGACACATAATCAAACAATAAACCAAAAATATGCTCTCAACCAATGAATCAATTCTCTGTTCTAGTTTCCCAATCCATATAGCCAACTCTAAAACCTAATTCTCAATAACTAAACTAAAACCAACTCAAGACATGAAAGTCAATCAAAGTCAAGAAAGTAGGGACGAGCACCCCAAGCCCAACGAATGGATACACCACACAATAGTTGATTTTTATCGTCGGCTAAACGGCATATTGTCGATTTCAAAAGCTCAAAGAACACTCACCAATGAGAGGAATTGGAGTCGGAATTGGAGTTGAAGATAGAGACTACGCAAGATACGATGGTTGACGATGGTCACTCGAGCAACCAGCGGAGGAAAGAACGAGTTGAGGGAGGAGGTTGCGCCATTTTTGCTTCGTACAGGGGAGAGGGACGAGGAAGAGGAAAGTCGACAGTAGTAGAATTAGGGCTTCGGATGGGGGAAATAGACGAGGTCGTTTAAATTTAAGTAAACTAACATGTTACAGAAAGATAAAACAAGTTAAATGCTAATAATGACACGACAATGAGTAAGTGGCGTGATGGCTGAAGCAGTTTGCGGATTAAGGGAGGTCGCTAGTTCGAAACTTCATTCTAGCAAGTGTAATAAGTATATTTTTTAGCTGGGCCTTGCCAGCGCAGGGGGTGCAGCCGACCTCCCTTGGGTGGCTGTGGCTCCGCCACTGTACATAATAGAGAGGTTCGACATAAGGCGTCTGGCGGATCAAGATAATCGCTAAGAAGAGGACACGAAGTTCGTGGTCCTTGGCTTGAGGGGAGGATTGTTATTGAATAATCCAAGTACCACATCGGAAATACAAGGAAAAAAACCCTTTGTATATAAGTGTCCACCTAGCCCAATTAGTACGAGGCCTTTTGGGGAGGATACCCAAAAGCAAAACCGTGCAGGCTTGGCCCAAAGCGGACAATATCGTACTAATTAGCAGCCCGGTTATTATGACAAGTGGTATTAGAGCCTTTGGTTGCGGTTTTGGAAATTTTGTGCTGGACTGAATTTTTGCTTTGTGGAGTTTGGTTGGAGTTTGTTTGATAGTAAGAGACAACAATCTGGTAATAGGAAGGCGAATACAAATTCGAATTCTGTTGGTTTGAAGGATGATATCTGTCATTACTGTAAGGAGAAAGGTCATTGGAAATTTGATTGTCCTAAACTAAAGAAATATCAGGAGAAGAAGGAAACATCTGCTGCTGTGGCGGAAGAAACTAACTCTGATTCTGAAGATGGTTTAGCTTTAGCAGTGAATGAACAGGTACATCATCAGGATGTGTGATATTTAGATACTGTAGCTGATTATCATATGTGTCCAAGCAAAGAACGTTTTTCAACTTATGAGCAGGTAGATGGAGGACATGTTTCTATGGCCAATGGTGCTATCTGTAAGATTGTTGGAAGAGGCTCCGTCAGGATGAGGACACATGATGGTTCTGTTCGCACCTTGAACAATGTTAGACATATTCCCAAGATGACTAAGAATCCGATATCTTTGAGTCTACTCGACTACAAGGGTTTCAGTTTCAAAGGTGAAGGTGGAGTGTTGTCTGTCTACAAGGTTCTAAGATGATTTTGAAAGGTGTCAAGGTTGGTGCCTTGTATGGTCTACAATGTTGTGTTTTGACATGTTCTGTTGGTGATAAGTGCACCAAGCTGGTTCTGAATCGCAACTCTCAACGTGGGTTGGATTTGCCGAATGTTTTGGTTTGTTGACCGCACTTAGGGGCATTTGGAAGTAGGGGGAGATTCTGGTACAACTGATTTTGAGGAGTTTGGTACATCTGGCAACTTTGGTTGCGTCTGGTACATCTGGTATTTGACAGAGAATTCAAGTCAAGGTGGAGATTGTTAGGATATGACTTTAATTTGATTTGGGTTTGTTTGGTAGGGGTGGACAACGAGAAACGGGTATTTGGGTATACCCATATTCGTCCCGTTTTTTTAGGGTTACGGGTACCCAAATACCCTTTTTTTTTACGGGATGGGACTTGGGATCAAGAATTACTACTTTGGGTACCCGCGGATTACCCGTTAATACCCGTTTGGGTATTATGGGTACCCGTTATACCCATTAGTTCAAAGTTGAGATGGTGGTGAATGCGCTTTGAGGAAACAGGGGATTGTCTTTCAAGTTACTTTGGCCATTTACACTAACAGAGGTGATGGAAATGAAAATATAAATGTAAATGGTTTTTTTTCCGGTTTGAAAGGCGAAGAATGTGAGGGGTTTCCTTCCACCAAGGCCAGCCATAGCCAAAGCCGTTTGTGTATATAACTATTCGATTCTACCTTTTTGGTTGTTTATATATCAGTTATTGTTGTTATTATTATGAGCTTCTATATCGTTGGTTCTATTTCTCATTGTCGGGAAGAGGCAGACACGGTTGCAGTATTTCTAGGAAAAAGATCCCTTGCATAATGCAATCAGACATCGCCGCCGGCCAATAACTGGCAGTAAGAAAAGAACTAGTAAGAAAGAACACTTGCTTTATTTTTCATTTGCAACGTTTTCTTTTATCCGGAGCAAGTTTCCTTGATAGCATTTCGTATGTAAGAATTGAACGGGTATTTATGAGTAGTATGGGTACCCATTATCCGTCCCGTACGGGTAATGGGTAACCGTTAACCCGTATGGGTTTGGGACATGGGAAGGAGATTGCTCTTCAAATAGGATTGGGTACCCGTTTCAAAAGGGACGGGTATCCCGTCCCATCCCATTGCCCACCCCTATTGTTTGGTGTTTTGAGCGTATTTTGTTTGGGTTTGTGTTTGGGCTTTGTTTTGGCATTTTCCTTTATAGGTTAGGAAAATGTGTTTGGTTTTCTGTTTGGGATTAGGAGAAGAGTTCTATGAATACTCTTCATCACCCTAGTCTGTAGTAAGGTCAGTTAGGTTAGTTTGTTTGGTTTGTCTGTTCTGGAATTTGGTTTGTAACCTGTACTCTCCTCAAAGCAGTGAAATTTGTTCTCCCCTACCCGTGGATTAGCTAGCACAAATTGTGTTAGTGAACCACATTAAATTTGTGTTCGTTCGTGTTGATTTTGATTATCGATTGCACACTTCTGTTTTGACAAAAAAAAAATACCATTGCATAAATAAATCAATACCATTATGAAAAACAAACTATACCATTTCATAAAACAAAACAATGAACCAATACCAAAACAAAAAATTACCAAATCTAGAGAGATAGGGAGGGAAGGAGACCATCATCGTCTCACCCCTCCACCACAAGCGTTTGAGAGAGAGAGAGAGAGAGAGAGACCGCAATCTCATATTCGCACGAGTGTGGACCGTGGCGTTAAGCGAGTCCCTCGTGTGTTTAAACGTGCTTATCCCTCGGCTAGGAGGAAGCGCAAATGTGATGGGGATGATTTTGAGGTTTATTCACACTGCAAAAAACCTAGGTTGTCCCAAAAGTTGGGATGGCGTTTTAGCCTACCGTCGTCAGCGGAGGCGGAAATGGGGTCGGTAGAAATCCCCTCAAGAACGGCGATTGCTGAAACCTGTGGCAGTGCCCAGGATGTCAAAGTGACTATAAATGGAGGTCACCAGATAAGGCCTTCTAAGATCGTGGAATGTGATGATTCGTTACGCAGGTTCACGTGGCCGGATAATTTTACTCCGGCGGCGGTTGAATCAATGGCAGGTATAATTGCTCCCGACGGTGGTATAGCCGCGTCGGAAACTGGGCAAAGATGGCAACGGAAAAAATGGGCGGAGCAACAGATCTCCCCCCTTTTGAGATTTTCCGGATTCTCCGGAGATAGGATGCGATCCGAATCCCCCATCTTCTGCCCAACCTCTTTTCAAATTCAATTGTCGAATCCTAATAGAACTCTTCCTAGCATGAAGACATCGGTTACGTCTCCTTGTGGACGGGGTGGGGTCAGCTTCCTATATAGAGCACGCCTGGCCTGTTCGGCTTCTTTCCCCTATCAAAGGAGAAATTGGCTGCTGGCGACCCTTTCATCCCCATCCCCCATACAGAAGATTGCCGATAGTCTCGTGCTTTCAGGTAAGGGTTCCTTTGGTTCTGACTTCCTTGAGGGGTATTCCTCTTTCAATTGTGATCCATTAATCCACCGCCCATACCTAGAGCTGCGACAGCCTGAGAATAGCGTGAGGGTATGTGATAAAATTAATGGCGCCCAGCCTGTGCCCTTGTGTTTTCAGGTGCCCAAGATGATGCATGTCACTGATGACCAGGTTGTGCAGTTTACCCTGGGTGAGGTCCAGTCTGTGAGATTCCGCACCTCGCGCTCTCTGCTTGGACGGGTCTTCTCTGATAGTGCTGTGCCAATTGAGGAGCTGCGGGAGGCAGCCAATTCCCAATGGCAAGGAAGGGGCCAAATTCGAGCCCTGGTGGCTAGACATGGTTTGGTGGAGTTTGTGCTGCCGAGTGAAGAGGCAAAAACTTGGGTCCTGAAGCGTAGTCCTTAGGTACTGCGGTCTGCGAGACAAAATTGTTTGCTTGCGATCTTGGACTCAGACGATCACAAAGGCGACTGTTGATGCAATGGCAATTGCCCCGTTTCGTATCCAACTCTGGGGTATTCGAGAAGATGTTTGTACCAAGCAATTTGGTCAAAAACTAATTGCCCCAACTATTGGCCAGGTTTTAGAATCGGGTGTCTTCGCCTGTAAAGAGACGGGGGAATGTTTTGTAAAAGTCAAAGCTTTGATAGACTTCATCAAACCATTACGATCTCAGTTGTTTGCGGCAAGTGAGGAGATCAGTTGTTTCTGGGCCAATCTCCGTTATGAGTTCTTGCCTAGCTTCTGCTTTCATTGTGGACGTGTGGGCCATGTCCAAAGAGATTGCGCATATGATCCCCCTACCCGGAAGGAGAATTTCGGCCCACATATGGTCACAAAGAAGCTAGGCCAGAAAATCTATGACGAGGACAACAATTCCCAACCATTTCGCGGTCCTCGCAATACCGTGTGGGTGAATAAATCTGTTCGTGTGCAACTTGAACCAGCTGGCTATGGTCAGGCGCATGTAGAAGAACAAGTGAGGGGGCGGGATGCTCACCAAAGGCAACAGGAATTCCCGCGACCCCAGCTGCAGGAAATGGACCGGATGCGGCAGAGATTTGGTGAGCCGATCGCGGAGCAGCATAGGAAGAGCCCACGGGTCTTCCGGGTGTCCAAACCCCCCAAGTTGCGTACTGGAAATAGAATGCGAAGGGGTATGAATGGCCCGGAGAGTCGTCAGGCGGTGCAGGAATCCCCCCGTGGCGGTTGTCGACGGCTGAATCGTGGTAGAAATAGGGCGCCGTGTGATAATGTGACTCACCGGGGTAAGGCGCCCATGACCACCAAAAGGTCGGAGGTGGAGGCGGTCTCGCCTGAGATTAGTGGCCCTTTAGCTGAAACCCGCCGCCGGGGTCTACTGCTGCAAGAGGACTCTGATAACGATTTTGAATTCCAGGGGAGGGAACAGATGGCGGACCTGAGTCTCGATGGGGATGGTACTCTTGCGTCTCACCCGAAGCCATTGGGGCCAATTAGTGGGACGGTGGATGCGGATAATGGTCACCCTCCGGCCCAAACTCATGTAATCATTGATGGGCCTCCTGCTGCAGAGCCCACTGATGCTAGGAAGGCTGTAATTATTGATGGGCCTCCTGCTGTAGAGCCCACTGATGCTAGGAAGGCTGTAATTATTGATGGGCCTCCTGCTGCAGAGCCCACTGATGCTAGGAAGGCCCGGAAGAACAAGGGCTCCAAGGCCCGTGTCAAAGAAACTCTCGGCCCTGTTGAGAAGACGCGGATGGGACGCAAAGGGAGTAAAGTGGTGGGGCAGGTACCCACTGATGTGAAACAGGGTGAAGGTATTGCTGTGGATTTGGGGAAGGTGGGGTCGCAGTCCCCTACCTTTGACTCTGATGAGGATAATGGCGGCCAGTTTGAAGTACGGAAACGTACAACTAGCCCGGTGCGTGCTACACATGGCCATGTCCACAAGGTTGTTGTTGCGTTTGAGAGTGGGTTAATCATTGGTGATGGTGACAGTGACAGTATGGTGGAGCGGATCCAAGAAGAGAAGGGTTTGACCAATACTGTGGTGAATGAGTATGGGTAGAATCTTCTAGACCCTGCGATTGGTAGCCGGAAGAGATCTTTGGAGTCAATGGCGGGTGAGATAGGAGATGCCCCGTCACCCAAAAGGCAGTTTGTGGAGGAGATTGAGACTGATGAAATGGTGGAGGTAGCCAGCCATGAGTGGCCCCACCCAGATAAATGAGACTTCTGTCCTGGAATGTGAGAGGAATTGGGCCATCCCTCACATTCCAAACTGCTGTCGGTTTAGTTCGTTCCAATAAACCGGATCTGGTGTTTTTCTCGGAAACACGTTCGAGAGGGAGAGTAGTTTCCCGCCGTATGCGTGGATTAGGTTTTCTTTCTTCTTGTTGTTTTTTTGTTGATGCGGTCGACGCATCTGGTGGTTTAGTTGTGGCTTGGTCCCCCGAAGTTGATGCTTCGGTGTTTTTTCACTCCAATTTCTGTATTTGTGTTCGAATTAATGAAATGGACTTTTCGTATGTGGTGATTTATGTCTACATGAGTTGCAATATAGCGGTGAGAGCCACCCAGTTGGGTCAGCTCCAGGAACTTTGTGAGGGCCTCCTTGTTCCCTACGTTGTCATAGGTGATTTTAACACGACTCTTCATGAGAGGGAAAAGGACGGGGGGAACCAATGGAACGCTGCGCACTCTCTCAGCCTGCGTAATTTTATTCAAAATTTGGGGCTTTTGGATCCAGGCTATCAAGGGGATCAGTTTACTTGGACGAACAAACGAATGGGAGCGGCTTGTATCAGGGAAAGACTGGATAGAGCGCTTTGTTCCCAGCCCTGGCTTGACCGTTTCCCCGATACCTTGGTGAAGCATTTTACTGATCAGGGGTCAGACCACCGCGCCCTCATTCTCTCTGATAAACCCTATGTTCGTAATAGTCGACCCCTTTTTCGGTTTGATGCTCGTTGGGCTGATAATCCTGAAGTTCGAGCTATGGTGGATTATGTGTGGCAGGAAGAGGTTCAGGGGACCCCAATGTTCCGATTATGGGAACGGCTTAAGAAACTTCGTCATTTATTATATGACTGGAGTAGAGCGGGGACTAGCAATTCCTTGCGCAATATAAATACTCTTCAGCATGAGATTGAGAGGATCAAGCAAATTCACCCGATTAATTGGGATGAGATCAGGCAGCTGGAAGAGGAGTAAAATAGACAGTGGGAGGCGGAGGAGGTTTACTGGCAGCAAAAGTCCAGAGTTCACTGGTTGAAGAAGGGCGATCAAAACATGTCCTATCACCATGACTAGGACGCGCCGTAAACGAAACTTCGTGGCTGGACTAAAAAAGGATGATGGCGAATGGGTCACTGATGAGAAAGGAAAGGCGGATGTGGCGATTGAGTTTTATAAACATCTGTTCACCTCCGAAAACCAAGTCCTGAATATGCGTGACCGTCTGGCAGGTTTACCAATTGACCAATGTGTCACTCCGGAAATGAATGCTGACCTAACGGCTGTTGTGAATCCGGATGAGGTACGCAAGACTGTTTTTGCTATGGGTTCTAAATAGGCTCCCGGTTCCGATGGGTTTACCGGGAAATTTTTTAAGGCGTTTTGGGGGATTGTGGGGAGGTTGGTGGTTGAAGCAGTTGTTTCTTTTTTCGAAACTGGACGGATGCTTCGTAGTTTCAATCACACCTGGCTCACTCTAGTTCCCAAAGTGGATAATGTGGAATCCATGAGGCAGCTGCGACCGATCAGCTTATGCCAATTTGTCTACAAAGTTATAACCAAAATCATGGCGGAACGACTATCAGTCATACTCCCGAAGCTTGTCTCGGTGGGGCAAAACTCTTTTATTCGGGATAGACACATTGTTGAGAACATTCTCCTTGGGCATGAGTTAATGCACTACTTAAAAATCAAAACCCATGGGCAGAAAGGGTATATGGTTCTGAAGGTTGACATGGAAAAGGCCTATGATAGAGTTGAATGGCCCTTTCTGCTTGCTGTTTTGGAAAAGATGGGGTTTACCTCGGTTTGGCAAGGATGGATTTTTGAATGTCTCCGATCGGCGTCCTTCTCTGTGCTAATGAACGGTACCCCGTCAGGATATTTTAGTCCTTCCAGGGGGCTTCGGCAAGGGGATCCTTTATCCCCTCTCCTTTTTGTGCTATGCACAGAGGGCTTCGCGGCTCTCCTACGGCAGGCTATTTCGGAAAATCGATTGACAGGGGTAAAAGTAGCTCCACGTGCCCCTAGGATCTCGCATTTGTTTTTTGCTGATGATTCGTATCTGTTCTTGCGAGGCACGCTCCAGGAGTGTGAAAATATGATCGAGGTATTGAATGAATATGAGGAGTTGAGTGGTCAGCGGGTGAATTTAGCAAAATCAGCGGTGTGCTTCAGTAAGAATATTGCGACTCCGGACCAGGAATTTTTGGCGGCGATATTGGGGGTTGGGGCAGTTGGGGTCCATGATAAGTACCTCGGCTTGCCTTCTTTGCTTGCCCGGTCAAAAATGGAGACTTTCCGATATCTTGAGGAAAAGTTGATGGCTCGGCTCCAAGGTTGGAAACGGAGAACTTTGTCTTGGGCGGCGAGGGAAACATTGATAAAGTCTATAGCCTTGGCATTACCGCTACATGTAATGTCGTGTTTTAAATTGCCGGTTTCTCTGTATCGTCTCCTGGACAAACATGTCGCCCGCTTCTGGTGGGGTGCTGATGAGGGCAATTCCAAAATCCGGTGGATGGCCTGGCGTGATTTGTGTAGGAGCAAGCATGATGGGGGGATGGGCTTTCGCAAATTTGAACATTTTAATCAGGCTCTCCTTGCTAAAGTTGGTTGGCGTATTCTTGTGGAGCCACAATCGCTTCTCGCCAGGTCTATAAGGGTAAATACTTTCCTAATGGGCATTTCCTGCATGCTAAAGCTCGTTCACGCCCGTCGTGGGGGTGGCAGAGTATCCTGTTTGGCCGAAAGCTTCTGGAGATGGGGCTTAGATGGCAGATTGGCAATGGGCGATCGACATCGCTTCTGCATTCAACTTGGATCCCTCAATTCCAACTGGACCCCCCGCGGTATAATCCGCAAATTTTACCTAGTGGGGGCGATCCCCCAGTTGCTGAACTGATTTGTCAAGGAGAGGGGCAATGGTGTGATAGTAAACTTAGCCAGTGGTTTGACCCACCTACTTGTCGTTTCATTACAGCTATCCCTCTCCCGCGTCATAACGTGGAGGATAGGCTTGTATGGTGGGATACGGCTGATGGGGTTTTCTCGGTTAAATCGGCATATACCATTTGGCGGTATCCATTGATAGGAGAAGGGGTCGTTGGAAGGCTACGGCAAGCTGGATGGATAGGACGAGTTGGATCCGATTGTGGGAGGCTAAGATCCCTCCTAAACTAAAGGTGTTTGTGTGGCAACTCCTCAACTGAATTTTACCAACTACGGAAGCTCTCATTGAGAAGAAAGTCCCGGTGCATCCTCGGTGCCCGGTTTGCTGGGAGAGCAAGGAAACGATGGAACATCTGTTTCTAGACTGTCCGGTGGCGCAAGCTCTGTGGGGCTATTCGGGCCTTGAGTATTTAGGGGAGGGCTTCCTCGGCATACTTTCCCTCTTTTTCTAAAAAGGTTGATGGCTTTAATTCATCAGCCGACCCTTTTTATGGGAATGATTGCGGTGTTGTGGTGGATCTGGCGGTCTCGGAATTGGGTGGTTTTTGAGGGTAAGCAGTTTGGGATCCCTGCTTTGATGCGCCAGTTTACCCAGCAGTATGAGGAGTGGGTGCGCCTTCCGGTGGATAAGGGTCCTCAGCCCACGCAAACGCACCAACCGGGGCAGGAGGTCCCTACGAGGGTTATTTGCATGTGGGATGGGGCGACTAGGAGCGGTTCTCACTCGGCAGGAGGGTTGGTTTTGCTGACCCCTGCTCGAGAGGTCTTGCTAGCAAAAGGGGTCTAATTTCCGATAATTGATGATCCCATGATGGTGGAGCTGCTTGCCCTTCGCGAGGGTATTCTTTGGTGTCTGGAGCGGGGGTTCACGGATGTCCGGTTTGAAGGAGATGCCAAGGTTGTCATTGATAAGATCCTACAAGCTGATACTAGGGACAATCGGATGGGAGCGATTCTGGAAGAGGTGGTGCTGGGATTTTCCAGTAACCCGGGGTTTAGTGTTCGGTTTGTTGGTCGGGGTAGTAATAGGGTAGCCCATTTGGTGGCTAGAAAGGCCCTTTCTTTGTACCCGGCTACGAGTCGTTTGTTCGATTTTCAGTCCTGACTGATCTCCAGGATGTAATTGCCTATTTTTTAAATCAATATATGATTATCTTTTGTCAAAAAAAAAGTTTACACCGTAATTACTAAAAAATAAGTAATCACTCTAACGGCGTAACCTATTCCCATCTTCTAATGATCTACCGGTGATTTTTGGCAAATCATCGAAACAAAGAAATTAGCAAATTATGTTTTTATTATGTAAATATTGATATATGGATGACCAATGGCCTACCACATTAGATGCTCACTTGGGAGTTACATGTAACCCCTATTTCTACATCATTATCTCTCATTTATATGCATTGATATAAGGGTGTAGTGGTTACCAAAGTGTGCCTATAAATATAGCACACCATTGTATCAAAACTTAAGAATGAATAAGAAAGCTCACTTCCCCCTATCTTCTTTGTGTCTTTCCCTCTCTAATCTTCTCTTGTAGTTGTTTATATTACATTAGTTTCATAACACGTTATCAGCACGAAGCTCTGCCAAAATTATCATGGCTCAAAGACTCTCGACATAATCTAAGATATTGGAGTAAGATCACAATATGATCAAGGTATGTAATTCTTAGATCCATTCTTATCTTGTTGACTTATTTGTGTTGAGGTTATCTCATTCCAATATATCAAGATGGGTGCTACTTCTCGTATCCATTGATATTTTATCACGTCAATCTATTTGGATTAACAAGAAAAGTAATATAAGTGATGAGTTACTTTCTCAGTTCTCAGTGTTATCCTATTCTTATCCATCATACATTGATATGTAGAAAATGCAAGTTCCAAGAGCCCATATATTCCCCAGAAGTGGAAATTGAAGAATTCAAGGGCAAAGAAAGAAAAGGACATGATAATAAGAATATTGGTTCGGTATGTTACCATTGTAATGGAAAAGTGTGTTTGTCTCGTACCCGTTGTACGCAAAAGACTTTATTCTACCAAGAATCAAAGGGATGAGCAAATTCAAATATGCTGATGCAATATCAATATTATGGAACATATTTTTTTTGTATTATAAGTTGGTATATTCTCCATTAAAGATGAAAATGATATTGCACTTGAGACATTTTCATTCCCAGAAGTGATGAAATAATTTATTCCCCGAAGTGAATGAAACTATAAACATAATTATATATGTGGTAAATGTATTGTATGGATATTTTCACCAGAAGTGAGAAAAGAGGAGAAAAATGAGAATTATAAATAAGGATGACACCATAATTGCATTATCAAAGTCATGATAACATAATATACCTGTTGTACATTATAATGTATAATGAAACGCATATATAAATTTAAAATCACCTAGTCAGTGATGGTATTGTTCCAAATAAATCTTATTTAATTTTCACAATTGTAGTATTATGATTCTTATTTCTTTTATGTTTTATTGTGATGTTATTTTTCATGCATAATTTAATTTGATAACATTTATCTAGAATAATTAACTTGATAAATTCATCAATTTTGTCTTAAGTTTGAAATATTCTCATTTATTACTTTTATTATGTTTTTATAAAGTATGAGTACTAGACAAATTCCATATAAACTATATGGTAGAGTACATAAATAAGAAAAAGCTTCCGAAGAGCTTATGTTTGGTTACTTGAAGTAACTAAATTATGTACTCGTGATAACAATTTGTGATGATATTCACTATGAATTTGTGTTTACTAAGAATGCATCAAATCATAAGTCCCCGGAAGGGTGAAATATGGTACAAAATATGATAAAGCTTTAAAGGGAGCTAATTTTGTGGCCTGAAGGAACCAAACTACCTAGTGATGATGCATTACCCAATTAAAAGGATATTCGTAAAAGGATATCTTATCAAGAAAATAGTGAAACTAATATTTGCATCACAAATATGTACTACATGTATATTAGTACAATCAGTACACATAAAAGTGTAAACCAGAAGTTTACAAGATTTGATAACTTGATAATTGGTTGGTCCGGTTAGACCATCCCGGATCTTGATGTGAAAAAATTTCTTTGAGAATTCATGAGAACATCATATGAGAAGTCAAAGAACTCTTCAAATAAAAGAGTTATTATGTCATGTTTGTTCTCAAGGAGAATAGAACAATTGATCATTGCTGGTATAAGAGTTGACAAATCTCTTGAGATTTTATGGACGTGTATGCAGAACAATACATCATTCATGTGGATCATTTGTGAATTTTATGGGTTGCTGCATCAAATGTATTTTATCTAATCGCAACCCGATGTTTGCAAGATTGATTGCCTCACTATGGATACATTTTGATGGTTATTCAATCAAACATTACTTTTATTAAGAGAACAAACTGAGCCTTCTGGTCTCTTGTCGAGGACATGCTAGCTGACAAGTGATAGTATTGGTTCACATCTAACCAACAAGTTATCATAAGTTCCCCCTTTTTACAAATGGTTTTGGTAAAAAACCTAACATTTCTCATATGAGAATACCAGGGTGTGCCGCATACATCCCAATTGCTCCACCACAGTATCTTAAGTTGATTCTCGTTGGAAATTGAGAATTTGTGTTGGGTATGAATCCCGAATGGGAAATTTGTTTGCGAAATTATTGTTTTGATGGATTACTTTTCAACATTAAGGGGGAGAGAAAAAAAATAGCTAGACAAAGAGATGAGTTGGAATGAGTTATCATTATCTAGTTTTGATCCTCAAATTAAGAAACATGAACCTGAAGTTCATAAGATGAATTATCATTACCAACTATCAAATATCTTTACTGACCACACTAAGTGTCCAAGTCATATATACTAGCTGTGAATGCTCCAACCAAAATTGATATCCTTGTTGGATACTCTAATATAAAAAAATGTGTCTAAAAGAGCGCATGAAGCGTGATAGACCAATCGGTTCCAACGATAAACATCCTCGAGAAAAAAAAGGAGCTGTGATTAGAATGGTCAACTCGAGGACATGAAAACTCAAGAAGAGTAACCAAGAATTAAGTATAATTTTAGTTCCAGAAGAACACATGTCTCTGAAAGTTATGAAAGTGAAGAGATCTCAAAAACATATTAGACTACAATACTGGGACCGTAATGATATCATTGTCAATGAAATTTGTTTGTTGTACTTCAGTACTGAATATGATATGTACAAGTGAGGATCAAGAGTAAAACTCTATTGATGCATGCGAATGATAATGTTATTGGCCAATATAGAAAGAAATCATGAAACTTGCTCAAGGAGCATAAAGTTTAAGGACCAGAAGTCCTTACCCCTAAAAAAGGGCAAAAATAGCGGGATACAAACAAATTTTTGTGCTATTGGAAAGTATGAAATTGTGAGATATATCACATAATGTTTTGCAATGGATTTCTCGAAGAGACCTATCATTGTTTAGGAGGAGTTATACTCCCCTGTGGTGGATGCAACTACATTTGCAAATCAATGTTTGAAAATTGTTGTGATAGCCTATTTGTTTGAATTCCCTGAATATGTTATATATATATTTGAAACTCCCAGAAGGATTAATTACTCCTAGAAGGATTAATTTACCTGAAGTAAACAAGTAAAGTTCTCGAGAACATATATCGATAGACTAAGAAAACCCCTTGTGTGGGTTGAGACAATATAGACGAATGTGAAATACTCGTCCAAGTGAACACCTACAACAGTAGGATGAATGGACGTTAAAAGGTTAAATCCGGATAGAGTCATTAGAGCATTTGCATTGTGCATATATAGTTGTGTTATCTGTATGTGCTTCAAGGATTTTAAATTCTTGATTTATAAGTTGTGATTTACTTTAAAGTATGAGTTGTGTTTTATGAGTCTGCTTTGTCTAGTTCATATGTTTCTATGATGTGTGTTTTGTTAATATCTTTCATGATATGAAAGAATTGCTTGCTTCAATTTGTTTTAGTCAAGTTTTTTTTGTGACGATCTCACATTATGTTGATGATATGAGTATTATTGGAGCTCCTGAAGAGCTTCCTAAAGATGTTGATTGCTTAGAGACATAAGTTAAATTGAAGGATTTAAGATCCTTTTTATGGGCAAGGAAGGTAATGTTGAAAAAGTGGGAAAGTAATTTTGCATGAACGAATTGTGTTCATCAAATAACATTAGGATCCTAAGATCACTAGAAGTGACCAAAGATCCGTTATGAAATCAAGAAAGAAGTGAAACATTAGGTCCTGAAGTACCGTATGTTGATGTATCAGAGCACCAATACACCTTGCTAGCCTAGCACCATATAAACTATCATTTTGGTGTTGATAATATTAGCAAGATACAATGTTTTCCTCGTTGGAACGTTGGAAAATACTTAGTTACCTCCGGGAACAATATGTGCGATTGTTCTATTATGGTATTATCAAAGAGATATTTGGTGAACTATATATTCATATCCTATAATACCATTTGATCCTCATATTGGTTGATCGGAGACGAGCTATCTCGTACATATGGTGATATAACTATTATATATAGAAACAAAACAAACTATAATAGACAAGTCCTGAATGTATTTCGTTACACTTTGTGATCCACCATATCTAAAGGACTTGTGGTTATGAACTATTTCCAAATGAAATGATCCTGACGATCATGTATGAAGAAAATCTAAAGATCATGCATCAAATTGACAATCTAGAAGATTGTTCACTAACTCACTCCCGACAACAATCTTTCTAAAAGTTGTTCGTGAAATTTGAGTTCAACGACTCAAAAATCTGAAGTGATGTGGTCATGAGGGGGAGCATATACGCACTGCACTCTTTTTCCCTTAACCATGGTTTTTTCCCAATGGGTTTTCCTGGTAAGGTTTTTAACGAGGCAGTATGAGATAGCGTAATGCAGTCTAGTGGTCATCCAAGGGGGAGTATTATGTAAATATTGATATATGGATGACCAATGGCCTACCACATTAGATGCTCACTTGGGAGTTACATGTAACCCCTATTTCTACATCATTATCTCTCATTTATATGCATTGATATAAGGGTGTAGTGGTTACCAAAGTGTGCCTATAAATATAGCACACCATTGTATCAAAACTTAAGAATGAATAAGAAAGCTCACTTCCCCCTATCTTCTTTGTGTCTTTCCCTCTCTAATCTTCTCTTGTAGTTGTTTATATTACATTAGTTTCATAACAGTTTTTATGTTTTGTCATGATTAATTGATGCAATGCAATCATTAACAACCATGGTGTGGACATAACACGAACGAACGGACACGTGGAGAAGAACGTGCGATCGAACTTAGTGGCTAGAGCTGTAAACAACTATGGGAGTGTTTGGCTTAAATACGGAAAAAACTTTCATAATCACGAGATTAAGCGACTGGGGCCCACCAGTCGCGCAACTAGACGAGATAGCCCCACGTGTCCTCTCATAGTGCCATTGTGTTCTGTAACCCAACAAAAACAAAAGGCCGCAGCCACTAGATAAGCTCGATCTCTCTCTCTTTTTATCCAGACTCCACCACGCAACAGCTGGTGGGCCGGGAGACCGAGCCCGCGGTTTGAGGTAAAGTCAGCTTCAGTTGGGCCCGTCCAGACGCTAGCTGTTATCGTGTTTTTTTGTGGTAATTGATGTGCCCAATAAGGTACTGGTGGTGGGCCTGCATCGGTAGTTTTCACAACCAGAACCAGTACTGAAGGATCAATAAGTGGATTAGTTCATGAAGATCTTTTTTTTAGTCCAGGAGAGGGTAATACGTCGAATCGATATGTCAAATAGGTAGGGCTGAAAATTGGCCCGACCCGCTCCTGGCCTTGTTTTGATCCTGTTTTATTCGCACTTGAAGGGTCAAGGACTCAAGGTGTATAACTGACCCGTTTCGCCACTGTTTTTTTCATGACCCTGTCTGACTCTTTAGGGTCGGGGCGGGTCAGGAAGGGTCGGGTCAGTGGGTCGACCCTAATAAATATACTACTTTTCTAAAAATTATAATTTGATATTCAAATTTATTAATTATTACATTTTAGTACCTAAAATTTATTTTTTTACAAATAAGTCCCAAAAATTTGATGGTAAAATTACGTTTTGGTACCCAAAATTTTGTTTTTTTACAATTCAGTACCTAAACTTTTAAAACTCTACAAATAGGTGCAAGGTGTATGTATGATGCTAAGGGTCATAGGGCCAAAAAGTGACCCGATCCTACCCGACCCTGACTCGACCCTAAGCTGACCCGACCCAAAGCTGACCCTGTAGACAAACTGACCCAGACTCGGTATCACTCGATCGATTGAATTATTTTTTCATAATTTAAGGAAGTATTGGAATTGTTTTCTAGTTGATTGAGTGTTGAGTTCATGAGTTACATCCAATTCGTAAATAACCGGGTCGAGTGCGTGTTGAGAGGATGTTAATTTTATTTTTAATTATTGTGACGTGCAGCGAACCAATTCATCAAATCAAGTAAAGAGAGTAAGAGATACGCAGATCGATTCGGTTGTTTTGTTGGTAGATCACACTTTAGCTTGGACGAGTCTTCAATTAGTTTGTTAAAAAGTACCAATGTAATGATGAGACTATTTTGCAAATTAGCCCCCATAATTTTATGATGATCTAGACATTTGACCTTTCAGAAATCTCAGCAAGCAGTCAACACTCAACACCCAACCCATAAACTTGTATGGTTAACATTTACCAATAGTCATATGGGCTTGCTAGTCACTCGTGCAGATCTAGTGGTCCAAAAGATCACAACTCACAAGGAATCAAGAAAACGAAACTAGAGATGGGAAACCTAGCCAGATGGCTACAACTTATTAAAGGACACTAGTACATTACCATAAATAATCGATACGCCCCATGGCCGTGATATTGAAAGAAAGCCAGATGGCACCAGCCCATTTGCTAGCTGGCGGAAGATCTTTGTTTCAATGTCAGCTAGCCTTGTTTCCATATTTGATATTACGTGGCAAGTGAATTTATTGTTAATTAAGAGAACTAGCTGGCTGAGGTGCTGACCTGGACAATACAATGATGCACAGCTGGAGGCCTGGAATAGTTCCTTCCATTAATTACCGCTAGGTAGCGCTTAATTTTCCATAGAACTCGCGTGGAAAACAAGTAAATTCGAAGCGAAAAAGAGTTGCCGAAAATGCGTTACGGGGTTGGGTTAATGATGACCTGGATTTCGGCTGGCTGTGTAGTTGGGTTAATGATGTCCATCAAGTGGGTAATTAATTATGGATGCATTAATTAGGATTTCAAAGTCGGCAACAAATGCGTAATACGGACATATTTACTACAGTAAATTCGGGAATATTCGAAATGACAGATACCAAAACCCGCAAGTAAATTTGAACCGTATATAATGCATGTTTTGTGGTAGAAAGTGTGGGCGCGTAATTATGTGGAAATGGACTGTACTCGCAGAAAAAGAACATTAAAACTGAACGGGTCACAATGGCCAGTTCACCTATAATTTCTTCTCAGCCAGACTTGGTGCCTTAGGGTGACTTTCTTTTGGTTGATTGATAAACTCAAGACGGATCGTCTGGACCGATGAATAGTCTAATTTATTTCGCATTTCACTTAATTTATGATTGTTTTATCGTTACAAATTTATCAGACGCCATGTGGTCAACTTGGTATCTAGTTGATTTATCACTAACCCCGTCTCATCGATTTTGATACTTTACGGCTTACCACCTTGTCGGCAAGTTCTTCTTATTAGATTTGGTACTATTGGGTGCCATACTTAACCTTTGTAAGTTATGTTTCACCCTACTAAGTTCGTCACATACGCATTACCCTTCGAGCTAGCCATTCAGTTTGTGTCATCAACTTTGATACATTATCGCCCTGCTGGCTTGCCACCGAACTTGTCTTATCACAACTAATTATCAAATTCGTCTCTACAAAAGTCCATCTTATCGACTCGGTACTCTATCTCCTTTTCAGACCCAATGTAATTCATCTAATGCTTGATATTAAATTGATCTTATAAATTCATTAGATCTCTTCACGATAAATAACACAATTGGAAAAAAATCATATATAAAAAGCAATGCTATTGCAGCGTGCATGGAGGCCTGTGGACCAACCAAATGGCGCACCTGAAATGAAAAGTCAACTACAATTGCCAACGCATGCAGTGGGCAGCTGTTTTTCTTCTTCTTTTGAGTTGACTGTGCTGTTGTAGTTCAGTAGTTGTATATTCACCGCTAAATCGATTCCCAAAAGGGATTTGATGATCTGCACCGCCCAAACCCCTGCCTTTCGATCCATGCAATTGCAAATGCATGCACGCTTCCCACATTATTACTACCAGCAACCTCTACTAACACTGTTCGTTTCCTGTGCATCCAATGCTTTTTATTTTTAACCGTAGATATTTTCCTCTGCTTTTATTATTTTGGTACAGCTACCTCCCCCGGTATATTCTTCTCGAAAACACTCCCATAATAAATACATTTTTTAATTTTTTTTGCCATTAATAGCTACATGGAATGGGAAATCTTAAATCTTCCCTCCCTCAGTTATGGCCTCCTCCTGTATTGATTGCGTTGCGCGCATCAATCTTCCCTTTCTTCCAGAACACTCGTTTCCAAAAGCATCTACACGTCTAGGTAGTAGTAGTACTACTAAGTACTACTGACCATCATTAATTGCAATTGTAGAGCTCCGTATATTGATAATGACCTGACTCGGCCGGATCGAACTGGTAATGGGTTTCGGCCGAAATGTAGAGTGTGATTTGATTTGTTCCGTCCACGATTTTTCGGATTTTGTCGTCGGTTCGTAGAGTTTCTAATGAAATCGGAACAAAAAAAACCATAATCTCAAAACTGATTATGAGATCTATCGATTCCCGACATTAATTATACTTTGATCAAGCAGCTTGATGTTGTCAAGAACCAATTGATCCCAATAACTCGAGTTGTTGGGAGAAGTTCAATCGTAGATCATATACCATTCACTGACATATATGTATAATGAAAAGCGTTGCTTGTTGCTTAAAAATGTTGACTTTCTTTCATGATTGATTTCTTAATTCAATGCATGTAGCTTTCGCTTTTCAAGTATTTTTTTTTCTCTATCAATACAAGTGTTTGAAGTTAAGAACAAGTTGTTTTATGCATTGCACAAGAAGGGTTTGACTCAAAGTACAATCAACCATATGTAGTGCTCCATTATGCGCAAAGCAGAAAGCAAAAGGGGAACTAAAACACTTGATTCAAAGTATCAGCAACCTCTCTAGTTTTCTTCGGCCGCGACAAATCTTAGAAAACAATGGAGAAAGTTATGGAAGGGTGGTGGGGAAGCAACCAAGCTCCAGCAGAAAACCGGCAAACCGCACCCCCTTGGTTTCTTGTAACAATTACCCCACGCTTCCTTTCGAATTATTGCTTGCTTCGGTTCCATTCCAATACCCTAAATTACAAATTAGTCTATCACTAATTTTTTCGGTGTAACTTTGGTACGATTTCACAATCACCGCGCACAAGCCGTCACAACCAGGCCACAAATGGGCCCAGGGAAAACAAGACCTGTGACTCTCTCTCAGCTGCTAAGCAGGGGATTCACCTGATCGCCAAATTCCCTCCCGCAATGCCGCAACTACTCTGCCTAGCTAGCTCTCCTTTTTTTTTTTTTATTGCAGAAACTAAATTATTCAATTTAAAAAAACACTCACAAGCTAGAAATTCTACTAACTAGTAACTACAATAAATTAAATTTCATTTAACACTAAGAAAATAAAATAAAAAAAGAAGAAAATAAAATAAAAAAAGGGGAAGAAAGGAGGAAAAGAAAGAAGAGAATGGAATCGGAAAATCTATCATATGTATTTGTACAACAAAAAAGAGAGAGAAAAGAAAAACCCTACAGAATTAAAACTACTCCCACGATCTCCGATACGAATTTCAAAATTCAAACAGGACTGTCATCATCGCCTTCTACTTCCCCTTCTCCGCCGCCGCCCGCGGCGGAACCGATCAGGCGTTGGCGGTCAATTTTGCCGCGGCAGACGGGGCAGAACGGGTGCTTCGACAGCCACTTGTCCGCGCAATCGATGTGGAATCCGTGATTGCAGACCGGAATCCTTCGCGCGATTTGCTCCGGCTCGATTTCGTCGAGGCAGACGGCGCATTCGTCCCCCATCGTGAGCTCCTTCCCGGCGACCTTGGGGAGGTTTTCGAGCTCCTCGGCGGAGAGGCCTTTTTTAGCAGGGGGCTTCAAATCGTCGTTGTTCGGCGGGGGATTGATGGGTGGATTGGAGGCGAACCAGAGGAGGCAAATGTAGACGACGAACAGAGCGCTCATCCCGGCGCAGGGGAGGAACAGGGCGAGGAATACGGAGAGCAGCATCCCTCCGTTTTGATCGGCGGCGGCCGCGGCGGAGGCGGAGGAGGAAGGGGAAGGAGAAGAGGGGTTTATTAGTGAGGGAGAGGGTGCGTATAGCGCGACATGGCGCATTATAGGGAGAGAGGCTTTTTTTTTTCTGGGGAAGAAGAAAGGAAGGGAAAGGGGTGTGTGATAGCAGTGATGAATAGAAAGAGGAGGTGGTTGTGATGTTGGTGGTGGTGGAAAGCTGACGTGGCCTCCGAGTCTGGGGCCCGCTTTTGATTTTTTTTCCCCCTTCTTCCTTCCGGTGAAAGTATTTCTGTTCTGTGTGGCTATTTATAGGTTGATTTTTCTGATACTATTTTACAATTTTTGATTTATAGTCGACAATAAATAGAGTTTGATAACGATTCGGTTGATATTCAAGGTTATGATCGAATTAGACCGGGTATAATTTATATTTGATTTATACAAATTTTCTTGAAAACCGAGTAAAAAATGTATATCGAACCAAAGTCATTTTTAGTGTCTAAGATTCACTTAGTCTTTTAATTTTGTTTCGATTCAAACCGGTTTGAACCGGACCTATGGCGAAAGGTGGCTAGATTCTTTGCTTGAGTTTTCCATTTCTACGAGCCTGGTTGTGGTTTTCATAATTTGGGCCTGAGGGGGGGGGGGGGGGGGGGGGGGGGGACTCGGGGGAGGCAAAGTGTAGTAATTGCCAATTTTGGTACACGGACGTTCCTGTGTGTTTTTATGTTTTAACTAGCTGTTTCTTCATGTATTTGTGGGATGCAAATCATGCAATAGAGTGCAATGTATTTTCATTAATTGGGAAAGATGAGTTGGTGTTGGGTTGGCATTGAAAGGGATGGAGATTATTTGAACAAGGGTTTTCATTTCTTGTGTGTATACAGTGGCGGATTCAGAAAATTTTCACAGGGGTATCCTCTTAAAAATTAAATTTAATTAAATAATAAATTAAATAATTCGTATATTAAAAATATCATACTTGTATAAATTTTTTATTAAAATTCATGATGTGTTTTCATATTTTGAAAAAATAATATAAATAAACTTCGTGTCTGCACTGTTAAAAAAAAATCTACATATCCTACTAGATAATACTTCACGAACTTATCACATATTCGATTTCTAACCTTCTTCTTAATGTAGCTCGAAGTAGAAAAGACTCTTTCAACACTTGCCATGTAACCATAAAATCAATTCAAAATTAAGGGTAGCGTGTACGTAGTTTAATTATTAGGTATTGAAAATAGTTGGGGGATAAAGAAATAGCGTTTTACTGTTGCATGATGTTTAAAATAGAATAACAAATGAGTAGCAACATAATTAGAATATGTTTGATAATAGTAGTGTCCTAGGTTGGAATAACACGGACTACCACTTATATTTTGTTAATCATAAGCAAACTATTATCGAGGGTAGGATAATCATTTTTTCAAATGTTAGGGTGTCCCGAATTACCAATTATATTTTGTATACCCGTACGAAACTATTATCGGAGGTTGGATAATCGTTTCCCAAAATTTTAAGGGTGTCCCGGGACACCCCTAGAGGCCCATGTATCCGCCCCTGTGTGTATATGGAGAGAAAAAAAGTTCAGTATTTACTTTCGCGCTCTCTCGCTCCTCTTCATTAAGAACTCCAACTGCATGGCCGTTTGACTTCGGGATCATAAATTGATGTACAAATCGGATGGTAGCGACTGAAAAGAGAAAACGGGTATGAAGAACGTTTTGGATGTACGTAATTCAGTGACGCGTTTGTTTTTATGTTTCAGAGTTTGAGCATCGGTTACATTGCAACAACAACAACAACAACAACAGCAACAACAGGTGGCGTGTCGTCGCTTCCCTTCTCGGCTTTATTAATTTTGTTGCGACATATCTTGAGAATCAAATCCCACTTTTCTTTTGTGTCCCACTCGGAGTCAGATCGTTAATACCAATGTACACTCATCTAAAATAAATAAATAAAATTAGTACGTTTGTCTTTCCTCTTTCAAAATCTTTGGTATTGGTCACTAGTACGACGAACGACGTCGTTTACGACTATTCTGTTGAAAATCAGACTTGTTATTGTATACTTGATTAACTACAAGATTAAGATGGTCCATTCTTAGGTCAAACATTTTGAGAACAACATTCACTCGACAGGTCAAAAGGGTAATCAAAATGTACACTTGAATCGACTGCCATTCCATCACCAATTCACCATTAAGATGGTCCATTCTTTCACTATTTGTTCCTGTGTGTTTCTTGGAAGGGAAGCCAAGTATAGGTTTAAGTTTTTGACGCGTTTCGTGGGTGTCAAGCAAACGAAGTATGAGAGAAGTGTTGCTTCCAGCAAGCAGTCTATTGATAATATTCGCTGTCGTCTTAGTTCTTACATGCTATACTAATTTTTCTTCCTTAAGAAGAGACTTATTTCTCACTTTCTTTCTCAATCGTGCCTTTGTTCCCTTAATGTTGATTCCTTACCTATAAACTACAAAGTACAAATATGGGGAAATTGACCCTTCAGTTATTTTTTTCTTTGTTTTGGGTCATTGAGGGGTGCATAGGCTGTCGTTGAAAATGACTGTAGTGATAGTGGGCTCTATGTTGATTCCTACCTGGGAATAGAAATTGTTATCTCTATGGTGTTGTTATGTTAATTCTACTCTTCCCCCTTTTCTTTTTCATACCTAACTTTCAAAAAGAACCAATTATTGTATTCAATTAGGGGTTGTTTGGATCAATGATTTGGGTATCAAATTTAGTACGAATGAAAATGGGTCAAATATAATATCTGGATGCACAAAAAAAAAAAAATTTGTCCAATTCGTGGAATTTACGAAATTTGAAAATCCAACATAAATTGGTGAGATTTGAGAGACGAGACAAAATATTTGATGCTAGATCACTGTTATATCATCATAAAATTTATTTATTTCATATTTGTTCTCATTACTCATTTTTCTTTCTCAATGAAACCGATCATTAGTAATGACAAAATAATCCAAAAATTAATCTCATGGAGCTGTGAATTTGTATACCATTAACAAGTAATAGAAACACAAAGAAAATCAGGGTAAGTCGTCTAATAAAGTAGTAACCCTTTTGTCCATATTAACATGCCATTTTAATTTTTTTGCCATAAAATCCCGAGGTCTTATTTGCATGTCAAAATCAAAACATAAAGTTTGGTTCTCTTAAATGAATGGAGACAAACACAAGAGCCAAAGGTAACACAACTAAGTTGGTCAGAGTGTGATTTTTTGGGCTTAATTGTAAGTTTGGTCACCCGAATTGCTTAAAAATTTCACGTTTGCCACTCGAATTGATTTATTTCATTTATAGTCACTCGAATTAGTTGAACAATCCAAGTTCGGTCACTCTCCGTTAACCTCCGTTAGACTCCGTTAATGACGACTGTTAAGTGATGATGTGGCTAACAGAAAGACACGGTCAGCACATTTAAACATTAAAAAACGACGATCCGACCCGACCCGCCAACTCAGCCTTACCCACCCTGTCAGCGAACCAACCCAATTAATTGACCCTAAACCCAAACCCGAGACCCAACCCCCCTGAATCTAGCCCCCTTCTATAAGTCTACCTCCTCAGAAGTGAATCCCTGACCATCTGTTCTCTTCCTCTTTAATCTGCGCGAGAATCACCCCATCCCCATCCACCTCTTCCTTTCCTCCTCCTCCCACTTCACCTCTAACAATGGCGGCTCCCTTCTGTCACTGTGGAGAGCCAACAGATCTGAAGACGAGCTGGACTGAGGCGAATCCAGGAAGAAGGTTTCATAGATGCAGCAGATATGGGGTAAGGTTCATCCACCTTTGTTTCCTTTTTAATGTTACGATTCGACAATTATGCCGCCTTTTTCATCCTTCTATTTTTTCTGTGCGATTGTGTGTAGACAAATGGAGCCTTTTTCAGCCCTTGATGAGCATATGAGAAGTGTGTTGCTAAACTTTCATCGTCGAATTCGGGAGCTAGAGAAGAGGCAAAACAAGAAGGTGTCCAAGTTTGATCGGAAAATGGTGTCGTTCATCATTTTAGGAGCTATTGTATTTTCTTTGTTTTGGATAGGAAAGTGATAAGTCGTCTGTGTAGTTGTAGTTGTAGGTGTTCTAATCGGTTGATGTGTAGCTGGTGTAGTCGAGCGATCTATCTAGTTGTTGACAATGTGTAAGCTAGTATTATTCCATGTAAGGTTACTTGAATTGCTAATCCATTCCATGTATGGTCACTTGAATTGTTAATTCCAAACATGTTTGGTCACTTGAATTGCTAATCCATTTCATGTTTGGTCACTTGAATTGCTAATTTGTTTCATGTTTGGTCACTTGAATTGCTAAATGGTTTCATATTTGGTCACTGAAATTGCTAAATAGTTTCATGTTTGGTCACTGACAGGTAGGTGAACGAATGGAACAACTAAGGCACGTATTTGTGCAAAAGAACCTTCCAATGTACTGGAAGATTGATAAACCCGATAATCATTCATAAAACTTAGTCTTACAAGGTCCAAATGATAATTATAGCCTCGAGGACAGTGTTTTTCCAAAAGAGCAATTCACCATGATCTAATAGGCTAGCTAATACGACAAAGCAACATTCAACGTCTACATTTACTAGCCAATTGGAGGCTTCAAAATGGTAATTATCATTTGGACCTAAACTTCATATAATCTTCACTCGTGCTCTTGAGTCACTTGGCTTACATTTTGCGATCCTCCACATCCTTCTGTGGGCTGCTGTGATGCCTCAATCCATGGCCTCCTAGTAGTTCCCTGCGAAGTTAAAGCAACATTAGAAGATAGTATGACTTGATTAGAAATCAAAATTGTAAAATTGAATAAATGCTTACATCTGGCATGAGCTGGACAGTGTTGGGCTGACTCAATGGTGCTTTTGCTGCTGCTTTTGCAGCCCTCTGTTGCTGCTTCTGTATGGCTGCCAATCTATTTTTTTCCGTTCTTTCGAGCTGTTTCGCCCTTTTAGCTTCTTCCTTAGCCTGTCTCCTTTCCTCCACCTGTTTCTTCCTTTCTTCATTATGGAACAGTTTGGTGTGCCCAACTACCCCACATGTGGTGCACGCGTACTTCCTTCCTTCCTTCCGGCTTTGATGATTCCCTTTCACCCTTCTTCTGTTTCTTCTTCCCCTTCTCATCCTCATCGAGTCCCTTTCTTCGCTGCTTCTTTGGTCTGCCCCTCTTTTTCGAGTTTGCAACTGGAGGGACTCCACAATCCCCCAACTCAGAAATTGGCCAATACTCCTTGCCATTAGTAGGTGAAATGGAGAACTCATATATCTTCGCCGTTGTTTCCCGCAAGTAGCAATCAGCAACATGGTCCTTGATCAGAAGCTTTGCCTTCCTGATTGCAGTGATGGCATGTGCACACGGAATGCCGGTTAACTCCCAATGTCTACATGTACATGTCTTCTTCTTCAGATTGACCACAACTTGGTGGTTGTGCCACCTCACCTCAAATTGACCGTTCCCATTACTTTCTGCTGACCATTTCAATGCTTCTTCAATAGTCTCATCTAACTCCTTCTCAATCTTCTCAGTGAACATAGATGTCCAGCTATCTACCATTTTCCTTCTGTGGGCATATAACACCATCAAGTTTATTCTAATCCCCTCCCACATACATACAGGACCCATATCCCTCTCTTCTATAATCACATTGTTCCAGCTCTCCACCAAATTGCTCGTATGAATCTTAGAGTTGCAGAGGGTTTGATAATGTGACCTTATCCAATGGTAGAATGGCTTGTCGATCAACCAATCATAGGTTGCCTTGTTGTACTCTGATAGGACTTGCATTTGGTTGCGAAATTTAGGAACCGTTTCCGCTCTAACTGCTGCCCTGAACAGGTTTTTCATGTTTTGTGACCCCCCACAAGCACCTTTGAAGTTGGTCCACAAGTGCCTTGCACAATATCTCTTCTCACAGGTTGGGAAGAGTCCATCAAGAGCTGGCACTAGTCCCTAAAACACCAATAACACACACTTCAAATTCTGGACAACAGAGAATTGTAAGCACAAAACAAGGAATAAATCAAGAGAAAGCATACCTTTTGTTTGTCGGACATGAAAGTCCATCCGGGATTGTCCCTAACCTCCAAGTCACTAGAGATGAGCTCCAAGAACCACTCCCAATTCTCTTTATTCTCCATAGGTACATGAGCAAAGGCTACTGGGAAGTACTGATCATTTGCATCAATACCCACTGCTGACGTGATCTCTGACATATCATCAGTTGAAGGAGAGCTCCAGAAGAACTTCGGCTTGTCAATCTTACCTCCACATGCCTTGTATATGTCAGGCAGATCAAGCGTTGATAACTCATCAATATCTGCATAGTCCCAGTAGACTGTATACTTCTCATCCAGAAAATGCTTGCCACCCTTCTTCTTCAATGCTTCTGATAAGTGCACTTCAAACGTGAACTCTCCACTTGAAGCACCTGTTGCAAACAACAAAAGAGAGAATGAGTGATTAAAATGACAAAGCAGTAAAGGGCAGATGCTAAAGTCTAACTTCTTCAACCCAACAACTAGCATTAAAAGCCATGAAAATGACATCTGAACCAATTCACACATGCTGCTGGTTTTGCTATTCCACACAAACCCTATTTTTCAATTAGAAAAAAACAACAAACCGTTGTCCTTTACTGCAATAAAGGCGAGCTGTTTGAGGGATAATTGACTCACCATATTTCGGTTGGGGCGCATTTGGTGCACCCACATGACCCACCATGGTGAAGGCTGAGCTGGAAAAACTGACAAGAACTCCACCATCAGTATAAAGAAATGTAAAGTTCCAGCCCCAAAAGATTCCCCTTGCCCCAGGACAGCGACAACTCTTCCTTTACGCGTCGGTTTATCAAAGCGAAGAAGAGAGAAGAGGGGAAGCAGGTGAGCGTTACCTTTTAAACATGAGAGAAAGCTTCTTCTGTCTCCTTCGTCAACCACGGCCGGAGAGAAAAGTCGAGCGTCGATTTAGGGCGGCGGCGACTCCGATTTAGGGTTTCGCGTCGGAGGGGAAAAAACAGCAGCGCGCGATGAAGAAGATTCGCGGAGGAGGAAGAACAGACGCGGGAGGGGGAAGGGATTCAGGGCGGCGGCGCGACGGCCTCCATCCCTTCGACGGCGATTTTCGATGGTGTGCGATGGAGAGAGGCGGCGTGGGAGGATGAGAGGACGAAGATGGAGGAAGGGAAATGCCTTAATCCATCTGCGATTTACTTTTCAGGGGGGTTGGGTCTCGGGTTTGGGTTTAGGGTCAATTAATTGGGTTGGTTCGCTGACAGGGCGGGTAAGGCTGAGCTGGTGGGTCGGGTCGTTGTTTTTTAATGTTTAAATGTGTTGACTGTGTCTTTCTGTTAGCCACGTCATCACTTAACGGTCGTCATTAACAGAGTCTAACGGAGGTTAACGGAGAGTGACCGAAGTTGGACTGTTCAACTAATTCGAGTGACTATAAATGGAATAAATCAATTCGAGTGGCAAACGTGAAATTTTTAAGCAATTCGGGTGACCAAACTTGCAATTAAGCCGATTTTTTGGGCTTGAGATGTGTAAGGTCTCAGGTTCGATCCCTGCTACACCATTTGGTGTTCCCGGAGGCACCGTGAGTGTTGGAGACGAAGTCTACCCCTAGTATCGGGTGCTAGGCCTTGAAAATATTCTTGGGTAAAAAAAAAAGATACAAACACAAGAAAAACAAATGACAATTTTCGGAATCTTTTGAATAAAATTTCTTTTGGGACGTTATCTTTTGAAGAAAATGTCTTTTGAGAATTTGCTAGGGTGACTTGCAAGTTACCGTGCCTTGGACAAAACGGTCGACCTTTTCACTGATATGGTCGACCTATTTGGACAAAATGGTCGACCTTATTGTTGAAATGGTCGACCAGATATATTATTTTCCATTTTGCTGTGTTCAACAAACGATTGTCTTCTTCCACTAAAAGGTCGTCCACTATACAAACAAATGGTCTACCACTTCCATCAAGTGGTCTACCTCTTTCCCTAAGCAGTCCACCGTTTTCAATAATTGGTCCACCTGATGAACCATTGCTAGTGATATCATCATATATAATTAGAGTCCAATAATAACATATATGCTTGCTAGTAAGAGATTTAAAATTAGTACAAAGGCTGCAAGCCTGTAAGCATAGATGACAAGTTTCTCGAGTGATTGTTCTCCTGTAGATTCGAAAAATGTTCTGCATATTTTTTTTTATATTTGACTTACTCTATAGAGACTTTCATCTTTACTTCAAATTCTAAGTTTTTTTTTTGTTTCTATCTTATAGGTGTCTTGTGATGGATCAACTTTTTTTGCTATTGTTGTTATAAATATGCTAAAAGAGTAGAGTATATTTGGTATACATTTGTGTCATTTTCAATGTCCATAAATCTAATTTTTGTCTTAGCTTATAATCTGCGTAGGGATTTGGTTGCTCACAGGTGATAGGACGTTGCGTTACTACAAAATAATTTTATATTGTTGGTTCCCTATTGTCCATTATTTTCCTAATGCAAGTATAAGACAACTGGGTCATCTGGTCGACCGTTCGCCGAAAGCGGGGATCGTTCGCCGGAAGAGGTACGTTTGCGGAATCGGTAAGCTGTTTTGGCGGAAGCGGTCTACCTCCTCCAACAAGCAGGTGTAAGTTGAAAGTAAGTGTGACACAGGTCGACCCATTGCCAGAAGCGATAGACAAGTTGTCTCAAGTGGTAGACAGCGGCGGATTTAGGTGGTCGCGCCCCGGCCCCGGCCCAGCCCTCCCCGGATCCAAAGCTTGTATAACACTTGTATTTTTTTTTTGGTATATATTTCAATGTTTATAGGTTACGACCCATCCCTCTCCACCGATTTTTAAATGCGGCCCAGTGATCTAACCTGTTCTGGATCTGCCGCTGGTGGTAGACTGTTTGGTGGAGTGGTAAACCATTTTCTTTGAAAGTGGTCGACCACTTGTTGGAAGAGGTCGAACACTTAAAGGTAATTGTGTCATCAGGTTGACCCATTTTCAGAAGTGGTAGACCAGTTGACTCAAGTGGCAGACCACTTGGTGGAAGAGGTCGACCATTTTCTTATAAAGTGATCGGCCAATTGACGGAAGAGGCCGACTACTTGAAGGTAAGTGTGTCATCAGGTCGGCCCATTTTCAGAAGTAGTAGATCAGTTGACTCAAGTGATAGACCACTTGATAGAAGAATTCGACCGTTTTCTCCAAGTTACGATGACATGGAAGTCACCATAAGCATACCCAAAAATTTGATTGAAAGCAATAAATTTTTTTAGAGATAATAAAGTAAATAAAACTTTAAAGTTTAAACCAATAAACTTTAAAGCTGATTGGGCGTCTATATATTTTACATTTTGATACCCTAAATTTAATTAAATTACAACTAAATCACTATAATGTATATTTTAAATTTCGATACCCCAAATTTGTTTTTAATGCAAAATCATTGAACAATTATGTTATGGTATCTAAATTTTATGAGATTTTCGTACCTACAAGTTTTTTAAATTTACATATTGGCCCAATGTTTAGATTTCACTTGAATCCATAAATCTAATTCACAAATCCTTTTGAGTCAATCCATGAATACAACCCACCATAACGTAAAAGTATCAATTTAATTAGTTTGTAGCATACAAGATGTTGTATCACTCAAGTGTAGGAGTAGATTAGACCATTTTATATTTGCTTATTACGTAAAACATTAAATAAATTATGAAAGAGAGACGACTCTAAAATATTGCAAGAGTGATTTATAAGCTCATTTAGTACATTTACGGGGTACTAAACAAACTTCCACTAACTACATGTAACAAAATATGCGACATCTACATAAGCAAGTGTCAATAAATTGCTACACTGAAAATGATTGATTGTTGTATTGACGGCCAACTAAAAGATTTGGTCAAAACTTTTCCATCATCTACTTACTCTTTGTTTTATTTTTCACTCGCCTTCCAACTATGCAAATTACAGTTCGGTACCTAAACTTAATAGATCTTTAGATTTGTAAAATAAATTTATTTTTTGGGCATATAAGTCTTCAAAGTATTGATGGAACATTAAATTTTAGTACTTAAACTTTTGTGTATCACATTTTAGTACCTCAACTTTTGAAGTTCTACAAATAGGTCTAATTTGTGTATGTGTAATTAAAATACCCTCGAATAAATGGGTATCAATACCCAACTCATACACATTTAGATTATGAAATTAAATATTCATACCCTACCCAAATCCATATACAAACTTCCAAACTCATATATAAGTTTGCCATACCCTACCCATTATCAGTGGGTCTACTTGGGTTTAGGTAAATATCATTTATTAGCCAATCTTTTCAAAAAAAATTAAATTGGATGTTGACTGTCATATATCTCTTTTCAGTCAATATCATATTGTCAAGTCAATAGTACTAACAAAAGTGTAATTAATTTTAGGCTAATAATACGAACAAAACACCATAATGGGCCACATAATACATGCCCATAGGCCATCTCCGCCCGCGACAAGACGCGCCATCGCCACCTAGTTACATTCAAACAAAAAGAATATCAAAACTCAAAGGAAACAAATTCATCACCAATCCTTCATTTTCGAAATAGCATACTTAAAACACACCATCATTTTTCAAATCCTTGATCACAAGAACTCTAAAGATTAGAGGTCAGTTGTAATTCAGGATCCATATGTGATATCCACACTGAATTTGACGTTTAGTAAGGACTAAATCAATGCATAACTCTTGCTAAATAATCTTCATCACACAAAATATCTTCTCCCAAAAGCCAATGAGTGGTTGCAAAGTTACTGCCCTTTTCTATATGTTTGACATGTTTATGATATGTACACAAAACAAGGACAAAACTTCAAAATTACCTTATTATCATTTTGGCAAAATACAGCTGTATATCCACAACTATCAGGTTTGTGACAAATATATCCACAACTATCGAAATACACGAAATATCCAAAAATTGGAAGGTTGTGTGACAAATCTATCCACTTCCGTCTGAAACTATAACGACGTGTCAGACGACGTTAAATTGACTAACGGAATGCTGAATCGATGCCATTTCACCTGCCACATAAGCCAAAAAGCAACCAAACTTTACACGTAGATGCCAAATAGGCTAGTTGAATAACGGCCAAATACAGCTGTATATCCACCACTATTAGGTTTGTGACAAATATATCCACAACTATCGAAATACACGAAATATCCATTTTTGTCCACTCCGTTAACTACGTCAGTTAACTTAATGACTGGACAGACGGTCAATACTTAGTTGGCGTGTTTCTGACCCCACTTAATGACTTGGATTAAAAGAGAATTTTTGTTTAAAAAAACCCTAAAAACCACAGATGGCGAGACTAAAAATCCAACCCAGAAACACGCCCGATAAACACTGATCCTCCTCCGATCGACGCCTCCACCCCCAAATAACCCTACCCCAAGCCCAGATTTCGATTCCAACCACAATCCCCAACCATTGCATCCCTTTTACTTCGACGGCCTCCATGCAGTCGGCGCCATGGTGATACCAAGATTGAATCTCAAACAAAAAAAGTTTGAATCTAACCAAATCGCCAACAGAGAAGACTGCAGCAACGAGGTCTAACAGATAACGGTGTAAAATTTGGTTGCTTTTTGGCTTATGTGGCAGTTGAGATGACATCGATTCAGCATTCCGTTAGTCAATTTAACGCCGTCTGACACGCCGTTATAGTTTCAGACGAAAGTGGATAGATTTGTCACACAACCTTCCGATTTTTGGATATTTCGTGCATTTCGATAGTTGTGGATATATTTGTCACAAATCTGATAGTTGTGGATATACAATTGTATTTTGCCTAATTTTTTTTTCTTTTTTAATCCACGTCATTTAGTGGGGTCAGAAACACGCCAACTAAGCATCCACCGTATGTCCAGTCATCAAGTTAACTGAAGGAGTTAATGGAGTGGACGAAAATGGATATTTCGTGTATTTCGATAGTTGTGGATATATTTGTCACAAACCTGATAGTTGTGGATATACAGCTGGATTTTGCCTATCATTTTCTATATGTTTGACATGTTTATGATATGTACACAAAACAAGGACAATACATACTAATAAGCATAATGTTGCCACATGGACAATAATAATAAACGAGAAAATTCCGTTTTAACTTTTAACGTAACATAATCAATTAACAATTCTTTGTCCTCCTTTTCAAAAGTAACATATAACAACATATATTAGAATCGGGAGAACAAAGAATTACACGTTCCATGAAAAGGTCAAAGAAAACTAGAACACAAGAAATGATATAAAAAATCTAACTCATGTTTGCACATTAATTGAACGTTTATATTATTCATTTATTGTTAATTATAATGTATAATAGTTAAATTTGAGGGCAACCCTGGAATATTAAAAGTGCATGAGGGTATATGGGTAAAATCTCATCAAGGATTTATGCCATATTCCAAATCCCATATCAACATGTGGGATTTATAAGTCTGTGGGGTCCACGGATTTGGACCCTTAAAATCCGTGGACCCCACGGATTTGGCCTCCAAAAAAGGTGCAAGCAAACAACGGATTGTACCTAAATCCTTGATAATTGGTTTTTTGGTACCAAACCAATGTACCAAATCCTTGAAGCAAACGACCCCTATATCTTTGGGTTGGGGGAAAATGTTGATGGGGTTTTGTCTTTAAATTTGAGGAGACAAACTATATCTTTGGATTGGGGAAAAATGTTGATATGATTTGAATCGATTATGTGTCGACTGTAACTTATATTGTATGAGCTTATTTATGTTTGATTTTTTGTGGGCAAGTCTTTTACTTTATTCTTTACTAGATTGGATTAGGGTCAGACAAAATGGAGATGTACTATATATAATTTTTATTTCCTCTGTAATCTTCTCAAGTATAGGGAAACTGCTCTCTCCTGCCTGTGGATGTAGCTAACATACATCGTGTTAATGACCAGTTGATCACATAACTATGTGTGTTCTTTACTTTCTTGCATTGTTGATTCTCGATCCGTTCTAACAAAAAAATGAGAGCTTTGACCTTAGGATCTTCGCATGGTCTTGAGTTTCCAAGAGCGCCTTATCCAATGTGGCATAGAATTACTTAAACGACGAACGTCGATATAAACACAAGTCATAACTCTTGAATAATATCATCGAAAGAACTATTTATCCTTTCTCATTTTTTGTCATGTATATGTATGATGTGGGCCAAATCAAACTTTTCTATTAACTCCAAATTTGTTATGTTTGTGTGAACATGTACATTTTTTAGATCCTTTTCGCGAATTTTTTTATAGAAATATCCATTTCCAAAGGGCAGAATAACTTTTCATCATTCCTATCTAGAATCAAACAAACCAAAAGCCATAGAAACCCTGTATATCATGTTTGTTAATGCTTCAAAACGTATCCTCAAATCATACTTTAAGATTCATTATTAGGGTGGTATGAAAGGTGGTCAGTGGCCAGTCCTTTTGAGTAAATATCTCACAAAAAGGTTAGGTTGGACCTTTAATGGGACACCAAAGACTTTCCAATGAATAAAATGCAATGGCTTTTAAAAATTATCTCCACATTATCCCTTTGATTAAACAGTTTTATTTGCTCCCCTTAATGATAGCATATCGTCCACAAACTATGCAATGGTAATCATATGATTGTTCTCCCTCTTTGTACTGGGACAAGTGGATGAATCAAGGATCATACCGTTATTGTAACCTTAATAAACAAAAAATGCGTATCATTCTACCTTATAGTAAACCAAAAAACTAAAAGATCAGATAGGTGGTGGAATAATATTGTCACCCTGCGTACCTCCAATTAGGCAATAATGGCTGCTGAAAAGTGATATTAGTGGAGGTGTTAATTGGCTATACTGATCGGTAATGGCGATTGATTCTACAATGCATACCCCACCGTCAATCTATATAATGATTGACACGCAGATACGATATACATGTTAAGTATCTAAATGTGAGAAGTATTATGTATGAGTTACGTTGTTGCGATAACAGATATTACATTAGAGTTAAAGAAGATGCAAATTCAAATAGCTGATATAGATTAAAGCAAATAATATAAACCATCAGACACCGTATATGATAGAGTTCTTACTTTTACTTTGTGTTTGTATGTTCTTTATATAAAACAAGGGGCATTGTCATTTGGCGCAAATGTTCAGACTTTTTTCATGTATGTGCAAATTGCAATGCCTCATAAACTACATGGTTTGATGAGACAAATTCAAAATGATTCGTTTGGCTCGATATACCAAGAACCTTAAATAAACTTAATTATGTGAATTTCATAATATATAATATGTAAATGTGATGTGTAAGAACGAATTTCAGAAGGATAAACAATAATTGGGTTGCTCACCTAATAGCTACAAGTATTAAGTTCGATCATAGTCAATAATCACACGAAATATAAATTACTGCAATTCCACTTTTCAAATTCTTCCCACCGTCTAATTTTACAGTATGCGACTTGTAAGTTGTAACAGTGAGAAAATAAAGAGGTACGAGTTACCATCGTGAGAAAAAAAAGGAGTGAATTAAGTCCACTAGCCACTAGGCTACATAGACCACTTTATAGAAGTTGGCTTGTGGAGTAAAATACCAATTAGAATCAGAGTGGCGCAACGGAAGCGTGGTGGCCCATAACCAACAAGTCCTTGGATCGAAACTAGGCTCTAATATGTTTTTTACATTCAATATTTGTTCATTTCAGCAGAATTTTATGGCAAAGATATCATGTTTCAGTCAAGCACAGCTCTCACGGGTTTGAACTTGAAGGAAATCCAAAAGTGAACGGCAACAGCAGTGAATTCTGTAGCAAGATTGGCAGGTATAGACTGTTGTTATCATCTTCTCGATGTTAAACCATCTACAAGAACTGGAGAAAGCAATCACCATCATCGACAGTGTCTATCTTCCATGTTTGTAGACAAAGGCAAAAAGAGTGCCGTTGGATTTCCAGTGTACTTTTGCTGCTCTTTCTGTGTTACAGCATTCAACCTTGTATCCTTGTTTTCTCAGCTCCAAATCGCAGTGGGTCATAAATGAAAGTAACCATGCTAGCTATTTGCACAGGTAAAATGAGTCAGCTGTCATCATGTAAAGAGCAGCAGCATACCCAATCATGATCGAGAAGACAGTTGAATCAGTTATGAGTTATGACCAAATCTAGCACGACTGGAAGGAAATACACACAGAATATGAACTGCCTTCTGAAGGCGAACAAGTGGGAAGGATGACCCTATGAAACCAACATCACTAGCCTGGAATTTTGACATCCTAGCCAATCTTGGTCCCAACCTAGTAGTGGGCTGAAGCCCAAACATCTGATAATGCAGGCCCAAATAGACTTCCTTTCTTCCTTCCCAGTTCCCATACTACTCCAATGCCAACATTTGGAATTCAGAGTTTCAGACTGGAAAAAGGAATCTGGTACGAATAACTCGACTGTTGTCACTGCAGCACTTGATTCAAACTGGTACTCAACAATTCATTATGCAAGAGAAGAGAGCATGCATTCTCCCAATAGGTCATTCATTTTGCAGAACAAGACAAACAAAACAATATACCAGATGCTCTCCAAATGAGTCAGAACAGACAAGGCTCCGCAATGGAAGAACAACAATTTTTTTTCCTATTCTAAGTCACAAGAGATGACGTTTGTTTGGTTATAAAATGAGTAGAAAAACAAAGTATTTAAGAAATTCGTTATGTTGGTCCGATCTCCAATGACTATATTGAGTCAAGTAACATCCGAGCCAAATCATAATATGTAGCAGCGTATCAATAAATTTACAAAAATTGACCCACTAATGTCTAATAGAGGGTAAAAAATTAACAAAGGGTAATTTAGTCATTTTAGGTTAGACAGACCATGGTTTGAATATGATTAGTATAATTGGATGGAGAACTATTATAGGCTTAATACCCCATTTTGGCCCGAAGTTTGACGGTAGTGACGATTGTGGCCCGAATTTTTCAATAAGACAATCATGACCAACTTTACAAATTAATGGACACATTTGGCCCAAAATTTTCTTTGACCGTTAATATTGACAGTCAAATCATCTATCCGTCAGTGACTCAGCATCTAGTGTTGAAGTGGCGTCCACGTCAGCAAAAATTATTTTTTCAATTTTATATTTATTTCCCAAAATTCCATAAAATAAAAAATATGGAAAGCCAAAAAATATGAAATTAAATGGGCCCACATAAACTTTCTCCCCAATTTTCATTCCCAAAGCCCACTCATCCCTGCAACCACCTCCCACCCGGCGCTGTTCATCTTCTTCCTTTCTACGCGGCCGTTCGTCTTCTTCCTTTCTACGACGACAACACTGCTTCTGTAAGGAAGTGGTTAAGCACCATACACGGGCCTCTATAAGATCCAACATAACCTTCTCCCAACAACTCGAGTTATTGGGATCAACTGGTTCTTGACATGGTATCAGAGCTGGTTTGTCCTTGAGGTCACGTGTTCAAGTCCTCACGACCCCCAATATTAATCATTCATATCGAACACACACGATTTACGTGGTTTCCCCGTTCGATATGAACGATACTACTCCACGGAGAGCTAGGGCTCAAAGTCAATTTTATTTCACGTTCTTGATTCCTAGCAGCAGCAGCTATACAATCCTTTTATACCCAGCCGAACCCTACCACATATCACCTAGGGTTTCGATTATAATCAACTAGCTAATTACAATTAGCTACCCATAATAATTAAATGCACAGCAAAGCACCCCAACCATCTCGGCCATGCTATCTACGTGCATGGTCCGCAACACTCCCCCTCAAGCGGAGGCATGAAGATTATGAAGGCCAAGCTTGGAAGAGAGGAAAGTGAACCGATCGGCTCCCAAACCCTTCGTAAATATATCTGCTATCTGATCCTGTGTTGCTATCTTCTGTGGCGCAATCTCTTGCGATGTCACACGTTCACGAACGAAGTGACAGTCCATCTCGACATGCTTCGTTCTTTCATGAAATACCGGGTTCGCTGCTATGTGTAAAGCTGCCTGGTTGTCACAATGTAGAGGGGTTGCAGACTTCATATCAACTCCCATCTCCTGGAAAAGCCAACGTAACCAAATAATTTCACTTACAGTGTTGGCCATAGCTCTATATTCTGCTTCTGCAGAAGACCTCGCCACCACAGTCTGCTTTTTCGTACGCCAGGATACTAGGCTCTTTCCCAATTGGATAAAATACCCTGTAGTAGAACGTCGTGTCTGCTGACACCCTCCCCAATCTGCATCACAGTAGCCAACCAACTCCATCGAACTATCAGTTGGGAAGAACAATCCCTTTCCTAGAGCACTCTTTAAATAACGAAGAACTCTATGCGCTGCTTCAACATGTGCCTGGCACGGACTGTGAACAGCCTGGCTGAGTACGTTCACTGCATACACAATGTCTGTTCGTGTGACCGTTAAATATAATAGCCGACCCACTAGTCTTCGAAAAGCCGAGGGATCAGGCGCTTCAGGACCTTCAAGAAGACTGAGATGATGGTTTTGTTCAACGAGAAATGAACAAGGGCGTGCTCCCTGAGCGCCTGTATCCGCAATGATGTCCAATGCATACTTCCGCTGTGTAAGAATAATGCCTTTCTGAGACCGCGAGACCTCGATCCCCAGGAAATAATTCAGCTCACCCAAGTCTTTTATGCTGAAACGATGATGCAAAAAAACTTTCACTTGCTGAATGTCGGCCAGGGAGTCTCCACCAAGTATTATATCATCAACGTAGACGAGTGCAAAAGTAAAATGACCACCATGTCTACGAATAAAAAGGGAATGATCCGCCCGTGAGCAAGTAAAACCAAAGACGACCAGAGCCTACGTAAACTTCATGTACCGGTTACGCGAGGTTGCTTGAGGCCATAAAGAGATTTGCGCAGACGACATACTCTGGTCTCCCCCGGGCGAGCAAATCCCTGAGGGACTCGCATATATACTTCCTCCTCGAGGTCGCCATGCAAGAACGCATTGTTCACGTCAAGCTGGTGAAGAAACCATCCTTGCTGAGCAGCGAGAGCTAAAATGCAACGGACGGTGACGAGTTTGGCAACAGGTGCAAAGGTGTCATGGAAGTCAACACCTTCGACTTGCGTATAACCCTTGGCGACAAGTCGGGCCTTGTACCACTCTATGGGCCCATCGGGATTATATTTTATCTTATATACCCATTTGGCATCGATCACCCGCATTCCGGGGGGCAAATCCATGAGCTCCCATGTGCCATTAGAGACCAATGCATCAATTTCACGCTGCATCGCTGCTCGCCAGTGAGGATGACGCACTGCCTCCCAAAAGGATGTAGGCTCTGTCTCCCGAGAGATGGCTGCAATGTACGCACGGTGATCAGAAGATAAACGAGCATAATTAACGACAGCTTGCAAAGGGTACTTAACATTAGAAACATGACCTGTATGTGAAGAAGGTAGCTGGACGTCATAGTTGTTGACTAGAAAACTGGGCGGCCGCCGTGCACGAAGCCTTCGACCAAGAGCTGGCTCGGCCTCGGGCACATTATGCTCGGCCGAATTAGGAGAAGCACCAGGTGGCTCCGGCGATGGCACGGAGCTCGAAGGGGTCACAACGTCCTCGCCAGACGAGGATTGATCGGGACCAGGTGGCGATGAGAGGGCAGATTCGAGCTGCTCCTCGTCAGTGTCCACCATAGCGCGGCCAGGAGATACTTGGGTCGAGAGAAAAGCTTGCTGAAAAGGAAACTGATCCTCGCAAAAAACAACGTCACGTGAAGTGAACAGTTTATGTGTGGCAAGATCCATGACCCTATATCCCTTTTGAGTAGATGGATACCCGAGGAAAACACAGGCTCTCCCCCTTTCGCCAAACTTGTCCAAGTGGGGAGAGGTATTCTTCGCATATGCTAAGCAACCGAAGGTGCGAAGATGAGTATATTGAGGCTCGCGCCCGAAAATGCGCTTGAATGGAGTGTCATTTTGAGTAGCTGTGGTAGGAAGCCGGTTTAGCAAGTAGACGGCAGTCAACAAGCACTCTCCCCAGAAGCGGATGGGAAGATGTGCATGAAACCGTAATGCACGAGCAGTCTCGAGCAAATGCCGGTGCTTCCGTTCAACGACCCCATTCTGCTGAGGGGTGTGAACACAGGAGGTTTGGAGAACAATTCCCTCCTTCTCGTAATAATCAACCAGTTCGTTCGTCTGGAATTCCATACCGTTGTCAGCCTGTATACGACAAACAGAACGACCAAACTGACGAGCAACTTGCTGACAAAACAACCGCAAGTACCGACTAGCTTCAGACTTGAACCGCAAAAGATAGACCCAAACACCACGACTATAGTCGTCCACAATAGTCAGAAAATAATGTGCTCCACTCAAACTAGCAGTGGGGTAACCTCCCCAAATATCCACGTGTACGAGCTCAAAAACACCAATAGTCTTAATAGAACTCAAGGGAAAAGGAATACGAGTTTGTTTAGCTCGCAAACACGCGGAGCAATGATGTCTATCCGACTGACTAGAGCTAGAAACCAAATGCAATAATAATAACTTCTCAGGAGAGGGATGACCCAGTCGAGCGTGCCATAGATGGTCGCCCTTCCTCTCTTTTGTCCATACTGCATGAGCTGCCGGCACCCCGGACGCCACAAACAGCCGCAGATGATATAGCCCATCACGCTGTATCCCCATCCCAATCATCCTTCTGGAGCGTGAGTCCTGAAGAATACAAAAGTCGTGGATGAAGATCAGTGCGACGGGAAATTCCTGAGTAAGTTTGCTAATGGAGAGCAAATTGCATTTGAATTCGGGAGCCAATAAGACCCGTGGTAACACCATCCCATTACTGAACTCCACGGATCCTACACTGTCTACCCTCACTGAATCACCATTTGGGATACTAACTCGAAGATGCGACTCGCCTTTAGCCCCTGTCAACATATGTGCAGCCGTAGCTATGTGCTCGTTGCACCCAGAGTCCAAAATCCACGAGTTAGAACGAGGGAAAGTACCTGAAAATTTGTTGTCGTCAACAAAATTGGAGTCATTGCCGAGGAATTGACGCAGCTGATCCAGTTGAGCTTTGTAGAGGCCTGGAATTGAACTATCTTTGGGCGTCGCGGCTGCTGCACGGGGACCTCCTCGACCTCGCCCTTCGGATCGGCGGCCACGACCGCGATGCCCACGTCCGCCCCGATCAAAGTAGCTTGGCGGATACCCGATCAGCTCAAAACAATGATCCTTGCTATGCCCAGGCTTGCGGCAGTGTTGGCTGCGCGGTCGGTCATCGACATCGCCGCGATCGGGGGTATCTCGCACAACAAGCTTATCTTGTGTTGCGGCAAAGGCAGCAGCCTCTACCTTGGGCTTTCGATCAGAGGCAATCCGGTGTTGTTGCTCATCAGTGGCAACCATGTTATACGCCTCAGTGACGTTGGGCGGAGGTTTCATAGACAAAATTTGGGACTTGACCGTCGAGAACACGTCGTCTAAGCCCATAAGAAAGTCAAAGAGTCGGCTTTCGTTTGAGGGGGCGTGTAAGGAAGTGGTTAAGCACCATACACGGGCCTCTATAAGATCCAACATAACCTTCTCCCAACAACTCGAGTTATTGGGACCAACTGGTTTATGACAGCTTCTCCTCCGGCTTTCGCCGCCGCCACGCCAAATCAAAAATTGGAAACCCAATGCTGATTCAAGGGAGACCGAACTCACCGGTTCTAGTTCTGCTCTAGCTGTTGATGAATCGAAAATCAAAGGCTGATTGTCTGGCAAGGGCGACGAGGGACACAAGGCGGCAAGGCGAGGGCTGGCGGAGATGGCCGGCGGCGAGGGATGGCGTAGATGACGGGCGGTGAGGTTGGCGAAGAAGACAGGTGGCGGAGGCAGTACGAAAGGCAGGCGGCCGGCGAAAGAATCGCTGGACTCGCTCGGTCGGGAATGGATGGCAGATGGGTAAGGAGAGTTCGATGGAGGCGTGAACGATGGGGAAGGGGAGGAGACAATGGTCCTCGTGACCCTCTCGTGACCCCTCCCTTCTATCTTTTTATTTTTATTTTTTATTTGAATTCAAATTTTCTTTAATTTAAGAAAAAATGTGACATGGATGAGCTGTGCTGACTCACTAACGGGAAAAATAGTTAACCGTCAGTTTTGACGGTCAATTCAAATAGCAGGCCAAATTTGTCTATTAATTTGAAAAATTGGCCATAAATGTCTTATTGAAAACTTCGGGCCAAAACTGACACTTACGCCAAACTTCAGGCCAAACTAGCGTATTAAGCCCTTATTATATTAGAAAGACAGATTTTATTTAAAATTTTATATAATAGCATGTTTGAGAAAAATACATAACAAGAGTGGTATGTTATACCTATAACGCTTGTACTAAATCACCTAGCAATCAAATCATAACAGATAGATATATCTGCTTATATACCAATTCAATCCTGATGAGATTTTGAACGAATTTATATTGGGTTAAATATGGTCGCTTCCACTTCAACGCCAAGGAAAAGAACGGCATTAAATACCATAAACTTGACTGTTCACAACCGAAAGAGGTGTGGGCATGGAGAACACACATCATCGTCGGATTGAACCCAATTTGCCTGACCCGCGAAAGCAAACACCAAATTCAGGACGTCCACTAATAACAACTTGCTGTCCTCGTCGTATTTCACACAAATATCTATCCAGCGGTGGAATAAGCTGCAGCCAAGCTCAGAGTGGAAAACAGAGCAAAGAACTGAGCCAAGATGCAGAAGCAGCTACCTATCAACACAGCAATTCTCGCCTTCCTCTGCTCCTTCACCGTCATCTCAAACGCCCAGTCGTTGCCGCCGGCCTGGGCCGATGGGTTCGTCTACGAAAACGGGCCGGTGGGTCCGAACCCAATTGTGATCGAGGCGTTCTTCGACCCGGTTTGCTCCGACAGCAGAGACTCGTGGGCGCCTCTCAAGCTAGCTTTGACCCACTACGGCTCTCGCGTCTCCTTGCTCCTTCACCTGCTCCCTTTACCGTCAGTAAAATTGTTGATTGGAAGTAGTTGAGAGAAGTGATTTCGATCTTGTTGATTTCTATGAAAAACAGAGTGTTTTTTTTTTTGTTTTTGTTTGTGGCTACAGGTACCATGACAACGCATATGTTGCTTCTCGAGCTCTGCATATCGCAAACCTGCTCAATTCTTCATCCACATTTCCGTTGCTCGAGCAGTTCTTCAAGTATCAGGTGAGAAATTTTAACGAGTTCTTGAAATGGTACATATGAAAATAACTTGAGTTAGCAAAGGATGTTGCGGTTACTTAAACCGTGTTAGTATTGGGCCTTGTTGGGCCTCGTCTGATTCGTTGGATTAGGGTTTTAACCCTAAGTTTATCTATATAAGCTTAGCTATCGACTTGTGTGATAGCAAGCCGTCAAGATGTAATCCTAATAAGAGATCAGCCGTGAGCTCTTATGAGCTCACCGTGGATTAGTCTCGATCAATCAATCGATCGAGGATACCACGTAAAATCCCTTGTCTCGTGTTCTTGTTATTCCGCATTATCAAATTCTTCATGGTATCAGAGCAAACCTCGATCTAGGGTTTTGCATTCAACCTTCAGCAGTCTCGTTCCACAATCAAGATACGTCGGCCATCAATTGTCAAGGGTTTTGAGTTACAAACGTCTGGATCAATCAAGATCTGTTTGTCTACGAGGTCATTGAAGTCGTGTTCCCAGAGTTACCGATGTTCAATTCTCGTCCGGCTCTCCGTTAGCATCATCGTCAATCGCAACAGAGTTGTTGTCGTGACTCGTGACGGCAGTACTGCTATTGCCGGTTCCGATTCTCTTGTCATCACCCAGTTGTTGTTCACGACAAATCATCAGCCGAAGCCACTGATGTCCCTGCTGCTCGGCTGTGCTTCTTCATCAATGGCGTTTCTCGTTACCTGTCAAAGAGCTAAGAGTCAAGAATCCCTGGCAGTCAATCCATCGTCGGCCGAGCATCCGATTTTGTCCCGACGTCACAAATCTGCCAAGATTCTAGTCTCATGGAGTCCAGCTAGATCCGTCATATATTTGGGACTAGGTCGATCATCCGCTCGGTGATTGCTCAATCAGCCCAGTACCATTTTCTTGTTTCCGGAATCAATCAGCCGCGTCATAACTATTGCGGCGTGGTAGTCATCTTGAAGGTCATCGAGTCTTCCGTGAAGCCTTTGTCTCTGCTTTCCTACGGTGGATGTGCCAAGCCCCGTCCAACTTCTGCACTCTCGGATGGCCCTTTATCCCGTCGTCCAGCTCTCTCTCAGCATGTCCACCATAATGGTCGTGGATTTTCGTCGGGACACTTGGATAGCCATTAGAGAAGAATATATCAAAGATTGCGGTTCAGCTAAAGGTTTGTCACTTTTATCACAACTTTTGATGGGGCTTTATCGTCTTGTGTATTGGGTGCTCATTTCCTTATAGGGATTCACCCCAAAACAAATAATCCTTCCAAAGTCATGTTGTTGAAAAGAAGTTGGCAGCTGGGTTCTTTCAAGAGTCGTCCTGGCGGCGTTGCAAGAGTTTCAGTGATCATCATCTAAAGTTGTGTTTGGGTCTTAATTGGAACCGTGGTTCCATATCCTGTGTTTTGGATTTGTGAGTTTTGGCCTGTCGAGTAGTCCTGTCCGGAATGCGGCCGGTCGTCTTCATCATGGTCACAAAGTATTACAGAAGTTGGGAGCTCCGATGACTTGTGCGGGAAGAGGGGTAATAATCATGGCTTATAGCAGCTCGTGAAAATCCAACCAATGGAACTGAAATTTGATAGTCCATGTTCTTTGGTCGAGTCATCTTCTTTTGTGGAGATTTTACTGCCTTGTGTTCGTTGTGATGATTGCTTGTTGCGAGTGTAATTCACACGCTTGCATGTTCCTACTAGAAGACGAAAAAGCTTTGTAGCTGCCATGATTCTGTTCAATCCAGACTTTGTGTCCAGCTGAATTTTGGCAATTCGCCTTCCATCTTGTAGCTAGTGCGGTTGTCACCAAACAGGCGATCTCATCCGCTTCCATCATCAACAACCGAGTTCAGTCAAAGGCAGTCGCATTCATTGTGTTTTGTCTAGAAGTCTTCTCAACGTTGCAGCCGGGGTCATCTTCATCAAGGCCACTCTCAGCTGCCGCTTATTTTATTCAGTTTAGAATGTTGCACAGTAAGCCAATCTTCACCAACATCACAGTCATGGCGTTGAAGGCAATCATGACCGGCAGTGGTCATCTCTTCAAATAGCTAGTGTTGGGGAAAAACAACAGCTTATGTCAACAAAATTTTCCAGTCATCAGGTCGAGGGCATTCACGATTCATAAAATGGTCGTCCCCTGGCGTTCAAAAGGTAGTACGATCAGAGAAGTCATCGTCCCTTCATCGTCCAGTTGGCATTCACGATCTAAGAAATGGTCGTCCCCTCTTCCGGTTCATTAGTGGGCACATTTCAACCATTCATCGCTTTTCAAGCCGGGCATTCACGATGTTCATGCTCCAGCTTGAGGGGGAGAATAGGAGGTCAACATACGTCGGTCGACTACCTCAGTCATTAGGTCGACCGCGATGTACCAGGTGTGTTCAAGTTCAAGAGAAGCAGTCAATCGTCTCCATCATCAGGTTGTTTAGAGAGAGCCAGTCATCTCCAATCAACCTCGTCCGAGATGTTATTAATCTCGAGTTTTGTGGTTCAAGCCATCATGCTTGTTCTTCACATTTACTTCTTCAAGCTCGACATTCTTGTCATTCATGTCTTCGCTTGAGGGGGAGTGTTGCGGTTACTTAAACCGTGTTAGTATTGGGCCTTGTTGGGCCTCGTCTGATTCGTTGGATTAGGGTTTTAACCCTAAGTTTATCTATATAAGCTTAGCTATCGACTTGTGTGATAGCAAGCCGTCAAGATGTAATCCTAATAAGAGATCAGCCGTGAGCTCTTATGAGCTCACCGTGGATTAGTCTCGATCAATCAATTGATCGAGGATACCACGTAAAATCCCTTGTCTTTCTCAACATTCCGAATTATAAAGGTTAATTGCTTTTTGACATTGTATTACAGCCTTTTGTGACTTAGTAATCTGCTGTTTGAATCCCGATAACCCTTATTAGTAAACACATGATGTCAGATGCATGCTTGTGCAAAATTTAAGTATATATGAGAAATTGTAACGAGTTCATAAAATGGTACATATGAAAATAACTCAAGCCGGCAAAGGAAGGCTAGAATTGTTGTGTTGATAGCATGTACGGTTAGTATGTAATATAAGATCGATTATTGAGTTTTCTCAACAACTCAAATTATTGGGGTTAATTGGTTTTTGACATGATATCAGAGTTTAGTCTTTAGTTTGAATCCCGGTAATCCTCGTAGGTAAGCACATGATGTCTGATAGCTGTGCAAATTTCAAGTCTATATGAATGAATTTCTTTTGAATGAGCGTGTTAGCTGTAAGACACAAGAAAGGAGAATTGGGAATTTAGGGATTGAGAAGAGTAGAATTTAGGGATTTGGAGAATTGGGGAAGAACAAGAGAGAGAATAGAGATTAGGGATTTGAGAATTTCTGATTATTATTGCTTAACTCCCAAAACTAATGAGATGCATCCTTAAGTAGCAGTAAACCGAAATAACACAAAATAACAAGTTTGCCACTCCTTCCCCCCCCCCTTATGGCCGACTCGGCCCTCTCCCTCTCTAACCCGAGGCCGGCTCGGCCCTCTCCCTCTCTAACCCGAGGCCGGGTTTCCCACATCCCCTCCTCCTTCAGAATCGACATCGGCCTCGATGTCGAAGCCCAGAAATCTCTGGCGAAGCACCTCCGACTCCTCCCAAGTAGCGTCTTCCGGTTCCACATGCTTCCACTGCACCAAGCTCTCTTCCACCAACCGCCCTCCCTTCTTTGTCCACCTGGTCTCCAACACCTTGAGAGGAACTAGCTCCAAGTCGTCATCTGCTGTCACCGGAGGAGCCGTCAACGTCACCCTGTCCGCCTGGCCCCGGTTCTTCTTCAGCAAGGAAATGTGGAACACCGGGTGTATGCGCGAACCTGCAGGTAGCTGCAGCCGATAAGCAATCGGGTTGACCTTGTGGATGATCTCATACGGCCCAAAGAACCTAGCTGCCAGCTTCTGGTATGCCCGCCTGAATACCGAGGACTGCCGGTAGGGATGCAGCCTCAACAGTACCCAGTCACCCACCTCAAACTCCTCATCCCGCCGCCCTGCATCCTCTGCCTGCTTCATCCTGTTGCTTGCTGCAGCCAAATTGGTTCTCAACTGCTCCAAAGCCTCATCTCTCGCACCCAACCACCTGTCCACCGCATCAACCGAACTCGAACCACCTCTGTACTGCACCAATGTCGGGGGCGATCTCCCGTACAAGGCCTCGAACGGGGTCATTTTGATAGACCGATGAAACGTGGTGTTATACCACAATTCCGCCCAAGGAAGCATGGCCAACCACTGTCTCGGCTGCTGGTGGGTAAAGCACCTCAGATACTGCTCCAGGTGCTTGTTAACTATCTCCATCTGCCCATCGGTCTGCGGATGGTAGGCCGAGCTCATGCGTAATACCGTCCGCGCCATCGCAAAAACCTCCTGCCAAAACCTGCTCAAGAAAACCGGGTCGCGATCACTGACAATAGACCTGGGAAATCCATGATGTCGTACCACTCCCAAGACAAACTGCTCGGCCACAGTCTTCGCAGTGTACGGATGCGCCAACGGCATAAAATGAGCATACTTCGTGAGTCGATCCACGACCACGAACAACACCGTCTTCCCACCCGAGGGAGGCAACCCCACTATGAAGTCCATGCTAATGTCCTCCCATACCAGTTCCGGTACCAGCATCGGCTGAAGAAGCCTGGCGGGTCGCAGGTGAGACAGCTTCACTCTCTGGCATGTATCGCATGACTCCACATAGGCTCTCACAGCCTGTGCCATCTGGGGCCAGTCAAAATGGCCTCTAATCCGGCGAAGCGTCCTCTCAGCGCCTGAATGACCCCCCAACGGAGAGTCATGGAACTCCTGGAGCACTGAGGTGACCAGGTTCGAGCCAGGAGGAAGAACCACTCGACCCTTGAACATCACCAGCCCCTGTCGAAACAAATAATGACCCGGATTATCGCTCACTGCGCTTTCCCGGCAATCCTGCAAATACTGGCTGGTCTCCATGGATGCCCGTAACTCATCCCAAAACTGCGGAACTGGTCCAGACACAGCGGCGAGAACCTCGCTGCCCGGCTTCCTCGATAACCCATCCGCCACCACATTAGTGGACCCGGGGCGGTAGTGGATCTCATAATCGTAGCCTAGCAGCTTCGACACCCACTTATGCTGATCCGGTGTGGACACCCGCTGCTCGAGGAGGTGCTTCAAGCTCTGGTGATCGGTGTAGATGTGAAACTTCTGTCCCAAAAGATACGGCCGCCATGTCTGTACTGCAGTAATAATCGCCTGCATTTCCTTCTTATACGTAGACCAAGCCTCCTTGGAGGGTGCCAGCGTCTTGCTCATGAAGGCAATGGGGTGGCGGTCCTGAGATAACACCGCCCCTATCCCTCGGCCCGATGCGTCCGCCTCGATCACAAATGGCTTGGAAAAGTCCGCATGGCGAGAGTCGGAGTGGTCGTCATCGCCTGCTTCAGCCGCTGAAATGCAGCCTCCGCTGCTGGTGACCAGGCGAACCCCCATTTCTTCAGTAAATCTGTTAACGGCCGGGCGATCATGCTGTACCCCTGCACAAACTTCCGATAATACCCGGTCAGACCCAGGAAGCCCCGCAACTCAGTCACCGTCGTAGGAACCGGCCAGTCCACCATCACCTGAATTTTGGACTGGTTCACCTTCACACCCTGAGGAGTCACCATGTGACCCAAATACTCCACCTCCTGCACCCCGAACTCACACTTGGATGACTTGATATAGTACCGATTTGCCCGCAGAATCTCGAACACTGCCTGCAAGTGAGCCAAGTGATCTGCCCAAGAAGGGCTGTAAATCAGGATATCATCGAAGAAAACCAGAACGTACCGACGTAGGAGAGGCCGAAAGATCTCATTCATAGCCGCCTGGAAGGTGGAAGGCGCATTACACAACCCAAATGGCATCACCAGGTACTCATAGTGCCCGTTATGAGTGCGAAATGCTGTCTTATGGACATCCTCTTCCTGCATCCGGATCTGGTGATACCCCGCCCGCAGATCCAGCTTAGAAAAATAGCGGGACCCATGGAGCTCATCCAGCATATCATCCACTGTCTGAATGGGAAAGCGATCCTTCACTGTGGCCTCATTCAGAGCCCGATAATCAGTGCAGAAGCGCCAGGTCCCATCCTTCTTTCTCACCAGCAACACAGGCGATGAGAACGGGCTGGTGCTTGGTCTGATCAAGCCCGTGATCAACATCTCAGAGACCTGTCTCTCAATCTCCTCCTTCTGCGAATGCCCATATCTGTACGGTCTCACATTCACCGCCTCCACTCCATCTTTTAGCTGAATCTGATGATCAACCAGTCGGTGAGGAGGTAAGGCGGTGGGAGTCTCGAATAAATCCGAGTAGTGTCCGAGCAGCTCCTGAAGCTCCGGATGCAGCGCCGGCGGCCCCCCTTTCTCGATTGGCCAACACAGAATGGCCAACTCGGCCTCGCCTTCCGGACCACATTCCTCGAATGGGATGGGTCCAACAACGGTGGTGAGGCCCTGCAACTCCCAATCCTTATCCCTCCATTTGAAACGCATGGTCAACCTCTGCCAATCACTAGTCACAGGGCCCAAACTCTGTAACCATGGAATCCCCAAAATGATGTCGAATCCCTTGATTGGCAGTATATATAGATCGGTGGATATAGGCAGACCTTGAATTTCCAGAGAGATACCTCGAAGAACCCCTCCACAGCTCAGGGAAGAGCCATTCGCCACCTTCACCACAATGGAATCGGTGGCCACGGGAACCTGCTGCAGTTGCTTGGCGAATTCCTCGCCCACAAAATTCAAGGACGCGCCACTGTCGACCAGGGTGATGGCAAAACGATCCTCGATTCGAGCTCGGAAACGAAGAGTCCCCGGGGAGGCCCACCCCGCCACTGAGTGCAGCGAGAGACAGGGCTCGGGCGCTGGTGGCGCAGGAGCGGCGCTCGGCGAGGGAGAGACCGGCGGCGCAGGCGGCGCGGGGGCGGCCGGCTGGGGCAGGCGCGCGGCGGCGGTAGCTGCAGGGGCTGGTCGCGCGGCCTCCGGTTCAGCAGGCAGCCATCTGCGACCTATGCTGCGAGCTCTGTTTCGCAATTCTGCCCATGACAGGTCCGAGAGTTGGGAAGAACTCATTGACGATCGCAGGCTCTGATACCAGATGTAAGACACAAGAAAGGAGAATTGGGAATTTAGGGATTGAGAAGAGTAGAATTTAGGGATTTGGAGAATTGGGGAAGAACAAGAGAGAGAATAGAGATTAGGGATTTGAGAATTTCTGATTATTATTCCTTAACTCCCAAAACTAATGAGATGCATCCTTAAGTAGCAGTAAACCGAAATAACATAAAATAACAAGTTTGCCACTCCTTCCCCCCCTTATGGCCGACTCGGCCCTCTCCCTCTCTAACCCGAGGCCGGCTCGGCCCTCTCCCTCTCTAACCCGAGGCCGGGTTTCCCACATTAGCATGTGAAATAAAATTCATTATTGAACATCTCCCGACAAATCGAGTTATTGAGCTCGCTGCAGCTTTGATTTTGTTCCAGTGACCGGATAGAATGAAACTTAATTTCATTTTTACACGGCTATTCTGGGTGTGGGGGGAAATTTCAGGACAAGTTCTATAATGACCAAACGAAGAACCTGTCGAAAGCTTCCATTGAGAAAGAGGTGATTGAAATTGCAGCTGTGGCTGTTGGGAAATCCCTCCATGCTCAGTTCCAAGCTGCATTCGGCGACACAAGAACTGATCTCAAGACAAGGGTGTCCTTTAAGGTGAAACTCTTTTTCTCTGAGCCACAAATCCTGTAAAAAAAATAAACTCTCTGTTCGTGTGTGTCAGCTTGTTGGTGTTCATTTTCTGTTTGCAGTTCAGCACGTCGAGAGGTATTTATGGAACTCCGGCTTTCATAGTAAATGGGTTTGTGTTGCCTGGCGTTGGCTCTCCCATGGACTACAATGGCTGGCGAAAGATCATCGACCCACTGGTCGCCGCGGAGAAGGTTGAGGGCGACGAATATGATTCGAAGAACTTTGAGAGAAGTGTTTATTTGTATAAATGAATCTTCTACTGATGTACAATAGTGCTGTAGAATTATAAAATAGGAAAGCTCAGTTATGGCCTATGGATCTCTCGGTTATGAAGAAAAGAAGATGTTATCTCCCGTATTTATCTATAGCAACAATAACTCAAGGGGGACGTTCCTATTCTATTGAATTGTTAAATATAGGCAAAATACACTTGTATAGCCAAAAACATGCACTTTGTGACAATAATAACCAAATTTTGAAAAATACACAAATATAGCCATGTTTTTAAAACTTTATTGTCAAATTTAGCCATTTTCGTTACAAATTTTGACGGCGTTAAAGATGCCGTCAGTAATGTGGACGTGGCGCGGCGCTGACATGGACTCTCCCTAATTGACATGTCATCAACAACATGTTGAGATGGATGCCACCTCACCATCCACATCAACTGTCAATTGCCATGTCAGATTAAATTTTTATTGATTTTAGAGATTATTTATAAAACATAATTAATTGTTTTTTATTAATTATGAAACAAAAATCCAATTATACTTTGTCTTCAGTTGCTTGCCGCCGCTGCTTGACGATGTGCCGCTGCCGCCCTCTTCGTTACTGGCAGGCCATTGCGACCCACCGGAACAACACGGTGAATCATCGGCCCATAGAGCCTCTTCTCATGACTTTGAATCTCGATTCTCTCCTCTTTTTCATGAAATCGGATACACAAACACCACCAACACCAGATGCTGGTCCCTGCGCGAATGGGTCTCCGCGGCCAACTCCTCGCGTCGGATCGCGCATCTTTCCCGACACAACAGACAACGATGAACTGAGGAAGAAATAGGCTCCGTAATTAAGGAAATCGAGACAGAAGGGACTAGGTTTGAGAAGGCTTCGTCGGGAGATGCTTTGTCTCCTCGGGCTATTACAACTTTCCAGATCTCGTAACACCAGAGCTCAGAACTCTGCCTGCTTCAATGGCGGTTCCCAAAATTGATTTCGATTCAGAGCTTAGAGTTCTCCCTCTTTCTCACCTCGCCATACCAAAGCCACAAAACCCAAAAGAATCCATTCCATAGAAATTTGATTCCGACCTAGAAACCTCACTATTTCTCCCTTCTCCCTCTCGTACTCTTCTTCCTCTCTCCACCTCCCACTACCCAGTCGTAACGGCGGCTAAAGACGAAGGAAATTCAATTGACGAACTCAGGTCGTTCTCCCCATGGTCGGGATTTGAAATCGGTAGCGACGGAGCCCAGGAAGTTTCGATCCCGCTGGCCGCTGCTACATGTGAGAAGGAAACCCAATCGTTGGCAGCGATTCTTCTTCAACCTCTATTGGGGAGCAAGTAAGCAAGGTATTCTTCTTCAATTGCTCTGCTCCATCTACTCATCCTTGCTCTCTTCGACGACTCTACTTAGGAGAAGGAAATTGAAGACGGAAAGGGAATGAAGTCGGAGATGACGAGCAATGAAAGAGGAAAAGACAACTTTCCATGTTTGTTTTTTTGTTTTTCCATTAATTATAATAATATTAAAAGTTCTAATTCCATCTGTCATTGGGTTTGACAAAAAAAAAAGTGCCACGTCATCAAACAGTATTAGTCCAGTCAGATCAGTAACATTGCTGTTAAACTTTTGGACGGAATGGCTATATCTGTGTATTTCTCAAAATTTGACTATGTTTGTCACAAAGTGGATAATTATGGCTATGGAGATGTATTAAGCCTTAAATATATTATACCAACATAATAGGTAATTCATTTCGTCAGAAAAAAAAATTATAATATGTAATTCTTTTATACATGTCAAAAATTATAGTTAGAGAAAAATCAAATTACCTTATATGAAACTTCTTTTTTTATTCAACTGACCGAGCTCAAAACTGGTATAACTAGCATAAACCCGTTCGCTATCGTTTCGCGTTGAGCGAGAACATGATATTTTAAAGATTGATAGTTTGAATTTTGACTGAAAAATAGAGAGCTAGTCATCTACAACTCCATGCAGTCAACACCTCGATGAACTTTAATAAGTGAGAAGGGTTATCAACAAGCAAATGATTATTATATTTAATCTTGCCTCTAGTTTGTATACTTTTTGTTTTGTTTTTCTTTTAAGTTCATCTTGATTCTCCTTTTTATGGATTTTCGAGATTGATGACAGGTTTGAGGAGGTTCAATTCATTTTGGCCGGGTCGAATTAGGTTGAATACCCATGAGTTTGGGTTCAATTTCAATCTCAACAAAAAAGGAGAAATTAACAAACACGAAAGCGGATAAAACTCGTTCACAACCCAAAATTCCGCAACATCATGTTCAACTCTCTTTGATCAGCTTGAACCGAGTTTGTAACAAATTCATCACCGACCCGACCCGCAAATTACAAAAGAAAATAAAACTCACTCCGACTCGAAAAACTTATAAACACCGGGTTCAAGTCGTTTTGATCAGGTTGAATTAGCTAGCTTGGATACCCATAGGTTTGGGTTTCAACCAAAAGGAAAAAGATAAATAAAAAAGGACTAAAGCGGATAAACTCGCTTCCTACCAAAAACTCTACACACCGAGTTGAACTCGCATTGACTGGTTCGAACCGAGTTTTTAACAATTCACACTCGGTTCGACATGTCAATTCTAAAATAAGTTAAAACTCGCTTTGTATACAAAACTCGTCAGCACCGGGTCCGAGTTCAATTGTCATTCTCAACCAAAAGGAAAATGAGAAATAAAAATATTAAATAAAATAAAACTCGCACTCGATAAAAAAAACTCGTCAACACCGTGTTCAGCTCGCTTGGACCGGGTCGAAGCGAGTTTTTAACAAATTCACACTCGATCTAACCTATCAACTACAAAATCATATAAAACTCGCTCTCGATACAAAACTCGTCAGTACCATGGGTTTGAGTTCAATTATCATTCTCAAGGAAAGGAAAAAATAGAAATTTAAAAATACTAAAATCGAGTTGAAAGTGGATTTGACTTGGACGTATTATGTTGGCTACCCATGAGTTTTAGTTCAATTGTCATGCTTAACTAAATGGAAAAAAGAGATAAGAAAATACTAAAGAATATGAAACTCAGTCTAGATACCAAATTTGGCAACACAAAGCAGATTTGGTATGAATTTTTTATAGCAGTCTTGAGACACGGTGGATGGGTACAACTTAGGATTCCACTAAAAGTGTTTGGAGAAGGGTTGTGCATTATTGGGCGAATGCGAGGATTGTGTATAATAGATAAGGTATGGATCTTCGTTGGCAGTCGTGGCAAATGGTGGAAGAGGAGAACTTATAATTTCTTCGATAGTGTTTCGATATGAGTAATTGTTGCAACAGAGAAAACAATGAACAATAGATGAAAACTTAGTGGTAATAGATGTAGACCCGACGGACAGTAGATAAACACACATATAATAGAATAAGAGAGTGGGGTAAAAGAAGGATTTGAAACTTTTCCACTTATATTTGAAGGAGTTTGGGAGCCACTAATGAATAGTAACTCCAATGTTAGGCTTTTATATATTAAGTAATATATTAATATTAATTAATAGTATGTGAAGAGATTCTTTGAGTTGGATATTTGCAATGAGTTTGAAGTTTTTTTTATTGAAGTTCGAAATTTGAACTCAAAGTTATTGCAGATGTTTTTTTTTCTTTAGTAGGTGTTTATTATTTACATCCAAAAAAACACCAAAAAGCCAATAAATCATAGTTGTGTCATCTTTTTGAACGTTTATAGCTACTGTGTTGTTCAATATATTTTGAGATGATAAATCACTAATTGACTATAGTCTAAAGGTGGACACATCAACTCAGAAACGAGAAATTTGTCTAATTATTTTTTATAAATAAATTATTTAATAATGAGTCAATTCAAATCATTTATTCAATCACAAACATTTGGAATTGACTAAATGTCAAAATAAATAAATTCAAAATTTCTCAAATCAAATTGATCTATTCAAAATTTTTACTAAACATAAGTCAATTAGATCTAATTATCTCATAACTAAACAATTTAGTCAAATTGATTCCATTTTTCATCCAAATCACCTCTATGCAAAATTCATCACCTAATTGGCCTTCAAAACTTTCCTAAAGCCTTTAATAAAGTGATATCAGTATTATAAAAAATTTGTTTTATTTACCCTCTTCATACAACTACAAGCATAAAAAGTACCCTTACCAAAAAGATGAATGTATTTGGACACTCCAAAACCAATTTCGCCGCAAACCTATGTGAGAAGAACATGGAGAAGCTCAATCTCTCTGCTTTGGCCTTCCTCTGCATCTTCCTCTCGAGTTCTCCGAACTGGATTACGATTCAAGCCCAGAGTTTGCCTCCAGCCAAGTTCGATGGGTTCCTCTACAGCAGCGGCCGGGTCGACCCGGACGCCATTCTGATCGAAGCTTTCTTCGACCCAGTTTGCCCCGACAGCAGAGACTCCTGGCCTCCTCTCAAGCTAGCTCTCGATCACTACGGCCCTCGCGTCTCCCTCCGCCTCCATCTCCTCCCGTTGCCGTAAGTAATCATTTGATTTGAAGTTTTCTTTCCCAATTTTAGCTGAGGTTGCTGCTATGCCCACAAAGTGTTTGTTATAACTCCTCAAAGGGGTTTCAGGGCTTCTGATTTCTGGTTTTGGGTCCTCCGCAGGTACCATGACAACGCGTATGTTGCTTCTCGAGCCCTGCATATCGCCAATTTGTTGAATGCTTCCTCAACGTTCCCGTTAATGGAGCAATTCTTCAAGTATCAGGTAAGGGGGAAAATAGTGCAATTTGTGGTGAAAGTTGGGAGTTTTTATGCTTCTCTTGGAATTTGACCTCAATCCATGTCTAGATGTTCTGTATATTTATGCTCGGCCAATGACAAAACTGACTCAATATTGTATTCGATCGGAAAATTGTTCGCTTGTTGTCCTGAAATGTTTCTATCCAGAGCTGATGGCTCACTCAGCCTTTGCTGTTGGGTCTACAAGTTCAAGACTAGGAAAGAGTGTTGGCGTTGTCTCATGCCCATTGGTGAATGTTTATATTGCTGACTGATTTGGCTGCTTGAAACTCAGGAGAAGTTCTACAATGATCAGACGATCAACTTGTCGAAAGCTTCGGTTGTGAAACAGGTGGTCGATTTCGCTACTCCAGCAGTTGGGAACTTCCTTCACTCCGAATTCGAAACTGCGTTCAACGACAGAAGAACCGATCTCAAGACAAGGGTGTCCTTCAAGGTAAGCTCTCCACCCCTTTTCTTTTAAATCTCTTGTTCATCTTTAGGCAAGGCTTCCTCCGTCAAGGTCCTATTCGTAGATATAGGGTGAATTCCCGAACATGGAGTTAGCTCCTACAAATGATGAATGCTTCTTTTGTTGTGTGCAGTTTAGCGCATCTAGAGGAGTTTACGGTACACCAGCTTTCTATGTCAATGGGTTTGCGTTGCCCGACATCGGCTCTCCCCTTGATTACAACGGCTGGAGAAAGATCATCGACCCACTGGTTTCCGCAAAGTTCGACAGCCGCCTCGATCTGCTGCATACCAAATTCTGAGACCCTCCGAATTTGAGATGAGATGCTTAGGCCTCTGATGCTGTTATTTTAACTTGAATAAATCAATAGCAGCCTTAAGAGTTCATATCTTCCTGTAGAGATCAGAAGCTATCGTCTTTTCTGTCTGTTTATAAGCTAAAAGTTGTTGTGTTATATGAACTGACGTTGTGAAGAGATGAAATTTGTTGCCAGTTTGCTGCAGCTTTCGCTGTGTCGATGGAGCTAGTGTATTGTCTGTTTACCTTATTACGAACGCATCTACCAAGCCCAAGAAACCATCAATCACATCCTTCTCGTTGCGCAGAACAGAGATCACTTCTACAACCCGTAGCCAGCAAAGCACAGACACAGTTGATCGAATTTTGGCAAGATCGAATGAACATAAGGTCATACCCAGAAGAACTGAGTACAAGGATACAAGTGGGAGGAAAAGACACATGCTTTAGATCGCAGTTAACCTAAGAGTCGACCCAAAACAAGTTTGTTCAAACACAAAGGGAAATAATGAACAATAAAAGAATGCTTACCGTAACAACTTAAAAAGGGAGATTGTTACAGTGTTATTTGTTCAACCACAATCTAAAACGACCTAAAACACAACAAATTTCAAGACTACAAAGGATTAGTCTAAACTGTGGTTACACATATATGGGAAGAAAATGTCCTAACAGTTAAACACAGAGAATCCCTAACTTGCCACCAAACCGGCAAACAAGCGCGCGACAGAATCCCAAAATTTTGGAAAGAACAAACAAAAAGCGGATAATAACGAGCTGATAAAAACATTGCCAGGAGAAGAAAACTGCATTCAAGAGGGAGACCAGAATCCCAGTTGAAGACCGTAACGTCTCATTATCAAGCAGCCGCCTGGATTGCTGGTCCATTCGATCTACCTCCACCACGGCCCCTTCCACGGTATCCACCTCTCCCACGGCCACGCCCTGAGAAGGAACCACGAAGAAAAATAAGTGTGAAATCATTCAGACCGGACATTACAAAAGATAGTAGAATAAGGTTACCGCGGGCTTGAGGAGGAGCATCATAGAAGCCACCATCTTCCTGTTGTGGTTCAGCAGGAGGAGGACCATTATAGGCACCTCTACCACGGCCGCGGAATCCGCCACGTCCTCTACCCCGACCCCTACCCCTGCCCCTGGAATAGCCTTGTTGGTCCCAACCACCATCTTCGTACTCACCAGACACATATCCATTCCCTGAAAAAGATTGGGACATAATTAATAAAAAAGCAATTCAATGAAATGGAAATGTCTCGAGATAAAATGCACAGTATACAATAAGCATTAGGGTGTTTGGTACTACCTCTGCCCCTTGACCTTCCCCTGCCACCACGACCTCTCCCTCGGCCATTAGGAGATCCCTCTGCCCAAGAAATTCAGGTAAGAAAATAAAGAGAGATAGAAACAGAAGAAGACTTGGAGGAAAATATGAGGCGGTCGTACCTCCTCCTTCATATTCATAATCTGTTGAGGCTTTCACCTGGTCTTCAGGTAATGGGGGCTGATACCTGAATGGAACAGCAGCATGTAAGAATAGATAGATACGAGTAGTAGCAAAATATGCCAAAAATGGGTACTATTAGTCACTTGAGAAACGACCACACCTAGGAGAAGGATCATCACCAATAACCAGATGCAGTAAATTTTTTGCAACAATAGGAAACTGTTATAGCTTGGAGAAAAGCCAACCAAAGGCTGCAACATGTCCGAACAAACCAATCTGTCAACTGAACAATGCATCTAGTACCTAATCAGTAACCCCAGATCCTAAAACCTCTCAATTTAGATTCCAAAACAGTAGAGAGATGGCTATACAATATGAATGGATAGATATTTTTTGGAACCGGGCCTAAAAAGGGATACACATCACAAGTTTAAACAAAAAAACATTGTGATTTCCCAGCTACAATAAGCTCAAAATGAAAAGCATAAAAGGACTCACCAAACAGTTTGAAAAGATACATCACAGACACAAAACATTCCTTTGATCATAATCAATTAAACTCACCCAACAGAAGCTGTATCCAATTCCTTCTTGGAGAGCGTTATTGTAATCATTGACACATGCCTTGTAGTCTCCAAACTGCATAAGAATACGGGGTTGGAGGTCAAAAACCAATAAGGTCATGGCAAAAAAAAAAAAAAAACCAATTCATGTTTGGGAAAGTATGTCCTTACGGAAGAAGTCCTTCCTCGAGGGGCTCCCAAGTATCTGTTATATCAGTGGACCCAATTGATGTGATTTGATGAAGACCAACGATCCTCCTCTGAATTACAAGTACAAAACACATGCCATCATTCTTTACTCCAACTTAGACAAGGCCATGCAACTTACCTTAGCAATTAGTGAACTCAAGAACTGAATAACAAACCTTGATAAGTTCCACTATGGTCACGGTCTTATTGATGGCCCTTCCCATTGCCTTGAATACAATTTCATCTGCACCTTTCTCCTGCAGAAGGCATTGAGCACTGTTATTTAAGTCCCTCTTCACGTAATTTGTCACAAAAGAGCCGATTCATATCATTCCCATATCGAAAAGCATCAGACAGGTGCTCACAAGGCTAAGTCGGCGCAGACTATTAATTAGTCAACAAATGTCATTTTGTCCACTAAACACAACTATTAAGCCTAACAATTGAAGCTTCCAAACAGCTAGGCACTAAACAACCTTGACTATGGCGCCGCAACCTGTACTCCCTAATTCTCAGTAATTGTTCCATAATACAAACTACTACACATTCAAATCCGAAAGGGCGGAACGCTTTCAAAACACGACGCAGAAGCAGAAAGCACAAACAGGCCAAACTTACACCGCACAACAGCCAAAAACAGAGCGGGAAAGCCAAACCAGAGACACTGGAAGAACAGACTGATGGTAAAAATTGGAGAAGCGTAAACGGCGAATCCATACTTGAAGCAGGCTCATGGCGTAGGAGATATAGCTGCGCATCCTTCCCTGGCTAGTAATTCGAATCTCGTTCTCATCGATAGGAGTCTCAGCTCTCGGCTTCTCAACTCTCTGGTACCGATCCATCTGCGAACACAGTGAAAAACACAACATCACGAATCGTCAGCGAGACTGACGAAGAGACGAATTCACAGCAACCGGGAACAGGAACAGTGAATCGGGGAAGTGAAAGCAGCTTCTCGGCAAGAGACGAAGCGGGCAGTGATGGAGAATGAGAAGAAGAACCTAGGGTTTGGTTGAGGGGATCTGGGGGAGTCTGTAAATCCGCGTACCTTTGGAAAGATTTTCTTAGCAAGATAAAAGTTTGGTCGCCCGAAAAAGAGCCCTCTTCTACGGCTACGTTTCTTCTTTTACGCCCTAAAACCCTCTACCAGGCGCTTCTGCTGCAATTTATACCCTAGCAACTTCTCTCCCTGCGAACGAACTGCCCTAGCCGAAAGAGAGGACCAAAAAAAAAAAAATACTGGGAGCGGGTTGCTCGGGCTTTTCCCGGGCCAAACCCGCCAAATTTGGACTACGAAGTGCGGCCCTAAATAGAGTCATGGAGTGGGCTTCAGCCTGCTTCTCATTGGGCTTTTGCTACAGTCGACATCCTTTCTTTTTACCAGGAAAGAAAAGCCCTGAAGGATGAGATCAATATTGCCTGAAGGAATAGAATGAGTGACCTTGGTGGTTAGTCTATGACTGTCTAGAGAGATGTTTCTTTTACATTAAGAATCGATGGCTTTAAAATCTAAACCTAGATAGTGCAATATGTTTGATTTCTTTTCATCTAAATTGTTATTGATATTAGAACCAGATCAAACATATATTTGTGGTTGAGGGTCATCTCTCGATACTAAGGTTGAATAATTACCAGGTCGATCCATATTGCATGTGTGCTCATACGAGTTTAATAAATATATTTATGTGACGATCTCCAAATGACAAATTGGGCAGTTTATAAACATATATGTTGTAAAATTTTGTATGCAGTTAAAAATCTATTTGAGTAAATTGTTACTTTTGTCGGCCGAGCTCAAGTATGCAAATACAAATACATTTCAATATTTATATTAAACCGGCAAAGATGATTTAAGTATATACTAAATATAGATAAGAGTTTCCCGAATATGAACAAACAATGACATGTTTGTGTGCTGAGGAAAATTACAAAGTACAGAGTTTGGCATTTAAACCATACGCTTCATGCACGTGGCTGTGTTTGTTTGCAGATCCATCTTATTTATTTTCTCTTGGCTGGGGAAAATAATTTTATTTTTGCGTTAAGTAATGATGAGGATTGTGCTTTGTAGCATTAATTTGTCCTGCAAAAGAAAAGAGAAAGGTTAGGACTGGACATGTGCATTAATACAAATAGGTCCACCATTGAAGACACTCTTTAGGGGATAATGATTATAATAAACCCAACAAGGGTATCGAGTTCACCAGCTTTTTATTTATACATGCTAATGAATAATGATTGCTTCATAATAATCATCCAACGAGGCAAACACACTAGTATCGTGAGATTTGAAGTTTATGATTAGCTTGTATTTTACACAAGTATAATCATACAACGTATTTCAATACCAATAAAGAAAATATTTGAAAAAATTTATCAATTTATCTAAAAAATTTAGCATATATTATCCTATCGAATATCAATAAGTTCTTCCTAATATCATTCGAAACAAGAGGAATTTTACAACGCTATATAACATTGGTGCTATAGGTTTTTGTTTTTATGATACAACTACAAGTTGTACCTTTAACGTTATAGTACAAGTGTACAACTATAAGTTGTACCTTTAACGTTATAGTACAACTTTTTAAATGGTACATGTACACTTTTGTACAAACATTTTTATAGTACAACTTAAACTTGTACTTTTATTTGATGGTACAACTTTTTTAATGGTACAACCTGAACTTATATATTTAGCGTTATGGTACAACTTCAAACTGTACATTAAAGCACAAATACTTTATAACATAGTAGAAGTACTCTCGAAATCATGCCAAGCAAAACCAAAATATAGCAATCTAATTTTCGTCATTCATTCATATTCTATATATTCGATACACATTGAACAAAACCATGACTCCTTACAAAATTAAACTTCCTCGCGAGGAAAAATCATAACACATGTCCATAGGCGGAGGGAGTAGGGTTTGTGATGTGTCCTAGGACACCGGTAAGTTTTGGTAAAAAATTAATACATCCCTATATATATTTATGTAAAGGATAAAATATTCAAATTCATCACATTAATATAGTATAAAAAGTATTTTTTACCATTACAATGAAGCTCAAGTTTTGTTATTTGATTGATATAAAATTAATTTATACGCTTTAAATGAAATCTTCCATTGAAATAAATCTCTATTTGTATTCTTTTTTCTCAATTATCCTATTCAATTTTGTCCAAGAACTATGAAATCTAAACATAAGCCTCTGCTACTACTGGGTTCTCCCTTTTCTAGTCCGCTAGTTTCCATTCAATTTTAATTATTAAATAATTATTTATATATTTATATTTTAATAACCGGACACACCTAGTTTTACAAACTGGCTTCGCCACTGCGCATGTCTCAGGCTCTCAGCCTCGTTAATATCGTTGTTTACCTCTGATTAATTGTCCGACGCCATGTTGATCATATAAGTTCATAACGAAAGATGGATGCAGATTAGCACATTATAAATGATCATACCCGACACGGGAGAACATTGATCACGCGCGTTTGACAAGAGCTTTCTGTACGTCTTGTAGTTTTCACTTGTGCAGAACCAGATCCCATGAGCTTAATTAATTCCCAGAAGGAACCAGACAGGTTGTTTCTTTCCCCAAAGTCGGTGCATTATTAATTTTTTTTTTTTTTGTTACATTTTGATTTTGTTATATCCAGACTCGACAGTGCTGCATGCATTTCCTGCCAGACGTTAATGAGCTACATTCTATTTTAACCGCAGGTCTAATCTAAATTTCATTTTTTTTATGAAGATCAACACTAAAACTATATCTACGGTTGCCATAGAGTTGTTGGAAGAGATTCAAATATGGATCGCATACCAATTATTAACAGTGGTGTTATTTTTACACGTCAGTTCAAACGCGAAACCCGGCTCGTGAGCATTAAGTTTGTTTAAGCATGATATATTTTATGTTTAAATCAATTGTTAATAGCAGTATCACGAAAAGTCGAACACAATACCTCTTGATGATTACACAAAATTTTTATTGATACCAATAACTCGAGTTATTTGTAGAAGATTAATCTAACCATTAAGGTACGTACGGGGTTTTAACCATTTCATTTGGTATCTGCAAGCAGAGTAACCAACTCTCTTATCAGGGATGACAATTTCGACCTGATCCGTTTTATCCGACCTGTCTGGTCTGTTTTGGTGCGGATTCGACCCGTCCCGTAGGCAGGACAGGGCGGGCATGTGCAGGGGCGGAGCTACAAGGTTTGAAGGAGGTGCCATGGCACACCCTTGATTTAGGGGAACACTTCCAAAACTTAGTTGAGTAAATATTACTCATAATGAAATTTGAACCCCAAATCTCAATGTCAATGGTCAATTTTTTACAATTCAATCCCAACCAATTATATAAATTAATTCTACCTACGAATTTCTATATTAATATAGTCTAATTTATCAAAATGAATAAGAGGATGCAAATTATTAGAGGAAATCATTGAACTTCTTATGCCAACGATAGTCGGAAGAGAAAATTGGTTCTCATCAATATATTTGCTTGTGAAACTTGGTTTAATTTGCTACTACCTTTTGTAAATATACATGTTGATATTATCAACACCAAAAAATACATATCGATATAAAGTTTTCTGCAATGAAACGATTGACCAGCCTTCGGCTTAATTGAAAAATTTGTGAATGATTATTTGGTGGGATAATATTAAGAGCAAATCTTCGTAGTTTGGACAATTATGTAGTTTTAAAATAATTTTATTATATCAAACAAGCGATCGCATCATGAGTTATTGTTCAAAAATTATTTTCATGCACACCCTTACATAAAATTCTGGCTACGCCACTGGGCATGTGTACTCTCATCGACCCGACCTGCCCTGACCCGCCGCATTCTTGATCCGTTCTTGCCTAAATTACTTGTAATCTTAGTCAAATTACTTTGGATTTTCCTTTTATTACATCATATTTTAGCTACACTAAAGTTGTAAATGAGTGAAAACCTCATTTTCTCAAATAATTTAACTACATTTATCATAATATTGTTTGTTTTCTTGGTCTTATAATAAAAATAACGAATATTTCTAATGTTTTTCATATAGATTGCATACTCATTAGGTCGGCATGCTCGACCCATAATAAATTATCCGACCTGCCACGAGGAGGGTCTGTGTACCAAGAAACCCGCCCCAAACTTGTCCATTGACATTCCTATCTCTTATCCATGAATATAATAAAAGTTAGAAGGTATGTACGGTTGCATAAGAGTTATATTAATGTGACAGGTTGGTTGTTTTTGTTTTGCGCACAGTCTTTTTTTTTTTGTTAAAATCGGAGCGCTTCATGGGCGCCCCAACCCTTATCCATTAATAAAACGAGGAGTTGTCACCCCAATCAAATCAAAGTACAGCCAGTAATTCATGAGGTAACATGGAGTCGGAAACGAATGGACTCCCAAAGAAAAAGTGTGACCGAGGGAAGCTAGATAGTCAACTACAAAGTTTGCTTCCCTAAAAATATGCTCAATACTGACTTGCCATGTCAAAGATATCAAGCATTTAATCTCCCTCACAACAACAAAATGTGGGTGGTTTGGTTGAGCTGCTCACAGTCATTCTTTGATTGGTCAATTGCTAATTATTATTTTTTATTTATGATTTTGGAAAACCATGATGAGAGTTTGAGTTTTATTAAAATGACTTCCTGTAATTTCCCCCTCTTACTTACACAACAAAAAGTGGGAAAATGTCGTTGGTTACTCCAACCAGAATATCAATTTATGTTAACAAAAATAAAAAATTGTAAAATCATATCGAAGGTCATACCGGAAAAGTTAGCATTAGCGTATTTTGTGCTAAAATCATAACTCAACCGTAGTTAAATCAGGCTTGACATGTTGCTCCAAACCGAGCCTCGATTTATGTTCAAAAAAACCAAAAATTGTAAAACAATAACCTAAAGTTCGTACCGAAAAAGTTAGCATAAGAGTATTTTGTACTAAAGTCGCAGTTCATTTTTGGTTAAAATCAAGCTTGACACGTTGTTCCAACCCGAGCCTCGATTTATGTTAAAAAAAAACAAAAATTGTAAAATCATATCAAGGTCGTACCGATAAAGTTAATTTTGGGGTATTTTCTGCTAAAATCTTAGTTTAATCATGGTTAAATTAGATCGAACCCGAGTCTCGATGCAAGTTTATAAAAAAAAATGTAAAATCATACAGAAGGTCATTACCGGTAAATCTATTATTAGGGTAGTTTGAACTAAAATCGCAATTGAATCAGGCTTGACACATTGCTCAAACCCGAGTCTCGATGCATGTTAAGAAAAAACCAAAAATTGTAGAACCACACCGAAGGTCGTACCAGAAAAGTTAGCATTAGATAATTTTGTGCTAAAATCATAGTTCAGCCGTGGTTAAATAATTTTATACAGCTAAAATCACTTACCGATTTAGATTCTGTTGTGAGTTTTTCTATTGGACCGCCAATACGGTACAATGGTAGTTCAACCGTGGTTAAATCATTACATACAGCTAAAATCATCTAACGATTTAAATTCCATTAGAAAATTTTCTATTATACTGCTGCTAATAACACAATAAAAATTAAATACGGGTTAGCAAACTATACTTCTAATCCTATAAGAAGCCACAACAAAGCGCGGCACAGAAGTTACCTAATATATATAAAAAAAAATAGCATTCACTATCAATATTTCATTAGAAAGGATGAGACAAGAGATTGGATTGCATCTGCGACCGTCCTCGATACCGAATTTGTCCATTCCTCTGCATTCTCAGCTCCTAAACGTTGTCGGATGATTGGTCCAGTCCACGGTCTAGCATGTGCTTTTGGTCCATCACAATCAACTCTCATCAGTTTTATCGACTAGAAAATACATATGCACACCAACCGCCTTTATAACTCCAAACAGATACCGTGCTATTGCTAACTAGCTAGGGTTGGGGATGAAATTTTCATGTATCTTCGTAACTAAGAAACTCATTTCTGTTGCATTGGGTTGGGGCATGCCAGCTTTCTTAAATATTTTGTATTTGAAAAGTGGTGAGTAATTTGTTGAAAAATCCGTCTTCAACAAAGTTTAATCTTCGTAGATATCCGACAAACCCTGAGAGTATTTCATGCGAGTTTTATAGTCCTATCAGTGGCCATCAAATAGGTAAAGCAGAAGTAGCGGCTACTAAAGATCGAATCCAAAACTTCTTGAGCACAGATCTGCGCTTTTATACAATCACTTATCCATAAAAGAAATTTCAACAGAAACGATGATGATATACCTCTTTATCTTTAAGTTCATCCTAATTTCACAAATAAAAATTGGGTTCAAGTTATTGGGACCCTTTTGTGCATACACTCCGCTGTCTTTAGTAACTTCGGTGATTCCTATACCTATCATGTTCCTTAGATTATTACAAAGCGTTATTTAACCTCGCTTCTCCTTTGGTCACCTTAACGCAGTGGCAGAGCCATGGGGTATTGGGGGGTGTCCCGGGACACCCCTAATTTTTGGGATGACGATTATCCAACCCCCGGTAGTAGTTTTCGCGTGGATAAAAAATATAAGTGGTAGACTAGGTGATTTAAATTAGGATATTAAGATTATTAGTAAACATGTTTTTCATTAGACCACAACTTATTTGTTATTGTATTTTAAACACTAGTTTAATAGTAAAAATAATATTCCTTCTCCCAATTAATTTGAAAATCTAACAATTGAACCTGATTACGGGTTATCCTTATTCCCTCCATTCTATCATATCCATGGGTTTACTTGCTTCTCAAAGTAATTGATTTTACCGATTGCAACTGCAGGTGTTGAAATAACATATTTAGTTTTGGGAAACTTTCAGAACAAGTTTCGAAATTGATTAAATGATCAGTTTGTGAATGATTGTATAGTAAGATGAAGATATTTGTTGAGCCGTCCAGACACTGAGTATATTTTGTAACACGCCGTAGACTTTTGTTGTAACTTGTATTAGTTAGATATTTTCTAATTTAAAATTATTTATTTAATTTTTGAAAGAGGACACCCCTATATGAATTTCCTGACTCCGCCACTGGACAGAGAGCCATTTTAAAAACAAAAAGGTTATAACTCACTCACAACTTTCAAATGTTCGTAAAGATACATATATAAAATTTGAAAAAAATAGTATACATAATAAATCTTTAGCCTTAGCTTTAGAATAATCATGATTCAAATCGCTTCAACTTAAATTTTATATCCACCACTTCATTCGGACTTACGACTCCACCGCTCGTATAGCAATGGCAAACATCTAAAAATCTTAGCCCATGTTGTAGTTCAGATCATACAAACTAAGGATAACGTAGTACCAACTCATATCACCTCACCGGCTGGCTGTTGTTCTTTCTTCTGCGTCAACAATTAACCAAATACTCAGAGGATCATGTGAGTTCGAGTAGCCCACAGAATATATATATATATTATAACACGGAACAAAGAAAACGTCAAATAAAGGCAAATGGCCATGTGGTTCAAGGTAAGGCCAGTCGATTGGCCAGGAAATGATCCTCATATCATATTCCTTTCCTCCAACTATACTTAATGCAATTCAATCAGAATTCATTAATGACAACCTAATGTACGATAGTTGTACAACGAAGTCTCTGAATGGATCAAGTTAACTCAAAGGTTTGAATCTGTGACTCAAAGAGTTTGACCTGTATTTTTTTAAAGATCACTAATGAAGTCATTTATAATGTCAATTTCAGCATGAAAAAAAAAAAGTTAACATATCAAACAAAAGCGACAATCTTTCTGTATGACCAAAGATCGTAGTAATAGCGATTAAGATGGGGATTAAAGGGCTCACCTGGTCGACATCAGAGACAGTCAGTTCGTTGGGGGGTGGAGAGGGATGTGATAATGCGCATGGTGGCTCTCTCTCGAAGTATTTGAAAAGTCATGAAACTGGGTCGTGTTTGATTTTAAGCGATTTACTTTTCGTGCGTTAATAAAAAAAGAAAATAAAAACAGAACTCACTGTCATTGCCATACGAATCAAAATTGTTGGGAAATGAAAAAAAATGAAATCAATGGGTGGTGGGGATTTGAAGTTTTCACGGCTTTCATGTTGAGATGAGGGAAAGGCATGTGAGTTTGGAATGGGAAATGGCGGTGTTTGTGTCACATTGTATGAGAGAGAGAACGTGCAAATAATTGATTTATGAATTTATTTCATAGATGGATCAATCTCATTGCCAGAGATAAAAATTCAGAAAATATTAATAATATAAAAAACCCATTATTAGAAAAATAATAATTATAAATAGAAATTCCCCACAAACCCAACTTGCCTGCATGCTACTTCCAATCAACCACACTGCCACTGCCCATTTTTTTTTTTCAGACCTTGCCATGTGAGTTTGTTCTTATTGAGTTAATGTTTTTGTAGCAATTAAAAGCAAAAAAAATAAGAGTCTCCCCAAAACTTTCCCTTATTTATATGGTTCTTCCCTTCTCTGGATCAGCCAACCAGTTTGTAAATACCAAACCTCAAAGCAACCTCTGATTCCCTCTCTTACTCTCTCTTCCTCTGCTGCTGAACCAAAACCCAACTAAGAATGGCAAAGCAGCAGCTGGCCATGGCCATGGCTATGGCGTTTCCTCTTCTATGGGCTCTACTCTGCATCTCTCTGGCTCCCACTGTCGCCAATGCCTTCACTGCTTCCGCTTGGACCAAAGGCCACGCCACTTTCTACGGCGGCGGCGATGCCTCCGGGACTATGGGTAAGTTAAAAAAGATCGAATCTTTCGTGCGAATTTCACCACGTGATTTTATTTGTAGTCTTATCTGTGCTTGTACATAAAAAGTTGTTGCGATAAAATGTCATGTGTCCCAATATCTCTGCGACATGTTAATCTAGTTACTTGGCAGGTTTTTATTGGTATATGTTTAAACCATAGAAATAATATAAGATTTTTAATGATATATAGTTGTATACAAAATACATTTATTTGCAAATTTATGTCATCTTTGCCTAGAAATGAATATGTGAATGTTGGATTCCATCATTCATTACTTTTTCATACTTGTTGAGTCTTTGGGCTGATAGGTATATAGTCTTAGTAATTTATAATTAGGATGGTTTCACTTTTAATTTATTTTACCATTTTTCATCATAAACGAACATCATGTGATTGAGGAATTTGTCAATCTTTCTCAAATTGCTTCTTCAATTTGGCAGGAGGTGCATGTGGGTATGGCAACCTATACTCGAGTGGATATGGCACAAGAACGGCTGCCCTAAGCACGGCTTTGTTCAACGATGGTGCCTCATGTGGAGAGTGTTACAAGATTATATGTGACTATAATACAGACCCTAGATGGTGCATTAAGGGCAGGTCGATAACGATCACCGCAACGAACTTCTGCCCTCCGAATTTCGCTCAGGCCAACGACGCTGGTGGTTGGTGCAACCCGCCATTGAAGCACTTCGACATGGCTCAGCCGGCGTGGGAGAAGATTGGGATCTACAGAGGTGGAATCATCCCTGTTATGTACCAAAGGTAGGGGGAAGGAGGAGAATGGGAAATTTTCAATTTAGTACTCAAGCTTTTGTTACGTTCACAATTTGGTCACTTTTTAATTTGGAACTCTTTTTGTGTTTCTGGTTTTAGGGTGCCATGTAAGAAGCATGGTGGAGTGAGGTTCCAAGTTAATGGGAGGGACTATTTCGAGCTGGTAACCATCACCAATGTGGCGGGAGCTGGATCGATTAAGTCGGTTTCCATCAAGGGTTCGAAGACAGGGTGGTTGCCCATGTCGAGGAATTGGGGGGCAAACTGGCAGTCGAATTCGTACCTTAATGGACAATCCATGTCTTTCCAAATCACGACTACCGATGGGGAGATGCGAACGTTCAACGATATCGTGCCGGCTAATTGGGGGTTCGGCCAAACTTTCTCGAGCAGACTGCAGTTCTAAAAACGTGAAGGCTCGGGATAGTATTGATTCGATCTAAGAACTTATAAGGGTTTTTCCAGAAAATTTCTTTATAGTTTGATTTTGGCTGAGGCGTTGCTTATACTTTTACAAGGAGCTGCCCGCCTTGCGACTATGAGTCCATGCGCTTTTGCGAGTGACTTTAACGTCGTAATACGTGAACCCAATGAAAATTTCGTTAAAGAGAAATTGTGGGTAGGAATTTGGTTGGAGCAGATTGGTGAAAAGTTATAATAAGGGCATTGGAATTGCAGAGTTTGCAAGTTAGGTTGTAATTTGTATTTTCCTTTTTTACATGATATGAAACGGTTTCTAGCTTTGTTTCTATTTTTTTCATTGGTTTTGTTGTCTTTCTGGTAATTGTATTGATGAAATTGAAATGCTCATTTAATAATTGATTATCCCAGCTATTCCTGAAGCCAATGAATGAAAGTTTGATGCACTTCAGTAATGTTAGTTGTTTTAAAAAAAAAATTGGATTGTATTTAGAGTTTCGATTTTAAAATAATTTCCAATCAACTCATCTATATTCGATGTATATCTCAACAATATTATATAAATGAAGATAAAACAACACTTATATCAATTAGTTCTCACCATCTAAAAACCGGTCTTAAATCTTACAACCAAGTACATCAGAGAGTACAAAATTGATTCCACAAATCTACTCCTGGTCATAAGCCGTATTACAAGCCGCAGGAAAATACTCAACTTTGGGTAGTGAATTTGTTTTTAACTCATATTTCATGGAAAAGGTTGCACATAAACGAAAAAGGGAAATTCATGGGAGCGGATCCCCTCAGTAACCAATACCTCAGTAACCATCAGTAACCCCTTCCCCTGGCCCCCACGTGTCAGCTTTTTCTTTTTATTTAAAAAAATACGGAGGGACACTAAGGTAAAATTGCACCCCCTATTTAATGATGTCTCTGACGCGCTGACGCTGACCAGATCACATCAGCACCTTCTCTCTCCTCAAACAACCTTTAATTTTCCTTCTCTTAATCTTTAACGGACGATTTCTCACTCGTTTTAAGTCGGAATTTAATTTTTTTTGCACAGTTAGATCAGATTAATTGTGCTCTTCAAAATGATATCCACTTTGATATTTTTCAGACATAAAAAATTTGTCAGTTATTACCAGTTTATACCATATGGTAATGACTGGTATTGACCATACCATATGGTATGAAAAAATTTGTCACATCAATATATATTACGTTACCACCCAATACCATATGGTATAGTGTGGTAATATCAATATATATTTCGTTACCACCCAATACCATATGGTATAGTGTGGTAATATCAACATATGGTAAATCTAACTACCATACAATGCCAACATAGTAGAACATGGTTAATCGAATGAACACAAATTAATTGTAATTACCATACAATACCACATGGTATGAGAAGTTAAAACCATATAAAAATAATATAAATCTAATTACAACCCTTTTACGACCATAGTAAAACACGATATCCATAAAAATACATTTCGTTACCACACTTTACCATATGGTATACATTTTACCATATGGTATAGACCCATTACCATATGGTATAGACCCATTACCATATGGTATAGACACATTACCATATGGTATATACACTTTACCATATGGTATAGACACTTTACCATATGGTATATACACATTACCATATGGTATAGACACATTACCATATGGTATATACAAATTACCATATGGTATAGTGTGGTATATACACATTACCATATGGTAATGTGTCAATACCATATGGTATCGACACATTACCATATGGTAATGTGTCAATACCATATGGTATCGACACATTACCATATGGTATAGTGTGGTAATCTCAATATATATTCTCAAAGAAGGGGACACAGAAGGAGGAAGAGGAAAAAAAACTTGTCTTCTGTCTCCTGTCATTTACTCTTCCGCAATGAAGAACACCGAATGCAAAAAGAAAGAAAAAGAGGAAGAAGATCGGAATTAATTCACAAACAAATACTAAAACACAAAAGATGCAAACTCAACTCACCTAGATCTGTCCCCTCTTTGACAATATGGAGCATCATCGATTTTGAGGCCGATAAAAGAAAAAAACAGAAGGAAGGAGCAGCTTGAGAGTAGAAGGATTTGGAGCCTCACCGAATTTGAAGTGGGAGGCTGCAATTTATTCATCGATTGTTGGAGAAAAAAATGAAGAACAAGAGAAGAAATGAGATTTAGATCTGGAAAAAAGAATTTTGGAAGAGAGAAAGGAAGAAAGAGAAAAGAGAGAGGAAGAGAAAAGTCTGCTTTTTCTCTTTCCTCCATTAAAAGACAACACATATAAATGCTAGAAAAAATAAAAAAAGGAAAGAAATCAAATTTCAAAAATCGGACAAAAATGCCCCTCCTCACTCCACGTGCAGCCCAACAATATAATAATGTCATCCCTAGATCTACGGTCCGGATTTAATACTGATAGGTCAGTAACCAATGGTTACTGACCCTATCTGCTGCCGAAATTCATGGAAAATGTTGTGAGAACGATGGGGAAGGAGTGGCCGAGGATTTGTTGGGCTAATACTATACGGATTGGTAACTCATTGGGCCTGGAAATATGATGGTGTGGACGGCTGGGCTCGACTAAGTCAGCCTTATCCAGACGAGAGAAAACGAGTTACCTGATTTGGAACTTTGTGAGGATGGACGAATCTTGGCTGGCGTATAATTCATAGTTAATGCACTAATCAATACCTAAATTTGGACAATTCATTTAAAAAGTTCAGATCTAAGGATGAAGAATTAAATATCATTTTTATTTTTTTTAGTTTTCTTAATCGACTCATATCTTTTTCGTTTTAACTCGGATTTTTTTTTTGCACAGATGGAACGAGTTCGTTGTTCTCTATAAAATGAGATCCATTTTCAATATTTTTTTAGAAAAAAAAAATTTCTTGTCGCTCGGTACCAACTGCATACCATATGGTATCTTCTTTGTTTTTAATTCGTTTTTGGAAACATTTGCACAGAAGGAACGAGTTTATCATGATCTATTGGATCTACAAATTTGTGGATGAACAAATTACAGGACCAAAAAATACCACACAATACCACCCTGGTACGAGGTGTTATCTTGCGGACATCCTCCATTATGGTCAATGGACACTATTCACCAAGCTTCAAGCCAGAGCGAAATTTGCGGCAAGGATATCCTCTGTCGCCATACCTGTTTTTATTATGTGTCGAGGGACTATCAGCCTACACGAAGAAAGCGCTTGAAGAAAATCTTTTTCATGGCATACAGCCAGCGGTCAGGGCCCCAACGGTGTCACGCCTTTTTTCGCTTACGATGTTGTGTTTTTTGGCAGGGTGAATGTGCATGAGAGCTCCAAGCTCAAAGAGATCCTCAAGGCCTATGAGAAGGAATCAGGCCAGCAGATAAACTTTCATAAGTCTGCAGTGTCATTTAGTGGCAATGTTTCCCCGCACATGAAGCTGATGGTGAGTGGCACGTTGGAGATGGAGATAGTAGATACACATGACAAATATTTAGGTCTCCCTACTATGTTGTGACGATCGAAGAAGGAGATTTTCCAGAACCTCAAAGAACGAGCGAGGAAGAAGCTCAAAGGGTGGAAAGAAAAAGTGCTTTCGGTAGTGGGAAGGGAGACACTCATAAAATTGGTAGCACAATCTCAGTTTACCTATGCCATGTCGGTTTTTAAAGTTCCAATAACGAACCTTAGTCAAGTTCACAGTATGATCCTTAATTTCTACTAGGGACAGAGAGGGGAGGAGCGAAGGGTACACTAGGTGAGTAAGGAAGTCACGGTCGTCGCAAAAGAAGAGGGAGAATTGGGCTTTCGCGAGCTGGAAGGTTTCAAGTTTCAACACCTGCTTGCTAGCTAAGTCGCTGTGGCGGTTGTATCAGAGGGACGATTCGTTGATTGCGAGCATCTTACGTGCGAAATACCATAAGAATTTTTCCATTCTTGATGCACGAGTCGGCCACAATCCCAACTTTATTTGGTGAAGCTTGTTGAGTGCTCAAGAGTTCTTGATTAGTGGAGTAAGATGGCATATTGGAAATGAGACGAGTGTCAGGATTTGGGGGAACAATTGGCTTCCATTTGGAGAGGTTCGATTTGTTAGCTCGGAACCAAGGGGGATGCCTGTGGATTCTACAGTTGGTGAACTGATTAGCATAAAAGAGGAGAAATGGGACGACAACCTTCCGAATAGTTGCTTTCCTTCTGAAATTGCGTCTACTGAATCTTTGACTTCTGTTTCACTGAGTTTCCCCCTTCAAATTTGTCTAATTAATTAGCTTACAAGTTTGGCTGAAGCTTATTTATTAATGTACATAGTCGAACCCCTAAACTAAATTCTACACTAAGTTATAATCAAATACTCTAATATTTGTATGTCATATATAATACATGTATTAATTAGACAACGAGAAAAGAATAATAATTAATATTTCATTATTGATTGATCTAATGTTTATATTCTATATTTGTATCAAATTATTTAGTTCATAAATTTAACAAGTTTATATCTTGTTATATATTTTTTATTACCTCGAAACCTCAACCCCACAGGCCACTTCATGGCAGCGGGGTCTACTCAACATGGGGAGTACCTACATCAGTAACATTTTCAAGGCCTAGCACCAGATACTGGGGGGAGACAAAGTCTCCAACACTCGCGGTGCCTCCGGGAACACCAAGTGGTGTAGTGGGGTTCGAACTTGAGACCTTACACATCTCTGGCCCGAAAGACCACACTCCCGACCAACTCGGTTGTGTTACCTTCGGCTTATATCTTGCTATCTGATAAAAACTAGAATCTAATAAATTTATTATACATAATTTCTCTTCTAAATTATAAGTGAGGCATATTTGCTCTAGTACTCGAAGTTATAAGTCTTAAACATTATATATGATGAGATATATAATGTAACAAATCTATGAAATATCAACATGGCAATTCATACTATAGACATATACATTCATAAGACACTAATCGTGCTTGTTCGCTAGCCACACTATCGAGCCAATTCATGAGCTCAAAAAGAGCCAACTTACGAGTTGATGTAACACCCCCAACGTAAAACTCATTGTCGAACCAAAGGTTCATTCATGCAGCGGACTCACTCGAGGGTTATATATTAAAAAATTTGACTCAACTCCCAACCACAAGTTTAAGATAGGTTTGAAAACTCAACTAGATATATATCACTTATCAAATCGTTCTAGATTTTACTACTAATCACCTTCTCAATTTAGTAATCGACCTTCATCTGATCCCGAATTTACAAAATCCATACTATTGGCTTCATTTAGTCAATTCAAACTCAATCCAAGAGTCCTACTCAATCAAACCATCTACAATGCATGCTAGAGGAAAACCAATCATCTTGAAGGTAAATTTTGGGAATATAAAGATTGGTAAAAACCTTCAAATCACTAGAACAAACCCTTAATCTGGAGTCTCCGAAGTTCAAATCCATTAAACAACATCTAACATTACATGCGAACATGTATCAGTCTTACAAAAAAAAAAAAAAAAACTTCAAATCAAATCTTCCATCGATAGATATACAATTCAAGGTTCATTTACGATTTCTCACATCTGTCAAAACTGTAAACACGCGGGTCAACTGAACTGAATGTGTGGTTGATCCTACCTACAAAGTGAAGACTACATGATGCACACACAAATAATTTAAGCATGTAGTCCAATTCACTTAAAATTATAAGTCATCAAATGTCATCCATCAAGTAAGCTCCACCTCAATCTAATTCCTCATTATTATAAATCTAGGGGTCGTTTGGAAGTTGTGATTGTTAGAGTTGTGTTTGTTGAATACATGTATTATGCACAATACAATGTTTGGAAGTGTCAAAGTGTAAAACAATGCATGTATTGTTTTAGGTAGGTCCCACCAACAATCACAAAAAATGATGCATTATACAATCTCAACTAAAAGTTGAGATTGTTGTGATTGTTGGTTTTAGATTTGTGTCAACTTTTTCTTTCCATTTATATCCCTAAAAGTTTTTGTCTTATTCTAAAAGTTGAGGGTAAATGTGGCATTTCCCCATAAAAGTAATTTTATGCAAATCAATGCATAAAATAGAATCTCAACAACCAAACAATGTATTGTTAAAATGCATCCATTGTATCAATACATGCATTTATATTATGGTGATTCATTACTATGCAACGATTTAACATTCGCAACTTCCAAACGACCCCTAGTTATAATACTCCTAATAATCAGCAATTAATTCAAGTCATGCATTGACTTTACTCATATCATAAACTTACCTCAATCTACATCAATTCATTAACCATCACTCACAATTTAACCATCATAAAATACAACATAATAACACATTAAAAGATTTTTCATGAAAACAAAGTCATTAATACACAATATGCAATGCATGAGATGCAAACTTTTCGATTATTATTATATGGACGTACACCAATTAAGGTCAACATACACCCACCCCGCTCTAGCAAATCACCATCATTAATGGCCATTTAAATAGAACCATCCCAACGTAACCCACGATCCATTTGACCATTTCCATCCCACTCAACACGCAAATTCCGTTCGGACACCTTCTTCCAAATGACCTAATCGATGTGCCCCACATTGGAAGGGACAGTCTCTTGCTTGAATATGAAGCTTTTGGAGTTGCAGGTCAACCACTACCCTTAGGGATGACAACATCTCTACTTCTGCTGCTCATTCCCATGCATTATATTTTACTTACTTCATCACAAATCCTTTTCTAGTTTTCTTTTCTTCACTTACTGCATGTCTGTGTCAAATAACAGACCCTTGTCGTCGAATTTGGAGTACTTATAGTTATAACCACTTTGATTTTGACAAGGCCAAACCGATATAGGTTGTTGACATGGTTGTTTGTTGGTTTGTTCACTCGTTAGGTGGTTTGTTACTTATAGGTGGTTTGTTTTTATATGTACGGTTGGTCCAATCGAGTGGAAGCTTTAAGTAAAATTTCAGTTAGAATTTTAGGTGGAGTTAAGGAATTTGAAGTTTAAAGTTTAACAGAATAGGTGGTTTTGTTCCTAGTAATTTCCTATTTGTATTTCGGTAAAAATATATTATTAACGGTTCTCCTTCTCTTTCGAAATAAATATTATATCGCGAGTCATTAACAATAATCCTTCATATTTATCTAATCTCATTAAAACATGGCTAAGTTGTATGTAGAATTGTAGTAGGAGATGAGCCCATGTGTCACATTTGCTACTTAATTATCCCCTTCTCTCTCACACATCACCCCCATCCTCTTGCTATATAAACAGAGCAACTAATGACGATGTTATTGAAATTGAACGACGTCAAACCTATCTTGTTTATATTTTACCGATCCAAGTGCTCGTAGTATCACATATTTCTTAATTTTCAAGTGAAAACCACAAAAGAAATTACCAATTTCAATGATACAAAGACTTGAAATGTGGACCTTGAAAAATTGGAGATATGGAATTTTTGTAAAAGAACAATTGCTACATCCTAAACGAGGTTGTTAACATCCTAACCAAATAACTACTTCCTATCCTTCACCCCTTACATCAAATTATTCCAAATCTCCATGTGATATCAACTCAATATGAAAGCTCCCATCAACAACTAATAACAAAACCCCTTTGTGTTTCCACTACCTCTCCACCATATAGTACTTTCGGATCACCAAATATGCTAACCACTCTAATCCCCAACCAACAACTCTCTCTGCTGCATGGCCATTTGTTTTCTGAAATCCGTCAACTCTTCCATGTATAAGTAGCATCTCCATCTCTGTTCTGACTCCTCCATCCTACAATTGAAAGCAACAACCAAAGAAGTAGAAACAACAACAACAACAGAAAACAAAAGACATGGCAGCCATGGCCGGTTCTGTTCTTCTAGCCTTCCTTATGATCTTCACCATCCTTTCTTCCTCTGTTAGTTCACTTAGCCTGAACTACTACGACAAGACTTGCCCTAATTTCGAGTCCGCCGTCACCAACGCCGTCAAGAAAGCCATGAAGAACGACAGAACCGTCCCCGCTGCCATCCTCCGGATGCACTTCCATGATTGTTTCATTAGGGTACGTCGAAAAAACATTTTTTTTCTTTTCACTTTGGCTTAGTTCGATATTACCATATTGATCGATGATGTTAGTCTTAAGGTTCGAAATTAGACGACATTCTTCCATCGTCGGACTAACCTTTTTTTTTTTTTTTTTTTTTTGTATCAAACATAATTTGACACGATGTTTGATTTTTTTGTGGGGGTGATTTGAAGGGTTGTGACGCCTCTGTGCTGCTCAAGTCAACCAAAAAGAACGTAGCTGAGAAAGATGGGCCGCCAAATGTTTCCCTCCACGCATTCTATGTAATTGACCATGCAAAGGAAGCCGTGGAAAAAATGTGCCCGGGAGTTGTCTCATGTGCTGATATTCTTGCTCTGGCCGCCAGAGATGCTGTTGCCTTGGTAAGTATCTCCCAAAAGGACATAATTACTTGGGTTGTATTTGAAAGTTACTCTCGTATCATCAGAGTGGCGCAGCGGAAGCGTGGTGGGCCCATAACCCACAGGTCCCTGGATCGAAACCAGGCTCTGATACTATTTTTTTATCTAACGCAATTTTACACCTATTCCTGCAGTCCGGTGGACCAAACTGGGCTGTTCCCAAGGGCCGAAAGGACGGGCGAATCTCCAAGGCCAGCGAGACCCGACAGCTCCCAGCTCCGGTCTTCAACATATCGCAGCTCCAGCAGAGCTTCTCCCAGAGAGGCCTCTCCCTGGAGGACCTCGTCGCCCTCTCGGGAGGGCACACTCTCGGGTTCGCCCACTGCTCGTCCTTCCAGAACAGGATCCACAACTTCAGCGCCACCGTCGACGTGGACTCGACCCTGAGCCCGTCGTTCGCGGCCAACTTGAGGAGGATCTGCCCCTTGCAGAACAAGGCCAAGAACGCCGGTTCGACCATGGACTCGACCACGTTCGGGTTCGACAATGTCTACTACAAGATGTTGCTTGGAGGAAAAAGCATCTTCTCGTCGGACCAGGCTTTGCTCACCAACCCTAAGGCCAAGGCCTTGGTGCAGAAATTCGCGGCGTCTGAGGCTGAATTCGGGAAGGCGTTTGCTGCTTCCATGGTTAAGATGAGCAGTCTTACGGGTGGGCAGGAGGTTAGGCTTGATTGTAAGGTTGTGAGGTAGATTATTTTTTCTTCTCCAATTGGGTTGGATTTTTTATGGGTTTAATTAAGGTTGGTTGGGAAATTTTGGTTCATCTTGTGGACCGGTTTGAGTAATTACATTGGTGTTGTCTTGCACTGTTGATCGATGGAGTCAAATGTAAAATTTGGGCCGCTAAATTGGGCGCCAAGAGAAAGTTGTCCATTTGTTTGTCAATGTGATTTATTGTTATTCTAATAATAATTACTTGGATTGTGATTGCAAGTTTGATGCCATGAATCATGATCGTATATGTTGTTGGTTTATTATAACTTCTAATGCACGATTAGTTAAAAAAAAGAAGAAGATATGCATGGGTTAGGAGTGCTAGCTATAACTAATTTGGGATGACTTGTGACTACAATGATTAAGATTTAATGATATGCTAGGAATATTAATTAATAGAATTGCATTTTAATTATATCACGTTCGTTTGCTTCTTAATATACGAATTCAATCTCGGACCAGCTCGAATTTCCTAACCCTAATAGGCTAAGATTATGACTGATCGACTTAAGACCTTCGTGACTTTATTCGTCTAAGAGATACACGTTGACAAGACAACAAAACACAAGATTTTTTAGCCAAATAACAAAACACAAGATTATTGATCCTAGATCTTTCTTTTTTGTCATTAGATCTCTTGATCAAAGAGAAAAGAAGATTATGTTCCAAAATACAAATGCTCTATAAACTATGGAGCCATGAAACATAGTCGAACCTGTGAATCAACCGAGGTGACAAAAACAGAGTTTTTCGAGCCACCAAATGAGCCTCTCTGTTACCTTGACGACCAACAAACCGCAACACCATCCCAACCGATTCATCCAAGTGCAGAGCAATCTCCCGAAGAATTGCACCAGTAGTAGAATCCCAAATCTGACGCTTAGAACATTTGTCAATTATGACTTGAGCATCACCAGTCACGACCACATGTGTCCACCGTCGATCCTTACAAGCCAAAAGACAATCTCGGAGTGCCAAAGCTTCCAAAGCTGCCACCACTACTCTCAAAGCGGTACGAAGAACATACCCTGCAAAGCCATTAGTGGAGGTTGCAAAAGATGTTTTCTCACAATGCGCAATGTTTGAGTTCAACCCAATGATTCTCCAGAATCGTCGAGCTAGTGGGCAGTCCAATCCAGACTGGGCCTAGATCTAGTTTGACAAAATTCAATTTGGGGCCTTTTAGCTAAATCCAGCCCAAGCTCATTCCCGGCAGCCCAATCCATTTTCTAAAGGCCGGGCCGGGGCACCAAATTTGCAGAAAAAGGAGAAACGATCCGGACTGCGCAGTCGTCACGCGTCGGAGAAGTAACTCCTTAATGGGAACCCAAAACTCATAGTCATTGACTTCGACTTCCGGCAAAAACAAAAACTCGCCTTCCTCAATTTCCTTTCACGCGTTGGATTCGATGGCGGACTACACAGTCCACGAATCCAACGACCCAGAAAAACAGGGGAAGCCAGAATTTATTCTTCCCGTTGAAGACGACGAAGAGATGCGGAAGCTGCTGGTTCCCGACCCGGGAAATCCTCGCCGCCAGTCCTCCTTCCGCCGTCGAAACCAACTTCGCCTCCTATTTCGCTCCAGGTTTGTCCAAATTGATCAAGTTTTCCCTCCTTTCTCTTGTAATTATCTAATTTTTCATTTGGGGGTTTGTCCACAGATTTTGTGAAGCCAGGGCACGACCAGTACGTTTACAGACATGCCAATGGGTAACCCATGATTTCTCTCAATGTATACAGTAATGGGTTTTTGTTTGTTTGATTTTTGGTTTTGAGCTCTGTGAAATTTTACAGGCTGTGTGTGATTGGTTTGGCTCCTGGCCATTTGGTGTTTAAGGACGAAGGAGGGATCACCGCCGTCGATTTCAACGCAAGTCGGATCGTAGCGGTATGAAGGTCACTGGGAAACGCAAAGAGGTTACAACTTTAACTCTTTGAGTAGAAGGAATGATACTTCATTCTGTATAGAGCTCTTTCTGGAGTGAGTTAATTGAAAGTTGTTTTCTTTTTGGCCGAATGCCCAGCATTTTGAGTCCAATACAGCAATGTGTAAAGTTAGCACAAAAGGGGATTCCTACATTGTGATGTTAGAACTGGTTTTGTTTCATCAAAATTATGGAAGATTTTAAGTTCTATGTTGGGTAATGCTTATTATGATCAGGTGTTGTGTGAAAGGTTCATGGTTGGACGTGAATGAGAGGCTCATCAAGCAGCCTGGTTTGGTCAATACCTCGGTGAGAAATCGCGATTATCTGTTCATCACCGAAACTCATCCAAGTGATGTAGCCTTATTGTTTGAGATCTGCTGACTTTGTCTGCAAATCTGCCCACAACTTGTTTGCTTCAATTTCAAGTTGGTTTCGGTGCTTGAATTTTGCAGGCGGATAGAGAGGGATATGTTGCCATCATCATGCCAAGGCCAGCAGACTGGTTAAAGGTCTAGGCTTCGTTGTTGAGTCGCGAAGAGTATGCAAAGCTGAGAGAAAAAGGGTGCTGAACTGATTGATGGAATCTCTCCAGATTCGATGAAATATCAAAGTCAAACCACTCGCATTTGGGTTCAGCTTGCTGCTGTTATTGCAGCTCAGGTTTGTTCTACAGGGTTTGGACCCTGGAAAATGTGCAGACTCAAATGCTGTTTCACCACTTGCTTTTCGGGGTCAAGTGGCTTCCAAGTAGCAAGAAGGAAGCTCACCACATTGCTGTTGTGTTAGCCTGTAGCAAATTGAAATTTATGTTAGGGATTGAGTTTTGCGGATTTCTTGAGAAGTTGAAATGAAATGAGGTATGGTTTGGTTTAAAAAAAACTGCCTTTCTGAGTGTGATCAGCAAGTTAAGATTATTACCTAGTACTGAAATTGACTTGTCAGTTCCTTTTGGAAACTGAGGAGGATCTCTATATTTAAACAGCATAAACAATAAGGTATCATCTTGGCTACATTTTAAATTGTACATTGAAATCACGAAAGAATCTCAAACTAGTTAAGAATTGATTGCATATTACCTAGAAACAAATTCAATGGCGGCTTTCAATTGCCCATCTGGAACTCTATTTAGCTAATCAATCTTTACTATCACCATCATAATCCTTCACCTTTTCCTCTTTGCCCTCAAACCCGAACTCTTCCTCCCCAATCATCATCTCTTGCATTACGAACCTCCTCGACCGATTAATCGTATGAAAGCACAAATACACATGTTCCTCGAGCTCTTCTAGCTGTTCAAGGTAGCAAGCATCGTGGTCGCAGAGCTCCCTTACCACCAGCCTCAACAGCTCCTCGTTCTTGTTGTTCCTCACACACATCGCGGAGAGCACTTTGCTGTGCTCCGCCTCGTTGTTCAGGCTCGTTGCTAGCCTGCTCATTGTGTCGAAATCGTTGATGAGGATGAACGTCCCCTTTGCTGCTAGATCCAACTGCCTGCACACTCTCTCCATCAGGCTCACATTGAGCCGCCCATGAATAACCAACGATGCTCTCCTCTTTCCTTTCTTGGCCAACAAGCAAGAGGATGAACAACCTACAATAGCTGGTGCCGCCACAATCCCCACAAAGCTATGTAAGGCAATCACAAGCATGGAAACCACTAGTGTCATGTGGAGGACCACTAGCCCACATCCACCAACCTTCCTCAAGATCCGATTCGCCTTGGCCCTCCTCCGAATACTCTTCTTCTTTCGAGTCAGCTCTCGCAGGAGCAACGTGTTCCCATTATGAACCTCTTGAAACTGGACCGGTCTGACGAGACTCAAAGGGTTCGCGTGCCTTGCGTACGAAGCAAGGTCTCTGTACATCCTTGCAGAGACCTTGCAGGTAAAACCTTCTACCCCCTGGCTCGTCTTGATCACCCTCGTGATATTGGCATAATGCAAGCGAGTTCTTTGCACCGACAGGAGGAGCAACTCGCAGAGATCACAGGCTTCTGAGCTCGACTCGAAGTAGTCGATCAGAAGCCTGTGACAGTCAAACCTTTCTACTAACTGGGTGATGGTTTCCTGCTCCGGCTGGGGCCGGAGTAGGTATCCCGGAGGTATGGTGGACGATGAGGATGATGTGGAAGAGGAAGATGACGAGGACGAGTGGCGGCGGTCGATTAGCTTGGTTTGGAGTTCCGTCCACATTTGTACATAAGACTCCGTGCGGAATGCTTCCTTGTACTCCTCGCTCACATTTAGCTTGCTCCCCAAGCTACCGGATGAACCCTCACTCTTCGAAACCCCTGAAGCAAAACAAAGAGAGGAAAGACCCATTAAGAAAAGGAAAAACTACAGAGGATCGTGAAAACAGAGGAAAGTGTGGAAAACCCACCTCGGGGAAGGAGGAAAGATCGCAACTTGGACCATGAAAGCTTCGCCATTTTTGTTTATGTGATGAAAGGCGAACATGAGTGATGTTGGCTGCAGAATTTGACGTGGTGATTCTCTGGATTCAGAGTGTTTTTTTTTTCTTTTTCTCTTTCTGAATTGATGAAGTGAGGAGGTTTTATATAAGGGGGGAGGAGAGGGAAATGGCGGTGTTTGGAAGGAAGTCGGTGGAGAGAGAGAGAGAGAGAGAGAGTTGAAGGTGACAGTTGGCAGTTATGGGGAGGCTCCAAACGAAATTGGTTATGGCTTTTGGGACAAGGCAACAACAAAAATTAAGGATGTGGCATGTTTGGTACACGTAGGATTATGTAGAGCCAACGTGTAAAAGCCTGGTGGAGAGAAAGGCTTGTGGGATTTGTAAAGAATCTAATAGAAGCTAAGCTAGAACCCTTTTGATTAGAGAAGTGTGCTCTAAGAACAAGGCAACACTTTTGCTCGTGTCAAGGTTCAAATGAAGCTACGAATTTCGTACAAATATTAATGTTTTTGATGAAAATTATGTCCTTAGAAATTTGAAGGGCTAATACTACTATAATATTCGAACTATTATAAAATATCACTTGCATTTTATTCTTTTCAATATTTCATTTATGCCATATCATATGTTAGTTTTGTGTCATTTACGTACTCATGCTTTTGTTGATCGCTATAAATTACGAATGACCAGACATGTTCTCTTAGCGACATTCAGGGGCAGACCCAGGGACATTTAGGGGTGTCCCAGGACACCCCTAAATTTTGGAAGATCGATTATCCAACCCCTGGTGGTAATTTACGTATAAACAAAAAAAAAATATAAATAATAGTTCGGGACACCTTGAAATTTGAAAGAACGATTATACTACTCTCGTTTGTAGTTTGCGTATGGGAATATAAGTGGTAGCTTGGGAAATTCAAACCTCGGACACTACTATTACTAATAAATATAATTTTCATTAGGCTACAAATTTTTTATTGTTATATTCTAAACACTGTGTAATAGCAAAATCTTATTCTCTATCTTTAATTATTTTCAAAACCTAACAATTAATCTAATTACAAGATGCCATTAATTTGTATTGATTTTATGGTTGTTCGACAAGTGTTGAAAGTGTTTTTTTAGCTTTGAGTTACATCATGAACAAATTTGGAAGTAAAATGTGCATGAGTTCGTGAATGATTGTTTAGTAGGATATACCGAGACAAATTTGTTGAGCAGTGTAGACACCAAGTGTATTTTATAACTTTTTTTTTAATATGAAAATACATCATTGAATTTTTTTACCTTGTGCGAGTTGGATATTTTCTTATTTAAGAATAATATAATTTTATTAATTATTAATTATTTAATTTTACTTTATTTTTTGAAAGATGACATCCCTATGTAAAATTCCTGGGTCCATCACTGCCGACATTGACCAATGGTGATGTGGCACACGTAGATGTTGGCGAAGAACTGGGGAAGAAGGAATGAGAAGATTTTAGATAGATTATTTGTTTTTTTAATTATTATTTTGTTAAATAAAAATTAATTCTAAATATCATGTCAGATGTCGTATCAACACTTACTAAACTTTCAGTTAAATATTAACGGTCAATGTCGGTCAACATTAACAGAAAATATATAATTCAAAACAGAAATGAAATATTGAATGGAATAACACACTAGTAAGTAGTGACATTTTGTTCATAGTTCAGGTATTGTAGAGTACTAGTAAAAAAAATTATTATCTTACCAAATAAATAGACAAAAAGGTTATTATCTTATTGTAACATCTTCTTCTACAGGCCAATCCGTTTTACATAGAGTTTCGTATAGCATTTTCTTTTGGGATTGCAATAGGCAAAATACACCAACATGGCAACAACTTTCGAGTTTGTGACAATAATAGCCACTATTGAAGAAATACACAAAATAATCTGAATTTGGAATGGTTGTATGACAAATCTAGTCATATAAAAGGTGTTTATTTTTGGATATAATGTGTGATTTCATTTCACTGAATTACGATTTCTGGTCTAACCAGCCGGAATTCCTAGATCTGACCAGATATTACATATGCTATATATTGGCCCCTTGCCGGCCGATTTGGTAATTGGTACTGGTTGTACAAGCCGGCAGGAAGCCGACATGACAACACTGGAGGACACCATTAAAGAATTTGATATAATTTGCTATTTTGTGAATTTCTCCAAAAGTTACTATTATTTGCAAAAAAAAAAAAAAAGAGTTGTGCCTATACAGATGTATTTTGTCATTCCAATATGATGATTTTTTAAGAGATCGCTCGTCTTTGTACTGTTCTACTATGAGTACATTTAACTTCAAAGTTATAACAAAAACTCTTTCATTTCACCCCAAAATACATATTGTGCAATTGTTTCTTTTTTGTTGAATAAATTATAAAACATGAAATTGTTTCCAATGCCTCATAAATCTCTCTTGTATTTTGTTGTATTTTGTCGATATGAGATCACTTACCAATTATGTATTATGTCTCCTCTAATAAGCTTTTTTTCTCCCGTTTAAACATGACTTGGTAAGTTCTCCAACACAACCTTTGTATAGCGTATTCATAGGATTACTTCATTTGCAAGGTTTAGGTATTCCCAACTACATGCATTTTCATAAGTACAAAACAAATTCTAATGGCCAGGAGAAGTTTGGAGATGGGTGTGATGATGAGGCAAGATTTTGCAGAGGTTGCTCATACGCAATATTAGTAGTAATGTGTGTGTTTTCTTTCCTAGTACCTGGTTTTCTGGAAGGGGATTTGGTTTGCGGCTGGCGAGTTCCTGACTTTTTATGGGTTTAACTCGGTCTTGTCTTTACTTGCCTCCCAATTATCGTTAGATTTTGACTTTACAGTTGTAGCTGATGACTGATGAGATATTGCAGAGATGGAAGTAGTAAAGCAAAAGCAAAATGCATAACAGAAACCGCGTGCAGTGGATTGCTATGCAGTTGTTTCAGTAATGGATCGTGAACACTGACCAGTTCACATTCAGAAATTAGAGCAAGAATGAGGAGCCGTGCAAAGAGAGGCTTGACCGCTTGAGTTTTTGTCACACTTCCGGCGAATTAATCCATCACATAATTTCATACAAATAATAATAATAATAATAATAATAATAATAATAATATTATTATGAAGGGATCATATAAATAAGCTATCATGGTTATGTCTTCGGTGCACTCACTTTTTTGTGGTGCATTCAAGGCACCCACTTCATAATCGTCATTTTAAGCAGGCGATTCATGTGAAAACGATGGCAATCATCACTTGTGGTATGATGAACAAGAACCATATGAATTTGTAAGAAAATCATTCAAGATTGACTTTAATTTGAATGATTTAAGGTTTAGGAATTTAGGGTTAACATTAGGGTTTACAATTTGAGATTTTGGGTTGGGATTCAAAATCGAAGATTAGTAGGTTAGGGTAATGCATTGATTAGTTGTGATTTTGTGTTATATCATCATACTAGACTAATGTTACCCATTAAATTTCAAACTTTGATGTATTACGACCACTTTTAGAGTTGGGTGCATTCAAAAAAGTTAGTGCACCGAAGTAGCCACCAGCTATCACTATCTCTAGTGGTGTCTTTAGTTCACTCACTTTTTTGGGTGCATTCAATGCAATCGCTTTATAACCGTCATTATAAACATGTGATTCATGTCCAAATGATGTCAATCATCACTTATGATGTGATGAACAATAAAGCACATTAATTTGCACAAAAATCATTCAATATTTGCTTTAATTTGAAGGATTTAGAGTTTAGAGATTTAGGGTTAGGGTTTATAATTTGGGGTTTAGGGATAGAATTCAAAATTGGAGGTCTAGGGCTTAGGGTAATCCGTTAATTAGTTGTGATCATATGTTATATCATCATATTATACTAATCTACAAATTAAAATTCAAAATCCGACACCTTAAGACTAGTTTTTGAGTTGGGTGCATTGAATGCACTCACTTTTGTGAGTGCACCGAAGTAGTCACCTATATATATATATGTATTCGGTGCACCCACTTCATAATTGTCATTCTGACCATGCGATTCATGTCAAAACGGTATCAATTGTTGCTTATGATATTATGAACAAGAAGCACATGAATTTGAAAAAAATTAATTCAAAATTTACTATAATTTGAATGATTTAGGATTTAGGGATTTAGGGTTAGGGTTTAGGTTTACAATTGGGGATTTTGGGTTGGGATTCAAAATTGAAGGTTAAGGGGTTAGGGTGTTGGATTGATTTGTTATGGTTCTATGTCATATCATCATATTATATTTAGAGTACTAATTAAAGTTCAAAATTTGATGTATTATGGACGCTTTTAGAGTTGGGTGCACTGAGTGCACCCAAAAAAGTGAGTGCACCGCTTGTAAAGTTGTACCTTAACATAATGATACAAATTCCTTTATGGTACAACCTAAACTTATACATTTATGTTATGGTACAACTTCAAGTTGTACATTAAAGCACCAATGCTATATAGCATAGTAGAAGTGCTCCAATTGTAAACCTAAACCCTAACCCTAAATCCCTAAATCCTAAATCATTCAAATTATAGTAAATTTTGAATTAATTTTTTTCAAATTCATGTGCTTCTTGTTCATAATATCATAAGCAACAATTGATACCGTTTTGACATGAATCGCATGGTCAGAATGACAATTATGATGCGGGTGCACTGAGTGCACTCGAAAAAGTGGGTGCATCGAATACGCCACCATACATATATATATATATATATATATATATATATATATATATGGTGACTTCTACGGTGCCCAGGGCAAAAGCCGGGTACGGGTACCTTGGCCGATCTTAACCGTTCGTTTTCAATCTCCACGGCTCACGTTTGTTAAACCTAACTGCGCCACTAAATAACTAAACAAATTACAAAAAGCCTCCTCCGCGTTAAGTTTGTTTTCATCCTAGTCCAACTAACTGCCCCGATTAAATTAAATGGATTAAGACCCAAACCCAATTGGGTAGACCCACTGCCGCCCAAACCAATTTCCAGTCTCCCTACCAATTACACGATCCCTCTCTCGTCTTGGAGGGACGCCCCTTCACAGTTCCAAGAGAAGCTCCCCATCCACATTCGACGTAGATTGAATTTCCCAAAAAAATTTTGTCTTGTTTCTTCTTCGCCATTGTATTTCCCCTGGCCTATCTCTTTCTAACACGATTACGGCGACCATGTCTATTATTGTGTTCATCGAACTTTTCATTTGCAAAAGAACCCTTGAAAGAGGTTTGCTAACCCTAGGGTTCATGTCCCTAGTGCTTTGTCATCTTGTCTTAGCGTTATTGTGATTTTCTCGAGCCTTATATCTCTCGGTGAAATTTAGGTTTCCTGATATGTAGTGTTCGTCTCGCCCAGAGGATTGAGGAAGAAGATGAAGAACACATAATTTGATTCGAATCGGATGGAGAGGTCTCCTTAGTTTGTGTTTATGTATTAACGGTGCGTTTAGGACTAATTCTAGTTGGACTGGGTCTGATCATTGATTTTTGCAGGCTTTTAAATAACATTCAAACGTGGGCTTGTACATGACCCATGCAATATTCAAAAGTGGGCCTGGAACGTGCGAGCCCATTAGTTTTCTCCTGCGGTATCAGCGCCAACCCTAGTTTAACTAGCTTTAGTTACCCTAGTTTAACCTACACGAGTTAACATCATCATTACTACATATCTTCCCAAATCTTCTAACTCTTGACATTCCAGACTCAACCGTCTCCATCACACGTCTCCACACTCAACCCCCACGATCACTTTTTCTTACACCTACAATCTCTCTTTCCCTACAATCTCTCTTTCCTCCATCTTCACCTTCCCTTGTTCCTTCTTCCTCTGACTCCATGGCAAACATGAGCATTCTAACTCTATCAAACGACGACTGCCGATCCACCACAAGTCTCGCGGACTATCTTTCATTCACGAGCAAGACATCTATTGTGGCCGAGTACGAGTTCATCCACCTGTCCCCTTTCCCTCAAGAAGTGAAGCAGCTAATTAAAAATCTTGGCTGGGAAAAGTTCTTCGATCTCCGGAGTCGAGGAAGCACCAGTTACTGCCCGCATGTGGTGAGGAAGTTCTACCACAATTTAGAGTTGTCTGGTCCCTCCGATTCTCATCTCGTGTCGGTCTTCCTGGGTTATAGAGCCTGCTTCCAGCCTCATCAGTTTGCTGAGATCCTAGATCTCACCGCCGCAGGACACCACATTGATAGCAGAAGCGATCTTCGGCGGCTGTACGATTTTGATTTTGAAGTTGAACTGGGGAAACTGACGAATGGGCGCATCCAGGCTTCTTTCCTCCCAGATCCTCTTCGATTCCTCCATTGGATGATCGTCAACTGCTTCATGCCAAGGTACAGTGGTCATTCGATAATTCGTAGACTTGACCTGTTTATCCTTGTGCAAGCTCAAAGAGGTGTTCCTCTTAACCTCGCATCTCTCATGTGCGTGAACATGGTTGAGGCTGCTCCTAGAGGGGAAAACTGGTACACTGCCTTTCCATATGCCACCTTCTTGACCACCTTTCTTGGAAGGGTTGGGATGGATATGGGGGTTTATGCTAGGGAGGACCATTCCGCCTATTTGCCAGTCTACCGTATCGTCGAAGTGACCAATACTTTTTATGACCTTCGACATACGGAGCATGAAGAGACCCCTGAGGCATCCTCAAGCAAACGTCCTCGGCTTACATGAGAGTCGATTGATGCAGGGCGGGGTGGAGCAGTGAAGGGGCCAGCATTGGATGTGTTTTGTTAAGAAGTTTACTGTAAGGCTTCGTTGTTTTTTTTTTCCAGTCTTTTTCTCCAGCACTCAAAACTGTCAGGTACTGAGGGGAGCCAGTACATCATCTGACTAGGAAAGTCTCCCATTTTTTTTAATTATCCAGACAAATATTTTTCTATGCATGCAGTATTTTGTGAATTTGCCATGGCTAATTTCCCTAAGACAGGTGACGAGATGCAGTAATGGTCATCCCTAAGCAAGGAGGTGCAATTGCATCCTACACTTGCTATGATGTGAGAAACTATTGCAAGGGTGCAAATTTGGTTGCAATTGGAATTGGCCCACGAGTGGGGACTATTGATGAAATTGCAATGTTTTCTCAAAATTATAGAAGTGGAAGTAGGGACTACCTATGAAATTGCAAATGAATTTCATTGGGGGAGATTTTAATCCGCTTTTGTTCTAAGCAGTTCCAATTAGGTTGATTATAATGATTTTTTATCTATGGTGATTTTCCCCCTTTTTCATCAAGACTCATGCTTCTTTTATCCCCCTGTGGATCTATCATGCTTCGTTTATAGTAAAATATCTTTTTAATTATACGCAATAAAGAATCCATTAATTATGTATGCCTTTTTATTGTATTTATTACTACAATGAATTCTCTGACTAAAAGGGGAGTGAAAACATCGTTGGTGGAAATTCAAGGAATGGAATGATAAGGGCTGTGCATAAATTCAATTTCTGTAAATAATTAATTTTATTATTATTAGTTAGTAACGTCATTAGTTTTAGTTAGTGGGTTAGTGGCTCCTACTTTGTAGCTTCAATCTGTTCAAGAGTTGGTACTTAAGCCACTCTCCTCATCAATGTAAATCACTACTTTCAATCCTTTACATGGAAGCCTTTCCATATCCTAGGAACATTAAATTAATTATATAAGAATTTTCTATCTGCCTTGTACTGGGTTTGGTCATTATTTATACTGATTGGGAGCCAATCAGTTTTACCTTTTGGGTTACCTATACATGAATGCAAATTTAATTATACGATTGGGAGCCAATCAGTTTTACCTTTTGGGTTACCTATACATGAATGCAAATTTAATTATACGATTGGGAGCCAATCAGTTTAACTATACATGATCCCAATTAAACCTCTCTACAAGATACAATGGCTTGAAGCCTTGAACAGAAGCAACCTCACTCACAAGTTGGAAGCTGGAATTTTGGTGAAGTCCCTTTGCCATTTCCACGAAAAAACAAACCAAACCAAACCAAATATAGAAAGCATTCACAATACCAAAAACCAAATATAGCAAGCATTCACAATACCAAAAACCAAATATACAAAGCATTCACCAAACCAAAAACCAAACCAAAAACCAAATATAAAAACCATTCACCAAACCAAACTAAAAACCAAATATAAAAAGCATTCACCAAACCAAAAACCAAATATAAAAACCAAAAATAATAAGCATTCACCGAACCAAATAAAAAACGGTTGTCCATCATCCTGAGAAAAAAAAACATAACTGTTGTCCATCATCTTGAAAACTAAAACGCAAACGCAAAATCAGGTTGTTCTTGGGCTCGTTGACTGGGTTTCCTTGTGCTCTTCTCTTTCCTTTTTCCTCTTTTCATGGGTTTCTTGTACTCTTCCACTGCAGCTTCAACTTGAGGTGCAACTCTTCTTGCTTCCGTGAGCACCATATGCCTTATGTAGTTCATGGGCTCTCGAACAAGGTACAAAGCGATCTGCATCCTCCTCACTTGAGTGCATGGCTATCAACATCAACAAACATGGTGCTTACCGCATGATTCAAAAATAACAATCAATTGTGGTTTTCTAATATGCGAATTAGAATTGTCTTTACCCAAATATAAGAGGAGTCCCAGCTTGCGCCAAACATCCACATGCATACCCAGACTCCACTGTCAGACCTACATAAAATAAAAGCATTGCATGATAAGAACCAAGTTGATAAGTCGTCGTTTAATATCACAAAAAAATGGGCATACTTACCGATTAAGTTGTTCTTGATCCTTTGAAGGAGTTGGGTACGCAAACTCCGCAATCCTTCGTGGCGACAATCCTTGTTCACGATAGAGAATCTTCCACAAGGCTTGCATAAAGCTCATCTGTACAAATTAAGAAACATTTGTACTTAGAAAGAGTTATTTACATTTTTTTGAGTTATAACGGCACAATGTCACAAATTTACCATTGTTTGAACATATTGTAGTCGAAAGGAATTGCGATCTTCATTTGGTTGTGGATCCAAGATATGGACTTCTTTCTTGTCCAACTTAATGACAGCCAAGTACCAATGGGCATTATCTCTCATCGGAACACACACCTACATATGCGGAAATTGTCAACACGTATTAAAAAAATAAACTGCAAACCATGTAATACTTATTAAGAAGAACAGTTTACCTTGTTCACCATATTGGTTCGACTAAGGAATTTTGATTGGTATAGGTCTAATGCCATCTTGGGTGTTATTCAACATGAAATCACTAGTTCCTGCCCATGTGGTAGTTGCACAATTGAAATTTTGTCAACACAATATGATTCACGTTAAAAAAACATGTGTTGTAATTTTTTTGGTGAGAGGAAATTGTCATTAAGTATAATCGGACCACAACCTGTAGTTCAGCAGGCAGATAGCACACTCCTTTTCCGTCCTTGGAATTTGTCCACAACTCTTCTAGAGTCAAGTGGCAGGCCATCGCTGTTATAACCTAATATAACATGGACAAAAAACACTTCATGATACTATCGAGTTGTTATAAAATAATTCTACGTAGAAAGCATTGATAGTGGGCAAACAAAACAAAATTTTGGAGTTCCGTTGATTACTTCAGCATCTACGAATGAGCGAGGGCTTAAGGACCACAATGACTTCCTCGTACAAGAGTTGTTAGAGGTTTTGACCAATACTTCGTCAGGTGGCAGATGGGCTAAAAATATATAGTGAGCAAGCTGGATTTGCTCATCATCGTATTCCATAGCGGTAGGTAGCTTAAACTTCAAAACAACCTGGAATAGGGGCCACAAATAAACACGAGTTGAAATGCATTCGTTATGACGGAATAACGGCAATGAACACTTCAATGGCAAACATGACACCTTTATTACCTTGTCAACAGAAGGTAGACAAATACTTTCTCCATTTGGCTTCTTTGGTGTGACCTCAGAGTCAGATTCATCGTCCGAAATAAAAACGATGACTGAAGCAGGAGTGGGTGGAGTGCTTACACCTTTGGGTATCCAATTGGTTTCTTTGTTGGAGTCACAAATTCGGCTGTCTCCTACAATGACAGTGAACCTGCGATTAATAAATTAACTAGAATGAATTTCAATGGTAAAAAGAGCTATTATACATACCACAAGCTTGGACGAAGAGCGAGTAAGTCTCCTATTTTCCATTTTGTGCCTCTAATCTAAGCTTTACTCCGTACTCAAAATCGCAGCAAAGAAGGATATGGAACCACTGCTCTACCGATGAAGGTTAATTATATATACAAGGTTAGGATAAATTGTGGCGCCATATTTTTTCCGCGGAAAAATAGTTAGGGTTTAGTCTAAGGTACATGATCTTGGGATAAACATGGGTAGTTATTAAACCTAAAATTAAAAAGATACTTTTTTCGATTGAATAAAGAATTGAGTGCTATTAGTAAATATTCGCTCACATTAATATTTGATCCTTCCCCATACACGTAGTAGACACCTAGAGTCAGCTGGCGTTTGCCTTTACTACGAAAGGTTTTTCATTTTAAATATTTTCGTTATTTGTGAAAATGGTAAAGAAATCACTAAGATAAAGAACAGAAAGTTCAACTCGTTCCTACCAAAAATATAAGATATCACAAATCGTGTTATTAATGGGGATAATTATTAAGTGGCCCATTGAATCATTAATTCGGCCATCATTCCCAGTAGGGTTTTGTAATCTACGTCCTTGGTTCCCCAAAATTTCCAGCCGTGACAATGACGTCGGAGGCAGACTCACCATTGACGTCGGAGGGAGTCCTAGTATTGAGGTCGGAGGGAGTCCAAGAAAACGCTGGTGCCGGAACCAGTCACACCACCCAGGAAGATAATGTCGCCGATCTCATATTGCTACAGCCTGAAGATATTAAAAAACTGAAGTTTGATGATACAGAAGAAGCCTATGATTTCTACATGGACTACGGGTTAGTCAAAGGCTTCGACATCAGAAAATCAGACATTGGTCGTGATAAGAACAAAGTTATGATATGGCGTGACTATGTATGCTCTGGCGAGGGAAAGAGGCGCATGAAGAGCACAGAACGAAAGAGAGAAGCAAGAGGGGAGACCAGATTTAACTGCAGAGCCAAGATGCGTGTTAAACAACACAATGTCGATGGGAAGTGGTATGTGCACCAGTTTGATGATGTACACACACATGAAACAATCCCCAGAGAATATAGACACTACATGAAAGGGAAACGTCGTATGAGTGATGCAGTGAAAGCAGCGATAAATTTTAGAAGAGCTGCAGGTATGAAAACTTCTCAAATTGTGAATCTGGCCGTATCAGAAGCAGGAGGCTACGACAATTTGGGGTACACGAGGAAGGATGCATATAATTATGTGGACAAAGAGAGGAAAGAACAAATCAGTGAAGGTGATGCCGCAACAGCCCTAGCCTACCTGCAAGCTAAATGCAGCGCGGACGAGTATTTCTGTTGCTGATTATGCATGCTTTGGAGAATTACTGTCATTCGATGCTACTTACAAAAGGAACATTTACCAGATGCCTCTCGTGATTTTTTCAGGTACTTTTCCTTCACACATAGAATCATCCCGAGCATGCTAAAATAACCCTAGAAGTTTGCATAATCTAACTTTGTTTGAACTTTGTTAGGTGTCAACCACCATTCGCAAACTTGCGTATTTGCATGTGCTTTCTTGGCTAACGAGAGAGAGGACAATTATATTTGGGTGTTGGGAGCTTTGAAGAGAAGGCTAGGCGGTGTAGATCCCAAGACTGTTATTACAGATGGGGATAGAGCAATGCGTAATGCTATTCAGAAAGTATTTCCCGATGCAACACATCGTCTATGTTCCTGGCATATAGACAAGACTATAACCAGAAATGTGAAGAATCATCCTACTTTTTTGCCCCGATGGAAGCATTTTGTGTCAGCTGACTGGGAACCTTCAGAATTCGAAGAAAAGTGGAAAACAGTGGTTGAGGAATGCTCCCTTCAGCACAAGAATTGGGTCTCCAATTTATTTGACCAAAGACATGAATGGGGGTATGCATATTTGCGATCGAAGTTCTTCGCAGGCTTGAGTACAACATCAAGATGTGAAGGACTGAACTCTCAACTTGCCAATTATATCGAGAAGGATAAAAATCTCCTTGAGTTCTTTATTCACTTTGATCGTTGGACTAGGGATATGAGGGAGAATGAGCGTCATGCTGATTTTGAATCCATTCATCGAGAACAAACCATCACAAGCAATGTCTTAGTCTCACTTCAGAAGAGTGGAGCGGCGGTTTTCACAAAGAACGCATTCTTCTTATTCAGAGACGAGGTTGAAAAGTCGGCATGTTGCATAAGGTTGGAGACAGAGCGATCGGAAATTGAGCATGTGTACAAGGTCAAGGTGTCTGGCATGGCTAAGGTTTTTCAAGTCACGTACGCAGTTGAACCCTTTGCAATGGAATGTAGTTGTAATCACTACAATTATATGGGAATACCATGTCGTCATATGATTTTTGTACTGAAAGAAGAGAGCATACTGGAACTTCCTGAAGGCCTAGTACGTCGAAGATGGTCAAAGAAGCCGAAGACACTAGAGAGCTTGGAGGAACCGGGCAGACTAGATGAATCGCAACTTTTCGCATTGAGGTTTGCCATGACTATCACTTTTAATTTTTTTTTTTTTTTAGTATTGGTTCGAAGCTAGGTGAACATTAATTTTACTCACTTTGTATAAAATCTTGTGTCAATCAGGTATGGTACTATTCAACAACACAGCTTACAACTAATGTTAAAAGGGGCAAAATCTAGTGAGTGCTTCAAGATTGCTCGTGAGGGAATTCAATCATTATGTGAAAAGTTGGACATGGTGGACACTGGCAACGTGGACATACCCGGCATTAATAGGCCGAAGGCGAATGAAATTTTGTTGGATCCATTACAAGTCAAAGCTAAAGGTTCGGGGGCTAAAAAATCTAAAAGGAAGAAAGGAGAACCACGACAGTGTAGCAATTGCGGTGAATTTGGCCACTATAGGACCCGATGCCCACATCCTGTTGGCTATGTGAAGCCAACCTCAAACGGTGATGGCCCGAGTGATGGTGTTTCGGAAGAAGGTGGCGGTGGCGATGACACCGATGTTGATCCTCCCACCACTCAAGATCAGTCGGAAATAGTACAGAAGAGAAGGCAAAAGCATTGCAGTAAGTGCGGTTCTACCAATCATAATGCAAGAACGTGTACTGGGTCTGGGCCATCCGATGATGAAAATGACGATGATGAAAATGACGATGACGACGATTATGAGCAACTTAGGGTAAGAATAAGATATAATTGTTCGTGTCTACACAATGTAGGTGCACCCAATAATTTTGTACGTCTAAAATCGTCGTTATCGATTTTGCAGAAGAGGCCTGTTACAAGAAGTAGCAAACTAAGGATTGTTGAAAACTTAGAGTGAAGATGGACGTCCTTATCCTATTCGGATTAGGACTAATGGACTATGTGAAGACTGCCAGTATCAGCTTGAAGCGGCGTCGTTTGATTTATAAGAAGACTGTTACCGTCTGCGGTGTCGTTTTACTTGTGTGTCGTTTTATTTATGTGTCTCTTTGGTCTATAAGAAGACTACTGCCTGTTACGGTGTCGTTTTATTTAGTTCGGATGGATTTGATTGAATTCGATATGGAGGTTGCTCCCTAAATAAATCATGTGCAACATTTCAGTTGAATTATTTTTCTCACTCGTTTTTTTTTTTATTGAATTATTAGATCGGATTTTTTACTTGTTTATAAAATTACTTAATTTTGGCTACTAAAATTATGAAATGTAATTTGGGCGTGAAATGACAAGAACATGCGCCGACAGAGGACTTCTGAAAATGGAGGCAGTAATCAAGAAATAAACTACAGTATTTTTATTGAGTGAAATATCCCTCACCGATATTTTATTAAGATCTCAAACACTAAAAGTAAAAATCTTGGAAAACAAAACAATGTACTTTCCCTCCTCCCACTTTTATACTATACATATGGCAACTTTCCCCTCTTGTATATATTTTGGGAGCATGATCAACAAGTACGCGTCAATGTCGCCCAGAAGAACCATCATATGACGTAGGGTTCCACAACACCTATTATGGAATCGTAACAACATATGATGATTCTTTGGGCGATATTCAAACGGCGACTTATTGTCATTGCTCCCCTCCCTGCCTCTAACAAAGACCCTGCATGGAGAGAAAAGGAGAAACAATACAACGAAGGATTTAGTTTAACAGTCATGATCTAACAATGACATAATTAAAGGAACTGAGATCTAAAATAATACGCAGTCTCATCTTTACCACTGCACCCGAAAATAAAGCATGGACAGGAGGACGAAGAGGCGGATGGGGTTGATTTTCGGGGTTGAGAAGATGGGAGAAAGGGGTCTTTTCAGGGATTGAGAGGAGGAACGGACAACAGCAGGAGATGAGTGCCTCTTGGGTTTCGGAGCATGGTCTCTCCCTCTCTGATTAAAGAATTTATAAATGAGCTCACAAATTTACTTTGCCTTTCCAGCCCTTCCCATTTACTGAAAATCACACTCCCTACCGCTGCCTCGGCCTTGGTAACGTCAGCACTGGTTAGGGGCAAATGCGACTTTCCGAAAACGGCGATATCTGATTGGGTGACACGCCGCGGTTAGGATTGAAGCTCTTTCACCATCGGATTAAACGAAAATTTAGGAATTGACGGCGGGAGATGGGGATGTGCTTTTAGACTGGCTTTGTAGATTAACTAACTTTTTCGTTTATCAAAATTAATCTACAGATTTGGTACATGTAATTGTAACCCTAAACCCTAAACCCTAAACCCGAACCAATCAATACCATATGCTCTACAACAATAACACCTTAGAGCATCTCCATCCCATTGCTAAACCAACCTTTAGCAATTGGCAAAGTCTAGGTGGCAACTCAATTGGCAATTGCAAGGGATGGAGAGGCAATTGCTTATTTAGAAATTACAAAGAAAACTTAGGGATGTAGGTGGTTTGCAATTCTTTTAACTGAAATTGCTAAATATGATGATGTGGCTGTAGGGACCACGTTTAGAAATTGCTAGGGATGGAGATGGTCTTACCCGAACCAATCCAACCCATTGCTTATTTAGTGGAATCCTAGGTGGCACCATTATTTAGCAAGATTGCAATGCCACCTAGGAAATTTTTTCTAAACTAGCAAGATTGCTAAATTAGGAATTCTTCTTGCAATGCCAAACCCTAATACACGAACCAATCAATAACATATACACTAAACCATCAACACCTTGCTTATTTAGACCATCTCCAATGGTGCAACTCTTGAGAATTGCAAGCTGATGTGGCAAGGGAGTGAAAGTGGGACGGTGAGTTGCATTGATGTGAGATCAATTACAAAAGTTGCAAATTTGCATCTAATGAATGTTTTCATGCAGTTGCAAATTTTCATGCAGCACACACATATATACAATTCCAATCATAATACTTTACATAATTCGAATAACACAACGACAAAAAACAACTTGAGAGATGCACTCAAATTAATATAATACACTCACCAATTAATATTGAATTGCATTGAAAATTAAGTAGGACCCACGGTCACAATTGATGTATAGTTAAAGTTGCTGAAGTGGCAATTGGGACCATATATTTGCTCGGTGCTGGAAACTTGAACTGAAACTGGAAGTCCTCCTATGCCGAGTCGTTTGGTATATAAGCCAACTGTTGGCTCTTGCGGTGTCGTTTAATTTATGCACTCATTAATGGTCACTTGATGGCAATTTTTAAGCACTATAATCGTTTGGATGTGGAAATGTAATGCAGTAATTGGACCCAATTACCACATAATGCAGTAATTGGGTTAAAAACCCACGTTTGGGAGAGCCAAAATAGTATGGAAATTGGACCATGGAAATTGGCTTCAATTACCACATTCATGGTAATTGAGAATACTACACCTCCCCCTAGTAATTTGACATTACCACGTTTTCTTACTTCTTTTTCCAAATTCCATACCATCAATTCTCACAAAACTAAACCTTATCCAAACGTGAGTTTTTTTTTCAATTTCCACAAGTCAATTCCTTGGTTTTGTAAAACATGGAAATTCAGACAAATTTCAACGTTTTAAAATTTCCACATCCAACATTTCAGTTGAATAATCTTGAGAACTAGTTTTTTTTATTCAATTATTACATCGTATTTTTTGCACTAATTTTGAGCACTCATTAAATGGGTAGAGCATGTGGCGACAGAGGAGTAGAGTTCGAAATCCGGCAAAAAATCCGGTTGGCCCATTCGTAAAGACTTCTAAAAATGGAGTCAGTAGTCAACAAATAAAGTACAGTATTTTTATTGGGAGTGTAGGATCCCGTGCAGATTTTAGAAGATCTCAAACGCTAATAGTACAAAGTACAGTATTTTTATTGGGATAGTAGGATCCCCTGCAGATTTAGAAGATCTCAAACGCTAATAGTACAAAGTACAGTATTTTTATTGGGAGTGGAGGATCCCTCGCATATTTAGAAGATCTCAAACACTTTTGGAAGCCGCCATGGAAGCGAAGAGAGAAGCAGAAGAAAAAATAACAAAACAGTATACAAAGATAAACAAATGTTACATAGAGTCCAACAAAAACAAAAAGCTGTACTTTCCCTCCCTATTTTATCCTATTATACATATGGCAACTTTCCTATCTTTTTACATTTTGGGAGCATGATCAACAAGTACGCGTCAATATGGCGCAAAAGAACCACCACATGAAGTAGGGTTCCACAACACCTATTATGGAATCGCAACAACATGTGATGATTCTTTTGGCGATATTCAGACGGCGACTTATTGTCATTGCTCCCCTCCCTGCCTCTAACAAAGACCCTGCATGGAGAGAAAAGGAGAAACAATACAACGAAGGATTTAGTTTAACAGTCATGATCTAACAATGACATAATTAAAGGAAATGAGATCTAAAATAATACGCAGTCTCATCATTACCACTGCACCCGAAAATAAAGCATGGGATAGGAGGACGAAGAGGCGGATGGGGTTGATTTTCGGAGTTTCATATTGAGAAGATGGAAGAAAGGGTTCTTTTCAGGGATTGAGAGTAGGAGGAACAAACAGCAGCAGGAGATGGTTTTCGGAGTTTCATATTGAGAAGATGGAAGAAAGGGTTCTTTTCAGGGATCGGAGCACGGTCTCTCCTTCACTGATTAACGAATTTATAGATTGACTCGTAATTACTTTTACTTTCCCTCCCTTCACATTTACTGAAAATTACAGTCCCTACCACTGCCTCGGCCTTGGTAACGCCAGCATTGGTTATGGGCAAAAGCGACTTTCCGAATTCGGCAATATCTGATTGGGTGACACGCCGCGGTTAGGATTGAAGCTCTTTCACCATCGGATTAAACAAAAATTTAGGAATTGACGGCGGGAGATGGGGATGTGCTTTTAGACTGGCTTTGTAGATTAACTAACTTTTTCGTTTACCAAAATTAATCTACAGATTTGGTACATGTAATTGTAACCCTAAACCCTAAACCAAACCCTAATACACGAACCAATCAATACCATATACTCTACAACAATAACAACACCTTATAGGCTTATACCGTAACCAATCAATAACATATATACTTTAAACCATCAACACCTTGCTCCTCCCTTATACCATAACCTTCAAGACCTTATACTGTATACCAACAACACCTTCTTCTAACTCCATCCCCAACTTTCAATTTATAATAAGTGTTTCCTTTGAAATATAAAATGGAACCCACCTTGGCAATTGCTAGCATAATTTAGGGATGTAGATGAATATAAATTGTTAAGTGATGAATTGCTAAAATTGATGATGTGGCGGTAGGGACCTCGTTTAGAAATTGTTGTTCAATTTTAGGGATGAAGATGATCAATACACTAACCCAATACCATATACTCTAAACTATCAACACCTTATACAATATCGTATTTTAGGGATGGAGATGATCAATACACTAACCCAATACCATGTACTCTAAACCATCAACACCTTATACAATATCGTATACCTATACGCTGATAAATTAAAATTATAACTTGCTTTTCAAAACATAAATTAAAAATTGATACTCACTAAGTATCGAACCACAAACCTCTACTTTATTGACTAAGCAAATAAGAGACAATTAACCAATTAAGCTACATCACATTGATGACCATCTTGCATAATTTCGCTTTCTTATTAAGTGAAGGGTTAAAATGAACGATAAATATATCACAGGGGATTGTTTCAACTTCGGCGGGGACTGAGAGAGTGGAAAAGGGGTAATTATTCTACCAAAAAAGAAAAGAAAAGGGGGAATTAATGAAGAGTTAAATTGGACGGATTGTCTTTACCACGCCACTACAAAATCATTCGGAGCAAAAACACGCAGGTTCAAATCAAACAATAAATGATCAGCATTTATAAGCAGATATAAAGAATTATGTCTAAGTACTGATAAATGTGTCACGCTACAATAATTATGTCTAAGTTTTTTTAGTAATAAGGCATGATCAGCATTTATAAGCAGATATAAAGAAAATATAAAATCGAGAAAAAATAAGACAACACCTACCCTCACCCTTTAACCAATCGATACCATATGCTCTAAACCATCAACACCTTATAACCTACCCATATACCATATACTCTATACCATCAACAACCTAATACCCTAAGCAGTCAGTACCCATTTCCTTTAACATCAACACCTTATACAACAATCGTATACCTTTACGCTGATAAAATTTTACATTTTGAAAATACTTGCCCAACTAAAGTACATAGGTACTTCAAAAGTGAAATTCTAACTTTCGTTTCAAAACATAAATTAAAAAAATATCCTCACTCAGTATCCAACCACAAGCCTCTCATTAGTCTACAAGAGGTTTGTTATGTACGAGTGCATTGCATAAAGAGGGGAAATCGGCGAGAGAGTGGAATGGGATCTCAATTAATGAAGAGTTAAATTGGGTGGATTGTAGTTTACCTCGTACCGCTAAATGTGTAAAGAGACACGCTAGCATTTACCAAATCCCAAAAAAGATGGAACACAGAATTATGTTTAAATTGCGTGAACTCAATGAATGATCAGGATTTTAGAAGCAGAAGCAGATGAAAATAAGTAAAACAAAGAATCGCCACTGAGATAGACAATTATCAAAGGCCCAACCTAATGACAATCCGGAACTCAGTATCTATTATCAACAAACTAGATGTCATGGGTCATGTACAAGCCCACGTTTGAATGTTATTTAAAAGCCTGCAAAAATCAATAATCAGACCCAGTCCAACTAGAATTAGTCCTAAACGCACCGTTAATACATAAACACAAATTAAGGAGACCTCTCCATCTGATTCGAATCAAATTAGGTCTTCTTCATCTCCTTCCTCAATCCTCTGGGCGAGACGAACACTGCATATCAGGAAACCTTAATTTCACCGAGTGATAGAAGTTTCGAGAAAATGACAATAACGCTAAGACAAGATGACAAAGCACTAGCGACATGAACCCTAGGGTTAGCAAACCTCTTTCAAGGGTTCTTTTGCAAACGAAAAGTTTGATGAACACAATAATAGACATGGTCGCCGTAATCGTGTTAGAAAGAGATAGGCGAGTAAATTCCGCACGGAAATAAAATGGCGATGAACAAAACGTCGATTTGTGGATAAAAGGATTTGGGGTTCAAAACGATGATTATGTGAGGATTTCATATTGGATGGGGATCTTCTCTTCGAATGTGGATACATAGATTTGGCGTATGAAACATGATGATGTTGGGGATTTGAGATTGGATAGGGAGCTAAATCGAATGTGGATCAAATAATAAAAGGATTTGGGTTTCGAAACGATGATTTTGTTGGAGATTTCATATTTGATAGGCAGCTTATGATCGAACTTCGAACTTAGAGTTAGAGGGGACCCTCCAAGGCGAATGAGGGATCGTAGAAGGGAGACTGGAAATTGGTTAGGGCGGCGGGTCGTATCCATAGGGTTTAACCTCTTAATCGATATCATTAAACCGGGTACAGTTAGGTTGAAGTCCAATTAATAAAGTATGAACGCTTCGTGATGCTTTTGGTAATTTTCCTTGCCCCCGGTTACCCGTACCCCGGATTTTGCCCTGGGCACCGTAGAACTGCCCATATATATATATATATATATATAGTGCCTTTAACCCTTAATGAGTGAACCCTAGGTCCCAATTATCTAAATCATAACTATAAACCCTCATATGGTGCATTGATTTTTTTGCCTATATTTGGACGAATCATAACCGCCGATTACTGTTTCTAATTAAATTGATCTTGGGGTATAAGATTTAGAGAATTAAGACCTAGATTTTGATCTTTAAGGGTTAGAGTATAGTATCATGTCTGAAAGATCAGCCAATTCAAGTTCTGGATAGCGTTTTCTTACTCAAGGTATGCGGTATCTCGGATTTCACCTTGGGTACCGTAGAACTCCTCATATATATACAAATTTCTCCCTTTTCTTACTAAGGGTTTGACCTAGTGGTAATACCATTAGCATAGAAACTAAAGGTCTCAAAATCTAATATCCTAAATAGTATCTTAATCACCAAAAAACTAAAAACCTATATCACCCTTATCCAAAAAAATTATCCCTTTTTGAACTGTCAAACTGTTTAAAATTTCACAACATAGTTGCATCCACCACAAAGGAGTATGTTCCATCATAATTAATGTTATGTTTCAACATAAATTGTGTTATATCACCTTGTGAGGAGGACGTGTAACACCCTAACCCGTCCGGGTACTATTTTTACCAAAATAACTGAAAATACTTGGGAAAATAACGAAAACCTTTCATAAATAACTTTAACAAGTACTGAGAATAAACTGTAATTTCTTAAAACAAAGCCCTAACACTTGGGCAAACTCAATCCTTAAAATCTCAAAAGGATCTCCAGTCTATACTCTTAATCATAAGATGTAACAACTCATTAATCTATAACGTTGCCGCTTACTGAAAACCTTGACTAGACATCCCTCTACTCTCATACAATCCTCCTCTAGCTGGCTTCCATGGAGCTGCTTCTTCCGACCTCGATGCTCTCTAACTACTCCTCTGGCTCTTCCTCTTCAAACTGGTGAGTGAGTTGGGGTCAGTTTACGCCCTTACGTTTTAACAGTCTAGTACTTTAGTATTTTACTTCAGACACTTAACTTAAACTGGTGGGAGTTGTTTGTACTTCCACTCTTATAAAAATCTTCTCTTAAAACTATATGGGAGTTACTGTTACTCTCCCTTCTCAAATCTAAAATCTCAACTTAAATACTTGGCCGACACAGGGATCCCTCACTAGCTAGTCCGGTTGCCCAACTCATACGTATGAGAAGCCCTCCAGGCTTTCCTTAAACTTAAACTTATCGTGGAAGGCTCTTCTTCCACGATTCTCAAGAGCATAGCTGCTGCTCATCTTAAAAATCTCAAGAGCATAACTGCTGCTCAACTTAAATATATCAAGAGCATAACTACTGCTCCGTCTCAAAGATCTCAAGAGCATAACTGCTGCTCTATCTGAAAATCTCAAATGGCAACGGACTAATGCTAGTGACTAAAAACACTTAAAACGACTTCAATTTCTTAAAGGTGAGTTACTTCTTAAAAAGAACTTGTTTCTTAAACTTTAACAATAACTTATACTCGTAAAATTTCAAAGTAAATAATAAACATTCACTTCAAGTCATAATTCAAACAAGACACGTATCATGCGTACCCTTTACACTCACTCACCTCATTACAATCACTCTGAATTAATCAGGGTTCCTCGTTTAGGTATCCATGAAATCTCTATCTCCTTTGCATCGTTCCAAAAGCTGCATGTGATTTCCATTACAAGAAAATCAGTTCCTTACGTACTATAATTCTCTCATTCTTAATCCTCAATTAACCCTTCCCTCCAATCAATTCCCAATAGCCACGTGAGTACCATCCTTTGGAGTGGGCAATTTATTCAAATTGACAAACCCATTTAACGTACAAAGCAGCTGCTAGCCAATCACGAACAGGCTTACCTTGCTAATAAGGCCATGCGGATGGAGGCTGGAACTCTGGGGGTTCTCGAGGGAAAGAGGAGGGTCGACGGAGGGCTGGCGCTGCTGCTACCTTTGGTCGCGCGGCTGTTGGCGAGAGCGTGGAAAAATGTTGGGGGGTGGTGGCGATGCCCGGCTGCTGCGGCTTCGTCGATTCATCTGTTCCTCTCAAACCAATGCTTTCGTGAATCCCCTTCGCTAAGCTCTCTCGCGATCGCATCCGGTTGCGACTGCGGCTGCTTATTCTTGTTGTGGCAGGGTGATGCCGTGATGGTGAGGAGGGGATTTTGTGAGCAGTCGAATAGAAGGGCGGCAACTCTGCTTTTGGTTTTCCCTATGGGAATAGAGTGACTTTCTGAGTTGTTCTGTTTAGATTTGCTTTTTTTTTTTTTTTTTTTGATAATGGTGATGATTATATTAACAAAAGAAAAAAGGAGTACCAAGTACACAGCCACTGCAAACCAAAGAAAGAAAAAGCTGGCACAAGAATTGCAAGCGCCAAGCCGCCAAGAGGAGCTAGGCAAACCAAGATGCCCCTGCTCACTCAGAACGAAAAAAAGGAAGTAAAAAAGAAAATGAAGAAGGACAGCAAACACAACAGACAACAGCAAAACAGCATACAAAGTCCAGGAAAGGAAGCAACAACATCATGAGTCCACGCAATCACATGACAACAGCAACACAGCAGCGCAGCAGTGGATCGCAAGCCGCACCAACCACAACAGCAGCGGAAGCCCACAGAAAACCGACCATCAGCAACACAGCAGCGTGAACCATCACTGATTCCGACCAGGCCACATCCATTGCAACCCTTGCGATCTGCTGATCTTGCCATGAGCCACTAGCCATTCAACAATTGCATACATCGTCTTCCTGAGAACCGAGGAAGCAGGGAGAGCTTTGTCTTCGAACAGTCGGTGGTTCCTCTCCAGCCATACCTGCCAGCATACCGAGTGTAGGGCACAATAAGCAATCCATTCGAGTGTATCAGAAGGTTGCTCCGCCTTCCAATTGCGAATGATGCTGACGATATCACCGCAAGGATCCAACTCAATGTTACACTTCTCTTTCATCTCATTCCAAATACTTCTCGTGTACTCACATCCCGCCAGCAAATGATCTATGGATTCCGAGTCTTTTAGACACAAACAACATCTGTTTGCCATTGACATTCCTCTTATCTGAAGATTATCGAGGGTGAGGATTCTTTTGTGCGCGACAGTCCACAAGAATGCATTGATCTTCGACGGGATACATTTTCTCCAAACTGAGTCAGCTGGGAACTCCGGCAGCCCCGGGAACAGATTGCTAAAAGTGCCGGTTGGAATAAAAATTAATGGTCTCAATTACTCGGGTCTTGATTATAGGACAAGGCTTGGTTCGATTCAAGTTTTAGTTCGTCGATTCAATCCACACATTTATTATGGGTTGAATCCAAACTGAAAATCGGGGTGTTACAGTACGTCTCCTCATAATTAATGTCATGTTTCCTTATCATTCTTTTATAAAGTTTTTGGTTGACATTGTGAGATTTCCGATGTGGTTTTTTTCATCTTTCTGGCCTGCTTCATGAGAGTTTTGGTGTGCATGGTTGCACAAATTTCTAATATGCTTCAGGGAACTTGTGGTCAGCTTTATGAGATTTTTTGTCTATTCGAGAAAACTTTTAGTAAACTTTGTGGTATGCTTTCTATATGCTTCATGAAACTTGTGATAAGTTTTATAGAAAGAAAACATCAATACTTACTTGCACTCACAAAAACAGTACTCTTCCAAACAATTTGCCTTCAAATTTTTGGCATTTTGTTGTAATGCAAGCAACTCATATGATAAACATATTTCCTACTCCTTTTTTCCACACTAACACACCTTTTGAACAATTATGCAACAAACCACTAAATCTAACTCATCTTAGAGTTTTTTGTTGTTTATCTTATGCATCTACGATTAAAGCAACAAGGACAAAGCTTAATGCAATAGTTGAACCATATGTTTACCAAGACATCCTCCTGGTATTGAAGGTTTTAGGTAATATGGCTCAGACTACACATCCTGATTGACGGTGAACTATAACCGACGATAAGGTGTAGCATAGGGTAAACAAGTAATAAAAATATCAAACCACGGGTCTCCTATGTGTACCTTACCTCGGGTTAGGTTTCGTTATCTAACCAACCTAGAATAGTGATTAAGAAACTAACCTAACCACTACCCTAGCTAATTACAAGTGATGAAGCTCTCTTAGGTTTGTATCTCCCTAGTTCTATTGTTTGGATCGATGTTGAATAATATCCTAGCTCAATCGATTAACTGCCCTACTGTTATGAGATCGACTCACTCGGGATTGACCCAGAACGGCGAAGTGATGGATGGTAAGGTGCTCTATTCAGCCTAGGGATTCATATGTCGTTAGGAGATCGATTGAATCAACTCACTTGTTGATTACCCGAATGATATATGATAGGAGTGGCCCGATGATGTCAATTATGGGCGCTAAGGGGATTATCTCCCTCGTAGGTCAAAAGCTCAATTGACTTGAAGTGGAATACAAAATCATGCAATCCTTGAAAACATCCATCAAATAGATAAATTCATCAATCAAACATAGAATTTGTCACATACATCAACATTAAACCAAAATCTAAACCTAGGGTTCATCAACCTAAGAGAAAGAGGTATAGTTCATAGAGGAGATGAGAGAGATTACAAAATTGCTCAAGATCTTCATATTCTGCATATTGTAGGCTTGAATCCTTGACTTGAAGATCAACCCAAGTCTTCAATTAAGCTCCAATATCACTCTAGAACTCCTCTTAGGTATTTGGGGTCGAAACCCTAGAGAGAGAACCAAGTTCTCCTCCCAAAAACCAGCTTCATTTTCTCACTCCCACAAGTTGCCTTTTTATACAGCCTGATAGCCAATTTTACGGCCTAGATCTCACGGCCATGACATCGGACTCCCAGTCGTGATCTCATCCAAAAGCACATAGTGTTTGTTGTCGTTTTAGTCCAATGTCACAGTCAACTGGAAATTGTCAAGGTCTGGTGACCGTAACAATTGATCTGCCAGCGAGACTGGTAGACATTTAGTACTTTTCTATTTATGAGGATTTGATTGTTAAGAATTGTTTATGTGGGTTTCAATTGAGGATGGGTTAAGATTAATAAGTCAGGGTAGTGATAGGTAATTGTATTTTAGTACGTAAACTATGATGCTACGTAGAAATGGGTAAGCAGAGATTATAACCCTAAACCTACTTTGATCACTCTCTCTCAATTTCCCCTTGGCCGCCGAGCCTTCTCCCTCCTTTTCCCCTGCTGCCGCTCGGCAGTTCTTCTTCTCCCTCTCTTCCTTCGTGCAACCCCCAAATCCCCCTTTCTTTCATCACTCAGTTCTTAGGATCAACCCCTAGTTGATCCCCATAACCTAATCCCTAGATAGAGCTCTGATCTTGGAGTTCTATCATTTGGTATCAGAGCCCGATTCCTGGGTTCGTGATCTAGCAAAGACGATCGAGATGGTGCTGAAGAAGTCCATGGCCGCTGCTGAGAATGTTGCTATGGCCAAACAAACCGCGGAGGCTGCCGCCGGACTGTCGGAGGGTACCAAGGAGACGGCGGCGAAGGTGCCACCCCCACCGAAGGCTGCACAGGGGCGGCCACCACTTTCGTCACTGAGGGTGCAGGTGGACGGCGAGCTGGAGGACCTGACTGAGCAGGAGACGGCGTCGATCAGTCTCGGCGATCTCGTGACTATGATCGCGGAGGAGCGCCAGGCAAGGTTGGAGGAGACTAGGCGGATGGAGCGCAGGCTCGATGACTTTCAGGCCATGCTGGTGGCGATGCACGGCGAGAGGCGGCCGGGACCATGTGGCGCGAATGGCGAGGAGGGGGCGCGCCAGGAGGAAACCGTGCCGGCGGCGCCAGGCGCAAAAACATTGACGGCGCCTGGCATGGCGGCGATGGCGGCGGCCGGCAGGGCACGGCGCGGCGGGCGGCGCGGGTCCGAGCGCGGCGGTGGGGGCGGCCTCGGTCGTGGAGCTGGCGCCGCTGCTGCCGGAAGGCACGGAGGACCCAACGGCCAATCGGGAACGGCCGGCCCATGGGCCACTAGGTCGGGGTGGCGGGACTGGACTTTTACCTACGTCGACGGAGATGACCCAAGAAATGGCGGCCCGCAAGGGAAAGGCCAAGGTGACGGGCTACGGCAGTGGGCCATATGGCTCGATGAGTCGGTCTGATCCAGTGAGGCAGTTTAACGAACCGCAGGGGCATGGCTGGCTCAGCATGGATCAGGAGCAGCTCGAGGAGGAGCTCAGATTGGCGGACCAGGATGCATCATGTGCCGATCTGGCCCTAGAGGGAGTTTACATGGGCCAGAACCAAAATTCGGGCCGAGCTACACGCGTCGGGCCACGCCAAGAGGAGCAGGCCTGGTTTGGCGGAGCTGGGCTGGGCCGAGGGAGCGGCTTGGCGGGGCGTGCCCAGCAGGGATCGACCGAACCGCACGGGACCGGATCGGGGCGAGCTGTCGGTTGGGTCGGTTCGGTTAGGGGCGAACCGGGTCGAGGCGGACCGTTTTGGGTCACACCGGGATGGACCGATGCGGGTCGGATCGGGTCTGGTTGGGCTGGCTGGGGGTCAAACCGGTTCGATCCGCCACACGGGGGAGCAGGTAATGTGGGCCTAAACTGCTGGCAAGGGCCGTATGGGCCTGGAGGAGCGACTGGGCCACCAGTTCGAGGGGCCTCAAGCAGTTTTGGACATGGAAGGGGCTCCCAGTTTGATCAGAATCACCCAGGCGGGGACCCTGGCTATGACAGGTATGGTTCGTACCTTATAAAGCACCAGGGGGTGCTTTTGATCAGAATACGCAGCTCACACACACAATCGAACGATAGATGATGGATAGGTAGAATTCTCGCCACAATCGAGGTGATTAATCGATTGATAAGAGAACTTGCTAAACGATTCTGGAATCCACTCAGAATAGCTTCACAAGGGTCTTGTAATTATCTAAGGAATCCACTCGTAGCTAATGACAATGGGTAAACTCTCGAGACGCAACTCAAGAACTCAAACACTCGGTTTGTATTCAATTCAATCAACTCTATCCTTTACAACGTGAGAATGAAAGCTATTTAAAGACAATAAAATCCTAATACAAACCTAATAGAGCTAGGAAACAATTATGGTAAAAACAAACTCTAAAAAGGACTCAAAATTCGGCCATAAACTTCCTTTTTTTGCGCACAAGTAAGCTGCCCGCAAAACAGTCAAAATGCAGCTTTCGTACTAACTTCGCGCCTTTTGTTCGAGGCCTTCCCGAACTCCAATCCTTCATCCAATTCCTTCCCTTTGTACATTAACATACCTAGTTTCATGTTGTGGAAGCCTTTTGACTTGAATCAGATACATACTCCTCGAATTAAGCTCCAAAGTAGGCTTCACAACACAGTTTTCTGCCTTAGTCATTTTCTGGCAGTTTTCTAGTTTTGAGGTAGCAACTTTGAGGCCTTGGAAAACAACCTTAATGACATCATCTGGATCCACAAAGCATACCATTGGAAACATGGCAACTTTCTCTGTAAAACAAGCCCTTGAACTGGAATTTCCAACAAGCCAATTAAGAGAACCATGCCTCCAAAGTATGTACCCTGAAAACGGATTTTGACTTAGCCAAATTCTGCCTTTCTTCTTCCCAACTTTGTTAGCTTCTTCGTCAAATAAATTAAACGTGTATAATGGACCATTTGGGATCATATCAGTACCACCCTGCTTATGATGGAGCTGATGGAATGGTCTTCCGAGCCGAACCCCCTACCATTGAATTTCCAAAATTCAATGGCCAGGAGGTTGCCGAGCTATGGTTGTATGCAGCTGAACGGTGGTTTCGAAACCACCCTATACCAGAAGAGCGAAAGGCGCATCTGGCGTCTTTCTATTTGGAAGGGAAGGCATTGCAGTGGTGGGAATGGATGGAGAGGTCCTACACGGCGGCAGAGACCTTGATCACATGACCGATGTTCCAGGAGGAGCTCCGCTACCAGTTCGGTAAGGCGGTGGGATGGGCCCCAGAGCAGCTAGTCAAGCTGAAGCAGACGGGAGTGGCGGATTACCGCGCAGAGTTCTTCAAGCTGGGCAATCAATGTCGCGGAGTGCCCGAGGATACATTGATAGGTCTGTGTATGGCAGGCCTAAAGCCGGAGATCGCTGATGCAGTCCGGGTGTAACACCTTAGGAAAATCCCACATCGACAAAGCACGGGAGAGATCCATGGTTCATAAGTAGGAAACCGGCCTTAACTGATAAGACGCGTTTTGGGGTGTAATGGAGGAGTTCTTGTGAGAACTCCGAAGTTAAACGTGCTCAGTGTGGAGTACAACAAGGATGGGTGACCTTATGGGAAGTCACCTTGAATTGCACCCCAAGTCGAAATCCGTGCGGGTGTAGAGGCCCAAAGCGGACAGTATCTTGTCGGGAAAAGGTTCGGGATGTTACAAGTGGTATCAGAGCCTCTCCGCGTCCCTCTTGAACGATGGTGGGGCAAACCTCAACGAGGACGTTGAGTCCCGAGGGGGGGTGTATGTAACACCTTAGGCAAATCCCACATCGACAAAGCACGGGAGAGATCCATGGTTCATAAGTAGGAAACCGGCCTTAACTGATAAGACGCGTTTTGGGGTGTAATGGAGGAGTTCTTGTGAGAACTCCGAAGTTAAACGTGCTCAGTGTGGAGCACAACAAGGATGGGTGACCTTATGGGAAGTCACCCTGAATTGCACCCCAAGTCGAAATCCGTGCGGGTGTAGAGGCCCAAAGCGGACAGTATCTTGTCGGGAAAAGGTTCGGGATGTTACACCGGGTCTTTGAACCGGATTCCTTGAAGTCTGCCTTTCGACTTGCAGGTTACAAGGAAGAAGAGCTCGCTAGTTGGAGGAACACCGTAGGTCGCTACCAGCGGCCGAGCAGGTCCTGTAGTAGCAATGGAGCGGGAGGAGTTGGAGCAGGGACAGGCGCGGGCGCTGGAGGTCCCGCCATCAGGCCTACGGGAACGGCGGCAGTCAGGGGAGGGGTGCAGCCACCACCCAAGGGATTTGTACGTCTTTCCCCGATCGAGATTGAACAGAAGAGGCGTGAAGGCAAATGCTTCAATTGTGACGAACGCTTCACCATAGGGCACAAGTGTGCTCGACCAGATTTGATGATGCTCGTCGGAAGGTGGGAGGACGAGGCGGAAGAGGAGGCAGGTGCGGCGGACGACAAGGTGGAAGACTAGCAACCTTGGGGACAAGGTTTTTTTGAAGGGAAGGGAATGATAGACATTTAGTACTTTTCTGTTTATGAGGATTTGATTGTTAAGAATTATTTATGTGGGTTTGAATTGGGGATGGGTTAAGATTAATAAGTCAGGGTAGTGATAGGTAATTGTGTTTTAGTACTTAAACTATAATGCTACGTTGAAATGGGTAAGGAGAGATTATAACCCTAAACCTACTTTGATCACACTCTCTCTCTCTCTCTTTCCCCTTGGCCGCCGAGCCTTCTCCCTCCTTTTCCTCTGCTGCCGCTCGACAGTTCTTTTTCTCCCTCTCTTCCTTCGTGCAACCCCCAAATCCCCCTTTCTTTCATTACTCAATTCCTAGGATCAACCCCTAGTTGATCCCCATAACCTAATCCCTAGATAGAGCTCTGATCTCGGAGTTCTATCATAGACGTGCAAACTCTTCTGGTTTTGGCAATTTTCACACCCCGGGCTCAATTGTCATGGCCCAGAGGTCGTGACAATTACGCCCAAACCGTGAAATTGGTCTTTTCTTCACTTTTTGGTGCTTTTCGGCTTCCAATCGTCCCACAACTCGTCCTCCACCTTCCCAATATATACTAGGGCCTAAAATATAACAAAAAGAAGCACAACCTAGCGTAAAATAGGTTAGGGGCGATAATTACCAAGTCAAACGATCAAAAAATGAAGGGTAAAATATATATATAATAACAAATCTCACTAATACAACCTCACTTCTCACTCATTCTTCATTTCTAAGGATATTTTCTTTCATTAAACAACTTCCCTTTCATCTAATATAGGAACTAGCATTGGGCCCGGCCCGTTGGCCGGGTAATGCACAAAATTCTCCAGCAATACGACTAAAGCAATTTGAAATCTTAATCCACCCATTTCATCAATAAGCAGTGTTCATTACTCATATGATTTATCTCTAATTTTCTATTATGAATTATGTTGTAAGGCATGAAGGTAACATAGCAAAAGAATAGATAAATCCATGAAATAAAAGCTAACACATAACTTGAAACAACCTGGGAAGCAATATGCCTAAAAGTTGCCGCATCATAGTTACAGGAAATTGAAATTGATACTGTCAAACCTTATACACAGACTGGTTACTGCCAAGAAAAAAAAGAAATTGTAACTTGGACTTGTGACAAACACATGGAAAATAAATTGGTGATAATATCAACCAAACAGCTCCATACCATTTCAACATCAAATTCCTATTGTCATTGGATAACAATAAACCAAACTATGTACAATTTAAAGCTTCAAACTTGGTAAATATCGAAGAATCCAGAATCAACCCATAAATGAGCAACATAATACTAAATATAAGGTTCAGAATATGGCCTTAACAAAATAAAGCTTCTGCCAATAATAATTGTCTTCCTTAGAGTCACAATCAACCTCATTTTTCCTTTCCAATCTACTTGAGACTGTCCCTGCAAGTTTCTCAGCACTTGAATTAGTGTTGCTGATCTCCTTCAAAATAGGAGCTTCCTCTATGAGGGATTTACTTGAGGCGTCAGTCACTTGCTAGAATAAAATTAGAGAAAAATAGAGTATCAAAACATGAAAATAATTTGCTCTATTTACCTAAATGAACTTAAGGACAACTGAAGTATTCTTCACTTACCCCAAGAGGATCATGATCCACTCTTACCACATAATATTCAGCTTGAGGATTCATGAAGTTGAATTCAGTAAGCTTAACATGTAATTTAAGTGTCATATTAATGACTTGCATGATCTGTTGAGGTATATGTTCTTTCTTTCTCTGGTTTTCTTGGAATAAGACATCAGCCATTACTCCAAAAAAACGCAAGCCATTATGCTCCAAAATGGCAAAATCAGCTTCACCACTATCATCTTAGAAATGGAGCTGCACTCTATACCTACAGTGAAGAAGAAAACAAACAGAACAAAACTCATGAGTTTGTATCCCTCTTCCACAACGTGAAGTAAAATTGCTTCTCTTGCAACATGGCAAGCCAAAAAACATATAGCCAAAGAGCAATCAAGTGGTATTACTATCCTCAAACTTTTAAACAAAACCATAGCGACATGTTGTCCATTCACATTACGTGATTCATCCGTACCCTTGTCATGGTTCCTACCATCATCAACTTCTCTTGCAGAACATCAGATGGATAAGCTATATACACAACCCTTTCCATGGAAATTCAAGATAATGCAAGTGACACGCAAAACATTCAATTTGCCACAATCAATAGACTCATAATTTCCCCCCCAAAAAAATCTCAAGCACTTTGATTTTCTCAGCGCTCACACAAAGAGCTGCTACAACATATTGAAAGCATCATCGTATATGGTATTTACCTAGCTGGATTTCGGGTTCTGTAAATGTGTTATTAGCCCATGCATCACACACAATTCAAGTTGCTTCTGCTAACAAATGCAGTATCATATATGGTTTCTTACCTAGCTGGCCGCCCACATAGTGGATATAAGTTAAAACATCATGTCAATAAATCTATGTAAAGAGCTGTTTAAATGTTTAATATGTAAAATCAATCTTATAAACTATTCTACTTGAAAGATAGAACAACTGCAACTTGAACACATGTGAAGTGAGCTTTCAACTTGCTGATAATAAGAACCTTCACAGTTCAGAACTGAACTGCAACTTCAAATCAAAGACATACAATATTCAATTTCACTTACCACCCTCAAGACGCACCCTCTTCTTATCGGCTTTAGCCCGTGTCGGACCCAGAGGAGACACCAATTGCTCTTCATTTCGCTAACAAAGACACAATGGAACGTACAAATTAAATAAGTTTCTATTTTCGTGCATATATGGCATTCAACCTCAGAACAATATAATGCTAAGAACAAAATGAGTATACTACAGCGAGTAGAAGCAAAGTTATAGCTGAATGGAGGATTGTTAGGGCCAAAAGAAGTGTCACCGCGATGATATTTGGCCTTCATTGCTGCAATCGTTGCACAACCAAGGGAAAATAATCGAGCAATTGGGCCATGATCCCCTAAGATATTGTCGGACAGATTTAAACTGGGAATTGATGTAGTATGGAATCGCGAGGACTGAAGAACATGATTCAAACTAATTAGTTAGCAATTGCGTAGATTGTCCACTGGAGTTTTCCAAGAGAGAGTTCTGATGTACTGGTTTTTTCAAGGGTTCTGTTCTGTTGGATGGTTGCTGTCAAACTGTGTTGTGTTCTCTGTTCTTGCGTTTGCTTTTCATGGTTTGATCGTAACCGGGTTCCCTTTTCCTTCCCCCTGTTGAACCAAAATGTTGGTTGTTGTCTCTTTGTAACTGATCAGTTAAAATGCAATAAAGACTCTCATTTGTAAAAAAAAAAAAAAAGGAAAAGTAGAAGGGACATCGTACATACAGGCTCTGAAAGCCAGAATATAAAACTACCTAACTAAGGGGACCTTACATAGAAGAAAACACAAATGACGCAGCAGCGAAGTTGTTTGGCCAATCGACTGCAATGCAATACGAACTGCGGGAGCGAGTCAGAGGCAAAGGGATTTTCTCTCGGAGGGGGTGGGAGAGAGACGGCGATATAGACAGATTGCGCAGCAAAACAGACGGCGAGAGTGAGAGGAGTCGGGATTTTTTTCGGGGGCCTTGCAAGACAGAGCAGATGGCAACAAACACGACGATGATCGGGGAAGTACAGAGAGAGCGACGATGAGCGATTTGGATTGAGTGTGCCAAAAAAGGTCAGAGTTATGGTGAGCTGTGATGAGCAGAGATTCCAATCTAAGGTTGATTGTGACAAAAATGAGATTTTGATTTCAGATTGAAGTTTGGAAGAGACGACGAGTTGTTCGCTTTTCGGTAGTAGGATGAATGAGCTTTTCCTCAAGGTATGGCGACAAAACACAAAGACAGAACAGAGGGCTTCTATTACGTTAGGGATTGCAAGAATGAATATATTGGCTATTCTTCGGTAGCTTTGGGCTAGAGGAACGTCTTCGATTCCGGCATGGATTGGAAGACTCAGGGACGATTTCAAAAGCTATCGCCTAGATAAAAGAATTCGATTTCCGGTGAGAGAATGGAAATCGGAATGTGGAAACTGGAAAGAGAAGAATTGCTGAATTGACGTGAAAGTCCCTCCGCAGTGTGTGGTGCTTGCAGGAGGAGTTGACGTGGCAAAAGCTCTATATTGACATTGCCTTATAGTGTTTTGTAGATCACACATTCTGATGTACCCGCACCTGTTTATTCTCAATCCTTGCCTGATTGGGAATACCTGGTTGAACCCTCCTCCATCGTACATATTATACATAACAGAGATTCTCATACTACTGCGCCTATGAATTTATTAGCTAGTGCTATTGTGCTAACACCACATAGAAAATGCCAATTAATATCCCACCCACTCAATACAAATATGGCCACACCAGTTGTTTTAAGGTGGGTTGCTAGTTGGTACACTTTTATGCGGTGATTTATTTTCAAATATAATTTACCGCAAGGGTTTTCCAACATCAAGATAAGAGATCATGATGCAATCAATATGCAACAAGAAAAATAAATATGATAACAAAAGAAAAGTATCCAATTACAAATTGGACGATTTGCCACGATGTAATTAATATCCAAAATAAAAACAAATACAGTAACAAAAAAAAGTCTCCGATTACAAATTGGACGAGCTGCCAGCAATGTCAATAACAAATCGATACTTCACATCATTTTTTGCCAGACAGTTGAGAGCTTCGTTGATGTTGTCTGGTTTCACAACTTCAATGTCACAACTTATTTTGTATTTTCCACACAAGTCCATCATTTCTTGTGTTTCCTTCATTCCTCCTATTATCCCACCTTTAATGGTTCTTTTCCCTGCGTTAGTGTTTACATTGCACAAATTTTGTTAGCTCCAAGTTCAGTGATTAATTTATGGGTCATAGACCAACTAATAAGGTAAAGTTTTTGGGTGTAGTATGCTACCGAATAACAGAGGAAAAGCCGGTAGTTCAAGGGGCTTGCCCGGGGCTCCAACGATCACCATTGTCCCATTGACTTTGAGTAATTCCAAGATCGGCCCAAGCCCGTGGTCAGCCGACACCGTATCGAGTATAAAATCAAGGGTACGCTTTCCCGCCTATCACCGATGATCATAGATAAATAAAACTTTATTTTATATGTAATAATATTATTAAAAAGCAAATAGATCGATTCGAATTAGATTAGTAGTTTGGAGTTATTAGATATCAAGGATAAGAAGACAAAATTAGAATAGTAAAGTGTTCAAATAAATAGATACCTCCATTTGTATAGTAAAGTGTTCAAATAAATACATACCTCCATTTGTTTGGGATTGGAGCTGACGATGAAGCCATCAGCACCTAATCGCTCTCTGGCCTCCTTCTCTTTAGAAGGAGAGGTGCTAATGACAGTAACATGGTGGCCGAATGCCTTCCCAAACTTGACAGCCACGTGACCAAGACCACCCAATCCAACGACACCTATCTTCTTTCTTGGAGATTCAATCAAATTATGGTCTTTTAAAGGCGTGAACACAGTGATTCCCGCACACAACAATGGTGCTGCCGCGTCCATTGGAAGGCTCTCTGGCACATGCACCACATACCTTTTTTTTTTTTTGTCGAAACGATAAAAACAATGTATCAATAATATTTCGAAAAAAAAAATAGAATTACATGTTGTTCAAATCATCACAATTTTTTTCTGAAAATGGTATATGATTCAGTCGTATTAAAAATTATAATATCAAATTTAATGACAGGTCAGGTAGATGAGATTAAGCCATTTTGTTTGAAGAAATTCAAAGTTAAGGAACTATAAGTTTCACATGGGAAAAGGGTATTTAAGTTGTTGTGGTCTCGTGGATGCTTAGTTGGAAGATTTGGCAATATCTCCTTTGTATTAGTATATTAACCCATGTGGCTTGTACTTCCTTTACAAAAAAAAAAAGAACAAAGTCCTAAAGATTTGTTTAACAAACCAGCAAGTTGGACTTCATGTTTACTTTATGGGTTTATTGAAAAATATATATGTTCTATTTTCTTAATCATAGGTCGTGATGAATTCCATTTTTCTATTCTAATTTAGCTAACAACTATGAGTTTTTCGATATTTGGTCGATACACTGGCTGGAAGTAAGTGCAAGGCCAACCAAGGGATTCACATATGGCCTATGGGTAAAAAAAAGAAAAATTAACAGTTTTACCTGTAGTCAGCGACGATCATTTTGGAGTAACCGCCATAAGTAATGCTCCCGTCCCAGAAAACACCATTGTAAGTGAACTGAAGCTGGTCACAATAATTTTCTTGAGAGCTCTTGCAAAACTCACAGTCCAAGCATGAAGCAGCCAGGCACCCGATTCCAGCTCGATCTCCAACCTTGAAATTCTCCACTTGTTTACCCACCTTGGTAATTATTCCCGTAATCTCATGCCTAGATAAATTATCACCAGAAAATTTTTGAGTCCATACATGTGCTCAATAAATCAACAAAAGACTCTGAATCAAGGAAATTGAACTACAACTATAGTCCGTCCCATTTAAATTTTAAACTCGTCCAAATATGATAGGAAATCAAACTTGACCCGCAAGTTAACTTGACGTGATTCTCGTAAATAACCATAATGGTAATAATCTAACTCAGATTCACTCGTATATAGTTCATGATATACATACCCGGGAACAATAGGGTACGTTGTGATCCCCCAATCATTCTTCGCCTGATGAAGATCAGTATGACAGATTCCGCAGTACAATATCTCTATCGTTACATCTGTATCGCCGTTCTCCCTGTAATCGTTAATCAGTTTAGCTTAAACCTTCGTATGAAAAGCTAATCAAAAGTGGTGTAAGCAAGCTATTGATTAATAAAAATTAAAAGGGAGAGCAGAATAATGGAGGAACTGACCGGCGTTTGAAAGTGTAAGGAGTTATCTCGCCGGAGGTGTCGTGAGCTGCCCAGCCGGCGACCGTCTGGGTGTGATTCGACGTCGTCTGAGTCATTGATAATCAGATTGAGAGTATATCGAGGGAGAGGGAAAATTGGAAATCTGATATTGGTGCTAACTGGGGATGGAGTTGAAGGGTTGGGACTTGGGAGCTGTAGGAGTCGCGTTTTTATATTGTTGGCTTTGGAAACTTCCCTGGGTCAACGGTACCTAAATTTTCTGGTCGTTAACAAATTGGTCACTTTTTTTTTACAATAACAAATTGGTCAGTATACTTTGATTTTCGACCAACTTTGTAATGAGGTTTGAAATGATTTGCAAAAAAAGATAAATTCATTTGTCGGTTACTATCATGGTCAGTTCATCGGAATGAGGTATTTAGTATTCCAAAAGTGTTGATCAACTCTCTAACCAACAATTGTGTACGCATATCAATATCATACAAGTGTTATATTACCATTAATTTTTTTATAAGAATTATATATGTTAGCTTATGTGATTAGGTACTACTTAAGTGATTCAAACTTTGGAGTTTCAGGTTTAAAAATAGTGGTTTTACCACTAGACCAAGTCATTATTTTTTTATTACAATCATTAATTAAGATTTATAAAATGATATTCATCTTGTTATGTTTCCCTAAACATAAAATCTCATACCAATATCATATCAACATCATACCACCGTCAATAGTAATATCGTGATATGACAGTGGTATGATCACTTGAAATTTTTTAGCTCCACAAAATATCAAAATTGATATGATCTTGTAGAGCACCAAAAATATGATATTTCTATATAGAAAAAATTAAAATCCGATTTGAAATAAATGAGCTATGCCCATTGAATTTTCGTAGGATATTTAAAAAAGTCTTTGGACAGGCGCCTGGAAACTCGCATTAGCACACAAAAAATCCGGTCAGCTGCCCAGAAAAATCCAGTCAGCTTCCGCTAAATCTCTTATTTCCCTTCTTACCCCCTCTATATTATGGACCATTAAATCTTTCCTTTTCAAATTACAATCACTAGATTAGATTTCTTGGGACTACAAAACTCCATAATTTTGTACCCTAGCGGCTTAGCCTGCTCCGTATTTTATACGCTTCTAATACAAAACTTTTGCCTGCAAAACCATGCAAAATCCCGATCGTATCATCGTGTCACGACATGATGATACGATTATACAACGTCATATCATCTTATCATCTTGTCGGTTACTAATCCAAACGTGTCCATAAACTCTCTAATCAACAATTGTGTACAAGAAGGAAGAAACGATGGTGGTTTGACGTAATGTAGGTGGAATGAAGTAAAATGAAAATGAGTCTCTTTATATACTAATTAGAATCTACCTAACCTTTTTACTATTAGTTTGGAATCTTTTATTATTAATTTGTGATTTAGCTAATATTTTTCGCCTAAGCGACCGAGTGAAATAACAAAGTGAGTAAGTGACTGCTATATTTATTTGATTCAAATTTCAATGGCAAATATGCTAACATTGAATGACTGATATGCTGTTAGCCCAAAATGTAGTGGCCAGTTATGTAAATGACCCATCTTCTTTGTGAGGGTAATCAGTAATGACTAATGAAGTGGGCGACGACTGGAGATGGTTTAGTAAAATTGTATTGGAAAGGTCGTGCGACGTTCCCCATCTTTTTTTTTTTTTTTTTTTGTGTGTGTGAACGACGTTCCCCATCTTGAGAAATGAGAAGTGTGAAAACTGTGAATTATATGCCTTTCCAAAAGAAGCACAGCCAATTGAGTTTTGTTCAAGCCATAACGACGATTATATCATTTGAAGATCCTTAAGTATAGATATTTTATACGTTCCCTAATAAAAAAATAATTAATTCACGAATATGAAATTGGCACAAATAATCAATGGTTGATTAACAATTAATATTAAAGATCACGAGGATTCTAGCAAAAAATATAGTTTTTAAAACACTAATATTGTATTATAAATCAGCTGGTGGAAAAGACAGAAGATTCTCAAAGAGATTAGTCTAAGATTTTGATACTAATTGCAACGGATATTCCGTAGTAATTTCACATACTTACATCGAGAAATCATGAGGAAACTACATCCAATGACTTTTTTAGATTCCCCTCTATTTCATATGCTTTCTTTTTCATTTTACGGCCAAATCCATGTATTTCTTTACGCATGAACAAATTAATATATGAGGTAGTACACTTGTCGTCGGAGAACAAATTAATATATGAGACGGTATTTAATGAAAAATAAATTAACTTACTGATCAACTATAGTTTTGTTTGCAATCAGATAAATTTATTTGGGGAAGACATGAATCCGGAAGAATATAACTTAACCAACTTCTAATTTATATATGTTTGAATTAATGTGACTCAATCAATGTATAATGGAGCTTTCAATCTCAAATTTTCAAATTCGTTTTATAAAATAATTTGTAGTTTAGCCATCCAAATCTCTTGATCATTTGTTAATAGTGAATTTTTGCGTGATTAATGTGTCCTTACTTAAAAAAAATAACGTAAACGATATTATTCGGTTCAGCGCCTTCCAGCCCGACCATCTTTGACAAGCTGACCGAAGAAAGCCATTCTATTTTGGGTTTCAGCCATCATACTTGGTCCTACTAAGAACGGTGGAAATCGGGCCCATACAAGTAGGGCTACAAATGAGCCGAGCTGAGTCGAGTTTTATTCCAGTTTGAGCTTGACTCGTTAACAAATGAGCTTAGCTCGAGCCCGAGCCATTTATTAACGAGCCGAGTCGAGTCGAGTTCGAGCTAGGCTTGTTTACTAAATTCTTATATCGTATTTGATACATTCATTTTGTATGTCATGTATGGTACATGTGATTGACGTAACAATAAAAAAATAATCAAATGTTCAACATTAATTAATAAATACAGTTTTCCCTCCAAAAAAAATTTAACTAGTTCAAATCATGTTATTTCATAGTATCGAAACAATTTTGTACATAATTTATTTATAGAATTAAAAATAAGGCATATTTTCTTACATGTTCAACATGTTAAACTTCACATGGTGTGAGATATATAATTTAACAATCCTATGAATTATGAAAGTCCAAATTAGATCGACTAGTCCATAAGTCGGTGATCAAGTTGGCCCCCAAACGAGTTCCTTTCTTCTGTAGTTTTTTTTCTCTTGTTCCCCTCTAACGTCCCTAATATGGGCATGAATGAACATCACCAGTGAGGGTTTGTTTGATGATTTGATCATATTTTCATTCACAAAATCGTGGTAGTTTTTGTTGCTCCACTGGATATACCATCCGTCTAAAATTTTACAGGTCAGAGAGTCTCTTGAAATCGGTTTCTAGGGCAGTTGGAAGTATGTATGGAAGGTCATTAATCCATCGTCAGACGTCCAAGGGTTTTCCGGCGAATTGGTTTCTCCGGCAAGTCCTGTAGTTACCTCTCCTCCGTACGTGTAGAAGTAAAAATGTAATTATTGCACTTTCATGTCCGTTTTGGACCGGAGCGTAACGGATAGAGGCATGGTTAAGGGCTTAAGGCACTCATTATGTGCATATGAGTCGTTAACTACTCTAATTATTATGAGCAATTCAAAGGAAAGTCCATATTTAATAAGTTTCTTAATGCAGTTATTTTGGTTTGCGTTTATGTTTTAATAGTAAATGTCATCTTTAATGTGATTATTATTTTTGTTCTAACGTATATTTTAGTTTGAAGTGGGCGGAAGCTTAGCAAGCTAACAGTGGCTCTTAACCACCATTGAACGGCCTGGATTTGGGTGAAAACGGCATTATTGTCGGAAACCTCCCTCGGATGGGAGAGTAAGACTCGTTTAATTCTTTTGATTAACATAAGCGACCCTCCTCTCGAATCCGACCATGGCCGGAAACAGTCTACGGTGTGGTACCACAAACGGCGAACTCGCCGGAAAACCTCCACCGTCGGAGAGTATTGGCAATTAATTGCCGGAACAGTTACAAGCCGGTGGCGAGTAATTGCAAATTTTCAGTCCCAAATTTATTTTGCATTAAATTATTTCTATATGTGTAGGTAACGATTAATTGGCCTATTTATTGTTTAGTCCCAATTTTATTGCCAAGAATTCATGTCATTAATGGTATTAATCACATGTTCTACGATTTCAAACGATGAAGTCTTCCTCAGTGCATCAACTATGGTTTCTTATTTCTTTAGAAATAGTCAAATACGGCTATCAACTGGCTCATGAATCAGCTTTGGCCTCAAATCGAAAACGGATAGTCGAGAAAGCATTGAATATTCATTCTTCAGATGCCCCCTAGCCACCAGATTGTGGACTTTAGTGGGATTGAGCAACTTTATTGAGACTGCCCCGACTGTTAACTTTAGTCTATGGTGGCGACATGTCATGGTCTCTTAGACCTCCTCATTCCACATTCTCCAATGCGTATGCTACTTTGGAGAATCTGAAGTCTAGAAATAAAGTGATTTTTGAATTCTACCAACCTCATGTCCGTTCCCTAGCCAGACATTTCTACAACCAGATCCTTGATATCTCAAACATTCTCCTCCCTCCCCAACCCCTCAACTCTCTTCCCAAACCATCCAACCACCACATGGGTCCCGCCGCCAAACGATTACTTGAAGATCAATTTCGACGCTGTTATTTGTGCCACCGGGTGTTCGTCTGGGCTTGTTGTCCTTGGGTCAGGCGGACATATGGTGTTAGCGTTCGGGTTACAGCATCATGGAATAATCAACCCTTCCCTAGCAGAGCTCCTGGCCATTAGAGATGCTATTTCCATCATCCCCTGAAGATCTTTGACTCACGTGATAGTCGAAGGTGATTTCGAAGTGGTCGTCAAGCAGATCCGGCAAGGCTTCATAGAAGACTCGATTGGTGGTCTGGTGCTACGAGAGTGGCGTCAGATCCTTAGCTCATTGTCCATTTGTATAGAGTTTAGAGCGGTACCTAGAACTGCGAACAGTGCTGCCCATAGAGTGGCGCGTAAAGCACTGCTTTTGTCTCGTCTAGAGCTAGAATCTTTCGATTTTTTGGGGTGGCTTCATTAGAATATATTGTAAGAGATCCTGGGTAGATTTGTATGAATAACTTTTGTCCTCTATTGATATCACTCAAAAATATAAAAAAAAAGTAAGTGGATATAGATTGTCAAGAGTTCTGCACCATCAAGCCCGACCCATCTTTGATAGTAGAAAACGCCCAATCCATCTTTCTTGTGCGTACGGGATCAACGATTAATGATCCATGAAGTTCACCTCTAAATTATGAAGCCCAAGTCTAACCTGTCATATGTGATATGTGAGCCCACAATCATCAACAAATATATATGCTAAGTTTGGCTCTGCGGTAACTTTTGCAGAAGCAGTTTTTGGTTTCAACTTTTAAAAAAGTACTTAAAAAGAAAACAGTTGAGTGTTTGGCTAAAAAACTATTAAAAGTTTTTTTAACATAAGAGGTAATGTAAAATTACTAAAAAGGATTTATAATACGTAATATTAACAAAAATTCTAAAAAATATAAAGTAGTCAGAATGGATCTTGTTAGATTTCTTTTGTATTAAATAATATTATTTTCGAATTTATTTTATTTTTTTAACTGATATATATGAAATAAAATTATATTATCCACAATAAAATTAAAATATGACAAGCATAATTTTGTATTTTCAAAACTGTTTTTTGCAGAAGCTCTAATTCGCAGCTTCTGCTTTTATGTTATAAAAGCACTTTTCATCTTTTCAAAAGGCGAGCTTTTAGAGATGTTTGACCCAACTTCAGCTTTCATCGCAGAAAAACACTTCTAAAAGTCTGGCCAAACATAGGCATAATATAATAGAGTTAAGCAGGGGCGGACCCACCTTGTAGCAAGGTGTGTCACCCGACACACCTTGCTCCGAAAATTTTGTGAGGAACTCACATTTTTTCGGTGTAAAAAATTCGTACATAGGACCTCCGACACACCTCCAATAATTATAATCGACATACCTTAACCTTATTACATTACAATTTTTTTTTGTGATAATAGTATTAAAATATGTAAATATAGGAGTTATCGAATTTCATATTAGGTAGTTAATTAGTTGGTTGTACAAGAGTAAACAATTAATTGACTACTTACTACTTAGTGAGTATTCAGAAAGATAGCTATCACCTTACAGATAACCTCAATAAATTGAATGAGAATTAAATTGATTAATAATCTGGTTGAGTCACGTAATTAGATAGTGAATTTCATATAGTTTTCCCCCATAACTTCTTCCATGGATTCTTCTTAAGTTAACATTCTACTTACTTTCCAGTTTAGCTATTTCTTTCTAAGTTGACGCCTGTCGCCACCGTCTGGTTGTCGGCATCGAGCCAACGACATCCTCATTCTCATTCAAACTTACACATTGACGTCTGTGGCCACCCTTCCAGCTTCTCATACCAGCTTTCTCATATTAAATTAGTGTTGACTTTACATATTGCAATTGTAAGCTTCAAAATTACATTTTTCATATATGAGTTTAATCAAGAGAAATCTTTGGTATAAGTTGAGTGATCAATTTATGAATAATTTTTTAGTTGTGTACATAAAAAATATATTTGATTTGCAGCCTAATGAGCAAATGTAGTTAAGAAAATTTTCAGAATATGAAATCTCGTCGTGGTTCACTTGGTTCACTGGCAAAAACAATGAAATTGATGAACTTTATGAATAAATTTTTTATATTTATTTTAAATTAATTAATTAATTAATTAAATCTTTTTTTTATTGGCCGACACACCTATACCAAAATCCTGGGTCCGCCACTGGAGTTAAGAGCAATTTTTTAGCAATTTTTTAACATTTTAAATTTTGAGAACCAAAGGATTTGAACTATGTTATCTTTAGACAAAAACAAGAATCATTACCAATTAAATTTAAACAAATTTTGTTTTATCATTTTAAATTAAAAACACATAAAGTTCGAATGTTGTGTAATGAATTGCAAAATTGAATTTGAAGAAGCGATGTAGAATTCTTAACTTAGTATTTTTGCAAAGATAGTTTTGTGCAAATTATAAGTAACCAGTTCTTGGAAAATTTTAGTTCGAGTTAATTGCTTAAATTTCTCGATATTCCGATATGATTGGACCCATGTGTGAGTTAAAAGAATACAATTTCTGAAAATCAATCTAGTAGAGTATTTTGATTATTTTATTTTTTTGAATTTATAGAGTAATTAACTATATGCATCATTCAGAGTTATTTAGTTTAATATGCTAACCGTAGTACAAGAAAAATCATAAAATCGGGCTAGAGTTTTCAACTTCTCATTGACACATTGATGTGGTTATAGACATTTCTGTAAGGTGAGTAATTCACCGGAATATACCTATATAGGTCAGATACTATAAATAATAAATTGGACTTTGCTACGGTGACATGCATGTCACGGTGACATGCACTTTTCGGTCGACCTCATATAGGACCAGGTCGACCTAATCAGTTGTTTCAGTGTACAAACAGTTTCATGGTGCCTACTTTGGAGATTCATATCTTACAATTGGCTAGATGGAAATTGGAGATTAAAGGCTTGTTTTGAAGCTGAAGTGTCCCTCTACATATTAAAGTACTTGGGAGCTCAATAGAAAGTCCAGAAGACCATTTTTGAACCTGACCAAAAGGCTATGCCAAAACTGGGAAACTGCTTGAAAATGGGTAAGTCTGGCAACGTGTTTGTCAAGCCTACTATGGAGCTCAATTTGACAAGCATGGATGCGAGTCAAGTCCAGGGGCCTTTACCACGTTAAATTACGTATTTTTTTATACAAAGGCAAGACATTGAATGAAAGATTGAATATCTTTAAGGCTTCAAACAAAAGGCTCGAAGTTGCTACGAAGGCTGTTTTTCCGGCAGCTTGCTTGTGCTCGAAGTCTGCCAGAAAAACAGCCTCCGTAGCAACTTCGACCCTTTTGTTTGAAGCCTTAAAGATATCCAATCTTTCATCCAATTCCTTGAATTTGTATAAAAACATACCTAATTTAACGTGGTAGAGGCTCCTAGACTCGACTCGCATTCATGCTTCTCGAATTGAGCTCAAAAATAGGCTTCACAAACACGTTTCCAGACTTAGCCATTTCTAGGCAGTTTCCCAGTTTTGGCATAGCCTTTTGACGAGGTCCAAAAATGGTCTTCTGGACTTCCTATCGAGCTCTCAATCACTTCAATATGTAGAGGGATACTCCAGCTTCAAAACAAGTCATTAGTCTTCAATTTCCATCTAGCCAATTGTATGATATGAATATCCAAAGTAGGCACCATGAACTGTTTTTACACTGAAACAACATATTAGGTCGACCGGATCCTATATGAGGTCGACCGAATCCTAAATGAGGTCGACCGGATCCTATATGAGGTCGACCGAATTCTATGTGAGGTCGACCTAATCCTAACTGAGGTCGACCGGAAAGTGCAAGTCACCGTGACATGCATGTCACCGTAGGCACACCCTAATAAATTATGTCAACGATTGCCACACTAGCTATTCCAATTGTAATTATAATTTCTGTTCGAGGAACTCGCTACACTCAAAACCAACAGCATCTTGCGATTACAATACTGGCGTGCTAGCACTATACTATAAGTAGTACTCATTTTCCTTTGTATTACCAAGTTCTTTTTTGTTCGTGTCGTCAAACCGTTGTTGCTGTAGTTTTGAAATGCCATGGAACTCTTGTTTGTTTATTCACTTGGGACCTTGGAATGGGCAAGAAAGCCACATGGTATTGGCTTAATCCAAGAATTGTCATCTCCCAGGCTTATAATATATTTAATTAATACGGCAGCCATATATGGACTAAACTAAAAAAAAACTAATTAGGGTAAAGAGTTAATAAGTTAGGGGAGCAAAGTTCCATGTTAATCAAAACCAGATTATTACATAAAAGTAAAACACAACCCCTAATGCACGCCAGCTTCTCAATGGCCTTTTGGTCCCATTATGCTTATATTAGATTCTTGGGTCTTATTTTAGTGTACTTTTAGAGTATTTTATTGTATTTTCTTGTTGTGAAAGAAAAATAAAAGAATTTCGAATGATATTGACGGGCTAAGACCAGGTGACAAAGGAGCGGTCCCTTAGTCACATGTCTAAGTGAATCTCAACTCTCCCACCTCATTAAAATCTAAGGGCTCTAATCAATCCAATTTAATGAAGGGTAATGTAGTAATTACAAAGTTTATTTATTTATTTACAAATTAAAAAAAAAAGAAACGTTGGCCCCGACCGCTCGCCGGTCCTTTCCTGGGAATTCTCTCGGCTACGGCGACATGGAACTTTTTAGCCATGGTGAATTTTTAGGACATGGCAATTCTGCACGCGTGAGAGTGAGCGAGAGAGAGTTTTTCGACGGGGGATTTTTCGGCGACATCAGATTGGATTTCATGGCGACAATTGTCGTTTTGTTATGTTTGTCAGACCATTTTGTAATGTTTTTAAGTCTGGTTTGTAATTTTGTATCAATACGGGTTGTATCGTTTATTATTATAGTTTGTATTGTTTGTATGTTTTTCCATTTTGTACATTTTGTAATGTTTGTCGGTCTAGTTTGTATAGTTCGCATGTTTCGTATTATTTGTAAATCTGTTTGTATGTTTTATCACCCTAGTTTGTATTGTTCGTATATTTGTATGGTTTGTAAGTCTAGTTTGTATACTTCGTAGTTTTCCATAATACCCAAAGTACCCCTGTCATTAATTTAATAGTCCTTCCCATTTTTTAACCGTCAAATTGGTGTGTCCAGATCTAAGGGCTGGGAGGGGCTTAGTCAAGTGACTAAGCACCCCCCTAGTCACAGGATCCGGACCCTAATATTGACACATCAAGAGTGTCATGTAGAGGTCACAAAGAAGATACTTGATTCCTTTTACTTGGTCTCTGGACTTAAGTGCAATCCAAGCAAGAGTGAGATATTCTTTGCATGGTTGATTCTTCTATTCAAACTACTATAGCTTCAACTACGGGGTTCACAATAGGTAAGCTTCCAGTACGATACTTGGGAGTCCCTCTTGTTGCTGGGAAGTTGTCATCTACAGACGGTGAAGCTTTGATTGAGAAAATATTTGCTCGAATAAGGAGCTGGACGGCTAAGTCACTTTCATACGCAGGGAGAATGCAATTGATCTCTTCTGTGATCTTCTGTATTACTCAGTACTGGATGAATATCATCCAACTTCCAGTTAAAGTCATTAAAAGAATTGAGTTGTTATGTTCTAATTACTTATGGAGTGTAGAGGAGGAGGGAGGGTAAACGAGCCAAACTGGCCTGGAAACTGGTTGCTTTGCCTAAGGATGAGGGTGGCTTGGGTTTCAAGGATCTTAGAAGTTGGAATGCAACTTGTTTAATTCGACATTTTTGGGCTGTAATGTCTAACTCCTCCATATATAACGGAAAGTAGCCATCTTGGACTCAGCAATCAAGGTAGGTAAGCCCAAATATTTATCATGCACTGCTACCACTCCTACGCCAAGCCGGAGAGCAAGGGTTTCTTGATCCAGAGGCAGAATATTCTTACTAAAGCATATTGCGGATTTAGCCAGGTTGACCCTTTCCCCACTAAGATCCTCATATTCATTCAAGACCTCCAGCAGATTTTCACATTCTTGCATCGATCCTCTGAGGAATAAATATGAATCATCGGCAAATAACAGATATGAAACACACGGGGCTCTGGGACTACCCCAAACGCCTGCTAGATTTTGCCGCTCGATGGCCTTACGTAGGAGCGCCGCAAACCCCTCTGTGCATATGACAAAGAGGAGGGGAGACAAAGGATCGCCCAGTCAAAGTCCCCGAATCGAGTTAAAAGAACCAGCTGGTGTACCATTCATAAGAATAGAAAATGAAGAGGAACGCAAGCACCCCTCACTCCATTGTACCCAAGTCGGATCAAACCCCAAATTCCTAAAACCGCAAGTAAGAACGGTCATTCGACTCTATCATAAGCCTTTTCCCTATCAAACTTCAGAGCCATGTTTCCCTTCTTACCTCTAGTCTTAATCTTAAGGTAATGCATCAATTAGTGTCCAATGAGCACATTATCCACTATCTGTCTTTCACGAATAAAGACGTTATGCCCCGGCAAGATTATCTAGGGGAAGAACCGAGCCAATCATTAAGACATATTTTGGCAATGATTTTGTACACGAATTGGCATAAATTTATAGGTCTTAACTGGCGCATATTCTCCATATTAACCACTTTGGGAATAAACGTTACCCAAGTGTGGTTAAAACTTCGTAACATTCGCCCTGTCCAAAAAAGGAGTAGTCAGTTTCTACCACTGACTCACCAACAATATCCCAAAATGCGCGAAAAAATTTCATAGTGAAATCATAAAAGAGGTGAATAAAAATATAAAGCCCATGTATAATTTATAGATGAATGCATAAAAAATTGTAATAATTATATATTCATACTTACAAACTTTGACTAACTATTTTCACCTAGCGACCATGATATTTATAAATATCATAATATTCAATATAGGACATATGTCCAAAATACAAAGTGTATAGTATATTTTTTATATAAAATATAAATATACTAATAACATATCTTCACATGCTCAACTTTAAATTCTTTTAAAATAGACGTTTTTATACTTTTTCACTCCATGAAATGGTTACTTGTTAGATCAAGTGTTGTCACTTTGCAGTCATTGGATTGACGTAGTTCTCACTGTTAGTAAACGATATATGATCTATGATTTAACCTCTTTCAACAACTCGAGTTATTGGGATCAACGAGTTCTTGACATGGTATTTGAGCCTTCTGTAACTAAAAGGCTTTGTGTTCAAATCTCGGTAACCCCATTGGTAAACATATGGCGTCTGGTTCCTGTGCAAATTTCAAACCTATATAAGTGGCTTTCTTTTGAAGGTTATGTTAGTAAACATTATATGATAAACACCTAAGCTAATATCGAGCAGCAAATCATAACTCATTTATAAATAAATAAATAACCCATAAAAGTAAGATATATAAATCAAGGGCAGTGATCACTCATTGTCACTCTGCAATCTTTCTTTACTAATTGCTAATGGGGCCAATTCCATAGTACCTTGATATTGATATATCGCACCACGTCGTCCTGACCACTATTATTGTCTCATTTTTCCAAACGAACCAAAAAAGAAAGAAAAGAAAAAAGCAATTCCGACCAATAAACTTGCAAGTTGCACCCCACAATTAAAATTTCACACCAAATTCTACGGCAGATGAGCTAACCAAATTACTGTTTACCCACCCTTTTAATTATTTATTACAATTTACTCCCCTCTTTTCTTTCCCCCATAAACATCGATCACAAGTTCAAACCAGAGAGCCACATCACTCATTTGTCTTCCACTTCACTCTTCCATTTCCTACTCAGAAAAGAAAGAGAGAGAGAGAGTGGGAGAAAAAAAATGCTGCCGGAAACCTCTTCTTCCTCTGCTTTCTCCTCCCCTTCTCCGCCGGCGAGACCTCTAACCGCCGGGAAATCCATGGAAGACCTCTGGCAGGGTATCAATCTGGGTTTCCTCCGGCCGCCATGTTCAGCCGATTCCGCCGCCATCCACTTCGGAATCCTTCCGGCCGCCGGCGACCGGTACCAGCCGCAGCCAGAGCCCATTTGTCCAAATCCTCTGCCTTCCCCTGTTCTTCCCAGCTTCGGCACTAGTTTGAACCCTCCTCTTGTTTTCCCTTCCCACGGGAAGAGATCGAGAGCCGTCGGCGGCGGAGGAAAAGGCGGGGAGCAGTGGCAGAAGCGGAGGATGAAGAACAGGGAATCTGCTGATCGGTCCAGAGCTAGAAAACAGGAAACTTCCTCTGTTTCTCTTAGGACTTCACATGAATTCCATTCCTTTGTTTGTAGCTAAGATTTCTGCTTTTTTCATTTGGATTATTGGATTAATTTGATGGGTTTGATCTTGTTTAGGCTTACACTCAGGAACTGGAGAATGAAGTCGGTCGCTTGAAGATGGAGAATGCCAAGCTCAGATCCACACTGAAGGAAGAAGAGGTGATTAATTTGCTTAATTGACGTTTGATTCTAAACATTTCTGTTTAATAGTTAGAAATAACTCATTATCATGACGATTTGTACATCGAAGCATTAGCGTAGGAACGATCATCGTTAGCTCATTGGTTGCTAGTAATAGCTGATAATCTGAATTTGTGCGCAAAGATTATCAGATGTGATACGATTTTGTTGAACTGTTTCAACGTTTTCCATAATTGTGTGGTTGTCGAGTTAAATCTTGAAATTATTTTAGTGAATATATAAAGTTGTTGTTTTATAGTGCTTAACCACTATCGATCATTTGGAATAAAGAATGAAAAATAAATTATGTCACAAAGCTGTGGATATGATTGTTAATTATTTTCTTTTCTCCATGTTTGGTGACAGTACTTAGCTGGGGTGGGCGACCAGCTGCCTAAAAAGAACACTCTTTGTAGAACCTTAACAGCTCCATTTTAAGAAGTAAGAAATCCCCTCTCCCTCTCTCTTCTTACTACTTCTGGGATATGTGTCAATCAGTACCTAAATCAAATCATATTGCCACTTTAGTCCCTCAAATTGTATTGTTTCAGCAGTCCGGCTGGTCTGTATATTTAAGTAGACCCTTTATTTGGTGTACTGGAAATTTGCACACAATTATCATCTGTGTTCACTTCTTGCCTCTCTTCCACATGAAGAACATGCATTCGCTCCCGTATTCGATAGCTGTAGTTAATCTATCTAAGTCGTTTAGGTCTAACCATTCATAATAATACAAGGTGGTGGTGCAAAATTTACGAAGGACAAGCTACGATAGAAAGTTACTGATAGATAACGAGAGTTATTTGTGTTGTTCTAACGTGATTGTTTTAAATTTCTGCGAATTTTATTACGAACTGACTCTTTTCATGTGATACTTTTCACTCGATTCTTGTTACAATATTGAGCCAGAACTTAACTAGAAAAGTCTCATATGACCAAGTAAACATACTCAAAATTTACATGATTTTCCATTTCTGGGAACACAGGATCTATATCATGAAAGGAAGGAGAAATGGGAAACAGAGGAATCAATCAAAGGGGTGAAAAAGTTGGCTTCTTTTTGTTTGGACATTTTCAGAAAGGACCAATCATGAGCCCTCAGCTAGGCCCACCCACCAGAGTTGGGAAGAAGATAACATTTTCTTCTTTTATTTGTGGCCATTTTTTCTGGGGTGCATCCAATGAGATTAACCCTTGTGGGGAATGATGGTGATGGTGAAGGCTTCCAAAAGGCCTCGATTTCAATTTGGGTAGGGGCCTGGTTTTGTCTGGCCATAAGTGAAAATGTAAAGGTGGGATATGCTTTTAGTTGTTTTTTAGGCTTCAATTTTCAGGGTATGTTTATCTAGCATATGTCATAAAAAAACAAAAACAGAAGAACAAGAAAAGTAAGTTGTGAGTGGTTGAAAATTTTGTTATCCTTCACATCGTTCCTGTCGCATTTGGATATGAGTTAATGTGAGGTCTTATAAAATGAATCATGTTGAGATCTCTTCGTTTGAAGGAGGATGGGAGATAGGGATGACAATCTCATCCACAATCGTGGTTCGTGGGTATTCGATCTTGTTAGTTTAGGGAATTTCTGCCTTCATTGATAGAGTATAGGGTATGAGTAATACTTGTAGTGAGAATGGTAGGAATGACATTAGGTGTTCCTGCTCCATCCATATATGCATGCAATTCTTATACCATTTAACTACATTTTGTTACGTGTCATATGATCCCTCCTTTCTCAATTTTTCATCGGAATTTAGAAATAACACTATCCTGAACTCCTTAAATTCATATTTTGTTGTCGTCTATTCAGTATTCAAGCTCCAAAATTATACATATTTTCAACTTGATTGCATTAATTTAAATTGAATATTTGTGACATATGCAAGGTGGAAATTATCACGGATATCCAAAAATCCGGAGAATGAGAATTAGGATACAAAATTTACACCCACACGGGAACAAGGGCAAGTATAATTTTGAATTTTGAAAGTGTAGATGAAAACACATTTACGGTCCATGTATGCATTAGTTTCATGAATTCTTAACCAATAAGTCATATACAACGTGTATGATACTGCATCATATAACAATAAAATCACATACTAATAATTAAATCGGTACGATAGTATCACAATATTCTACCGGGTATCTAACGATTTCTCTGCCATACCAACTATCATAGTATTCTATCGGGTATTTAACAATTTATCTACCATACCCGTACTATACATTGAACCTTCACCTACTCCATCTTCAGTACAGTTTGAGCATTTTAAATAGGTTTAATTCACCCGTGTAGCCATAACTTTCACGGTTTTGACAAATATAGCCACTTTTTGAATAATACACAGATGTAGCCATTTTCGTCCCATTGTTTGACGGTTCACTTAACTCGCTGACTGGACTAACGGTAGCGGCTGATGTGGCGTGTTTTCATTTGCGTCTTTGCCACGTGGATTTTCTTTTTAATTAAAAAGTAAAATTAGAAAGAAGAAGACGAAAAGGGGATTCAGATCACTTTCCCCTTTTTCGTTCAACTTTCCCAAAAGAACTCTCCTCCTTTTCTCTCGACTCACCCCAACCCTTCCCGATCGTCGACAAAAGGAAGCCATGAATTCGGCCGGCGAGTAGCATCGGACGGTCTTTCTGCTCAACATCGGCCGGCGAGTAGCATCGGGCGAGTAGCATCGTCCGGCGAGTAGGAAGAGCGAGGAACCCTAAATCGTGCGATTCGTGCTAAGAAACCCTAGTTCGTGCGATTCGTGCGATTGGTGAGTCAAGATGAACTGCTGTGGGTGTTTGCTCTAGTCTTCTTCTTTTCACAGTTCGAATGAATGAATGAAGTGCTTGTTCTGTATTTATAGGTTCAAAGGTGGAAAGCGACATTCCCAACTTCTTCGAGGGACCAGCCGAACTTTTTTTTCACGAGATTGCCCCTGAAAAAGACGGTAAACACATAGAACCTCTAGTTATAATCGTCATTTACTATAAAGTCTTCCACTTCTCGTGCTTCTCTTTGGCTGTATGTGGAGTTCCCCAATTTGTTTAATCGCTTCGTGGATGTGTGTGTCTGACTTGTTTATTAGAGATTAATCATTAATTAGAAGAAGTTAATGAATAAACAATCAATTTATGCAGAGAGATGGCAGATTCGTTGGAGGAAGGGAATGGTGAGAATGTCACAAACCAGGAAGGAGAAGAGGATGATTTCATGTCATTAGAAGATGGGGTAGCAGCTTCTGTTGCAAAGGAGGTGTACCACGTTTACGATTCCGATGATGCTGATACTTCGGATGATGAATATCACGAAGCACGTGATACTTACGAGCATATGGCGAGACGAGCAATTGGATGAATTTGAAGAAGTTGAGGTTGAAAGTGGAGAGGAAGAGGAAGCAGAGAATGATAATGGTGAACATGGAGAGGATGCAGGGGGAGAGCAACCGAGGAATGAGGCTTCAAATCATTCTATATCCAATCATCCTCCCCCTGTTCAAGAACAAGCCGTTGGTGAGAATTCCAATGACTCGTTTACAGGTTGTCTGAAGATTCAGATCATGTTCGTCCGAACTTATCTGATGAAGAGGCTAGGGAAATGCACGATGATGCTCCACACTATGATCCAAATTGTGATCATAAGAGCTTCCAATTTGTGTGTCGGATGAAGTTCGCGAGTCCAGAGCAATTCAAGGAGGCTGTTGTTAGACATTCGGTGGCAGCTGGTGCAAGTCTGAGGTGGCTTAGGACTAATCCTAATAGGAGGGAGGTGAAATGTAAGGCTCTGAATTGTAAGTGGAAGTTGTATGCCAGTTGGTTCAGGAAGGACAGGAGCTTCATGATAAGGAAAGTAGGGCTGCCACACTCGTGTTCAAGGCAGCTTAGAGTGAATCAAGTCACTGCTAAGTGGATAGCAAGTGACATGTTGGAAAGATTCAGGATAAATCCTGAATGGGCTCCGAATCAGATAATGGCCGAGGTTATGCTGAAACATAACATGGAGGTTAAGTACAGAACTTGTTATAGGGCTAAAGTGGAGGCTATCAAGCTGCTTAGTGGTTCATTGGTTGATGAGTACGTTAAACTCAGAAGTTATATGGCTGAATTGAAGAAACGAGATAGAGAAGGGCATTTCATCTTGGAGGTAGACCCACATCCTAATGGCAACAAGGTATTCTTTCAACGAATGTACATCGGGTTCTCAAGTTTGCAGGGTTTAGTTGAGGCAATCCACAGCATTCTGCCCGATGCTGAGCACCGAAAATGTGCAAGACATGTATACGCCAACTGGAAGGCCAAGAATAAAACAGATCGGGTTAGGAAGCTGTTTTGGTTTGCCGTTTATGCTTGCAACGAAGTCCATTGGAACCGTTATACAACTGAGTTGGAGGCAATTGAAAAGTCAGGTGATGGTTCTACCCCATACACTGACTTTATGGCTGCTGAACCTCGTCGTTTCTGTCGTGCATTCTTGTGGTTACTGGCAACTTAGTGGCATTCCATGCTGCCACGCGGTTTCAGCTATTAGTCATCTTTTATGTAACGTTGCTATATAACGACGGTTACTTGATCAGGAAGCAGTTCTTAGCATATTAGGCAGCAAGTTAATTTTAGCTATTGCAGACAGCTTGTTAGCTGCAGGTGTATTTAAGCTGGAAGGAAGGGATTGAAGATGGAAGGAAGGGATTGAAAATGAGAAGGAGGGGTAGAGAGGAGGTCTCGACGGCAGTGAGGAGTTGGGGTAGAGGGGAGGTCTCGACGGAAGGGATTGATGCTGAGAAGGAGGCGTCGACGGCAGTGGGGAGTTGGGGTAAAGAGGAGGTATCGCCGGAAGGGATTGAAGATGAAGGAAGAAGGGATTGAAAATGAGAAGAAGGGATTCAAAATCAGTCTCTGCTCTGCGATAGTGAACCCTAGAAAATAAGAGAGGAAGGGGATTAGTCGACGATGGCGATGAAGGGGAGAGAGACAGAGAGTTAAATAAATTTTTTTTTAATAAGAAAATTAAAAAAAAATTCCGATGTGGCGTCCACGTGGCTAACTCCATCCGGTTGGCGTTGACGTGTCATCCATTTGGCAGACATATCAGCAAAAAGTCCACTTCACTGACAGAGGCGTTAACACCGTCAAATGTTTTATGTAAAATGGCTAGATTAGTCTACAATGTTTGAAAAGTGTGGCTACATCTGTGTATTATTCAAAAAGTGGTTATATTTGTCAAAACCGTGAAAGTTATGGCTACACGGGTGAATTAAACCTTTTAAATATATGAACTCTTAACCATAACCATTGATTGATTGCAATTATATAATATTTTGACACGTTGAAATGGTGTAATACAAACAACTTATCTATATTTGGGGTACCCTTTTCGAATTTCAATCATTGACTATTTCTCCTGCTTTCCTTTTCTTAGTAATTATTGTCGTTGATAAAACTATATTTGCCTATTTGGGGTACCCTTTTCGTAATTACAGGCGCAAACGGATTTATAGTACGCACTTGCAAACACACATGTTTGTACTTGATAAAACAAAATATGCAAGTAACATAGGAAGATAATATTTTTAATATTTCATTTATTTTTGTTTATTATATAGTAACTCGGTCCCAATATACATGAAATTAGATACATTGAAAAAACTATGTGAATAACCATCATATTCATCCATTATTATCTTATTTAAATTCAATTCAATATCGAAGTTACTAGCACAAATGAGGGGTGGAAGTCTTATTCTTAAACAACACATTCGAACTTTACTATTTTTTGTCCAATTTGGATTTAGTCAACAAATAAAATTCCAATTTGGACCACCTCAAAAAGTTGTCTTGTTTTCACAAAAGTAAAAAGAGTCTGAATTACGGGGGAAAAAGTATGTGCCTGGGCCATGGAACTTGTGACAAAATGGCGGGCCAACGTGCATGGCCCATTATTGAATCATGACTCATGAGGATGGGCTATCAGGCTTGGGCCCACAGAATTCGTTTGATATTTTCCTTGGGCCCACACAATTAACTGTGGATAGGGGTAGGCATTGGTGCGGTGAAACTGCACCGAACCACTTTTGCGGTCGAATCAAACTGCTATTATACTTGCGATTTAATATGTGATCTGAATTTTTAGTGGCTCGAATTTTGCAGTCGGATTAATCCGAAACTGAGCGATTGCAATCCAAAACCGCAAACCGCAAATAATCTTTATTCGGCCTCTGATCACCCGCAAGGCGCTGTCCGAGACTGAGCCTATCATAGTGGGAAGATCAGCTTTCTTCTATAATGGCATTTCTCTTTTTCTTTCTCGCTCTCGCATCTTCGCACCACTTTCGCTTCCACAAGCACTTTCTAGCAACTGACGGCTTTGGGTCTAAGTCGCACAGGTCACCACGCCAACCTCACGAACAGCTACAAACTGGAGATTTCTGGGCAGAGGGATCCCATGTTAAAATGTGAAGGCCAATTCTAAAATTTACTGAATAATCAAGAAATAAAATAAAAGGAAAATGAATGGCATGAATTTAGTCGGTATAGATATCCGGCAAGAATGAGCTAGAAACTCATTAAAAATTAATGGGTTGTGATGGTGTATACCAATTAAGTACTTTTGTATAATTGATTGGTCTTAATAGTTTCGAGTGTTTAATGTGGTTAGAAAAATAACTAATTTGATTTATACATATAATATCAGTTTTTTTCTTACAATTATGTATTATGAATATAGAACGTGAATTCAAACTTGTCAATTAAATTATGCATAGTCTATATTACATTGCGGTCAAATATACGATGCAATCCAAACCGTACCAAATCGCCTGTCTAAGTGGTTTGGTTTAACCGCACCACTTAAATTGCGATCTAATATGCGGAGCGATCCATATGAGGTGCGGTGCGGTGCGGTTTGTGATGATGCGGTGCGGTGCGGTTGGACCGCACCACTTGCCCACCCCTAACTGAGGAGAAAGAAACGCAGTGTGGGTCCACAAGACAAATTAGCTTCCAACCAATTTTAGTTTTATCCCCGCGAGGGGAAAAATAATTCTCCTTAGAATCAACTAAGCTTTTTACCCAATCAGTTGGCCGGTAATTATTTTATTTATGTTAAAGTTTATTATATTATGTATCTATTGTCTCGTCTCACAATCAATATTTTAAAATTGTAGATGGCAAGTCGAGTATTTTGGTTTGGGGTGCAAATCAGGATGAATTTGTTCTGTTCATGAGAGTATACATTTCAAATGAAAAAATTCATTGATAATTTAGGAGACAAATGTTATACAAAATGAAAATAGAGGCTATGATATATAAATAAAATTAAATTATTTATGAATTAAATAACCTAATTATAATTTATCAAGGGCAAAATATTAGATATTAAAAGTAACTTGAGGGCCTGGTCTTATCGTAGAACACACACAATAATTAAGAGATTAACATAACTTGAGGGCTACACATAGAAATATAGATAGTTTCCTTCACATTTAGAACCATGTTAAAAAATCATTCATGCATTCTTAATACTACAGAGTTGAAAAACTAAAGGCTCGATAATATGATTAAGGTTTAATACACTTGTATATCCAAAAGTATCACGGTTGTGCCAATAATATCCAAAAATCCGGAAATACCACTTATATCCATGTTTTAAAGTTGTTCTTTGCCAAATCTATCCACTTCCGTTAAATACTTTGACAGCGTTAATAACTCCGTCAACATAGCTGACGGCAAGCTGATTGTACGCTAACTATGCAGACACGTAAGCGCCAACTACGCCAAAAGTGCCACGTAAGAATGAATTAAAAAATAATAATTTTTTTTTTAAAAAAACCCAATCCCACATATTCCCACTGAAGACGAACAACGAGGACGTTCAGTCCCCCTTTCTCCTTTCGATTTTAGGGTTCGCACAAAATCTCCTCCTGCCGACTGAGCCTCCTCCAGGCGATTGAAGATCCTCCAGGCGATTGAAGATCCTCCCGCCGACTGTATATACTCCCTGGGATTGCCCTAGTCAAAGATCCATTTGGTTCTCTCCCACATTTCCAATCTAGGTTTTTTCAGAATTGGTCAGCCAGAGCATCTCAAAACAAAACAATTCGATCAAATCCCTAGTCGGGAAACGAAAAAGGAGAGGAATTTCATTGAGGGCGAACCTGAAACAAGTAGGAATCGGAGGATTGAGAAGATTGCTCGCCCCCATCGATGCATTGGCCGGGGATCTCGAACATAGAGAAAGTGAACTGCTTATCCACCACCCCGACATCGAAGTGAATCAAACCATTTTGGGGTCGTCGACGCGGATCCCTTTCACGGGGAACCAGAGGAAGAGCTCCTGGATCTTGCCCGGGGACAGGAGGCCGGAGATGTTGAAATCGTAATGGAGCTGGTTCTCCAGCTTGACGTTGCAAGGTTGGGTGTGGTTTATCTAGAACTGCCCCGTGGCTGAGTCGACGGAGAAGTTCGTTATCCCCTCGGGGAAGAGCCCGATCGGGAGGCCGTTCTTGTTGAGGTAGTCGTAGATGGTGGGTGCGTTGGCCGCGGCCGTCGCCGCGGCGGTGGAAATCGAGAGGGAGAGGCAGAGCAGCAAGGGGAAATTGTGATTTCGCATGGCGGCCATGGCATGGAAAGGATTTTCTTTCCCCTGGCTTTGCAAGGGTTTCCTCGTGGCTGAAGAAATGGGGGCAATTGAAATTTTTTTTGTTTAATTTTTTAAATAAAATTAATTAGCAATACACGTGGATAAGTAAAGAGGAATTGAGAAATAAGCGTGCGCCACGTAAGCACCGCCGTTTGTCCTGTCAGACCCTACGTTAACACCGTCAAAGAATGTGACGGAGTTGGATATAAGTGGTATTTCCGGATTTTTGGATATTATTGGCACAACCATGATACTTTTGGATATACAAGTGTATTAAACCTATGATTAATCAAGAATTGCAGTAGTTGTCCCCATGACCAGGCCTGACGAGTTAAACTTACATTTTGGGTTTAGAATATTTTTCATATTCGGATTTTTTTATTAGATTTTTTAGACCTATTTAAAAAGGTTGTAAACACGAGGTTTAGTCAGACCTTGATTGTAGTCGAGCTTCTACCTTTATATTGTTTGAATGTTTGTTGGTGGATTAATCAAGAATTTGCTCTTGTGGTTGGTGGATTTCAATTGCTTGAGTGTTGTCTCTGTATCAATCAAGTATTGCCCTTGATTGTGGTCGAGCTTCTACCTTCATATTGTCTGAGCCTCTTCCCATTTCGGGTGTTGAAGTTACATGATCAATTCGGTCTTATCCTTTTAGTTTTTCTTGTTGTTGAGAAAAATTCAGAAAACCCTAAAAAGATTATGGTTGCGTGACTTTGATCAATACAAGTATCAGTTCCGTGTTGGTATCATCTCAGATTTTCATCAATCTCTTTCTCTCATACTTCGATAAATTTCTCTCTACCATGAATTTTAATGGAGCAACATCCACCTCTGTTGAAACCTCCATATCCAACAACATATGCATAGGATATTCTTGTAGAGATGAGATGGCAGGGACAGTAGATTATCTACTGAGATGAAGTCTATTCGACCATGGGTTTCGGCCATATAAAAAACATGCTGGACTCTTGCTCAAGTGTTTTTTAGGCGGAATTCATCACTTTGGTTGACACATAAAACAAACCTTATATAGGCGTGTAACCCTACAAAGTTACTCCTAAAACTCATGAACATTTACAACCCGTGATCTAGTAGGCATGGTTTTTGTACCTGATTGTACAATATCCCGACTAAACTTAAAGTGTTTTATCAACATTTACAACCAATGAAATGCTATGAATCTTCATTTGTTTTATCAACAATCCCACCATCCGTTTGGTGTAAATAGTAGGATTTCAGATGCAGTTTCACTTCGTCCTGATTGAAGATGTATCTTTTTTTCCCTCCTGTAATTGTCGTCATAATTTGTCTCTAGTTGTTATCCTATTGAGGATGTATCTTTGCCAAGCCTTTCATTGATTTTCTCCATTGGTATTATAAACTTGTCTGTCCTTTTTGTTGCTATATCTCATATTATGTACCACTTATTGCTTCCCTTATGAGGATTTGTAGTACTTCTCATCTCAACCTTAATATATCGACAAACTTTTGGAGACCTTTTACATCAAAAGCTACCATGCAGGTTCCCTGGCAGAGAACATGAAGCAAGAACACAAAGAAACTACCACTAACGGGAATTCGGTTGTAACTGGTTCCTGTATGAACAATCAACATGGAGTAGCTAGAAGCCATGGCTAGGAAATACAGATTCTTTAGCAAGCAGGAAACTGAACACGTAGCAAGGGCAAACACATAAATGGATAGTCATACCGGCGCAAGTAAGGAAAGATAGAGAGAGTTGTATCACAAAGTTCAGATAGACTAAGAGATGTCTGGAGGGGACGACTGTGTGTTCATGGAGGGCAAGGATAAGCGGATAGCTAGGAAAGACAGATTCTTTGGCAAACAGGAAACTAAATATGTAGCAATGCCATAACAGATAAACGGATAGTCATATCATACTGATTAGGGAAACAAAGAGGGAGACAGAGAGACAGAGTTATATCACAAGTTCACATAGATTAGGAGATGTCTGGAGGGGATGATTGTCTGTTCATGGAGAAAACCAGGATAGCGAGACTGAAAGCTGGAAACACAGATTGAAAAACATAGGCATTCTGGAGAAAAGAGCTGTGAAAGGCATCACTCGAAGGCCCATTGGTTCTCTCTACGAACTTCCTCTTCTTCCTCTGGCGTGAAGTCGTTCTTGATGTTGAAGGTCTTGCGGATTTCCTCCGGAGTTTTGCCCTTGATCATATCTGCCACAGTCTGGCAAGTTAGGTCCAGCAAACTCTTGATGTTGAGATAGTTTGCAGCCTGAACACAATAACAAGAGCACAAACCCATTAGCTCAAACCACCACCACCACCACTCACTTGAGTCTAATATTAGCTAGTTCTACAACCCTGTTTTTCAAACCCTGACTATTCAAAAAACAATTAGATTGAATTCACCAATCGAGCAATTCATCTTTCTCATACTCATCACAAGGAAAACATCAACCCAAACGAAAGCGAGCAATTGAAAATCGCACCAAATTTTGGAGATCCCCAAACCCTAACCCTAGAAATCGAATTCCAATCAATCGAACCCAATGAATCAAGAAATTGAGCCGGAAGTAATAACCCAGAGAAGCAATCTAAGCGCGTCTGAGAAAGAGGAGGAGATGGTTACCAGGATCAGGTCGAAGAGAGTGGCCTGGTCGACCTTGACGAAATCGGCGTCCCAGGTCTTGAGATCATCGTCAGCGGAGGTAGGGCGTTCCTCGGTCTTGGAAGCGGCGGCCTCGACGTGCTTCTTGCAGTACTCGATGACCTTGGAGAGGATCTTGCTGGTGACGTTCGGGAGCGGGATTCCGTTGTCGGCGCAGTCGTCCTCGATCATGTGCTTGATGGTCTGAGACTCCAGCGCCACCGCCTCGTCGACCTCGAAAGTCTCACCGTCGGAGCTCTTCAGAGTAATCTTCCTAATCGCCGCCGACGACATCTTCGCGGTTATCTTCTAGCCTCTTTTCTCGATTTCTACCGGCGAGCGAGGGTTTTCCCTCGATCGAAAAGAGAGAAACTTGGATGGAAAATAGAAAGAGAGAGAGCCTTTTTCTGTCTCGTTTTCTTGCAGAGAGAGAACGGTGGGGGAGGATAAGACTTAAGAGGGCTATTTATTACTTTATTCACGTATTTTCATTTTGCGGGGAAAAAATTAGTTGCTGCTAAACAAGTCAAACCGGTTTATGTCAGTGTGCCGGTTTAGCAAGTGGAATGATTCAACCGATGGCACATACCGGTTTGTGCCGGTTCATGCCGGTCAATATTACAAATAAAATTATAAATACTCATATTTAAACATGACATTTAAGGTCAATACCTAAATATTTATACTTGAATCCAACAAATAACATCAGTATTTAACTTTTATAATCATAAAATAAATAATAACATAATTTTTATCAATTAAATTCTCTAAAATAAGGTCATTTTACTTAGAGATTCGTATATCGATCATGCTGGTCATACCGGTGGTGTCACGCCGGTTTTATGACCGGCACCGGTTGAACCCGGTACAACCGGTGGCATGCTGCTAAACTTCGCCTTTCAAATTGTTAAAAGTGGACCTAAAAAATATTACAGTTTTTCAATCAAAAAAATATACATATTAAAGTTACATTTTTAACCACTTAACTTCTTTACCTTCTCTTTAGCAAACAAACATCACTTAGACTAAAAAAAACACTATCCAGGTAGAGAAAAGTTCATCATTGTCATTCTGGAGCCGATATCGTCGGTAGGACGTCTAAATCATGAGTAGCGACTCCAATGAGTTAAAAACGTTCACTAAAAAAACCAAAAAAGGGAACCGCGGCTTAGATGTGGTTCGACCATAGTCCAACCGTAGGTCACTTGCGGTTTAACCATGGTGCCAACCACAAGTGACATGCGGTTACACCATGGACCAACCGCAAGTGAGTTGCGGTTGGACCATTGTGGAATCGCAATTGACCTGCGGTTGGTCCATGGTCGAACTGCATACTGAGCCGCGGTTGAGAGTTTTTTGTTTTTTTTTTCTATGATTTATGGTTTGTTCCTTGAGATAATTTGTTGTCTTTTGGTTTATATAAGTTTTAGATTCATTTGCATAATTATTTTTAAAATTGAAGGATTTAGCATTAGAAATTAAGATTGGATTTGGCCTTAAAATAAGATTAGATTAGATTTGATCTTAATCTAGAAAATTAAGATTAGATTTATTGCATAAATAATAGATTTCGCATGTGAAGTTATGATGATTGTTAAATTAAATGTAGTTATGAAATTTTAAATTTATCGTAGAGTACTCGTTAAATTGACGATATAGAGAATGTTAAGTTCTTTTTAAATTTGTGGAGTATCACTTATAAATTCTGATAATATTGCAGGATATTGGTAGTTACAATCCGGATGGCCATGATTACACCCCGGATTTCATTGATGGCGTGAAATACACTACGAATTTGCAAGCATATGAAGCAGCTACTGAGATTGCCAAGGGCTTGGGGTTTTATTTGGTGAGAGCAACGAACAAAAAAAAAACGTGAAGCTAGTTGGCGACATTATTTACATTGCACTCATGGGAAGAAGAAAAGGTCGAAGGAACCTGATCCGACTAAGGAGAGGAGACCTCTTACTGCTATTGAAAAATTGGGGTGCAAGTTTCAGATCAACCTTGAGCGGTCCGGTGATGGATATTGGTTGATCCTAGGGGTGGCAAACAGGGGGCGGACCCATGTGTTAGGGAGGTGTGTCGCCCGAATATTTTGTGAGAGACCCATGTTTTGTCGGTATAATTTTTTGGAATTTAGGACTTTCGACACACCTTCAATAATTGTAATCGACACACCTTTAATACACTACGATGAAATTGGTGTCATAAAGTTCCCAAAATACGTAAATATATAATATTTATTTTAAATTTTAGTTAATTTATGACAAATTTGGGGTTCTTTCTATTGCTTAAGCATTTAGACGCAATGGTTTATTGCTCTTAGGTCTTAGGCATGGGTAATCGTAAGGAAGTTTTCTCCTTTTTCTCTCTACCTGAATAAGTTTCGTGTCTTATTGATCCTTGTAGCTTTCACATAGTTGTCCAGCTAGTGACAAAAATGCTATTTCATCGGGAGTCCGGTTGCATATGGACTACTATCTTATAAAATCCCTAGTGTTCCCTTTACCTCTTTCGATCCCACTTCTTGTTGTGTTTCACAGTAAAATATAATTAAAATTTATTTATTATTTTATTTGATTTTATCGACTGACACACCTATACGAAAATCCTAGGTTCGCCACTGGTGGCAAATACAAAGAATCATGATGCTAATTTGGGTTTTCAAAATATCAGTTGGAGCTATTTCCAGAGGGATCAAAGGGAATGAATGTTTTGACTGCAGAGGATAAGCAATATATTAGACAGTTGAGATCGGCCGGTGCCCCACCAAGGAATATCCACAAGTCAGTGAATGAGAGAAAAGGTGTACAAGGAACACAGAACGGGAAATATATTTATAACGAGTTGCAAAAGATAAGAAAAGAAGAGCTTGGTCAGATGACAGCTTTACAGTATATTTTCCGTGTGGCTCAGAAGAAGGGTTACTATGTGCAGTATATGGACGATTGTAATGTGCTTACACACTTATTCCTAACCCACCTTGAGTCAGTAGTGATGTTGCGAGCTTGGCACCATATGGTCGTGATAGATGCAACATACAAGACCAATAAGTATGAGAAGCCTTGAGTTGAGATTGTCGGCATGACACCAATGAGATTGAATTTTGTCACTGCATCTGCAATAGTCTACGACGAGACGAAGGAGTCGTACCAGTGGCTTCTGACGCATTTGCAACATCTTCTTGGCCCTATTGTTCTAGATGTGTTTGTTAGTGGCAAGACAGGAAGATTGGTTGAGACCGTGGGGGTAATGTTTCCATCATCGACTCGTATACTATGTCTTTGGCATATAGATAGGAATGTGAGAGCAAAGTGTCTAACGGAGGTGCGGAGGACAACTCATTGTGGTATAGATGCAACCAAACTGACGGTGGATCATATCATGGCGACTTGGCACCGTGATGTATATGCACTAACAATGGAAGACATGGATACACCATTTGACAATTTTAGACGTAGTTGGGAAGTACAGTACCGACGACTTTGGGGGCATTTGGCAGCTGGGTGGTTACCAGTTAGGCACATGTGGCTAAATGTTATACCAATCAAGTGCAGCATTTGGGTAACACAAGCTCCAATAGGGTTGAATCTGATCATTCCTCCTTCAAGAAGTGGCTTCAATCATCTACTGGTGCAGTCGATACGGTTAGCCTCCTAATAAATCTTCGTTGATGCCTCTTTAAGAAGTTTTAGTAGTCTCCTAATTATTATTCATTGTCTGTAGGTATTCAAGACGAACAATGATTACATTGAGGCTCAAAACCTTCAAATCAGGAAGCTTCTAAAGCAGCGGCTGACCTTCGGTTAAAGCGCGGTTTGACCGTCGGTCAATCGCGCATTGACCGCGGTTAGCCGTCGGATCAGTCGTGCGTTGACAGCGGTTAGCCGTTGGAACGATAGCGCGTTGACCGCGGCTGACCGCCGGATCAACCGCGGTTTGACTGCGGTCGATGAGCGGAAGTTACCTTCTTCTCATGCGAGGACTGATGCGCGAGTGAGAGAGCGAGAGGCCGGCGACGACGACGCGAGCGAGCTGGCGGCAGCGGGATGGAGCCGCCGACTAGAGCGGGGGGTGTTGACGCGGTGAGCAGCGGGAAGGAACCGCCAACGCGAGCGGGCGGGTGGCGTCTGGTCGGAGTCAGATGTTTCAGAGGGGGAGGTCGTTAGTAGAAGTTGGCTGGCGGTGAAAGCTCATCTTCAGAGGGGGGAGGTCGACGGTGGAAATTGAAGAGGGGAAGGGAACGTGGGGAAGGAAGAAGGAAAGGTTTTGGATTGGGGCTTGTTTGGTTGTTTGAATTTTGAATTTTCCATTAAGGGTATATAGGTAATTTGGCATGTAAGTTAGGGCGATGATTAGAAATTTTAAGGGCGATATTTAGCGATCCAGAAAAATATTGTAAATCGTTTCCGTTGTTGTATAACTAGGGTTCTTCATGCCTAAATGAGAAGGAGGTTTACTCCATAGAGAGAGGAAAACAGAAATAAGAGAAATCATACTCATAATTAATAATGTATATGATAAGATCTGGGATGTTAATCTTCACTTCAAGGCCGAAATCCAAACTTCAATAGTGAAAACTAGAATCCCCACTATTTGGCTCAAATACACCTTTTTAACCCGATACTGGGCAAAATAAGGCCGATAGCACGGTTGTGCTTTCCACCCACAAACCGTTTTTTTACCAGGTCACATGGTCACTTAAGCTGGGGATGGGGAATTCCACGGTCGCATCCAGGAAACACGGTCGTGCCCTCCATAAAGCACGATTGTGTTTTGTTCTCAGCTTGCCTGCATTTTGCATTCTTCAGCACCATTCACGAACCCATTTGCGAACTAAAAAGCACGGTCGTAGTTCTTCCATTACACGGTCATGCTTTCGAAGAAGCCCGCTCGTGTTTGGTTCCTGGCTCTTCATCACCTTCGCACTAAAAAGCACTGGTGTGCCCAGGATGAAACACAGTCGTGTTCTATGCAGGGGATGAGTGTGTTTTGCTCCAAAGTCGTCAAATAATCTCCAAACAACCCGAAACTCGCGCCTAAACAACCTTCTTTCAGCGACTAGGACCTGAAATGTGATACAAGAGCATAATCTTGAGTAAAATAGGAGAAATAACCCGATCCTTTTGAAATTGAAACCATAAATCAACCCAAAAATCAGTTAGTCCAGAGCAACCCAAACCACTTTTTAAAATAAACAAACTTACATTGTTTAAGAATTTCAAACGAACTTGGGCAATCACAACCCAAAATACTTTGAACAACTTAACCCATGAACCTCCAGTACATACTCAACCATGAGACGAAATAATAACTATTCTAATTCTGACTCCTCACGAGTTCCTTGACTTCTCATCAATGCTTGTACGGCTTCTCGCCTCGCCTTGCTTCTTCTCGGGATCCACCTCGGTTAACCCTTCCTCCACCTAGTAAGTGAGAAGGGGTCAGTCTCGTCTTTACTTCTTAAGGTCTTTGCCCTAAGCAAATCTTACTAATACATTATTAGAAATTACTTTCTCTTAATTAATACATTAGTCCTTAATAACTTGTAGAAGTTCTCTAATTCTATCTTAACTTATATACTTATTACTAGGGTTCACTGCGTTGCGTATCGTCGTCTAGTAGTGACGCGGCCATCTACCGCATCCAGTAGTGGCCCAACCGCCAGTGGGTTCCATTACCATCAACCATAAATTCATTCATACATAGCACTTTATACACTTTACACTCACCTTGAAAAGGCAACCCTTCTTTTCTGCCAGTAGTCTCACGCCGTCGTCCGAGATCCCACGCTCAAACTCCTCGCGCATTACCTCCTTTTTCATTTCCTCCTATTAAGTATTTAGGCAAGACTTAATAATTCTTTTTACTAGCGTTACTAGCCAAACGACCTCCAAATTGGTTAATTCCAATCCCAAATTCCTTCATTTAACCTTTCCTAGGATTCTTTAGGAAATTCTGGAAATTCTGAAAAATTATATTTTTGCCCATTAATGGCAAATTACAGAATGGTACTCAAAATTTTTGAGTTTCCCCAATTCATCTCCAAACATTAAGAATTACCCAATTAAGTCCAACATACCATTCTCACTTTCGGAATTTGACATTTTAACCACAAATGGCGTATTTCGATTTGACACCCAAAAATTTGCTATTTGCGAACCAATCCTTCGCCTGGAAAATTACTCATTAACATCCAATCTTTCCAAAATTTACCAATCTATTCTAGCTCCCAAAAGACCCATTTGCCCATAACTATTAATCCAATATAGAAAATCATGCCATTCCACTCCAAAAAGTTAGGCGAACTTATCACCTACACACTGTCGTCGCCGGCCTCCACGCTCCCTCAGTCACCGTCGATGTCCACGGTTCCCCGCCTCTGGTGGTCGTTTCCTCGCTTGAGCCCATCGCAGGTCCACTCCTCCGACTCCTCTTCATCCTCCTCGAACAATGGCCTGTCAGCTGTAGTCGTCGTCTGAAGCTTCACGCCGTCACCATTTTTGATGCCCCTTCCTCGACCACAATTTGGAGGCAAATGATGGGTCGCGAACATCGTTGGTCGCTTCGGAGGGTAAGCTCGCGGCCTTGTCGCCGCCACCGCATTGTCTTTTACCTTGCCGGCGTGGGGTCAATGTCGACTCTCGTCCTGGTCTCCTTCTCCTACGTTTCCCAACTCTGCCTATAACCTTTGTTCGTCGATCAGAAACAGAGGGAGTTAGCTTTCCCCTCCTCCCTTGTTCATTCGTAACTGATTTAATCCCCTCCCTCACGACATTTGTTGAGGAAAAAAAAAACAATCCCACCGATCCGTTATAACTCAATCAATCGGCCATTTACTCCAATGAAAACTCCTATAGTCAATGTTTCCGTTATAACCCAATTTACCGGCAAAAATTCGACTTCTCTCCGAGCCCCTGTCGCTGCTGTGTTCCGTTTTCCGTCGGTGTTCCAGAGGGCAGACGAATCCTCTTCCTCCAATAGCCAGGCCCACTCTTCCCCTCCCTTCCGGGTCGCTAGCCCTGCTTTGGGGTTAAGCCCACTCTTCTTTCCTCTAAACCCAGGCCACGAGTGGCCTAACTCCTTTCTTTATTTCTCTCTCCCTCCGTCCGGCTTGAGCGCCCCCCCCCCCATTTCTTCTCCTTCTCGGGCCTAAAGCCTGCGTGTTCCGGCCCAGTTCAGCGACCCACTTCATGGCCCACTTTCCTCTTTAACTTACTTAACGGGTTTAAGCCCTCTTACTTCATAATCTGGCCCTCTAAGTAGCAAAACCAGGCCCACTTGGGCCATAATATTGATTAGGTCTTGGTTCAAACTCACAACCCAATCTACGTCCATAACTTCATCGTTTTATATCAAATTTCGACATTGTTCAAACTGATAGTTCACGTTTTTAATCCTCCTCGATATTATGGTTGAACTTGACGAATTAATCTAAGTGTACAATAGTCCTTTTGAATTTTAGAATGAGCGGGGTGTAACATTTCCTCCACCCTTGCAAAAATTTCTTCCCCAAAATTTGCTCGGACTCATTCTTCCATACTCCTCATTCTTTTACTTCCTTGCCTCAAGAATTGACTCTCGCTATATGAACTTTGATGATGTTTGTTGCTTGTCCCGTATGGTTTACATCACTTCTTATATTTCTTTTTGACCATAAAAGGTATCCTCACTAAGCTCGTTAGCATTGAGTAGGATTACCACAAGCGAGCATGAAGTAATCACAATGGGCAAATTTCGAGGGCTTCGTCGGGCCCTGTATAGTCCGAATAAAGGGATAGTTGACCCAGATCGGGAGTCACATGATGGGATGCTGCAGAATCTAATAACCAAGGCCCAGGAGATGATGAGGAGCCCACATGAGTGGCATTGGCCTGCCGGGCCTGCTGAAAAGCTTGGCGGGCTTGAGGAAACAGCTTGAAACACTGTCTGACTGTGTGTCCAGGCCTCTCACAGTATTGGCAAATAACTGGGGACTTGTGTGGCCTATTGGGCTCGGAATGAAGGGGCGGCCCATAATGGGAGACACGGGCCTGCTGGGTGGGCTCAAGTACAAAACCCTGCGATTGGCGCTGGGAAGGGCGGGAGAAGAAGGGGCCGCTGCCGCCCGAATTTCCGCCGCTGCTGCCTGAGGACCGGCGAGGTGGAACCTGGGAATTAAACGCAGTGGGAACAACAGTGGAGCGAGTCTGCTCCTTCAAGTCAGCCTCATATTCAATGAGGGAATCCAGTAAATCCTCAATGGAGACCGTGGTGCCGCGAGCACGAACAGCTGCTGAAAAATGACTGTAATCGGGACCGAGTCCGCGAAGACAGTGCACGACAAGATCCATGTCGGAGGCTGGGTCATCAACGAGAGCCAGTTCAGCGGCTACCTGCTTCAAATCATTCACAAAACTAAGGACATCACGATCCCCTCTGGTTATGCGAGCAAGCTTCCCTTTGAGATTAATAATCTGAGACCCAGATCTCCCATCATATAATTTCTCGAGAATCATCCAGGCCTTCCGAGATGTGACAGCAGCAGAGACGAAAGAATAAAGCGATTCAGAGATCGAACAACGCATAGCGTGGAGAATCAACTTATCTTGGCGAAACCATCTGCGATAGACAGGATTGGGACCGGTGATGTTGTCGTTCGTGACTGTGCGAGGAGGAACAACGCCGGTGCCATCAACAAAGCCGATCAAATCGAGCCCCATAAGAAGTGTCTCAAGTTGTGACCGCCAAGAGTTGAAATTAGTGGAGGTAAGCTTCAACAGCAATTGGGCTGCAGGATTGAAGGTTATGACAGATTCATCTGCCGGCGAATTTCCATCGGAGACCGTGGATCTAGACATGATGAAGGACAGAAGCAGGGAAAAACAGAGCAAATAGAGACGCAAGTGTAGACAGGTAAGTGAATAACGAAGGCCTTAACACTGGATCAACAAGTTGAACGTAACCAGGCTCTGATACCATGTCAAGAACCAGTTGGTCCCAATGACTCGAGTTGTTGGTAGAGGTTCAATCGTGGATCATATACCACAACACTAACATAATGGACATATATGCATATATGTCACGTGGGTACAAAAACAAGCTTTATATATATGGACTTGAGTGGATTATACTCGTATGAGTGGAGGATACGAATGGATTTTGTGGGATTACAAGCAAAGCTAGCTAGAATCGCTTATAGTTATGTTATGGGTGGTTAGTTGTACGTACAAAGATAACTAGGTTCTAGGAATGGGTCTAATGAGTTCCCATGGGTTAAGGGCATTATGTTGCAAATTGAGTTAGTCTATTCCATTTACTAACTATGGGATATGTTATGGACGAGCTGAATGATGCGGCACAACGAGGTTAAGACAATGACATCTAGCAGAGGACAATAGCAAACCAATCAAGGTTATAGATCATGATCTTCACCTACAAATGAGGTGAGTGTAGAGGGGGTAAATTCTACGCCTTACGACATTTGATTTCTTAAGATTGATTGCTATGTGCCATACTTGCCTTTGTGTATTTCTATGATGTCGTGTGAGTTTGTGTGAATATGCTTTCAGTTGTATGTTATTGCATGCTTTACTTACAAGTAAGTTCAAGTTTAAGAAACAAGTAATTTTTAAGAAGTTACTCGCCTTTAAGAAGGTGAATTCGTTTTAAGTGTTTTTAGTCACTAGCGTGAGTCCGTTGCCATTTGAGATTTTTAGATAGAGCGGCAATTATCTCTTGAGATCTTCGAAACAGAGCAACAGTTGTGCTCTTGAGATATTTAAGTTGAGCAGCAGTTATGCTCTTGAGAATCGTCGTGAAGAGCCACCACGATAAGTTTAAGATGTTAGGGGGATGAATCGTTACTTCCCTAACTAAGTTTAAGTTTAAGGAAAGTCTGTATGGCTTCTCATACGTATGAGTTGGGCAACCGGACTAGCTAGTGAGGGATCCCAGTGTTAGTCAAAATATTAAGTCAAGATTTGAGCTTTAAGAAGGGAGAGTAAATTTAGCTCCCATACAGTTTTAAAATTTAAGAGTTTTTTTTAAGAGTGGAAGTACAAACAACTTCCACCAGTTTAAGTTAAGTGTCTTAAGTAAAGTATTCAAGGACTAGAGATTTTAAACGTAAGGGCGTAGACTGACCCCATCTCACTCACCATGCCTTAGTAAAGGAATGAGGGAGAACCATATGGATAGCAGCTAGCTAGGGGAGCAGTTAGAGAGCAGCGAGATTGTGAGAGTCGTTCGAGGCAAGCCAGCTAGAGGAGGATAGTACAAGCGTCACTGAAGGTGCCTAGAGATCAAATCAAAGCAAACAACAAAGTAGAGTTTTATTTATTGCTTTACGATTATGAGTAGTTACTGGAGATTCATATTGAGTTTTATGTTTGAAGTTTGCCCAAGTGTTAGGGCTTTGTTTTAAGAGATGTCAGTTTAATTTTAATACGAGTAAAGTAATTTATGAAAGGTTTCCGTTATTTTTTTTCCAAGTTTTTTTTAGTTCAAATTTTGATTCACGCTTTTTCAAGGGTATTTTGGTAAAAGTAGTGTCCGGCCAGACTAGGGTGGTTCAGGACCCTAAATCAAAGTCGAGGTATCACATTTCTTCCCTCCTTAAGAAAAATTTCATCCTCGAAATTTATTCATCGTGATGACTCAAAGTCTCACCTGAGGTAATCCTTCTACTATAGGGATTTATACTTCCTTTACTTTCGCAACCCCTTTATTGATGCTTGGTTATAGCTTTGATAGCTGAACTTAGTCCAGTAGCTCCTCATCATTCCTCAGAGTTGTCATATCCTTAAGAAGCTTGCTCTACACATGTCAACCACGACTACCATTCATGACGATACTTGGGCCTGGCCTCAATCTCTTAGCTCAGGTTGACAGTGGCTTGACTAAATGAATATGGTTCATCCTTAACTAGCCGTTTCCTCTGGATGACCTTTATTTATCCCTAACTAGTTTCCTCCTCCTGACGACGTCCCACCATGTTGCATTCGCTCAGAGTGGAGCACATTGTGTAAAGTAACTTACCTCGCTCCTCTTCTTGGGAATGCTTTCCTCGTCATATTCTTTTGTTCATTTTCTTGAGTTCGATTTACTTACCTTCATTCTACTCCTTGTCTAGGGACCTACATATCCTTCCGCCCTTCATACATTTCCCAAGGTCACTAATGTCTCTTCCCTCGTCATGGCCTTGAAATGGCTTCCTCAGATTTGACCACTAGACTCCTTGGAATCACATCGAACTTCCTATTACCTTTCCACTCTCTCTACTTAGGTCCTCCTTATCATGTCCATTGAAAATTTTCCTCGAAGTTTCTACTTAGTTTCTCTCACATTTATTATAACTTCCTTCGAACGTTCTACTTTCTTGTCTTTCCTTGACTGGCTTGATGACTTTTCCTGGGCAGGTTTCGAGGTTCTAACTCTTAACCTACCTTGGTCCGACGATGCTCCTTGTCTCATTTGAATTTTTGACCTCCCATGACTACTATAACTCGTAGGGTCTCTCGAATACCACCTCGTACTTCGACTTAGTTGGCGCCACCATAATCCTCACATACTTAAACCTGGATACCCTCTCAATGGTGCCTCTTAACTAGAATTTTGACTATTGTGCCACGTATCACCACCTGGTGACTTATCTAACTTGGGCAATGGGGAACGTGAAACTCATTAATATCCGGCTCCATGCCTATCTCGCTACCGCATAACATATTTCCATCCGGTAGAGATCCCTCGCATACCTTATCCTCTAGCTTCCACTTATTAGCCACATAGTGCACTTGCTCCCTCCTCATTCTTTACAACATTAATCTCGATGGTTGATTCCTTCCTTTCAAGGACTTGTCGCCGATCTAGCTTTCTAGATCCACGGTTCTTCTTCTTAGGGACGTACTGTATCCTTAAGGGTTTCCCCAGTCAAGGTAAGTACCCGAACGTGCCTCCTCTTAGCCTTGACATACTGATCCCTTGAAATCTTTTCATGATCCCTATGACCCACTTAATTTCTTCTTTACCCTTCTTAAGCATCCCTAGCATTGCTTAAAGTCTAATCTCCATTACTCCTTGGGTCGTAGCACTATGCTCGATTCTCGCGAACTCCGCGGACCTTCCTTGCAGCTTTTCCTCTAGATTATGGCCGCCATTTGGTGTAACTTCGTGCCTACTGCATGTCGACGTCCTAGATACTTGGCGTCTTCCCGACCTTATACTGATCATCTCGAATTCCCATAGGTATGAGATGCCTTGAATCTCCTCTTTTCACTCATGAAAAGAGTCACTAAGCAGTCCTCTTAGGAATCTACTCCTTCTCCTTCTCGAGACATATCATAACCTCGTAAGATCTCCTAGACTTATTTTCCTTATCATGATTAGAGTATACTGGAGATTCAAAAATCCTCAATAGAACCCTTTTGACTCACTTAGTCAAACTTTTAAACTAACACCGATTTTTCCTTTCCTTTTAAAAGAAAAACCCTTGAAAAACACATATCATCACTCTAGTATTCCTTGGAGACCAAGGAATAGAGGAATCATAGCTCTGATACAAAAATGAAACAGCCTGATCCTTTTTGAAACCAAAACCATAACTCAATCCAAAAATCGGTTACTCCAGAGATACCCAAACCACTTTTTCAAATAAACAAACTAACAACGTTTAAGAATTTCAAACGAAAAGCCCTAACACTTGGGAAATAACAACCCAAAATACTTTGAACAACTTAACCCATGAACCTCCAATACATACTCAACCATGAGACAAAATAATAACTATTCTAATTCTGTCTCCTCACGAGCTCTTTGACTACTCATCAATGTTGGTACAACTGCTCGCCTCACCTTGCTTCTTCTCGGGATCCACCTCGTCTAACCCTTCCTCCACTTGGTGAGTCAGAAGGGGTCAGTCTCATCGTTACTTCCTAAAGTCTTTTCCCTAATCAAACCTTACTAGCACATTATTAAAAATTACTTTCCCTTACATGAAAGTCGTTCTCACTTTCATCCTTAATACTTTAGTCCTTAAGAACTCATAGAAGTTCTCTACTTCTATCTTAACTTATATACTTACTACTAGGGTTCACCGCATTACATATCTTCGTCCACTGTCCCTATCCTCAAGGCAATGGTACTGCGTTACGTATCGTCGTCCAGTAGTGACCCGACCATCTACTGCGTCCAGTAGCGGCCCAACAGCCCGGGGGTTCCATTACCATCAACCATAAATTAAAACCATACATTCATTCACATATATAACACAAAGCGTGCCTTCACCTTAACTAGGCGATGGGATGCCTCACACACATGATCGCGCAAACTCACAAATTAACTAGCATAACTTGAAATAAAAGATATAAACTAAAAGACCTCGACGAAGATTTTACCTCCCTTTACACTCACCTCGAAAAAACGACCCTTCTTTATTGTCGATTGCCCCACGCCATTGTCCGAGAACCCATGCTCAAACTCCTCGCGCTTTACCTCCTTGTGCATTTCCTCTTATTAAGTATTTAGGCAAAACTTAATACTTCTTTCTACTAGCGTTACTAGCCAAACGACCTCCAATTTGGTTAATTATAATCCAAAATTCCTTCATTTAACCTTTTCTAGGATTCCCCAGGAAATTCTGGAAAATTACCTGTTTGTCCCAAAATGGCAACTTATAGAATGGTACTCGAAATTCCTGAGTTTCACCAATTTTGCCCCAAACCTTCAGAATTGCCCAATTAAGTCCAACAGACCATTCTCACTTTCGGAATTTGACATTTCAGTCCCAAATGGCGTATTTCGATTCGATACCCAAACCTTTGCTATTGGCGAACCAATCCTTGGCCTGGTAAATTACTCATTGACACTCAATCTTTCCAAAACTTACCAATCTGTCCTAGCCCCCAAAAGACCCATTTGACCCTAACTATTTACCCAATTTAAAAAATCATGTCATTTCACTGCAGATAGATGGGAGAACTTCTCACCTGCACACCGCTGCAGCCGGCCTCCACGCTCCCTCAATCATCGTCGACGTCCACGATTCCCCGCCTACGACCTCCGTCTCCTCCCTCGAGCCCATCGTCGGTCCACTCCTCAGGCTCCTCTTCCTCCTCCTCAGACAATCCTGCGTCAGCCGCCGCTGTCGTCCGAAGCTTCACGACGGTGCCATTTTCGATGCCCCTTCCTCGGCCATAATTCGGAGGCCAATGACAGGTCGTGAACACCCCTAGTCGCTTCGGAGGGTAAGATCGCGGCTTTGACCCGCCACTGCATCATCTCTTACCTTGTCGGCTGATAACTCGATATTTGCACATGTTGTTATCCACCATTCTTATACTGTTTGAGGCTCGCTTCTGGTATTTTAAACCGATTTCACGCTAGGTTGTTCTTGTTAGCAATATTTCAGGTCCTAGTTCATGAATGGAGGTTTGGATACGAGTTTGGGGTCGATTGGACGAAGTTGGGACGTTCGATGGGAAGCTGAGGAGTTCACACGGAAGTTTCACGTGCAAGGCAGATTTCACGCGGCCGTTTGCGCGGCCAAAGCTGTACTGGCGGTGTAGAGGTGCAACTTGGCCGTACGGGGTGTCCAGGGAAGTTACACGGGCAAGGCAGATTTCATGCGGCCGTACCACTCTGGCTATGCACGACACCACGAGCTACTAATTGGAACGTTGCGTTTGGGAGAGCTGCACGAGCATGAGTGGGATTCCACACGGCTGTGCGTCTGGCCGTGTAATCGGGAACTTCTGGTTTTAACCCAATTTCAGGTTTGTGGAAAGAGGATTCGAGTTTGGAGAGCAAAAATAGAGTTCTAGAGAGAGAAAGGACGAAGAACAAAACCCTAAGATCGATCTTGGAGCTGGGTTTCATCAATCAACCTTGGATTTCGGCCATGAGTGAAGATTATTATCCTAGAGCTTATCATATAGATCATTATGAGTATGATTCCTCTTATTGCTGTTTTCTTCTCTCTTTTTATGGAGTAGATCCTTCTCTCACTTGGGTATGAAGAACTCTAGTTTCATGTGTTAGGGATTTGAATTGTAATGACTTTTGGATTGATATACTGATTGTTTTTAATCGATTTAAGTGTGTTTATTGAGTCAATTGAATCCTGATCAACTTCTCTTGATTTTTGCTTTAACCTTGGATAGATATAATCTGATTAGGTTGCTAGAGTTGCTTCAATCGATAGTAGTGAATTGATTGTACGAGATTCGGTCAATTCACTTCTTTGTACTGGAATCTATTTCCAGTAGTGGAGTTCTTTGTTAATTGCCTTAGCATTCTATCCCGGTGAAGATTAGTCGTCTTCCGGTTAGTCTGTCTGAGAGGGCTTGGTCAGCTTAAGAGATTCCAAGCTACTGTCGGATCTTCCGTAGTTTAATCAACAGTGAATCAACCAAAGGAAATTACAACTTGAACCTAACTAAGGAGCTAGGGGGACTCCATCCCGACTGAGTCTTCTCTTGCTTCTAGAAAACCGAACAATTTACTGCTTTCTTTCTGTTTTAGCTTGAATTAACCTTCACTCACTTAGTACCGCTAGATAATAGAATTTCACGGAGTAGGCAGTAGATCTACACCTTGGGTTGATAATTTAAACTTACCCACTATTCTGCATTTCCAGACTGCGATTATACTTGGTCGTAGTTTGGTGTTGTGTTTTAGCGAGTCATCGGCGTTGGGGTCAACATCGACTCCTGTCCTGGTCGCCATCGCCCCGCTAAGCCCATTGATCCCCATAGTCGTCCTTCAACCCTTCTCTCTTCCTTCTCCTGCGTTTTCCCAACTTGCCTATAACCTCTGTTCGTCGATCAGAAATAGAAGGAGTTAGCTTTCCCCTCCTCCCTTGTTTATTCGCCACTGATTTAGTCCCCTCCCTCACGAAGTTTGTTGAGGAAAAAAAAAACAATCCCACCGATCTGTTATAACTCAATAAATAGGCCATTTACTCCATTGAAAACCCCTTAGTCAATGTTTCCCTTATAACCCAATTTCCCGACAAAACTTCGGCTTCTCTCCGAGCCCCTGTCGCTGCTTTGTTCCGTTTTCCGTCGATATTCCAGAGGGGAGACGAGTCCTCTTTCTCCAACGACTAGGCCCGCTCTTCCCTTCTCTTCTGTGCCACCAGTCCAACTTTGGGTTTAAGCCCACTATTCTTTCCTCTAACCCCAGGCCACGAGCGGCCTAACTGCTTCCTATCTTTCTCTCTCCATCCGTCCGGCTTGAGCCTGCCCCCATTTCTTCTCCTTCTCGGGCCTAAAGCCTGCGTGTTCTGACCTAGTTCAGCAACCTACTTCATGACCCACTTTCCTCTTTAACTTACTCAACGGCCTTAAGCCCTCGTACTTCATAACCTGGCCCTCCAAGTAGCAAAAACAGGTCCACTTGGCCAGACTATTGATTGGGTTTTGGTTCAAACTTCAAACTCACAACCCAATCTACGTCCATAACTTCATCGTTTTATATCGAAATTCGACATTGTTCAAACCAATAGTTCACATTTTTAATCCTCCTCGATATTCCTGTTGAACTTGACGAATTAATCCAAGGGTTTTATAGTCATTTTGAATTTTAGAAAGAGAGGGGTGTAACAATAGGCCAAGGAACAAAGGAAACACTAACTTACCTAAAAAAATGAAAGCGACATTTTCATGGCTAACCACAACCTTCTCACCATTATCCCGGAAGAGATACTCATCTGCATCTTTGTCGTTGTAGCTGGCGACTCAGTCGAAAACCTTGTCAACACCAAGCTGACTTGCAAACCTTTCTTGAAGCATCTGTTGATGATTCTATCTACCGCAACGCCAACCTCACTCCATGCCCATCATCTCCGGGAAGATCTGCCCTTCTTCCACCTTCTTCCTCGATCAATGTTTTGCAAGAGAATCAATCAGCACCTGAGCATCAATGCAGTCAATTAGGGGATCCTTCATTTGAGAGAAGTTACATAGTCGGGTCACCCGAATCCATCTACTTCTACGGGATAGTCCGACTTTCTCAAGGCAACCATGAGGAAATGATGGCTCTCCTAGCCTCTCTGGAAGGCAGCTATGACGGACGTGGATGGTGGGGGACGGTGCGGTACAGTCGGGAGAGGGTTAGATCGGTCATCCAACATTTGTGAGTGAAGACGACCATGGCCGACCGCTGGAGCATAATCAAGGGTTCGGGTGTCGGTTATGAGTAAGGAAGGTATTAGCACCCTTATATCGCCCTAACTCGGTATTATAAATTTGGTTTCCCTTTTAATTTGATATTTGTTTGAAATTATTGGATTTACTTTTGAACATGATATGTCATTTCTTTAAAACGTATTACATGTTCATCAACATTGGAAGAAATGGTAAGGGTGTTTTTTGGGATGGAATTCGAATGAAGAATTGAACAGAACTGGTCGATCCCCCCTCCCTTCTTTGTTCTTATGTGCTTCTCTTATAGCACCAAAAACACAAAAGCAAATGCTCTTCTTCAATGCAAACCTAACTACCCATTTCTCTAATCAATTCTCCGTGTCCTACATCCAACTTCTCATTCCTTTCATTGATTTTTCTGCCTTGTACAACTTGCTAGCTTATGGGTGCTTGCTCCCCTTCTGATTTTGCAGGTGAAAGAAGCATAGAGAGCCATGGTGGAGAAGCAAATAATTAAGGCCTAAAGAAATACGATAAATGAGGTAGTAGAGCAAATATAACTTAGTTATATAACTTAGATGGATGACTTCTTATTAGCCTACAAATTTTTTTTATCATACTGAAAAATATAATAACCAAAAAAGATAAACAAATGTTTAATAAAAGGAGGAAAAACAGACCGATGACCTCACAGGTCGACGGAAGGTAAGTTTCCGGTAAGGCCAACCATGGATCCTTCGAAAGGGGTGAGGTAAGATAAGGAAATTAAATTATGATTAAATTAAATGAAGAGACTATTAAAGTTGGGTGGTGTTCCAGGGGGTAAGATACTATGTCTACCCTTAAAGGGGTTGGGTTTTTTGACACCCCCTTCTCAATTGGTGCATTTTTTCATTAATCATTGACAAGTATTAATGAAGGTAGAGATAAAAAAATGTTATGTTATTAAATACAAAGTAATCATTAAATACACCACATTAATTACTTGTTTAAAAAAAAAGTAAACATATACAAAATACAATTCTCTCTCTCATTTTTTATCTTTCTCACTCCTATCTCTGATTCTTCCTTTCCCAACAGCCTCCGACAACCACACTTCACCGGTAAAATCCCGCCGACAGACTCTTTCGGTCACCTGCAAAAATATACCACTGCATTGATATGTTGTACCACTGTACTGGTATTTGTACCACTGCACTAATACTCAGTAATGACATTGATACCAGTGCACTGATATCGCTACCAGTGCATTGGTACAACGTATCAGTGCAGTGGTATATGTTTTGCAGGTGGTCGGAGGGAGTCTGCCGATGGGATTTTCACCGGAGAAGTGTGGTGGTCGGAAGAAGCCTGGTGGTCGAGGCTGCTGAAAAAGGAAAAGTCAGATATATAGAGAGAGAATGTATTTAGTGTAGGTTTGAATTTGAAAAAAAAAACAAATAATTAATATGGTGCATTTAATTCCCAGTGTGTATTTAATGTTTGTATTAAATTCTGAAATTGTATTTAGTATCCCGAGGGTGTCATTTTTCCAACCCTCAAGGGGGTTAGCATGCTAACCGACCCCGTATTCCAGTGAACTTTGGGAGCTAATTTCATTTCACGCCATCTTTCCGGGGGGTTAGTGATTAATTTAGTGAGTTAAGCTCATGACATGTTTGAATTTTTTTATTTTTGGTCGAATGACATGTTTGAATTTAACTAATGAGAAATCAAGTTTCTAATTATCATTAAACAAATGTTGCGAGTTTAGTTCAATTTTAACTCAACAAGGTTTGATTCAAAGACAGTTCCTAAAAATTGGACCATTAAGTTATATATATAGAGAGAGGAGTTTTTTTTTACAAGAGTCGGCTTCATTTTATTCTAATCTTAACCAGTGAAAACATTACAATTCACAGCAGTGGCCCTATAAGATTCGCAACAACAATTCATTCTTTAGACTTAGAGAGCAAGTAATGTTCTGCATTATGTGCAACCAAATCGGCCAACGAGTTTAAGTTATGGTATGATTTCGGTTTGGTTCCTCATGTGTTCTTGTTCATTTTGATTAGGGGGTTTCTCGAGGAAGCTCGTGTCCCGCCGACCACGACGAAAGGAAACCAGCCGATGGAGAGGAGATTTAGGTAAATTGATCGTTCTTATTTTATTTTAACCATACGATGTTAATTATATTGTAATCAATTAATTTAGCATAATGTCATTAAGTACTAGCTCATCATTATTAGCAGCTACCTTCTTGGTCACAATTATCTCATGGCTCGCCACAAACTCATCACCGTTGTCCCGAAGGACATACTCATTCGCATCTTGGCGCTGATAGTTGGCGACTCGGCGAGGGACCTCGTCAACACCAAGTTGACGTGCAACCCCCTCCTTGAAGCATCTGCGGATGATTCCGTCTACCGCAGTGCCAACCTCACTCCATTCCCCGTCTTCTCTTGGAGTATCAACCCTTCTGCCACCTCCTTCCTCGATCGATGCATTGCTAGCGGCAACCCAGAAGCATTCTTCCGCACCGGAATCAAGGAGTACCTGAGCAGCAATGCAATCGACTCGGGGATGAGAGAGGCTGCAGATTCGGGTCACCCTGAGTCGATATACTTCTACGGGATAGCCCGACTTTCTCGAGGCGAGCACGGGACAGGGATGGCTCTCCTGACCTCTCTGGGAGGTAGTTTCGGCGGGGATAGATGGATGGAAACAGTGCGATACTGCCGGGAGAGGGTCAGATCGGTCATCCAACATTTGTGTGTGAGGACGACTTTGGTTGAGCCGCTGGAGCAGAATCAAGGGAGGAGGATTTGCAGCTGCGATGATTCGGCGGTGTCGGGGAATGTCGGTAGAGACGAAGAATGGGAGTCAAAGGAGGACATCGAGCTCCATTTCTACGCCACCAGCGGTGTCTAAGTGGGTTAATTAACAATGATTAATTTAAAATCTCTTCATTGTTATCGAAATACCATTTGTTGCTTTTTCATCTCAAAACAAACGACAATAACTTAGAGTCCTTAATCGACATAGTGGAATTAGTTCCAGTATATATATTCGTGATAATTTCCTTCACACATTCTTACAAAAGGATCTCAAAGGTCTACACATATAAGACAAATATAGAAAATCTATGTTATATAACAAAATATATATATATATAACATAAATGAAAAGTAACATATATGTCACATATGCTGAGATCTTTTAGACAAAACCCAAAGGAAGTGAAAGAAAATCCATTAATAATTAGTTACTGCCTTGTGAATCCATTAATAACAACTTATTGTAGGATGATTAGATAGTGAGGGGATATGGAATTGCAATCATACCCAATGGTACAGGCGAAACCCCTAGAATATGTACAACATTATACAGGTAACTAACTATATATATGTTAATTGTGAATTTAGAAGAGAGAAAGACGAGGATCTCGCGGATACATACGATTTCGAAGAATATGTGTGATTCATTCATAACATCTCGTTCTTTTATCAATAATTTCACTAATTAATATGTTTCCACAAATAATTGAACGGGGAGTGACATAAATTACAAAAATGTAGCAGCCAAAATTATTAGTCTAAATAATATTAGTAGAAGCATCGTAGTAGAGATAATAATTGTAAATGAGTTCAATTAGTGAACAATAATTCACCCTCCAATATTTATTCTTTCATAGGAATTTGAACAAAAATCAGCATAACCTAATTGTTAAAGCTGCAAAGAAAAATAAAACTACTCGAATCGATTTCGTTCAAAAGAACAACTAGCGCTAGCTTGGATGGAAGAAGACTGGGTTGTATAATTTTAGATCATGTCTCTTTTTCTTTCTGCCGCTTGGCTCCCTTAATAAATCCATTATAATAATAGTTTAAAAGTCCAAAGTAGGGGTGGGCAACGGGACGGGACGGGATACCCGTCCCGTTTTAAACGGGTACCCAGTCCCATTTGGAGACCAAAGTCCATCCCATATCCCAAACCCATATGGGAAACGGGTACCCATTACCCGTACGGGACGGATAGCGGGTACCCATACTACCCATAAATACCCAAAGTTTAAACAACTAAAATTTCAACAAAAGTTTAAACTTAACTTGTATTTGCTTAACAATAACAAGACACAAAATACATCCCAATCACAAATACTTGGTTTGCAAATTACACATTCATGAACAATCACAACACATAGAAATAAATCATTCCAAGTACCAAATTATCAAAAAAAAAAGTTTCATTCAACACATCCCAACTCTCTCTACTAATTCACCAAACATGTCAGTGAAAGAGTGAAATAGTAAGGGCCCAAATGGAATTGATTTTGAAAGGGTAAGGGCCGAAATGGCCAATGGGTTTTGAATTGGGTTGGGTTGAATTAAATTTCTGCATTTGTATTGAATGGGTATAATGGGTACCCATATTACCCACCCGCGGGTACCCATATTAGGAATGTACAATCCCAAGTCCCATCCGTTTATAATATTACGGGTAATATGGGTACCCGTAACCCTTAAAAAACGGGACGGGTACGGGTATACCCAAATACCCGTTTCCCGTTGCCCACCCCTAGTCCAAAGTGCCTTCCCGTGGTTTGCGCTATGTACATGGGTGTTGGGCCGTGCTTGGACCGGCACGGCACAGACACGCTTCGGACCATTTATTTCATGTCGTGCTTGACACGATTCGTCAGTTTTCATGTTGTGCCATGCATGTCTCTTTTTTATATGCGTATACAATTGCATATGTTGCAAGCTTACAAATATACAATTGGTAGTCACATCAATGCAATTTATTTTGCAATTGTAAACACTCATATCATCTTGTAATTGAGATTGCAATACCAATGTGGATGCTCTTAGAATTATATAGAAATTAAAGATGTTTGATATAAGTGACTAATTTTGTAGAATAGGAACGTGCCTCGTGAATTATGGTAGGGCATGAAACTTATTATTGTGTTATAGGATTGGATGATACTTGGTATAGTTTAGTAAATTTTTGGAATCGGAATATGATCGTGAATACATTATCATGTCGGTTAAAATTTTTATTTTAACATATATTAAAATCTAATTATTCTGTATCAAATATTTGTATTTGAAATGGAACGGAAGAAATATGATCCAATTAAGAATAATAAGAGAACTGAAAAATAGAAGAGAAATAATATATCATATGGAAAAATATAATTGAATGACTAGGAAGTTTAAAAAATAATTAAAAATAACTAAAGTATAGTTCCGATTTAGACCATTTAAACCATTAAATCTATACAAAAACATATAGATGATTACAAAAGGAGCTCACGCGATACAATGAATTGAGTAAATTTGAAATGATGAAAGTAGATAAAGAAGGTGTATCATGCAAGGTTCAAGAAAGTGCTAGTGCTAGGTAGACATCCTAGCATGCTTAAGAAACACTTAGGAGACGCCTAGGCATTTTAAGAGAAAATACCGTTTGTACTTTTTAGTAGAAACAACAGTAGCACTTTCCACTTTGACGGCGACGACGAAAAGTAAGCAAGAGAGCAAAAGGGAAGGAGCGAAAATGAGAAACCGTTGCAGTCCTGAATTCTTTGACATAGAATTGCAAGTTTTCAAATGGAGGGAGTGAAGGACGCGTCGAATATATGACAGTTGAAAATTACGTCTTTATGGGAATATATGACCTTTAGGCATGTTTCAACAGGTCGTATTGATTCAACCTAATTCGGAATGTAAATAGATCACTGTGTATGTTTCCATGACTCACCATTTCACCTAGCCACTGTAGAAATCGGTCTCTTACAGTTACAACTTACATCCATAAATTAGACAAGTAAAGTTATATATCAGAACGACCAATTAGACCTAAACATCAACCCACATATCCTGGAATTCCCATCCCCTGCACAAGCAAAACCTGGCTTCAAGCAGAACTTCTTCCCAACGTTGAACTTCAGGTACGCCTCTGCTCCAAACCTGTTCGACCTAATTCCGCTGTTATCCCTCTCCCCGCCAACACTGATCCCCCATCCATCCTCCGAATCATCAATCCTACTCAATCCCCATTGCACGATGCTCGACCCGTTCGAGTTATTCATCTGCATCCAACCCTCCATCCTCGTGTCTTCATCAACCTGGCTCTCCAACTTCACAGCAATGGACCCCGTTGAGGTCAGTTCAAATAGGTTTGTCTCCAGTGGTTCAAAGACCGGGTCGTGAGGAGCATTTGGGTGTGGATTCAAAATGGCCACAGGGATCGTGAGAGCTCCTCGGTTGACAAAGTGGCGAGAAGATTTAAGCCGTTTGTGGACCCCCGAGACTGAGAGCTTCAATCCTTTTGGTAGTTGGCATGCAATTTGGCCAAATGTGCTGAAGTAATGCTCTGATGAATATAGGTCTGATTTCCGAAGTCCGGATAGGGAACTAGAAAAAGAAGCCACGAGATTCGACTTTCTCACTGTGAAACCGATGGCTGAACCACTATGTTCATTCATGAGAGGAGGACCGATTGCTGAAAGCTCTGTCAAGCCCTTTATCTGTAATGAAGACAGACCATTTCAATGTTGAATTATGAGGGTGAACAACAGCAAATTGTATTGAGATATTACAAGAGTTATGCTCACACCAGCAATATTCACCCGATAAAGTTTGTCAATTACAACTTTTTATCCATATTCATTATCAATCAGGAATGACAATATTAAAATATCAATCATCAGATCTGTGTAGTAGCAACTATTAAAAAAAAGCCTCTAGATTCTACCCAGTTCATTGATTCCAGTAGTGAAAGCATAAAATTGTGTGAAAATAGCTTTTACCATAGGATTAGACTCTGTACGGTTAAGTAAACTCATAAAGCATAAGCCATTTAGGAATTTGACTCGAGATTCTGACTATTGGTTCTCCTAAATACCACTTTTGGTCTATAACTCAGGCAATTGATTCAAGCATATTTCACAATCTAAATTGAAGCTCAGAAAAAACTTCAGTTGCTCAAATAGTGAACAAGGTTTAGTACAGGTGAAGCTCAACCGCACCTGATTTGAAGAATCCATAGTGAACCCCAGATGCCTGAACTGAGCTCCAACCGGCATTACAGTAGCTGATAACCAGTCACGAATGTTTGACATGAATAATAGTTTCGACAGACAAAGCGTCGTGCTCCCCAAAATATCACCACCGTTGCTACCTCCCGTGCCAAACTCTGCTACGAGTTTATCATTCTCCCGTATGGGAGCCTCAAAGGATATCTTCGATCTAATGCCACCATTCTTCCCAAGGCCAAGAGAGTCGTGGTGATCAAACTGATCGAAGTTGCTGCCCATAAGCAGTATAGCACCTAGGGCATCGATCTCTCCCCTTACATGAGTACCACCTGAGTTTTGAAATGGATTTCCCTTGGCGATTTTCTGGAAAGAGACCGTTCGCTCGAGCTTGTCCTGCCTCTCTCTGAGCTTCATTAGGTCAGTGAATGATTCCCGCTGTAATCGCTTGAGGATCTCAATCTGCATCACATCCACAATCCACGAAGATCTAATCAAGATCATGAAAACGACCTTCAAATCAAACTGTAACATCCCCATTACCTTTCGTAGGAAGGGTTTGATTAGCTACAAACAAATTTCGCCCCATTTCGAAATTTCCCACAGAATTCCATTTCTAAGAGCAGTGAAACAAATGCTAAACTGGACTTCACTGTCTAGATTCACATTATTGGCGGGGAATACATGAAAGTTTCAGAGTTCTTCAACGCATCTACGGGGAAAGCCGTGAAGTGGAGAAGTGACGGGTGGAGGAGTTTACCGGATTGCGGCGGGAAGACTTGGCGCGATTGTGGAAGAGGCCATCGAAGAAGTCTTGAGTTGACTTCTTTAAGTCTTTGATTTTGCCGACGACGGGCTCCATTTCTTCCTCCGCAGAAACCCTAGAAACGGGAGCCGGCGACAGCTGGTGGAGGAACTGGAAGAAGTGCAGCGGTTGCGGAAAGGGTGGCGCTTTCTTTTGGTGGGTGGCGGAATCGGCAATGACTCACCCGGACACAACTCGCTCCGAGTTTAGAGTTTAGACACGTAATCAGTTGGGAGTTGGGACAGAGGCAAGGTTGTCAAACTAGTCTAACACGTAGAGTTGGTCAAACAAATTACAAGTGGTTTGAGTTTCAATTGTCGTACCGAAGTCCAATCAAGTTAAGTAAATTATAAAAATATGAGTATAGTAGTAATTTAAAATTTTAATAACTGAAAGTAATTTGATAGGTATCATATAATAATTTAACAATTAGTTGTTGATCTATTATTTGATCCTAAAAGCTAAGTGTATATGCTTTGTTTTCCGGAATAAAGTTTGGTAGAAACCCGAAACGATAATAATTTGTCTATTCAATCCTGCAAGACCAACAATTTTTGTGGTTTTGATGGCTCCGGTTGGACACGATCCAACTAGATATCACACCCACCTTCATCAATACGATAACAAATAGTTTTTTTTTATTTTTTATTTTTGTCGTGAGCATAAATGACCCATGATCATTTTAAGAGGTTTTGCAACATCTATGATACTGTTTACACCCAAAATATTGTTGGCCGGGATTAAATGCCGCATTAATTAGTCTCGGCATTTAATTCGATGCCGCAGGTTAAAAAACGGTACCGCAAGAGAGCTCGCCGGTACCGCAAGGAAGCTGACCGGTACCGCAACACCGGAGACGACACCGCAGGCCGAAAATAAAGAGGTCGCTCGTTTAATGAAGGGGAGGAGGAATTGTGATTATTTAATTATTATTTGTTATTCCTTTGGAGTAAAACGGTACCGCAAGGAGGCTCAGCGGTACCGCGGTACTGGAAACGATACGGAAGAATAAAAAGAAGAAGGGCCGCGCGTGGGGTGTCTTATGGGAGAAGGAGTTTGTTTTTAATTAATTAATATTGTTAATCCTTGTTGGAGGAGGAAAATCGGTACCGCGAGAGCTTGGCAAGCGGTACCGATGGGCAAGGGACCAAAATTCACACGCCCAATGCGAGCGCCGACTCCGGCGGTACCGTGGATTAATATTTTTGGCTAAATCGACGGTGTCGTTTAATTTAAAACGGTACCGCGAGTAGACCCAACGGTACCGCGGATTAGCAAACGACAGTGTTTAATAAAAAAACAATGTCGCAAAAGGCAAAACAAACGGAGCCGTTTTGGCTCTAACGATGTTGTTGTTCGTGGACTAGTGATGGTCAGTTAATTAATATTTTAATGACTTTTTAGCACGGTGTCGTTAGTTGGAAACGATGCCGCAAAGGAAAGAAACGATACCGCGAGCAGGCCAAACGATGCCGCAACCGTTAAAACGACATTGTTTAAGATTAAAACAGTGTCGCGAGGGTCAAAAAATTTAACGACGTCGCGGGACAAAGAAACGATGTTGTTTAACTAAGAACGACGCCGAGGGGTGAGAGTTTGGCAATGCGGGTGTTTTAATTAATTAGCTTTGTATAACTATTTTAGACGGCGTCGTTTGAATACGATGCCGCGGAAGGTAAAAACAACCATGCGGTACTAGGAAAGGAACGACATTGTTTAGTCAAAGACAATGTTGCAAGAGTTTAATAGGGTCGTGAAAGCGATGCCGTTTTGCCCAAAACAAGGTCGCGAGCTCGACGACGTTGATGAGCTTTAGTTCAGTGTTGAGAAATTCAGCAACACCGTGAATTCAACAAAGTTAGGCATCAATGGTGGGAATCCGACGAGGCCGGGATGCTAAGAGCTACGTCAATGTTGTAAGCCATGAATCACCATCGAAAGTGACATTGATATTGTGAGTGCATCGATGTTGCAAGGCTGGGAGCTCAGCGTTGCGGTGTTGTTTGTCATACGCCGCCGTTTGATGAACAAGAATGAATGTAGTTTGGCTTGAGGAGTTGGGGGTGGATTATCGAACCCGGGTGGATAATTACAAGGGTGGCTCAATGTCGTTTTGTCGAGTTGCTGCTCAGCAAAGCGGTTTCGCACTCGTGGGAGTTACGCAACAAGGAGGAAGTTACCTGCACGGTTGACAGGAGTGAAGACGTGGGCGACAAAGGCGCGAAGGCAGTTACGGCGACGAGAAGAAGCGCGAAGTATAAAGATTGGGAAGAGAGAGAAGTTCGAGACGGCAAAATCAAATCACAACTGCACCATTGCAGAATTATCCTTTTTCTCTCTAGTTTCGTAGAACCGCTCTGTCAAAGAACTCCTTTGCACAGTCGTAGATCGTAGCTTGTAGTCGTAGTCGCGGAGCTCTCCAGAGGAACCTCCATAGGAGTAGAGGTAACGTAACTTAGAACACTCCTGGTTCGATTTTCTGTTTATTCGAACAACCTCGTTCGAACGTAGTTTGGAGAGGTGTTGAACTGAATAACAGTTGTTTGATTAGAAGTCAAAGGTGTATCGATCAAATCAACGACGCCGACACCGGCGGCGGCCATTTGACGATCGTCTTTGTTTCTATTTTAATCGATCAAATCAACGGCGCCGACACCGGCGGCGGATATTTGACGGTTGTGATTGACGTGTGTTTTTGTGTTTTTCTTGAAAACCGTGCACAGTTAACACACGAGTTTCGCCAACGAAACAAATTGGCACACCTGGTGGGACACGTGTGTTCGAATGGCTCCGCGACGAAGGAATCCGGAAGGGGATGTCCCGCCCGGAATCATGGAGGAACATGTGGCCAACATTGAAGGAGGCCAAGGAATCGGTGCTGAAGACATCGGCGGGTCCGAGAATCCGCCGTCCACAGCTGGGCCGACTGGGGATCTGTCAATCCGCCATTTCATGGAGGAGAATCGTCGCATGTTTGCTAGCCTCAACAATGAGTTCGCAGGCTTCAAAGGCGAGGTAAATCAACGTTTTAACGCTTTAACTGCACGACATGATTCTCTTGAGTCTCGTGTTGATAGGCGTTTAGGCCAACTCTTTGAAGTTGTGACTAAAAACAGACATGATTTTGATGTTTTCGGGGATAAAAATCTACGTGATATGAATGAAATCAGGGAGCTCTTGGGTAGACCAGTAACGCAACCTAGGGATTTGCCGCTAAACGGTGAAAACAATTTAAACAGCGAAACTGGTTTTCCAAACAACAGTGCTCGAATTAGTCCGCCAAGACAAGGAGCTTCGCCGACACCGGTGATGAACCCACCAACTCCGCGAGTTAATCTTGGCGAGACTAGCACTGCCGCTCACACTCGGGTTGAACCACCGCCGTTTCACGGTGGAGGTCCACAAAATATTCCGGAGGCCAGACCTTACGTGGCTCCGATGAGCGGTGCTGGTGGTGGAGGAACGATCAACAATGATCATGTTCCGCCACGCGGCTACCCACAAAACGTGCCTCCGCCTCCAAACGGGCTTGGCATGGATCCTGGTGGATTCATACCACAAGGGGGGCAACTCGGGGGGCAAGACGTTAATGCGATTCGAGATCAAGTAGCACAGATGCTGGCGGATCAGTTTGGTTTAGGGATTAGACCAGCGATGCCGCCGGTGTATCGAAAACCATATCCGGATTGGGTTGATAGATACTACCCCTTTCCACGTGGTTTTCGCGTGCCTGATTTCATCACCTTCAGCGGGACTGGGGATCAGTCCACCGTCGAGCATGTTGGACGATTCACGGTTCAGTGTGGTGATGTGAGTGATTTCTTGAAGTTGCGTTTGTTTGGCAACTCGTTGACCGGCCCTGCATTCGCATGGTACGTCAACTTGCCATCGAACTCGGTTCAAACTTGGCAGCAAATGGAACAAATGTTCCATGCCCAGTTTTACCGTTCTGAGCCAGAGGTGACAATGGCAGACTTGGCACGAATGCGCCAACAGCCAGGAGAAACAGTGGAACACTTTTTAACGAACTTTAAAAATGCAAGAAATCGCTGTTTTGTGAACTTGACAGAACGCGAGTTTGTTAAACTAGCCCAGGGTGGATTGAATTTTGAACTTCGTAAAAAGTTTCAAGATAGGGAGTTTTCTGATTTGTTTCAATTGATGTCCTGCGCTGTTAGATATGAATCTCTTCTCCGTGAAGAAGAACATAGGAGAAGTGGCTCTCGCGGACAATATTTCCCTAATTTTGAAAACTATGGTGTGAATAACGTCGGCAACGATGTTGACGAAGTTGAAGTTGATTTGGCCGAGATTGTGCAGGGGAAGCCATATGTGTGTGCTTCTCTAGCCAAGGCCGATGGGGAACCACAAGGTGGAAAGCCCAATCGTGCCCCGATTCAAACTAGAAAATATTCCTTTGATATCTCAAAATCAGAACTGATTTTCGACCAGCTTTACAAAGATGGTCAAATTAAGTTGACTGGGGGGCATACTATCCCGCCAGCTGAAAAATTAAAAGGGAAACGATACTGTAAATGGCACAACAGTGCATCTCATTCAACTAACATGTGTGTTGTGTTTCGCAACGTTGTGCAGGATGCAATTGAGAAAGGTCGGTTCAAGTTCCCAGAGCCGAGGAAGGAGGCCATGATTGTTGACACAGACCCGTTCCCAAACGTTGTCGGCGTCAACATGGTCAATCCCGATTTCTCTAAGATCAACCTGCCACGCTTCAAGTTGGTGGTGGACACATCGCCGCCGCCGAGTGGTAGTTCTGATGTGGCCCAGGGAGCTTCATCCTCCCAAGTGCAGGAGGGGCCACGCTTGGACCCAGTTGAGGAAGAGAAGTTGTGTGCCCAGTGTCGCGGAAAGCTAACCATTGGGGGAGCGGGACCGAGCCAGTCGGTCCACCAGAGATTGGGACCACGACAGTTCAAACCGAGGTATCCCTCATATGAACGCAGTGTCGAAGGAGTACGTGCACCTGCGTGGGGAAGAGGGCAGCGTAGGCAGTGGGTTGCTCAAAGTGCCCCGCCTTTCAAAAGTCTACCTTTTGGGCTTGCCCAACCAGTGAGGGGTCCCCCACCTGTCAGGAGAACCTTCAGGATGCCAAATGTGCCACGGGGTGGTTGGCACACCTACGACGTCCGTCGTCAGCAGCCCATCGCAGTTGACGCGATGACACGGACGCAGTATCGAAGGTACCTCCGCAAGAATGCTCAAGGAAGGAGGATTGCAAACTTGCAAGCAAATGTGAACGTAGACAACTCTGCCACGGGTCTGAGAGTGACTGTGGCCGGTGCTGGAAAAGTTGTCGAGGACAACCTGGATGGGAACGATCAAGGAGTCCCGGGAGAGGCTGAGTACGATGCTGAGCTGGATGACTCCCTCATCGAAGAGGAGATGCTGGAATTGGAGGAGCCGAAGTCGAAATTCGATCGGAAAAACAAGGATGACGATGATGACAACCAAGGTGCACCCATGACGATCCAGTTTGGAAGTCTACCACCGGTTGTGGTGAACAATTACATCTTGCCTTTGATTTTCCACATTGATTTGGAAAATCAGGGAGAGGATGGCGAGGTCGTGATGGAGGTTGAGGAGTTGGACGAGGCTGCTCAAGAGGTCAACGTTGCTGAGCTGGTGAGCGGTTTTGCTCAACTGACTTTAGAGGAGGAGAATGAGGAGCCAGCTGCGGCAGAGCTGGTTGGCGAGTCTGCGGATCTGCCAATCGAGGCTGAGCCGTGGAGTGCAATGATGGCCCGCACGAATGGTTGGATTGACTTGGCAGTAGAGTCAGCCAGGCAGAACAAGAGTTCGCAGAGAATCCTGAAAGAGCTGTACGAAGCAGGCCACAAAGTTGTTGGGCCACTAGGCGAAGATGAGGGAAGATATCCTTTTTACGTGTTATACCAAGGCCCGAAAGAGTCAACAAGTGTGCCGGTGGAGAATATCACATGGGAATCAGGCTTCGACAAGCTGGAGAAATCTATCCAGGCTGCAGAAGCGAAAGCGAAAGCCGTGAACGAAGGAACCACGTGTGAAGAATCAAACAGGGTCGTTGTGTTTAACGAGCCCGAACCGAAGATGATGCGTCATTTGAGGCCTCTCTACATCAGGGCCACACTTGATGACGTACCAATGTCGAGAGTCTTAGTTGACAATGGCGCTGCAGTAAATGTGATGCCAACAAGGATGCTGAAGAAGTTGGGCAAGAACACTAATGACTTGATCCCAACGGAAGTGTTTGTGACAAGCTTCAATGGCGGGTCCACTTCTGCACGGGGAATCCTCCCAGTGGTTGTGGGAGTTGGATCACAGAAGCGGATGAGTGCTTTCTTCGTCGTGGATGGAATGATAAGCTACAATGCACTACTTGGCCGGGATTGGATCCACGCCAACAAGTGCGTTCCTTCATCGCTGCATCAGTGCTTGATGTTTTGGAATGAAGATGGTGTTGTTGAGGTGGTACAGGCTGACACAAAGCCGTTTGCCGTTGGGGCCAACGTGGCCGAAGCTTATTTGTACCATGGAGATTTTGGACCACTCGAAATCAGGAGCGGGGATGGAGGAACGACCAACGTCATAGTGTCGAGTGCGCAGGTGTTGAGTAAGGCGTGCTTGGATCCATTGTCCGAAATTGTGAGACCATCGATGATCACATTGGATGGTCCACTGAAGTCTGATGAACAAGTCGATGATGAGTGAACCACCTCGAGAGAAGGTGGTGGAGGCCGAAATCACGGCCTTGCGGGAGAAGTTGGCCGTCTATCAGTGCGAACAGAGGCTGGCCTGTATAGAGCCTGTCTTGATGGCCGACTGTGTTCCCGACGATGATGACTTGCCGACTAACGGCGAGGGTGTGAGTGACGAAGTGGAGAAGAAGAGTAACCTTGCTGCATGTGACATTTTAGAGGAGATCAACCTCGGCACGGAGGAGGATCCACGCCCAACCTTCATCAGCGCCGGTTTGCCAGAGTCTGACAGGTACGAATTAGTTGAATTCCTTAAAGAGTTTAAAGATTGCTTTGCATGGGATTATCATGAAATGCCTGGTCTAGATAGGAAGTTAGTTGAACATAGACTTCCCATTAAAGAAGGGTATAAGCCACATAGACAACCACCTAGGCGTTTTTCGCATGATATCTTATCTGAAGTGAAAAAGGAAATTGAACGTTTAATGAAGGCTAAGTTTATCAGGACTGCTAGATATGTGTTGTGGTTGTCGAATATTGTGCCTGTTAGAAAGAAAAATGGCAAAATACGTGTTTGTGTGGATTTTAGAAATTTGAACAATGCTACACCGAAAGATTTGTATCCCATGCCGGTGGCTGACATGTTAATCGATGCCGTAACCAGGCATGTCAGGTTTTCTTTCATGGACTGTTACTCGGGCTATAACCAGATATACATAGCCGAGGAAGATGTACACAAAACGGCGTTTCGGTGTCCAGGATCCATTGGCTATTTCGAGTGGATTATGATGCCATTTGGATTGGCCAACGCCGGGGCAACTTACCAACGAGCCATGAATGCAATATTTCATGACCTGATTGGCGAGCTTGTCGAAGTGTACGTGGACGACATCGTCGTCAAATCAAAGGTGACAAACCACCACCTTGCTCATTTGCGCAAAGCATTTTTGCGTATGCGTGTTCATAAGTTGAAATTAAATCCGCTCAAATGTGCATTTGGTGTGAGTGCAGGAAATTTTCTTGGTTTTCTGGTAAACCAACGCGGAATTGAGGTAGATGGCAACAAAACAAAATCCATCATCAATGCCGCACCACCATCCAGTAAGAAAGAGTTGCAACGTTTCCTCGGCCAGGTAAATTACATTCGAAGATTTATCTCGAATTGTGCTGGCCGGACCCAAGTGTTTTCCTCACTGCTGAAGTTGAAGAAGGAAGAAAAGTTTGTATGGAGGGAAGAACATCAACGAGCATTTGATGATATTAAGAGATACCTGGCGACTCCGCCGGTGATGAACTCGCCCAAAGCAGGGGTGCCGTTGAAGTTGTACTTGTCGGCCACGGACACTTCTGTGGCATGTTTGTTGGCGCAAGACAACGAAGCTGGCAATGAAGAAGCCATTTATTATCTAAGTAGGGTTCTGAACGAGGGCGAGAGAAAGTATTCCCCCATAGAGAAGTTATGTTTAGCGTTGTACTTTTCTTGTACAAAACTACGCTATTACCTGGTCCCTGTCCAGGTACAACTCATTTGCCAAACAGACTTGATTAAATACATGCTATCTCGGCCAATTATTCATGGCCGAATTGGCAAGTGGACCTTGGCTCTGTCTGAATTTAATTTAGAGTATGTGCCTCAACGAGCCATAAAAGGGCAAGCATTGGCGGACTTCTTGGCAGATCATCCCTGCATTGAGGTACGAATCGATCCCGTAGAAGTTTGCGAGGTTGGTATAACGCCATGGATCCTGTATTTTGACGGATCCAAAACTCGTGGCGGTGCCGGGGCTGGCGTGATGTTGAAAGCACCATCAGGCAGGGCCATGCATTTTGCATTCTCGTTGGATTTTCCTTGCACTAACAACCAAGCTGAATATGAAGCTTTGGTAGTCGGGCTCGAAATGCTCATAGAGCTTGGAGCCCGCTACGTGGATGTTAAGGGAGATTCACAGTTGGTGGTTCATCAGGTCCGCAGAGATTTTCGCTGTATCAATAGTGTTCTAGAAACATATCTGGACCATGTATTGTCGTTGACGTCCCACTTCGACAGTATGGCGATCAACTTTGTTCCTCGAATGGACAATTGCGAAGCCAACTATCTTGCACAAATGGCTTCGGGGTTTAAAGAGTTTGCGAAAGGCAATGCAGTAGAGCAAATAGTTGTGCAAACACTTAAGCCCTTGCGGGAGCGATTGAGAGTTGAGCAAGTGTGCGTAATAGAGAAAGACGCCGATGACTGGCGTGCACCACTGTTGTCTTACTTGCAAGATCCGAACAAGGTTGTTGACCATGCCATCAAGTTTAGAGCAAGGAGCTACGTAGTTTTGGATGAGACCTTGTATAAACGCAGGCCTGATGGGTTATTGCTGAAATGCTTGGGGGGCAAGGAGGCATTGCAAGCCATGGCAGAGGTGCATGAAGGGATATGCGGAGCTCACCAAGCCGGTCCTTCCATGCGATGGATTCTACATCGCTACGGATTCTACTGGCCCACCATCGGGCCAGATTGTGCCGCGTATGCCAAGGGTTGCGAAGCTTGTCAACGTCACGGTCCTGTTCAAAGAGCGCCGGTGGTCGACCTGAAGTCCATAATCAAACCGAGGCCGTTTTATGGTTGGGCCATGGATTTGATTGGTATGATTTACCCCCCATCGTCAAAGAAACATGTTTTCATAATTTTGGCCACTGACTACTTCACTAAGTGGGTGGAGGCCAAACCGTTAAAGGTGGCGAACCAAGAGGAAGTGATTTCTTTCATACAAGAACACATTATCCATCGATTTGGTTTGCCAGCAACGATAACGGCGGACCAAGGAACTGTGTTTACTGGGGGGCAAGTTATGGAGTTCGCGGCGGAGCGGGGGATAAAAATTATCCATTCCACGCCATACTATGCACAAGCTAACGGGCAAGCGGAAGCATCCAACAAAGTCGTGAAAAATATTTTGACGAAGATGATCGAGGATAATCCGCGACGTTGGCATGAATTATTATCAGAGGCGTTGTGGGCATACAGGATGTCCCCGCGGAGCAGTACGAGAGTGAGTCCATTCTCGCTAACTTATGGGCATGAAGCATTCCTTCCCGTTGAAGTGACTGTCAACTCACTCCGGTATATGAAGCAACACGAGTTGACACCTGAGGAGTATCATGAATCAATGATGCTCGAGCTCTGCGATCTTGATGAACTTCAACTCCGCGCCCTTGATAATGTCCAAGTACAGAAAGCAAGAGTGGCAAGAGCTTATAACAAGAAGGTTCGACACAAATCATTCGAGGAGGGCGAACTGGTTTGGAAAGCTCATTTGCCGATTGGGGAAAAAGATCCCAAGTTTGGAAAATGGTCGCCAAATTGGCGTGGACCATTTGTGGTACATTCGGTGCGTCCTAATGGAGCGTACCTGCTAAAAGACTTAGATGGAGTGATGCATGAGCGTTTGATAAATGGCAAATATTTAAAGCCATATGTGCCGTCCCTATGGGACGCAGCTGGTCATTAATCTGAATAATGACGATCAACCATGTGCTCAAGGTGGCCTGGTCGGCCACCAAGCTTGCGCAACGTGGTTGAATAGTACGGTAAAGGCGAAGTAGGCAACAAATAAACTAATTCGCCAGCTTCGTTACCAATGAAGAAATTTTTTAATGCCTTTAAGGCCAGCGGCAGGGTTTACTCGAGTCCAGCCGGTGCGGTACCGCTGTTTGGTACCAAAATGTTCCAACCTTATCGAACGAAGCTGTTTTTGCCACGTGAAGTAGGCATGAGTAACTGCGTTGGTGGACATGGACAATTCGGTACTCGGCATAAGAAAAATTAAGAAGGCTATCGTGGCTAGAACTAGCTGGTCAGCCATGCTCAAACACGGCCATCGAGATTAGAGCGACGTTGCGGATTAAAGAAAAGAGAGCTATCGTTTGCCAAAATTCGATAAACAATGATGAGCAAACAAAAGTTGTTCATAGGCGAGTTAACATGGTAAATAAGAGTACGCAATCCGAGAAACGAGGCCGAAACAAAAATCCAAATTAAATTCCGAAATGCATAAAAGAAATTCTTCAGGAGTCGGACGGCTCGTGATCGGCGAGCTGCTGGGCAATGCGGGATAGAGTGGTGCGGACCAGAGTGAAAAAGCTTTGCACTGCTTGCAGCTCAGCCTGTGCTTCTATCTCCGCATGAGTCGGCATTGTACTTGCTCTAACCACCTGCAGAGCTGGTGCCACAGCTTTCCCGCGTTCCACTAGGTCTTTACCCACTGCGCGGAGGAACGCCATGTCAGCATCACTAAGTGGTGGAATGTTAATGCTCAAAGTCTCCAGAATTTTGCAAGCAGAGCCAGGCCATATTATGGTTTGGTCACTCATGGAAGTCACCAGAGGAATGCTAAGAAATTGATCCATCAGCTCCAATGCTTCTCGGGCTCGGCGTCGAAGTTCATTCATGGGTGAAGACGACGCGGGAAGGAAGCTAGAGGAGTCCATCGCAGTAGGGAAGCCATGCCTGGTATCAAAATCGTCGGTGCCCTGCCGCAAAAGGAAGCAAGGGTGTGAGTAGGAGGCTAGCCAAAACATGGTTGGGTATTATGAGAAAGCATGAGTATAGCTAACCTCGATGACGGTGGTGGTGCGAAGAGATGGAGGGGGGCGAGTAGGTGGATGATGACTCTCAATAACTGCAACAATTAAGATTTCAAAAGGGCGGCGAACACTTAAATGAGTGATGCCGGAGTTAAAATATGAAAGTCACAGCAAGCATAAAGAGGAGTGCGAGGACGGGGTCGTACCTGCTCGCCGTTTCAAGTGAGTCTTGAAAGCTGATGTAATTGAACCACCATCGTGGTCCGGAGCAAGCCGGGCGAGGACATCAGATAACGGCTTGCCAAAAATGCGGGATGTTAGTGAGTTCCATGCATCCTTGAACTGGAGCGAGACTTTATTCACCACGTTTTCATGAGGAGGAAAGTATTGTGCAGATTCTTGGTAACCTCGTACCTCCATGATTTGTCCAGCGGTAAGCTCCGAAGAGCGGATGTGGAATGTTGGAAAATTCAAGGACATGGGAGGTAACATAGGCCATGCTTGAACGAGGTTGAATTGTCGAGCTGCAAGTTGAGGGTTGTACGTCTCGATACTGAGTACTTCTGAGCCGGTAGGAGCAAAGAGGAGGTCCCGAGCTGTTAGGTAGCGTTTACGTTCCTCGATGAACTCATGGTAAGCGGAGGCAGCGGGATCACCCCGTGGTGGTGGCTTGTCAAAAACGAGTTTGAACGAAGCGGGGCCGAAAATCCGTTCTGCGAAAGGGGTGAAGTTGGGAATCTCACTGACCTCATAAAAGAAGGCGAAATAATTAGCAAAATTCCCTTTTCGCGAGGCTCCTTTAGCCAAACAATGGCCATATGTGAACATGATGGAATCTTGAACTGCCGTTGGAAGAGCTGGTAGAGGGCCGCGAGTCGTCGGGAAATAAGCATACAGCCAAAGTTGTAGTAGCCATAGAGGGCCAGCACTGAGGATGCCACATGCGTCTGATGCTTCCTTAACACAGTTCACGATGGTATGCAGACCGCGATAGAGGTGGCAGAGCACAATTTCATCAAGATTGACGCATTCACCAGTGAAGATCGCAAAGGTGGTACGCGCATCCGTGATGGGTTGTTGGGTGCAAAGCACGAATCGATCAAACCAGTAATGAAGGAAAGCAACCCGCTCGCTGTCGGATACGGGTTCACCCGGAACGACCGGCGCGTTGTTGTTGTAGAGCGATTCGTAGGATCGATCAAAAGTTATCGAGGTAGCTGGGGCCAAAGCTCTCCTTGATTGCATGCGCGGCCTTGATAGGCCAGTCAGGGCCGCTATGTCGAGCAGAGTGATCGTCATCGAGCCCAATGGGAGCACGAAACAGTTCGATTCCGTTGACCAGAAGCAGATAGCGGCTTTGAGCAACTCGGGATCAGGACTTGGCAACTCTGAACATAGAGAGAGAAAGCGGTCGAGGCCTAATGCCTGCCATTGAGATACAGTTGCGGCATCATGGGCCAACCGACCATGCCAACGTTTGAAGTCGGGATCCGGGATGGCCAACGGGAGGGCTCGGGTCTTCCATTCAAAGAGGGGGCTGATATCGGGAAGACGAAACAGAAGCTGGGAATCGTGAATTGGAAAGGTGTCCAAAAGCTCCATAATGGCAGTGGACCGATCGCGAATGAATGGACCAAGCCATCCCTCCTCATTGTCGTCTTTTGATATTATCTCGAGGGTGAAATCGGCATTGGCCATGTTTGCCAGAAAGTCCCGTCGTTCCCCCGGAGATAGCGGGAGGAGAAACGCCGCGAGGCTGCAGCCAGAAAAGATTAGTGGGGTTAGTGATAGCCATACATCCAGTGGTGGCTATTCGCCAGACAAGACAAAAAAACAGGCGTATAGAACAACGTTAAGGGGAGCGAACCGGTTTCAATATCAATGCGAAGTTGAGGTCGCAGGACTTACTCGGTGATCGACGAGAATCCTGGCAATGACATGGCGGTAACTACAGCGGCGCCGAAATTTGAGGTACGGTTTTTTGCTCAGTGGATCGTTGTTGAGTGAAGTTTTGTTTTGGTTTACTCGGGTAAATTTAGGGTTGGCACATGGGATCTATTTATGGAGAATCGATGCGGTGAGGTAGAAGGAGGTAGTGTCCTTTTTGGTTTGGGATTACAACGTTGGAAGGGAATAGGATTCGCCAACACTGTCGAAGCAACATCACAGAGGCGAGCCGTTAAGTTGACATGGTGAGGGGATTATGTTTAGCCAAAATTAAATAATAATAGAAAATTACGCTCTTGGCCAAGATTTAACAAAAAGACGGGGGCATACTCGGCAAGGCACAACCAATATTTTTGAAGCCGCCGCGAATGGAAAATTGGCCAAAACCGCTTTGTTTGGGCTATTGCACAGTGCGGAGGTGAATTGGAGCAAGTCCACGGAAAACACTACTGTTCTATCATCCACAGCGCTGCGGAAAAGGAGCAGTGCTGCGAACTTGACTTTTAGTTTTGCCAAAGCAGCATTGCAGAGATGGACCGGGACTAGGCACGCGGTTTCATTGAGGCGGGAAACTTGTCGTCGCATTTGGGACAGGTACGTTATATAAAAAAAAAAATAATAAATAAATAAAAAAGGGTGCGCAGCACTGGCGCTGTCTCCAACGGCGCTGAAAAGTTTTTTTTAGATGCCGCCGCGCTGATGGAGAGTAATTGAAAAAAAAAAAATTTTGCAGGCAGAGCTGCCGCGGGTGCTAGCAGCGCTGGCGGATAATTATATATATATATAAAAAAAAATCACAGTGATGTAAGCAACGCGGATGAAAAATAAAATAAAAATAAAAAAAAATAATAAATTTCTCTTGCCGCTGTTGCAGCCAGCGTTGGTGGAAAAGAAAAAACGGCCAAGTAATGTTAATATGGTGAAATGCCATTGTTTGGAACGCCAAAACAGTGTTGTGTTGTTAATATGGGGGTTGATGGAATATCAGTGCGAGTAGAGAAAAATTTTCGGCATCGAGGATGAACCAAAATAGAAGAATTCCGATTGTTCAAGAGAGCAAACCGAGTGCAAAAGAAACATTAGCGGCTGCACGGGCATGCCGAAACAAAATAAATTCAGTTCGAAATAAATAAAGGCAGTAAATGTAGCGAGCTCCTAGTCGGTGAGATGTTTGGCTATATAGGTCAGCTCCGCCCGCAATGTGTCAAGACCGGTCCTTGCTGCCTGCCGAAGTTGAACGACCTGCGCCTGCCGAATCTCAAGCTTGTCATCAACTAGTGTTGTTTCTTGCGCCGCCAATGTTTGAGTCTCAGCTGCGAGAGTAGTGATGGAAGCCTGCAGTGTTGTGCGGCGAGAGACATCTTCAGCCAACTCATCTTTCTTGACCTGCACATCTTGCTCGAGTTGTTTCAGTGCGGCCTTCATCGCAGCAATTTTGGATTCATCTGACTGAATTTCTTGTTCGCGAGTTGCGCATCGCCGAGAGTGAGATTCGTACTGGGAGGACAGATCATTGAAGCGCGCCGTGTTGGCGGCGAGACGCTCTCTGATTGATTGGAGGGTAGTTCCCCTTTCAGCACTGTGTTTCTCTAGCTCGAGGGCATCATGAGCACATTTCATGTAGTTTTGCGCGAGTTGCTGAGCTCGCTTGGCAGCAGCAGTTTCCTCCAACCCAAGTCCAGGCAAGATTTCAGAAGGACCCAATCCGCTCAGTACTGTAAAAGCCGATTCAAGCTCATTTCGCTGTGGAGGGTCGACTGCTTCTTCTAAGGTAAGGGAGAGAAATGGAATGATCCGGGCAATGGCATTTTTTATGGCTTGGGTTCGTGGAGCAAGGCGGATCTCAGTAGAGGGTGGAGTCCGATTTTTCGCCAATGAAGTGAAGAACCGCACCGCTGTATCAAGATCAGGTACGCCCTGCAAATCATAAGAATGAATTAGTGAGCCACAAATTAGGATTTGAAAGCTTTCTAGCAAGGAAGGCATAGCTATATTTACCGTGGGGGCCGAAGTCGGTGAGGCCACATCCATGGTAGGCGGAACGGATCTTGTAAGGTTGGAAAAAGGGGATGGACGAACTGCGAGGGGTGCGAAAGATGGAAGGACTGAGCTAGCAAGAGAGGCGGGGGTGGAAGTTGGCATCGTGACCCCGAAGCTAGCAGGTTTGAGCGGAGGCAGGGTGAGAGCAAGGATGGTGTCGTTTTCTCTAGCAGAAGTAACCAATAAGGAGCTGGTTGGGACAGATGGAACGACAGCACTCTCCGGCTCAGTCATCAAGGGCGGAGCAGAGCCGGTGTTCGACATTGAATCAGCCACGGGTTGGCTAGCTTGTGCCACAGGAATTGAGTTATGTAAAATCGCGGCATCATCGTCAGGGTCGATCTCGGACTCAATACTCATGGAGTCCGAGGTGGATCGAGTCTCTTCTCCCGACTCATCGGTTCCCGGATCCTGCAAAGAATGAAAAGTTGGGTTAAGAAGCAAACACTGTTACACCTAAGACAACTTTGTTAGTGTGATATGAGTATGGCCGCATGGATGCATGGCGGCTTTGTGCGGCAATTATAGGTGTTGGGAGTGGGAGTATCATGTGGTCAATTTATCTAGATTGCAAAGGAGGTAAATCAAATAAAAGAGAGCATGACAAATTGGGCCGCAAGTGATAATGTCATACCCAAACTACAACAAATGGCGCCCTAAAAGAGGTTGAAATAATGGGGATATATGAGGGTTGTACGTACCTCAACAGTGATGCTTGAACGGATCTGTTTAGAGGGACGAACGCCGCCTGGTGATTTCCCGGAGGCTGCACAAGGTAAAAAGCCATGTGAATGGGATAAATAACGCACCACAAGATAAGGATAAATAAGTAGAAGATGTAGAAGCTTACATGCTCGACGCTTTGCAGAATCTTGCGAAGGAGATACGATGAACTCCTCATCGTCATCATTATTGTCAGCTGCACCACGCTCGCACTGGGTTATGTGGCTAATGACGTTGGCTGCCAAGTCGTTAAAGTATCGAACCTCTTTGGATTTCCAGGCCAATTGGAACGATGGTGTTACCACGCCGTTTGTGGCGGTGAAGTGCTTAAAAGCATTGGGAAGCAAGAAATCACAACACGCTTTCACGTCGGCAATATCCTTCTCCGAGAGGTCAGCAAGTCGCGAGTGTAGCCGCGGGTAGTTTTTTGAAAAGGCCAGAGGAATGGGCCATTGTTGTGCTAGGCCGAACTGGCGAGAGGCAAAGTGGGGATTGTAGACTTCGATACTGAGATCGGTCGAGGCTTCAGGGGCAAAGAGCATATCTCTCGCCACTATCCAGCGAGCCCACTCTTCCACGTACCAGTTGTAGTCACCGAGGGAGGCGTCTCCTTCTGGCGGTTTTTGGTTGAAAGCAAGCCTGAACGATGGAGGTCCAAACAGCCGAGCTTCAAATGGAGTAAAGCACTCGACGTCTCCGGCTTCGTAAAAAACCGGGAAGTATGTAGCAAAGTCCTTTTTCAGTGGGGGAGCTTTGGCGTAGTAATGGCCATATGACAAGATCGCGGTGTCGTGAGCCATGTCGGCGGGGGCAGGCAACGAGCCCCGTACGGCAGGAAAGTAAGCATATAACCACAGCTGCAACAACCAAAGAGGGCCCGCGCCGGTGACTTGCTTGGCCTCGGTGGCTTTCTTGATCTGTTGGACGGTCAGGTACATACCCCGGTAAAGGTGACATAACACCACTTCAGCAAGGTTCTCGCATTCCCCGGCAGCAATTTGGTAGGTGGAGTTGATCGCTTGCACTGGTTGACCGCCGCCGGGACAGAGAATGAATTTGTTCAACCAGTAATGGATAAAGTAGGCCCGCTCCCCATCGGTGATCGGTGCTGCAGGGTCAGTTGGAGAATTGGTGTTGTAGAGCGAGCGGTAGGAGCGATCAAAGGGAATAGGGTTATCACGATTGAAAGGGAGTCTAGCGATGGGAGGAGGGCGATGACGGGAGAGGCCAGTTAATGCAACGACGTCGAGCAAGGTGACTGTCATGGTTCCAAATGGGAAAACAAAGCTGTTGGACTCAGTGGACCAAAAACATATGGCAGCTTTGAATAAATCGGCATCTGGTAGGGGAGGATGGGCACAAAGAGATAAGAAGCGATCTATGCCAGCATCCCTCCAATGAGAGATAGTGGTTTCATCCGCAAGTAGGCGACAATACCATCTCACAAAATCTTGTCCAGAGAGAGCCCAGGAAGAGAGTGTTCGTTTCGGTTTCTGTTGGGCAAAGAACGGAGTTGGTGCGTGGCGGAGCAGCAGCTTGGCTTGGGAAACAGGATAAACATCTAGCTTGTTTATGGACTCATCGTCACGATCGATTATGGCAGGGCCGTGCAAACCCTCCCCCTTGTCCGTTAATGAGAGTGTGTCGAGTTCTATGGCGGAGGAGTTGTCTAGGCTCTTCCATCTTTCCTGGGGATCATCGATGCTGCATACATGGGCCGCGAGGTCGGGCGGTGGTGCCCTGCCAAGAAAAGAACCAGGTATATTTAGTTAGTCTCATGATCGGAGGGAAAATTTCCAGTCATACACCGAGGCGAGTAGCGGCAGGTACGTTGTCTTTTATTCATAAGATCACGATTGCATAATTAATATATGTACCAAAGGCAAAACCAAACAATGAAGCAGGAACATATATATATGCATGTAGTGATTCCTCCACGAGTTTGCATAGGGCATATGTACTAGCACCAATGTCGCCGTTAAAATGGCGAGTAACGAGAAGAGAGTAAGAAATCCAGTACTGTTTTTGGGGAGGTGTGCGGCCGCCGGGAGCCATGTCGACACTGTGGTGGATGATTGCTGGGGTTGTATGCTCGAAGTGGTTGGTAGTGGTTTGGCGAGTATCGCCGCGGGTTCGCAAAGTTGGAGGTGAGTCACGGAGTTGTCGGGTCTATCTATTTATAGGATGACCGTACCTTGATTAGGAATGTTAAACTTACGAGGAAGAGGATTGATTATGGCCGTTTCATTGTGGAGGAAGGATTGAGTCACGCGGGGCGGCGAAGTGGCTGGTTGGAGGAGGTATGCTATGTTGCCGTGTTAAGGAAGGATAGCAAACAGAATGCCACAGCTGAGGTGAGAGGGCCGCAATATTGCAAAAGGCTAGGGGAGACAAATAAAACAAATACATCAAAGCTCCACCGTTTGGTTCACAGCAGCGTTGGGGGTTTTCGGAGAAAGGAAGCCGCGCCGGGGTAGCCTAGAACAACGTTGCAGAAAGGAAAGTTCATAATGGATCGATTGGGTAAATAACTTTGGCCACAGGGATCATTCGCGTGAGAGTAGTAAAATGCGGCCAAGGCTGTTGAGGAACCCAATCGTACGTGGAGTAGTAAAAAAGTAAAACGTGGTTGTTTTATCAACACAGCGTTGCGGGCTAAGAAAAAACCTCACCGCAGCGTTGTATAGAGGCCGAACAATGTTGTGGCCACAATAAAGGAAGATACAGGACAATCGTGGGGATTACGGAAGCTTGCAGGCTTGTTGGGCATAAATCAAGAAACAGACACACCGTCATATTTACCCCCAAACGTTGCGGAGCAAAGGAGACTGCAGGCCTGCGTTTTCTTCTATTTCCGTCTCGCTCAAGGTAAAACATTGATGTGGTGTATTATTGTTGTTGCGTTCCACTAAAACACGTTTGTGTAATGGCCTTGGTGTCGCAGCGTTGTATAATTGAGCAACGTTGTTGGCTTGAAGCAATGCTGTAGCCGCAGTAATGAGAGGGATTTATAAGCTGGCCAAGTTTATTTATTGATTTTTAATTTTGGCCCAAAGCCGCGGAATTGGCCGCAGCATTGCTGGCGAGAGGGGAAAGCCCAATACGGCTGAAACTCCACCGTTGAGGATAGGAGAGGAACGAAACTGGCTGTTTGTGGTTAGAATTTGATTGCCGAAAAAAAAAAAAAAAAAAAAGAAAACACATGCTGCTTTGGGACAAGCAGTGTCGTGGGAATAAGAGGCTGTTGAAACTCTGCGGCCAAATAAATAACAAAATGCAAATATAAGTTTGCATGGCCACATGATAGATAAACTATATAAAAAAAAAAGGGGGGGTGGCTAGCAGCTTTGTTGAGATTGCCGCAGAGTTGCTGACAAAGAAAGAGAGTTCAAACAGCTATGTGGAACTAGCCGAACTGTTGAAAACTTGAAGGCAATGAAATAAAATAAGAATTCGGCCAAAGCTGTGACTCACATACTTATTTGTTTAACAAACAACATTGCAATGTTGCGTAAGATGATTGGCCAAAACAATGTCGTTTGGGCCACGATATCGCTGCAGTGATGAGTGAAAGTTAAGTTGTGAGCTTAAACAGTATTGTTAGACAGCTGCCGCATTATAGCGTGGGATCGGACAAAATAAATAACATAATCGGCTAGAGCAATGTTGTGGTGGCTTCACCGCAATATGGATTTATTACTTCTTAAAGGTAAGACCCATATGGCCTAAAACGTTTGCTGGCTGGTCAAAGGTGGAGCCTTGTAAGTCGCAGTGTTGCTTGGAGCAAGAGATCAAGAAAAGAGAAGCGGCGGCCTTTTGACTGCACAAAGTTGCAAGGAGGGCTGGAGGAAGAGGTAAATCACGATCGATTTTATGAACTCATTGCAATATTGGTTGGGCTTGGTAAATGATCTTGAGCGTAGAAGTTTTAGCAACCATATAATACGTTACTTTGCTTGCTAGGTGGTTGAGCCAAGTATGGCCAAGAACTTCTCTCTTTAGCATTGTAAAATTTTATGGCCATTTTGATAATATTCATACTAGGCGACGAAATCGTGTCAACAACTTAGTTCATAAGAAGCGATTCTTATAAACTAAGTTGTGGGGGGCATTGTTTACACCCAAAATATTGTTGGCCGGGATTAAATGCCGCATTAATTAGTCTCGGCATTTAATTCGATGCCGCAGGTTAAAAAACGGTACCGCAAGAGAGCTCGCCGGTACCGCAAGGAAGCTGACCGGTACCGCAACACCGGAGACGACACCGCAGGCCGAAAATAAAGAGGCCGCTCGTTTAATGAAGGGGAGGAGGAATTGTGATTATTTAATTATTATTTGTTATTCCTTTGGAGTAAAACGGTACCGCAAGGAGGCTCAGCGGTACCGCGGTACTGGAAACGATACGGAAGAATAAAAAGAAGAAGGGCCGCGCGTGGGGTGTCTTATGGGAGAAGGAGTTTGTTTTTAATTAATTAATATTGTTAATCCTTGTTGGAGGAGGAAAATCAGTATCGCGAGAGCTTGGCAAGCGGTACCGATGGGCAAGGGACCAAAATTCACACGCCCAATGCGAGCGCCGACTCCGGCGGTACCGTGGATTAATATTTTTGGCTAAATCGACGGTGTCGTTTAATTTAAAACGGTACCGCGAGTAGACCCAACGGTACCGCGGATTAGCAAACGACAGTGTTTAATAAAAAAACAATGTCGCAAAAGGCAAAACAAACGGAGCCGTTTTGGCTCTAACGATGTTGTTGTTCGTGGACTAGTGATGGTCAGTTAATTAATATTTTAATGACTTTTTAGCACGGTGTCGTTAGTTGGAAACGATGCCGCAAAGGAAAGAAACGATACCGCGAGCAGGCCAAACGATGCCGCAACCGTTAAAACGACATTGTTTAAGATTAAAACAGTGTCGCGAGGGTCAAAAAATTTAACGACATCGCGGGACAAAGAAACGATGTTGTTTAACTAAGAACGACGCCGAGGGGTGAGAGTTTGGCAATGCGGGTGTTTTAATTAATTAGCTTTGTATAACTATTTTAGACGGCGTCGTTTGAATACGATGCCGCGGAAGGTAAAAACAACCCTGCGGTACTAGGAAAGGAACGACATTGTTTAGTCAAAGACAATGTTGCAAGAGTTTAATAGGGTCGTGAAAGTGATGCCGTTTTGCCCAAAACAAGGTCGCGAGCTCGACGACGTTGATGAGCTTTAGTTCAGTGTTGAGAAATTCAACAACACCGTGAATTCAACAAAGTTAGGCATCAATGGTGGGAATCCGACGAGGCCGGGATGCTAAGAGCTACGTCAATGTTGTAAGCCATGAATCACCATCGAAAGTGACATTGATATTGTGAGTGCATCGATGTTGCAAGGCTGGGAGCTCAGCGTTGCGGTGTTGTTTGTCATACGCCGCCGTTTGATGAACAAGAATGAATGTAGTTTGGCTTGAGGAGTTGGGGGTGGATTATCGAACCCGGGTGGATAATTACAAGGGTGGCTCAATGTCGTTTTGTCGAGTTGCTGCTCAGCAAAGCGGTTTCGCACTCGTGGGAGTTACGCAACAAGGAGGAAGTTACCTGCACGGTTGACAGGAGTGAAGACGTGGGCGACAAAGGCGCGAAGGCAGTTACGGCGACGAGAAGAAGCGCGAAGTATAAAGATTGGGAAGAGAGAGAAGTTCGAGACGGCAAAATCAAATCACAACTGCACCATTGCAGAATTATCCTTTTTCTCTCTAGTTTCGTAGAACCGCTCTGTCAAAGAACTCCTTTGCAGAGTCGTAGATCGTAGCTTGTAGTCGTAGTCGCGGAGCTCTCCAGAGGAACCTCCATAGGAGTAGAGGTAACGTAACTTAGAACACTCCTGGTTCGATTTTCTGTTTATTCGAACACCCTCGTTCGAACGTAGTTTGGAGAGGTGTTGAACCGAATAGCAGTTGTTTGATTAGAAGTCAAAGCTGTATCGATCAAATCAACGACGCCGACACCGGCGGCGGCCATTTGACGATCGTCTTTGTTTCTATTTTAATCGATCAAATCAACAGCGCCGACACCGGCGGCGGATATTTGACGGTTGTGATTGACGTGTGTTTTTGTATTTTCTTGAAAACCGTGCACAGTTAACACACGAGTTTCGCCAACGAAACAGATACTATGTAGAATTAGGAAGTCTCAGGTGATTTTATTCGTCTTGCGATGTTTTTCGTTTTCATTTTCACTCTAAACCTTCGTGGATAAATACTTTTCCACCATCCAAGACTATGAAGCGTCAAAAAAAGATCGTGAAATTTGAGTAGTCATTGATGAAAGTGGAGATTTGAGCGGAACTCTTCTTAATTTAGGTGATATAGATGTGTTTTTATTGTTAAGTATTACTAAATGCATTTGAAACTAGACTTCCGAATTGAGACTTCTACATAATTGTTAAGGCAATACTTTTGAGGGACAATATTCTTCCACTTCTAATACTCATGTGACTCTATGGTTTCAACAATTCTAAAACCAAATAGATTTCAATCGGGAGAAGTTGTTTGATTACCACCTTAGATATATAAATGATCCAGCGATATCCTCTTATGTTACCGACTACCATTAGGGGTTTCAACTTTCAATACAGTTAGATAAATGTCATTCCATAAGCATCAAATGAAAATATGGCAAACAAACTAAAATAGACTTATGATAGAAAATAACAATTCCATACCATAATGAAAAGTACAACAATTCGACTTTGAGTGATCATACTTGATTATATATCTAGACACTAGAGCCATTCATTAACGGAAAAGTTAATCTGCTAACTTGAAAATTCGTTAGCAGATACTAACTGATATCTAAAATACATGAACTAATATCCAAGTATTAAAGTATCTAGATAGCACAGACTAGTATTTAAAGTTTGCTAACTGATATCCACCATGAATCAACTATTATCCCAAACTCACAAACTAATATCTAGACAACATAGAATAGTACCCAAACAGCACATAATTAGTATCCAGATAACACATAAGAGTATCAAGATAACCCATAAGAGTATCCATATTGAATACTAGTTGGTTGATTGTGGATATTAGTTGGTATCTGCTATCTGGATAATAGTTTGTGATGTTTTGAATACTAGTCTGTGCTATCTAGATACTTAGCATACTTGGACATTAGTTCATACATTTAGATATTAGTTAGTATATACTAACGAATCTTCAAGTTAGCAGAATAACTAGGCTGATTAATTAAAGGGTCATATCAGCACTACTTGGTAAAAAAAATGTATTTATTCTCAAACGTGTATGATTACATAATAACACGTTACATAACTTTATTATATAATTTTAAGAATTTGTTATGGTGACTTGCAAGTCATCGTAATTTGGACAAAACGGTTGATCGGTAAACATATGCGGTAGTCTGAATACACTGTTTTCTGTTTTGCTACATTCAATAAACTGTCTGCCTAATGGCTTACAGGTCAACCTAATAGATAAAGTGCCTGGCCGTTTCTAAAAAATGGTCGACCTCATCCTCATGTAAACCTTTTGAAAGGTCGACCTTTTTTTTATATTGTCGACCACTTTGCTGGAAAGGTCAACCTTTCTGTTTAAGAGTCTCTTATCTTATGCACGATCAGCCGATCCAGGTTTAGGGTTGTTTTCCGGCGAGAAAAATCTTGTGTTTTAATTAATGCTTTGCACCTTTGAATTCTTGAACAATGACAATAACACGGTTCACACCTCTCTGAACAATGTTCAAACGAGGCTGATTGATGTTTCTGATGGTTTTTTGGGAACAATCTACGTTAATTACACCTACTCCTATGGATGTTCAGTGAGAGCTTCGAAAACTTAAGGCTATGGTTAAGTTGCAGAGAAAAGATAAAAGTTTGACATTGTGCGTCAAATGGTTGGTTCTGATGTAGCCATCTCTTGTAACCATCTCTTGTTAACCGCTTCTCTTCTGCTTGGTGCTTGATGTAGCTTGCTTGACGCTTTGATTGTCTTACGTGCTTGCCACTTGATACCTTGCACCTTGATGACTTCACTTGATAGCTAGCCCCTTGTGCCATGGAGGTGTCTTGCTTGGTGAGTGAGGGCTTCAAGTTTGGTGGTACTCGTGCTAACCACCTTCGACACTAGGGTGCTTGGGGGTCTGATGGATGCACACTGACCCCCTTGGGGTTGCATCGTGCTTGACGGTAGATAGTAGTCATGGTGTTTAGTTCTTGACCCCCTTGCACGACATCATGCTTGACCCCCCTTGAATGATGTCATGCTTGACCCCTCCCCCCTAGGTGGTGTCACGGAGGAAATTCTAGAAGACTCTAGAGGGAAGTAGGTACATGCATGCATCTTCAGATACATGCTCCAACGTGCATACATCCCCCCCCCCCCCCCCTCATTTATTTTGATTCATGTATGAGTGCTTATGCATTCACCTTATTTATTTTCATTCATGTATGAGGGCAAGTTCATGTATGGGGGGACTATCTAGGTTCATTCATTAATGATGGCCTACATATATTGTACTGAGTGGAGAGGATGCCTATATAAGCATCCCTCTGCATCACTTTTCATTCATCCAAAAAGTGAGAGTTTCCATCTCTAGAGCTTTTCTCCATACTTGTGAGTTTGAGTGAATACGAGCAAGGATGACTTAGCGCTCTAACGAGACTTGAGTGCTAAGTGCCGCACGGCCAAGAGTTGGTCCGTGACAAGTGGTATCAGAGCCAAGGTCGTAGCTCATCAAGTGAGAAAGAACCTCGAAGAGATGGCTGGATCCGGAAGCGAAGTTCTCAACGATGAGCAACAATGCGGTCATGAGCAAAAGAAGGACCAAAACAAGAAGAAGCAGCGAGATGGATCCACTCGTGAGCCCTTATCTGCTTTCGAGGAGAGGCTCTGGAGGGCGGAGGCGAAGGTTGCGGACCACATCACCATGTTAGAAGACATGGAGACAAACATCGACCAAGTCGGCACGGAGGTGCATGCCTTGAAGGGCGACATGCAAGGTGTGCTTGCTCGAACGACGGGTTTGGAGGTGGGGTTGGAAGCTTTTCGAAATGCGTTTCTAACCATCATCACTAACGCCATCGACTCCTTGAAGGATACCGTTCGGGCAGACGTGAACAACGTGAGGGAGGAGTTTGACGAGCTTAGAGCAGAGTTCAATCTCGTCAAGCGAGCGATGGCTAACGGACCTGCCACGACACAATTTACCCCACGAATGGATGTTCCACGACCAAAGAATTTCGGTGGGTCGAGGAACGCGAGGGAATTGGAGAATTTCCTCTGGAGTCTTGAGCAGTATTTCAAGGCTTCGGGCATCAATGACAACGAAGTCATGGTGCGCACCGCCTCCCTCTACTTGGTCGATACGGCCATGGTATGGTGGAGGAGAAGGCAAGGTGAGATAGAAAGAGGCACGTGTGTGATGAACACGTGGGAGGATTTCCGTAGGGAAATCAAGAAGCAATTCTATCCGGAGAATGTGGAGATGGAGGCTCGTGCGAAGCTACGACAACTCACCCACACAGGCACAATTCTTGAGTATGTGAAAGAATTCTCGGAATTGCTACTTGAGATCCCCGATTATCCGGACAAAGAGGCCTTGTTCGCATTCTTGTACGGCTTGCAACCATGGGCGAGGTTGGAGCTACAACGACGAGGTGTACAAGACCTTGCCTCGGCAATGGCAATCGCTGAATCCCTTGTCGAGTATCAGAGGTCGGAGGAGCAAGATGCATTCAGCAACAACGATGGGAGAGACCATGAAGACTACTCCAACGAGGGCAAGAGGACACAACAACGTGGTGACTCAAACAAAGGAGGTAAGGGGAGAATGGTTGATAAACCTATTTCTTGCTTTCTTTGTGATGGCCCACATCGTGTAAGAGATTGTCCCAAGAGGAGTAAGTTAGCTGCGATGCTCGTGGAAGATAACTCAGAAGAGGATGAGGCTCCAAGAGTGGAGGACCAAACTTCGAAGTTGGGCGGTCTAAGGGTGTTAGGCGCAATGAAGGGGAAGAAAGGTCCACCTCCTACCGAAGAGAGGGGGCGATGCTTCGTGGAGGAAAAGCACAACAAGGGAAAGACAAAGGCTTTGGTGGACACCGAAGCTAGTGACAATTTCCTCGACGTGGATGAAGCGCGGAGGCTTAGTATCTCGTACGAGAAGAGGAGAGGGTGGCTGAAGACGGTAAATTCAGAAGCCACACCAACACATGGAGTCGCTCGGAAGGTGCGGATCACCCTTGGAGATTGGGTGGGGGAGGCGGACTTTCATGTGGTGTCGATGGATGACTATCCGATCGTCATCGGCATGGACTTCATGGACAAGAAGAAGGCTTTTCCAATTCCCTTCGAGGATGTGATGTTCATCTTTGGAGGAGAGAAAATCATCAAGGTGCCGCTATTAAGAGAGGCACATGGAGGTCTAAAGGCTTGCTCAGCAATGCAAGCCGCGAACAGGGAAGTATGGACCAAGATGGAGCGGGCGAGAGGTTCGAAGTCTTGACAGAAGAAGACAACGACGAAGAGAACGCTACATCTTGGGGCCATGAGAGTCATGCTTGAAGAGGGGCCATCCTTGCCTCGCCATGAAGCACATAATCACCAAACCAACAATGACGCTGATGCGAAGATGGTGCCACGATGAGGACGTCGTGAATTTTGTGGGGGAGAATGTCACGGAGGAAATTCTAGAAGACTCTAGAGGGAGGGAGGTACAGGCATGCATCTTCGGATACATGCTCCAACGTGCATGCATCCCCCCCCCCCCCTCATTTATTTTGATTCATGTATGAGTGCTTATGCATTCACCTTATTTATTTTCACTCATGTATGGGTGCAAGTTCATGTATAGGGGGACTATCTAGGTTCATTCATTAATGATGGCCTACATACATTGTACTGAGTGGAGAGGATGCCTATATAAGCATCCCTCTGCATCACTTTTCATTCATCCAGAAATTGAGAGTTTCCATCTCTAGAGCTTTTCTCCATACTTGTGAGTTTGAGTGAATATGAGCAAGGCTGACTTAGCGCTCTAACGAGACTTGAGTGCTAAGTGCCGCACGGCCAAGAGTTTGTCCGTGACAGTGGTCGAGAGAAAACTCCATACTTAGTCGAATCTCATCCCCATTGTGACTGTAGGGTAGGTGAGTGGTGAGATGTCACCACCACGTCTAGAGGTACTTGTTGGGGAAATGAGTATGGGCCGAAGGTCAACCCAAAAGGGAAGGCCCAAAGAAGATTGTTGAAGGGTCACAGACGTGGGCCATCCAGGGCCCAACCGGAGAAATCCAATAAAGCCCATGGGGGCAAGAGCCTTGGGCCGAAAGACGTGTGGTGAAAGGCCCAAATGGTAAGGGTGGCGCGTGAGACAGGTGGGACCAGACACCTGGCAAGAGGCGCATAGGACAAAAGACACCTAACGGTCGGAAGTGTACGAAAAGCTGGCCACGTGATGTCATGTGCCCCAAACCCCTGACTAAAGTGTCAGGTGGTCGAGGCGCATGCGCAAGGGTTGTACGGCGCATTTATGGCGGACCTTACACAGGGCGAGAGCGACGTGTACTGGTCAATCTCGTCCCGGGTATAAATATTGAAGTAGGTACACCTCATTTACTCAGTTTTGCTTCTCTTACTAGAACTGTTCCCCACTTCTCTCTCTAGAAAGAAGGGTTCTCACTTGGGCGTCGGAGTGCTAAGGGACCTACCCGGTCCGCTAGGCGCTTGTGTGTGCAGGCGGGCGCGCAGCAAGAAGCGTGCTAGAGATCGGAGCGCGGAGCGGAGGGAAGAAGACATCTAGGCATAAACAGTACTCGTAATAGCTCTCCTTGAACGACATCATGCTTGACACCCTATCGCAAGGTAGGTAGACAGATGCTTGATCCCACTTGCATGACATCATGCTTGCCCCCCCTGGGATGATGTAATGCTTGACCCCCTGGTGGTTGGGTCTCAACACTTAGCCAAATTGTGCCTTTCTTTGCCACCACGGTCTAGGGACTCGCGTTGCCCTTCTTCCCTTGCCACGTCTAGAGGTAGTTGATATCACACTCCTAGCATGGCCACATGCTTGATACCCTAGTGCAAGGTAGGTAGGCACCATGGTACTTAGTGCTTGATCCCCTTTGTGGTTGGGTCTCCATACTCAGCCAATTCCATACTTAGTCAAATTCCATGTCGGCTTGATAGGCTTTGGCTTCATACTTAGCCAATGACTTAGTTTTTGGATGGCTCCCTATTTGGAACTCGGTTGTACCGCTTAGTTTCCAAACTTAGCTTTTGGGAGCCAAATTTCATACCAAGGAGTGGAGGCATCGTCCGGCTATGGGTCCAAGGAGACGGGTCGACCATTGTATAAGGAATAAGGGGTTTGGCCACTTAGGCCCAAAAATTCAACCCAACAAGGCCCACCTAACTCTTTTATTTATTAGTGTTGAGCTGGCCTTATAAATCCATTAACTCTCTTGTAGTTAATCTATGTGGTACGAAGTACAAACTGATTTTTGTATAGGTAAACAAAGGTCGACTGCTGCATTCCATCAGAAAGACCATATTAGTATAATTGGTTGGCCACAACCACTTAACGATAGACTATTTTGTCCAAATCATTACGACTTGCAAGTCCCATAACCATACCCATAATTTTATTACACAATTTTTGGATAAATTTAAATTGTTTCGAAAGAGTTTTATAAACATCATCATTAATTCGTTATCATCAAAAGATGTAGACATGGACATGTCTATCTGAGCACTCCCCATCCAGGGCCAATAATCTCACATCGCAGTGACCAAATATAGTCAGACACGTGTCCCCATGCCAACACTACAATCCCCATTCCATAGCACGACCTCTCTGCCTCTCTGGCTTTCCTGCTGTTCTTCCTTCCCCTACCGCCATTAATATTTAAGCAGAAACTGAAACGACTTTCTAACCTACAAATGCCATTTTCATGTAATGTAAGTACATCATAATGAAAGGAAACAAGAATATGGCATCCATGGGTTCTTCAGGATTCCTGATCATCCCATGGCTTCTGCTTGCGGAATCCGCTGCTCTGTTTTCCGCCGGAGTGTCTTCCGGCAAGAGTACTCCGGCGGTTTTTGTGTTCGGTGACTCGATTCTGGACACGGGCAACAACAATTACCTACCTACTTTGTCCAAGTGCAATTTCCCACCGTACGGCAGGAATTTTCCAGGCGGGAAACCCACAGGAAGGTTCACTGACGGGAAAGTCATTTCCGACCTTATAGGTACAGATTCATAGCTGCCTGCAAGACTCGATTTTTTTACTTCCACTTTTTTGTTCCGGTTTCCGAAAAAAGTTTTCATGTTTGCAATTGAAGCTGGAGATTTGGGGATTAAAGATCTTCTGCCGCCATATCTTGATCCGAATCTCGGAGCTCAAGACCTATCGACTGGAGTGGCTTTTGCTTCAGGTGGATGTGGGTTTGATCCTGAAACGATAAAGACTCTGGTCAGTCTTAGGTTTAAGATCAATGCTTGTTTGTCTTGATATCTTATAAGTAAAATCTTTAATTCATAGAAATCATAAACATATTGTCACATATTAAACATCTAATCGGATAATTCGGATAAATTATGTACATTTCACTTTCAATGAGTATATCGCGACGAATTGACTAGTTAAATCGTGCATTGAAAATCAATCATTACATATTAGTATTACTGATGATTTTGTACGACCAAATCATTGCAGTCGGCTCTATCAGTCCCAGAGCAACTCAAGCTCTTCCAAGAGTACAAGGGCAAGTTAAAAGGTCTGGCAGGAGAGCAGCGATCAAACGTCATTGTAAATCAGAGCCTGTATTTGATCTCATCGGGCAACAACGATATCGGACTTACCTATTTCCTGACCAACAGGCATCTCGAGTACGACATGACTTCTTATGCTTCATTTCTTGTGACCCAAGCTTCTGAATCCATAGTTGAACTGTACAAACTCGGTGCTCGTAAGATTGGCGTGTTTAGCACATTAGTGTCCGGATGTGTGCCGGAAGGAAGAACAGTAGGAGGAGGAGAAGAAAGGAAATGTGCTGAGAATTTCAACGAGCTAGCAAAGATATATAATGGGAAGCTTAGCTTTGAGATGGACTATCTGAACAAACAACTTCCTGGTGTGAAGATGGTGTTTGTGGACTTGTTCAGCCCTTTGCTTGGCATTATAAAGGATCCTGAAACATATGGTAAGTTTCTCTTATTGTTCTGTTTACAAGATTCCAAACCTAAACAAAGATTTGGTAGTCTTCTGGTTTGAGTTATTGAATTGGGTTTCGAAATTGGATTTGCAGGGTTTGCAGTAACAAAGGAAGGGTGCTGCGGGACAGGGTATATAGAGGCAGCAGTTCTTTGCAACCAACTGAGTCCCTTTACTTGTGCTAACACTTCAGAGTACATCTTTTGGGATAGTGTTCATCCCACAGAGAAGGCCAATAGAATCTTAGTGTCCAAAGTTAGAGATTATATAAATGAGCTGTTGTGATATCAATTGTAAACTTTGTCACCTCTCTATTCAATAATTACGCGGTAGGTTAAGTTGGGTTGTTGTCTTCTTGATTTCTGGGTTTTTTTGGAGCAGTTGGTTTATGACAAGGAAATGATAATCGATATTCTTTAATAACCGGTTGTTTTGATTCTTTGGAACTGCTCGATGAATTTAGTAAATCTTTTTAGGTGGCTCCAAATGACCACAGATCGAATCTACCCAATTTTTACAATGCGCTGATTGACGCGTTCACCGATTAGTTGTACCTACCGTTTTCTTCTTGGGATCGATAGCGGCAATGCAGTTAACCTAATCGATATTTAGGATGCTTTTGTGCAGAAAATCATGTTACCCAACCTCCTAAACTGAGAGCACGAAAATATACACTTCTGGTCTGCTGGAATAGTCGGAAAACGGCAGCAGAGATTGCGTCTCTGCTACTATCATCACTCAAGAGTCAGAACTCACTTCCGTATGTGCAACTCATGTCAGCCGATTGCGACATTCATCCAGGTGCATGTATATACACGAAGGTATCGGAACCAAACATAGAGAATCAAAAGGAAACAAAAAAAAAGTTATGAAATTCCGTAATTCTTCAGGATTCGTCGTCCCCTGGGTTCTGCTTGGGATATCAGCTGCTCTGTTTTGCGCCGGAGTCGATTCCGGAGAAAGCAATCCGGCGGCGGTTTATGTGTTCGGGGACTCGATTATGGACACGGGGAACAACGATTACATCCTGACTCGCGCCAGGTGTGATTACCCGCCGTACGGTAGGAATTTCCCCGGCGGGAAACCCACGGGGAGGTTCTCTGATGGGAAAATCATCCCCGACCTGATAGGTAACGGTACAATTTATCATGCGCCGGCGCCGGAGATCGATTTCAAATGGGTCGGTTTTCTGTTTGCTTTTAGTTAACTATATTGTCATTGCAGTTGAAAATTTGGGGATTAAAGATCTTTTGTCGCCGTATCTTGATCCCAATCTTGGACCTGAAGATCTTATCACCGGCGTGGCTTTTGCTTCTGGCGGCTGTGGGTTTGATCCCGAAACGATAAGGTCAATGGTCAGTCAATTAACTTTTACCGACCGATATAATTTTTTCAGTTCTCGTCAATAAAATTCATCTTATTAGCTGATTCTACAGACGGATCATGTGTTTTTATCAAGGATTGAAATACCGAATCAGAGGTTGTACCGGAAAAGTCAACAGTAGAGTATTTTATGCTAAAATCGTAATTTAATCGTAGTTCAACGGCTTCATACCATTAAATATCGCTTACCGATTTAGCATCCGGCAGGAAGTTTTTCAGGTCGAACCTTTGATACGGTACGGTATTTTAATCCTTGGTTTTTATCAAGGTTTAAGGAGGTAGGCAGGCGTAAGGTGTGCGTTGAGATCTTGTCTAGTGCCTAACTCGTTTAGGTGTAGGTTAAGTGTGCTTAACCGTTGGAAGGAAAAACAACTATTTGCACGGCATGATAAATGAAATAATAATTTACAACGCTTTTTCACTGAAAATAATATTATTAATAACTTACTTAACACTTAACAATAAGAAAAATAACTAAAAAATTAGTAGAATCGTAAAGTTCCTGAGCTATTAAAATGATTGAGATAAAAAGTTGATTTTGTAGTTGATGTTAATTCTCTTCTTTAATATTGACGGTCTAGCTCCATCTAATTATGCCCAGGCAATGTCTAGACAATGCAGTTAAAATCGCGCTTTAAAATTTAAAAACTTAAGGTGTTACGCTTCTAGGTCACCAAAACGCTTTCGTTTCCATATAAAAATTTAAGAGTATAAAACCAGACAAAATTGTGCTTTAAAGCTTACACTTTTACGCTTCTATGTCACCAAAACGCTTTACGATTTTACGTTTTTAGTTCACTAAATGAATATTATTTTCATGAAATTAATTATAAAAATTATATTTTAAAGATAAATCACCAAAAATAAGACACATTTGATATTAAAAGACACATATCATGTACTTAGATGCATTCTCAGCTTCAATAGAGTAATCTAATTCACCAGCTAGACTCTTCCCAAATTCAATAGCATAGAGGAAAAAGTAGCTTATTGTTAAAATTTATGTTTATGAACTTATTATTTAGGAGGAATTTTACAATGCTATATAGTATTGGTGCTATAGGTTTTTGCCTTTATGGTACAACTTAAAATTGTACATTTACGTTATGGTACAACTTTAGATTGTACCTATACTTTTTGTACAGATTCTTTTATGGTACAACTTGAACTTGTACCTTTATGTGATGGTACAACTTCAAGTTGTAAAGTTGTACCATAACATAATGGTACAAATTACTTTATGGTACAACCTAAACTTATACATTTAATGTTATGGTACAACTTTAAGTTGTACATTAAAGCACCAATACTATATAGTATAGTAGAAGTGCTCATTATTTAGAGGCTACAAGTTGCTCTACTTTAGACATGAATTGCATATATTTATTAACTTATCTAAAATTTGTGCACTTATCTTTTATAGTATATGTCGTACTTAACATATTTTTAGTTATTTTATTGTTAAAATTTATGTTTATGAACTTATTATTTAGAGGCTATAAGTTGCTCTACTTTAGACATGAATTGCATATATTTATTAACTTATCTAAAATTTTGTGCACTCATTTTTTATATAGTATATGTCATACTTGACATATATTTAGTTATTTTAGTATGCGTCAAAAATAACTAAAAAATTAGTAGAATCGTAAAGTTCCTGAGCTATTAAAATGATTGAGATAAAAAGTTAATTTTGTAGTTGATGTTAATTCTCTTCTTTAATATTGACGGTCTAGCTCCATCTAATTATGTTCAGGCAATGTCCGGGCAATGCAGTTAAAATCGCGCTTTAAAATTTAAAAACTAACGTTTTTACGCTTCTAGGTCACCAAAATGATTTCGTTTCCATATAAAAATTTAAGAGTATAAAACCGGACTAAATTGTGCTTTATAGCTAAAAGCTTTCACTTTTACGCGTCTATGTCACCGAAACGCTTTACGATTTTACGTTTTTAGTTCACTAAATGAGTATTCTTTTCATGAAATTAATTATAAATAAGTAAATTTTAAAGATAAATCACCAAAAATAAGATACATTTGATATTAAAAGATGAGGAATTTTACAATGCTATATAGCATTGGTGCTATAAGTTTTTTCTTTATGGTACAACTTGAAATTGTACTTTTAACGTTATGGTACAACTTCAGATTGTACCTATAATTTTTGTACAAATTCTTTTATGGTACAACTTAAACTTGTACCTTATGTGATGGTACAACTTCAAGTTGTAAAGTTGTACCATAACATAATGATACAAATTCCTTTATGATACAACCTAAACTTATACATTTAATGTTATGGTACAACTTCAAGTTGTACATTAAAGTACCAATACTATATAGCATAGTAGAAGTGCTCATTAAAAGATAAATACCATGTACTTAGATGCATTCTTAGCTTCAATAGAGTAATCTAATTCACCAACTAGACTCTTCCCAAATTCATTAGCATAGAGGGAAAAGTGGCTTATTGTTAAAATTTTTGTTTATGAACTTATTATTTAGAGGCTATAAGTTGCTCTACTTTAGACATGAATTGCATATATTTATTAACTTATCTAAAATTTGTGCACTCATCTTTTATATAGTATATGTCGTACTTAACATATTTTTAGTTATTTTACAGAGTATGCGTAAAAAATTTACGCTGTTACGCTTTAATTCTATGCTTTATGATTTTACCATTTTTCCGCTTCTAGGTAGTATCGCGCTTTTGACTACATTGTGTCCAGGAGACACTTAGGTGTCACCTTATTCCATTGAAGTATTCCTAGTACCTAACTAGGCGCAGAAACCACTAAATGTGCATTGATCGTAAGGTTAAGCTTGCCTTTTTTTAGCCATAATATTTAATATATATGTATCTAATTCGTAAAAGAAAGATTCTATTTCAGTTTTAATTAAATCTTATATCATATTGACTTGCGACTCATCTCAAAATCTTACTTTTACATTAATGTAGATGGCACTATCAATTCCAACACAACTCATACTCTTCCAGGAATACAAGGACAAGTTAAAAGCTAACGTAGGAGAACAAAGATCAGACGACATCATCAATCGAAGCCTCTACTTACTTTCATCGGGAAACAACGACATAGGATCTACTTATTTCCTCACCAACAGGCACCTCGAGTACGACATGACTTCATATGCCGCGTTTCTTGCGACCCAAGCTTCGGAATCTCTGGTCGAACTGTACAAGTTGGGGGCTCGTAAAATCGGTGTGTTCAGCACATTAGTGCCCGGGTGTGTGCCACAAGGAAGAACCGTAGGAGGAGGAGGAAGGGAAAGGGAATGTGCTGAGGATTTCAATGAGCTTGCAAGGTTATACAATGGGAAGCTTATATCTGAAATTGAGTATCTCAACGACCATCTTCCTGGCTTGAAGATAGTGTTTGTGGATCTGTATGGTCCTTTGCTTGGTATTATACAGGACCCCCAAAGATATGGTAAGTTGATATTATCTAACTTGGCGAATCTAACTAGTATATGTTTGGTCCGATTTTTTAAAAAAATTTTATTTTCTTTTGAAAAGGTAAAAAGCCACACACTCACATGTAAGTCTGATTTTGAAAATATGAAAAGTATTTTAAAACAGAAATTCCAATTTGAAGATTCAGCGAAAAACCAATCCATTAGGTAACACTTACGTCTTGTTGAACTCATGCGTTTAGTTGGGCTTGTGTTGCAGGGTTCGATGTAATAAAGGAAAGTTGCTGTTGTACAGACACTGAGACCGCAATTCTTTGCAATCAATCGTGCCCCTTGACTTGTAGCGATACGTCCGAGTATATATTCTGGGATGGTGTTCATCCCACGGAAAAGACCTACGGAATTTTAGTCTTCGAAATTTGGGAGTATATAAATCAACTATTGTGAAAAGTCACATGATAATTAACTTGTTACATATTTTGTTGTTTATCACTGAATTACGAATTTTTCCCCCTTGTTGTATCACCTATGCATTGAGAAGTGTTGCTTGATGCTTTATATTTGTTTCGAAAACAAAATATCAGTAGTTGCTCAGAACACCATGTTGTCGTCGTTCACTCGTTCTACGAGCTTGATAAACCTCAGATAGGGTTTGAGATCATTGTCATGCAACTTAAGAATTGAATTGAACTTTCAATTCAATTTCTCGAACAAAACAGGGGTAAAGTCGATGAATGGGGATGGTCAATTTCGTGCAATTCTTCACGCGGAGAAAGGCTCGATTTTTGAAAATGATGGAAAGTACGTTTTATAACATAAAAACAAAAACTCCAATTTATAGATTTGTTTTCCCGGCGAGAAAACTAAAGGGAAGAGAATTGGGAATTGTACTTTTGACTTCTTATCCAAACAATTACTAAACACGGTCCACACCTCTTCGAACAAAGTTCAAACAAGGGTGTTCGATGTTCTTGATGATCTACGAGATAAATTTAAAATACATTAACCCTATTCCTACGGAGGTTCAGTGAGAGCTCCGAAACTACAACTATGGCTAAGTTTGCAGAGGAAAAGATAAAAAGATAAAATTTGACATTGGGTTGTCTTGTGTGATTTTGGCGAACCCTTTCTCTATCATCTTGACCTCCTATTTAACTTCCTCGAGAAACTGCTCCGCCGACGTGGAGTGACGATTACCCTCTCCTCTTAAGACCTCATCCCCTGGTCTTGGTATCTCCTCCGTAGTTTTGCTTGTCTATAGAGAAAAATGGCTAAGGCATGAAGACAAACCACATGCCACATATGGGTGGGGTACTCGAATCACATGTGTCAAAAATGGCAAAAATACTTCACCATTACTAGAGTAGGGAGACCACATGCTCACATGACCCCCTTGACCACCTCATGAGAGTGGTATCTTGGTGACCCCCTAACAACCTCACGATGGTGATGTTAACCATGCCTCTTGGCTATACCATGGGGACCACATCATGGGGGTGACACTATGTTGATGACCCCCCTCTCACCACACTATGGGGCAGTATGTCAATCTTTCTCCATACTTAGTCATATTTCACTCCATGGTATTGAATTCCATGGGGGTGGTTTGTTGACCACCTCATAGTCATACTATGAGGGAAGTATGTCAATCAACCCCACCACCACATCATGGGGGTGGCAGTATGATACCCCCCCCCCCTCCGGCACATCATGGGCGTGGCAGTATGTCGATCACCCTCCTCACCACGTCATGGTTGTGGCAGTATAAAGCCATTTAATCTCTTGTATTTAATCGATGTGGTACAAGGTGAATTCTAGTAGTAAACAAGATTATGCGAAAAACTAACCCATTAGGTGACACTTGCGTCTTGTTGAACTCGTGAGTTTAGTTGTGCTTGTGTTACAGGGTTTGATGTAATAAGGGAAAGTTGCTTCTGTACAGAAACAGAGACCGCAATTCTTTGCAACCAATCTTTCCCCTTGACTTGCAATGATACTTCCGAGTATATTTTTTGGGATGGTGTTCATCCCACGAAAAAGACCTACGAAATCTTAGTCTTCGAATTTTGGGAGTATATAAATCAACTATTGTGAAAGTCACATGTTAATTAACTTGTTACATATATCTTTGTTCATAATTGAATTACGACTTTTTTGTTGTTGTTGTTGAATCACCTATGCATTGAGAAGTGTTGCTTGATGCTTTATATTTGTTTCGAAAAACAAAATATCATTAGTTGCTCGGAACACCATGTTGTCGGCGTTCACTCGTTCTATGTGCTCTAGTTCCTTACTCTGGAATCTGGATGAGGAAGACTCGTGTTACATAGTTAGTAAAATACGGTACGGGAAAGTTACGTATAAAATACGTACGGGTATTATACTTCGTTTCTTAGCTAATGTTACATTTAATAGTACGTTAATAGTCATAAATATATAAAATTAATTATTTTTATAAATAAATATGTAAAAAATAGTAAAGTTAATAATTTATTTCATTAAATACGGATATTAAACGTGTTATATTGGTTTTACACGTGTTTAGTACGGGAGCCGTCAAATGAACGGAAACTAATAAAATGGCTTGACAATAATACAAATACGAAAGTTTTAAACGAATAAAGTATGTACGAATACGTGTATTAAACGGAGTATTTACTAAATTTTGGTTCATGTGTCTTGTCCTCGTGTCATAAGAATGAGGTTGGGCCGGAAGACTTGAGGCTTGGACCTATGAATAATACCTCGTATGTGAGGCCCGTCAAACGATGAATTTGGACCTTGGTTTTCTAGTATTGTACCATACTAGTGGTTGGACCACACTCACCGCTAGGGGTGGAGATTGGGGTGGGGTGGTTACCCGCCCCATATTTTGCGGGTAATCACACCCACAAATATAGAATTATGCTACCCACAATCCGCTCCGTAGTGGATAGTGGTTAACTATTACCCACTGCGGGTTGGTGCGGATTGGTTGTGGATACCCACAAAAATTTCACATTAAATATAATAATATGGTAATTAAATAGTGATATTGTGTTTCTTCTCAAACAAAAACAAAAACATACATAAAAGAAAGTTAATAAAGTGTTAAATAAATTATAAATATCGAATACAATAGGGTAATTAGTGTAAATTCAGAAGAGATAGATTTGGAAAGAGGTTTGAAGATAACGGAGAGGTAGAGTGACTTGTTACCAGACAAACATCATTGCATGTCACAGCTCCTCCGATGGCAACAACAGCTAAACACAAAAGTGGCTCGATAAGTGGAGGCGCCCGCTTTTAATGAATCGATTATTCTCAACTCTCGATTATAGTATTGTATTGTTGGTGGCTGGGGCATGTTGTGTTGTTCATGAGTTCGTGGAGAAATGTAGACGAGTTTGGGTATCAGACTAATATTTATCGATTATTCCCCTCTTTTAACGAATCGATTAATTTATCTGACTTTATCTATGGACTTGATTTTGTTATAAAATAAACATATACCACACGGATAATGCTTATTTGATAAAGTATCTTACATGAACATTGCGTATTGACTTGGTTTTGTTTTATAGAATAAGTGTGTATTTGATTTTGGTAGCTACTTTAATTCTTAGTATTCCAAGTTTCACAAACTAATATAACTAATGTGAAAGGGTTACAAAGTATTTTGAAGAAATAAATATAACTAATGTGGTTAATGTGGATTTTGTGGGTAAACCGTTGTGGGTAGTGGTTAACCACTAACCACAAAAATCAATATTTTGCTACCCACACTCAAGTCACTATCCACAAATTATGGGTATGGGTATCCACAAATTGTGCGGTTTGGTGCGGTTTGCGGGTTACCCGCAACCCGCAAACCAAACTTCCACCCCTACTCACCAATAAGATTTTACAAAATTTGTACCGAAGACTTTCTTTCTTTTTTTTTCTGTTGGAGGAAACTATAACGAGGACACTGAAATTCAATGTTGTTCTTTTGGCGGAATCGGAAGCTTTTATTTTAGTAGTTGGCAGAGCCACCGCTTGTCTTTTTAGACGATCAGGCGGCAACTATACATGCATTTCATTTTTCATACATCAGCTTTTTACCTCTTTATAGACAGCTCGATGGCGAGAATCGACGAAGGATCCGATCGAGTAGTCAAGTAGAGCAAACAATCATGGTTTCCAACAGAGTTTCTCCCGAATCCATTAGCTTCTTCATCAACTTCTTCTTCTTGCTGCTTTTTGTAACCACTGGTCCTCTATTGTTCTGCCAAGGCGTCACGAAAACAATGGCACCCGAAAACTCTTCAGCGGTTCTCATATTCGGTGACTCCATTCTCGACACAGGCAACAACAACTACATCGAAACTTTGGTTAAGTCCAATTTCCATCCCTACGGAGAGGATTTCCCTGGAGGATTACCCACTGGCCGATTCTCCAATGGGAGGCTTATTTCGGACTTCATAGGTAATATAATGCTTCATATAATATTGACGTGGAAAAAAGATGGATTTAATCAGAGGAATCAGGCCTGTTTTTTTTTTTTTTTTTCATTTTGGCAGGTGAAAATTTGGGAATCAAAGCTTCATTACCGCCTTATCTTGATCCGAATCTCCAAGTTGAAGATCTTGTCACCGGAGTGTGTTTTGCTTCTGCTGGCTCCGGTTACGATCCCGAAACGCCAATATTAACCGTTAAGATCCTGTCGTCTCAACTTCTTGTTAATGGTTCCTTAGTCAAAAAATCGCGTAGTTTAAAAATTTAAAATTTTGACGGATTTATACTTCCAGGTCACGAAATCGTAAGCTGGTGAGTTTTAAAGCGTAGGTTCCGCTTACGATTTTACACTTTTAGGTCACTAAAACGCTTTTATATAGAATCACGATTTTGACGGCTCCTAATTGATTTATATATTCCTTTCAATACACCTTGGATAAACATAACATGTATGTTAGTTTTTAACCATACGGTTGAAATATTTGTAACAGTCATCTGTTCCATCGATTCCGAACCAACTCGACCTCTTTCGACAATACATGGCAAAGCTGAGAACTCTAGTCGGAGAGCAGAAATCAAAAGCCATCATAGAGAACAGTCTTTACGTAATATCAGCCGGCAACAACGACGTCGGAGCTACCTATTTTCTGGCCAGGAGAAAGTCGTCGGACATGGATTCGTACGCCAACTTTCTCGTCGGCCAGGCTTCCACGTTTATCAGGCAATTGCACGGTCTAGGAGCTCGAAAGATCGCCCACCTGAGTACGATAGTGACTGGATGTGTCCCCGCCTCCAGAACTGTGTTTGGTGGGATTGGAAGGCCGTGTTTCGAGGAGTCCAACGATTTGGCGACAATGTTCAACGAGAAGCTTGGCTATGAACTCCAACGCTTGAGGGACGACGCTCGTTTTCCTAACTTGAGCACCACGTTTCTGGACGTGTACAACCCTTTGTTCGACATCATCCAGCGTCCCGAGAATTACGGTGAGTCGGTCGGTATGAACTTTAAATTATCGTCGAAATTAATTAGCATGCATGATATATATCTCGATGAATAGTTATAGGACAGGATGCAACGCGTACGTACCCACAGATAGATAGGTCTCGTGTTCAAATCTTAACCACCTCAACTCCAGTTTTAACAGTTGATAGTGGTTTTCTGTAGATTTTAAGATCGTAGTTTGTCTTTTGTTTCAAGCGGGCATATAATAAAGAAATGTTTTAAAAGGCATTTTTCAATCTCTCCAAAAAACCGTAACTTAAAGTTATTGAATCTGACTGGTTCCTACGTTAATGTACAACTCTTGAGTTTGGTTTAATTGTACGTGGGTCAATTTGCAGGGTTTGTTGATGTGAAGGACGGGTGCTGTGGGACAGGGGAGCTAGAGTTTGCGGTTCTTTGCAACCAATTGAGCTCCACGTGTATCAATGCTTCAAATTACATATTTTGGGATAGTGTTCATCTCACAGAGAAGGCCTATAAAATCTTGACATCCGAAATAATGAAAGATATAAATAAACTTCAAAATGAAATAAAATGCTAATCACTATTGAAATTGAGAAGATTTTGGGAAGACTAATGTTGTCGCTAGATAAGAGTCATACAAGTTAATAAATTCCGTACTCTATTCATCATATAATGAATAGAAATGTGTAGTCGTGCATTGCAGATTTGCAGTGGAATTTCTATCGAAAATATAATATGGAAAAATAAAGAGTGCCAGAAAGGGTTAAAGTCTTGAGAAATGTCTTTGTATACAAAGTTATGTATTTTGTTGTATATTTCTCCTTTTTGTCAACCATAATAAAAATGCAGCTCGTCTGCTGATTTGACTCTTGATATTGTACCATTGAAGAATAACATTCACGCTATTCAATGTTTGACCTTGACTTTTGTTTATGATTCATAGCGGATGGCAACAAAACCCGAACCTACGGGTATCCTACCTGACCGAACCCGGTCAACGCGAGTAAAATTCGCGTTGACGGGTTTTAAGCCGGGTTCGGGTTTAAACCCGTACACTATTCATCGGGTTTAGAGATACCCGACTCATGGATACTTGTCCACACTTATTTCGTCGGCCTACTCTCTTCAAACCCTACCCTAATTTTAATTTCCCCCAATCTAACTCTCACTGCACTTATCAGTGTGATTTTATTTAGTGTAATTGTGATTTGTTTGAATTTTCTAGACTGATGTTTTATGTATGGAGAAATTGATGTTTGAATTTTATTTTGATAGAAACTTGTTACTGTAAATTTTTTACCACAAAAACTCATGAATACCTATGAACCCGCAGATACCTAGCGAGTTGGGTTGGGTTTGAGTTTTCCAAATCCAGTAAATTTGACCCCGAATTTTTTTACTCATAAATCCATGATTTTGTGTTTGATAAACCATGAGTGAGTGAATTTGTCTTTCTTTATTTTTCAAACCACAAGCCCACAAGTCAATCAAGAGTTAGCAAAATAACAGAAAGCCTATTCAATGTCCATGATTTTCCGGCCCACTTAACAATATAGAATTCTCTTTCCCTCATTTTTATGTTTCAGTCAGTCAATCATCACCACCGGTTCATCACATGACAAGGAATCGTCCGACAGTTTGACCGACCAATCAATCATTTTACACAGTCTTCAATATATTACCATATCATATATATTATATAGTAAAGTCTTTCCCCTGATTCCGGCCGGCGAAGTCTGTCGGCTGACTGTGCTACTACTACATTAGTTCCGGCACGTACTTGGTAAGAACCCGACTGACGAGAAGCTTATAGGCCTTCTCCGACGGATGGTAGCCGTCCCAAAATACATATTTGGAAGCATCGGGACAAGTGAAAGGGCTGTATTTGTTGCACGACACCGATGCCTCGATTGTCCCTGTCCCGCAGCACCCTTTGTTCGCCACCTCGAAACCTATATCACAATTCACAACAACAAAAAGCTTGAGTTATTTGTAAAATTTTCGAAGTTTAGGTATTACATCTTAATTTCTTAAATTGAATATTTGTAACTATATAATGGGTATGAGTAAAAATTCAAATATATTAGTTCAAATTCAAGTTAAATGCGTATGAGGATGAACTCATCGAACTATACTAATTGATGTCATGTGTGAATTATGTATCCAATCTAAAAGGATGGGTACATAAAAACCCATGAATTTTGACATCCATGCCTACTTTTGTAGTTAACACACTTATTTTATAAATTTTGACAAAGAATTTGGACGGGATAATCACAATATTTTAAAACTTTAAGCGAAAAACTAACTAATTTGTTAATGAATTCTTAAAGTGTCTATATTAAAATTGGACGACAAACTTTTTTAGTTTAACATTCAATTGAATGCGAATATCTCACCATAAGATTGATAATTGTTGATGACGTCAAGGAGAGGATTGTAGACATCGATGTAGACGACTCTAGCAGAAGCGTCCAAGTTTCCCTTCAAAGAATTCAATCCCGCAGATAATTTTGAGTTGAAAAACTGCGACGCCTGATTATATTTGTCACTACACTTTCTCTCTAACCCGCCTGCCACCGTCCTGCTAGATGGAATACACCCGAGCGGCGGCGCTCCAAACACTCCGATTCTTCTGGACCCGACCGTATACAAATCCTTCCATCCCAATGAAACGCAAAATTATCGAGCCAAATTAAAGCAAATTGAAAAATTCATAAACGACAACAATGAATGTTTTCGAGATGTCATATGGTTACCATAACGAATTTCGTTGCGGTTTTGACCAAAATGTCGGCGTAAGTAGGGAAGTCGTACTGGAGCTCCCGCAGGCGAGAGTTGAAGTAAGTGTTGGCTATGTCGTTGCTACTCAGAACAATTAGAACTACGCTATTGGCCAAGAACTTGGCTGTGGCTTCTTCTCCAAGCATAGCTTTCACCCTGTTTGCGTACTCTTTGAACTCTCTCAGCTGTTCGCTCAATGGCGGCACCGACTGAGAAACAAACCAACACTTATTTTTACGAACTAACTTCCACAGTTCCACTGGAGGTCTTATGAAGAATTTATGATATGCAATTTTCAACAGAAGTAAAGACTTTAATTCTGCATTTATACCGCGGTTTTTGACGATAAGTCATCGTACCCGACACCGCCGGCAGCGAAGCAAACGCCGGTGAGTAGATCCTCCGGCGTCAAGTTCGGGTCCTTGTACGCCGGCAGGGTGTCCTTAATCCCAAGCTCTTCCACTGCCCAAAAAGGAAAACAGAGGAAACCCAATTTTTAGCGAACCAAAAAGGAATTCTGAATTTGATGAATTGAAACGATTAGACGAACCTAGGAAATCGGACGGGACTTTCCCGTTGGAGAATCGTCCGGTGGGAACTCCGCCGTAGAAATCCCTGCCGTAGGGCGGGAAGTTGCATCTAGCAGGGGAAGTAAGGATCTTGTTGTTGTTCCCCGTATCGACGATTGAATCGCCGAACACTAAAGCCGCCGGCACGGATTCGTTCGCCGGGATTTGAATCCGGGCGGAAGTGGGTCCGGCGGCGAAGAGGAGGATCAAACCCACAATTGCAAATGAGGAGAAGGGAATTGATGAGCTCGACATTGCTCTGTTTGTAAACAAAAAAATGTAAAAAAACAGAGTAAGGCTTTCACTCTCATTACACTCTGTTTTTTGGGGTTTACTCTGGCAAAACGAAAGCTGAGAACTTTCTCTATAAATTGGAGGGACCATGGAGTAATCGTACTGGCGCTTCATTAATGGAGGGGCGGCAAAAGGAAACTGTAGTGGGTTTTGATTTTTCCTTTGTGGGTTTTGATTTTTCCTTAAGGAAGCGTATCTGTATCCATTGACTTAAGGCAAGTTCCCCTGTTTCGTCGATTGTCCAATTTGGCTTTCGTTTCTTTCTTGAAGAATTTAAGGCTGGAATTTGGGGCGAGTATGATCATTTCTGTAGATTGATTGTAACATGCTGGTGGTAGGTACTCAATAAAATCATCGTACGATTGTGGCTGTATTGAATGCGGGTAATCGCTTATGCTATTCTCTGCCAAGTGCGAAGCCATGCTAAAAGCCAGCTCATATCGTGCTAATGTTGCAAAAGTCATAGGTAGTCTTAGTTTTGGAAAATCCCGATGGATGTTCTACTACAATTGTAAATCTTCTTGACCTTGTTGGCGGTTGGCACGGTTTGATTATCCTAAGAATTCGACGGTTGTTTTACCCACTGTGCAATTTTACATGAAAGGAGCGGATTATCTCAATAATTTACCTATGTATAAACCATTTATTACCTGCACTTACTATTCTTGGAAGGAAACTAATAATAAGCTTCATGAACATACATGTGTTTTGTGCATAAAATGTTTAATCTTTATGTAAATTGCGTTAAATTAGTTCATACTGACCATGGAATGTCCCTAGTGGCATTGCCAAAACGTCTAGCAATTTAACGCAATTGAATATAAGATCGTGAGCAAATGAAGTGTCGTGGTAAACTACAAACGGCTAGCAGGAGGTCAGACCAAGGAAGACCCAAACCGAACTGGTCTAGGTTGAAATCGTCACTCAATTGACAACAACCCTCGTATAGTAACGAGATTTGATAAGTTTTCTTGAGGGAGCACTTGGACTTGGTGGCTAACCAGTAGATAAAAAGATTGCAGAAAATTTAGTGACAGGAGAAATACTTTAGCTGACACCGGTTTTAACTTAAAATTGAGGCATATACTAATACAAATTATGTTGAATGCTTTAGACACATAGGGGTCGACATAAGGATGATGCATTTACATGGGAAGTTCTTTCATCTCATGGTGGGGTAAGAAGCAGGATCACGTAGCCAAGTCATTGATGATGGCTGAATATCGCTCGATGAGTGAAGCCACGTTATAGATAGTTTGGCTCTAGCGGTTGTTGATTGAGTGGGGGTAATGTGTCAAGTTCTCATTCGATTACTGACCATACTAGTGCAATACAAATATCAAGGAAACTCAGTACTGCATGATCGGACAAGGCATATCGTGGTGCATCTACAATATATTCGTCAACTTGTGGCTGAGGATTCGGTGGAATCTTCTCACATTACCATAGAGCATCAGACATTTGATGTACCGACCAAGGCTGTTTATTCGACATGTCGTTGGTTTCTTGCTCACAAATTAATGTAGCAACAACACAGTTAATTCGAGAAAGTGTGTTAAAAGTTTATGTACTATATTGTAATTAGTCAATTAATTATATGGTAATTATTTAAGTTATTGTTGGGAGTTTGGCTAATATATATATATATATATATGTGTGTGTGTGTGTGGCTGAACCGTACAATTACGAAAAACAACATCAAACTCCATCAATGTATCATATACTAGTCTCAATGATAGTCGTTAAGAAAACTAGGTAAATCGCGTTATATCTTGTGTCTTTCTCGATTGATTCCTCTTAGTGCTACATGACCAAGTAACTTCAAATAGCTCTTTTTCTCACACTTCATTCCTAAATTGATATCACCGGTAGTGCAAGTAAGAAAGTTCAATGAACCACATTTTGCTTGCGGTGAAGAACTTGAGAAACCGGCTTTGCATGTGGCTCTCTCATGAGAATTTATTATATGTATATGAACTCTAATCTACTAGTGAGATTTGGCTTTCCACTAGCCACGTTGATTTGTTTAACATGTCAACTTTCCCAACGTATCACGATCGTATAGGAGGGGTTTGGAAATTTTGGTACACTCGAATGAATGAACGAACATGCAATGTCAAGTTAGTTGGAGTCATTACTCCACAAGCAAGAGTTACCTTTATGGGTACACAGGACAGGAGTACTGCAACATTTCCATCCTTTCTGTGGCAAACAAGTACCACCTTCCTGCCTATGTGTTTTGGTAAAAATGTATATTGTTATTTATATTCCCCTTTTCATATTTACTCTTGATCCCCTGCTTTTCCCCTCTTCCTTGAGTTGTGGGTTGAAAGTTGAAGGGTGGAATATGAAGTTTATCGAATACCAAATTGATCAGAAATGTAAACCCTGTTAATGTTAAGATTAAAAAACCCTAATAATGAAAATAAAACATAAGAAATATGATATGGATCTCAATCAAGCAACAGTTCTCACTTCTAGTACTTCTTTCTTTCAATACCTCAAGCATTACCTAGAGAAATAGATGCATCTTTCAAAGAATCAGATTGAAATCAAAACCTATGATATCAGTAGGAAACAACAAAATAAGTCATTTCTTAATCACTTAAATAGATATTGATAACACGTGAATTATACATGTTCTTAGATCCCTTGTAAGCCCCTTTGCTCGGTCATTCCAACAATATTTATATGTTTTGGCCAGTTTTATGTTTGGTTTGTGATTTTGGTGTGTTTCAGACCATGACGAGTTAATTTGATGACATTTGGACAAGAAAAATAGTAAAGGATGAAAGAGGACAAGAATACGAGCGTCTGAGATCAAACTTGAACTGATTCAGAGTTCGAACGAGAGAGTTTGTGATTTTGGTGTGTTTCAGGCCACAACGAGTTAATTTGATGACATTTGGACAAGAAAAACAGTAAAGGATGAATGAGGACAAGAATACGAGCGTCTGAGATCAAACTTGGACTGATTCAGAGTTCGAACGAAGGAGAAAAGGCAAGAACAAAATGAAGGAATTAGTTGTCTAAGCACTCACGGGTAGAATCACGCCCGTGAGCCAGACCATAAAATTTACCGTTCAATTCCCCGAGAGAATTCATTGTCGAGCTATTCACGGGCAGCCACACGGTCGTGACACTACCCATGAACAGCTGCGAACTTCACCCAAACGATGCATCGTTCCTATTTCGAATCCCATTCACGGGTAGGCTGATAGACCGATAATTATACATGTTTTCACCCCTTTTCTGAAGCTGTTTGTGATGAGGAATCTCGTGTTTTAAGCCGATTTCACGCTAGGTTGTGTGTTTATGTCATATTTCAGGACCCGGCGTTGGAATCGAGGCGGAGAAACGAGTTCTGGGTCGAAAGGAGCCGAGTTGGGACTAAGGGGGCTGCAGGAGGAAAATACCCGGTCAGGTGGTAAAATACCCGACCGGGTATTTATCATTTTCGGCCCCGTGAGAAACAGAGGGGGCCCGGGCAAAATGGCTAAAATCCCCGGTCGGGGATTATGGAGAGTGACCGGGGATTTTCCCTTAAGTGAAACGGCGAGTTTTGTAAATACCCGGTCGAAACCCAAAATACCCGACCGGGTATTTCGACCGGGTATCGCGACCAGGCAGCTGATAAAAGGAAGAAGAAGGCCAACATTGAAGGGTTCCGAGTTTTTGAGAGAGAAATCGATTCCTAGAGAGAGAAAGCGACGAACCAGAGTTCCCAAGTGCCATAGCTTGATCTTCATCACCATTGGAGCCCGGCTTGAGCTTGGAGAAGTGCCGATTAACCGTCCAGGAGCAGAAATCCATCTTCACAGTATGATTTCCGCGTCTGAATCTGCTTTTGCTTCTTTCTCTATGGAGTAGTTCCCCCATTCATCTGGGTATGGGGAACCCTAGAATTGTATGCTAGGTCTGATTGTATGAACCCAAGTACAGAGTTTGTGAATTGATTATATTCGATTGAGGTTTGAATGATTGAATGACTTGAATCCTGATCAAATTCCTGTTGTTTCTGCTTTGACCTAGAATGAGAGTATCTGCCTAGGTTGATAGAGTATCCTTAATCGAAGGTGGCGAATAGGTGACTTTAGTCGAGGAGCCAATTCGCTATTCTGTACTGAATTCAATTCGGTAGTGGAGGTTTGGTTCGTTAGGGCCTCAATCTGTTTACTCCGGTGGAGGTTAGTCGCCCGCTAGAGACTCAGATTGAGAGGGTCTGGAGACCGTTAGTCGAGACTTCAGGCTAATCAAGAACCTTCCGCAGTATAACTTTCATGAAAACTGAACTTGGTAAATTGCAATCCGACTTAACTGCAGTCTAGGGGGAACCATATCCGGGTGACCTCTCTTGACTTGACAACAACCGTTTACTTGCCTTGTGTTTTTGTTTGCTTGAGTTTGCACTAAAAGTTCACTGCTAGATAACGAGAATTCACCGAGTAGTCATCACATCTAGGACCCGGGTTGACAATAAAACCCAAACCCGCTATACTACGCTTTAGGAAGTGGTTACACTTGGCCATTTTCTAGAGTGACAGTAGGAGTGAGTCAAGTTTTTGGCGCCGTTGCCGGGGACGGCTAGGTTGTTGAAGAAAAGTGATTTCTGTTACTTTAGCATTTTTATTTTCGCATTGAGAGTTTCTTCTTTCCCACTTGTGCCTTCACGGGTTTGCATTGCTTGATTGTGTGCAGATAGTGCATGACCCGTAGCCAGTCGGGAGGTTTACTGCCGTTGAATCCTGAGATTGAGCGCACCTGCAAACAACTTCGGAGACAACAGCGAGCTAGACTGGCTACGGTGGAGCGCAGAGACGGCCAATTGAGCAGCGAATCCGAGGACGAGTACGAGATGGAAGGCGATCAGAACCCACCTCCTCAGAACCAGATCCTGGGGAACGACCCAAATCCCCAGGGAGCTGGGGCCCATCATCATCCACCACCACCGGGTCCCACCTTGGAGTACTACTATACTCCACGGATTGCTGACATCCGCCCGGTCATCCTCTATCCGCCCATTCCTGCAAACAACTTCGAGATCAAGCCATGCTGGATTCAAATCATCACCTCCTCTATCCAGTTCCATGGCTTGAAGGATGAGGAAGCCCGGGTACATCTTTCCCGTTTTCTGCAGCTGACGAACGGGTTCAAGCTGAACGGTGTCCCGGATGACGCAATCCGCCTTCACCTCTTCCCCCATTCTCTGGCGGGGAATGCTAAGAGGTGGTTGGAGACCCAGCCCCCATTGTCCATCACCTCTTGGGACGATCTGGTTGACAAGTTCGTGCACCGGTACTATCCGGCATCGAAGACTACAGAGATTCAGCGGGAGATCACTCACTTCCACCAAGAGCCAGATGAGTCACTTCGTGATGCATGGGAGCGGTACATGGGATACTTCTGGAAGTGTCCCAATCATGGCTTCAGCGATGCATTCACAGTGGGGAACTTCTACAGTGCCCTCACTCCAGACAGCCAGAGGGTGATTGAGTCTCTATGCCCAGGAGGGGATATCCTTACTAAGACTCCACCCGAGCTGAACCAGATGATCAGTACCTTGGCTGCCCGAGATCATTCTTGGGGACAGAACAACAGAGGCAGGAATTCCCGGGACCGGGGTGTGCATGCTATGGAGGCCAGGTCCGGGTTAGAACAGCAGGTGGCTGAGTTGGTGCAGACATTGAAGCAGCCTAACAGTCTCCTTCCGGGCCGAGGTGTAGCAACGCCTACAGTAGCTCAGTGTTAGTGGTGTGAGAGCCCAAATCACCTTGTGGAGGATTGTCAATCTATGAGGGAGTCCTCTACTCCCCAAGAGCAGGTGGACTTCATCGCCAATGCTCGGCGCCTGGACCCATACAGCAGTACTTACAATGAGGGATGGCGCCAGCATCCAAATTTTGCCTGGAGCAGCAACACCAACAAACCACCTGGTTTCCCAGCACCAGCAGGTGGTTTTCAGCAGAGGCAGCCCTTCCAGGCTAGGCAGGGGCCACCACCACAGCAGCAGCCCTACCAGCCTAGGCAAGGGCAGCCATTCCAGCAGCCTCAGCGCCAGTTTGCCCAGCCTCCAGCAGCCGCAGCTCCAGATACTCAGATGGCTGATTTGAAGAATATTTTGCAGGCATTCATGACCACCAGTCAGGCGAATTTCACGAGGATGGATCAGAACATAGTCTCACTGGAGGCAGGCCAGCGAAACCAAGGTGCCATTCTGCAGGATCTCCAGCATCAGCTTGGGAGCTTAGCTCGCCAGAACACTACCAGGGCACCGGGGACTCTGCCTGCCACCACTGTTCCCAATCCTCGCGACCCTCAAGAGACCGCACACGCCATCACCACCAGGAGTGGTAAGACCATATCTGCTGCTCCTGCCCAGCCCAGGCGAGACGAACCACTACCTGCTTCAACACCTCCAGCTGATACTGCAGAAGTGGGGGAAGGTAGCGCAGCACCTGCTCCCAAGCCACAACCTGTGATTAAGGAGCATACACCCCAGCTGCCCTTCCCCACTCGACTTTATAAAGACAAGCTGGAGACAGAGTTTGCCAAGTTCATGGCAATGTTGAAGCAGGTCAACATCAGCATGCCGTTCGTGGAGGCACTGTCGAAGATGCCCAAGTATGCCAAGTTCATGAAAGACCTCCTCACCAACAAGAAGAAACTTGGGGATCTTTCGACAGTGATGCTCAGCGAGGAGTGTTCTGCTATCCTGCAGAACAAGCTGCCCGAGAAGCGCAAAGACCTAGGGAGTTTCACTATCCCTCTTGTTATTGGCAGCATGCATGTAGGAAAGTCCTTGGCGGACCTAGGCGCTAGCATAAATGTCATGCCCTATAAACTGTTTAAGAAGCTAGACCTAGGTGAACCTAGAGCTACTAGGATGAGCATTCAGTTAGCTTATCGTTCTATCGTGCATCCTAGGGGTATCATTGAGGACTTGCTTGTTAATGTAGGTGCATTCACATATCCTGTTGATTTTGTTATTTTGGATATAAATGAGGATGTGGATGTGCCTTTGATTTTGGGTAGACCATTTCTCGCCACCGCCAAGGCGCTTATTGATGTGCATAGTGGTAAATTGATCTTGCGTGCTGGTGATGAACATGCTACTTTTTCTGTGTCTGACAATGGGAAACATTCTCATTTGCATGATGACATAGATTATTGTGATGTGCTTACCGATTTTGAGACCGCACTCGCCATCACGAGTGCGGGTACTGATGATGCTCTTGAGCGTTGTATTTTGCTAGGTGAGCAGGCATCGCAGGAGCCGCAGCTGGCGGAGCAGTTGGCCGCCTTGGAGAGTGGCCCCTTCTTGGAGGGCGACAGGTTGTTTAAGCCGATCTCATCCTCTACTCGCATCACCACCTCCTTGGAGGAACCACCAGAGCTGGAGCTTAAGCCCCTCCCTCCTCATTTGGAGTATGCATTTCTCCGGGAGGGGAATAAGCTGCCAGTCATCATCAGCTCGACCCTCACACCCGAGCAGAAGACCAGACTGGTGGCCTTGCTGAAGCAGTACGAGCGAGCTTTAGCATGGAAGATCACAGATATCCGGGGTATCAGCCCCTCCTTTTGCTCGCACCGGATACTGCTGGAGGATGAGATGCGGCCAGTGAGACAGCCGCAGAGGAGATTGACACCGAACCTGGAGGCTGTGGTTCGGGCAGAGATCGTGAAGCTGATGGATGCGGGAATCATCTTCGCCATCTCTGACAGCGAGTGGGTCAATCCCACCCAGGTGGTGCCCAAAAAGGGTGGGATGACCGTGGTGCCTAACAAGAAGAACGAGCTCATTCTGATGCGCACGGTGACTGGGTACCGTGTGTGCATCGACTACCGGCGTCTCAACGGCACCATTCGGAAGGACCATTTCCCGCTGTCGTTCATTGATCAGATGCTAGAGAGGTTGGCGGGGCACGAGTTCTACTGCTTCTTGGATGGGATGTCCGGGTACTTTCAAATCCCTATTGCACCGGAGGACCAGGCGAAGACCACTTTCACCTGCCCCTTCAGCACATTTGCTTACCGGAGGATTCCATTCGGGCTATGCAACGCCCCAGCCACCTTTCAGCGATGCATGCTCGCCATCTTTGACCGTCTGGTCGGCGAGATCATAGAGGTGTTTATGGACGATTTCTCGGTTTATGGAGACTCCTTCTCTCACTGTCTCCATAACCTGGAACTTGTTCTTAAACGGTGTGAAGAAACGAACCTGGCACTGAGTTGGGAGAAGTGCCATTTCATGGTTCGAGAAGGCATAGTTCTTGGGCATAAGATCTCCAAGATGGGGATTGAGGTGGACAGAGCAAAGATCGAGACTATCAGCAAGCTGCCTCCTCCTACATCTGTTAAGGGGATCCGGAGTTTTCTTGGCCATGCAGGTTTCTACAGGCGGTTCATCAAGGATTTCTCGAAGATCGCCCTGCCCCTGACCAAGCTTCTAGAGAAGGATGCCCCCTTCCTGTTCACTGATGCTTGCACAGCGGCTTTCACCACCTTGAAGGAGAAGCTCGCCCAGGCTCCTATCATGGTTGTTCCAGACTGGTCCCTACCATTTGAGCTGATGTGCGACGCTAGTGACTTTGCTGTTGGAGCTGTTTTGGGGCAGAGGCGAGATCAGCACTTCCGACCTATCTACTACGCCTCGAAAACTCTGAATGATGCCCAGGAGAACTACACCACCACAGAGAAGGAGCTGCTTGCAGTGGTGTTTGCCTTCGATAAATTTCGCCCCTATCTGGTCTTGTCCCATGTGACCGTGTACACAGATCACTCCGCGATTAGATACCTGATGAGCAAGGCCGATGCCAAGCCTCGGCTCATACGATGGATCTTACTACTCCAGGAGTTTGATATTGAGATTCGGGACAAGAAGGGAGCAGAAAATGTTGCAGCTGATCACCTCTCCCGGTTGGACGCACCTCCTGCGGACAACCTCGTGGAGGAGATTGACGACTCCTTCCCCGATGAGAGGTTGATGATGATGTGCTTGGTGGAGAGTGTCACCCCCTGGTATTCTAATTTTGCGAACTATTTGGTGGGCCAGCAGCTGCCCAAGGGGATGGCAACTCACGCCAAGAGGAAGTTTTTCTCCGATCTGAAGTACTATTTCTGGGATGACCCTCATCTTTTTCGGATCGGAGCCGACGGGATCATCCGTCGTTGTGTCATGGAGAGTGAGATGGAGGGCATTCTATCTCACTGTCATGAGGGACCTACCGGCGGTCATCATGGAGGAAACCGCACGGCGAGGAAGGTGCTCCAGTCGGGCTTTTACTGGCCCACGCTCTTCAAGGATGCAGACGCCTTCGCACGCAGGTGCGACCGATGCCAGAGGTCAGGTAACATCTCTGCCCGTGATGAGATGCCCCAGAATGTGTTTATAACTTGTGAGATTTTTTATGTCTGGGGCATCGACTTCATGGGCCCCTTCCCTCCATCTTTTGGTAACACCTATATTCTGGTTGCTGTTGACTACGTCTCTAGGTGGGCTGAGGCGCAAGCTTTGCCCACCAATGATGCTAGACGTGTTTGTGGTTTTTTGAAGCAGCTATTCTCCCGGTTCGGGACACCTAGAGCCATCATAAGCGATAAAGGCACCCATTTCCAGGGCCAATTTGATAAACTACTGTCTCGCTATGGTGTGACTCACAAGGTGTCCGTGGCCTATCATCCCCAGACCAGTGGCCAGGCCGAGCTGACGAACCGGGAGCTCAAGCGGATCCTGGAGAAAACGGTGGATCAGTCCCGCAAAGATTGGTCCACCAAGCTCGATGATGCTCTGTGGGCGTATCGCACTGCCTACAAGACACCCATTAGTACTTCACCGTACCGGCTTGTCTATGGAAAGGCATGCCATTTGCCCGTGGAGCTAGAGCACAAGGCCTTCTGGGCCCTTAAGCTGCTCAACTTGGATGTTCGTGTTGCAGGTATTGAGCGAAAAATGCAGATGTTGGAGCTGGAAGAGTGGCGTTACCACGCCTCTGAGAACACCCGGCTGTACAAGGAGCGCACTAAGCGCCTGCACGATGCCCGGTTGCGGGGTCCGAAAGAGTTCCAGGTTGGTGATCGAGTTCCCCTCTATAACTCTCGCCTGAAGCTCTTTCCCGGAAAACTCTGTTCCCGGTGGTCTGGACCGTTTACGGTCACCCAGGTGTTCCCGTATGGCACTATCGAGATTGCCAACCCGCAGACTGAGCCGTTTAAAGTGAATGGCCATCGTCTCAAACTCTACCTGGGAGACGAGGTCAAACGTGCGGAGTTGGTGGTGGAACTCGCGGACCCTTAGTTCCGCCATGGGCGTCCAGCTAAAAGACGGTAAAGAAGCGCTTGTGGGGAGGCAACCCCACCACGGTTTGCATTTTCTTTTCCCTTTTTCTGAGTTTTTGTGTCGTGTCGAGTCAGTTGCATGTCTGTAGTGAAGTTCGGTCATTTGTGATGCCTCGATTTGGTGTTTTCGTGCAGGAGAGGTCGAGATTTTGGGAGAATGAGAATTTTGGCCGGAAGGGTAAAAATACCCGGTCATGAGCCAAAATACCCGACCGGGTATTTTTTTGGCTCGTGCCCGGGCCCCCTTCTGCCTTCCGGGGCGCAAAAAGGCCAAATCCCCGACCTCAGGCCAAAAATACCCGACCGGGTATTTTTGGCCTGAGACCGGGGATTTCCCTGCTGTGATACGCTGCGTTTAGGGGATCCCCGATCTCCCGCCAAAAATACCCGACCGGGGATGTTTGGCGTGAGACCGGGGATCTTTGCCTCATAGAAACGCGGCGTTTGGCAGATCCCCGGTCGTGGACTTGAAAATACCCGATCGGGTATTTTTCCTATTTAAAGGAAACCACCGGTCATTTCTCTCTCTACCCTCATTTTTTCCAAAATCCCTCCTCTCTCTTCTCTCAAATCCTCTCCCCTCTCTCCTCTTTGGCCGCCGCCGGTCGCCGTTTTCCGCCGCCGCGCCGCTGTCGCCGCCGGCCGCCACCACCGTCGCCGGTCACTTTCCGGCGACTTTCCGACGGGTTTCCGGCCATTTTCCGGCCACTTTCCGGCGACCCCCTCAGCCGATTTTTGGCCCCTTCTCGCGTCCCTTCCCCTTTTTCTCGTGTCCGCACTACAGTTCCACTTGTGTTTCTAGGTGTGTTTCTTATTACTTGTGTTATGGGACAATCCAAGTACCACATCGGTTCTGCATCTGGGAAAATCCTTGTACCGAGAAGCCCATCGATACAAGGTGTCTGGCGGATCAAGATAATCGCTGAAGTGAGGACACGAAGCTCGTGGTCCTTGTCTTGAGGGGAGGATTGTTATGGGACAATCCAAGTACCACATCGGTAATACAAGGAAAGGAATCCTTGTATATAAGTGTCCACCAAGCTCATTAGTACGAGGCCTTTTGGGGAGGACACCCAAGAGTAAAACCGTGCGGGCTTGGCCCAAAGCGGACAATATCGTACTAATTGAGCACCCCGGTTTGACAAGTGGTATCAGAGCCTGGTTCGGTGCGGGGCGGTGGACGTCAGTTTGGTGGACCCTCATTCGGTGGCCTCGGGATTTGTGATCTGCGTCTGGTTTGGTGGATCCACGAGAGATCCACGTTTGGGCTCATCTGGCGGATCGAGGGAGGTCCGCATTTGTCTGGTGGAGAGATCCACTTCTGTTTGGCGGATCAAAGAGAGTTCCGCGGTTGGGAAGCAGATCAAAGAGAGTTCTGCGTCTGGTAAAGTCCTTGTACCGAGAAGCCCATCGATACAAGGCGTCTGGCGGATCAAGATAATTGCTGAGGTGAGGACACGAAGTTCGTGGTCCTTGGCTTGAGGGGAGGATTGTTATGGGACAATCCAAGTACCACATCGGTAATACAAGGGAAAGAACCCTTGTATATTAGTGTCCACCAAGCTCATTAGTACGAGGCCTTTTGGGAGGACACCCAAGAGCAAATCCGTGCGGGCTTGGCCCAAAGCGGACAATATCGTACTAATTGAGCAGACCGGTTTGACAACTTGCTCTTTTTCTGGAGAATCGAACTGTAGACTGTAGGACCGAGAACTGTGTTTGCATGCCTGAACTAGAGTAGGGTGGGGGATGCCTTAAGCTTGCATGGTTTTATCTGTGGGGTATGTGCTGCCCTGTCGTGAATGTGATTGGTTCTGTGCTTCTTGCTTGATTCCGGTTGAGTCGCCTGTGATTCAACCGGCTGTGCGTATCATTGTTAGCCTAGGTGGCCTTAAGTGTGGGGGAAGTGATGAACCCATGCTGTTGGTCCTGACCAGTTTTCTTGGCTCCACCTATGGTGTTTTGATTTTGCGGGAACATGTCTAAGGACCATCAGTTTGTGCAGGGTCTGCGCCTGCACCGGGAGTACGCGGACCAGTTCCGCAAGGTAATTCGAGGGAAACTGGAACGCCACCACCATCTCGAGTGGGCGGTGTTCGAGCAGCTCCACTTCTTGCAGGAGCTCCGCACCGCCATCAGTCACCGCGATTGGCGGACGCTGCTTGCCATAGACGAGCCCACATACACGGAGCTGGTGTGGGAATTCTACACCACATTTTAGTATGACCGCACGAAGCCCCGGGACGCACATGCGGTGACATTCCGGTTGGGTGGCTATCACAGGGAGCTGACCGTCGACGAGCTGGCCCACGCCTTGGGGATCGAGTACCACCCGTTCGATCGCCACGAGATGGAGGTCCCTACCCCAACCGACTGGAACCAGCATACCTTCTACCGCACGATCGCCCGGCCAGATTATCGATATGACTACTTCGATGCTGGCCAGACCTACGTCAGCACCCTCAAGCCGCAGTGGCACATCCTGAACTTGCTGATCACCCGCTCCATCGTCCCCAACGCCACCGGCTCGCATAAGATTCCGAAGCGGGTGTTGTATGCCATGTACTCGATGGGGTACCCGGAGCACATGCTCCATTTGGGTTCGTTCGTGGCCAACACCTTCTCCCGGTTGGCGAGGCATTTCGACATCAGCTTCCAGGGGCTTCATGATGGGTCTGTGCAGGGCGGCTCCGCACCCCTCAGCCGGGACGTGCTCCACAGTGCCCGCCTCCTGGCCACTGCGGACACCCGTACATGGGTGGACGGGCTTTCTATACCCCCTGCGGAGGTTGTGGATCTTGATGAGGATGAGGAGGATGGTGACTACTCAGGCGACGAGGTGGATGAGGATGATGATGATGATGATGATGATGACGGCGCCATGGATGCCGATGAGCCGGAGCCCTCGCTCTCCCCACCTGGGGATCTTCAGCCTCGACGGAGACCGGTGAGAGGTGAGTCCTCCTCTGGTCCTTCTGGTCCGTCGATGGCCTCCGGCCCGTCTATGGACTTCTTCACGGAGCAGTTCCAGCAGATGGGGCTCCAGTTCCAGCAGCTCGGTCTTCAGAACCAGCAGCTCATGGACCATCAGGTCCAGTTTTATCAGCAGTATTCGGCCCACCAGGCCGAGTACCGGTCCAGGATGACGGGAGTTGATGAGCGCCTTGGCCGATTGGAGACCCACATGGGAGTCACTACTGCTCTCATCGAGCGGGAGAGAGATCGAGGCCGCCATCTGATGGAGTATTCCGAGCATCTGCTCCAGGCTTGTCACCCTCCAGAGGAGCACCACTGGACCACCCGGTGGGAGCATTCACCGCCACGGCAGCCACCGGAGGATGGCGTTGACGACCTCATGAACCAGATCGACTTCTCCGGTCTTGGAGGGCCCTAGGGGCATGTTTTGAGTGTTTTGGCCTTTGTCAGCATGCAAACTGTTTTGTGTCGGTTTTTGTTTCTTTTTCTTTTCATTTTGGATGCTGTACTATTGGGCTGATCATTGGACCTAACGTATGTGTTTGAGCTTTTTGGTTTCCTTTAGCTCTGCCTGTGTTCCCGACTGGTCCTCTCTCCAGTCCGTTCCATGCCGACTGGTCCATTTCCAGTCTCCTGCAGTCTGTACACACTGGTAACATCGTTCCCCTTTCCTTTTCTCTTCTCCATTGAGGGAAATGTCGAACTTAAGTGTGGGGGGGATGATGTTTATCTTTTGACTGCACCCGATCTGTTTGTGTGCTTGGAGCCTAGTCCACTGTCCAAATCTCGAAATTTGAGGGCTCCAAGCACTGCTGTTTGCTTGATGATTGATCGTATTGGCACTGTGGGTGTGATTAGTAGATTGAATGGCTTTTGACTCGATGCATGACAACTTGAGTGTGACTAAGACAACCTATTACGATGACTGAGATGTGCAGTAGAGTTGTGTACGGGGTCAATTTTTAACTGTTTGCTTACCAACTGCGACCTGCATTTGATCACTTGCTTTTGACAGTCATTTATGCATCTAGTTCAGGAAATCAGAATGTGAGATAGAGCATATAGGTAGCCATGTGAGATTTGAGCCTGCTCGTTTCTTTCTTGTGCGATAGATTCCTCTTCCATGACATGTAGCATTCACGTTGTCACTAGCCAAGATGATGGAGGCATAGGATTAGCCCACGACCAAACTGACTGTCCCGATGTGTCATATCCCCTAGTCAGCCCCTTTGATCCGTGTGTCATCCTTTCTTTCGGTCTAAAACTAAAAATCACCCTTTGCATCTTGTAGAAGGTTCCACAGAGTGGTTTTTGCATGTTTTCTGCTGTTCTGCTAAATGTAATGTGAGGGTTGGAGGTAGTGCTTAAAAGTTGGGCGTGTATTTGAAAAATGTGCAGAGGTGGTGGTTCTCTTAAATGATGAATGAAGAAAAAATAAAGAAAAACAAAGAAAAATGAAGGCAAAAGAGAGCCACCACCAAAAATCTGAATAGTGCCCATTAAGTAGTGTTTCCTAGCAGTCTGGCTTGGAGATGCTAACATTCATATAACCTCCTTCGCTCTTGTGCCCTAAAGAATTTGATTAATGCAGAATAGCAGAACGGAAGTTACTGGTTTGCTTGATTATGGTTTTGTCGGGTTTGGAAATGTGGAACCTTGTGCTATAACTGCCACCACCTAAAAGGCCTTTTCCCCATGTCCAAGACCCTAGCCAGTCATTTGAACCTGTGTCTAAGACCTCCGGATTAGTTAGTGGTGACACCCTTTTTTTTGTGAACTCTAGCATTTAGAGGCTGCATTCATGGTGAGGAGACGTTAGGGATTGAGAGACTAAGCATGCGCATTTTTCGCACCAATTTGTCCTGACCCCACTGGTCGAGAGTGAGCGATTCATTTTCTCATTTTCTCTATACTCTTTACCCCGGTGAGGACCTAGATTGCTCGGTTTTAATTATGATATCTTGAGCTTTGTGCATGAAGTGACTGTTTTAAACAAGTGATTGAGTCAAGTCTATGTTGGTTGGTGAACAGGAGAGAACTCTTCCTTTGCTCGACTTTATTGCATTCGAATGTCGTCTGTGGTGGTTGTCTAGGTTGTCATTCGAGTTGCCATGTGTTGATGATCGAAAGCCAATATGATCCACGTGTTTTGTGCCGATACGATTTGCCCTGAAGCTTGCTTGATTGAAACGTTTTGAGTCTACCTGGCGTCTGACTTGGTTTGCTTAGGGACAAGCAAACGGTTAAGTGTGGGGGAGTTTGATAGACCGATAATTATACATGTTTTCACCCCTTTTCTGAAGCCGTTTGTGATGAGGAATCTCGTGTTTTAAGCCGATTTCACGCTAGGTTGTGTGTTTATGTCATATTTCAGGACCCGGCGTTGGAATCGAGGCGGAGAAACGAGTTCTGGGTCGAAAGGAGCCGAGTTGGGACTAAGGGGGCTGCAGGAGGAAAATACCCGGTCAGGTGGTAAAATACCCGACAGGGTATTTATCATTTTCGGCCCCGTGAGAAACAGAGGGGGCCCGGGCAAAATGGCTAAAATCCCCGGTCGGGGATTATGGAGAGTGACCGAGGATTTTCCCTTAAGTGAAACGGCGAGTTTTGTAAATACCCGGTCGAAACCCAAAATACCCGACCGGGTATTTCGACCGGGTATCGCGACCAGGCAGCTGATAAAAGGAAGAAGAAGGCCAACATTGAAGGGTTCCGAGTTTTTGAGAGAGAAATCGATTCCTAGAGAGAGAAAGCGACGAACCAGAGTTCCCAAGTGCCATAGCTTGATCTTCATCACCATTGGAGCCCGGCTTGAGCTTGGAGAAATGCCGATTAACCGTCCAGGAGCAGAAATCCATCTTCACAGTATGATTTCCGCGTCTGAATCGGCTTTTGCTTCTTTCTCTATGGAGTAGTTCCCCCATTCATCTGGGTATGGGGAACCCTAGAATTGTATGCTAGGTCTGATTGTATGAACCCAAGTACAGAGTTTGTGAATTGATTATATTCGATTGAGGTTTGAATGATTGAATGACTTGAATCCTGATCAAATTCCTGTTGTTTCTGCTTTGACCTAGAATGAGAGTATCTGCCTAGGTTGATAGAGTATCCTTAATCGAAGGTGGCGAATTGGTGACTTTAGTCGAGGAGCCAATTCGCTATTCTGTACCGAATTCAATTCGGTAGTGGAGGTTTGGTTCTTAGGGCCTCAATCTGTTTACTCCGGTGGAGGTTAGTCGCCCGCTAGAGACTCAGATTGAGAGGGTCTGGAGACCTTTAGTCGAGACTTCAGGCTAATCAAGAACCTTCCGCAGTATAACTTTCATGAAAACTGAACTTGGTAAATTGCAATCCGACTTAACTGCAGTCTAGGGGGAACCATATCCGGTTGACCTCTCTTGACTTGACAACAACCGTTTACTTGCCTTGTGTTTTTGTTTGCTTGAGTTTGCACTAAAAGTTCACTGCTAGATAACGAGAATTCACCGAGTAGTCATCACATCTAGGACCCGGGTTGACAATAAAACCCAAACCTGCTATACTACACTTTAGGAAGTGGTTACACTTGGCCATTTTCTAGAGTGACAGTAGGAGTGAGTCATAGGCCCATGGTCGTGGCTAAGGCCGTAGGCAGGGGTGGACCCACGGGTGTTTGGGGGGTGTCATGAGACACCCCTAAATTTTGGGAAAACGATTATCCAACCTCGGTGGTAGTTTACGTATGGATAAAAAATTATAATTGATAGTCGGTGACACCCCTGAAATTTGAAAAAATGATTATCCTACTATCATCTTTTAGTTTGCGTATATGAATATAAGTGGTAGTTTGAGTAATTCAGACTTAGGACACTATTATTAGGCATGGACCAGGAAATCGGATTGTACCGGCCGGTAAAACCGGGAACCGGACCAAGAACGATACGGTAGGCTGGTGGAGAGCATTTTACCATTTCGGTCGGTATTTGCGGTTTAACCGGCACAACCCCGCATACCGCCCGGTTTCTTTCCAACCGGCGGTAGACTAGAATTGAAGGAAACGCCGCTGTTTCATCACTTAAAATTAAAAAAAATCACCATTTACAAAAAACTCTAATCTCTAATCGAAGCGAATCGGGAGGGATCCTTCATCGTTTTTTCTTCACCAGCCCTACCACGCCGCTTCTCCTCTCCTCTGGCGACCCGAGACCAACGACCTACGGTGCTGCAACCCCTGACCGGCGAAACAAACGAGGCAAGTCAGCAACACGAGAGGCTGAGACCGGCGCAGGTCGAGCATACCCTGCTCCGCCGCTCTGCATTTCCTCTTCTCTTCTCTGACGACTGGCGATAAGCATATGTAATATATTCCGGTTTTATTTCGGTATTACTCCGGAAACGGTATCATGAATCGGTCGGTACGATTTTTTAACAAACAAATATATTTTAATTACAAAAACGGTATTTTTCCGGTACATAATGGTTGAACCACGGTCGTACCACAAAATACCCTACCACTGGCGGAATCCGGTATGACTTCCGGTACGGTTTCCTTTACTATGTTATTACGGTTAATACCTTAGTTTGGCCCGAACTATAGACAAGCTTTCTACTTTGACCGTGGTATCGGAAATTGCTCTTCTGGCCTGAACTATGTAGCATACTTCCTTATTTGGCCCGGAGGCGGGTCTCGCCGTCAAATCGGTTGACCGTTAGTCAAGGTCCAACCAAGTGATATTGGGGGTTAAATTATGATTAATTCCTAGAAAAGAGGTTGATAAATAAGTAATAAGTAATAAGACCAATGAAATTTCTTTCTGAGATCCATTTCCTTGATGATAATATCTAATTTTTTTTTATAAAGGGGAGGCTACAAGCCAGAAAGTAACAACGAAAAGCAATCTCAAATCAGCCACAAGGACCCCTGCTCACACGCAGGCCCTTGCTGCAAACTGAAAAGGACTTAAGCCACCATAACAGGTTATCCTGACGGTATCATTCGTGGGAAGCTAATCCCTATCATATCCTCCCAAAGTATCCGTTCCAAACCGGTCGGCGGATCGGTTAATCCATACATACCGAAGGGATAGACGAGACTGTGCTTCGAGAGCCAGTCCGCGACTCTATTCCCTTCGCGATATGTATGAACTAACCGAACCATCCAATTCCTTGCCATTATCCTGCGAATCGCAGTCAGGAGAGTAGAGTGAGGGTGTACCGGGTCGTCTCTTTTGTTAATCAAATCCACCGCAAGCTGAGAATCAGTCTCAAGGATCAGGAACTGAATTCTCTGATTCCAAGCATAATTGAGACCATGAAAAATGCCCCAGATCTCTGCAAGGAGAGCTGTCCCTGTACCAACATTGCCGCAGAAGCCTCCTAGCCAAACTCATACACTTGACACACATTAAGCATTATGCAACCACTAAACAAATGTTAGCTGGTTGCAATAAATATTGCAACGGTAAAGCCCATGCCGAGCATTTGCCCATTTGTGGACTGTCTGAGATCCGTATCGCATCACTTTCATTGCCTCATTGGGCAGCAATCTTCTTCCCAACCGCTTCTCTATTAATGGGCCTGTCCTCTTGGTGGCCCATATGCTCTGTTTGTAGAAAAGGAAAACAACTCACATCCCCAACTCCTATATTGTCTGCTACCAGGATAATAATTCTCCAGCTATTAAGAAAGAGACCTCAAAATGTAGATTTTAGTCACATAACATTGAATTAGTTCCTTAATCAGCAGCAGTTATTAGTCACTTTTCGGCCATTAATTAGTTTGGTCATGTTATCCTGTCTGAAGCAATTAAAAGCCTTGTGCTTATCCGAAATATTTTATGATTTTATTGGAAGGGTAAGAGTTATAGTAATTTTGTATTATGGGGTTCTGTAAGAAGAATGGGTTAGACCAATGCAGTTGAAAGCGTGATTCTATTTAGAAGTGGAAAATGGATAAAATTGTAAAGCGAGTTGAATCAAAGCGTAAAAACATAAGTTTTTACGCATACTGTAAAATAACTAAAAACATGTTAAGTATGACATATACTATGTAAAATGTGAGTGCAAAAAATTTATAAAAATTAATAAATACATGCAATTCATGTCAAAAGTAGAGCAACTCATAGCATCTTAACAATAAGTTAACAAACATAGATTTTAACAATAAGTCACTTTCCCCTCTATTGAAACTAAGAATGCATCTGAGTACCTTATATGTATCTTATAATCTCAAAAGTATCATATTGTTGGTGATTTACCTTTAAATTATACTTTTTATGTAGTGAACTAAAATCGTAAAAGCGTAACGTTTTGGTGAACTAGAAGCGTAAAAGCGTAAGTTTTTAAACCTTAAAATGAAATTTAGTCCGATTTTATGTATTAAAGCACGATTTTGACTGCATTGGGTTAGACGAGACTTAGCTGCCGTATGTTTGTTGGATTGGAGTGATGGGTTTGCAATCCAAATCTCAAGTACAATGGATTCAAGCATTTTTTTTATCTTTTAAATACAAAAACTTGAAGATAAATTCATTAAGTTACGTGTTTGTAAATCTCACATTTTATTTTGAATTTGATTGAGGGTTAGAAAACCTGTATGCAAAAGAGTTATAAATCCTTGATCAAATCAACACGGACTGTCCAATGCGGGGATGAGTTAGGGTGATTACTACTATTTTAGTAGCCACCGTGGCTAACAAAATCTACACCCTTCATTAGCTTTATTTTATCTTATTTTTAAATTGACGATCAAGATTAGATTAAGGATAGTTTTGGAAACAAAAATTATATCACATCTGATTACTATCCTTAACCAAATTAATTTCTATATATTTTATCAAAACCCTATTGCAACCCTATTCTCCATCTCTCTCGCGTCCCACCTCCCTCCCTCTCACTCCCAGGTTACGCCGCCATCCCCATCGCCTCTACCCTTGCCTCCACCACTAAGATCGACCAACCCCTCTCTCTCTCTCTCTCTCGACTCCCACCTCCCTCCCCTCTCCCTGCCAGGCTACGCCGCCGTTCCCGTCGCGTTTGGCCGTTGTACCCACCGCTAAGATCGACCAAATTGGAGGCCAAGTAGTCCTCTCTCTCTCTCTCTCTCTCTCTCTCCGTCTCATTGGCCTCTCGCGATGGCTGGAAAGGTTACTCTGCCGACATCATAATCAGAAGAAGAAAGCCCAAATGGAATGATACTTTTTCAGTTGCTTTGGTATAGTTTTGTTTTGGTACTTTTTATTTATTTTGTTTTACGAAATAGTATAATTTTGTTTTTGTCGCATTGGTATTGATTAAATCTGCAATGATATTGATTTTTTGTGAAATGGTATAGATTTATATTGGTAGATTGTTTATATTGGTAGTTTTCGTGTAATGGTATAGATTTATTTTTAAAATGGTATTGTTGGGGGTAGTACGAGCGGTCTTGGGGACTTGGGCTCCCGGAATTAAGGAATTGGGGGGCAAGGCCCGAAAAAGGATCCACCAGAAGCCCTTGGGCCAAGATAAGGGGAAGGGCCCAAAGAATAAAGCACTAAAAGCCAAAAGGAAACCAGCTGTCAGGGGGACCATTGCCTGCGGGCGCCTGTCGTGTGTCAGAAGCCTGACAAGGCTGTTGGATGTCTCACAATGGGGACGCAGAGCATTAAAAGAGGGCAGTGACGTGGAGGAGATCAACCTCGGGTTCGGTGAGTATAAATAGGGGCAGTTGATAGCATTTATACAGGTTGGACTCTCTCTCACTAAAACACTACTTGAGAACTTTATTCACTCCGAGAAGCTAACTTGGGCGTCGGAGGATTAACGGGCCGAGGCGCCCTCCTCTTTGTGTGTGTAGGTCGACGCCAGGCGAAGAGAGACGCCCGAACAGAGAAGGGGGTATAGTGGCTCAAACAATTGGCGCGCCAGGTAGGGGAATATAACCTGAAGTCATGAGTGAGGAAATGGAGGTGAGCGATGGAAGAGAAAGGGAGGAGGTCACGGAGGACCAGTCCGAACGATTAAGGGGGCTGGCGCCCGAGATGGATGAGAGGGAGGGAAGTGATGGCATGTTTCGAGGGTCGGAAGGCGCCTCGATGACGAAGAGAGAGCTGTTCAGAATCATCGAAGACCAAGATGGAGCAATCGAGGCGCTCCGAAAGGAGGTTGACGCCCTAAAGAGAGGTGGAGTGATGACGCCTAGTCCAACGAAGAAAAGAGAAAGGGTGGCGGAGACGGAAAGTGAATCGGGATATCAGAGGCGCCCCAGTTTGTGGCGTCCGCGCGAGTACGAGGGGCTAGAGACGGGAGGATGGAATGGAGGAATTTTGGGGCGCCTGTCTCGTCACGGACCCGTGAGACAGCCGTTGGCGTGCAACATACTAGTGGAGCCTACGGGGACCAACATCCCCCCGCTACCCACCTATGATGGGGTCACTGATCCGGAGGACCACCTCAACGGTTATTTCACCAAGATGCAGCTTTACAACAGCACGGACGCCACCCTGTGCAAGGTGTTTCCGTCGACTTTCTCGGGCGTGGTGCTCGATTGGTATTACCAAATCGAAGAAGGGCGCATTGAGTGCTTCGAGCAATTCGCAGAGATGTTTCTTGCGAAGTTCGCCAGCAGGAAACGGCGCACCCTAACCATAGGCGCCCTGTTCAAGGTCAAGCAAAGAGAGGGGGAGGCGCTGAGGGAGTTTTATGAGAGGTGGTTATCTGTGGCTCTGGCAGTGAAGGATGTGCAGCCATCAGTGTTGGGAGTGTGCTTGAATGAGTGCACCACCAGCGAGGAATTGTGCAGATCGCTAGCAAAGAGAGACGTAGTATGCACTGAAGACCTGGATCACCGGGTGCAAAAGGTAATCATGCTCGAAGAAACGTTGGCGGCCAGGAGAGCTGACCGACGAAAGGCGAAAGGAGAGGAGGTGGAGCCGGCGAGGAAGCCACACTTTGCAAGCGGCCCGGGGTATGCGCCCGCAAACCCCCCTCCTCCCAGGAGGATGGACGCCGGGCGTCCAGCGCCCAGGGGACCCTTTGCCGAATATACAGACACGCTGAAAAACATACTCCAGCATGTCAAGGAGAAAGGGTATCATATCAGGTGGCCGGGCCCCATGAGAGGGCAGCCCAATGAGCGGAACCTGGATCGATATTGTGACTTCCACCGAGAGGTGGGACACCACACGGCCGACTGCTACCAATTGAAGACCGAGTTGCAAGGCTTGGCTGACAGGGGGATGCTCAGTGACTTCGTCAAGAAGCCCGAAGAAAGAGTGCACCGGGCCTGCGTGGCCGGTGTAGAAAAAACAATGGAAAAGCTACCACCACCGTCGTACGACCTCGACCAAGAAAACGCGCCCGATCGGGTGCGCCTGACTATAGAGGCTATTTCGGGGACAATGGACTTGAGAGAGAAGATAGAGGCGAATCGTCGCTTGAGGGCAGCGTCGGCAGAAGTCCAAGAAGCGATAGACATCAGTTTCAATAGGGCGCCCGAAGAAGCATGCATGCTCCCATCCATGGACGCCCTGGAGATACAAGGTGTGGTAGCAGGGTGCCAGGTTAGGAGAATGCTCGTTGACACAGGGAGTTCGATGGACGTGTTGTTCAAGGACACGGTGGTCCGCATGCAACTATCGCCAGAACTGATCAGGCCCTCAGAATCGGTGTTGGTTGGCTTTTCAGGGGCGCCTGCCAAGGTAATAGGGCGGGTGCGCCTACCAGTTACCTTGGGGGATGGGGAGCAAAGGATGACACGTGCCATCGATTTTGGAATAGTGGACTGCCCGTCACCATACAACGCAATTCTGGGAAGGCCCCTCCTGGCCTTATTTAATGGCGTGGCCTCCACTTGCCATCAGACGTTGAAGTTCATCGCGCCACAAGGAGTAGGTGTATCACGGGGAAGGGGCGCCCCGCGTTACGCAAAAGAGACAGGACGGAAACGGAAGGGTAACGAAACGGTCAACATGGTGGAAATTTCGGCGGAAGAGGCGCCCCGAGCCGAAGCGGCCGACAAAGAGCTTATGGTGGCGCTAGATGTGGGACGCCCGGAAAGACAAGTAAGGATATCGGCGGAGGTGCCCGACGAAGTGAAGGAGCGCATCATCGCTCTTTTGAGGGAATTTGCAGAACTTTTTGCCTGGAGTGCATTGGAAATGCCGGGCGTCGCCCCCGAAACGGCTGTGCATCGACTGGCGGTAGAAGAAGGTAAGCGCCCTGTGCAGCAGAAGCGAAGAAATTTGTCGGTGGAAAAGGAGGCGGCACTCCGGATCGAAGTAGATAAGCTCGTGGGCGCCAACTTGGTTGAAGAAACATCATATGTCACCTGGCTGTCGAACGTGGTCTTTGTGCCGAAACCGTCAGGGGATTGGAGGATGTGTGTGGATTACACAAACCTGAACAGAGCGTGCCCGACGGACGCCTATCCAATGCCCCGCATATACCAACTAGTAGACACCACGGCATATCATGAGATTTTGAGTTTTGTTGACATGTTTTCAGGGTACCACCAGATTCCGATGGCGGAGGAAGACCGACCCAAGACGGCCTTCATGACACCTTTCGGAAACTTTTGCTATCGGGTCATGGCATTTGGCCTCAAAAATGCGGGCGCCACTTATCAGAGGATGGTCAACAATGTCTTCCGTAAGCAAATCGGCCGAAATGTGGACGCCTACGTGGATGACTTGATAGTTAAGAGTCGGAGACGCGAGGACCATCTAGAGGACTTGCGGGAAACGTTTCAAGCTATGCGGGCGCACAATCTCCGCCTCAACCCATTGAAGTGCGTGTTTGGTGCTGAAGCGGGCAAGTTCCTGGGATTCATGATTACCAAATGGGGCATCGAGGCCAATCCAAAGCAGGTGGACTCCGTTCTCCAATTGGCACCACCAAAGGCGCCCAAGGAGGTGCAAGGTTTGGCGGGAAGATTAGCGGCCCTGGGGCGCTTCATCCCCCGGTCTGCAGACAAGGCAGCTCCGTTCTTCCGAACGCTAAAAAAGGGAACACGTTTCCAATGGACGGCGGAATGCGATGCAGCGTTTGAAGAATTGAAACGGCTCCTGGCCGCCCCAACGGTTATGACGGCGCCCAAGATGGGAGAGACATTATACCTTTATATCGCTGTGTCGGAAGTATCGGTAAGCGCAGTACTTGTCTCAAGGGAAGCCCACTCCGGAGAGGAAAGGCCAGTGTACTATGTCAGTCGGACCATGGTAGCTCATGAAAGACGATACGCACCCATCGAGAAGGCGGCGCTGGCAGTTGTGATGGCGGCGACCAAGCTAAGGCCATACTTTCAGGCGCACACCATCTTGATACTCACCAATCTGCCGTTGAAATCTACGCTGGGATCGATGGACGTGGCTGGGCGCCTTGTCAAGTGGGCGGTTCAGTTGAGTGAGTTTGACATCAAATATGCGCCCCGACCGGCGATAAAAGCACAAGTCTTGGCCGACTTCATCGCGGAAGGAGTAGCAGAGTCAGAGAAGGGCACGAATGAATGTTGGCAAGTGCAAGTGGATGGAGCCGCCAGTCGTACGGGCGCAGGAGCGGGAATCGTGATGATAAGTCCAGGCGGTGCAATGCACGAAGTCGCGTTGCGATTCGCAAAGCTGAAAACGAACAATGCCGCCGAGTATGAAGCAGTGATCGCTGGCATGAGCATGGTCAAGGAATTAGGTGCCCGCAAAGTATAGATCAAATCCGATTCGGCCCTGGTGATCAATCAACTTAATGGTGTCTTTGAGGTTAAATAGGAAGCACTAGAAGGGTACGTGCGAAGGGTGCGAGAGCTGGGGGCTTGGTTTGGGGAAATATCCTTCATACACATCCCACGTGAAGAAAATGCCCATGCCGACGCCTTATCCAAACTAGCTACGGCAATAGACGTCGAGGAGGAGCGAAAAGTCATTGTCACCTCTGAAGCGCCCTGTGAACACCTGGTCGCTGTCATATCCGGCGGGGGCGCCAATTCCGGATGGATGACACCTATCGTCTCGTTTCTAACACAGGGTGTGGTGCCTGACGACCAGAAGGAAGCCTGGCGCCTACGCCGCAAAGCGGCCAGATGCTCCATAATCGAGGGGCAACTGTACAAGCGATCCCACACAGGAGCTTATTTGAGGTGCCTCAACGAAGAAGAGAGCAGACAAGCAATCGAGGAGGTGCATGGCGGGACCTGCGGAATGCACGCGGGCGCCCGAAGTTTGGAAAAAACATTGCTGCGACAGGGGTTGTACTGGCCGACGATGAGGCGAGATACAAGGGCACACGTGGGCGCCTGCCACCACTGCCAGATCCATGCAAACGACATCCACATCCCGGCAGCACCCATGCAAGGCAATGTAGGAGCCTGACCGTTCGCCCAGTGGGGCATGGACCTTTTGGGCCCTTTCCCAAAGGCGCCTGGTCAAATGAAGTACTTGATAGTGGCAGTCGACTACTTCTCCAAGTGGATAGAAGCGGAGCCTTTGGCCACGGTCACAGAGGCCCAAGTGCGCAAGTTCACCAGGAAGAACATTTTCACCCGATTTGGCTTGCCTGAATCCATTGTCACAGATCACGGGAAACAATTCGATTGCAAAAAATTCATTGAGTTTTGTGACGACAATGGAGTGGTGTTGCGTTTCTCTTCGGTAGCCTACCCACAAGCAAATGGTCAAGAAGAGGCAGCTAACAAGAGCATTCTCCATGGCTTACACACACGACTGACAGGCGCAAAAGGGAGATGGGTGGAAGAACTGCCAAGTGTGCTGTGGGCGCACCGCACCACCTACAAAACTGCCACAGGAGAAACACCCTTTGCCCTCACTTATGGGAGCGATGCAGTCATTCCGGTGGAACTCCACACACCGAGTTACCGCGTGGCCCAGTACGATCCAAATGGCAATGACGAGGCGCGCTCAAATGATTTGGACATGGTGGACGAAGTGAGGGAAGTAGCGGCGATCCGCCTGGAAAAAATGAAGAGGCAGGTGGCCCGGTACTACAACAAAAAGATGCGCGCCCATGGGATCACAGAAGGCGCCCTTGTCTTAAAACGGGACTTCCGACCTGACGCCCGTGAAGGGAAGCTGGCACCAAAATGGAAAGGCCCATATCGAGTCCGAGAGATGGTAGGACCCAGCACGTTCAAGTTGGAACATATTGATGGCCGTGCGGTGAAAAGAACATGGAATGCCCAAAACCTGCGATCTTACTCGGCGGGCGCCACATCTGAAAACGACGCCTCGATTTGAGATGGAGCTCTGAAAGTGTTTGTTTTGTGTTAAGACAAGTATGTAGGTCTGTTTGTGTTGTGACCAAAGCGCCCGAAAAACAGCGTCGTATTGTGACTAAAGCGCCCATTCTATAGCGCCCCAATAGTGATTTTGTGTTCGGTTTAATGGTTTAGCATAACAAGTTGCGCCCCAACATCGCGCCCGGCAGTACTGAGTTAACTAAAGCGCCGCATTTCGCGCCCATATTGTGCAAAGCGCCCTAACATTGCGCCCTCATAAAAAACGTAAACGCGCCCAACTTTGCGCCCGAAACCACACAGTGGTCTCAAGTCATACGCCCATAAAAGCAGTTAAGTCGAAAGATGGCAAAAGTGAAGTCAAAAGATGGCAAAAGTGGTGCAGGAGTCTTTATAAAAATAAAATAAAATAAAATAAAAAACAGAGGTTCAAAGACAGAGTACAAATAATACAACTGTTAAAGAAAGGCGCCTAAACCCTACTCCGCCCCTGAGTTGGCATCTTCGGCACCGGGCGCCTTCTGAGAAGGAGATGCTTGCACCGACGCCCTGGGCGTCCCTCCCGTCCCACGGGGAGTCTCCAGGCTCCCAATCACATACTCGGCCATCTCCGAGAGATCCCAAGTATGTTCGGGATGATCCTGCTGCAGCTTCACCTTCAGAACTTCAAGCCCAGTCAGGATGGCATTGGCGCACATCCCCTTACCAGTCTCCGACTCCTCAAAGTTGTCCAAGGAACGCCTCAAGTTGGAAATTTCTTCGCGTGCTGCTTTCAAGGATTTTTTAGTCTCCTTGTGGGCGTCCTTCAACCTTTTCTTCTCCTCTTTGAGGATGTCGATCTCACTGGCTTGGGCGCTTGCCTCCTGCGCCAACGCCTCCTTTTCAGCTTGAAGGTTGACCACCTTCCTCTGCTCCTCGTCCAGGGCGCCCTGAAGCCGCGACACCTCCAAGGTCGCCGTCATCTGGGCGTCCTCGCACTCTTTCGCAAACTGCTCGCGGCGTGCAGTTGCGTTCTCCAAGTCCAGCTTCAGCTGGGAGGCAGAAGAAGACGCCTCCAGCGCCTCCTGCTTGGTCTCGTTGAGGCGTCGGGCGCCTTTTTCAGCAAAGAGCAAGATCTGCAACAGTTAGAAAGAAGTCAGCGAGTTGTACAAATACCAAACCATTCCCTTAATTTTCAGAAAACAGAAGTAAGAAAGCGTGTACCTTGGCGCCCACTTGGGCCAGCTCAGCAAAGAGGTGATCACCGTTCACCTCGGACGGCACCTGCCATTAGGGCTGGAAGTTTGGTACCGGTATTTGGTATATACCGAATACCGTACCGAATTTGTCTATATTTGTTATTACCGAATACATGAATTATTTTGTGGGATTGGGATTGGGATTGAGTTTCAATTGTTATTCGGTATTAGGGATTACGGGATTGGGATCGGTATATACCGAAATACCGATCAATACCGAAATATAAGCTAATGTGTATTTTATCCTCTCAACTAGACTCTCTCATTCACTACTATGCGGCCCTCAACCACCAATAGTGTCATTCAATTATACATAGATCATTACATCACTATTTCACACTAGTATTAGTCGTCTCTCAACCTCAAATTCATCAAATTAAAGATTATTAATTATAAAAACTTGAGTTGTTAGCTCTAGACAACTCAAGACTCTTTGTTTAGTCTCTTTGCCCTAAATTAAACAATAAAATCTAATTTATATATTTAATTATTAATAGCAAAGATAATTAATTTTGTATTTGATAATACCGATTGGGATACCGAAATATTTAGGGATTGGGATTGGGATACCGAAATTATTTAGGGATTGGGATTGGGATTGATTTCAGGGTGTAATTCGGCATTCGGGATTTCGGTATTTGGTATTGGGATACCGATACGGTACCGATTTCCACCCCTACCTGCCATGACTTGGCAGCCGCAATAGCCAAGCCCATGGCGCACCCTCGGTCGACTGCCACCAAGGGGGAACAGTTCATGTTGACGCGCCCCACATCGGCACGCCGGGGTCGGAAGATGGGTGGACGCCCATCGGGGCCAACGTAGCGCCCCTCTTCGTTGAGGTGTAAATGGGCGTCCTCCCCCGCCCCACCTCCACCTCCACCTCTTCGTAGGCGTCGTCGTCGACGCCCACCTTCCCCTTGCCTCTATCGGCCCTCTTGCTGGCCGAGGCTAAAGGGGAACCAGCCCTCTTCCCTCCCTTTCGGAGCAGCGGCTCCTCTTCTTCTTCCTCAGCGGAGTTGACCTCTTGCTCCGCGGGGTCGGAATTAGGCGCCCCCTCGCCCTCCTCCGGGGCAGAAGACGCCACGCTGGCAGTCTTCGCACGGGCGGTGCCCCCCTTCACGGCCCTCTTCTTCTTCTTCTTCTTCGGGGGAACACTAGGCGCCCCCGATTGGTCGGCGGCCGGTCCGGGCGCCTCTGGTTGAACCGGCGGCTGTGAACCTGCTGCCAGCGCAGCAAGCCGACTTCTCATCAGCTTGGCGATACTGGCGTAGTCCGCCCCTGCGCAATGGAGAGAACGTGGTTAGTTAGAACACAAGGGAAACACAACATCAAAAGCAAGTAAATCCTAGGCGCCTACAGACCATCATTATAGTACGCCTGAATTATGGGAGGACGATTCTCCGCTGGACGTAAGTCCACACTTTCCCCCGCACAAATCAGGCGGGCGCCATCTTTCTCCGCCCGAGACAATGACACGGGCGAATTGAATCGCTCAACATTGCCCAACTGCCACTGCCTAAGAAAGGCGCCCCCACTCTCGTAAAACGAATCTTGATACGCCTTCATAAAAAAGAAGCCGTTGAACCATTTTCGGTTGAGCTTGGGGCATCGTTTCACGAAATGGTTCGGGCGCTTCTTCCGCTTCTGAAGCGATAAACAGTTGTCGAGGGGCGTCATCTTGAAAAAGTACCTAAACAAATTGAAGGTGGTCTCCACGTTATTCTCCCGACACCTCAACTTGAAGAGGATCACGATAGTAATGACGGAGGGGGATAGGCGCCCCAATGAACAGCCACAAGTTGTCAGAATCCCCTCCATGATGTGGTCGAGGGGGAAATGCAGCCCAAACCGGAAGTACTCCTGGTACACCCCGATCCATTTGGGCCCGCAGACGCCCACACGTGAGATAGGTGAAGGAGGCGCATACCACCAGTCCCGCGGCAGCTGCAGACTTGTAATAAGCTCGTGGCTGATGACTGATGATTCGGCCCGGCCACATCGAAAGGCAAATGGGCCGTCTCCGTCGGTAGGTGGTCCGGGGGGAAGCACTTCTCCCAGGTTGTGATTTTATAAGATCCATCCGCTGGCATAAATCCGGGCGCCGATGATGTGGATGGTCCGGCCGACGTCGATGCAGGCGCCCCCTCTAAACCAACAAACGATCCAGGCGCAACGGGGACGCGGGGTAAGTGGCGCCCTATCCTAAGTAACTAAAATTAACTAAGCAAAACTAAGGAAAGACAAAGGATTTCTTACCGCCTTGAGTCGGACGCCTTGGCCCGCCACCGACGCCAGAGGCGCCTGCGCCTGAAGCACCAGACGCACCTGCATCCTGGGCGCCTTGATCGGCAGTTTTGTCTTTTGGTGAGGACGACATGATGGACGAATACGAGAGTCGAGGATGACGCAAGCAAAGTCTGACAGGAGAGAGGACAGAGCGAAGCGTAGAGAGATGTCAGAACAAAATCTAGAGAGAGGTCAAATGGAAGAAAGTGACAAGAAGGGAAGAAGGAGGAGGTATTTATAGGGGGTGACAAGTCCAGGTCAAGGGTCGCGCCAACATGCCACGTGTCAGTGCCACGGGCCGACTTTTGAGCTTCCCCCACTTTCCCCTCCCCGGAACTTTCGAAATTTCCCATTTCGAATTTTTTCAATCTTCGTATTCGAAATTTCGAATTTTCCCGCCACGCGAAATGTGGGGTCCATTTCAAAACTCTCCCCGTGAGGGGGGCATAAGGGCAAGGGACGCCCGAACGGAGAGTACCATCAAAAGGCGCCTACGAAGCACGAAGAAGAAATGCACATAGCAAGGGGCATCATCGAGAAAGGGACACCCGCCAGTGGAAGGAATGAGCAACAGCGCCTCCGAGCTGGAAGAAGAGGCAGAGACGCAACATGGGCGCCCGGCAGTACTGAGTTAACTAAAGCGCCGCATGTCGCGCCCATATTGGGCAAAGCGCCCTAACATTGCTAGGCGCTCGCCCCACAACATGAGGAACACCAAAACCGCAGCAAGAGAGTCAGCTAGGCGCTCAAAGGTGAAACCATGAGCACCTAACTGGGGGGGCAATTGTTGGGGGTAGTACGAGCGGTTTTGTGGACTTGGGCTCCCAGAGTTAAGGAATTGGGGGGCAAGGCCCGAAAAAGGATCCACCAGAAACCCTTGGGCCCAGATAAGGGGAAGGGCCCAAAGGATAAAGCACTAAAAGCCAAATGAAACCAGCTGTCAGGGGGACCATTGCCTGCGGGCGCCTATCGTGTGTCAGGAGCCTGACAAGGCTGTTGGATGTCTCACTATGGGGACGCAGAGCATTAAATGAGGGCAGTGACGTGGAGGAGATCAACCTCGGGTTCGGTGAGTATAAATAGGGGCAGTTGATAGCATTTATACAGGTTGGACTCTCTCTCACTAAAACACTACTTGAGAACTCTATTCACTCTGAGAAGCTAACTTGGGCGTCGCAGGATTAACGGGCCGAGGCGCCCTCCTCTTTGTGTGTGTAGGTCGACGCCAGGCGAAGAGAGACGCCCGAACAGAGAAGGGGGTATAGTGGCTCAAACAGGTATTGATATTTTTCAAAGTGGTAGTGGTTGTCTAATGAATTGTTAGTGAATAGTGATTTCGTGTTTTTTTCTTTTGCAGAAAGATTGAGAAAAATAAGGAAAGGGGATCTGGCTGGAGATTATGGAAGTGAGAGAAAGAAAGAGAATTGTAATTAATAGATTTTTGTAACTATCTAAAATGTAATTTATTAAACAAATTAATTAATACAATTTATTTTCATACCCAATTTACCCTTAGTAATCACCGTAACCTGTCCCGTCCAATGCGGGTTGTGTCTAATGGGAGAGGAAACAATCCCAGCTTAGAGGAACCGTATTAGGACTATATTCTAGAGTGCAGAAATTTTGGAGAGCTAGTTGTTTCGAATTTTCTACTATGTTGGGTGTTCAATGGTTGTTTCAGATTTTGTTCTAATGGTTTGGTAAAGATGGCAATTTCAAACTCGCCCGTGAGTATAATTCGACATGATTCGCGATGAGGCGGTTATTATCCAATTCGCAGTAGTATGAGGCAGAAAATGAGTATCTACTTTTGACTTGTGTTGCCTCACCCCGCCATGTACTTAGTCCATTCTATGTCAATTTCTTACAAACCATCTCCTTCACTTGCTCATCCAGATTTGTAGGCTCAATCTTGGCCTGGCAAACCTCACAGTACAGGGCCTCACTTTATTATCATAACACTTGTATTTGTCTTATGAACTTCTGAGTTCTTATGGACCAAAACAAATTCATTTGAAAAAAAAATAACTTGATTAAACTAATGCATCAACGAGCCTAACTTTCCTTTAATTAGTATTATTATGAGGGGGTGGCTTTTATGGAATAAACCAAATTTGTTAGTAGGAAAAAAAGTTAATTAAATTAATGCACGAGAAGCCCAACACTCATTTTATTAGTCCTATGGACGGCTCAAATAATTCACCGATCATTATTATTTTTTTTTTTTTTCAAATTCAATAGTTGAAACGAAAGTCACAGAGAGGAAGAAAGAAAAGCGCGAGAGTCGACCAATAGTCGAACTCTTGATGAGAGGGCCTTTTACGCCACATGATGGGCAACCCTAATGAGTTGGCGAGAAACAAACCACTAAGAAGCTTGAAGTTAAGCTCCTAGCATCCTCCAAAATAGCTCCACCCCAATCATGATGCAAATCACCTCCAACCATCCGCCGAATCAAGAGTTGATAGTCCCCATGAAAATTAACACAAGAAAGGAATGAGTTAGACACCACTGTAAGGCATCACATAAAGCTAAACATTCCATTATAAATGGATCCTGGATCAGTGGATCCCATCATAATATTTTCCAAAGGAAAACAGAACATTACCTATCTCAAGAGAGCCTACAAAGTCGATACTACCTCCTTGACCACGCTTGACCGCACCATCAAACCATACATTGATTATGGCCAAGGAGATTCCCGATGAAAGGATCTGGTTTGCCACAAGATGAGTAGCCCTATGAGAAGCTACAGAAACCGCAACCTTTCCTTTGAGAAAGCCATAAAGCACCATCAGTAGCCAGAAGTGACCTGCAAAACAAGAAAACTAATAGGCAATCCAAAAGGATCTTGGGACTGTCGTTTGATCATCCTCACCATAAACTCCACCATATTGATATGCTCCACAACGGAGAGGGCCGTCACCGGCAGAACACAATGCCGTAGGCCATTATCGGCCAGTAAGCACGAATCAAAATTCGTGTCCTACTCATAAAGATGAGACTAACTTTTTCTTTTTTAGAAGACAATTTTTGAAAAATATGCCATAGTTATAGAGAATAGGAATGAAAAGCTTTGGAAAAAAAATAATGATGAATAATTATAAAGGAAAATAAATAAATAATAGTAATAATTAATAAAGGATAGAGAACTTATCTGAATAATGGTAATAATAAACAATATTCACCCATCATTACTATGTATTTTATCTTTTATTTATTAAATTTAGTTAAAAAAGTTGGACGACCCTGCAGATTTTGAGGAGCTCCTTTGTTTCATTTCCCGATTAATGCTTTATGCTTCTTTATATACAAACTTGAGCACAAGTTTGGTATCATATGGAGGGTGTTGTAATAACTGAGAATTGGTTTATTGAATTGTAATTGTGTAGGAGGACTAATTTATATATAAGTAGGCTATGAAAGTGATAGAGGGTTAAGGAATAACAAGAGCATTTTAAATTTGAGAATTGAACTATGTATTTACGCCATTTAGCGTGTATTCAAATTAAACTTGCATTTTCATTGAAACCGTGAAAATTCAAAATATAATAGTTTAAATAACTGTAACAATCAACCAATGCACAAACTCTTGCTTTGTGCTTCATTGATCTTTTATCGTGTAGTGTTGACATTCTCCGGCCAGCCGGGCACAAACAACTCATAGCCCATAACAAGGGTTTTTTTTTATGCAAGCCAACAAAAAGAAGAAGAAAAGAAAATTAAAATAAAAAAAGAGTTACAAACCAAACATGTAGTCAACAACCAGAAACATATTGCAAACGACCATCTTTTTTTCTCTCTACTACATATAAAATTTCGACTGTATCGATAATGGTACAATAATGACGAGCTCTTGATTTTTTTTTATGAAAACTGGATCAACCCAATAAGTCCCTCGAGTATTTATCCAGCAGTTCTGTAACTAGAACCCTGTAAGTCTTCTCAGTAGGATGGTAACTGTCCCAAAATACATGTGCATTGACATTGGGACAAGGTGGAGTGAACTTGTTGCACAGTATAGCCACCTCGACTGCTCCCGTTCCACAACATCCTTTCTCCGAAATCTCGAACCCTAGAAAACAAACCAATGTGTTAAAAACATACCAATGGAGCTTCGAAACGTTACGGGCAATATGATTAATGAAGTATTTTCACTACCGTATTTTGTAGGGGTTTGAATGATTTGTAACAAGGGAGAGTAGACATCAATGTAGACGACTCTCGAATTGGGTAACATCTGGTGAAGAGAGTCCAACTTTGATTTCAACTTGGAGTTGAAAAGAATGGCGGCTTGGTTACTGTTATCGGCGCAGACCCTCATAGGCCCACCGCCGGCAGTCCTTTGCGACGGCACGCACCCGATCGGCGGCGCGCTGAACACCCCAATCTTCCTGGCCCCTAACTTGTATATTTCCTGTCGTGGAAGCACAAAAAGGTGGATTTAATAGCAAGATTTCGTGAACACACAGAAGAAGAAAAAAAATCATGTTCGTTATAAAATTTACCTGAACAAAATTCGAAGCAGAATCGGACATGAGGTCGGTATAACCGGGAATATCGTAGTTGCTCCTCGCTCGAAGAGTGAAGTATGTGTTTGCGATATCGTCACTTCCGGCAACCACTAGATACAAGGCGTTACCTATGATGAAGTTTGCCCTCTCTTCCCCAACAATGGATTTCACCTTGGCTATGTATTCTTGGAAGTATTGGAGTTGTTGGCTCAGTGACACAACTGCCTGTATCGTTAGGAACGTAGGAGATTAGACAACATGAAAACTTGTTACCAAATCAACTATTTAGCATTAGAAGGAGAAAAAAAAAAGTATGGGCTTTAAGTACCACTAGTTTTGCGGTTATAGGGTCGAATCCAGCGCCTCCGGAAGCGAAGGTGACTCCAGTTAATAGATCTTTGGGCTGGAGACTTGGGTCCAAATATGGAGGAACGCTGCCTTTGATTCCCAATTGTTCAGCTGTTTGTTCGCCAAAAAAAAAATTCCAAAAACAATTAAGTATTTACTATTTTCAGCCTATTAAAATCAGAATAAGAAAATATATAAATTTTGCATATAAAATGAAGGGAAAAAAAGATAGAAGAAAAGAAACTTGAAAGATTGTGATTTGTGAGGCCTGGGTATATGGGCCAAGATGTTGAAGCCTGATGAGAGTGAAATAAAATGTGGGCCAAATGAAAATTGATGGCCCTAATATAAAAATAAATGGTGTTCAGGTCCACCAGACAGAGCGGCCTGCACCACTGAGGCAATTGGGCCACCCCTTCTGAGCGTGTGGGTCAACATGAAATTTAATATTGGGCCCCGACTATTCAGGGCAGTGTCGCCTTCCTATGCAGGCTGTCCACAGTCCACAATCTTTACCCAATTTACCCGAATTTACTTCTCCGATCTAACCATCCACATAGATAAAAAAAAATATTTTCTAAGTATGTATAGAATTCCAATTATCCATCCATCCATTTTAGTAATCCCAAAGTGTGAATATTCTTTATCGATACAGGGTAATAATTTGAACAATTCGACCACAGGGTCACGCCATAAAACATCATTTTACAAGGACTTAAGGTGTTTCGTCGATATATTTGTGGGACACTATTAATTTCAAGTAAAAATAAGATAAAACTGTTGATTATAAATAGTATACTATAAGCAATCCCAACTTCGAACTAAGTACGTCATATTGAAATGAATCGTCCGAACTTTGTGCTTTTAAACTACAAACTTCCCAACTCGATCGACAGAGATGAATTAATCAAAGTTATGCTCTAATTAAGTTCCCAAAAACATGTTCACAAGACCATTAATTAAGGCAAGTTCAAATGTAACAAAAGTCTCTAGTGGATCCCACTCTCAATTACGACGACGAAGGCTGGACCCATGAAGGAAATAAAGTTTTTTTCTATATAAAGGGTTCAATAGGTATCCAAACAATACATTAAAAGAAACGGCATGGGAAAGAAACGAGTTCTTCATTATTACTTTCAAGTGTGTCATACATATACTACCCTTAGCATTAAAAACTTGAGACCAATCGAGGCTTCCAAAATAACAAACTCAGATCAAATTTGACACTATCGATTACTATTGTTGACGGAATAAAAAAGAGAGAAATTAACATAGTTAGTAAAATAAATAAATAATAGTAAAATTAATAATTTAATTCATTAAGTACGGATATTAAACATGATATACGGGTTTCTACGTGTTTAATACGGGAGTCATCAAATGAATGGATAAAAAAGAAACGGCTTGACAATAATACGGATACGAAAGTTTTAAACGGATAAAGTACGTACGGGGATATATACGTGTATTAAACGGAGTATTTAGTAACTATGGAAATTAAAGGAGGGTGATTGTATGTATACCGATGATATCGGAGGGAATCTTGCCGTCGCAGAACCTGCCGGTGGGGCCGCCGTTAAAATCCACGCCGTAGGGCTGGAAGTTGCACTTGATGATGGTGGCCAGGTTGTTGTTGTTCCCGGTGTCCATGATGGAGTCGCCGAATATGAGGATCGCCGGCACGGTGGCGTTCGTCGCCCTCGACGCCGCAGCTCCACTAACGGCGACGCTTATTAGCAACGCCGTCAGGAACAGCAACGGCGCCAAGGAGGAAGACGGAGCAGAAAGAGGTCGACCCATTTTGTGCTATTTTTTTCTTTTCGTCGCTATATATATATTGATTGCTTTTAGCGACCACGGAAACGACCTTTCGAGACGAAAGCGTGAGCGTTTGTTTGAGAATGTTGTGTTGCATCTCGATTTATATACGTAGATTATATAGTGCGTGGGGAAAGAGGAAATGTATGGGCAAAAAGGAATAGAGAAATGGGAAGGGAGACGGCGAGCTGGACATTTAGTAATTATGGCAGTAGTAGTAGGTTTGGTGTTGGTGTCGGGCAAGAAAATATTGATGGCCTGATTTCCATCCCAAAAAAGAAACAATGTGCGCAAGACAATCGGCAACATATATGTTGTATATATTTTATGGAAATTCATTTTTCGACTACCAATATGATATGTTGGTGTTCAAAATATATATATAATATTATTTTTACACAGAAAAATTAGATTTATCACTTTTTAAAATGAGAAACTTATTTTGATATATTCTAAAACAAAATTTTGAGGCAGATATTATCAGTCTATACCATGTTGATAATTTTTGGTAGTATGTAAGATTATATCGTGGTTGTATTAAAATGGACCATGGTAGTGTATGAATATATTATAGTATATAATAGTTATATATAATGATAATAAAAAATATACTAATTATCGTCTATCACTTTTCATCACTAACGACCATCATTTGATTTACTATCCTATACCAGGATGGTAATCGTGAAATTTTTTTGCTGGAAATTTGTAGATCACAATCGACCCATTCCTTCTATGTCAAATTTGAGTTAAAAACGAAAGTGGTGCCAGATGATAATGGGTGGTACGAAATCTTTCTTCAAAATATATCGAATTTGGATAACATTTTGTAGATTATAATAAACTCGTCAATTTGTAAACAAAAAATTCAATTTGGGACCTATCTTCTTCTTAGATAGGTTCGTGGATGTGGCGAAAGCTTTTGACTATTCGCGGCTGGTTCCAATTTCGGTTTGCTACTACTGCAGCTGGTGAGGTAACTTGGGAAGGAAAAGTGATGACACGATTCTCTATCCAGCAGGTTTGGAATTCTATACGACCCAAAAAACTGAAAGTTGAATAGTGGCAAGTGATTTGAATAAATGTGTGATTCCAAAGAATAGAGTTATTGTGTGGTTGATAATTCTGAACAAAATCACTATCCTAGATAAGTTGAAACAATGGGGGAAAGTGACTGATGCGATGTGTGTTATGTGACAGTGAGGAGGAAAGCAGAACACATCTGTTCTGCAAGTGTTCTTTTTCCTTGCAGATTTTGCACCCATTTTTGGCTCGAGTCTCTGGCCAAGCTCGTGGGAGAGTTTATTACAGTGGATATGCAGAATTGTAAAGAATGGAGCTAAAGGGCTGGTACAGGGTGCTATGTGGTGCTGGTGTCTCAGTATTATTTGGAAGGAGCGTTGCACTCGTATATATCAAGGCAGCAAAAGAGAGTCCAGATTGCTCCTGCAACAGTTAGTTGATGATTTTAACTACTATACTATGGAAACGTTTGCTTTCCTTGCAGAAGTTAGGTTGATTCCTCATTTCAGCTGTCTATTAACTTTTTGATAGCTAGCTTAGTTGATTCTAGTTTACTTTTGTAAATGGATCAGTGGAGCAGGTCTGTTGCTCCTAAGTTTTTGTGGATCCTGGATTTTCCAGGCGGTTCTTAATGCAAAGGTTGATAATTACCGGGGAAAAAAATTCAAATGTCACATTGTTGCAGGTCATTTAAAAAAAATAGTAATATATAAAAAATATATTAATATCATTCTTTACATATGATGTCACTCAGAAATCCATGAAACAAACATATTTGATTATATGCACGAAATGTTATACAACCCTATCTACCAAAACCCCAAAATTTTATCACATGTTGCCACTATTTAAAAACAAAACTTTACACCCTCTAATCCCTCTAAAATCATACTCATAAAGAGTACTCTACCATACAATGATACAAACCCACCGTCACCATCGGAGAAACCTGTCGAAAAACACGTTACTGATGTCCAACATAGTTGTAAGACTTGCAATTGCACTAAAACCAAATAATTAATCATTGTCGACGTGAAGTGACAACTAGCTTGGGTTTGAGGGTATCTGTCTCTTTGTAGATCACATTTATTCCAGTTAGGGAAGTGTTGAAGACGGTTGGAAAGTTAATTGGAAACCCTACTGAAAAACCGTGAAAGTAATAAGTTACAAGAAGATTCTTAACTTTTTTTTTTTTTCTCTCAAGCAATTTTACTGGTGAAAGATAATTAGATGCCTTATTTGTGCGTTGGATTGGAGTAGTGGATTTGACATCCAAAATTCAATATATATTAATTTAATTGACAAATCTCAATTATGCATCAAATACGTGCTTTTATGAATTAAAAAGAAAAAATCGTTTCAAATTGACGAGTCTGACGAATTTAGAAAAGCAAACCTCAATATGTGAGTATTGATAAATCTTTTATTTTTATATTTTTTTTGGAATCTTGTATAGATTAAAAAGTGATCGAACACATTACACCTTGGTATACAACTAGGACACAAAAGCAAAAGAGCGACACGTAGTCGGGTACAAAGAAAGAACATTTCTAGCCACCAAGTGGGCTACCCTATTGCTATTCCGACCTACAAATTGTACATGAAGACCATTATGATTTGCCAACAAACAAAGAACTTCATTGAGAATGACTCTAGAGTGATCATCTTGTTTATCGGCCTGGTTTGTCTTATCAATGACCACATTCACGTCCCCTTCAAAACGAACCTGCAAGAGGCCACAATCCAGACACCACTGGATGACCTCATGGAGGACTAATATTTCTACCATTGGTGGACCATCAATATAATCGAAATGTACTCCCCTAGCTAAGACAACCGAACCACTCCAATATTTAATCACCATTCCTCCCGTTGAGTATGATCCATTCCTTATTGTCCCCGTCCCACATGCAAGTGATCGAGAATCCGAGATAAGGTTTGAACCACTCGCGCTCTCAATCTGGGGGAGCTAAGGTCACGCTGTCAGTTGATAAACCGATCCATTCATTTTTTTTATTATATAATTTTACTATAATTTAAAAATTAAAAAATCAAATTCTGAACCCAAATTCAACATCCAAACAACAACATAAATTAATTCAAAATTTTCTAATACATCAACAATTCTACGAAGGTTCATTTTTTCAAATAAAACTGTTAACTGTATTATTAACAATCCCTTAATATCCAACCCATCCTTCTATATGTTATCTACTTAATTACCTGCTAAGTACTCTGTAATCTATAATTTTGTCAACTTAATTGATATTTGATACTATCTATCTATCTATCTTCCTTACTTCACCGGCAATCTAGATTCTAGAATACGTACGTAAAAACATTTACGTGTGCCCTTTTGCTACGATGGATCACTTTATCTTGTGGCGAACCAAGTGATTTCCCTCTTTGACATGCTTTATATATCAAGCATTCATTTCCCTACTCCAATACATTTACTACCGAAGTTACTAAGAAGGAAAATTATGAAAGAACCATATAGTGAGTAAAGTCTGAGAGAAGGAATAGATCAATCGAGTTATGAATTATGACACTACACTAATATATAGTTGCATGCATTACTTCGTTGACAACGGGTAGGCGTACCGCGAATCCCACATCGACAAAGAATGAGAGACCTATAGTTCATAAATAAAAAATCTAGTTTAACTCACAAGACGCATATTGGAGTGAAATGGAATAGTTCGTGTCAGAACTCAGAAGTTTAACGTACGTACTCATTTTGAGAAGTTGGATGACCTCTCTAAAAATCCCTTTAATATTCACCATAACACAAAAAAGTATTAGAGTATAGCCCGAAAGCTACGGACAATATTTTGTCGAAAAAATATTCGACACTTTACAGAAATGCCAAAATTGAAAAGACGGTTTTACTCGTATAAATTCGGTCGAACAGACAGCTAGCTATATATTTTAAAGACAAATGTCCCAGTTGCATACTTGCATGCGTTGTATACAAGTAGAAGAGTTCCAATGGTAATATTTAATTTTACATACCTACCCTGCGTCATTATCATAATCTGCTCGCCTCTATCGCCCATAAGGCCATAAACTCATTGCAATAATATTTATTTTCTTACAGCCGCAGTTACCGACCGATACCAACCTAGCTTCTCTCTCTCTCTTTTTCGGTACCATTATTCACCTTAAACAACCAACACAAACGTAATTAGTTTGTTCATTTTGTAGGCGTTTACCTTTCGACGAGTCCTTTTATTACCCATGTCGTTCAGCTGCTTATACGGAGCGTGAGTCGCTATGTCAGATCTACAAGATTTGACTTTCTTTTGTGGCTTTCGGGCCTCTAAGTTTGCTCATTTTGCAGGTAAAGATGCTCATTGGGAGTGTCAATCTTCATGATACAAGGATTTGCTTTCCTGCTTCAATTTTCAGCATGGTTAGTTTATGATTTTGATCCTTTAAAGAAAGAAATCATGATATTGCTCATGCCGTTCAGGTATCATAGGGCAGCCCATACGTAGCAGGAAAGCTCTATTTTATCAGACCTGCAAAGGTCTTCTCATTTTTCATTTGTGATTTGACCTGCAAAAATCATGTATATTATTATATACTTCGTATCTACTGTTCTGTATGGAGATATATATGAAAAAAAAAACACAAACGTAATTAATTACCTCAAATACTCAAATGAGCTTTTCATACAGAAGCTTCTGGTGTCCCCCTAGTCTTTCCAATCCATCTTCTGTTTGTCCCTAACTTCGAATCTAAAGTATAATAGATATTTTTATCTCCACAATATCATAAGTCAACCTCTTGAAATTTTGTACGTTCCTTTTCTATCAACCTTAATCAATAGAATTTTATAATACGCATTTCTTAATCCTACAACCCACAAACCACCCTAAACATATATATATATACACCATAGAGTGTAAGTTGTGTCACAGACATTGCTAAAAAAATGCTCGTTTAATCTTATGCTTAGGCGCTAGGCAAAGTCAAAACGCCTTGCCTAGGGGTTCACAACAAAGTTAAGACTGTCGAAAGCTATCGCGCAAATCGGCCACACCTAGGTGCAACTGGGTAGAGCTGGACAATCAAGAACTTCATGAACAGTTGACCTATGACACTACGGGAAAATTGACTTTTGGCAACACTTGTCCTGAAACACTTTTTATGAGTGTCACGTAAAATAAAAATATGCAATACTTCCATCCTATGTTGCTTAATATATATCTTATGCAACACAAATTAGCCGTACTTGAATTTTTGTTGCATATTCGTAAATAATGTGCAACACTTACATTGTAGGCAACACTAAATTAGAGAAAAGTTACAAATTATACGAAATAATATTACATGTGAATTGAGAAATCCTAATATAAATGTGAAAATGAGTTTTGTATATCATGAGGGAACTTTAAAAAAGAAGTTTGCACCACCAATTTCAAAGACAAAAGAGTATAGAGGAACATTTCTAGTTTTGTTCCATTCGTCACACTAAGTAACCTCATCGTCCACCGAATTAGTTTTTATTAGGAAAATCAAAATTAGCTTTTGTGACAAATCATATTGTCACCAATATATATTATTGTCTAAGATACACTGTTGTCACGAATATTGTATCATAGGTGACAAAACTTTCCTAACAAAAAAATTCTTTCGTGACAAAAATATTGTAGCCAAACAAAACCCAAGTAGATCTAAAAAATTGTTGGTTTGATTGCTTAAGTGATGTTAACGTTTTTAATGTATAGAATATTAAGACTAATAGTAATTTTTGACACTATTATAGGTTGATGAATGGTTTTTTTTATATAAAAGAAAGTAAAACAAATGGTGTTAGTTGGCTAAATTGTACACGGAAATAGAATTGAAGACTATTCTAACTACAAATTAGCGAAACTTGTGAGATACTGAGATCATATCTGCGGGAAGGATTTTTTATTATCTTCACAATTCCCTCTTAGACTAATATATATACAAAGGAAAGTAATTTTAATAGTTAATCCCTGATTTTTCTCTTAAATATCTTATTGTGCGTTTAATGAGGAAAAAACCCTTAAAATTCAGCGTCTTCTCCTCCATAGCGCGGTTTCCCTCTACTACTCCTCTTCTCTCATGGTTCCTTAATCCCGGCCGCTGCTATGAAGTCTCAGCCCAGAAGCAGCTAGTAGTATTGCACTTACGGTAAGTCAGCACTCAGCACGATATCCTCTTTATCTTCTTCCTTACACGCTGCTGCTTCTCCAACGTAAACATTCCTCTGCCTTTTTTTTTTTTGCTAAATATTTCTATTTTTTATGAAATCTCCTATTTCACGAGAAACTAAGAACAACCATTGATCTTGGATTGATTTTGTTAATTGATTATCTTATTATTTCAATTCTCTATTTGGGGCTTTCCCATAACGGTACTGCTTTACAGGTTTGAAGTTATCCTTGTGAGCTATCGACCTCAAGAAATAAAGCAAGCAGTTAAGGGCAGATGAAGTTGTGGCATTGTGGGTAGAGTTTTATATATCAAGAGGTTCTCGCAAATTTAATTGAGTAGCAGCGGAAATCAGCCGTTGACAATTGATACTTTTCAAGTAGAGCTTCAGGAACAGAAGAAGAGAAGTGTTGCTTTTAGAAAGAATTCCATGAAGTTGTCGATTTATCTAAAGAGAATCTAATTAGTTTTTTGTTTTGTTTGATACTATTTAGTTTATATGGTTAGAGAGATTGGAAATTCGTCAAACTACTAATCTTTGTATTTATAAATATACCCCATTTCATTGTTCTTTGGTTTCTATAATATCACTACTAATGTATATCATTTTCTATAATGTATAATTGTCACTGATATTATCGCATGTGATAAAAATAGTAGTCACGAAAGTGTTTTTTCGTGACAAAGACCCCATAACTTTAGGTATAATTGAACTAATAAAAAAACTTGTGACCAATGTTGTTGCAATAGAAATGATAGCTTTGTCACGAAAATTTGAATTTGTGACATACTATTGTCACGAAAACCTCCTTTTATTATAAAAGTATAGTCAGAAGCGCGACTCGTTTGTGACAAGTTAAACCGTGACAATTGAAATATATTTTTTGATGGGACTAACTCGTCACTAGTATATAGTATTTGTTACAAGCAAAAATTGTCACGATTGAATACCTTTTATGCGACACAAAAAATCCATCACGAATAAACATATACATGTTGGTTATACTAGTAAAAACTGTTGCCTAAAATGTTGGTGCATATACTGTATACATATGCAACACATATTTTTTTGTTGCAAAATGTAAAAAAAATGTTACCTATTACCTTATACAACACCACCTATAGAGGACACTTATAAAAGTGTTGCATATTGCATATGCAACACTTTAGCCACTTCTTACAACACATTTGAAGTGTTGCCAAAAGCCACTTTTCTCGTAGTGTGATTTTATGAACTTGTGAGCTATTCTTTATTATTGTTAAGTGTTAAGTAAGTTATCAATCATTTGAAGGTAGAAGTTTTGTAAAACAACTATTTCATTCATTATTTAGTACAAAATGTTACTTTTACTTCCAACGCTTAACACACTTAGACAACGCCTAGATGGGTTAATTAGGCGCTAAGCAATGCACCAATACTCACATTACGTCTAACGTCTTCTTGAACTTAGAGACTCACAGGAAATATGTATATATATCGTATTCCTACCATTTTATAAATAATTTCATATATAGTGGCCATGTTTAGTTCAACAACACCAGCAGACAAGGTGGGTACGTGTATATATATTTTGTGCATGAACGTATGGGAGGAGGATCATCTCTGGATAAGAGCCCTTCAATTTGTTAAATTTGTGTGCATAGGTCATGTGTCTTCTGGCACCTCAAAGGAGGGAAAAAATAGGTATATACCTCCGTCCAGGGATGGCAATGGGTAGGGTCGGGTGCGGGTTTACCCTATACCAACTCCTAACCCGCCGGGTAGAGCCTTCTAAAATACCCGACCAAATAACCACCGGGTATGAAAATTATATAACCATACCCTACCCACCGGGTAACCACGGGCATTCGGGTAACCATGGGTACGAATCCTAAACTATGAACTTATACACATATATGCACGTACATACTGTTGTGTTGTCCATTAAAAATTCTCAATACTTGTAACTGTTCTAGCTTCAACAATCCACACAAATAAAAATAGCAAACACATAATAATTATTTTTGCTTCTACAATCCACACAAACATAATAATCGTCTACATCTTCATCATCAATAATGGTAGATAAACTCAATTTCTCAAGCTAATCTAAATTTCCCAAGGGAAATTGACCATTTGGTTAGCGGGGTGGGTATAACGGGGCGGGTATTATCGATTACCATACCCGTACCCTACCCTTTATTTTGAAACCGGGTATTACCCGTACCCGCCCCTTAACCCGTCAAAGCGGGTAATTACCCTCGTTGACCGGTTACGGTCGGGTAGGGTACCCATGGTTACGGATTGGATTGACATCCCTACCTCCATCCATCAAGTAAAAAAGTACTTATTTTTACCCAAAAGAGTAAAAGGTACTTACCGACAAACGAATTTTAAATGAGTACTGAATGTGCATTTATAATTTGTTGGGGCTCCCTGCCCTACACCATATAGGTTCTCCAAATATCAGTTTTGATACCTAAGGTTTTTTTATACTGAAATTTTCGACTCGTAAAGGCAAGAACACATCGTCAGACGTTACTGATCGTTGCCTTCTCATTCAGGCTTGCAAAGTGCGGCGCGGGCTATATATTTACACTAGGTGGCGATGCCGCGCCTTGTTCCGGAGTGGAGATGGCCTATGCGCATGTATTAAGTGGCCCGTTATGGTGTTCTGTTAGTATTATTGGCCTAATTTTTTTTTTGTTAGCAGTTTAGTTAGTAATATTGATTGAGAAGAGATATATGGCAATCAACATCCAATTTAAATTTGTTTGAAAATTTTGGTTAATAAATGATATTTACCTAAACCCTAGTAGACTCATTGATTATGAATAGGGTATGGGTGACGTAATGTTCCAAAATGTAATACACAAAAGTTTTAGGTACTAAAATGTAATGTTTCATCAATATTTTGAGGACTTATATGCCAAATAAAATAAATTTAGGTTATAAATCTAAAGATTTATTAAGTTTAGGTACAAACTGGAACTGCTTAAAATTTCACGTCTTCAAATCTCATAGTGGAAAATGACGACTTTCTAATGAGTAATAACCATATATATTTATTTTTAATTGGACTTGACATTGAGCTGAAAAAGTTAGTGGTCATGGTTCAATTATTAATTCTCTAGACTGTTGGTGAGTCGTGTATGGACCCGTTCATATTTGTGATTAGAATACATAATATACTAATTAGGGTTACACGAAGAAGACAAAGAAAGAAATACATAAAGGGTTATGGAAGGAGAGTGAAAATTGAAATGAAGAGGAAGTAGACGATGGAAGGTTTTGATCAATTCTTTTAGTTTGCCGTCAATACAACAATCAACCCTTTCCACTGTAGCAATTTATTGACACTTGCTTATATAGATGTCACATATTTTGTTACATGTAGTTGGTAGAAGTTTGTTTAGTACCTCGTAAATGTACTAAATGAGTTTATAAATTCACTCTTGCTATATTATTGAGTCGTCTCTTTTTTATCATTTATTTAATATTTCAAGTTATGAGCAAATATAAAAGGGTTGAGTCTTCTCCTACAGTTGAGTAATACAACTTCTTGTATTGTACAGACTAAATGTGTACTTTTATATTATGGTGGATTGGATTCATGAATTGGTTCATGATGGACCCGGTATTCACCTGCTTCACTTGCCTATTGAAATAAAATATGTTTACCCTAATTATTATTAAAAATTATTAAATATATTATATCTTATTATATTACATAAGAATATGATTATTATTACTATATGATTATTATTGTTTATCTTATTTTCCTTCACTTTCCTTTACTTTCATACACATTCTTATACTTTCATACACATTCCTACACTTTCCTACATTTTCATACACATTCCTACACTTTCATACACATTCCTATCAGTGGCGGACCCAGAAATTTTTCATAGGGGTGTCCTCTTTTAAAAAATAAATTAAATACAAATACAAATAATTGATAAAAATAAAATTGTAAATATGAAAATACCTTACTCGTATATGTTAAAAAAGTCCATGATATGTTTTCATATTCGAAAATAATTGTAGAATACACTTGGTGTCTATAGTGTTAAAAAAAAATTGTCTCTATATACACTGCTAGCTAGACAATCATTCACGAACTTATCGCATATTCGATTTGTAAACTTGTTCTTCATGTAACCCAAAGCTGAAAAACTTTTTCAACACTTGCCGTACAATCATAAAATCAATACAAATTAAGGGCAGTTTGAAATTAGTTTAATTGTTAGGTTTTTAGAATAATTAGAGATAGGGAATGCAATTTTACTATTACACATTGTTCAAAATCGAACAACAAATGAGTTTAGCTCAACAGAAATTAAGTTTATTAATAATAATAGTGTTCTAGATTTGAATTATCCAACCTACCACTTATATTCTTATACACAAATGATAGTAGAATAATCATTTTTTCAAATTTAAGAGGTGTCCCTCACTATCATTTTTTTTTGTCTATACGTAAATTACCACCGAGGGTTGAATAATCGTTTTCCCAAAATTTAGGGGTGTCCGGGGACACCCCTAAACCTCCCTGGGTCCGCCCCTGATTCCTATACATTCATACACTTTCCTACATTTTCCTCCTCTTTCTTTCATTTTCTTACATATTCATTTACTTACGTACATATTCATGCATATACATGCATATACGTAAAATGTTTCTCGTTTACATTACCCATACTCCTTTATTTTCCCTTATATACTTACACTTTCTCATACTTTCCCATACACACTTGGATATTCTCATATACCATGATTATTGAGAAATGTTGGTGTATGACGGAGAATGTTAAAGTATAACGGAGAATATTGGCGAGTATTGGGGAATAACGGAGAATGTTGATGAAAGTTAACGTAAGTCGAGGAATTCAACTACGATTTTTCCCTATAAATAGGGAGCACCCCTTCCCCTTTCAAAAGACAACAAGTCACACACAACATAAGTCCCTCCACACACCACGACTCACACTCTCTCTACTTTCTCTCTCTAAAAACGTTTTCTCTCTCCTCCCGATTTCCCAAAACGTGTTAAACCTCTAAACACTCAACACACCCTCAATTTGGTGGACTAAGCCATGGAATCGTGGATAGCCTCCACCGGGCGGCATTAAATAGCCGACGGCGGTCAATTACGACCGTGGGACCGAACCAGGTCTAACGTCATCGTATTTATTTTATTCCCTTCAGGTTACTAATTTGAGCGTCAGAGGAGGTTCCAACCAGGACTCCCCCGGTGGGACCTTTTTTTCCAGGTATTCGCACGAAGCTGGAGGTGGTTAAAGGCTTTGGGAAATCAGCGCTCTCCGGACCTTAAACATATTGAAGCAGGCTGCTCTAAGCTTGACATCAACAGTTCAAAAGAATTAGTGGATTGTTATTCATGGATTCAAATGAAATCTAAACATTGACCAATATGTATATTTAAAAAAATTCTAGGTACGAAAAATCTCATTAAATTTAGATACCAAACATAATTGTTTAATCGTTTTATATTAAAAATTAAATTTGGGTATCAAAATATAAAATATACATTAGAGTGACTAATTTATGATTTAATTAAATTGGGATATTAGGTATGAAAATCTCATAAAATTGAGATACCAAACATAATTCATAAAATTTAGATACCAAATATAATTGTTCAATGATTTTACATTAAAATTAAATTTGGATTACTAAATGTAAAATGTATATTATAGTGATTAAATTGTAATTTAATTAAATTTGGGATATCAAAACGTAAATAGTTATGCAACAATAATCCAACTTCATGTTTATATATATTGAATTTAATTAAATTTGCAGTATCAAAACGTAAATAGTTATGCAACAGTAACCAACTTCATGTTTATATATATTGGGGTTATTTTCAGGAATATTGTTTTTTTTTATTTACCACGAATATAGTGGTTTTAAAACTATTTACAGGAATATTGTGTTTTTTGATATGTTGAAAGCGCCGAAGCTCCAGTCCGGGGCGCCGGCGCTAGGTGCTTTTTTAAAAAAAAAACTCGGCGCCGGCGCCCCGGACTGGGGCTTTGGCGCTTTTGAGAAAGAAAAAGCATCGGCGCCCCAGATTGGGGCTTCGTCGCTGCCATTTTTTCCCACTCCAGCACTACCCATTCCATATATATACTGCACCTTTCCTTCGGTTCTTCATCACCAAAAAACTGAAAGAAGTTCTGAGAGAAGCTCTGGTGTTGCTGTCTGGTTGCTGGGAAGATGGCTAATAACAGGTAAGAGTCGTAATTTTTTTTCCCCATGTATTCATCATAATGATTTTGTCCAATTAGTAATTAGAGTTTGTTTTTAATGTAGTGGTTTTAGGAGATTTGAACTAGCTGTTCGGTGGCGATCAGAGAAAGTAGAAGACAATTTGGGTGTCCATTTTGTTGGTGGTTTAAGTTTCCAGATGACTATTCCATCCAGGGTGAACTATCAGAAACTTTGTGATCATCTAATTCGGAGAATACGGATTAGAGACGAAACAGTACAAGATAGTGTTGTGATTACAGGTTTCACCTACTGTCTTCCAGAATGGCAGAATGGTGTTTTATTTCATCATGCAATGCCTATTGTCGATGATGATAGCTTAAATGTGCTTTGAAATTTTATGGCACAAAATTCTTATTGTTTGGGTGCTGAGATACATGCTGAGCTCAGTGAGGATCGGGATGGAGAGGAAGACGATGATGACGGTGATGATACATGGAGCGTGCCATCCGATCCTGCCTTTGATGACGATGATGACGAAGAGGAGGAAGATGAGGAGGAGGAGGAAGATGAGGAGGAGGAGGAGGAGGACGACGACGGGGAGGGAGGAGAACTACCTAATTATCCTCCATATTTTTACTTGCAGGGTAATGAAGAGGACGAGGAATTATCATATGCTGATTCATATGGCGTAATTCCAGGGTCTACTGTTGGTGGTTTTGATGGAGAATTCTACAAGGGGCAGATATTTCACTCGAAACAAGCTGCACAGGTGGCGATTAAGCACTATGCACTACAACGCAACTTTCAGTATAACGTGGTGGAGTCGTCACCTTCAATCTGGAAGATCAGATGTTTGATGCACAAGGAGGACAAATGTCCTTGGATGGTGCGGTTTGGATGTCGAGATGTGGGAGGCGATTGGAGCGTGAGAAAGGTCGAGTTGGTGCATACTTGTAGCAGTACGACTCAACCGACGGATCATCGCCATCTTGATGTCGACGTGATATCTGAGGCCGTCAAACATTTGGTACGTGCCCAACCAAATCTGAGTGTTCTAACTGTGCAAGCCGAGTTGAAAGATAAGTTTAATATGCAAGTTACTTACAAGAAGGCTTGGTATGGGAAACAAAGAGCATTGGAGAAGTTGCATGGAAATTGGGAAGAATCCTATGATTTTTTGCAGACATTCTTGCGGGTGGTCAAGAGAAAAATGCCAACATCGGTGATTGATTGGGTAAGAGTTCCTTCGACTCAACCAGGTCATTCGATATTTCAGCGAGTATTTTGGGCTTATGGACCTTGTATAGATGGATTCAAGTATTGTCCAGGCGTCATGGTTGTTGATGGGACATTTCTTACTGGGAAGTATAAAGGAGTGCTACTCATGGCGAGCTCATTTGATGGCCGGAAGAAGATTTTTCCAATTGCATTTGCCATAGTGGAGAGTGAGAATACTGATAGTTGGCCATGGTTCATACGTCACGTTCAGGGTTTGACTGATCGAAATGATGTATGCATCATCTCAGATAGACATGCAGGACTCTATGAAGCCATGAATAACATCGGAAGAGGTTGGGAGTGGAGGTGGTGCATGCGACACTATGCAAGCAATTTGCAAAGGAAGACTAAAAGCAGAATTATGTATAAGCAACTATTTCGAGTCGGTAAGCCTTCTTCATTTAATTTTGTTATTTATTTTTAGGTAAGTTTGTCATGAATTTATCTAACCCGTGTGGTTGATTATTTTGTTAGCCGGAGAAAAACGCTTGGAGAAGTTCGATCGTCAAGTTGAGCAATTTAAGAAGGTGGCCACTGATAGAAATATTTCATGTGATAACTGGGTGGACCAACATCAGATTCGTTGGAGTTTAGCACATGATAACTTCAATGGTGGGCGTCGTTGGTCTATCCTGACATCCAACATGGCAGAAAGCATCAATGGTGTTTTCAAAGGTATTCGTGCACTTCCTATAGCTTCTCTTGTGCAACATACCTATTGGCGATTGGTGGAGAAATTCGATAAGTACAGGTTGGAGACAGGAGCAGAAATTAGGAGTGGTCCTTCACAGTACTCCACCAACTGCGAAGAACTGATGAAGCCGTGGTCACAAAAGGCAGTTGGGCATTCTGTGACAGCTCTTGATCGAAGTCAAGGCATCTATGTAGTTCAGACTCCCCCCAACAATTTCAACATGACGGGGTCAAACACACTCACAGTGCACTTTGACGACCACAACCGGACGGGATTTTGCACTTGTGGGAAATTTCAAGGAAATAAAATTCCTTGCTCTCATGCCATTGCAGCTTGCAACCGAATGGGAGCCCATCCATATAGGTTTGTAAACGACGTCTACAAGCTTCGAACAGTGCTTGCTTGTTATGGGACAAGTTTCTCTCCTCTTGGTGAACCTAAGGGTTGGAAGAAGCATAATGACACTACTCTCCATCCTAATCTGGACATGATTAGAAAGCCGGGGAGACCAAGATCAACACGAATTCACAACGAGATGGATTGGCCAAGGGAGGGTTCATCACAGCAAGTGTGTAGCAACTGTAACCAAGCGGGACATAATGCATCTAAAAACAATTAAAACACAAATTTTAATTACTAAAAAAACTCACCGCTGCGTTCAGTGCAGCAACTCTCCGTGTGCCTGAACGTCTAGTGACATCTCTATACCACTCTTGATGCTCCGAGTGGTAAGCTAATTCCACGTCACTATAGCTCGTCTGCGCTACGAACTCATGTCGACGGTTCCACAACTCAATCGACTCGCTGGCTGCCTGTAAGAACTGCTGGCCACGTGATGGTCCATGCTGTCCCACACAAAGAAAAAATCTAATCTCAGCCGCGGAATGTGGAGGATGAGGCCGGTCATGAACCATTCCAAACTGTCCTAGCATGCGATCTGGATGATGCCACATCTGCGATGAGAAGCAGATCAGCGGAACTACTGCTCGAAACGTGTGGGACTGGATCACAGTACCGCTGTAGTCCTGACCTCTATGAAAGTACGGACGCCACTGCACACAAGGATTGGTCACATAATTACTCCTAAATCTATAATAAATCAATTAAAACTATTCTATAAAACGAAATGTTATATACTAACCACGAATGTCGTGCACTCGTCAAACCACAGCTTGTACAAGTAGAACTGATCTCCATGCTGACGGGTCTGGGCCGGAAGCCACCGAATGCCACGTGGCACTGCGTCCTGAGTAATCTGCGCACCCGTCACCGCATGTAGTGGTGATGTATGAGGAAACCGCTCCCACGTCCAGAGCATCAGCAAGGCGGCCCATCCACCAAAGTCACCACCCAGTGAAGAAGATGCCGTCATCTGCAGCGCCGATCTACCCATCTCACGGTACAAGTAGGATAGCACAGCTGCTCCCCAAGCAAACCTCCCCGCTCTGCGCCAATCCTCTACCAAAAGTAGATACTGCAGGTGAACTGAACCTCCAGACCGATCGGAGAACAAGACACCTCCCATCAGAGACAGCGCATACGCTCTAGCATACTGCTCTGTCGTCTCTGGTGATGCAGAAAGCGGTAGCTCATCGAAAGTCTCCCTGAGCCAAGTAATCCGGATGACGCCGCCACCAAGATCAGTAGGAGCCTGTCCTAACAGTCGAAGACACATAGCCGACCAGTCCTCGTCTGGTATGTCTACTATGACGGCATCACCGTCGATCGCTAATCCAGTGAGTGTCGCAACGTCCTCTAGAGTGATCGTCACCTCACCGAACGGCATGTGAAATGTCGATGTCTCGGGTCTCCAACGCTCTACGAGCGCAGTAATCAAACCCGGATCACCGGTAAGAGGGGCTAGTGGCAGAACACTAGACAAGCCGGCATCGACGAGATACGGCAGGTACAGTGGATTGTATCGAACTAAATTGCCCGTATGACGAATGTGGTATGGTCGATCACCAGCCTATAATTAATTAATGCACAAAACTATATTAATTCAATTCCTTCAATTCAATTCACCTAATATTTATATTTATATATATAAACTAAACTTATTCTAATATAATATTCTTAATTTAATCTAATAATATTCTTAATTTAATTTAATCTAATTCTATTCTTAATTTAATTCTATTCGTCTAATTTAATTTAATTTAATTCTATTCTATTCTATTTCTATTATACAGCTAATAAAAAAACTATAGAAATAATTTAATTTAAAAAACTTACCTCATTTGCCCAAACTGCGTCAATCCGATGGTGACCATGCCCCCAAAGAAGTTCCGGATCATTCGGAGCAGTATCGATTGTCGTAGGTGGTGGTCTCATCGAACAAGGATCGATAAGCCTAGGAACTGGAAAAAAAATATTAGAACACAAAAAAAAAAAGTCGCCGGAAAAAAGTCGCCGCTGGCGAGAAGCCGCCGGCCGCCGGCAGGACTCACTCCGGTAACGTTCGTCGCCGCCGCCACCGCCGCCACGCCGGCCTCGCCGGCCTCGGCCTCTTCCTCTGCCGCCGGGGGCGTGCTCGTCGTCCGACATAGCGCCGCCGCTGTGGTTGGTGCGCCTTCGCCTTGTGCCGCGCGCCGCCGCCTGGGACTGGGGCTCCGCCGCCTTTCTCTCGGCGTCGCCGCTCTGGTTCTCGGCGTCGCCGCTCGTTCTCGGCGCTGGGATGGAGAGGAGGAGTGGAGAGGGGATGGGGGTCTGTGGTCTGGTGTGGTGCGAGAGGGAGGGGGAGGAAGGGGGTAAAAAAAATAAAATTGATAGCGACGGCGCCCAGGTCTCGCTTTGGCGCCTTTGAAATTTTTTGAAAATTTCAAAGGCGCCAAAGCGAGACCTGGGCGCCGTCGCTATCAACAGCCTTTAAAACTCCAATATTTGAGTCTCGGGCGCCGTCGCCCACTTCCTTTCTAAAAACACAATATTCATGTAAATAGTTTTAAAACTACTATATTCGTGGTAAATTAAAAAAAATACAATATTCATGGAATTAACCCTATATATTGCTTTTTCGTCAGACAAATTGTTTGGTTGATGTGCTCAATACTTTTTCATTTTATTGACTCCCCAAAAGAAATTAGGTTTACGATAAATTTCAAGAGGAACAATGTAAGAACAAAAGGAATTAGGCAAATGTTTTTAATTACCGAAAAAAATTAGGTTTATGTTTTTCTTAACAATGATATAGCTAATTTTTTCTGTTGGAAGGTATTTTTTTATATAGTTTGATCACGTTCGCCATGTATATTAATTTCTTTGAACAATGTTTAGCAACACGGTTCAAACGAGGGTGTTTGATAAGATGAGATTTGAATTAAATCACACAACTCATGCGGATACACCTTAACATCTCTGGATAAAGGTTAACAACACAATTTGAACGAGGGTATTTGATAAGGTAAGATTTAAATTAAATCACACGTAGAACTGTTTACCACTAAAAAAATAACTTAATACCACATTGATTATTTTCAAGGAGTGGTAGTGATTTATAAGGCCAGCTCAACATTAATGATTAAAAGAGATAGCTGGGCCTTGTTGGGTTGGGTTTTTGGGCCTAAGTGGCCAAACCCCTTCTCCTCTATACGATGGCCGACCCGTCTTCGTGACCCCATAGCCGGACGATGCCTCCACCCCTTGGTATGAAATTTGACTAAGTATTGAGACCCAACCACAAGGGGGTCATGCATGACCTCGTCCAAGGGGGTTGTGCATGATATCGTCCAAGGGGGTCATCGCTAGTACCCCTAGCTGTGGTGGCAAAGAGAGCCAAAATTTGGCTAAGTGTTGAGATCCACAGCACAAGGAGGTCATCGCGAGTACCCTTTCGCCATGTGGTGCAAGGAAGGCCAAAATTTGGCTAAGTGTTGAGACCCACAGCACAAGGGGGTCATGCATGACACCGTCCAAGGGGGTCAAGCACAAGGGGGGTCATGCATGACACCGTCCAAGGGGGTCAAGCACAAAGGGGGTGAAGCATGACATCATCCCAGGGGGGGGGGTCAAGTATGATGTCATGCCAAAGGGGTCATCGTGCTAGACATGATGGGAAAGAAGGCTAAATTTGGCTAAGTGTTGAGACCCATAGCACAAGGGGGGTCAAGCACTATGCCATCTACCTACCTTGCACCAGGGGGATCATGCATGACACCGTCCAAGAGGGTCAGGCACAAAGGGGGTCATGCATGACATCGGCCAAGGGGGGTCTCGTATAAGGGGGGTCAAGCACTATGCCATCTACCTACCTTGCACCAAGGGGGTCATGCATGACACCGTCCAAGGGGGTCAAGCACAAAGGAGGTCATGCAGGATCTCGTCCAAGGGGGCTCGTCTAAGGGTGTCAAACATGATGCCGAGGTGAGAATTGGCTAAGTATGGAGATTCAACCAAGGGTGTCAAGCATGACACCGTCCGATGGGTGCCAAACGACCGGGTACCAAGCTGGGTACCAAATAGGAGACCATCCGTGCTGAGACAAAATCGGCTGAGTATGGGGCAAGAGGGTACCATGCCGGCAAGGAGGGCTTGGTACCAAAACATTGAATTTGGCTAAGTATAGAGCCAAAGGGGTATCAAGTCGAAAAGGCATGCTTGATACTAAAATACATGAAAATTGGTTAAGTATGGAATCACATGGCCATAGCAAGAGGGTACCAAGCCGGCAAGGCATGGCTTGGTACCAAGACATGAAAGGCATGAATTTGGCTAAGTATGAAGCCAACGGGGTCGGCAAGACAGGCTTGGCAGCCAAGCAAAAGTGACAGGGTATCATACCCCTTGGTATCATGACCCCAAGGGGGTATCAAGCCGGTAAGACTGACTTGGTGGCCAGGCAACAGGGGGCCAAGACGGACTTGATAGCCAGACATCAGGGTATCAAGCCAACAAGACAAGAAATTCGACGAAGGCATGGTGGCTAGCTGAGGTGGCCACCCGACTAGGTACCAAACAGCCATGTATGGCCCTTATGAGGCCATATGGAGACAAAGTCCCAAGACGGGCTTGGTAGCACCCTAACAGGGTACCAAGCCGGCAGGGTGTAATTTACCAACTTGATGAGGCTACAAAAACTAAGTATGGATACCAAGCCACCAGGGCTGGCTTGGTAGCGGACTCAGGAGCGGGGAGTCATCAAGCAGTCGAGGGTGAGATCAAGACCTCATCATGGCTCATGGAGGCTAAGGCAGGAGCCTCAACCCCATCCAGTTATGACAAGGCGACAAGGCTCAACACCAACCCGACCCGGCATCGAGGCCATCAAGTACCCACCAACCCCAAGACGGGACAAGGGCCTCAAGGCGACGGTTACCAACTAGTCACCAAGGCGGCGACAAGGACCCCGAGGCGGTTTGGAGCAAGAGGCCAGCTAGCAGTTATCAAGGCGGTTACCAAGGCAGTTACACCTAGTGGCTATAAATAGAAGAAACGAAGAAGAAGTAGGGGTTCCACAACCAACCATTTGACACACTATGTCAAACTTTTATCTTTTCTCTGCAAATTAGCCCTAGCCTTAGTTTTCGGAGCTCTCACTGAACCTCCATAGGAGTAGGTGTAATTAACTTAGCTTGTTTCCAAAAAACCATCAAAAACATCAAACACCCTCGTTCGAACATTGTTCGGAGAGGAGTGAACCGTGTTATTAATCGTTGTTCAAGGAGTCAAAGGTGCATTCATTGTGTTCAAACACCAGTTTTTCCTCGCCGGAAAACAAATTGGCACACCTGGTGGGACTCTATGTGTTTGATTAGATGGCTCCACGACTGAGAGAACATGAAGGTGATATTTCACCAGGAGTTGCGAAGGAGTTGGCGGCCAAGTTCAAATTTGGCCAAGCATCAGTAAGTGTTGTCGGAAACAATGGCATGATTGAGATCTTGCCACCGGCGGCACCTTGTGCCGATGTAACCACCACTGCCATGTCACTCCGCTCAATAGTGGATGATAACTGCAAGATGGTGGTGGAGAACCTTCAAGTGATGGTGGAGATCCGTCGATTGATGGAAGAGAGTTTGAATGGACTTGTTAGAAGTTCACAACAGACAAGTCTAAAACTTGCTTCTTTTAGTTCTATGTTAGATAGACGTTTGGATGAATTGATTGAAGCAACCACAGAAAATACATATTGCTTGGATAAGCTTAAAAAATATTTTATAGAACCAGTGGTGCGAGAAATTTCTTTACCAAAAAATGGTATAGATCCGCCACCAAGTATTGCTACTGAGTATACAAGTATCCTGTTCTCTGGTGGCCGGACTACCCAGCCACAGTCAGGGAACTTACCTTCTCCGGCAATGAGTCAACCACCTCTTCAACAAGGCGGTTATGACAAAAATATTACTAAAACATTCACCACCCATGTAAAGCAACCGCCGCCTGTGCAGACAGTTACTCTAAAAACTATCTCAGAGGCTAGATCATTCTTGAACATGACAGTTGGTGGAGGGTCACTAGCTATGGATGTGCTACCACAAGTTTGCCCAACCTCGTTGCCATCGATGCTTAAGCGGTCTGGTGGATGCAAACCACCAGGGGGCAGGAAGAGGTGCATGGAAGCCTACCACCTGACAAGATGAAGATGAAGAGTCAGGGTGAGGGGCAAGTTGATGTCAAGAAAGGTGAACAAAATGGTGTGTCCAACGAAACACCATATTTGTTTCCTAAGGATGGCATGGGGGGCATATCTCCATCTCCATGCAATGGGCAGGGGGGCATGTCATCATACATGAAGGATGGAGTGAGTGGCAAGTCTAAGTGGGTCTTGCATACCCATGCCACCTATGATTTTCATAACTTTGACAACGTGTCAAAGAGTGCACAAGGAGGCAAGGCCCCTTGTAGCATGCCACCCATGAAGGGTCGACAAGGGGGCATATCATCAACCACAAATAATAGAAAGATACACATGCCCAAGAAGCCACAACAAAACCAAGCCACACATGCTTGTAGTAAGCATGATAGTGTAGCTAAGGATGACATGGGGGGCATGTCATCAATCACAACCAGTAGGTTGATAGGTGTGCCCAATAAGCCACAACATGAAGCCACACATGCTTTTAGTAAGCATACTAATATGGCTAAGTCTGGCAAGGGGGGCACGTCAACAATCATGAATAATGGTATGGGGGGCATGTCTCCAACCAGTGGACAAGGGGGCATGTCACCGACCATGGAGAAACAAGTGGGAGGAAATTATAGGAGTGTTCATCACACCCAACCCACTCAAAAAAATTCTAAGTATGAGATGGTGTTAAGGGATGGACGAGGAAGCAAGTCCATGCCTAAAGCCCCTAATTGCATGCCAAACATGAATGGCAAACAAGAAGGCATGGATAAGACATCTCGACACACACCAACCAATCATGGTCCTATAAAGAATCAAGGGTTGTTATGTGTTAAGTGTAAAAATCATGAAGATATGGGTTTTAGAAAGAGTCAAGTTGGCCACAAGGGTGGTTGTCAACTCTGTAAGTCCAAACACCCGTCTTCTCAACCATATGGGAAGGATAAGCATGTGCCAAGTTGGGGTAAAATAAGACAGATGACAACTCTTGGCCCCTTTGATGAGTCGAAGGAGTTGAAAATGTCTAGTGCACCACCCAGGACGAGACAAACACATCGGGTTCTACATCAACTCAACATGTCTAGTAAGGTGGCAAAGGCAGTGGATCATGGGACCCCTTGCAAGCCCATTAAGACAAGGCAAGTTGAGAGGGTGCCATCCATTGTTAAGTTGGAAAATTTGAAACCAACAGCGAATGAGTTGTTTCCCTTAATGGAGGGAAGACAAGTAGTGTATGGATGGTTGGTCTGGTTTAACCCATGGACTTGGCAGTGGTTGTACACCTTTGGCACGTTGGTGGGTGCCAAAGGGCATGGATATTAGTGACGTTTGTCACTCTCTTCTATATTAAAATAAATAAATATAATATTAGTAAAAAAAAGAAGAGAAAAGAAAAATCAAAAGCCAATCATGGCTAAAAAAATACGAGGTCGAAGTGTCAAGTTTTAGTTAGATTTGTGATGTGAGAACCTGGTCATAACTGATAAGCCACACTCATGTGGTGGCTGGATCCATGCCATTTACATGGCATGAGCAGGTGATTCGTTGTCGGTGTAGTCCCTTTATTGTCCAGGACACCTGTCCAAGTAGGCCTGTTTGTCGTAAGAGGATAGGATGCTACATGTCGATTAATAATTGGCAAGTATCTCAAGCCTTATATCCCTTCTCTTTGGGACGTGAGGTGTCAAGGGGTTCAATGTTGGGCGGCCATCATGGTGGCCGGCATGCCAAGCCTCCCACACCGTAAGACATGGCATGATACCCTCGTGATAAAGCATGGCTTGAGTAACTAGCCATGACATGGAAAGGAAATTGAGCTAGTTAAGTTTTACATCCTTTTGTCGGGGCCTAGCATTCTATAAAAGGCTATGGGTGCATGGCTTTGTAATCAAAGCCAAAATTTGGCTAAGGAAAGTGGTGCCGAGATAAGTATTATTTTTAAGTGGTTCAGTTGATATAAACTACTTAGTCCATAATTCTTATGCACTAAGTAGTTGGGGGGCATTTGTTTACCACTAAAAAAATAACTTAATACCACATTGATTATTTTCAAGGAGTGGTAGTGATTTATAAGGCCAGCTCAACATTAATGATTAAAAGAGATAGCTGGGCCTTGTTGGGTTGGGTTTTTGGGCCTAAGTGGCCAAACCCCTTCTCCTCTATACGATGGCCGACCCGTCTTCGTGACCCCATAGCCGGACGATGCCTCCACCCCTTGGTATGAAATTTGACTAAGTATTGAGACCCAACCACAAGGGGGTCATGCATGACCTCGTCCAAGGGGGTTGTGCATGATATCGTCCAAGGGGGTCATCGCTAGTACCCCTAGCTGTGGTGGCAAAGAGAGCCAAAATTTGGCTAAGTGTTGAGATCCACAGCACAAGGAGGTCATCGCGAGTACCCTTTCGCCATGTGGTGCAAGGAAGGCCAAAATTTGGCTAAGTGTTGAGACCCACAGCACAAGGGGGTCATGCATGACACCGTCCAAGGGGGTCAAGCACAAGGGGGGTCATGCATGACACCGTCCAAGGGGGTCAAGCACAAAGGGGGTGAAGCATGACATCATCCCAGGGGGGGGGGTCAAGTATGATGTCATGCCAAAGGGGTCATCGTGCTAGACATGATGGGAAAGAAGGCTAAATTTGGCTAAGTGTTGAGACCCATAGCACAAGGGGGGTCAAGCACTATGCCATCTACCTACCTTGCACCAGGGGGATCATGCATGACACCGTCCAAGAGGGTCAGGCACAAAGGGGGTCATGCATGACATCGGCCAAGGGGGGTCTCGTATAAGGGGGGTCAAGCACTATGCCATCTACCTACCTTGCACCAAGGGGGTCATGCATGACACCGTCCAAGGGGGTCAAGCACAAAGGAGGTCATGCAGGATCTCGTCCAAGGGGGCTCGTCTAAGGGTGTCAAACATGATGCCGAGGTGAGAATTGGCTAAGTATGGAGATTCAACCAAGGGTGTCAAGCATGACACCGTCCGATGGGTGCCAAACGACCGGGTACCAAGCTGGGTACCAAATAGGAGACCATCCGTGCTGAGACAAAATCGGCTGAGTATGGGGCAAGAGGGTACCATGCCGGCAAGGAGGGCTTGGTACCAAAACATTGAATTTGGCTAAGTATAGAGCCAAAGGGGTATCAAGTCGAAAAGGCATGCTTGATACTAAAATACATGAAAATTGGTTAAGTATGGAATCACATGGCCATAGCAAGAGGGTACCAAGCCGGCAAGGCATGGCTTGGTACCAAGACATGAAAGGCATGAATTTGGCTAAGTATGAAGCCAACGGGGTCGGCAAGACAGGCTTGGCAGCCAAGCAAAAGCGACAGGGTATCATACCCCTTGGTATCATGACCCCAAGGGGGTATCAAGCCGGTAAGACTGACTTGGTGGCCAGGCAACAGGGGGCCAAGACGGACTTGATAGCCAGACATCAGGGTATCAAGCCAACAAGACAAGAAATTCGACGAAGGCATGGTGGCTAGCTGAGGTGGCCACCCGACTAGGTACCAAACAGCCATGTATGGCCCTTATGAGGTCATATGGAGACAAAGTCCCAAGACGGGCTTGGTAGCACCCTAACAGGGTACCAAGCCGGCAGGGTGTAATTTACCAACTTGATGAGGCTACAAAAACTAAGTATGGATACCAAGCCACCAGGGCTGGCTTGGTAGCGGACTCAGGAGCGGGGAGTCATCAAGCAGTCGAGGGTGAGATCAAGACCTCATCATGGCTCATGGAGGCTAAGGCAGGAGCCTCAACCCCATCCAGTTATGACAAGGCGACAAGGCTCAACACCAACCCGACCCGGCATCGAGGCCATCAAGTACCCACCAACCCCAAGACGGGACAAGGGCCTCAAGGCGACGGTTACCAACTAGTCACCAAGGCGGCGACAAGGACCCCGAGGCGGTTTGGAGCAAGAGGCCAGCTAGCAGTTATCAAGGCGGTTACCAAGGCAGTTACACCTAGTGGCTATAAATAGAAGAAACGAAGAAGAAGTAGGGGTTCCACAACCAACCATTTGACACACTATGTCAAACTTTTATCTTTTCTCTGCAAATTAGCCCTAGCCTTAGTTTTCGGAGCTCTCACTGAACCTCCATAGGAGTAGGTGTAATTAACTTAGCTTGTTTCGAAAAAACCATCAAAAACATCAAACACCCTCGTTCGAACATTGTTCGGAGAGGAGTGAACCGTGTTATTAATCGTTGTTCAAGGAGTCAAAGGTGCATTCATTGTGTTCAAACACCAGTTTTTCCTCGCCGGAAAACAAGAACTCCTATGAAGATTCCTTGCGACTTTGCCTCCATGGCGAAACCTTCATCATCATGTTGCCCTCTTGCAAATTTAGTCTGCTAAGTTGAATAATATTGTAAAAATTATGAAAAGGGAAAATAATGGTGCAAAAATAAAAGCAAAACAGCGTAACTGCTAAGAATAGCGTATAAAATAATCTGATTGCATATACCTGTCAACAATCCGCTGTAGCTAATTGGAAGCCAAAGAATTCAAACAAAAGAATTCAACCGTTCCTCAAAAGGGAACTCCGGGTTCGAGTCCCGGCAGCGGAATATTTTTTTTTTCTCCTATTATTAAATTGAGTTATAGGTATAATATGCCTCTCAATTAAAAGTTAATATTTTCGTATGGCCGGAACTTTAACCAAAATAAACATCCTGGCCCGAACTATACACCAAAATAAACAATTTGGCCAGATCCGACTTTTGACCGTTAACTTGGACGGTCAAACGCGTTGACTAACGGTTCCCTAATTTAAAATAATTCACAATTTCCACACATTCCCTAATTTTAAATTATTATAAATTAAAAAATCATCTAATACCTTAGTTAAACCAAAAATAAAAAAACGAAAAAAATTAAATATTTATCAGATCTTCTGACTTGGCAATGACGTGGCGAGTTGATCGTTAGTCAACGCGTTTGACCGTCCAAGTTAACGGTCAAACATTGTGTTTGACCAAATTGTTTATTTTGGTGCATAGTTCGGGCCAGGATGTTTATTTTGGTCAAAGTTCCGGTCATACGAAAATATTAACCCTTTAATGGCGGACTTCACCTATTCTTTTAATCAACGCCCAACCATTTTTTTACCTGCAATGTTACTCAATAAAAAAATTCAATACTTAAACATAAACCTAATTTCTTTTGTTCCTACATTGTTCCTCTTGAAATTTATCATAAAGCTAATTAATTAGTGGGCTCGACTCATTTCATATTGAGATGCTAATTAATAACTAGTCCTTTTTCCTTCCATTCCAGATGTCCAATAGTTGCGGGCATTCAAAGATAAAATGTGACCCTTTATGAAAAGTTGACAGAATGTAGGGCACATTCATTGATTCTTATTATTATTGTTATTATGTGCCATTCAGAAGTGACAGATCATAACAAATACATACCCATAAAGTGTACGAACTACCCTCCTGTGGGTCTGTTCTAGACCGAGTCAGTAGGCCTTAATTTAGCTGGAGAGATGAATGGTTCATTCCCAATTCGTCCAAACAAAACGAAAACAGAAGTTTATTACGAAGCTAGCAAGTATGGGTACTGGGTAGAGAAATGTTCCTTTCAAGTGAGGGAATGGAGAACAAACAAAAGAAGAAGAATCGAGTGGATCTGTTTTTGCCAATGCATGGCAAGGTTGGTGAGATTAGCCACCTACCCTTTCCCTCCCAATCGGCAGCCATAAAAGAGAAACAATTAGGGTTTGCTACGTGTAAAATGGTATGAGGTATTCCTCGTGAATATAACGCATAAATAAGTTCACGAATGAAACTGCCTTCGATCTATGGGTTTGTCACTAGGCTGAGAGATGCGCACTGGGACTTCAAGTCGTGAACAAAATCACTAGGGGGTGATCGAGATGTTAAATGCGTGAGATTTGGGATGATTTTGCTCTATTTTTGAAAGTGGTCATTTAACACACTCGATTTCTGTTTTGAAGAATTTTTTTTTATCTATATTTGGAATGTCGAACGTAATTATGACATTATTTGTCTATGTTAAGTTTTTCGGACAAGTTAGACAAATCAACGTGTTAAAATCAGTGAAAGTTGACAACGAAAATGTCATCTTAAATTCTCTTATAGGCTAGCAAGATGGGTTCGTTCTAACTCGACAGGAAATCAAAATAAATGTGTCCTATTATATGATATAAGTATATGAATAAATATTTAAAATTTTTAATATTCAAATAGTTCATTCACAAAAGAAAGAAAAAACATATTAATACAAGTTTTCTTTTGTTTAAACGATCATAATATATTTTTCATATATAGAAAGAGTTGTAAAAAACATCAATTGTGAATATTCTTAAGTAATGTATCCAATTAAATTTATTTTACTGTATATAAAACTTCTCGTATCACATAAACGCCAAGTATTCAAATCCTAATTAGTCTACATTTATATGAGGTTAATGATTTTCTTTTTTGAAATATTAGTTGTGTCTCATGACAAAGCACTAGTTACGCCATTGGTCATTAGCTAATAGAAGTTTATGCGGTTGTCACCTTGACAGGAGTAGGTGGCAGGGTGGTTTCTTTGGCCTTGTGCCTCCAACAATGCAAAAAAAAATGTGGTTGTCACCTTTTTCTTATAATTTGTATCTTTTTGCACAACTGTGGACATTGTTTGGCGAAAATTTTATAAGAGACAAACAAAGTGAGTGCTACATTAATTAAATTTTTTTTTTTTTTTGTTAAAATCCAAAATTAAGTTCAGTGACCTGATTTAGTGACCACAAATTTGGTGGCTATTCATCGATTCAGTAATCAATTAAGCTAGCAATGACGTTTAGTGACCACAAAATTGGTGGCTGTTCATCGATTCAGTAATCAATTAAGCTAGCTAGCATTATAACAAAAGGGAAAAGTCGTTCAAGAAAGGAAACTCTTACAAACCCATTTCCTTTTTTTTTTTTTTTTCTTTCTTTAACTGACAAACCCTTTTCCAAGCACAACGAAATTCAATCATTTAATAGCCATACGGCATACATAATTGTCGATCTCTGGTCCGCCAGTAAAAAAAAAAACACAATATTTCTCGCACTCTGTGTTATATTTTTTTTACCGTTTCTATCCAAAAATTTTGGAGGCCAACGTGTAGTTTAGTTTAAGTGGAGAAATTGATTGCTCTCCTGGAAATTTATTGCCACCCTGCTGGCCGTGGATTCAGTTGGTGATGCGGATCTTATCGAAACCCATTGTATTAAAGAGGTCGAGCTTACTTCCAATCAGCCAATTGGGAATTTCCTCCATTATTATTATCTTACCCGATAATTGATTTTCTAAATTAATTATTATTATAACTACTAAAACTCAAAACAACGCGTTTTGGAGTTTTGTTCGTCAAATTCAACACTGGTCGCAGTATATAAAATCATTTGAGTGGTTAAAGTGGTAACTGGTAAGAGATGAGGGCTAGTATGATATACTTTCGAGTTCTATTAGCATAGCTTATATCATTTTCAAGCAAAAATTTGGTGGCCGTAACGGTAGGTTTAAGTTTTTGAACTTTTACAAACAACTTGAGTTATTTGGTTGTCCTAGTTCTCGATATAATATTCGTGTTGTTATTTATCGTGCTTTCAAATTCTAGCTATCTCACAATATACACACAAAAAAACTACTAATACATAAAGATATGATCCAATCTAGAACGCTTGAGGGGGTGTAACTCAATTTATTGGAATATACTAGACCGACACGTTGATAAATAAATACTTTTAGATCTCCCACTCCAAGGAACTCGTCAAATATTCATGAGAGTCGAGATAACTTTCGAAAGTACATATCCGACTAATAACAATAAAAAGGAAATGGGCAATGGTGGAGCAATCGTATAGTCCATGATACGCTGTAGCACTCTCTCAATTTTAATCTGAGATCATAATGTGTATGTTCTTATCTTAATAAGAAAACAACATAAAGTATGGATATTAGCCCCTTTCTCGAAGATATAGGTTTTATCATAGAAAATGTATTCAAAATCATGCTTGAAAACTTATATTTTTACGTTTTTTTTGTTGTTGTCATGAAACGCTTTAATACAAAATCAAACTTTTATCTTATTAGTGTAATAAAAAACACATTTTAAAAATTTACATTTTTTACGTTTCACTCCTAAATTACTAAAACACTTCTACATAAATTAAATCGCACTTTTGGCACCGCGTTACTTTAGTTCGTAGCTACCCAACTGGAAACCGGTACGGGAAAGAAAATGATACATTACAACGTGGCCTACGAAACGTCTACTCGTTTTGTTATCCATGCACGATGCTCTTCTTTGAAAGTTGTGGTTATAAACTCAAACCTCACATGCTCTAATTATTTGCAATGAATGCAAAACAGAAACAGAGGGAGACACGTACGACTAAAGAAAGTGTCATAACTGGGCAACCTATTAGTATGATATTGTCCGTTTTGGGCCAAGCCCGCACGGTTTTACTCTTGGGTATCCTCCTAAAAGGCTTCGTACTAATTGGGCTAGGTGGACACTAATATACAAGAGTCTCTTCCCGTGTATTATCGATGTGGTACTTGGATTGTCCCATAACAATCCTCCCCTCAAGACAATGACCAAATCCGCCAAACAGACGCGAATCATCTTTGACCTGCCAGACAAACGTGGATCTCAAATCCTGAGGTCCACCGAATGAGGGTCCCACCAAATTGTTGTCTACCGCCCCAAATCCGCCGAACCAGGCTCTGATACCACTTGTCGAAACCGGGAAGCTCAATTAGTACGATATTGTCCGCTTTGGGCCAAGCCCACACGGTTTTACTCATGGGTGTTCTCCCCAAAAGGCCTTGCATGTACTAATTAGGTTGGGTGGACACTAATATACAAGAATTTCTTCCCTTATATTACCGTTGTGATACTCGGATGGTTTCATAACAACATAAGAAAAGTAGTGTTGCAGAGAGAGAGGGGCAGCTCATATGTAGTAATTGCTTTGCTTTGCTTTGTCCCGCACTCTCTCTGTACAGGAATGAGTAAGGTCGCGAGGAACATTAACTACATGCATTTCTAGCATATATTACGTATACATTATTTTTGTTTAAATATCTTTTAGCATAGCGTGAGATCCAGGACATAATAATTAATAGAGTATCGGGCTACATTTCATTATAAAATTACATATCGTAAGAAACTATAATAATAATAATTTTCTTTAAAATGTCAATTGTACACGACTGTATTTCAATTAAGTTCATAATGATCCTCCTACACTTACAGTTGCAACCGGTAAAATCAAACATAGTTTCAGAAGCAAATAAACTTACGGATATGACTAATACACTTTTGTCTCCACCTTTATTCAAGCCACTACATCAATTCCTCTCAGTCCATAAAATCTCACGACATTGAAAGAAAGAAACCCGCCGCATGCCCTGGTACTGTACACGCAGACACCTTTTACTGTCCATTGTGACTGAGATTTACTGTTTCAAACTGGCGTGTCCTTCGGTGTGGGCTGGAGTTGCGTGAGGTCTCTTTGACTTCTGACGGGAGTTTGGCAGCTTGGTTGGGGTGGGACTGGTCGTTGGCTTCTGATTGGCCTTCTTTGGGGTCGTTTGGTGGCTCCGACGCTCGTTGGTCATCAGAGATCAATAGGAGGCTTTGGCCCAACCGGGTCCGTAGATCGAGGCTTATTGGGTTGCTTAGCGTGTCCTGTTGGGGAGAGATCGTTGAGTAGTGGGAGATCTAGCGGTCTCGGGGATGTGTGGGTGAGGTGACATGTCTGAACAGTTGAGAGTGGGTCGTTCGAGAGACGGAAAAGGGTTCTTCAGATACAAAGTGAAACCTTGACAGGGCTGGCCTTTTTCTCTGGTGTATGAAAAGACTGCATTTTGGTGTCTCAGGGAGAAGCTGGGAAGTCTTCGCGTTGTTCGACGCAGAGAGAGGCGGGAGAAATAGATAGATGGGTTGATAGTTGATGAGTCTGGGTTTTGGGGAAAGTATTGAAGTGACCGAACTCTGAAGGAACAAATATCGATTTATTTGTGTCCACTCATCCAGCTACCTGATAGACCGTTATTTACACATGTTTTTACCCCCGTTCTTACACCGTTTGAGGTATTGATTCTCGTGTTTTAGGCCGATTTCACGCTAGGTTGTGCTTGTTGGTGATATTTCAGGTCCTAGTACGTGAATGGAGGCTTGGGAGCGAGTATGGGGTCGATTGGACGAAGATCGGACGAATGGCGAGGCTTCAAGGAAGCCGCACGGGCAGACCGGGGCTTCACACGGCCGTGCAAAGTGCAATTGTGGCCGTGTGATTTTTGCCGAGGCCAAACACGGGCAGACTGGAATTCTCACACGGCCGTGCAACCCTGGCCGTGTGAGATGGCTGAAGATCGACTAATTGATGCGCTGCGTTTCGACTCGCACGGCCACTTGGGTGAGTCACACGGCCGTGTGGCCTGCCCGTGTGAGTCGGGAAAGTCTGGTTTTTGAGCCAATTTCGAGCCAAAAGTGGGAGAATCTGATGCAGGGGAACTAGCGGCCAGGATTGAGGAGGCTGTTCAGGTTGGGAGGGAGCTGGCAGCCGAGAGGAAAGAAACCGCCAACTAGCTGGTTTACGTGGAGGAGAAGGAAACATGTTTATTGTTTACGTTGTTTGTTTTGTTTGGGTTTTCCTAGTCATTGTCGGTTATAGTTTAATAAGCATTGTAGGATTGGGTTATTGGGACAATGGCTATTTAAGGCCTTGTCTGCGTTTGTAGAAGATTCATTCTTTTGGCTTCAATAAAATAAACCTATTGGTTTGCACATCTGGTGGATTTCCAGAGTAGTTCTTAAGGAAGCTTGCAGCTGGCAAGCTTGTGTTCTTTCGGATTCGGTGCTAACGAATCTTTGGGGTTTCCGACTGCGTCAGGTGGTATCAGAGCCTGGTTTATCAGACGCATGAACGTGCTAGGGGCGTTGGACAACCCGAATGGCATGACGAGCCATTCGTAAAGACCGTCTTTGCTTTTGAATGCGGTCTTCCATTCATCGCCAGGCCGAATCCGAATCTGGTGGTAGCCACTTCGTAGGTCAATCTTTGTGAAGACTTTGGACCCGGATAACTCATCCAGCATGTCTTCCAGACGGGGAATGGGAAACCTGTACTTGATAGTGATCTTGTTGATGGCCCTGCTGTCGACGCACATGCGCCATTGGTTTCCTTTCTTGGGCACGAGCAACACAGGTACGGCACACGGACTCATACTTTCCCGAATGAATCCCTTCCGCAACAGGTCCTCAATTTGTTCCCGTAATATCTCATTCTCCTTGGGGCTCATACGGTAATGAGTAAGATTTGGTAGGCTGGACCCCGGGATTAAATCGATGTGATGTTGTATATCCCGCATAGGCGGCAAAAGATTGGGGAGCTCATCCGATATCAGTTTCTTAAAATAATTCAGAATGGTCTGTATCTCGTGAGGAATGGCGGTCTCAGACGGTGCGACACTGAGCAACCCCTTCACCACAATTGGATAAATCCATTCTGATTCTTTAAAAGCAGCGCATAGTTCCTGTTCATCCTCCGTCATCACAAGAAAACTTGACTTTGGCTTAACAGGCTGTTTGTGGAATCCTGACACAGGTGTCATAGCTATCTTGTGTGCTCCCCACGTGAACATCATCACATTATCTCGTCCCCTATATGTGATATCATTGTCGTATTGCCATGGCCTTCCCAAGAGGACGTGACAAACGTCCATATTGAGCACATCACACACAACTTCCTCCTTATAATATTTACCAATGGAGATAGGTACTCGACAGGTCCGTGTTACTTTAACCTGTGGACCGTTACTTACCATGCCCAGAGCGTACGGGAACGGATGGGGCTCCATTGGCAGCTCTAAATACGCCACCAGTCGTTGAGAAACCAAGTTTTCGGTACTCCCATTATCGACGATAAGATTGCACAATTTATTACTAATAGAACAATGAGTCCGGAAAAGGTTCTTACGTTGCCCCTCGTCTGTTGATGACAACAAGATTCGGCGTAGAACGATGTTCACTATTTCCTGAGACTCCTCTTCAGCAAACTCCACCCCGGCGTACTCATCACGATCTTCTTCATCCTCGTTCTCCTTAATGCAAGCAGCCATCTCCTCTACCACAGCCGTCGTCCTGCGAGAGGGACAAACTTTCGATCTATGGCCTTGGCCACCACAACGGTAGCACTTATCTCCCCCAGGTTTTGCATATGGGTTCGTAGGTCTCGTGGCAGGGCCTTTGGTCGGGTTGGGATTCCCCGCTCTGGCAGCCCCTGTTGGAGTTGGGTGTGCCTCCCTGGAACTCGAGCTTATCTCCTTGTCGGTGCTCACATCAGGTGTGTTTTGTGGGGGGAATTTGCGAAAGGGGGGGGGGGAATTTCTAGGAGATTTTTCCATTAACTCCGCCTTCAGCGCAAGGGTGGAAGCCTCGGTCACCGTCCAGACTGTCTGCAGCCCAATTTTCTCCTGGATCGATCCCCTTAAGCCATTGATATATCGAGCAACTTTTTGTGCTTCCGTCTCTCCCAACTCGTTGCGTTCTGCATAGCGCAAGAACTCGGTCGTGTATTCAGTAACGCTCCTTCGCCCTTGAACGCAATCGATGTACATTTTGTATAAAATCTGTTCATAATCCTCTGGTAAAAACCGCTCCATCATCAGCTGCTTCATCCTCCGCCACGTTCGGATTGGCGCCTTCCGCTGGCGTTGACGCTGGACAACAAGCTTGTCCCACCATACAGCGGCGGTACTCTTCAAACGGATGGCTACCATCTTAACCTGTTTATTTTCCGGTACCTCCATCACGTCAAAGAATCTATCGACGTCAATTTGCCAGTCGAGGAAGTCTTCTACGCCCATAGTTCCGTAGAACAATGGGATATCAGCCTTGACCCGATAGTCGTTACGATTCTGCCGGTCGTCACCAGCATGGTCCTGGTCTTCATCCTGGACCTCTTCATCCAAACCAGAATCGGAATCAATTTGAACCCCACGTGCCCTCCTGGGACGCTCTTCCCTTTCGACTCTCCTGCCTCTCGCCCCTTCATTGGTTCTTTTGTCGTTGTTTACTTTGATGACATATTAATTTACAGCAAAACAAAGGAAGACCACTTGGAGCATGTTCGACAAGTACTCCAGGCTTTACAAGAGAATGAGCTATATGTTAATTTGAAGAAATGCACGTTCTGCACAAACAAACTTTTGTTCTTGGGCTTTATTGTTGGAGAAGAAGGGATCCAGGTGGACGAAGAAAAAGTAAGCGCCATCCGAGATTGGCCTTCACCCTCGTCTGTTTCGGAAGTTCGGAGTTTCCATGGGCTGGCCACTTTCTACCGAAGGTTTGTACGAGACTTCAGCACTATCACGGCTCCCATCACGGAATGTTTGAAGAAAGGACAATTCCAGTGGGGTCCTGCACAGGAGCGGAGCTTTGCGTTAATCAAGGAGAAGCTTTGCACCGCCCTAGTCCTCGCCTTCCCGGATTTTGATAAAATTTTCCAGGTCGAGTGTGATGCTAGTGGCGTCGGCGTGGGGGCAGTACTCTCACAGGAAAAGCGGCCCGTTGCTTACTTCAGCGAGAAACTGAGTGATGCTAGGCAGAAATGGAGTACCTATGATCAGGAATTTTATGCTGTATTTCGAGCTCTGCGACAATGGGAGCATTACCTGATCCAGCGCGAGTTTATTCTCTTCACCGATCACCTTGCACTGAAGTTTCTCCATAGCCAGAAGATAATTAATAAAATGCATGCTCGCTGGGTGAGTTATCTACAGAAGTTCCCATTCATCATTCAACATCGATCGGGTGTTCAAAATAAGGTGGCGGACGCATTGAGTAGACGAGTTTCTTTATTGGTCACTTTGGCACAGGAAGTCGTGGGTTTTGAATTTCTCAAAGAATTATATGCTTCTGATCCTGAATTCAAGGACATATGGTTTACGTGTTCTCACCAGCATCCACAAGACGACTTCCATGTTAGTGACGGGTTTCTGTTTAAAGGGAATCGGTTATGCATTCCCAGTTCATCGTTACACGAGCAACTCATCCGGGATTTGCATGGCGGTGGGCTTGGTGGTCATTTGGGTCAAGACAAGACCATTTCAAGCTTAGAGGAGCGATTTTTTTGGCCGCATCTCCGTCGCGATGTTGGCTCGATTGTTCGGCGTTGTTATGTATGTCAAGTCTCTAAGGGTCAGTCTCAAAATACTGGTCTTTATCTGCCCCTGCCAGTTCCTGATGATATTTGGCTGGACTTGTCAATGGACTTCGTCCTAGGGTTACCTCGCACCCAGCGTGGCGTTGATTCTGTCTTTGTCGTTGTCGACCGGTTTTCGAAAATGACTCACTTTATCGCTTGTAAGAAGACGGCCGACGCCTCCAACATCGCCAAGCTGTTTTTCAAAGAAGTTGTTCGTCTCCATGGGGTTCCCAAATCTATTACATCGGACCGTGATACTAAGTTTCTCAGCCATTTTTGGCTCACACTATGGCGGATGTTTGGCACTACGCTAAATCGTAGTTCTACAGCTCACCCGCAAACGGATGGGCAAACGGAGGTGACCAATCGAACGCTGGGCAATATGATCCGCAGTATTTGTGGAGACAAGCCCAAGCAGTGGGACTTGGCCTTACCGCAAATCGAATTTGCATACAATAGCGTCGTGCATTCGGCGACAGGTAAATCTCCATTCTCTCTTGTCTACACTACCCCACCGCGTCATGTCGTTGACTTAGTATCACTTCCCAAGCTTCCCGGAGTGAGTTCGGCGGCGGAACATATGGCACATGATGTTATGGCTGTGAAAGATGCCGTTAAAGCCAAGCTAGTGGCCACCGGAGAAAAGAACAAGGCTGTCGTTGATGCTCATCGTCGTGCCAAGGTGTTTGCCGTGGGAGATAAGGTAATGGTTTTTCTACGGAAAGAGAGGTTTCCTGTGGGTTCGTACTCTAAGCTACAACCTCGCAAATATGGTCCTTTTACCGTCCTCAAGAAGATTAACGACAATGCCTACGTCATTGACTTGCCGCCTACTATGAATATCTCTAGCACGTTCAATGTCGCCGACATCTATGAGTTTCATGAGGATACTGTGCTTTATCCTGAGATGAACTCGCGGTCGAGTTCTTTACAGGTGGAGGAGACTGATGCAGGGGAACTAGCGGCCAGGATTGAGGAGGCTGTTCAGGTTGGGAGGGAGCTGGCAGCCGAGAGGAAAGCAACCGCCAACTAGCTGGTTTACGTGGAGGAGAAGGAAACATGTTTATTGTTTATTGTTTACGTTGTTTGTTTTGTTTGGGTTTTCCTAGTCATTGTCGGTTTTAGTTTAATAAGCATTGTAGGATTGGGTTATTGGGACAATGGCTATTTAAGGCCTTGTCTGCGTTTGTAGAAGATTCATTCTTTTGGCTTCAATAAAATAAACCTATTGGTTTGCACATCTGGTGGATTTCCAGAGTAGTTCTTAAGGAAGCTTGCAGCTGGCAAGCTTGTGTTCTTTCGGATTCGGTGCTAACGAATCTTTGGGGTTTCCGACTGCGTCAGAATCGGATTTTCAGAGCAAAAACAGAGCCCTAGAGAGAGAAAGTACGAAGAACACATCCTGGAAGCTATCTTGGAGCTGGGTTTCACCGAATCGAGCTTGGAGATCGTCATAGGAGTGGAAATCATCATCCCGGAGCAGATTTTCCTCATCATTATGAGTATGACTACTCCGATTACTGTTTTCTCTTCTCTCTCTATGGAGTAGAACCCTTCTCTCACTTGGGTATGAAGAACCCTAGTTCCTTGTGTTAGGGATTTGATTGTAATAACTTGGGATGATATTACTGTTTGATTTTAATCGAATGATGCATGTTTATTGAATTGATTGGAGTCTGATCAGCTTTTCTCGAATTCTGCTGCAACCTGAGATAGATAGAATCAGATTAGGTTGTTAGAGCCTCTTCATTCGATAGTAGGAGATTGGCTATACGAGAGTTAGCCAGTTTACTGCTTTGTACTGGAATTCAATTCCAGTAGTGGAGTTCTGTGTTCATAGCCTCAGCTTTCTATCCCGGTGAAGACTAGTCGTCTGCCGGGTAGTTAGACTGAGAGGGCTTGGTCAGCTTAAGAGATTCCAAGCTACTGTCGGAACTTCCGCAGTCTAATCAACAGTGAATCAACCCAGGGGAATTACAATTGGACCTAACTAAGGGGCTAGGGGGACTCAATCCCGAGTGACTCTTTCCTGACTTTGAAAACCGAATTATTACTTGCTTTCCTACTGCTTTTGCTTTAAACAACAATCACTCGAATTAGTTTGCTAGATAATAGATAATCACGGAGTAAGCAGTAGATCTAGACCACGGGTTGATAATTGAACTTGCCTGTTACTGCATTCCTGGACTGCGATTACACTTGGTCGCAGTTTGGTGTTGTGTTTTGGCTTGTCACTACCCTCGCTTCTTTCTTTTTAATATTTTGTCTGAAGGCCAAAACATATGAGCGAATCTCTCTTAAGGTTCTCTCTCTGTCGCTCTCTCTCTTCTCTCCTCTCAACCCCACTATTGCGAGGAGGTCCGTCAGAATCGCCGAGACCGTCGACGGATTGCCGGATTTCCTCTCTCTGATTGATGAGATTCGACGGAGGTCTTGCGGTCGCGACCAGGCGATCCATGCCAAGTATTCTCGTGGAGGAACGCTGATATCTCTCTGTGGGTGCAAGCTTGATGATCGTGGATGAAGAAGACGGAAAGAAGGGTTGCAATATTTTGTTTTTAATAATCTTTTTTCGGGTTTATGAAGGTGAGGGGGGAGTGTGTGCATCCTCAGAGAGATGAAGAAAGGGAAGGGATTTTCCCATGGATATTTTTGGGGGTTTGTTTGCAGATTTAAGAGCCCATCTACTTTCTGTCTTTCTCTGATTTCATTTTTGGAGGATCAAAGAGAGCGGGTCTTCTCTCCACTCTCCTTCTCACACTTATCTCTGCTTCGTTTCTCACATCTCCTTTCCGGAAATCACTAACTTGGAGCGATCAACGGGAGAAGGAGGCCGAGAGAGGACCCAGGGGAGAACCAGATCCGCAAGGTATGTTTTCTCTGTTTAAATTAAATTTTTACTCTCTTTACTTGGATGAGTTCGATCTCTCTTTCTCAACATGTGATTTTTTAATCTCTCTCAGAGGAGTTGATCTGCACTGAGTTCACAGCCAGGGAGGTCATCGAATTCCAGCATGAAACCAGAAATCTAAAGAGATATGGTTTGGATTGTAGATCACCGTTAGAAACGACGCACGGGGGGCGACGAGATCGATCGACGGGAACCAGTTTGTCAACCCTGATAATTTAAGGTGAGAATTTGATTTTCGTCTCTCTCATCCGCGATCTTTAGTTGCATATATTCTTTTAACGCTGGTCTCCGATTTTTCTTCTCCTGTTCATCCACAGTTTCTCCCCTATGAAGGCTCTTGGCAGTTTGTATGCTCAGACAATTAATTTTTCAGGGGAGATTCTTGAGAGATCGATCACCTTCCCAACTCAGATGTGCTCTGATTCTCGGGGTTCTCTCATATCATGATTCTGTTCTTGAAGGTTTGTTTTTATATATATTCTAATTCTCGGATACACAAATCTTTGCAGAAACCAGCTTAACATTGTGTAACAAGTTGCCAGTTTTGTGCTGTCCTGTCAGGAATATGATACCCAGGTTTGATGGTTTTTGTTGTCATATGATTCATCCTCCCTATCTACCATTGATTTGTTCTCTCCATCTCTTTCTCTGTTAAGCATTTGTTCACTTTTGAATAAAATGGCATCAAGGAGTTTACAAGAGTATGACAACTGTAGTTTCTAGGCAAAATCCATCTAAACCACTGGTTACATGGATGGCGATCCGTGATTCGCTGATGGGCTTTCTCGCAGTGCTGAATGAAGCTTCGGTGTTTCAAAATACCAATGATCATTTATGTGTTTCTGCTCTTTTGTTTTTCTTATTTTGCTCTTGATTGTTCCAATGCTTCTCTACTAGAAAATGGTGTTGAAAATTGACATCCACGATCACGTGGAGTAGAAACATTGAAGCCTTTTCCCTAAGTAAGTTTCAGGTTCCGCCTATGTGTTTCCGAATCCTATTAATTTTATTGACGTGCACTTTGATTGTATTCTAAACCCTGATCTTCCAGTATTGTAGTGATTGATTGGATCACGGTGTATATGATAGTGGGGAATCTTACCAAGATCATAGGTTTTAATCCAGTTAAGTGGTTACCTAATGTTATTTATCATTTCTTAAGCTTTGGTGTTGTTGGTCGTTATTTTATTTTTTTAATTTGCGCTTTGCTATGCTAAATAGCAGAAGTTATCTAAATATTTGTTGAACTGCAAACAAACTTATGAGTCTTGGAAGTCCAGTGCTTTGGTGGTTGTTTATTGTCCTCATGTATAATGATGGGTTTCTAGGGATCCCAACGTATAATGTTGTTAAATTACTGTTTTCCAGTTAAGGTGGCTTGGTGATTTACAGTATCAAGTTTTGTCCTTATGAATAGATCCATCTCTTTTGCTTTTCGCTTAGGTCTTACAAGAAGACTCAGGTTAGGTATGAGTGCCCCAAATGTTGAATTTGATTCTATGCCTAATTATGTTTCTTACTAAATTTCATTCTCTTGCTTTATATGCAGCTTATTTTGGAAGATGGATTGTGCCTCTGAGTGAACATTTTGCTGTAGTTCGGAAAGCTTTGAGTTTTTTCATTTTTCAACAATTTTGCATTTAGTGAGCTGATTCTCTCTATAGATATACATTATCTTTAATGTGAATGTTAGGTGTTCCCCACTACTAAAGAATCCATATGATAGCTGTAATATGCTACATGCCCTAATGATGTATTCATTCAAGTTTAAATAGAATGATGTATTCATTCAAGTTTAAATAGCAGTATGAATCTGTTGTATAAATTTGATTTTGTGTTGGATATGCCTGCTTTACTTCTTACAGTCTGGCTTCATCACAAAATCAAATATCTACCATGCTCACCATATGAAACCTCTTGACTGCAACTTGGAGTCCCAAAATATCTAATGAAACTATGCGTGCAGCTTCGAATGCTGCAATTTAATTGTTAGTTCTTGATGTTCTGATCATGGTCATCATCCAGAGTTTAACATGTCCACACATTAATCCACCAAAATGAAAAGTTGGAGCCCAAAGCCGTTTTAAACAAAATGACATGCTAATGGAAATTCCATATAATTGGACTGTATTTCTATTGGAAAACATAGTTGGACTAATGTTGGTGGAATCTTAAGAACAAATAGGCCAATTCTGAGCGTTGCGTTTTAAAAACAAATTGAATTAAGAGTTAACAATTTTGATTCTAAAATATAGCCTGCCACCAAAATTTACGAACTTCTACTTTTCTAATCTATTATCCAAAGCCGTAATTAAGCATAATCGTGTTCAAGGTGAGGATATGCTAACACTTGAAAAAATTGAAATTGCCAAAAATTGATCATTTTAGAGACAAAATTCGTAGACAAAAAAAAACACCATTAAGATTATACTTGAACTACATCGCATGGATTTAGCACAAGTCCCGGCGCAGAGCGCGGGCAATGAAATCCTAGCTACACTCCTAACTACATTTATGTTTATTCTGCAAACCCAGTCAGTCTTTTGCATAATGTTTATTTTGAAACCCCAGTGTCTTATGTTTATTACAACATTTATGTCTATATTTCGAACATCAACGATTATGGTTATAGATTTAATTAAATCACATTGGAATTATAACAGAATTAGTATCCCGCGGCGGAGCGGGGGCGGAATCCTAGTCATGATTAAACTCAACAAGCTGAATGAAACAATATATATATATTAATTACTTTTTTTTTGCCAATTATTAAACAAATAATGAGTTGTAGTATAGTAACAAAATATCCTTATATTACTTGTAGTAGCCTAGTAGGTGTTGTGTACGCATATATATGGGGTATTTTTCTCCCTCCCAAATATTACCCCGGTCTTGTGACATGGGCAATATGACCCGGCTCCGTCTATGGGTTGTGTCGTGGTTACCCCCTGGATCCGCCACTAACACCTCCTATCAAACAAGGACTTCAACTTTGCATATATCTTAATACTATAAGATCAACAAATATAGGATCATCGAAATTTGAAAACAAATGCTCCCAAGTTATCAAAGGCCCTAATACCATGCCGATAAAACAAAACAAAAAAAGTATAGTAATACGAAGAATTTAACTTAGTTTTCGCGAAACCTATAACTAGCTAGTCCACAGACAGCAGAGATAATACTCTTCAAAGTCTCCATGCACAAACCCTACTGTGAAGGCTAGTAAGGCAGGATTAGTCTCAAGTCTCGACTTGGTTAATTATAAATACCCCCATAGCCCACTTATATTATATACAATCAACAAAAACACCTTCACGTTGCATGACTAAGACAAGCACCGATGGAGGCCAGCGCATGCATGCATGTCGATTAAGATACACATTAATGACCTAATCCTTTCACAAAATCCTTTTGCCATGTGGGCATGCTTTCGTCAACTCTAATAATTCTGAATTAATTAACTTTGATGTAGAGCGTCATGGGAACACAAGAGTCAATCACTATTATCCCAAGTGGCCAAATTATTTCTCAACGGTAATCATAAATGACAATAATAAAATAATCCAGGCTGCCAGCTGTACGTTGTGAAATTCATAAAATAAAAAAAAAGGGAATAGAAATGGAGAAGCTGATAAATTCCCCACCAGGCCACCACCGCCGTAGCCGCCGGTGTGTTCCGATAAGAGGATGGGCTGCCCATCCGTACTAATATCCGATCGCCGTGGCTTGCGGCTGTTGGCTGTTCTTCATCATCGCCGCAGTAGTTAGGTTGTGAAGTTGAATATCTTTCCTTTTTATGGTTATGCTATGGATAGGGTTTTTTTTTTTTTTTTTAAATGAATGACATTGACGTTGAAGGGACAATGGATTTTGGTGCTTCGAATTGCCAGATTCATCACACTAATTTGAGTTATAAGATGAGGGTTTTACAATGAATTCGGTGAAATTTTTTAATTTAATTTTTGTTATACATATTGATAAACGAAAAAGATTCATGGATGTCACAGGTGTCGATGCTGCCCCTGTACTGTATAGACTTCGATTTTGCTTGGAATTATGTTCATTTTACTCCTTTTGTGCTTTGTGCACCTGTAAGCTTGAATACTGCAGGTTTGTTTAGGTGTTTCGCAACTAGTTAGAGAGATAATTAGAATATCTTAAATGAAATTACTTTTTCTCTATGTACAGTTGGAAGGTCATGGAATTTGATGCTCCATACGTTTCTCGGGGCGGTGCACTTGTGCACCTCGACATCGAATTATTGTTGCGTACCAAAGTAGCATCCAACTAAGCATCGTACTACCGATTGTCTTGTTGATGGCGCATTCTGTCCCACCTAATGTCGACTGATCCTTTTGAGTATAGCAAACCAACAATGGAGTTGAGATTTTCATAGACTGACTGACCGACCGACCGATCGATCATGTATTTCAATGAATAGTTTATGCCAAGGGATAGTGCAATTGAGACACACGCCCTTCCAAAGTTGTTTATAGCATATGATAAGTTGATGTTTAAGGAATTGTGACTAGGGTAACGATACCATTAAGGGCTTAAATGAAAATTTTATTTAGTCATATTCCCATTTTTATATTTGAAGTTAGAAGTTCAGGCCCTTATTGATGGTAGAGTTGAAATAGAAAAAACAAAAAACAAAAAAAATCCAGCTTGTTTGTTGTCAGTAATTCTGTATCACTCAAAATCAGTAGTTTGGGCCAAGAGGTTAGGCTCCAAGTCACAGACTTGGGCCAACTCTAAAGCCTTATGAGTTTCGGCCACAATCCAGAGCCTAAGACCCTCTCAGCTCCCAAGTATAGCATAGCCCAAATCATAATGGATTGTTGACAGCAACAATGAGACACGAAATATGATACGAAATATGGGTAAATCGCATATTTGGTCACTTGAATTACTAAATCGAGCTATGTTTAGTCATAAAAAAAATTAATATCAATTTTGATCGCTCGAATTACTAAAACAAGTCACATTTAGTCAATTCCCCATTAGTCTCCGTCCAACTCAGATCACTCGAATTACTTTTTTTTTATATGTCACTCGAATTAATGAAGTTGGACAGAAACTAACGAAAGAATGACTAGATGTGGCATGTTTCAATAATTTGAGTGACCAAAATTAATATTAATTTTATCAAAATTTATATTAATTTTTTCTAGTGACTAAACATGTCATGATTTAACTAACATGTCATGATTTAACGATTTAGTAATCTCAGTAAAATGTGACATTTACCCCACGAAATATGTTATCCACAAATTACCAAATCAAGGACTTAGTCAAACTGGTCGAAGTTCAAAACACTGTTGGTAAATACAAGCGTCGTCGACTATGGCATTATCACCCGATTTACAAAGCCGGAAAGCAACCCAAATATAACTCTCAAATTTCAGGCACCGGAGAAACTCAAGCCGCCGGAAAGTTGCACATCGTAGACACGAATGACAGACTACGTTTCATGATAAATAAGAAAGCCGCATTGAACCAACTTCAGTTTCCCCCAAAGCATGAGAGAGCTGTACCAACACTTTCTGTACAAACAAAGGCCATCCAGAAACACTAACCAGCGCCTTCAGAGAAAAAAGGGAGGATTTGCGGACACCTAGTGAGCACTGACGAGAAACGGGTGCTGACAGACTCCGCATTCAATTGTCTCTGAACCTGAGCTGGGGACCTGAACCTGCAATTTTGGTAACAGTGGTGAATTTGCATCAGTAATCGTAATTAACAGAGAACTTGTTGGAGTTACAACGAAGGACACCAAACTCAGGTTTTGGACCTGGAGATGGACGGTGCAAGTAGGGCAAGCGACTTCCCTCATTCGCTTCCCAGATGTTCCATCAGAAGATTTTGATCCCGATGATGTCTTTCGATTCCTCTCCATCTCCTCCTGTCATAATGTTTCATATGCGTTAGCCTGACAATGCAGACAAGTGAAGACTGCAGAAAGAGATGGGATTGTTAGTTTGTTACTCAAATTACCTGAAGTTTCTTAGCGAGGTCCTCATGGCTAATTAATCCTGCAGGTTTACTCGATGCTTCTTTGGCATTGGTCAACCTCTGAGTCACTTCAGCCTGCAAAAACAGAGTTGCGATACCGTAAAGATTCAGCAAAAATTATATGTGCATTCACGAAATACCCCTTTTCAGCACCCTTATAAAAAAAAATACCCCTTTTCACTTTTCAGCACTATATGTCCACAGAGGGTACCAAACAGTTTGGTCAACAACGGAAATATAATCCAAAATAAAAAGGCTGTTGAATATCTTTTCCGGTATCTTCACAGCACCAGAACTTATACAAGCTTGTAGTGCAGATGGCATTTGTGTTATATTTCTTTCCGAAAAAGCATGTATAACATAATAATAATAATAAAAGGGAGAAGGTAAATCAAACTAAACAGGAAGTATGAGCTCAGAAATCACATCTTTCCCTCTCTTCAGAATATTTGTATGTCGTAACATGAGCATCAAAATTTTCACCTATATGCCTAGAAACAAGGACAGAATCAGGGCTAAATGCCTGTGCATATAACTATGACTGATATCTTACACCTATCAAGCTTCATTACCAAAAACATGCCAGACACAGATAACGAAAAGCCACATATCGCTGGGAGTAAGAAAGGTGCAGATTATTGGCAAATCGACAGAACTTACAAGGCACCGGTCACAAACTCTAACTGGCTGTGCATTCTCCTCAGCAGTAAGAGCAATTCTTCCATGTGTACATTTATCACAGAATACATCCCCACAGTTTCTGCAATGGTGCTGTTTAGATGTTCCAAAGAGAACCAGAGTTAGATTCACCACAAGGCATGCATAGGTTGGAAAATGCAAGTTCAACAACCAAGAAGAAGAAAGAAAATCACCCTTCGAATGAATGCATTAAAATCAGTCCCGCATCCTGTACACTTCTTCACAGCTTCATCAGGGACCTAAGGAACACGTACAGGTAAGTAGTCAACTAAGAAATTCGGAACTTCAAGCAAGCAGCCTAACAGATACACTTTTTATTCTGTTTTGGGTGTGGATACTGAGATGTACACATTCTTACCCAATGATCTTTCTCTTCATTAGCAGGCTTTATGAAGTTCATCCAATCACCAAAACCTTTCTTCCTCTCTGCAGTCTGCTCAGACATCTTTGAAAGATCAGAAGCCTTGGGTCTCTCCCCCATTTCCTTCAGCTGCACACATATGTGGCCAAATAATTAACCAGACTACTAAAGAATGCAATAACAAGCAGAAGAAACTTTGTCCATCAATCAAGTGAGACTATATAGTCATGGAAATTGAGCAATGAGCACTGTTGTGAACCAACCTGCACGGTTGCAGCAGTCACTGTGTCAAGAAGTGTATTGGTTGTGTAGCTATTTGATTGCAACCTTATGCGCCTTGGTTCAACATCCACAGAGCTCTTGGACCAAAAGGCAAAAGTTGACGAGTCCATTTTCTTTGGATTAAAGAACGAAACCACAGTAATAAGTCAATATGGCAAAGTTGAAGCTATATTAAGAGATCAATTTTTTTTTTTTTTTAAACAAGCTTCCTTACATCGCATCTGGTGATGTTCTCAAGGGGATAGATTCTGAGTGTCCGACTGGTATTGGGATCTAGCATCTTAATTCCATCCAAACCAATCTGCACGAGAAATACAAAAAGCATGAGCAAAAATGTCTATTCAGAATTAGGGAAACACTCACTAAATTAACTCAAATTAAAAGCAGAAATCTTATTAGATTAGAAGAAGATGAAGACAATTGAACATGCTAGAACTATTTGTTATCACACTGTACAAGTTTCTATGGTAAACAATTTCAAACCTCATCATTAACACATGTACGAAGCATCATACAACACAATATCAAACCACTTGGAAACGAAAATTAATCAGGAATAACATAACCCTGCAAAACAGCAGTAGTTCTCCAGAATACATCATGTTATACTATCCATCAAACTTGTAACAAAGCATAGTGCTTGTACAGCACTTAATTTCATCAATAGAATCGCTCAATTCAATCAGAAAAAAATTGCTCTCTAACCAATGCCCCAGGACCCAAATCATTCATTCGCAATTTTCACACAATTAAAAAGGAGCCTCAATCCTTTCATTCAGCAAGCCACTAAAACTAGCTACTTTAGGACCTCCAGAAGATATGATCTAGCTGACACAACGACCATGAAGCCATTCACATAAAACAAAATCAAATAGAATCACCCTGCATGTTCTGAGCAAGAAAACATTGAACTCCCATAATTCTATGCCGCGGATACTTAACCAAAAGGGCAAACAAAATTGTAATGGAGCTGAAAATAATATGCCATGAACCAAATACCTGCTAATGATGAAAAACTATCCCCATGCATTGAGTAATCCATTGGATAAATAATCTCTATTGTACTACTAGTCGATAGAATATCCAAAAGACACCAACAATATAATACCTGGCAAAGCACATCCATGATGCTCTGGCCTCCACTTTCAGCCAGAAGCTTAACCCTGAACTTCTGCACCCCACCTTTGACATCTTCCTGAGTATCCATCTTAGGCACTGCCCTCACGATCTTAGGAGAATTCAAACCAGAACCCGAACCCAAAGAAGAGTCCTTTGAGCTAGGGACATTAATGGCTCTTCCATAATCATCAAACATACCCCAGGTTGAAGATTTCGGTGCCGTCCCTCTCGCCCCATACGGCTCCACCTTCCCACCTTGATAAGCAAAAACACCATCGCCATATCCACTATCCCGCTCCATTTCGGACCTCCCTTCCGACTTCCTTCCATACGAATCCATCCCCAAATCAGACCGACTCCGATTATAGATCCCATACTTATCGTCAAGATACCCAACGCCCTGATCAAACTTGGGCGAATTCTCATATTGGCTATCGTACACAGGCGGAACAGACGATCCTACCGAATTAAGAGAGCCATAGGACATATAGGGCGCGCCGGCAATCGGATTAGAGGCAGGCGGTGGCGGGGGAGGGGCAGCCGCATAGCTGGCACCATGCGTCTGATGGTGATCGAACGGCGGGAAGTACGATTGCTCCGGGGGATGCTGTTGCTGGTATGCAGATCCATGCGAGTCGTAAGGCGGGAACGCCGGCTGCTGAGCTGACGGCGGAGGCGGTGGGTTGAACGAGGATTGGGAATTCAACGGAGCTGAAGCCGGTTGGGAGTACGAGGGAGCTGCGGGTGGGTGGAGGGCGGGATCGGGATTGGAAGAGTAAGGAGGCGGAGGAGGGTAAGATTGAGGAGGATAGGCCGCAGAGTAATCGGAGGGAGGGTAGCTGGTGGAGAACGGCGGCGCCGACGCCGTCTGGTGATGATCGATCGGATTAGGATTGGGATCGGGATTAGGGTTTTGGAAGGTGGGGAACTGGTAGTAGGAAGCGTAATCGCCCTGGTGCATCGCTGATTCTTCGAATTGCAGAGATCGGAAGATTGGCAATTGGAGAACTCCTGCTATTAGCTTTCTCTTGGCTTCCACGAGACGATGACGAGGGAATTGGAGAAAAGGAGGGAATGGACAATGGAGGATCAGTTGGTGTTCGGGAAGAATCGATTGCGTGCAGATGACAACACGGTGAGGTTCGAGGATCCTGCTCAACGGTTGCGCCACGTCACCTTAACTTCTTTTTTCACGATAATTTCTTTTCCTTTTTAACTAGTGACGGGCCCGGCCAGTTGGCCGGATTTAGATGCCAATCACATTAATAATAGTGATAATTTGTATTCGAGTACGTATTGGTATAAGAAAATATTAATTCTTCAAATACTCTAAACATTCGAATCGATTTGGATAATAAGAGAACCCAATTATTAAAACAATTCCTTCAAAAAAAAATATTAAAACAATTCAACAATTCAAAAGGATGAACACCATACTGTTTTTCGACATAGTAATAACTAATCGTCTAAAATTCTTTTACGAAAATGAAAGAAAACCACCATGCAAGGGAACTAACTCCCAAATAAATATCAATTAAAATGAACCTTCTATTTACTTCTCATCGTCAAAGATTACTACTTGTTTTCTTTTTGGCTTGTTTGCATTTCCTCCTGCATGAGCAACAAACTCATCGTCACCATTGGTAATCTCTTCATATCCATTAGTGACACATCTATCTCCAATATCAATTGACTCTTCCTTCTTTTCTTGGATTTCAGTTCTCTCTTCCTTGTTTTCCTTCATTTCATTAAGCACAAAAATCGAATTTAAAATATATTTACAAATAGAAATCATCTTTTCATCGAAGTAGAATTTGCACCGTCCAAGTTACGAATATTATCCTGCATTTGTTCTTCCTCATGAACAATGTTCTTCTTCTAAACATCATCATCATCTCTAGCACCAGATGTATTACCATTTACCTCCACCTAATTGATTATCATTTTTTTGCAAATATAATTTACCTCGATCAAGTCATGAAGATCGCCGGTCGGTTGGTCTTCCTCCTCCTTCCCTATCTTGAAAATTGTATACTCAATGATTGGATTAGCGATGTTGTAATATGTGAGCTTGATGTCGAACTCTAACGTCATTCCCTCAATTTGTAGGAGATGAGTAGATGGTGGTTCTCTAATTCAATCGTTGTATTGGAATAGCATTTCAACTGACATTCCAAAAAATCGAGTTCCCACACTATCCATAACACCAAAGTCAGCTTCTCCTGTATTGTTGACAACTCGAAGGTTGACCTTGATCTGTATAACAATGATAATGACATAAAAAAAAAATGTTGAAGTACACGTAAAATTTTTGTAGGTGGCGAAGACAAAATATTGTTCGCATATTAATTTTTTAATTTATGAAACCAATCTCATGATATCTGTTTACATTATCTCTATTTAATTTAAAATTGTAATATATACGTAAGTTCTCTGCTTGTATCAGTACCATGTATTGTTATACCTCAAAATTATTCCATTAGTACATCCCTTCAAAACATACATAGGTAAAGGAAAGTGCACGCCAATCGAGCATTGCTAATTGTTACTAAGGCACCAATCTCCTGGATTTTCTTTATATTAACAATATTTTATTTTATATTATACTATGTATGTAGTTGAACTTTGGGCCATGCATTGCTAATTATTAAGAAAATGTTATATTTTGTGCATTAGTAACATAATATATGCATTCATCGAAAAATAATATAAATTATATTTGTTAGCTGAATTACCTTGTTGTCATTTGTAATGTGTTTGTACAATTCCCACAGAAGTACTCGTTGGAGTCTTCTTCGAGTTTTTGTGGACAGATTTTGCGGTCAGCATAGCACCACCCATTCTTAACCTTGATAACTTTGCATTTGACAGAATACATATTTTCCTACATATCACAAAAATTGTTAGTATTTGATAGTATCGAAAAATGTTTTGAGCATATACCATTAGTTGTACATGGATTTTTAGGTACTTGAATGCCACATGGACCATGAAACATCAATTTTGCGATTGCTTCATAACATTCGCGATCTGCTTTAGGATCTGAGATTTTAACAGATATAACTGAATCTATTTCTGAAGAACTATATAATTTATCTTCAGCGGCTAGGAAAACTAATAAATGAGCATGAGGTAGACCACATTTTTTAAATTCGATAGCCTTACATCTGCAACAAAAAAAATCATAATAGTTAAAATTGTAAAGTAATAGTTAGCTAACAAATAACGAACTATGGATGCTTAAAGTAAAACTATTGAATCTAACTTACATACACATGTTTTCCCAAAAAAAATTATTCTCCAGAATCTCCTTTGGCAACTGATGTAGATTCAGTTTGAAAACTCGTGCGAGGACAAAACTCTATTAGGATCTTTCCTAGTAGTAGTTCTTATGAAATCAAGCATGTATTGGATCTCAGGCCAAGCAGGAATATTACATGTAAATGTAATGAAAAGATCTGAATGTCTTGCCCATCTACAAATGGCCATAACATCCTGGAAACTTTCATACTTATATCGAGGACTACATGCATACGATGAAGCTAAAATCACATGCTTTCCACTTAAACTGGTATCTTAATCACCTCTCAAGTAAGAATCCAAAAGACCTTGGTAGTAATTTTGTCACAACTTTGTTTGATTGTTTTTAATCCAATTCAAACGCTCTGCCCCAACCAATGCATATGCATTAACAACATATTGTGGGAACAACTTTGCACACAATAGCAATGCGTTTAATTCTTCCAGTCTTGTTTGGAGTCTATAACTGTAAAAATCACCTTGGGCTACATTCTTCTCAATGTATCCATTTGCATCCTCCATGCCAGAATATGGAATGTTTGGATGCCAACCAACCTCACCATGTGGAAATAATATGAGTTTGACTGGGATGATATATACTAATTTCTTCCAATGCATGACTTTGATACTGGACAACAATATCATGAGAAAATGTTTGTTGTCTAGTTCATCTACAATTAAAGCAGCGACCTCATTTGTAGATGGAAAATCATATTCTCTGTCATCCCCTTCTCTTTTAGCAAGTAACTTAATTTCTAGTTGTTGAATAATGTTATCATTCAGTCTATCCCTTATAGATTGAAATGTCTTTACTAAGATATTAATTTAATCTAATATCACCTACAATTGTTGAATAATTGAATAGTGCAAAGGATTTGAAGTTGGATTCGTGAATAAAAAATATAACATGTTTTGCAGTTCATTAGCAGTGTCATGGATGCAGAGTTAAGAAAATTTTAGTCTATTGCTTACAGTAGGTATCAGGCTACCGATTCGATGATATACTTGTCCTCCAATTGGATAAGCATATACTCGTCGTCCATCATTTATAGATCGGTTCAGTTTACCTTTAATAGCAGTTAATGCGAAACTCCATTATAACCTCGGATATGTAAAATAAGAAATCATAGCATCTAACACATAATTTGATAACATATAAATAGAAAACAAACATGAAAATAATGAATTGCCAGTATGAATGTTGATAATTTTTCCATATATACGTTTTTGCCTTATATAAAGAGCATGTTTTCTTCTTGCTAATTTAGTCAATGATTAATCAACTCTCAACTCTAACTTATGTGCATCAATTTCTGAAAATTCAAAATGGATAATGGTAGTTTGTAAGATCAAGCAGTGTCAAATATAGTTAGAGAGATAATAATCAATTAATGATTCATCAATATTCATACCATAAGAAATTTTATTTTGCAATTCAGATAGAGACTGATTAGAATCCATCACATTATCTGGTGGTATAAAAATTGCTCTCTTTTTTCCTGAATAACGCTTGGTACAGACCCACATTAAATTGTAAGATGTATACAATTATGCTAATAAAAATATCTGTACTTACATTCAATTTTTAACAAACGAATGGAAGCATGATTTGCTTGTTTGAATGACTTTCCACGTGAAGTATTTCTTTAAGGCATAGAACTACAAAAAAGTAGCGTTCAAAAATTGTTGTAATAATGGTAAGTAGTATATATATCCTAATGTAATTGCCCTGTGTCCCTTTATAAAAATAAAAAAGCAAGATATATTATAAAAGCTTTATTTACATTAAATTTCACACGTTGTAGACTGAGTTGAGAATCTAATAAAAAAAGAGCAAGATATATTATAAAAGCTTTATTTACATTAGATTTCACATGTTGTAGGCTAAGTTGAGAATCTAAAAAAAAGTAGTGTGCCTGTCTAGGAAGAACCGAACGGTGGGGAAGAAGAAAACTATTATAATCTAACACTAATTATTAATCAATTTTTTTTGTGCATTCTTTTTAATTAGTCAAACTTATTGAATTACTAATAATTAGCTAAATGTTAAATTTCAATTAGATTTGTTGTTAGTAATATTAATTTGGTGACAGGATAGTGACTTAAAGTTACATATGAAGGTCAACATTTTAAAACTTTAATTATTTTAATAAATAAAAAAATTACAATATTATTAACAATAACAAAAATATAACTAATATTTTGATACATTATAAAATATTTGTCTAATAATTAATAATTCAACCTCTCATGTAGAATGAGCCCACATAAATTAAAGCCCCATACATATACCATCTGACATGTACTTTCCAAGCCCTTTTTTTTGCCTTCCATAAGCCATGTGAATTAAAATACCCGCGTAAAGTAAAACCTTTTTTTATTATCTTGGCCCATATAAAATTAATTTTTTTAACTGACCCATGTGAATTAACCATTACAATAAAGCCCACAATAGCGTCATTCCATATTTGCTATGTGGCCCATGTCAATTAATAATTTTTTTGGACCCAAATGCCCCTCCGTGCTCTGCGCAGGAGGCTGGGAAAATTGATTTAATGGGGTTCTAGAGCAGAACCTCTATATAGATTTGGTTAGACTACGAGATGTGTTTCCGGGTGTAGACCATGGGCCGTGGTTCTTTTGGATCACGAGTGTGGCCCAATACTGATATCAGAAATTGGTTTTCTATTTAACCCAAGGAAGACTACTCGGCCCACGATCAGCCATTTATCTGGTCTTAGACGGGATCGGTTAGCTTGTTAACTCCTCTATAGGTTAGAAAAATGACACCATCTAATTAAATTTATGTTGCATTTAATAATTTTTAAAAATTAAAAATTAATATTAATTGCATTCCTTTTTTTAAACTATCATTGTACTGATACAATTATCATCGCAACTGTACACTGAACACATATTAATTACATTCCTTTTTTTGAACTACCATTGCACATTTGCACTGGTAGAACTACCATTGTACAGAAAAAGATAAGTAATTAATATGAGTTTTTAATTCAGACGGATTATTAAATACAACACAAATCAATTACCTTAAAATCCTATAATTAATAGAGGGTGTTATTTTTCCAACCCCTTTAGGGGTAGTCATGCTATCTCGCCCCGGTCTTAGACTCTTAGTGTGACAAAAATAAATACGTTTGACGGTTAATTATTCACGTCAAAAACCAAAAGTCATATATTTTCTTTTGTGAGAGAATGATCCAAAATGAGGAGTACATTTTGTGAAGTTATCGTATTGCATCTATTTTTTTCAACATAATGGAAGTTGAAAATAGAACGAAATGAATTAGGATAAAGAGTTATATTAGTATTGCCATTATACACTCCCTAAAAAAAAAGTATTGTGATTATACACAATTCAATTCCTTCTTTTTCTTTCTCGTTGCTGACCCTAAAGTTCGAGTATAAGACAATCAGTATAAAAACCGTGTAGTAATACGGTAATATTCACACATGAAAATTCTTATTGTGATTTTACTAATTCAATTGTTCAACCAAATCAGTTTTGGCAAACTTTCACGGTTCCTATTTAGCTGCATTTACATGAACTTCCTAAACAATTTTTATGGAAAATGCCCCCAATTAACTGTCGGAGAATTGTTTTGGCTCCTTTCCTCGTCATCTTAATTTGGTTAGAATCTTCAGCAAATCGTACCCTTTTTTAGACTATTAAAGAGAGGAAATAGGAGACCTACTTATCCTAATTAGAAAACTAAAGGAAATTAATTCCATCCAGAACTATAAATGTGTCAGCATTTAGTAAAACAATATCCCCATAATATTTAGTTTCCATCCTCCCATCGTCCTGAATTCGTCTATTCCGCAAGCAGTCCACGTACTTCCAATACAAAGAAAGATTACCAACTCAAAGACTAAACAGTAAAACGTCCTATAAAGGAAGGAAAAAACAATTCAACTTTCCATCCCCATTTTCCTCGTAAATAATCTTCCATATCAATCCTCCAATTCTCCAGTATATATATATATATATATATATATATACTCACAATCAAATCAAACAAGAACACAGACTAATTAAGCTCCAAAACAACAATGGCGATCCCAAAACCCACATTGGTTCTGTCACTCTTGGCACTTTTGTTCTCGATAGCTTCCCTCTCGGCCCACGCCGGCGTCAGCATCCGGCTGGCCGGTCCAGACATCGCCGCCATATGCGACAAGAGCCTCGACCGCCAGTTCTGCCTCAACTACCTGCAATCCACCCCCGGAATCTCCGCCGCCGATCTCAAGGGCTCCGGCCTCATCGTCCTCAACTCCGCACGTGCCGAAGCGTCCGGCACCGAGAGCTACGTCAAGGGCCTGCTGGCGAAGGCCGCGGGCTCCAAACAGAAGGAGGCGTACAAGACGTGCCTGAGCAACTACGACGACGCCGTCGGCAACATCGAGGCGGCGAGGGAGTCGATGAGCGGCGGCGACTACAACGGGGCCAACATCCAGGCGTCGGCGGCGCAGGAGAACGCCGACACGTGCGACGAGGGGGTGAAGGGGACGGAGCTGTCGGGGAAGAATCAGCATCTCGTTAAGGTTCTGGGGATCGTTTTGATCATTGCCAATAGGTTGCTGGGAGGTTGATTCTGCGTTTTGTTGTGGTTTGGAATTTTGTTCTTGATTTTGTTTTTTCGTAGAGTAATAATGGGACACAAATTTGCCGGGGATTTCTAGTGTTTTGTTGCATATGTAGATTTATTTACAGTGATTGGTATTTGTTCATAGCAAATTAGTATGAGATTGATTGGCTTGATCTCCATTCCATGATGGCGGTTAATTGACGGCAATTAATTAGTATGCCTTAATCAAGTGGTGCCTGATCATGAAGGTAATTAGGGAGTAGATTAATTTTGGACCATGATAGTTCGCGACTTATTAACTACTCTTAGGTGAATACTCGTCTACAGACTACAAAAGGTGGTTATGGAGTAGGATTGATTGCACCGCAATTAAATTGGTCCAAAACATACTAAACAAACGGCTGGTCATTTTTAGTGATGGCAATTTGAGCCTGTAAAGAACGTAAATGAGGAAAAGAAAAACACGACACAAGGATTACGTGGTTCATCTCATTCGATGTGAATGAGCTTACTCCGTGGAGAAGTTATGATATCTCTGCTTACTTCACTCTCTTGGTACTGCCGATTACATCATACAATTTATATAACTCTAATCAACTAACTCCTAGGGTTACACGAGTTGTGAGCCTAGGGAAAAGACACTAACACCCTTACTTAGCTAGACGGTTACGTACTATAGAATAAGGAGTCACTATACTCCCCCACAAGCTTAGACATGCAGGTTACAAATGCCCAGTTTGGAAAGAAGCATATGAAACCGATCACCGCCTAGACCTTTGGTAAACAAATCCGCCAGTTGAAATTCAGAAGAAATCTTCTGCGGGAGGATCTCATTGGATGTGACCTGATCGCGAACAAAATAACAATCCATCTCCACATGTTTAATTCGCTCATGAAAGATCGTGTTAGCAGCAATGTGCAAAGCTGCCTGATTATCACAGTAAAGAACAGTAGGACGAGGAGACAACACCCCAAGATTACTTAAGAGAGCACGCAACCAAATAACTTCACTAACAGCCCCAGTCATGGCTCTATACTCATCCTCTACAGACGAACGGGAAACAACAACCTGTTTCTTGGTGCGCCAAGAGACGGGCGCAGAACCCAGAGTGACAAAATAACCAGATGTGGAACAACGGGTGGATTGGCAACCACCCCAATCAGCATCGCAGTAAGCAGTAAGCTGCAGAGTACCACTGTATGGAAAAAGAATCCCTTGACCCGGAGCTGTTTTGAGATACCGAAGAACGCGCTCCGCCCCAGCAACATGAGCAGAAGTGGAACATGAACATAACGGCTGAGAATATTGATTGCATAAACAATATCCGACCGTGTGACTGTAAGATACTAAAGTCGGCCAACCAAGCGACGATAGGCCGCGGCTTCCTCAACAGAGACCAACGCGGAATCCTCAGAAGGCCGAGTCAGAGTGTGTTGCTGCTTAATCAAAAACACACTGGGACGACTGCCAATGAGACCACTGTCGCGCAATAGATCCATTGTATACTTGCGCTGACAGAGAGCAATCCCAGTACTGGACCGAGCCACCTAGATGCCTAAGAAATACTTGAGTGGACCCAAGTTCTTGATGCCAAATTGTTGATAAAGAGTATCCTTGACCAGCTGAATGAAACTCATATCATCACCTGCGAGAATTACATCATCAACATATATGAGAGCAACCACATAGGAACCATGATGACGCCGAACAAAGAGAGAATAGTCAGCTCGAGAACGTTGAAACCCAAGCTGCGTCAACTTAGTCGAAAACTTCGCATACCAATTTCGTGAGGCTTGCCTAAGCCCATAAATGGATTTGTGAAGGCGACAAACCCTTGTGTCATCGGGAGCACTAAAACCCGGGGGTATCTACATATACACCTCTTTGTCAAGATTGCCATGGAGAAAGGCATTATTGACGTCTAACTGATGAACCGCCCAGCCACGGACAGCAGCGACAACGAGCAGACATCGAACGCTCACTAACTTAGCAACCAACGCAAATTTTTCATGGTAATCGATCCCTTCAGTCTGAGTAAAGACCTTGGCGATCAGTCTGGCCTTGTACCGATCAATGGTGCCATCAGGGTTGAACTTGAGTTTATACACCCACTTCGAGGCCACAACTCGCTTGCCAGGAGGGAGACTAACCAAGGTCCAAGTACTGTTGCCCACAAGTGCGTCGATCTCATGCTGCATGGCTATACGCCACTCTTCATACTTCACAACATCATTGAAGTGAGTGGGTCCGACATGACTGGAAATGGTGGCCAAGAAACTACGGTGTCCCACCGAAAAACGCTGATAATCAACATATTGCGCCATCGGGTAGGGAATGTTAGAGGGAGGCAGCTCGACGTCAAACGCATCAAAAAGACGAGGGACCTTGCGCGTCGGTCACTTTTGCGAGCGCCAGCATTAGCAGGCCGCACATGTGATGCAGATGGGGAGGTAGCCAGCTGCGGCACAGGAAGCGCCAAGCTGGATTGGTCTTCGCTTGAGGATGACGCGGGCGGAGCTTATGAAGGCCCGTGTGAGGACGACGTTGCATGGTCATGCAAAAGGGAGGTCATTTCTTCATCAAGAGGAACTGGTGGAGTAGCAGGAGGACGAGACTCAACAGGGGCTGCCTCACAAAATGGGAAGACATCTCCGACAAAGTGAACATCTCTGGACATGTAAAAGGTCCTAGATGAAAGATCAAAAAGTCCATAGACCTTTTGTGAGGCTGGATAACCCATGAAGACCGACCGCCTTCCTCGTTCACCAAACTTGGAAACACCGTTATGCGTGTCCTTCCCGTAGGCCAAACATCCAAGAACATGAAGGTGAGTATAAGAGGGCTCCTTGCCCAATAAAACCTCATAAGGTGTTCGACCACGAAGAACTTGGGACGACATTCTGTTAATGAGATACGTGGCAGTCAGAATGCACTCTCCCCAGAAAGTCAAAGGAAGATTAGCACGAAACCACAAGGCTCGAGCTGTTTCAAGCAAATTTTGACGCTTTCGCTCCACTACCCCATTCTGTTGAGGCGTATCGGTACATGATGTCTGCAGCAGAATACCCTGATCCTCGTAGAAAACTCACAAACCAACTGTCTGAAATTCCAAGTCATTATCAGCCTGAATCCCTGCCACCTGTTTCCCAAACTGAGTTCTAACCATATTGACAAACATTTTCAAATACCCTTCCACATCCGACTTGTGGGACATCAAATATACCCAAGTTGCTCTGCTAAAATCATCGACAATTGTGAGGAAATAGCGAGCTGCATTATGAGTTGGAGTCTTAAATCCACCCCATATATCAACATGAATGAGTTCAAAACAATGACCAGTCTTAATTGAATTCTTAGGGAATGGTAAACACGTCTGTTTAGCTCGTATACAAGAGTTACAAACACTACTCTCGCACTTATTCTAAACTGAACGAAATAAACAAGGAGTCTTCTTTTGCGACGGATGACCCAACCGCGCGTGCCACAGCTCCCCCATTCCCTTATCGCCACTGGCTGTCAAGGAAAGCGAGCGTTGGGTGCCAAAGAGCTGTAGATAATACAGGCTGTCACGAAGTTGTCCCGTCGCAATCGTCTTCCTGGAGTGTAAGTCCTGAATGACGCAAAAGTCCCACAAGAATGTTAAGGCAACATCAAAATCTTGAGTGAATCTGCTGACTGACAACAGGTTGCATTTAAACAACGGAAGACTGAGTATACGACTAAGGTTCATCTCATTAGACAAACTGGCTTCACCAATTTTCTTAACTGCTCGACTGTCCTCATTCGGTATACTAATGGGAAAGTACCCTGAGACATCAACCAAGTTCTCTAACACTGGTTCATCATTCGTTATGTACTCATTGCATCCCGAATCAATGATCCATTCAGACCCGCCTAAGAGATTACTTGCCATATGAACCTGAGGCTCGGATGAGGAAGCATGTTGCTAATGTCCACTCGTTTGATTGGGGAAGGCTAGGAGCTGCTGAACTTGCTCGTGATTCAACCCAGGAATGGAAACTCTCGTCCCAATGGATGACTGCGCCGCACGGTGTTTGATGGGTCGAGACTTCTCTCGATCTGTGCGCTCCTTCTCTGTCGAACGTGGCATGCGCTCCGACCATCCAATCAGCTCGTAGCAACTCTCTCGCGTGTGCCCTTTCTTTTGGGAATGAGAACACCGAGGAATCTCCTTTTGTTCTGTGCCCCAAACCTTCTCTTCCCTTCTATTCAGGTCCATGGTCAGACGATCATGATTGGCTTGGAACCCAGCTGTATCCACTTGCGGACGGCGGCTTGCCGTAATCTGTTTATGCTGCTCCTCTGTAGCTACCGGCATGTACGCCTCAGCAAGTGGTGGTGTAGGTTTCATAGATAAAATCTGTGTTTTCACAGTGGCAAAATCATCACCAAGTCCCATGAGAAAATCAAATAATCTGTCATTCCCGAGATTGCTTACCACCTTCTTCTCAACTCCACATGTGCATAGACCACACGTACTGTTAAATACCCGTGTCTTATCCCATTCCACTTATACTGTGTTCGAGTGAAACTTATTCAATTCTAGATGCAGAGGAATTGGTTCGACTAAACAAGACAATTCTCTAACACTTCTATTTCAATCGAAGAAGAAAGCAGAAAAGCGAAAGGAGCAGAAGGCAAACAAACAACGAGCTACGCCCAGATTGCGCGGAGTTCCTGGCAGAAGCCCCAACTCCACGAATCCAGACACAGAACTTAAGAACCCAACCCAACTATCCCAAGAACTAACCAGTTCTTCCTGATAGCGGAAATCGTTGCCTTCTCCTTCAGTCTTGTGCCATTTTTAGAGATCTTCGGCATGCATCTTCGACCTGTCTCTCTCTTCATGAATGTGAAGACCGTTGGACAGAGTCTTCGGGGAGAAATGATTTTGATGGAGAATGTCTGGGAAGTTGATGTTCCAGGAAGCTTTGATAGCTAGGGATTTTGGGAATGAAGGTGAAGACGCTCAAGTAATCTCGACAGAATGGACTCTTTAGACTCGATTGTGAGTGGGCTTTGATATGTTCGACGAGATGCAGTGGGCCGAGGCCCAACAATCTCCCCCTGCGTTCGAGCTTTCATTCCTGTTGACAGCAACATAAGATATCAAAGCATTGAGTGCATGATCTTCCTCACAAAAGTGCAGAGAATCAATGAACATGAAACTTTTAACTTGAGTAATAAGACTGATGACCATTGTTCAATCGTGCTGCAGTAAAGATGGTTTGATATTCTTCATTAAGAGGGTTTACAAATAGATAGACACCACTTATTGACCCTTATGGTCAAGGTAAATTTTTATTTATAGAGAACAACCAGCATCGATAGACTAGTTCAAGTAACACACTTAGACCATTATGGTCTTATTCAGCTAAAGACATATTCACCAGGTCATTTATTTGAAGACACAAGGTTTTTAGCAAGCATCAGGGGCAGGACTGTTTTTCTTTTGGCTCCCCCTGAGTCCCAGCCACATCTTCCATCATGTTGTCCTCCTGAGTTCCAGCAGCCTCCTCCATTATTCCATCAGCTCCTTCCATCATTTCTCTTTCCAGATCTGCAGCAAACAGTCTGATGTCTTTCTCAGACACTGTTTCTGGTTCGAGTTCAGCTTCTTCCTCTTCAAAGGAAATTATCAGGTTCTTTCGAATAGACGAGTCAGAATTTTCAAGATTCAGGGTTTTAGACTTGTTTTTTATTGGCCTAGCATTTGCTGGGTCCAGGGATCCTCCCCCTTTCGAATGCCGAGGCTCAATACCTAGATGGTTGAGGACAGTGGTGGCAGGGACATAAACGGATGTATCAACAGATGAGTAACCATCCAGTGATATACCAAGATTGGCCAGAAGAAGGGTGATTAACCCCCCATAGGGAAGACGACCATCAAGATGAGCATCAGCATTTCGAACTATGGAGCCAAAAAGGAGTTGAGTGTAGTCCATTTTTCTCCCAGTCAGTGCATTTGAGAGCACCCAGAGATCGAGTTTTGTGACAATGTTAAGACCATGGGTACGAGGCAGAAAGAGGTGAGTGATGACATAGTGCAGGGTGCGAAGAGTGGGGTTGAGATCAGCAGTGGTGATGACTTCATTGCTAGTGACTCGACGCTGAGTCACGCGGGAGTATTCTATTTCATAATCAGAATCATAGAAGAGGAACTCATCCTCGTGTGCCAGAGGAAGTGGTCCTCCTGTAGGAAGGTTGAGCAGAATTCCAATTGCCTAAGCCGTGAGTGAAATTAAATCACCATTCACAAGAGTGGTAAGCTTTGTGGTGATGATGCCTTGACAGTCAAGGTTGGCATAGAAGTTTTTGACTGGCAGTGGACAGGCAGGAAGAGAAGGATAGTGGAGAAGAAATTCCCATCCTAGGTTTCGAATGAATGGAGCAATGTCTATCCCTAGAGCTTTGAATTCATAGAGATCAAGGGTGATAGGATCAGAGAGGCGGCGGGAAGCAAAGAATTCTTTGAACCTATGATGATTGAATTCAATAGGTTCTGTAAAGGTCTTCCCAACATAGGTGATAATGGCACCAGGGATGTTGGTGGATGTGAATAGCTCGGTCATGTTGGGGGGATTTAGTAGAGAGGACTAAAGAGTGGGTTGATTGACAACGATGGGGGGATATTTATACTAAACACAGGGGAATACCAAGAGCTACAGCAATAAAGAACAAACACCACAGAGCACAAGCAGTCAAACAGTTTTTTTTTTGTTTAAATCAAAGCATTGGAATTTTGACCTTTATATTCATGAATAATCACACAAGCAGCATAGGAAATATAAGTAAGGTAAGTGCATAAATTAAATAGGAAGATAAGGAGAGTTCAGAACCTGGTTAATGCCCACTTTGAATCGAGTGAAGAGATCTGAGACCAAGTTCATCACAGAGTCTAATAAACCTTTCAGAGGAGAGAGCTTTTGTGAAAATATCAGCTAATTGAAATTCAGTGGATATAAAATTCAATTCAATTAGACCAGCTTGAATTAAGTCTCTAATAAAATGATGCTTGACTTCGATATGTTTAGTTCTGCTATGATGCACTGGATTTTTTGACATGCAAATGGCACTTGTATTGTCACACGGGATAGGTACATTGTCAAAGTTAATACCATAGTCAGCAAGTTGAGACCTTAGCCACAAGATTTGAGTGCAACAACTACCAGCAGCAACATATTCTGCTTCAACAGTTGAAAGGGCTACAGACCCTTGTTTTTTACTTGACCAAGAAACTAAAGATCCCCCAAAAATTTGACATGTTCCACTAGTACTTTTTCTGTCAGTCATGCTGCCAGCAAAGTCTGAGTCAGAGTAACCTATTAAAGATAACTCTTCTGATTTAGCATACCATAAACCAAGATCCTGAGTACCTTTAAGGTATCTAAATATTCTTTTGACTGCAGTAAGGTGACTCTCTTTAGGTTGACTTTGGAATCTAGCACATAGGCATACACTGAAGTGAATATCAGGCCTACTAGCAGTTAGATAAAGTAGAGACCCTATCATCCCCCTATACCTTTTTTCACAAACTTGATTTCCATCTATATCATGATCGAGATGCAAGTTAGATGCAATAGGAGTTTTACATGTACTGACATTCATCAAGTTGAATTTGGTTAACATTGAATTCAAATATTTAGTTTGATGAATAAATATTCCAGAATCAGTTTGATGAATCTGAAGTCCTAGGAAGAAGGTCAATTCTCCCATGAGACTCATTTCAAATTGATCCTTCATGACAGAGCAAAATTCATCACACATGTTGGGGTCAGTGCTTCCAAATACAATGTCATCTACATAGACTTGAACTATTAATGTGTGATTGTTTTTCTTTTTGATGAAAAGAGTTTTGTCTACTCCCCCTTGACAGAAATCTTGAGTAATTAAAAATGATGTAAGTTTTTCATACCAAGCTCTGGGAGCTTGTTTTAGACCATAGAGAGCTTTAGACAGCTTAAAGACATGGTCAGGGAATTCAAAATCCATAAAACCAGGTGGTTGTTCAACATAAACATCTTCCTTAATCTCACCATTCAAGAAGGCACTCTTCACATCCATTTGATAAAGTTTAAAGTTCATTAAACTGGCATAAGCACATAGAAGTCTGATTGATTCTATCCTAGCAACAGGTGCAAAGGTTTCATCATAATCTATTCCTTCCTCTTGATTATATCCTTGAGCAACAAGCCTAGCTTTGTTTTTAATAATAAACCCTAATTCATCAGATTTATTCCTGAAAATCCACTTGGTTCCAATAATTGTTATGTTAACAGGTCTAGGAACAAGTTCCCATACTTTTAATCTAACAAAGTGAGATAATTCTTCTTGCATAGCAAGCAACCATTCTTCATCAAGTAATGCTTCTTTATAGTTTTTAGGTTCTAGCAACGACACAAAGGCATATTGGCCAGGGGTGTACTTACCTCTGGTCTGGATCGGATCAGACATGTTACCTATAACTTGTGATGGTGGATGCCTTCTCCTAATGTGAGCAGGAGCTTCAGGTTGATCACGAGAGTCAGTCTCGATTGCATCATCTTGTGAAGCAGGAATGATTTCTGCTGAGTGCTTAGTATTGGAAGAACTTCCTGTTTCATCAATAGGACTAATAGGGAGAAAATCATAGTTGCTTAGATCAGAATGTAAAGGCATAGGAGAATCCAGGGAGTCGAATTTAATGTGAACAGACTCCTCAACTTTTCTAGATCTTCTATTATAAACCCTATATGCTTGTCCTTTATTGGAGTATCCTAGAAAGGCAGCAACATCAGATTTGGCATCAAATTTACCAATTTGATCCTTAGTGTTAAGAATGTAGCATTTACAGCCAAATGGATGCAAGTAGGAAAGCTTAGGTAACTTCCCTTTTAGTATTTCATAGGGAGTTTTATTGATTTGTTTTCTGATGGTAGTGCGATTAATCACATAACATGCAGTGTTTACAGCCTCTGCCCAGAGAAACTTGGGACAATCATACTCAAGAAGCATAGTTCTAGCTGATTCAATTAGTGATCTATTCTTTCTCTCCACAACACCATTCTGTTGTGGAGTTCTAGGAGCAGAAAAAGTGTGAAGAATACCAAGATTGTCACAGAAGGAACAGAAATTATCATTTATAAACTCCCCACCATTGTCACTTCTTATTTGTTTAATGATGCAGTCAAGTTGATTTTTTATGAGGAGAGCAAACGATTTAAACTTAGAAAATGCTTCATCTTTTGATGATAGAAAGTAAGTCCAGGTAAATCTGGAAAAATCATCAACAATAACCAGTACATACGATTTTCCTCCCAGACTTTGAATATTAGTAGGTCCAAACAAATCCATATTCACAAGGTGAAATACTGCAGAAGAGGTCACATCTAGTTTACTTTTAAAAGATTTTTTACAATGTTTACCAAGAATGCAGGCTTCACAAGAGACATTATCAGGAGTTTTTATTTTGGGCATCCCTCTCACAATATTAAGTTTAGACAGTTTACTCAGATGAGAAAAGCTCATGTGACCCAGCTTTCTGTGCCATACAACAGCTGATTCAGTCATAGTGCTTAGACAAATTTCTTCAGAAAGATCAAGAGAAGATAAATCAACTGTGTACACATTGTTTATTTTCTTTCCTTTGAATATCACAGCATTGTCTGAGATTCTTTCAATGATGCAGCAAAGCGGATCAAAGATGACTCGATATGAGGATCCACAAATTTGACTAATTGATAGCAGATTATGTTTTAATCCATCTACATAAAGAACGTCTTCAATGACTAGCGAGAAATTGCTGCTAATTGTGCCTTTACCAACTACTGAAGCACAATTATTGTTTCCATAGTAAACCTTACCTCCCCTTTTAGGATTAAGAAAAGAAAAAAGAGCTTTATTACCCGTCATATGGTGAGAGCATCCAGAATCTAAATACCAGATGTTGGCACCAATCTTATTCTGAAAAGAAAGGTAATTTAGTTAGAAGTTTTAACCACCCAAACAAGTTTGGGTTTCAGTTTTCTGGAAAAGCAATGATTATAGTCATGTCCTGATCTATTACAATATGAGCAGTGTGGATTGATATTTCTGAAGTATGATGTCCTTTTCTGTCTATAATAACAGTTTTGGTGATTACTCCTACTAGAATGACTCGAAGTAGAAGGAGTCCAAGAGGTAACAGGTACAGATTTTTTGAAGTATCCTAGTTGCTTTTTGAGAGTTTTATTTTCATTAGTAAGATTGGCAATCTGAGTATCCTGAGTGTACTGGGCTGCTTGTTGGATTTCTACGAGTCCTTTTAGCCTTTTTGTTTCAATTTCTTTGTCATTTAACTGTGTGACAGTAAGATAGTATTTGCTTCTTAGTCTGTTACATTCATCTTCTAGATTAGGTAGTGCATTCAGGAAGAAGTCATCATTGTGATTTTCAGAGACAAATTCAGAGAAGGTTTCAGACCAAACCTGTTCATTTGAGTCGTCATCTTCATTGTTTGAGTTGATCCCCATGAGAGCTAGGTTCTCAGTTTCCTCTTCTGAGCTGTAGTCGCTCCAGGAGGCTACCATAGCTTTTTCTCTCTTTCTGTTAAGGGGACAGTTGGCCCTTATGTGACCTGTCTTGCCACATTTAAAGCAGATAATGGAGTCATTAGAGTTTTTCATTTCTTTAGGACTGTTATCAGGTCTGTTGGATCCAATTGAGTTCTGGTCATTTGAATTCACAGAATTATGTCCAAAAGTTCTAGAGGAATGATTAGATGAGTTTGCAGAGGGTCTAAAGGAGTATCCATTGTTTTGATTTCCCTTTTTTACATTCTGTTCATGTTTAAATTTCATCATTCTTTGGAGTTTTTTGTTGGTGAGAGCAAGTTCATTTTTGAACTCCTCATCCAGTTTCTCCCCTTCATTGCTACACACAGAAGTGAATGCTATATTTTTGTTCATTTTGTCATGAAGAGAAGTCATTTGTTTTAAAACTTCTTCATGACTAAGAAGTGATCCAATTAAGTTTTCTAAAGACAGAGTGTTTAGATCTTTAGCTTCCTCTATGGTTGTTCTTTTAGCCATCCATTCAAGAGGAAGAGATCTGAGGACTTTCCTAACCAGTTCTTTACTTGAGAAGGTTTTTCCAAGTCCTTTAAGACGATTGACTAATGTAGAGAATCTTTTATCCATTTCAGATATTGATTCTCCTGAAAACATATCAAAAGTTTCATATTCCTTAAGAAGAAGATCAATTCTTGTTTCTTTTACTTCTGAAGTGCCTTCATGAGTAGTTTCTAGGATTTGCCAAATTTCTTTGGCTGTTTCACATTTATTTACTCTTTCACCTTCATCATCTGATATAGCAGACAATAAGATGTGCATAGCCCTAGAATCTAATTGAGCACTTTTCTTTTGATCATTTGACCAATCCTCCTCATCATCCTCTTTCATGTCAATTGGTCCATTACGGACAATTGCCCACAAATCACAGTCGATTCCTCGGAGGTATAGTCTCATCCTTTTCTTCCATACAGAATAGTTAGAGCCAGAAACCCAAGGGGGGTTTGAACTAGTAGGGAATGAGTTAGAAGACATGGTAAATCACAGGATCTCCTTCTCGGCAACTTATACAGTTCAACGAAAAGGGGGCTCTGATACCAATTGTTAAATACTTGTGTCTTATCCCATTCCACTTATACTGTGTTCGACTGAAACTTATTCAATTCTAGATGCAGAGGAATTGGTTCGACTAAACAAGACAATTCTCTAACACTTCTATTTCAATCGAAGAAGAAAGCAGAAAAGCGAAAGGAGCAGAAGGCAAACAAACAACGAGCTACGCCCAGATTGCGCGGAGTTCCTGGCAAAAGCCCCAACTCCACGAATCCAGACACAGAACTTAAGAACCCAACCCAACTATCCCAAGAACTAACCAGTTCTTCCTGATAGCGGAAACCGTTGCCTTCTCCTTCAGTCTTGTGCCATTTATAGAGATCTTCGGCATGCATCTTCGACCTATCTCTCTCTTCATGAATGTGAAGACCGTTGGACAGAGTCTTCGGGGAGAAATGATTTTGATGGAGAATGTCTGGGAAGTTGATGTTCCAGGAAGCTTTGATAGCTAGGGATTTTGGGAATGAAGGCGAAGACGCTCAAGTAATCTCGACAGAATGGACTCTTTGGACTCGATTGTGAGTGGGCTTTGATCTGTTCGACGAGATGCCAATGGGCCGAGGCCCAACACGTACAATGCAGAATTGGGGTGATAGTCTGCACCTCCTCCCAAATTGCCCTTAGCTTGGTGTAAAGGGTAGAGACGATTAGCTTCTTCTACCACAATGTGCTCATCAGTTGCCGCAATTCATAAGCTCGTGGCGCGGACCCTTTGCCAAAACGTGCTTCAAGATCCACCCACATCTCCCTTGACGTTTTCGCGTAACGAATAGACTCCTGACCTCTTTATCCATGGTTGTTTTCAGCCATCCCTTGACAAGAGCGCCGAACTGGAGCCAAGCTTCGCGTAGATCACCTGTTGTTTTCAGCTTGACAATGGTACCATCAATGATACCTAGCTTATTCTTTGCAATCAGGGCCTCAGTCATGTCAGTGACCCACTCCCCATAATTGGAATCGTTCAGAAGTTCGCCCACGAACAATTGACCAGGATTATCCGATGCTTGAATCCTGAGCACGGCAGGTATCACAGGTGGAGGAGGATTTCCGCCGCCACTCACACCGCTATTCACCATCGCTCTAGCATCGCCAGTTCCACCAATCGCCATGATGGAAACTCCGATTTAACAGACTTGCTCTGATACCATGTAAAGAACGTAAACGTGAAAAGGAAAAAAACGACACAAGGATTACGTGGTTCGTCTCATTCGATGTGAATGAGCTTACTCCACGAGGAAGTTATGCTATCTCTGCTTATTTCACTCTCTTGGTACTGCCGATTACATCATATAATTTTTATAACCCTAATCAACTAACTTCTAAGGTTACACGAGTTGTAGCCAGCCTAGGGAAAAGACACTAACACCCTTACTTAGCTGGACGGCTACGTACTAGAGAATAAGGAGTCACTATAGAACCCGTCCCGCAGGTATTACCCGACCTGACTCGTGATGGGGCGGGCATTACTCGGTCCGCACAATAGCGTGGGGCGGGGCATGCAATCTACTTCTGGACCGCCTCGTTTTTAACCCATTCTATCTCAATTTCCTACAATATCAATACATATTGCTCCTATTTTAACTTTTCTTCAACTACTTAGAGTCCATCTTTCAACTTGTTAGACTCAATTACCCATTCTATTATCACTTTTTTCATTCATAAAGTGTTTTCTCATTTGTTTTATCATAAAAAGTAAAATATGCGTGTATCTTTTTCAAATAACATGTAAGAGTGGAACGACCCGCCCCGCCCCGTACCTGCACGGGTTTTACCCGCCCGACCCATAGTAACGTAGGGCGGGGCATGGGTATTGAGGTACTAGCCCGTCCCATTGCTATCACTAATCTGATAGAAATCTATTTCTAGGGATCTATCGATCGTGTTGGTTGATTGGGGATTTAGATATTTGGGGATAGAATTAGGGATTGAGATTAAGGATTTGGGAAAGAAGAAGAACAGAATCCACCTAGACATTTAGAGGGATTTAGAACGAGAACTGAGAGGATAGGGAGATTAGGGTTTGGAAGGCTCTTCTTAATATTCTTCTTATTGATTCTGAATAAAACGTAAAGTACATATTTATAACGAAAGATTGGAAAAACCTGATAGACTATCCTATTATGACTCAAATACTACTAACCATATCTAATAATATCCTAATTATAGTGACAATAATAATTGTGATAGAACCCAGAAATTATGTTTCTATCATCCCCTCCCCCTTGAGACCAACCTTGCCCTCAAGGTTGAAAGACTCGACCCACTTTTCCACGTCGTCCGTGCAACCGCGTCTTGGCTCCTCCATGTCTTGTGCTTCCTTTTCTTCCAATCATGCTCCAACTCTTTACTTGAGCTTCTTGTTCTGATTTTCTTGCCATGACCCAAAGATGTAAATTTCATTTCCATGGGCCCAATCTTGCTTTCTTCCTGCTCAACATTCTCCTTGGTCGAACATTTTGCTAACCCAACAAGCCCATCTTTTAATTCCTTGGTCCCATACCAGGGTGGCCCAATCTGGAGGCCCAATTGATGTACTAGCTCTAATTGAAAACCAAACCCATATGCTTGGCCTAAGAAAACTCGACCCACTTTCGCCGCACGGATCCCTGGCTCCGTCGTCCCTCTAGCATCGCACGACGCGGAGCCCCCGTTGTCGCCATTAGTGGCTCTATATCCCTGCGGTGCGCCTCCTTGTCCGGTGGAACCTTGGCGGATGCAACTTCCAATGCTCCGCACCCTTTCTTCTCGATCGACGATTCTGTAGCCGCCGCCGTCAATCGCGACGCTCCTTGCGCGACTCGCGTCCTTCGCGATAACGCCCGGCAACCCGTCGTCTTCTCCTCCTTCTCTTTCACTCTTGTCGGTGAACGGGCCAACAAACGGCGAGGTGACTCATCCCGTGACAGCGCGATCAGCCTGCTCCTCTTTTTCTTTTTCTTTTTCTTTTTCTTTTTCTTTTTCTTTTTCTTTTTCTTTTTCTTTTTCTCCCTCCTCGATGTCGCATCCTGCTGCAAGCTGCTCATCGCCTCGGCCTCACGTCCTCGTCCGGTGATGGTTCCCAGCTCTGCCTCGTCGGACCCAGAGCTAGCATCGGCTAATTGCTCGTTCTCGATGGTGGCAGAGACCACCATCTCTTGATTTGTGATGTCCTGATTTCCGTGTTCGACGGCAGTTGGAAGTACGACGGTGATTTTCGCCGCAGATGGCGGAGGTGCCCCACTCTCCTTCACGATGATAGCTGTGATTGAAGACGCTGTCATGGCAGTGGTTGTCGGCGTGGATGTGGCAGCGATAGCCTGGCCTTGTGGCAATGACTTTCTCACTGCCCCCCCCCCCCCAACGATTCGCCGCCCTCACCCGTGCCTCCTAATTTCGGCGGTCCATGATGTGTTGCAACAACGCTTCTAGCCGGTACCACTCTGCATCAAAGAGATGTGACAAGATCATTATGACTCTGGCACTCGTCCCTGGTTGAGAGTTATGGCGAACTCGCTTTCGGAACGGGGCTCTGATACTAGATGATAGAAATATATTTCTAGGGATCTATCGATTGTGTTGGTTGATTGGGAATTTAGAGATTTGGGGATAGAATTAGGGATTGAGATTGAGGATTTGGGAAAGAAGAAGAACAGAATCGACCTAGGTCTTTAGAGAGATTTAGAACGAGAACTGAGAGGATAGGGAGATTAGGGTTTGGAAGGCTCTTCTTAATATTCTTCTTATTGATTCTCAATAAAACGCAAGTACATATTTATAACGAAAGACTGATAGACTATCCTATTATGACTCAAATACTACTAACCATATCTAATAATATCCTTATTAAAGTGATAATAATAATTATGATAGAAACCAGAAATGAGGTTTCTATCATAATCATTCCATTGTTTTTAATTATCCGAAATGCCAAGAAATTGATACGCATATTAGAGGGTTATAGTGGTAGTAATAATAATCGGTACGAGACATTATGATTTTCGGAACCATATCTATGTATATTTCTATATCAAATCTCTAATTCTGTACTATCCTCTCCGCTAACCAATCTCATCATATTCTTCTCCAATCCTCTCAGTAGTAAGTAACTCCTGAATTTCTCACTGTCTCTTTGACAAAACGTGTATGTGTTACTATTGGAACTCTAGAAGAGTTTCATAAAACAATGGATTGTTTAAAGAATGATCAACATGAAGTTTTAGAAGATCCTTCTGGTGGATCAGAAATGTAATGTCAAAAGTGAAAGAGCAATTTTGTATGAAAAATGACATATGTTGAGCAGCCTAATGATTGTGGGTCACTAAAAGTGAACAAATGTTAATCTTTGTCTTGAGAGAGAAGTGAGTTATTATGTATTGAAGTACCCTATATTAATGTTGTTAAAGCGATGATGTATCTCGCTAGCCATACACCATTGAACATATAATTGAGAGTTAATATATTAGCAATATATATTTTCCTCTCGGTATATGACATTCAAATGGAGTTGAGCTTAAAATTCGTTACCTTTAGATAACAATGAGGATCGTAGATGGATTATTTGTTTACCTATGATCGTACAACTATCTTATGAAGATCCAAACAAATCATAATAACTATACATTTGATCATGCACAATTGTTAGCAATTCAGAGGCATGTTATGAATTGTATGATTAAGATTCATGAGTCAACACATCAAAATACTTGTGACTGTGGATCCTGAAGATCATGCAGGAAGAAAATGGTCATAATGGATCGTCCATAAAGTGACAGTATAGAACATTTGTTCACTAAGACACTTATCATGAAAATATTTGAAAATTTTGTTCTCGAAGCTACACTTTGACGATCAAATATTTGAATTGATGTTGTCATGAGTAGGAGCATATGCGCACTACACTATTTTTTTCCTTGACCATAATATTGCCCACTAATTGTTCTAAGATTTTTAACGATACAGTTTCAAATAGCGTATTATAATGATTATGCACTCTTATCTCATATATTTTTTCCTAGTAAGGTTTTAATGAAACATATTCTGTATTAATGGGCATCCAATGGGGAGTATTGTGATCAATTATTGGACTTCCTAGCCATAGCTGATGTTGGTGATACTAAGAACGTAATCCATAAATTTTTTTTTTTTTTTTTGACAAAAGATATATATTAATCAATAAAAGAAGATAGTTACATCCTGGAACACAGCCAGGCCTGAAAATCAAAACTACGACAAGTAGCCGGGTACAACGACAGGGCTTTCCTAGCCACCAAGTGGGCTACCCTATTACTACGCCGACCTACAAATCGAATACTCAATCCCGGATGGAGGACAAATAATTGCACCACCTCCTTAAGCACAGCCCCCACCCTACTATCCTCCATCTCTCGCCGTCGAATTTTATCAATAATCACCTTGGCATCACCTTCAAAACAAACATCATGCACCCCCTGACTTAGACACCACTTCACCGCCTCACGAAGCGCCAAAACCTCCGCAGCCACAGGATCATCAATAGCTGGAAAATGCACCCCCTCTGCCCTCACACTCCCACCTTCTGCACTTAGCACCATACCCCCCGCCGCATGCGAGCCCGCTCTTGTCGCCCCATCCCACGAGCAGACAAACCCAGCACCCACACGTGGAGCCGGGAGGCTCTGCCGGGCCCCCCCAGCCAAGCCAGGGGAAGGGTCACCAGGTAGATGCATCCATTCCTCCACCTGCTGCTGAAATTGACGAACCAGTGCTAAGAAGGCAAATTGTTTCCCCTCAAAAACTACCCAATTCCGGGATTTCCAAATCCGCCAGAGGACCGCAATCACAGCCATGAACAGAGAAGGCTGGTGCAGAATGGCCAACAATTGTTTGAGAAAGAGGGGAAACGTCTGCCACGGAAGTCCCTCTCCCAGGGCCTCCAACCCAGAATAGTCCCACATAGCTCGAGCAACTGGGCAATACAAGAACAAATGCTCCAAGGACTCCAATTCATCCCAACAAACCGGGCAGCGCTGAGCAACCGGCACCTTCCTCTCCCCCAGGGCCTCCATCGTAGGTAGGATGCGATTAAAAATTTGCCAAGCAAAGATCTTCAACTTAGGCGGAATATTCGCGTCCCACAAGCGAATCCAACTTCCTTTATCCATCCAACTCACCATCTCCCTCCACCGTCCCGATCGTTTCTCAAGAGTGACCGCAAGGTGGTAGGCAGACTTGACAGTGAAGATCCCGTCTGTAGTACCATGCCAAATCAGTTTATCCTCCATCTCCTGCACTGGAAGAGGGATAGCACGAATAGCCTGACAGGTATCCGGGTCAAACCACTGGCTCAAACTATTCACACACCAGCCCCCTCCCTCCGGGCACATGACCATAAAATTAGGACAAGGGACATGCAGGATAACAGGGGCAACAGGATACTAGTGGAGATAGCGAGCCTTCGACAGCAATTCTAGCAGTTTGATATTTTCTTTATTGGCACGATTAGCAATCGAGTGGCCCATTTAGTGGGTAGAAAGTCCCTTTCTTTGTTGCCTGCAAGTGTTGATAGTTTTTATTTTCGTGAGTGGTTTATTTTTTATATGTTAACTCTATCTTTCTTTCCTCAGAAATACAAGTGAGCTTTTGTCGGGGAAAAATGGGAGTATTGTGGATGTTTATTGGATGTCACATCTATATTGAATGTTATATTATAAGCTATTTACCTCCTACATTAATCATTGATTATAAGAATGAATCATCTTATAGCTCCTACATTGGTCTTATAAGAATGAATCATCTTATAGCTCATTTCCTCACGAAATTGTAAGGTTAGTCATATGTATCTATAAATAGAACACCCCAATTATAGACATCCTAGTATACAAAAGAATGAGATGGATAAGAGAAATACTCCTCCCATCTTCTCTCGGGTCTTTCTCTCTATCCTAAATGCAGAGAGAAAAGAAGTCAGAAAGGTGCACTTCATCATAAAAATGGTCACTCCGATCTCGTGGCTGAACGACAGAAACAAGAATAGAAATGGTAATTGGAAAACTCGCAAAAACCAGAAACAAATTTCAGTAGCAAGAATGAGACTTAGATCACGAGTAGAGCTCGTAGACACCTACAGCAGTGCTCCGAAAGGAAATCAAATGAGTTCGCAGGAAGTTATTCTATCAAAGCTCCAATCTTTTTTCTTTTCTTAGCCATATAAGTTAGTGTTTGTGTAGACTGAACTCTTCATCTAAACACGACGATATCATGCATTGGTTCTCATAGGCTCACCGACGGCCCCCTCCATCCTTGTGTACCATTCTCCAATACGAGTATGCTCCACCATATCTTTGCCGGACTTAAGGTATCTGATCGGCCTCAGGACGCCAAAAACCGCGAGATCAGCCAGATTAGGACGTGAACCACCTGTTGAGGGAAGAAAAGAATCAGGTGGAGGGGGTCAAGAAAAAAACTCAAAAAGTGAATCATTCAACTACCATAAAACACAGACCAAGATAGTCACGGCCCTTGAGAGCGTCCACCCATGTTTCGGCAGCTTCATACAAGGATGCACGTTCATCAGTGATATTATACTTCTTCTTCAGCTTCTTTGACACGAAGTACATAGCGGTTGCACCAGCATATTTTGCTACCAACCTCTCTGTGAAGCTAAAATTTCCTAGAGAATGAAAGCATGGAGATTAACATGATCAATTATAATGTATCTTTTCCTTGACTAATTGTACTTGAGATAATCGATATCAGTTTGTTTATGCTAAACAAATTCAAAAAACAAGGTGTTGTACCATGACTGGTAATGTAGTCGAATGACTCCAGAGCCTCGGAAGCATTTCTGTAAATATTTGGTGACAGAACATGCACCAAGTGACCATCTACCCATCTGGAGAATAACATTCAGCATGATCATTTGCAGAGAAGAAAAGCTTGACAAGATTAAGACAAGGATAGAAGAATGCGAGAATAATCATAACCATTAACCAACACCACAGACAAATCTACAACAGCTTGCAATCCTATATTCAACATTAACAATAGACAATCAAAATATGAACGAGTCCACTGAAAAACACTCAATTATTGTACGTGATTCATTCAAGTTTAACAAAGATAAAAGTATGATCGTACTTTCGCCACTTTGCTTCTTCCTCGGCATCTGCACATGTGCCCTCTGGATGAATCCTCTTGAACAAATCACTAATTATCTCTGCATAAGTAACCAAGATATAAGCCTTAACATTAAGATCAGCTCTAATTTAGGTAATATAGGGAACATAATAGGGAACAACCTGAAGAGTCGACCATCTGTTCACCATCAATAGTAAGTATCGGCACCTTCTTGTACTCAGACCACTTGATCTCCTTTTTACTCATCGGGTTAACTTCCACCACCTTGTATGGAATGCTGTAGTAGTCCAAGAATGCTGAATCAAAACCCACGGAGGAAAGGGTGAAAATCATAGCAAAGGTAACCTTACGATTTCATATTGGCATTTCATCTTAATCCTACTCGGGGTGCCTAATCAGTTTGTATGGAATGCATAAGTTCTGCTGAAAACCAATGGAAACCATCCATTACGAGATCAACTCCTTCACTGATCATAGTTAGAGATTCGATTCAACAATTGAACAGTGAAACTCTTAAGTCTAGACTTCAACTTCAGAAACCCACTTGACAGCAAAAAGATTCAACCAGTAAAGTATCATTATCGATTGATTACCTTTAACCTTGTTGCAGAAAGGGCAAGCCTCGTACTGATACAGAACAACTTCCTTGGGTAAAAACTTAGGCAACTCCTTAGCGTGAACTTCCTGCGCCATAGACGAAGCCGCAACGGAGAAGAACATCGTCCCGACGACTCCAGCGGCGACGGAAGTCCCCGAGAGACCGAAATAATCAGACAATCTCCGAGAGAGGAACTGGGGACCTGAGCCAGAGGAAGTAGTGCTAAGCATCGCGGATCGGACCAGAAGGTTCGGCATGGCGGCGGCGACGGTGGCGGGGGATGTGCAGGATCCGGCGGCAATGCCGCGGCCATAGGTAGCGAGCCCGTGAACTCTCCTCATCGCTATTTGGACGAATTCGAAACTACTACTATTGCTCTTTGCCTCTTTCTATCTTCGATTTCCTTCGGAGGAAACAGAACTTTCTAGGGTTTAACCAGAATGGGTTTTACTTTTGCAGATGAATCGAGATTCAGATTTGCAATTCAGACACGATGCGTCGATGAGCTCCTCAGATTTCTCCGGGAAAGGTCGGAGGTAATTGGGCGCGAACTTTCTCGATTTTGGGCTTATTTTGCCTCAGTCCAGTGGGCCTATTCTTAATGAATGATCAGGCATTGTTTGGATGAGTTAATAATTGAGTTGTGGTATTTGGTGACAACTGACAAGTTATCGGAAGTGGTACTTGTGTTATTTCCACGACAGTTGGTTTCAAATAACTCGTTTGATTAATAAGGGGTCGTTTGGATGGTACAATTGTGCAATGAGTCAATTGGGGAGAATGACTCATTCATAATTGCTCCATGTTTGATGATGATACTTTTTGTGTACATTGCCTTGTTTGGTTCACTCTTTGATAGTTAGTTAATTGTTTTTTGGCTTATAGGGAAGGGTGAGTAAAATCCAAAATTACCCTTCATTTATTCCCTTCTTCTCCACGTACAATCTCCACCAAACCCCCTCCATTACTTTCCCTTCTCTCAATCTCTCCCCAATCCCCTAAAGAAGAAGAACGAAGGTAGCAGACAACCCCACTTCCAAACGTTGGTCTCCACCTCACTAGCACCTACAAGACGTTCTCTTTTCTGAAATGGGTTCTGGATTCTTCTCCGACTATTCGACGGAGGAAGGGGTATACTGCAAGTGTAAACTGAAAGCTCTTGTACGAACTTCCAGAACTTCCAAGAATCCTAATCGCAAATTCTGTTCCTGCTCTTATTACCAATCAAAGGTCTAAGGTGATGTATATATGTAGTCGTGGATTCCCCCTTGTTCGGTTGGTTGTTTCAATCAGTGGATTCATGTTTCACAATTTTCTAATTTTAATATGTAACTTGATTTGTGTACCGAGAAAACCCGGTTGTGGCTTCTTCGATTGGTGCGATGTCCGAGCTGTGGAAAACAGGGAACAAAGGCTCTTGAATTTGATTGCCAATTTGCAAAGCAAAGTCTGTGATGTTCAAGAAGAGAATGGGAGGCTTTCTAAGTTGTTGGCTTTAGCTCCTGCTTGTGACCACCACTGTGATAATATCGCCACTAAAGAGCTGCAAGTGGTGAAACAAAGATTGCTTACAGTGGAGAGAAAGCTTTAGTAGAGTGGCGATTAACTAATAGTCATGGCTTGTTTAGGTTAATCTTGTATAGTTGGGATAGATTTAGTGGAGGAAGTTATCTAAGTTGTGTACTTATTTGGATTTATGAAGCATGTATTTTGTGATGGTAATCTGAGTTGGACCAGTTGTGTTTTATTTTTATCAGATGCAGAGTTATGATGTAACTTGGAGAAGCTAGAACTTCTAATTATAGTGCATCAAATGCAGAGTTATGATTTAATTTGAGATCTTTACTGTGCTTGTATACCTATGTGTTAATTATGTTTGAACATGATGTGTTCTGCTTCTGTTAATGTTACTCTTCTAAATCTGATGTTGGTATAACCTACTGTCAATCTCAAAACAGTAAGCAAAGGCAGCAAGAGAAAATTGCAGCAGCTGCATAGTGAACAACAATTAATAAGTTCAACAATCCATTAACATCTGCTGCAGTTTAACATTACCATACACGCTTTACAAACTACCTGCCTATCAAATGTAATTGTCTACGTTGAAGTTGAAGCTTATAATTAGCAACACTCAACTTTACAAAATAGTAGGTTGTCTAAGTTTGTAAAGACTATCACTGCTTGTGTTATACAATGACAGACAAAAGAACAACATCCTCTTTGCAAACCAACAGCTGCTACATAAGAACCCTAGACAAAATAAACCACACCTAATTGCTAACTACGATAACGACCCTCTTGTTCATTTGCTTAGGAGCTCGAGCACAAGGGTCAGCTTGTCTTCTTCCTTCTCAAGGTCATAGAAGACCTTCAAGTGTCCTGGACAATCTGATAACTTCATAACTGCAAGGATCACCTGTGATCTAGTCAGTCCACCTATCTTCTCCAAGTTCTGCAACAGATCTCTATGCATCACAGTGTACTCCGCACTTTCTCCTAAAGCCCTAGCAATGGTGTCAGCTGACTCCTTGATGAGTGGCCTCAGTCCTCCCAATTCTTCAGCTACCTCAACACTGCTCCCATTTGCCGCACTATTCTTCTTCTTTTTCTTCTTATGAGATGGACCTGCTTCAGAAGTTGGTGGCCGCTTCTTGTTGATGGGAGCTTCCACTGCATCATCAATGATGTTCAACATCGCTTCATCCATTGCCGGGCTGTTCATCTGGTCAAGTGGGTAAGGAGGAGAGTCGTCATCCGAGCTGCTATCTCCACCTTCCGATATGTATGGATCAGCCCCTGAAAAGCCAGTTTCACCAGTTTGCAATCAGCATGTGACTGCAAACAAGCAGTAAAGGAGGGAACAAACATCATTAATTGCTCACATCTATCTCACCTACAATGACTACAAAGGAAACTACTTGTGTTCTACAACCAACCATGTAAACATTAAATGCAAACTGATCTGTACATTTACATAGGGAGTTTGAAATAACTTCTACCTGCAAAAAACGGTTCCAAACATCTTCCTCCGCATCTACATAGAACTTCGTCGCTTCCCAACCGAATCCACTTTGCTGGCGCATCATAACAGTCGAATGGTACCAATGTTTCAGTTTTCTCACCCTATTTTTAATAGACCAATGTACCAATGTTTCAACTTCTTGTTGCAGAAGGAGGGCTAAAACCATCTAAGAACATCTTTCAATACGCGATGAATTGACCGAGATATGGTCTCTCCAGAACGTCGCAAGTTCAGTCTTAAAGTCCTATTTTTCTCATTCTGTGAAATGGTTCGTAGAAAGGTGTAAACCATCTCGTCTATATCCACATTCCTAGTTGGTTTTAGCCCTCCTTCTGTAACAAGAAGTTGACAGAAATTTCGGAATAGTGTGCTGCTCATCCTAACTTGATCGAATGTATCGATGTCTGACATTCTGGTTGCATTTCTAAGGTGTCTATTTCTATCATAATGCCTCTCTAGGTAGGTGTCCATTGGTTGCCTAGCAAGTCTTGGTCTGCGATTTTCATTTTCTACAAGGTTAGCTAACTTGATGCCTAAACTAACATAAATGATAATAAGATTGAAGAACGATCCGATAGCTGCAACCACCTGGCGCCTACGAGCTGGAGCTAAACTTGATAGTCGAGACATCCTTAAAAATACAGTAGACGCAATACAAATTAGTGATTATCCCAATCTCTCTATCTCTATGTGTGTTAACTTAAAGGCATATATATAATATATAGTATAAATCTATGACAGTAGCAGTGGTGGGTGTGCAAGCTAAGTGCAATAGTACCCATGTGTGTATAATATGTTCTTTTGCTTTGCCAACTGCACATAGTGTACATGTTGAATACTCTCACTCCATAATTCGGCTCCACCTTACCAAACTAGTAGATTTTCCACAACATTAATCACCCATAAAAAAATCGCCAGATACCTTTTGTATGGGCACAACTACTGTAACCATGCACACAAACCACAAAAGTAGAAATTGATAATGGGAATCACTACCCTACAATAGTTTAAGGATACGCCAACAAAAGCATGTGAAGAGTGAAAGTTGAGCAGCCGAAGAGATTAATCGACAAAAACCCTTTTCAAAAGATGAGAACCCTAATTAACACAAGTAGGATAAGAGATAATTACCTGGCCTAGAGATAGCGTTGCTTGCTCTTTCAATCAAGTCACCGTCGCTCGAATCACAAGCTTCTTCTCCACTTTCGATCGACAGCTCAACCCTAAAGTTCAGAACAGCATAGAAGGAAATGAGAAGAAAAGTGAAGACGATAGGAAAAGGTGAAGGGACCAGGGGCACGTTTGGGTTTACAAAGAAAGGATAGGGACTGGATGGGGGGAAAATGGAATAAACGAGGCAATTGAATTGTCCCCCCCCCCCCCACCAAGTATTTCTAATTCCTCCAAAATGAGCCAATCTTGAATTGACCCGGGCCCAATTACACCATTCATTTTTTGTGCTGCCAAATGAGCTAATGTGACCCAAATGCTTCATTTTGAGCCAATTGAGCCCAATTGACTCACTAGATTATACCATCCAAACGACCCCTAAGTTATTTAACATGTGATATTATGTAACAAGAAATGTAAAATACCAATATGTCTTTATTACCTAATCACTCCCTCTTCGTTTTAGATGTGTTGTATATGTGTATGTCAGTTAGGTTGGTTTTAATTTTTTTAAACACTCAGTCATGACTTTCGGTTTAAGTAATGTTAAACCCAAACGAACTCATAAAATTTCATGGTCCTATTTGAATATTCAACTCATTATATTTCCAGTAATATAGCACGAAAAATAAGACATGTATAACATTCATGTATAGAACAAAAGGCAAAATATTTGTAATAACACATTGAATTCATACTATAAAATAATCATGAATAAAAACTCATTCATACGAAACTGCATACACTTAGCTTGCATTGTAGTAAAACAAAAAGTAAAAAGAGGACGTGACTAGTGACTCACTCCTACTGTCACTCTAGAAAATGGCCAAGTGTAACCACTTCCTAAAGCGTAGTATAGCGGGTTTGGGTTTTATTGTCAACCCGGGTCCTAGATGTGATGACTACTCAGTGAATTCGTATTATCTAGCAATGAAACTTTAGTGAAGTTCTAAACTAACAAACAAACAAAACAACTAAACGGTTGTATTCAGGTTAAGAGAGGTCACCCGGATATGGTTCCCCCTAGACTGCAGTTAAGCCGGATTGTAATTGCCAAGTTCGATTTCTATGATAGTTATACTGCGGAAGGTTCTCAAACAGTCTGAAGTCTCGACTAAAGGTCTTCAGACCCTCTCAATCTGAGTCTCTAGCTGGCGACTAACCTACACCGGAGCAAACAGATTGAGGCCCTATGAACAAAACCTCCACTACCGAATGGAATTCGGTACAGAATAGTGAACTGGCTCCTCAACTAAAGTCACCAATTCACTACCTTCGATTAAGGATACTCTATCAACCTAGGCAGATATTATCATTCTAGGTTAAAGCAGAAACAACAGGAATTTGATCAGGATTCAAGTCATTCAATCATTCAAACCTCAATCGAATATAATCAAATCATAGAATCAATACTTGGGTTCATACAATCAAACCTAACATACAGATCTAAGGTTTCCCACACCCAGATGAATGGGGGAACTACTCCATGGAGAAAGAAGCAAAAGCAGATTCAGACGCGGAAATCATACTGTGAAGTTGGATTTCTGCTCCTGGACGTTTAATCGCACTTCTCCAAGCTCAAACCGGGCTCCAATGGTGTTGAAGATCGATCTATGCCGCTTGGGAACTCTGGTTCGTCGCTTTCTCTCTCTAGGAATCGATTTCTCTCTCCAAAACTCGGAACTCCCTGAAAATTGGCCTTCTTTCTCTTTTATCAGCTGCCCTCGTGATACCCGGTCGAAATACCCGGTCGGGTATTTTTGGGTTCGACCGGGTATTCATAAAACGCGCCGTTCCACTAAGGAGAAAAATCCCCGGTCTATCCTCATAATCCCCGACCGGGGATTTAAGGCCATCGCCCGGGCCCCCTTCTGCTTCTCACGGGTGCCCGAAGGGAAAAATACCCGGTCAAGGCCAGAATATACCCGGTCGGGTATTTCTTCCTTTGGCCCGGTATTCTGGTCCAGCAGCCTCCTTTTTCCCAACTTCGCTCCTTTCGACCCGGAACTCGTTCCTTCGCCTCGATTCCAACGCCAGGACCTGAAATATGACATAAACACACAACCTAGCGTGAAATCGGCTTAAAACACGAGATTCCTCATCACAAACGGCTTCAGAATAGGGGTGAAAACATGTATAATTATCGGTCTATCAAACTCCCCCACACTTAACCGTTTGCTTGTCCCCAAGCAAACCTAACTCAAACCAATGCAGCTCTCCAGACCTCTATAGCAACAAACAACCTCGATCGTAGGTAGCGGACTTCCTAGATCATTTAGCAGCTTACGAGGTCAACCGACGCACAAGTCATCACATAGCTTCTTCGGCGAGAGCACTAGTCTCGAGTCGGTCTCATGGCAAATAGTGAACAGAGGACAAATGAATCGTGGATAAAGAGACTCTCACAAACAAAAGATCATGGACTCATATTAACTCAAGGTGCTCGATTTTCTTTGTGAACATGGTTGGAACCCTTTTCTTTCCTCTTTTTGCTTGTTTTTCTGTTTTTCTCTTTTGTTTTTCACGGGTTCCAACCTGTTTCTGCAGAAAATGGGGGCTCCCACCTAGCAAAGGTTTTGCGGGAGCCCGGCTCTTACCGGCCATGCCAGGAGCGGGTGTCTCGAGCCTCGTGCGGGGGAAAGACATGTAAGGGGGCTGGAGGTAGTAGGTGGAAATTGGGAACGGATTCCCGTCTCCCCTTACACACTTTCGCCCTATTCGCACGGGAGACGTTATTTTAAAGCACATTTCGAGCACCTGTTACATTCAGAACATGATACAAGAGTCCATGACAGGCAGAGAGTCCACAACACCACACAATTCAAGGGTCCTAAGATCACTAATTCACTCCATCAACAAACACAATATGAAGAAGAAATGCGACTTCTTAAATGCATCAACATCCTCCATAGTGCTACACTACCTCCCTAGGTTGCAAATCACTACAGAGACTGTCAATTCAAAGCATACTGAGCAGGCAATTGCAAGGAACACGTACTTGGAGCCCTCAAATTTAAAAATTTGGACAGTGGACTAGGCTCTAAGCACACAAACAGAGCTAATGCAGTCAAAAGATAAACATCCCCCCCACACTTAAGATCGACATTGCCCTCAATGGAGAAGAGGGAAGGAAAGGGGAACGATGTTACCGGTGTGCACAGGCTGCAGGAGACTGGAAATGGACCAGTCGGCATGGGACGGACTGGAGAGAGGACCAGTCGGGAACACATGCAGAGCTAAAAGGAAACAGAAAAGCTCAACCATAATATGTTAGGTCCAATGTCAGCCCAATAGTACATCATCCAAAACAAAAGCAAACAAACCAGATTGCAATCCGACTCGAAACAAAACAAATAAATGAAAACCGTGGTGGGGTTGCTTCCCCACTAGCGCTTCTTTACCGTCTTTTAGCTGGACGCCCATGGTGGATACTCATGGAGGTGCAGGAACAGGTGCCTCCAAGAGCGGATCCACATCGCTCTTGAGGTACAGCTTCAGGTGGTGACCGTGCACCCGACGGTTGCAACCACCAGCATCGGTCAACTCGACCTGGCCATCCGGCAAGATGCAGGCGAGTGAGTACTCGCATGGCCAGGGTGGTCGTGGTGCAGGGGGGTGGGACCAGCTCATAGTGGTCTCCACTCTTCTTCCGTGCCGGCTTAGCCACCTGCGGCTTCGCTCGCCACTCCTCCTTGAGCTTTTTGTTCGGAGGCGAGACTGGATGGAGTGGCGGCGAAGGAATGATAGGCGGATCCTGCAAAATGAGAGGTGCAGAAGGGTACACGACAGGCTCGTGTACCTGACCAGTAATAGCATGCACAGGCGATACAGAAATCATAGCACAATGATCAAACTCAGTCACAGGAAAAATAGCCTGTTCATTTCCAACACGCAGGATCAGTTTACCATCATGCACATCAATCAGTGCCTTGGCGGTGGCAAGAAATGGTCTACCTAGAATCAAAGGCACATCCACATCATCATTTATATCCAGAATAACAAAATCAACGGGATATGTGAATGCACCCACATTAACAAGCAAATCTTCTATGATACCCCTAGGATGCACCACGGAACGATCAGCTAGCTGAATGCTCATCCTAGTAGGGCTAAGTTCACCTAGGTCTAGCTTTTTGAACAATTTATATGGCATGACATTGATGCTAGCTCCTAGGTCCGCCAAGGACTTTCCTACATGCATGCTGCCAATAGTAAGAGGGATAGTAAAACTCCCTGGATCCTTGCGCTTTTCGAGCAGCTTGTTCTGTAGGATGGCAGAACATTCCTCGCTCAGCAGCACTGTCGAGAGATCCCCAAGTTTCTTCTTGTTGGTGAGGAGATCTTTCATGAACTTCGCGTACTTGGGCATTTTCGACAGTGCCTCCACAAATGGTACGCTGATGTTGAGCTGCTTCAACATTGCCATAAAATTGGCAAACTCAGTCTCCAGCTTATCTTTATGGAGGCGAGTGGGGAAGGGAAGCTGGGGCACATGCTCTTTAACCACTGGTTGTGGCTTGGGAATAGGGGCTTCCTTCTCCACCCGCACTTCTGCATCACCGGCTGGAAGTGCTGAAGCAGGTAGTGGTTCCTCCTGCCTGGTCGGGGCAGGATCAACTGATGTAGGCCTGCCGCTCAGGGTGAAAATGGCATGTGCGGTCTCATGCGGGTCCCGTGGATTGGGGATGGTGGTGGCAGGTAGAGTCCCCGGGGCCCGAGTAGTAATCTGGCGAGCTATGGCGCCAACCTGGTTCTGTAAATCTTGCAGAATGGCACCCTGGTTCCTCTGTCCTGCCTCCAGGGTTCTCTGGCCTGCCTCCAGTGAAGCTATGGTCTGATCCATCCTCGTGATACTTGCCTGGCTGGTGGTCATGAATGCTGCCAAAATGTTCTTCAGCTCGGTCATCTGATTATCGGGAGCTGGCGCTGCTGCTGGCTCGGCATAGTGACGCTGCGGCTGCTCGAATGGCTGCCCTTGCCTAGGCTGGTAAGACTGTTGCTGTGGTGGTGGCCCCTGCCTAGCCTGGAAGGGCTGCCTCTGCTGAAAACCGCCTGCTGGTGCTGGGAAACCAGGTGGTTTGTTGGTGTTGCTGCTCCAGGCAAAGTTGGGATGCTGGCGCCATCCCTCATTGTAGGTACTGCTGTATGGGTCCAGGCGCCGAGCATTGGCGATGAAGTCCACCTGCTCTTGGGGAGTAGATGACTCCCTCATAGACTGACAATCTTCCACCAGGTGGTTCGGGCTCTCACACCACTGACACTGAGCGACTGGAGGCGGAGCTGCACCTCGGCCCGGTAGGAGACTGTTGGGCTGCTTCAATGTCTGCACCAACTCAGCCACCTGCTGCTCTAACCCGGACCTGGCCTCCATAGCATGCACACCTCGATCCCGGGAATGCCTGCCTCTGCTGCTCTGCCCCCAAGAATGATCGCGAGCAGCCAAGGTACTAATCATCTGGTTCAGCTCGGGTGGAGTCTTAGTGAGAATATCCCCTCCTGGGCATAAAGACTCTATCACCCTCTGGCTGTCTGGGGTGAGGGCACTGTAGAAGTTCCCTACTGTGAAAGCATCGCTGAAGCCATGATGGGGACACTGCCAGAAGTATCCCATGTACCGCTCCCATGCATCACGAAGTGACTCATCTGGCTCTTGGCGGAAGTGAGTGATCTCCCGCTGAATCTCCGTGGTCTTCGATGCTGGATAATACCTGTGCACGAACTTGTCAGCCAGATCGTCCCAAGAGGTGATGGACAATGGGGGCTGGGTCTCCAACCACCTCTTAGCATTCCCCGCCAGAGAATGGGGAAAGAGGTGAAGGCGGATTGCGTCATCCGGGACACCGTTCAGCTTGAACCCGTTCGTCAGCTGCAGAAAACGGGAAAGATGTACCCGGGCTTCCTCGTCCTTCAAGCCATGGAACTGGATAGAGGATGTGATGAGTTGAATCCAGCATGGCTTGATCTCAAAGTTGTTTGCAGGAATGGGCGGATAGAGGATGACCGGGCGGATGTCAGCAATCCGTGGAGTGTAGTAGTACTCCAAGGTGGGACCCGGTGGTGGTGGATGATGATGGTGCCCAGCTCCCTGGGGGTGTTGGTCGTTCCCCAGGATCTGGTTCTGAGGAGGTGGGTTCTGATCGCCTTCCATCTCGTACTCGTCCTCGGAGTCGCTGGTCAATTGGCCGTCTCGGCGCTCCACCGTAGCCAGTCTAGCTTGATGTTGTCTCCGAAGTTGTTTGCAGGTGCGCTTAATCTCAGGATTCAACTGCAGTAAACCTCACGACTGGCTACGGGTCATGCACTAGCTGCACACAATCAAGCAATGCAAACCCGTGAAGGCACAAGTGGGAAAAAAAACAAAAACTCAATGCTAAAGTAACAGAAATCACTTTTCTTCAACAACCTAGCCGTCCCCGGCAACGGCGCCAAAAAACTTGACTCACTCCTACTGTTACTCTAGAAAATGGCCAAGTGTAACCACTTCCTAAAGCGTAGTATAGCGGGTTTGGGTTTTATTGTCAACCCGGGTCCTAGATGTGATGACTACTCAGTGAATTCGTATTATCTAGCAATGAAACTTTAGTGAAGTTCTAAACTAACAAGCAAACAAAACAACTAAACGGTTGTATTCAGGTTAAGAGAGGTCACCCGGATATGGTTCCCCCTAGACTGCAGTTAAGCCGGATTGTAATTGCCAAGTTCGATTTCTATGATAGTTATACTGCGGAAGGTTCTCAAACAGTCTGAAGTCTCGACTAAAGGTCTTCAGACCCTCTCAATCTGAGTCTCTAGCCGGCGACTAACCTACACCGGAGTAAACAGATTGAGGCCCTATGAACAAAACCTCCACTACCGAATGGAATTCGGTACAGAATAGTGAACTGGCTCCTCGACTAAAGTCACCAATTCACTACCTTCGATTAAGGATACTCTATCAACCTAGGCAGATATTATCATTCTAGGTTAAAGCAGAAACAACAGGAATTTGATCAGGATTCAAGTCATTCAATCATTCAAACCTCAATCGAATATAATCAAATCATAGAATCAATACTTGGGTTCATACAATCAAACCTAACATACAGATCTAAGGTTTCCCACACCCAGAGGAATGGGGGAACTACTCCATGGAGAAAGAAGCAAAAGCAGATTCAGACGCGGAAATCATACTGTGAAGTTGGATTTCTGCTCCTGGACGTTTAATCGCACTTCTCCACGCTCAAACCGGGCTCCAATGGTGTTGAAGATCGATCTATGGCGCTTGGGAACTCTGGTTCGTTGCTTTCTCTCTCTAGGAATCGATTTCTCTCTCCAAAACTCGGAACTCCCTGAAAATTGGCCTTCTTTCTCTTTTATCAGCTGCCCTCGCGATACCCGGTCGAAATACCCGGTCGGGTATTTTTGGGTTCGACCGGGTATTCATAAAACGCGCCGTTCCACTAAGGAGAAAAATCCCCGGTCTATCCTCATAATCCCCGACCGGGGATTTAAGGCCATCGCCCGGGCCCCCTTCTGCTTCTCACGGGTGCCCGAAGGGAAAAATACCCGGTCAATGCCAGAATATACCCGGTCGGGTATTTCTTCCTTTGGCCGGGTATTCTGGTCCAGCAGCCTCCTTTTTCCCAACTTCGCTCCTTTCGACCCGGAACTTGTTCCTTCGCCTCGATTCCAACGCCGGGACCTGAAATATGACATAAACACACAACCTAGCGTGAAATCGGCTTAAAACACGAGATTCCTCATCACAAACGGCTTCAGAATAGGGGTGAAAACATGTATAATTATCGGTCTATCAACTAGTAAATATATGTTGGGAAAACATGTTCGCATATAATTGACTTTACAATATATGCTTTTAACTATATAAGTTGAAATAAATATAACATGTGTAACAGTTAAAGTGATATTTGCAAGGGGATAAATATGTATTATATGTTTATTGGGCTTTCTCAGGTTTTCGCCATCCAAACCTGCATACAATCCGAAATTTTCAATTTGGACTCTGATTACGCATGAATTTTATAAAATAGATCGAATTGATGTTTGAACTGGACCAAACCAAATTGAATGCAATTGATCCTCACATTTCTTTCACTACTGGACTGTCATTCTTGTGAGTTTGATTTGATCCGATGCAGACCTAACTGTTGCACAACCCCACCAACAACTAGCAACCACATGACCCACTGCTAACCATCCTAACCGATAAACTAGTCTACTATTGTAGTTGGTTGTCGGTTTATTACCGATCCAACTGATTATTTTTTGTTGTCATTAGACGTATATAAATAGTTCCAAATAGTTACAAGTAAACTTAGCTATTGTACAACCAAGCCACAAAATCAAATACCACTAATATGTGAGGCGATAAACTTAGAGCTTTACAAGCCACCAGATAAGTCACATTTTACGTCTCTACTAGGGGTGTCAGTTCCGGTCGGGTAGCTGAATCCGAAACCCGAAAATACGTGAAAAAATCGAAATAGTTAAGCACAACCCGAAACCGAACCCGAACATTCTACTTTGCGGTTTTCGGGTGCACTGATCCGAAAATTTGTTTGCAGTTTCGGGTCGGGTTGGTTGAACCCGAAACCGACCCATTGTTTTTTTTTTGTGGAATGCTTTTTAAAAAAAAATGTGATTAACAATTTTATTTTATTATTTGTACATTCTTATAGAAAAGTTATATTTACCAACATTAGTCATTAGGTGATATAATAGAATTAGTCTAAATATTATATTTTACTAAGTTTAAGTCTAAAATGTATCTTTACTTTATATTACTACAAATAGTATTACCAACATTAGGTGATCTATTAGAATTAGTCTATATATATAATATAATTACTAAAGATCCTTCTATAAGATAAATTTCATTTCACTCGTTATACTTTTAGCTACTCATTTGTATATATATTGATAAATTCTATAAAACTTAGATATTGATACAATTTGTATTCGCGAAATGATTTTTATTTTATAAAAAAAGAACACAATCATCTGTTTCTGAGTTTTCAGATTCTTGACTAGGCTCTCAATAATTGTTTTCATCCAGATTTACTCGGCTGAAGGGTTATGCAAAATCACCCAGGACGACTAGCAACCAAATCGTTCTAGTAGTACTAATACATTTAAGAATAATAACATCCACAATGTCAACTTTAGGTAACAATGTTAACAAGACTAATAACATCCTAAACAAGATAAACATCACTACCATTATCACTCCACCCATTCGGACTCTACATCCACATAAGTCTCATCATTCCCATCAGATGCCTCATCAAAATAATCTTCTTCAACTTGTGACCCAGTAGTAGGGGTGGGCAAACGGTTCGGTAAACCCGAACCGAAATCGAAATAATGCTATTCGGTTCGGAATTCGGAAGGAAAATATGGATATTTCGGAAATCAGGGTTCTTTCAATCGAACCAAATTTTCGAATTTTCCGACCAAAAAACCAAAATATTATAATTGCAACCGAATCGAGATCAGAACATGGGCAGAATGTGAGCTTCCACTAAGTTCTGCAGATGCACTTGCACTTCGAGCTTGAAAAGTTGCAAATACTAAATAACATAAACAGTAATAACTTGTGAGAGTATCATTTGATTACAATAACAAATATAAGAATACACATAAGAATGAAGAGAAAGATTAAGTCCTTACCATTTTGAAATACAACTTCATCACCCTCATCTTCTCCATCAACCACCAAGTCAGAGTCGGAAGATCTTATCCAATCTTCATAGCAAACCAAAGCCTCCACAACTTCAGGGGATAATGAGGTCCTAAAAGAATCAAAAACTCGACCTCCTATGCTGAATGCCGACTTAGAAGCAACAGTGGAAATAGGAACAACGAGAATATCCCTATCCATCTCAGAAATAGTAGGATATTTCATCCCACTTCTCGACCACCATCCCAAGATATCAAACTAGTACTCATCATCTTCAGAACCCACCATTGCTCGTGTAACTTCCTCATCATCCTCCTCCTCCTCTCAGATTTGGAACTTTTTCTAGTTCCTTTCAGAATGGCCTCTCTTTTCTTTTTCCTGAAATCAACCCAAAACTTCACTTTCTTCTTTCCATCCCCACTTCAACTAGGTTCTTGCTCCTCTTCTGGAATCACAATGGGAGAACTACCATGAAGTCCGAGCCTATGCTTGTAATGGTCAAATAAAACACGCATTTCATCTTTCACCTCTTCGACCAAAGCTTTCCCCCTGATATCACCATATACCTTCTTCAAAGCTTCTTCAAGATATTCAACTTTGCGCCTAGGATCCAATATGACTGCCATATAGCACAACCGATTCAGCTTTGAATTTTCTAAGTCTTCTTCAAACCAATACTTGGCAAGTTTGGACTTGATTCTTTCAGCCATGCAACACACCTCAATATCTATACTATCAGCCCACTCAGAAATCATATTATGCAACTCACATATCTCATCAAACAAGAGGTGTAAAATCACATATGAAGTCCCAGAAACTCGAACTGTCAAATCATAGAAGAGCTTCAGGTAAGTAATCAATCGTCCTACACTTGACCAATCGTCAGAAGTTGGGATACCAAGGCTTTCATTTCTATATTTCTTTTTAGTGAGATGTTTCTTGAATTTCTTCTCATTTCTGGCCAATGTTTGGAATGCCTTCTCAAGTGGTTTGGCAGATTCCAACATAAGATATGTAGAGTTCCACATTGTAGATACATCCAAAGACACAAATTTATTCGACACTATCTTTTCAAACTCAATGCAATCTTTGAATTTTCTACTCCTAGCAGGTGTAGCTCTAACCCACCTCACCGACTCTCTCACTCGCTCCACAGATACACCAGTTTCTTTAAGCCCATCATTCACATCCAAATTAATAATGTGAGCCACACACCTCATATGCAGATACTTTCCATCCAAAATATCTGATCCCCACTCTTTCAACTGTTGCATCATATGGATAGCAACCACATCATTAACGCTAGCATTATCCATTGTGATACAAAACACATTCCTAACGCCCCACTCCACCAAACAACTAGCCAACTGTTTTTCAATTTCATTTCCAGAATATTTTGTTACTTGGACAAAGTTGATAATTCTTTTATACAACCTCCAATCTCTACCAATGAAATGAGCAGCAATGCACATGTAGTTGAGATTGGACAAAGAAGTCCAAGTATCAGTGGTGAGCGACACCATCCCTTCACACTTAGTCTTGAAATCGTCTTTTAACAAGTCTCTATTTTCAAAGAACACCTTTATATAGTCCTCTCTAACTGTTTGATGGCTAGATAACACAAATATGGGGCAAACACGAGACATAAAACGTTTGAACCCTTCATGTTCAACGTAGCTAAATGGTAGCTCATCTATGATAATCATCTAAGCTAAAGCCTGCCTAGCATCAATCTGGTAGAATTTCCAAGTGCCAAGAGTGTGTACCTGACCTACAGAAAATGACAGATGGTAGACAATCAGCTCACCCTTTTCTATCTTCGTTGGCAACTATTTTTGTGATTCCGCAGAGTAGAAGTCCCAAATCTAGTGGTAGCAATAAGAACATTATTGTAGTAAATGCATCGAGCTTTGTCCACTCCATCCTTCTTAAAACGCTTGAAGTGTGGCCAAACGTCAGTTTTTTTTTTTTTTTTTGAAGTTGTCCCCTCATCTGTTGTTTGAGCAGGAGGTACATTGGTGGTACCAGTAGACGGTGTAGGAGCAGAAGTAGGTATAAGATGATGGTGCAGGAGGTATAGGAGGAATGTTGGTACTCTTAAAGCGCCCTCCACGTTTAGGACGAGAAGCCGATGGTGCCTCACTCTATCTGCCAAATATAATCTATTCTGTGGATATATACATTCTCTCACTCTCGCTCCTCCTTCCACTTCACGAATCGATAACTAAATTAATGACGACCGACGGGTCAGATCCAAAGCTAGTCAGTATTGAGAGTTAAACCGAAAACCCGAAACTGTTTTGATAGCCCTAATCTCTACTAATAACTAAAGACTACTACCCATAATAGAATCTAGCAATGACAGAATCTATCGGAAGATTCCTCTCGGCTCACGCCCTTGCATCCATAGTATCCATGATCCCTACACTTGTCAATTACGGGGTTCATAGCCACAAAAAGAAACATTATACAACCCGCGCCTCTCACAATCACAGAGATAATCATAAATTCTCCAACAAACAAGCATTGTTAATATCGGGGTTTGAAAATGGCGCGGTCTGGTTCATATCATACTATATATATGGTTTACCATCCGAACCGAGAAACTGAAGAACATACCAAAGACTAGATCAAATATTATATGATCCAAAATAGATCATGTCTATATGGGTTTGTCATGTACGGTCCAGACAAGACATACTATCAGTGGCGGATCCAGGACAGAGTAGAGCACTAGGCCACCTTTGAAAAAGGATATAGAGGGTTGAGCCGTAACGTGAAAAACACTGAAACGAATACCAAAAATCGGATATTACAAGTGATATACTAGCTCGAGATCCAGAGGAGGGTTGGGCCGCGGCCCGGGGGAGGCTCCCTGGATCCGCCACTGCATACCATATATCCGTTTCTTTGAAGGAGTGTAATATATGAATGGAGAAGGGACATGATCGAAAATTAAGGTTGAGACTTTGGTATTATTGGGGAGTAGGAAAAGTGGTCGAGACTCGAGTGGGCAACTAATTAAATCTAATTTTGGAAGGAGTTGGGTCCACAGTATGATTCGATAAACCGCTATATAGATCAGACTAATAGGTTAAAACATCTTACAATACAAAACCAAGAAAAAGATCAAATTATTTTTACGATTTGTTGCCACCGTTACGATTTTTCTAATAACCTTATCTATATTTCTTCATAACATTGAGCCTCTATCGTAATGATACACGCCTGAGCATCTTGAATCACGTACCCGACATATTTATAACTTCCCTGGCCGTAGCTCCGTCGAAGAACCCAATTCCTTGGCATGGGAATCTGTAACAAGGAGGTTTTTAGAGACCCTAATTCCCTCTCTTAGACATTAAAGAGAATTATTTCCAAAGACACGGCCCCTACTGTGCATGTAGACTGTTTGGACTGTTCAATGTGACCGAAATTTACTGTGCTCTTACCTCTTATTGGCTGGGCCTCTGCGCGTGGCCCCGGTTGTTCCATTCAGAGAAGTCGGATTGGGCCGCCGGTTTGTGCCAGACCTTTTTCACCTTGGGCCGGATCTCCCTGATGATTTGCGGAGCAAAGCACGTTGCCCGCGGATCTGGTTAGAGATCCTCGTCTACCTCTGATTGTTGTTTCTGCCAGACCCATCATTACTTTTGCCGCCATTGCGCTAAGGTTCCTTAGCTCTTCTCTTTCTGCTTCTCCTTTCATCGAAGAGTGGGCTTCTGTTGTCAGGGAAGTTGCCGTCTGATTCGACTAAGGGGGGGATCGCCATCGTACGCGTTTCGCCTCACTTTTCCCACGACGGTTTAACTCTGGTTTGCCGAATTGCCATGACACTTTTTCTTGCACAATGGTTTCCGCCTTCTCTCTACTTCTTTGAACTCTCATTTTACTCTCGCTTTGTTCGGTGTTTCTGGGCTGTTTCCCAAGCTTTGTAATGGAATTCACTCTGCTCTGTAACCTTGCTGGTCCACGCAAGCCGGATATTGCAATGCGCTTGAGGCTGCTGCATGCATGGGCTGCAAAATCGCCCGGTGATGCTCGCGTCTACAACTACGCCACCCTCTGGGTTGATGAGACTGTGAGTTTTTCTTCCTCCCGTGCTTTCTTTTGCGTCGTGCTTTTGCGTTTGCAGGCGTTGCTTTTACGTTCATGGTTTTCCTTATTGCTTGCAGGGTACTTTGATTCACGGGGTTTCGCCGTCGTCAATGGCTAACGGTATCCGGAAGAATCTTTCAGTTGGGAAAGTTTATATCATTCGATCGTTTGGCCTCGGCAATCCACCGCACCACTATCGGGCGTGTTCATTCGACTTAGCCTTGAGCCTCACACCTTCCACTTCTTTTACGGAGTGCACCTTGCCAGCTGGAAGCTTTCCAATGGACTCTTACGAGTTCTTGCCAATATCTCAGTTTTTATCGCGTGCTGGTGACCATAGGGTTTTAACAGGTATGTGCTTTTTCTGGCTTCCTTTTGTTACCTGTTTGTTTGGTTGAGTCTTCTGAGCGCATTGCTGTTTATCGTGGTTGTAGATGTGGCGGGTCGTCTCCATTCTATTAGTGGGATATCGCACAAAATAACCAACAATGGTCCAACAGTTAGGCAGACTGTTGTCATAGAGGACGAAAGGTGATTTTTTTTTTGGTGTGAGGGGGTGTGTTTTTGCTTTCTGTTGTTAAAGGTTCTCTGATTTACTTTGCATGCCGTTTCGTAGTGGGATGGAGGCAACAATTACTCTTTGGGATGAGTTCTTGGGGATCTTGGATCACGTTGCTCTGACTTGGGCAGATTGTATTGAACCTGTTATCTTGGCGTTTGGTGGTCTTTTGGTAAACAAATTGGGAAGTACGTCGCCTTCTGCATGTTGTTTTTTTTTTTTGGCTTGTGTCTCGGTTGAAAGTGCTTACACAGCTGCTTTGCAGGTTCTTGTGTGTTGTCCAGTTCAGCTGCTACACGCATAGCTGTTAATCCGCCAGTCCCCAAAGCATATCATCTTGCATATAGGTAGATCAGATTCTACGTTCCCAAATTCTTTTTCTTGCACATTTTGTTTGGGATGATGAATCTGTTTGCTTACGTTTAAACCAGGTTTGCTGAGAAGCGTGAAGTTGTTGGTTCCCTGCCAGTTGAATTTGCAACAATTGTTGAGGCAGCGGCTGATGCAGATAGGCATACAAGGACTCTTCAACAATTGATCACCTTGGCTCATAACGGTGGTTCAACGGTCTGTTTGTTTTTCATAACTCTTGGTTCTCATTTTGTGGTAGTTTCTTTCGTTGTACGTTTGTTTGACTGCCATTCCGTTAACAGGAAGAGAGGTTTCGATGTGGTGGAGTTATTGTCAATGTCGAGTCGAATGTCCCATGGTACTATAATTCGTTCAGGCTCTGTTCAAGGGCTGTTTCAAAGCGTCGTGATGATACATTTTGGTGTTCGAAAGATTGGCAGCTGAAGGAAGATCAGATCCGCATTAAGTATTCACTCAAATATTTTTGCTGTCTGTGTTGTCTGGCAATTCATACACAGTTTATGATTGTTATACTTTGCTGGTGTTTAATTTTGTGCTTTGTAGCTACAAGATCCAGTTTACATTGAAGGATGACACTTCTGAGGCCCGGTTCATTGCCATGGGTGGGTGTGGCCATGCATTAGTTAATATTTCAGCGGCTTACTTGGCACATCGATTTCCCTTTCGCCCAGGGCAATTGCCACCACAGCTCAACCAACTTCGTGGCCAGTATGTTAAGCTTGATTGCAGGCTACCGCTCCTTGGTTCGACTGGGTTTACATCTGGGGAATTTTGAGTTGCCCAGGTTGTACCGCTTGATGATCCTTAGGTTGTTGCTGACATGCTTGAGTATCATCCTCAGCTTGCATTGCCAGCTGCTGCCCAGCAAGGACAAGTGCCTGTTCATGTAGCTGTAGCACAGATTTCGCCACCATCAGATATAGTTGGATCATCCGGCTCTGGAAGGTCTGCTTTTGCTAATGGCTATTTCTGTTTTTCTTTGTTACTCTACATATACACTGGGTTTTTTTTTACATTTGCTTATTGTTTCTAACATGCAGGCTTTCGCGTGCTGAGAAAGGGAAAGCAAAGGTGATTGATGCTTCGCCGGTTGAAACCCCAAATCCTGCATTCAGTATTGGTCATGATTCAGACGAACCAATAAGGTTGGTCTCCTGTGATTTTGACAGCAAACCCTTCTTTTTTGCACTCATCTTCTCAGCGGATTATATGATTTTGTGTTGATGTTATGTCTTCAAGTGTATGTTTGCCAACCATTCAACCTGATCTGCCTCGAGTTGTTGGGAGCCAAAGTCCTACCAAAGGATCCATTCATGGTGTAGCAGCACAGAGTCCAGTGACACAGGAAATTGAGGAAATTGTTGTAGATGGTTCTTCGAAGACAAACACTCCTGCAAGGCAACATCATCGGGGTGTTGTTGCACCTGTTGGAGGAGATGGTCCCAAACCCTCTTTTACAATAGGTGGGACCGTTGGCATCGATGATCTTGGAGATGATTTGCTCGCTGGTGATTCTAAGATTGCTAAGCATGATGCAACAGCTTCTCCTGGGAGTGCTTTGCAATCTGCATCGAATTCGCCTTCAGCAACTTTGTAGTTGTTTGTTCTAATACTTCCAAAATTAGACATGATCCCATGGTGTACTCATGATTAGTAGTTTGTTTACATGCAGGTTGTTGTCCCCATTGGCAAAGATAAAAGTCGAGAAGTTGACAGCCTCTGAAATTGATGCCCTGAAGGATGGTGATGAAACTTTGGCCAATGCTGATGAGGTCGAGTCTTTGCCGCCCGATGCTCAAAAGAGGCCTGCTGCAAAGCGTGCTTTGTTCAAGAAATGATGTAAGAGACCACCTGTTTGATTTTCCTCTGGGTTTTAATCCAAATTCAGAAATAATGCACACCTTTTGAAGTGCCAGGAAACCATGAATTATCTAATTTGAAAGTGTGGCATTTTACTAGGTCATCCACGCTTATTTGAGTTGTGTGTTCCTTTTGCTTTGTGTTGTAGGTGTTGGAGGTCTGTGCTGGGGGTCTTTTGTGTTCCACAGGTCGGTGTTGTGTGTGTGTTGTGGAACGCCTTGGTGCCTTTTACCCAGAAGCTATGGGGTTGGTTGGCCGTTCTTTTGTTCGCCAAGACATGTTTTCTCTAAGGAAGGCTGGTGTAGATAGTCATGTTAACCTCTAGCAATTATCAATGTTTGATGCTGAACGATGATGCTCTACCTAAAATTGTTGTAATCCCATGCCGTGTAGGGTATCTTTTTTTACAAAAACAAGGAATTGTCATGAAAGTTTCGGATAAGTAATGTTCCCGGATTGTTTATGTTCAGGTGGATCTTTCTATGTAATTGAAGTGCTCTTTTGTGCTATCGTTGATCATGTGTTCGTATGATAGGGGTATCAAATTAATGATTTTGAGATCACGGTGATGGTGTCCTTTCGCACATAATGGTCCATGTCTGTCGGTTGCTTACATATTAAGTTTTGTTGACGAAAAATCGTTATTGAATTATCGTTGTAGATTAAAATCCATGCTTGCCATTCAGTTAACTTTTTCCCTTAGATTACCCACAAAAATCCTCGGCCTCACTGCTGTGTTGTTAATGGTCAAATGCCACCAGGATGCTTACATTTTTAGTAGAAAGATTGTGTGTGATTTGGCCCACGTTGGTTTTTATTTCAAGACATCCACTGCCAGATGCCACTGCTCACATTAAATGAAGGTGTCAGTAGAATGATTGCATTTTTGCTCATTGCAACTAAAACATGTGTGGTGGAAGATGATGGACTGACCCTCAAGGGCTTTGCATTAATTGCAGCCGTCTTTTACATAGTAAACTGTCAAGTATCTATTAGTTTAAAATTCAAGTGCTAATGTGTGCCTAATATCATGTTCTGTTTACCTCTCTTCTTCATCACCACTCTAGCACAAGACATCCTCTCTCAAACTCATTGTAATTCGTTGCCTCTGCTATGAGTTAGAAAAATGGAACCTTAAACTCCATCTTTTGTTTCAATTCTGATCTCCATCGCCTTTCCATAATCATTCATGCCAGACTGAACTAGATGCTTCACTTACACGCATGCTTTTCTCATTAGTTTCCAGAAGTTACAGTCATCTGTGGACCAGGTTTGCTTGCTGAACTCAATAGTTAGCCTCATGATTGGGTTTGTTGCGAATGTCTATACCATTAATGCCTTTGCTTTTGTTTCAGTTGGAGAAACATTCAAGCATTAAATGGTCCTCTGACTCTCTAAAAGGGTTTCGTAGACAAAACACATTATTCCAGATGAATCTCTGCACGAGCCAAAGTCGCTTAATACACAAGCAAACGAAAAGGATGCATTCACACAATCAAGCACATGTTCTGTATCTACTTATGGTGGTGTTCCTGACTTTCCTCCAGAATCTCGCTCAGGTGAAGGCAGTAATCGTCATCAATCTGTTGTCCCAGTTGTGCAGACAAAACACATTCCTACTGCTCGAGTGCCATTACATGATGACATCTTGGAAATAGGCAAGCCAGAATGCGTTTGCAGGTTTTGTGGTGCTATGTTCTGGTATTTGGAACGGCTAGATAGGCGGCGATCAACAACCAATCCGTTGTACACTCTATGCTGCCAGAAAGGGCGAGTTGCTTTGCCATTGCTCAGAGAACCTCCGCCTTTATTGACGGAACTTATGCAAATTGATGGGGGCCTATGTCTAAACATTTTAGGGATAACATTCGACCCTACAACGGTTCGCTTTGCTTCACTTCGTTTGGTGCTACAATTGATCCACGGAGTGTGGCAAGTAGAGGACCATATTCAATGGTTATATGTGGAGAAAATTACCACAGAATTGGATCGCTCATATCGCCAGAGGGACAATGTCCCAAATTTGCTCAGCTTTATGTATTTGAACCTAAAAATGAGATTGACACCCGTTTGTCAAACTTTGCTTCACGTGACACACAACTTATGCCAGAGTTGCTCACTATGTTGTTACAGATGTTAGATGAGCACAATGAGTTGGTGAAGACTTTCAGGCGGGTTCGTGACCAATTGCAAGAGGTGGATGCTCCGAATTTGAAACTTCGGATCTTTGGAGCAAAGAGTCGAAATAGACAGTATGATTTGCCCCAAGCTTCTGAGATTGCAGCACTTATACCTGGTGATTTCATTCCCGATAGAGATGACAGGGATATCATAGTTGATCATGTCTATGACGGTCTTAAGCGCATTACAAGTCTGAATCCAAAATTTGATGATCTTCATTTCCCTTTGTTGTTTCCATATGGAGAGGATGGTTATCACCCACTTATTAAATATAGACCAGCTTGCTGCCCTCCTTCTATGCGTAGGCAATTTGTCACCCAATGTGAATATTATGCTTTTAGACTACAATACCGTCAGAATGAAGGCCAAACACTGGTCAAAGCTGGAAAGGCACTCCAGCATTATTGCATTGATGCTTACTCTTCGGTGGAGCTAAACCGCCTTGCTTTTCTGCGTTGTCATCAACCAGAGCTTCGAGCAGAAGTTTATCAAGGATTGCAAGATGCTATGGCACGTGGTGATCTTGACGGTGATAAAGTTGGTCATGTTGTTCTACCAGGAACTTACATCGGCAGCCCAAGATATATGCAGCAGTTGTATCACGATGCGATGGCAGTTGTGGAGTTCCTCGGCAGTCCAGATCTGTTTATAACATTTACGTGCAATTCGCTGTGGGCAGAAATTGCAGAGGCATTTGATCATATTGTTGGATCCAGCGGCTCGAATAAACCCATGGTTATTTCAAGAGTCTTCCATATTAAACTCATGATATTGATTGATGATATCAAGAAGAAATCCTACTTTGGAAAGACAGTTGCAAGTGAGTATTCCCATACATACTATTCTTTAGTGTTCTACAATAACTGATGTCTTTGGTTTTGGGTCATGCAACATTTCACGTTTGCTCTTATATTGTTCATTCATTCGTTTTGACAGTTACTCTAATGTTATTCGTTTGTTTCATTATCTATCATTAATGTATACAGTTGAGTTCCAAAAGCGAGGACTCCCACACATTCACTTATTAGTTTGGTTGGTTGAACAAGACAAACTCAAGACAACAACAGACATAGATCAGGTCATCTCAGCAGAAATTCCAGACCCTGATGTCGATCCGCTAGGTTATGCAGCTGTTTGCAAATTCATGATACATGGCCCGTGTGGAGAATCAAACAACAATGCACCATGTATGCGAGAGAGAAAAAACGTCCTGCCAATGGTAAGTGTTCGAAGCACTTCCCAAAAGAATTCAACTCAGCAACTGCTTTCGATAAACACGGAAATGTTGTCTACAAAAGAACAGATTCTGGAATTCAGATTAAAAAAGGCAGTGTTATGTTGGATAATCGACATGTTGTTTCGTACAATAGAAATTTGTTGGTGCGCATACAAGCTCACATCAATGTCGAAATATGTCACAAAGGAAAATTGATCAAGTATCTTTTTAAGTATGTTACCAAAGGACCAGATAGGTCGCTGGACATTGCTGAGAACGATACAAATACTGGTAGCAATCCTTCTGTGCATCGTGGTGGGAACAGAGATGAAATCCAACAGTTCATAGATTGCAGATCGTTGTCATCTTATGAAGCTATATGGAGGCTCAACGAATATCCCATTCATGTTAGAGAACCAGCAGTAGTTCGGCTGGGGGTTCATTTGGATGGTCAGAAAAAGGTTCCCTATAAAAAACAATCAAGTATCAGAAATGTTTTGGCAAATCCCAGTGCTGGGAAAACACATTTGACAGAATGGTTTGCACTGAACCGCAGGGACCCAGAGGCAAGATTGCTCACCTATTCACAAATACCTAACAAATACACATGGCTCTCCGATTTTAAGGAGTGGAGTCCACGCAAGAAAGGCTTCACAGTTGGAAGGATTGCCTATGTTCCTCCGGGATCTGGTGACGTTTTTTTCTTGAGAATCATATTGACAAAAGTTCGTGGAGCATTGAGCTACACTCATTTGAGAACTGTTGGAGGCGAGGTCTGCTCGGACTTTGAAAAAGCTTGCCAGAAGTTGGGACTCCTATCTAGCTCTTCAGAGTGGATAAAATTCTTGGATGACATTTCTACCTCGAGTGTGCCAAGGGTTATTCGGAACACCTTCGTTTCGATGTTAATGTTCTGCGAAATTCCTTGCCCACTGGCATTATTTATATCTGCTTGGTGATCAATGGCAGAAGATTATGCATATAATTCAGCCAATAACTCAAGAACCAACGGCCACGAACCAACTGATGAGAGGCTGCAGAATTGGGTGCTGCACCAATTACAGAAACTTCTAAGCTCACATTCAGCTACTCTCCAAGATTTCAATCTTCCTCTTCCCACTGATATTGTGCCAGATGATGGAACAAATCCATTGGTTAATGATCATCTGACATTTGACACAGTAGAACAACAACAGTTGGCAGCCTCTATGCTACATTCTCTCAACGACAAACAGCTCCATGTTTACACAGCAATTATCAACTCAGTGCACAACAATATCGGAACTCCATTTTTCTTATATGGTCATGGTGGCACGGGAAAGACATTTGTGTATAACGCAATTACAGCAAGGCTGAGAAGTCAGGGAAAAATTGTTATTTTGGTTGCCTCATCTGGAATCGCAGCAACATTGCTACCTAATGCAACCACAGCACATTCCAGGTTCAAAATTCCACTCATCTTGGATGCAACATCAACATGCCCAATTAAACATGGAACAGACTTAGCTGAGCTTGTGGCACTCGCTTCTCTTATAATATGGGATGAAGCACCCATGACGCACCGAAATGCTTTTGAGGCAGTAGAACGTACTTTATGCGACATTATGGGTGTTCCATTGAATGGACCGCGGTATAAGCCATTTGGTGGCAAAACAATTCTGTTTGGTGGAGATTTTCGACAAACACTCCCAGTTATAACTGAGGCTGGGCGTGAACAAACAGTCGATGGGTCTCTAACAAGATCATCTCTATGGAGTTCTTTTGCACTCATGCATCTATCTGCAAACATGAGAATAGCAGGTTCTTTGCCTGATGAAAGGCAGCAGCTACATGGTTACACATTTTCGGAATGGGTCTTGGCTTTGGGAAATGGACAACTTAAAACAGAGGCCTTCAAGGAAGATTCTCCAGCTGATTGGATACAAATACCTGAGTTGTTTCTTATACAACATGAGGGAAATCACATTGAAGCAATTGCAGATGATATATATGAATCGTTTGACACCAATTATATGCGCCCAGCATATCTAAAAAACAGGGCAATAGTTGCGCCAAGGAATGCAACCGTGTCTCAGATTAATGATTATATGATGCAAAGGGTTCCTGGTGATTCAAAGACGTATTATAGTTCTGATTCATTGCTGCAATCCACAGACACATCATCTACATTTGATGAATGCTACCCAACTGAGTTTCTCAACACACTTACATTCAATGGAGTGCCAAACCATGAACTTACATTGAAGAAAAACACTCCAGCTATGCTGCTGCGAAACTTGAACCCAGCTTTGGGTCTTTGCAATGGTACAAGGATTATGATCACAATGTTGGGTGACAATTTCATAAAGGGCAACATCATGGGAGGTTCTTATGACACCGACGAAGTCATAATCCCAAGAATTGTTCTCAATGTTGAGAACTCCAAGTGGCCGTTTATACTCAAAAGACGTCAGTTCCCAGTTCGCACATGTTATGCAATGACAATAAATAAGAGCCAAGGACAGACGCTTGACAAAGTCGGAATCTATTTGCCAGAACCAGTATTTAGCCATGGACAGCTCTACGTGGGAGTTTCAAGGGTACGATCAGCAACAGGTTTGCGAATGCTAATAGAGAATCCAGCAGAAATTCCAAACAACTATACAAGAAACATTGTGTTTGCAGAGGCATTCAGTGATATCCTCACTGGCTAATAGGTTGGGGTGGGTTGTGCACCTGCTGTGCATTGCATGAAGGTAGTTTACAAAACTAAAAATGATTGTCTTTATCTAACCTACTATCAAAACTACAACCGTATTAGCTAACATTTCATGGCCTTTTCACAGATTTGTCTACTACTATTGGCGTAACCACAACTTCAAACTGATTTGGTTGTGTCTTCTTGGTCTGGATTAGAAGCCTAGAAGTTTAAACACATTAGTTAACCCTATTGTGATTCAAAACTTCCACAGTATGGCAATCTTTGTGTGCCGTTGCTTTTGATGTATAATACAGTTCGGCAGCTTCATTTCAGCTTCATTCCACACTATGGTAATCTTTGTGTGCCGCTGCTGTGGCCTTCGTGTTTCGGACAAGGCAGACGCTTAAATCCATTCTAGCCTGAATTACTGTGGACCAAACGTGTTTGGGCCTGGTCTACTTCTTAAATTGACGTCTCGTTTTGCATTTTATGATAACAAGTGCATTTAAGCCCAGCCCAAATGGTGCTTTAGGGCTACAAATAAAGGCCCATTGTAAACCCGCCCAATATAAGCACTCCAATCGAACCTCCCCTTTAAACCTACCATCCCTCACCAACCATAGCAGTCGTCCACATCTTCATCAACCCTTCTCCGCCGCGTAAAGCCCCACCATTGAAGCTACCAGACAATCTTTTAAACCAAGGTAAATCCACGTCTCCCTCTTCTTCACCGCCTTTACATCTCGGAAATTACTGCTCATCGGTACTTCTGCTGTTTGGCCACAGACCCCACCTAACATGGAGAGTTTACCCGAAAAAGACCAGTCCACAGAGGGCGGTCACATGGTCCCCACCGATAACAAAGGTGCATGCCTTCCATTTCTGTAAAAAAAAACCTCCTGAGAATCTCGATTCCTCTGCAAAACAGACAAAATACCCATTTTTGTTTCCCTTTATTGTCTTACAGACCCGATTGAAACCTGCATGCCATTTCGGGGATTGCGTTTGGGAACCAACGTTCGCACAGTTATTGCTCGACCTGTGATTACATGGCTTGAATTCCGAGAAGCACCCAAACTTAAAGATCTCACCATGTACATGATTTGGATAGATAAAAAGGTTTGTTACAATCCAATTACAAAATTGCACAATCCTTTCATTAATGATTTTCAACAAATGCATTGTACAGTATTAACTAGCTCAAGTGTTGTTCTTATAGGAACGATTGATTGAGTTGATGGTTGGTGAGAAAGACATCACCGAGATATCTCGCAAAATAAAAGTCGGGAAACTTTATCAATTTGAATCGGCTCTGGCCGTACCAGCGAGGGAAAATCCGAGGATTGTCCCAGGAGAGTTAAGGTTGCACATAACTCCCAAACAAAACATTTCAAGGGTTGAAGAGGACCCAGATGACCCGCGCTTCCCTATTGGCTGGGATATTGGGATGGCTTTTTCGATAGTGCCTCTCCAAACAGACACCATTGAGTACCATACAGGTACATTTGACTATCTCTGTTTACCATACTAAGATGAATCTAAACATTAAAATGACAAACTTTTTTGTTGACAACAGACATCACTGTGTGCATCAGGCGTCTGAGTGTTCCCACAACAATTCGTGGTATTCTCAAAGAATTTCGCATGGTTGTACAGGATGTGAGGTACATTTTCCAAAATAATGTGTTCATTTGTGAATTCTATGGACCCACAAACTTAATATTTGTCCACTTAAACAGCGGCGCTAAGGCAACTATTCATTATCAAGGATATGACATCTTGAAGTTCTTAGAAAATGCGCCTGCGGTTGAAGCTCACTTGCCTCTTATTGTTACAATCAAATCTGTCAATCGAGTGCCACCTCTACCCAACCAGAAATACAAGTACCATTTCAAATCCACTCCTGTCAGTTATCTGAAGATAGAATCCTACACACACTCGGTCAAGGAAATTATGCACATGTACACTTCTCTATTCACATATGCTGTTCATATCTCAGATAAATTGTATTGCCAATCAATTGAAACAAAACTAACGGTTTTTAGTATTTTTGCTACAATCCAGTTTCCTTCATAGTCGCAAACAGGTTTACTACATGGATGCCGACACCGGTGTGAAAACAGGCTGCCTTCGACCAGGAGTTCAAAAGAAAACACTCACTGACATCAAAGCTATGCTTGGATCCGATGAGAGCCACCACAAGGTACGTTGGGAACTGAATATATCTGCCTTGACAACATCTTGCACTTAAATTTTACATACGCACATATCTAATCATAGATTGCCATTTGTGTTAGATACTTTACCGTGCCAAGTTTTACATATCACAGTTGAAGTTTCGAAGCAGCATTTGCCGAACAACTGAGCAATGGCCAGAGTAAGTTTTTGTCTCAGTGTGAACACTTCTTATTCTTATTAGTATATCAACAAATAAGCTAACCAAAAATCTCATTTATATCTATAACTAGCTTGCAATATCAGCTGGAAGTCAAATGTGAGCATGGATCTGATGATATTGATGTCATACTGGACCATGAGGCCACTCTCTCAATAATTGGCATGTCACCCAGCAAGTACAAAAAACTCGAAGCAGAATCTGCCAAAGCATTGCTGATCAGAAAGTGTGCCAGAATGTTTGCAGGAGAGTTATACATCGGTTGCTCAGATTTACAGAACAGAACTTCACCGGTTAAACCACACATAAGAGTTGCAACACTTTGGCATACCTCAAGAATGGACAAGTGATATTCTACATTGATGAGAGAAAGACTTGCCGATGCACTTAATCTGCCCCTAATATCCTCATTCTTGAACTAAGTTCCTGTTCTCCAGCTTCCATGGAGACAAAACAGTGTGCACATTTGCTTATTTAGTTTGCAAAGACTTTTGAATTTCAACAAGCTTATTTTGTACTGGCTTTTGCTTCTTTGCTTGACAAACTAAATCTCCAGTACATTTTGTGTGCACTTAGCTGTAATGAATCATCTATCTATATTATTGTTCTTGGTTTATCAGCAATGATGATTGGTATAGGTTGGGAAACCACGCAGTTTTACGTCCCATGTACACTGATGACTTAAATCAACATACCCCGCGGCAGAGCGCGGACTAATTCCTAATACATTAATTTTCACTTCCCTGGTAAATGAGAAGAATCGCTCTTCCCATCAAATACGAGAAGGAATAAAACGTCCCATTTGATAAAATAAAATAAAAACGTCCCGTTCCACCTTATCCCTATTACCGGACTCTGTTTCCGGTTGTACCATGGATCCGGCCGATTCTCATTACGTTTTTGATTTTTCCCTTTATGCAGGCTAATTGTTTATAACTCCATCGGGCCTTCGTCCATGGAGCCGCATCCATAAGCCCAATCCAATTAGTAGTTGGATATCCGCGTACGTCTACCGCTAGGAAACCTCCGCCAGTTGGCGCGTCGTGTTACTTCGATACCCTAAATAGTCAAAAAAGCACACGCAAAATAACGATTGGCCAGCCTGTAAGAACAAGGGTAATTCCGGTATTCCGCACGAATCACCCGACCTAGATGAGTCGGTGATCTCAGATCTCGCCCCAGTCTATAAATACGCCTCCTTAATGCCTTTGCCCCCTCTCATCCTCTCTCTCTCCCACAGCCGCAAGCCTATTATTAGTCGAAGTTTCGGGCGAGAAAAATTTCTAGGGTTTCCGTAGTCTTGCGGTTGGGGATTTTTGGCCGGAGTCGGGATCCGATAGGAAGAGAAAAGGCGCGGAATCTTCGATTCGGGTTGCGTGTTGCGTCTCCTTTTATCTGGGTTTTCTTGTCGAAGGAAAGAGAGATTCAGATGGCTCGATGCTTTCCTTACCCGCCTCCAGAGGGCTACTTGGGGATTGGTGGTGGTGGTGGTGGAAGGACTTTGCTGGGAGGACCGATTAAGGTTCGTTTCAAGCGAAGCTTGAATTTGGATTTATGGTTTCTTCGATTTGCTTTCTTGTGTCCATCCTCATCATTTTGATGTTTGGTGCGAGTCTGTTTGATCTCTCAAGAAAACTAGGGTTTCTTGTTTTCTCGGAAAAAAATCTGTTTCTTTCAATCGATTTTCGAAACACGGGATTAGGGTTTTTGATTTTCAAATTAAATCTTTCGTTTTGAATGGTTTTGATTCTTTTCCTTTTGGTTCAATGCGAGTCACCTTTTGGGAGGTTGTAGCCTGTAGGGTCTTGGTTAAGAAAGTTGTGGAGCCTTAGGGTTAGTCTCGTGGTTTGAAGAGCTTGTGGGATCTCTAAGTTTGGCGTTCGATTTCGGTTTAGGAGAGCGTATGGTGATTAAGTGTTAACTCCTTTCGATGCAACGGTTGCTTTTGGTAAGAAGTTGTCGAATAAGTGGTAGTCAGTCAGAACGTTAGAGCCTGACCCGGAATGATGCCCATTTGGCCCTTGGAAACTGAATCTAAGATTTGCCCACCTTCTGAAATTGTTTTCATGATTTAACTCTAGTCATTTCCAAGTTTTTCAATCTGCTTGTTGTTTTGTACTATGTCTCCTCCATCGTCCACGCCATGGGTAAGCTTGTACATGCTGTAACTATGTTGAATCCATAGAGTATGTACCTTGTTGAAATGTATTGAATGAATCCCTTCGAGTCTGTAAATTGGGGCGCATATGCTCTTTGCTTGGTGTGCCATCGGTTCTAAACTGAGTTATTTTGGGACATAATAGCCCCATGCTGAGACAGAGAAGCATGTCAAAAAGGACACTGAAAAGTGGCTGAAACGCAAGTCTAATGGGAGTCATAAGGTGGAAGAAACCAAATCCAAAAGGATCAAGTTCACCACCAAGGGTGGTGGTGGTACTTCTCAAAAGAAGGATAGTAAAGAAGAGGGAGCCGAAAGCAGTGGCGTAACTGAAGAGCATGGCCTCCCTGTCTTTAGCCAAAGCCCTTGTCATTCTTCCGAATCAGTCCGGGTCTTCAATGAAAGGCCTACAGCAGCTGAGAATACCTTGGAGAGGAAACGTATGTGTCCTTATGATATTCATTTCTCTCTGGTGCTTGCCTTGTTATCTAACTATGTGGAAATCTTACATGATGATTCCTCTTGTATTGCAGGAAATGTCATTAAAATAAAACTGAATGCCCCAAAGCCAGAAGAACCAGTAAGTACAGAACAGATTGGTCAACCTTCTACGAGTTCTTCCCATCAGAAGAACAATGATGTCAGTGAAAGACTTCCCCACCCGCCATCCACATCTGAACTGCGGAAGAATGAAAAAGATGTTTCTGCTGAAGTTGGAAAGACTCCGGTACATGTTTCTTCTGGGTCCAAGAAGAGGTCTGGGTCCAAGAAAACGTCGAAACAAGATCTCTATGAGTCTCTGACCAGTGGTTGGATGCCCCCTGCTCTTCAGTCTGGGCAGTCGGAACCTGGAGTGGAGCTCGATTGGCTCTTTGCCTCCAGAAAGCCTGGGAGCCTAAGTATCAGTGAAGGGTCGAAGATCGTCTCTTCATGTAGTGCTGCAAGCTCATGTACTGCAGTGTGGCCTAGAGCTCAGTTCTTGCCGGAAGTGGAAGTTTATTCATTGCCCTATACGGTTCCATTTTGATCAAGGACCAATTAGGCAAAGAGTGTAATGCGCCCGTTGTGTTTTTGAGAGGTACACCCTGGGCTGCTTGTCAGGAAAGAAAGAAAGAAAAAACTTAGTTCTAACGATAGGTTTTTTAGGATTTTTAGATTGATTGACCCTTCTGTACAGAAATTTGTTTGGTATGATCTAGTGCATTCTTTTACACTGAATTTGTGACTTTTGGGTGTTCCTATCCTTCGTCAATCTGCATTGTATTTTTATAACATAAATTGTGATTGGACTTTGGAGATAATCGACATGTTGTAAATGAGTTGATAAAGTCAGTTTTCCCCCCGATAATTAGCTTATCATACTCATTAAGAGCCATCCTGAACCAACAAGTAACAGGATCATCGAAAGCTTCAACCTTCCAACTGTTCTCAAACTATTCAAATACCCTTAAAAGTTCAAACTTGTTACAATGGCAGCAGCATACAATGAATTTTATCCGCAGCAGCTACCTGCACAACAACAAATCAACTTCAGCAGCTAATACCCGAGTTCCCAAAGATTCTTAAGACACTGCTCCCTCCATATGCTGTCAAGTAACCAAGCCCATAACAGAGCACATATTCTTCCTTTTACACCACCCTGCAGGTGCAAAACAATAGCATCTTGAAGGCTCTCCTGAGTCCAAATTTAGCACACACCCCTACAGGCTACAGCCAAAGCCCTTGAGTAATCACAAGGAAAAAACAAATGGTCTCTTGACTCTAAATTCATATCACAGAGAACACATTTTCCCATTTTTCGTCACTCCCCATTTAACCAGCTTATCTCTTGTGGTGATTCTGTTAAGTGAGTTTAGCCAGGATACAACTCAATGCGATGAAGTTACATGCGAGTGATGAAACCTCTTGATTATGAAATAATCCCAATTAACATTTAAATAAATTCCAATTAGATCAATGATTAACCCAAAACATCATCTCGAGACATATTTAATCCAAAACTTCTGGAAACAACGAAACTCACGAAACAAGCATAATCGAGTAAATTAGATGGAATGTAGAGTCTTGACTAGGGATGGCAAACGAATCCTCACTGTGTGTACGGTGTACCCAATCAAATCTGAATCAATTTTGTTGGAAAATCCCAACCGATATTATTTTTTATGGACTTTTCCCAACCGAAAAAGTAAGTAATGGATTTGGTGCGGCTTCCGTATTTTAACTTTTAAGTACTCGAACCACAAACCCACCCGAATATGTGTTATAACTATTTTGTAGGCTCATTCTCTTTAATACTTCGCTCATCTATATCCTTAAAACATTATAATTATTTTTTAGACCTTAAATCTTGTTCATTTTCTATTAGTTTTACAAACAAATGGACAAAAAAACTTCATTTTGCATTGACATTCGAAGAAGTATTTTAGATTATATAAAAAAACTTTATACATGATTGTTCAGGGATGATAATTTTCTCCAAACCGCATACTGAGGGCTCGTTTGGAGAATCAGAGTCGAAATCTCTAGATTGTAAACAATCCGAAAAATAATTCTCTGGATTGTTGAAAAAAGATTTGAAAAATTTCATTGTTTGTGAATGCGACTATTAACATGCAATACAAATGACAATTCAATTTTTTTAATAGCAAATGACATGTTTAGTCTTAACCAAGAGAATCAAAGTGACTAAGAAAATCTTGAGAATTTATTAGTACAAGTATTTGGTGGGATAAAAAAAAGAGATAAAATAGGAGGAACAAAATTCTCACAAATAAAGATACAGAATCTCTACAATTATGAGAGATTTAATATCTTTAAATTTTAGAGATTTTAAATCCCCGAAGCTAAAATCCACAGTAAAAAAAAGACATAACTTTCTGTTAAATCTATAGATTCGATGAATCAATAGTTCACACTTTTTCTCCAAACGAGCCCTGGTTGGTTTTGGTATGACATTATATTTTTGCACACTTTTGATCAAGGGCGGAGGCAGCTTGTTAGGAGGGCGTGTCTTGGCACACTCTTGCCTTGGGAGAACAAGATTAAAAGAGTACATTAGATTGTTTATAATGAATCATGTACATGGAACAACATTATTATCGTCACAATATCACTAGGTGAACTTATTGTGGTAGTATTTAACTATGTTTCCCTTTTCAATTCCAATCAAAACTTTTCCACTCAAACATGGTCGCTAAGTTGGTCGACTCTACCTTTCCATTCAACCGACTTTCATCGGCTATCCATGAGCACTAGAGAGTCTTTATCGTAACCCGCCATGGATTGGAATGATTAACAAAATTATGAAGCACTAATCGATTGGATATATTGACAATAAGGTCTTTGATAGTTTAGATGAAGAATATATAATTTACATGTTTTGTTAGAGTAGAAAAATGCTGCGCGTCAATGCAAAAATTAATAGTTCTCATATTAAATATATTTACTTAAAAAATTGACACCCCCTATAGAAAATCCTGGCTATGCCACTTCTTTTGATATACATACATACATATATGTTTTTGGAGTGAAAATTTCGCACACTTTTAATTAAGCTGATAGTTACGATTTTAAAAATACAGTTCAAAAATAATATATATAATAACCGACCCCACCCGAACCCGCTATCAATCTTATGCCTGATTTCTTCACAACTCGACAAATTTAATTTTGATTCAGCTCTCGATACTGATTAGCTTTAGACCCGACCCATTGATAATCATTAATTTAGATATCGATTCGTGAAGTAGAAGCACGAGCGAGAGTGAGAGAAAATATATTTCCACATAATATAATATTGAAACCGTTAATGGATCCTTAATATTTTATTATTTTAATTAAAAATTGTTAAATACACTATTACTTGTTGGATAAGATAATACAACACCTGTTATAAATACTTTCAAGGGCATTTCCGGTACTTTCCCTTACTCCCCACTCGCCACTCCCAGGCTTCCTCTTTTAAATACTTCATCCCTGAGACGAGGCGCCAAAGAAACACTTTCCACAGTCGCTTGCTTATTTCCCAAGTTGAGAGATTGTGAGTGATCGATCGATTCTAGGGTTTCTTGATCTCGGCGTTTGCTAGTCGATCGATTCTTGGAACTGCGTTACAGAAAGACAGGCGAAGAACAAGAACTTCAGTAATTCTTCCGGTGGAATTGTGCGTAAAAAGACAAGATGGCTCGCTGTTTTGGTTACCAGCCTCCCGAAAGCTACCTCAAGGTTTGTTTCCATCGCTAAGCTTCGATTCTGGGCTACGTTGTTGTCGTTCTTTCGTTTGTGCATGTTCTCTTTACGCTTTAAAGTCTCGTTTGATTACTGGGAAAACAAGGTTTTTCTTGAAAAGGTGGGAAACTGCTTTCGTCGAATGGATTTTCGATTTTGGCAACTTCTCTGGGTCGAAAACGTTGTTTTGAACGGTTCTGGAAAGGTTCAGGAGTGGAAGTTGCGGAAATTCCTTAGAGCTCTGTTAGATCTGCGTGAAGTGACTAGTTGATTAATGGGTTCTTGATAACAAAAATTAAGGTGGTCTTGCTGGCGGTTAATCTTGAGATTTGGGGAGAGGGTTTGGTTTAGGGTTTAGTCGTGTTGAAGATATTCCTGAAATCTCTGGTTTGATTAATCGATTTGCTTCCATTGCTGGTTTCTGGTTCTCTAACCTTCGATTGCTCTTTGGGTTTGCCACAGCTTGTGGAAGAGATGAGGAGCCATGGGAAAAAGGACATAGAAAAATGGATGAAAAGGAAGAGCAGAAGAGAAGCTAAGGAAGCAGAAAAGATCACATCCAAAAGAATGAAGCATTCTCATCACGAGAGTAAAGAAGAAGGTGAAATCAGTGATGTTACAGAAGAAGAAGAAGAAGAAGAAGCAGCAGAAAAGCTCAAATCCAATAGAACGAAGCATTCGCATCATGAGAGTAAAGAAGAAAAAGAAGAAGGTGAAATTAGTGTTGTTACAGAGGAAGAAAAAGAAGAAGGTGAAATCAGTGATGTTACAGAAGAACACGGCCCCCCTGAAAGCCCCTGCAGTTCCTCGGATTCTGTCAATCCTCGTACGTGTTTCTCATTCATAATGTCTCTGGAATACATGTCTTGCCCTTTGTTTGTTTTCTTTAGTAGAATCTGACTCACTCTCTATTGGTTCATCTTCAACAGGGAAGAGCTTCACTCGAATCGAATCATCGAAAAAGAAGAAGAAGAAGGAGACGTCGAGGCACGAGCTATACGAGGCTCTAACGACTGGCTGGACGCCGCCACCACTGAAGATGTCAGGGCCAGAAGACCTCGGGTGGCTGTCTGGTTCTAGGAAGACTGATGGAGTCGGATGCCAGACAAGGAGAAGTGAAGTTCAACGCAACAACGTTCTGGTTTATGCATTGCCCTATACGGTTCCCATTTGATGATACCATGGATGGAGATGGGTAAATATGATTCATCTTAATGGCTTCATGGCTGTTTATGGAAAGATTTATGTATATGATGTAACTCGGCGAACTCACCATCGTAATGAGAAAGAAGAAAGCAGGGGCAGGGGCCCAACTCTGTGGATGTAGGCACAACTTGCCGAACCACGTAAAAAAATCTCGTGTCTCTCGTGTGATTGCTTATCTCTTTTCCTTCTTCGATTCATCCCATCACTAGAAGTTAACAACGCTATTCAAGAATCGAAATCACGAAAAGTTTTAATTCGTAACTATATTCCATTAAGAAATCAATACGTAGCTTCTGAGGTTTTGTGTTAGGAATCTCTGTACATAATTGGAAGGTATACCTACTTCCACATCAAATTTCCGAAGTAGTGTTTAACTTCCTATAAGACTATGGTGAGTTTCTAAAAAAAAAAAAAAATAGATGAGCAGTTGAAGTTTAATAATAGATTATTAAAATTGGTCTTCCTTCAAGTAGTCCTTCAGTTTTTTCCTCGGCTTGGTAATGACCCTGCTGCTTCCCAACTGAGTTGCATCTTCCAAGCCTAAATCCAGCCATGAAGTGTCCAATGACGACTTATAATCATGTCTTTGTAGACTTTCATCGTCACCTTCCTCTTGATTACTCGTCTCCGTTAGATAGTTGATGTAACAACTTGTCCATTCCTTTTCGCATTTCACCCCTTTCAAAAGCTCGATGATCTGAAAACAATCGTATCGAGAAATGTCAAACTCATTTTTTCCTACAAATCTCCTGCTGATGAGAAAAGAAGAGAGAGTGAATTATGTTACCTGGTTTGCTGTTGGACGCAATCTGGCTGAGGCTTTGGTGCAAAGGGTGGCAGCCAAAACCATTCTACCTAATTGAGAGTTATCCACTTGCTCGCTCATTAACCTTGGATCAAGCAATCCTCTGTGATTCCCACTTTCCATCAACGGAATCGCCTGGACCATAAACAAACATGACCAATTTTCAGTTTCTTGATGAACAAGCAATACACGAGGCAAATGTTGACCAAATGGGAAGTTAGGTAAGGTCAAACTGAATAAGGAAATGCTCACCCATTTGACTAATCCCTCTTGTGCTTTTGAACTATTGTTTGTGATGATTGCTTTCCTTCCAGAGACCAGTTCCAGCAGAACAATACCAAATGAGTAAATGTCTACTTTCTCACTCACCCTTCCATGCATGAAATACTCTGGAGCTATGTACCCAAAGGTTCCAACCAGATCTTTGTTTGTCATGTGGGTCGAATTTGCTGGGCCCCATATGGCAAGCCCAAAATCTGATAACTGTGAGGGCAAGAAATTACAGAATATGGTCAGAAGACTTCGATACCAACCGGATCGAGTCAAGTCACAACGGGTTTGATCTTGACGAGTTGAGTGATTATGGTGTAGTACGAGTTGTTAAAAATCAGATCCTCATCATGAGCAGTACATCATAACAAATGAACTGCAAGTACTAAGGAGTAATCTTTAACCAGTTGTTGAATCATTTTTTTTTATCATTTTCGACATTAGCTCGATTCTATACCTTAGCATATGTCTACTCCCATCCCATCAAATAAAGCATAAATCATATGGGAATGAAGTACCTGTGGTTGAAGATCACTGGACAGGAGAATATTGGAAGACTTGACATCTCTATGGATGACTGGCCTTGGACATTCACTATGCAAGTAACTCAGAGCTTCAGCAACTTCAACAGCCACTCTAAACCTCACTTCCCATGGCAGTACAGCCTTCTCCTCACCATCATCTGAAGAGTGAAAAGTTTACCAATTAGCAATCAATTTTACCATGTCTGTTAAAAATCTTAAAACTGTAAAAATGGTTTGTAGAATTTACCTTGCAGGCTTTCCTCCAAGCTGCCATTGGACAGGAAATCATAGACCAACATGAGAGACTCTCCTTCAATGCAGACACCAATGAGAGGAGTGATGTGTCGATGCTTTACTAAAGACATGATTTCGACTTCTAATGAGAAGTCGTTCCAAGCTTCCTTGTAAGGTTTCAGTACTTTCACTGCTACTGATTTCCCATCAGGAAGGCAGCCTTTGTACACACTGCTGCAACCTCCTTCTCCAACCAAGTTCTGTGGAGAGAAATCTTGAGTGGCTTTCTTCAACTCTCCATGGCTAAACAGTTTGCAGGGAGAGGACTTTAAACCATCATCATCATCACTATGATGGACACATCCTCTGGAATTAAAGTCAGTCTTTGAGTTCTGAATCCTATCCTCGTCGGTTACGAATTCCTCCCAGAAATCAGATGCTGATGCTGATGCAGAAGGGTTTCTTCGAGCCGCCGATGACTGCCTCGAAAATGCAGAAACTAGAGTGGAAGAAGAGGTTTCACTAAGACTGCTACATTTCCTAAAACTCGGTTGCTTCTGAGACGATTTTCTCCTGAGAAGCGGCCAGCCAAGTGGGGATCCTGCAAGTTCTCTTTTGATTGTGGAGATTGTTCTCTCTGGAGCTTTCTTATTTGGAGTCTCATCACTAAAATGTTCCTTTGATTCATGATCTTCTGAGTTTTGATCCATAAGAAACCTGGTTTTGTTCTCTTCATTTTGCTTCTGGTCTAGATACAATTTCAGCCTTGTAGCTAACTTCAACCCTGAACGATTGCTTCTCAATACTATCTTCCTCCTGTGGGAACATGAAATGAACCCATGAACACTATCTTCAAACCAGATATAAACCAAGCTAACAATTCAACTTTCGCGAAACATATATGATCGATTGTATTGGTTAAATCGCGTACTATCATGATTTCGTTATAGTTAAGCAGCGATTCCATTAACAACTTCACCGATTTGATTTCTAATACGAATTCAACATGCCCTGAACATGAAACTTAAAACTAACACAAACAGAGGAAATAAAACTACATACCGGATACCAGTTTCCTGGTCTATCCCCACAATCACCGCCATGTCTGCAAATTGCTGCTTCCCTCCATCAACTCTTGATCGTGAAGCTTGACAATTGGGCTTCAACTGTTCCATACCCAAAACCTCTCAGAACTCCAATTTCGACTCACCAACTTCCCCAAAAGGAATAAAAAGAGGATCATCCAAAAAAGGATAAAAGACACAAACCTTTATTAGCAACCGCTTGCATCGGCAGCCTTTGTCTTCTTCTTCCAGTGAGCTGCTGAGAATTTCATAATTCTGTTCCTCAGGGAAATCTCCCTGGCAAAGCTTCATCTTTCAATTTCGTTCAGAAAGAAGTAAGAGGAGCGAGAGCATATATATATATTTTTATATGACATGAGGAAGCCGCAAGAAGGTTGGTTTTGGTGACACCTAACTGAGCCGCCATGACCATTCTTCGGAACCCGGCATTGAATTTGAAGAAAATTACAAAGAGGGAAAGAGACAGAGTTACACAAGATTAAATAACTGCGCGGATAATATTCCCAGCCATGGTCGTCACGCCAGCTGAAATTGATCATATGTAAATATTAAAGAATTGGAGAGAAGCCCATATGATTAGAATGTGTTTTACTGTTTGTGGAGCTAAGTTAGGGGAATAAGGATGGAGAATTGGACACGGACTGTTCTCAATTTGAACGTTTTGACCATCGTTTTCTGGTTTAATATACAAAATAGGTTTATAGATGAAACTCGTGACTCGTGAGTGATGGTGTGTTCAATTAAATACTCCTAATTATTTTAAGTGTATACTAAATGATTATAAATGAAGCTTGAGAGACACCCGTGAAAGCAAACAATTAATCTAGCCTAACATTGTTAGGTATGGTAATTCTTGAAAATGATACATTACAATCTAGGGATGGTTTTCTGAACTTATGCACTCTTACAAAATAAATTGAAACCGTATGATAATTTAGAATTAGTAGAATTCTAGTCTTTCGATGATACGTATAAATATTAGAAATTCATTTATATCAAATATGTTTTCCTATAAATCTATTAATAATAAACGAAGTTAATAATGGAGCTAGTACTTAGACTTAATAACGATATGTCATTCTTTTTGTTTTTTAATGAAATATGCCCTCTACAAAACCTATCAACCACGGCTGAACAAATGTTCAAACGATCAAACCTCGACAGAATGGGAGGGGTAATGTCAGTTTTGACCATTCATTTATTTTACTATGTCTCGCTAAAGTGAAATTATTAGGGATAAAGTGAAATTATTAGGGGTATACAAAAGAAATAAAGAAAAAATTATAGTGAAATTGTTATAGGTATTTTAGACATTCATGTCACCCAAACCACAATTCGATCGAGGCTGACATTTTTTGGATAAATTTTTTGATGCAAAATACATGAGTATATATTCTATCACTGAAGTGGTATATATTGTTGATTTTGGCACGAAAGTGTACCACTCCAGTGATAGTTGATTCTTGGATAATGAAGTGTTATTTCTATGACTACAGTCTAACATTACATTGATAGTTAGTCGTGTGAATGTTGTTCTACTTCTACCACTAGTGCGGTATTTGTACCGTTGTAATTGTAATTGTACCACTGATAGTTAGTCGTGTGAATTTTCTTGTATTTCCATCACTAGTGCGGTATTTGGTGTACCGTTGTAATTGTAATTGTACCACTGATTTATATCACTAAAGTGATAGTTGCAAAGATGTATTGGTAATTCTACCACTGAATTCTACCACTATAGTGATAGTTGTCTTATCAAACACATATTTCTATCACTGCATTGATAGTGTTGATTATTGTCTGCAGGAATGGTCAGGACGAAGAGACCGTAACTTGGAGTGCCTAAAGGAAAGAGGCATGGAAGCTATGTTCCTCGCTATGTAGAAGTTGGGGTAGGTCAAGATCATTCCTCGGGTGCGGGTACCAACAAGAAGCAACACTATGAGAGTCGGGATAACGAACAATATAAGGGAAAGAGGAAACGTACTGATGATGTTAGCGACAAGAAGTGCAACCCTAACTTTATCATTCAAATTTTGTTTTTCCGTGAAATTACCTAAGTGACCCGGTCATCCTTCGACACCAGATTTACCGTTGTTTAGACTTCCCACAAACAATTTCTTAGGGATTTCATGTTTTATTTGTTACATTGGTTGGATATTTGGCATTTTCCTTTTTTTATAACACATTTTACTCCTCGGCTAGTGGTGATACTAATGGAAAATTGTTGGTTTGCTTACGTATTAAATTGGTTGTACATGTATCAGTTCAGTGGTACATGTATCAGTTCAGTGATACATCTATTAGTACAATGGTATGTGTATCAGTTCACTGGCACATCTTTCAGTTTAGTGGTACATGTGCCATTTCAATGGTACCACTCAAAAGTATATCTAATACTGCAACGGGAACATTTAAGATGAATTTCGATTTTGCTAATGGTACAAGTACAGTATATCCAACGCTGCAAGTGGGTGGTCACATTTTTTGTGTGGAAAGTATGACTTGAATAGTTGCACTAGTACTTGTATAAGGTCAATGGTACATATGGTTACTGTATCACTCCACTGGTACACGTACCACTCCACTGGTACACGTACCACTCCAATGGTACATGTACCACTCTTCACAATTTTTTTAAGTCTAAACAAGACATATGGTTACTAGTATCACTCCACTGGTACACGTACCACTCCACTGGTACACGTACCACTCCAATGGTACATGTACCAGTCTTCACAATTTTTTTAAGCCTAAACAGGACATATGGTTATTAGTATCACTCCACTGGTACACGTACCACTCCACTGGTACATGTACCAGTCCATTGGTGCCTCCTGTGTTCGGGAGGAGAGTCCGATCACGTCTTCACACCCCATCATTTGATGCCGCACAAGAGTCGCCGTTCTTGGCATGCCCAGAATCGTCGCGCGGAAAGTTGGATCCGTCTTCCCTCTCAATGTGACTTTCATCTGTTTGATCTCCGGCGATAACCTTGCGTCTTGCCCTCCGACGGCGAGCAACCCACTCGGTAGGTCAGAGGCGATTCCAGGACGGCGGCGGCTGGAGATAGGAGGATGGTGATGGGGGAAGACGCCGGAGGAGTACGACGGTTGTAGGGATCGAGGCGGCACAAGTGGAAGGCTTGGATGAAGAGGGTGGAGAGGGGTGATGGCGGCGGCGAGAGGAAGAGGAAGATGAAAATGTGGGAGGGTTTTGGTCATTTCAGAGTACAGGAGGCTTCTGGTGAAAATGAAATCAAAATGGAAAGGAGTTCCAAATGAGAGAGAAGGAGACGAAAGAAAGACAAAAATGGCAATTAATTGCACATTTGGGGGGTGCTTTTTCCTGGTTTCCCAAGTTCTTTCCCTTTCCAACGTGGGTGAGAGAACCAAAATTACAAGATTAAAAAAAAAAACAAGTTTAATTAATACTTGCCAATGATTGAAAATAAAATTGGTCAATCATAAAGGGGTGTCAAAAAGCCAACCCCTTTGGGGTAGGCATAGTATCCGACCCCTAACAAAGAAGCATGTTCCATAACAAGGCATAGAAGAGATAGATATAATACTATTAACACTAATTATAAATACTTTTTCAATCACTGATACAAAACTGTAATATTGACCTCTCGTTCTACAAAATGTGTTAAGAATTTCTTAACCTCGCCTAATCGCGAATGAGAATTAGTGCATGATATAATTTTTGGTTATGCCGATTTAATTGACATAACCCTCTGTCGTAAATTGTAGTAATGTATTTAATCCATGGTTTATATCCAGTAGAATAGAAGGAACAAGATTTTCAAAGCACCTTTCAAAAAATGAAATTCCACGTGTTCCACGTATAACATGAAGCTTGCCACCACGCAAATGCATCCAATTTCAGCTCAACTGTTGGTTGCCCCGACTGCCTAACACGATCAAACTGGTCAAGCAATAAGATAATGTTGCTCGGGAAGGTGTACACGAAAATGCCCTTTCTGTTTGTGTTGACCCTATTACTCTATGCTTGGACAATTTAGTACTCCTAAAACTCACCAAACCCTTTGGTCTAAAATGTTATGTTATGTGTTTCCTTATTTCAGAATATAAATTATTTTAAGGAAGATTTCATTTACAAAACAATAAATTTAATTTTATGACAATCAATTGACAAAAAGTGATCTTTAATACAGTAACAAAATACTCTTACGTCACCAGATTAGATTAATCCATTTCATAAACATACATAAGAATTTATTAATTTTGTCATAAACTTTACATGTGTGTTGTGTCTCGTGACTTCAAGGAATACATTAGAAGTTTAGAACCTAGCAGGTTAGCACCATGGTTGTCATGTTGATAGCATGCCGACAATGAACACGGTATAAAACATCACAGACATGATTAATTTAAAACTCTTAACTTAAATCACGTCACTTAAATTTAATTAATCAAAAATATAATTTATAATGTATTTTAAAATAAAATATTAATATTATTTGTTAAATTCAGATATAAATATTTACTTATAGACGAAAATCACTAGTAGAACCATTACACTTGCTAAAGCTAAACCGGTTTGATAACTTTATTCCTATCCCTCTGTCACGGCCTTACTCTTGGTCGTGCGGCCCTAGCTCTCAATTCCGTTAGAGATGCTAGGCAGCCTTCTCACAAGCTCTCAAACTCACTCAACTCACAAGAACAAGGCACAAGAAGATGGGAGAAACTCTATAGTTGTATTGCTCACAAAAATGATGGATGAGTTACAAGTGAGGGAGATGGCTCCTTATATAGGCCTCTCCTCATACAAGGCATCAATGCCCCTCATAATGGTCCCTCCCCATTACTACACACTATAAAGTCCCCCCATAATGCACTCTAATAATGCTACCCATAATGTAGCCCATAAGTGCACCATTAAGCTCTCATTTAGGTGGAGAATCCTAAGAGCATCTCTATGCTACTAGTCTTCCATACATGCTACATGTGCAGCCGCCTTGTTGTCACCTTGTTGGCGCCATGTCATCTGCCACATGTGACATCCTCCCCCACCTATGCTCGCGACGCCCTCGTCGCGTCCTTGCTACGAAATGCCTCCTTCGACCTCGAGCAGCCTCTTTCGACTCTCGAGCCTCGTTGGTGACATTCTCCTCCACTCAATCCACGACGCCCTCGTCGTGGCTCTTTGGCAGACGCCTCCCTTGCCTTAGCTTCATTGCTTGCAAGGTCTCGTTGCACCTTCCTCCAAATCAAGGATGGCCCTGGCTCGCTCTCGAGCCTTGTGCTCCCATGATGTTGCGCACTCCCCCGCGGTCTTCTCCGTCGCGTCTTTGAGTGTCCCGCCTTCTCGATCATGGTGGCCTTTCCTTGCTTCTCCTGGCAAGTCGAAGATGACTCATCTTCGTCTCTCATGGCTCCACGATGTTGTGCACTCCTCCTTCTCGTCCTTCTCCAACGAGTCTTCGAGTGAGCCGCTGCCTCCACCATCGTTGCCACTTCTCGCTGCTCTTGCCTTGCCAAACACCTCTTGTTTGACTCGAGTTGCTCTCTTGTCATGGGAACCGATCTTGCTCCGCCATTGATGCATAATCTATTGGCGTATGGGATCGGGAAAGCTTTCTCCCGCACCATGAACTCCATGCCAATGATGACCTGATAATCATCCAACGAAACCACCTCAAAGTCCGCCACCCCGGTCCATCCTCCAAGCTTGAGTGGCACCTGGCGCGCTACTCCGTGAGTTCTTGTGGCCCTTGAGTTGGTAGCCTTCATCCACCCTCTTCGCTTCTTCTCGTACGTGATGCCCAGCCTCCGCGCTTCATCTACGTCGAGAAGGTTGCAGCTTGCCCCGGTATCAACCAAGGCTTTTGTCTTTCTTTGGTTGAGCTTTGCCTCTACGAAGCATTGACCGTGTTGCTCGGGATGGGGAGGCTCTTCCGTCCGCTTGATGGCGCTCAATCTCTTCATGCAACCAATCTTCGCGACATGGGGATCCACTCTTGGAGTCGCCTCCGCTTCCTCTTCCGAGCTCGAGCACTCTGCTAGTACGGCCTTCATTGCCGACAACTTGTGCTTTCTTGGGCAATCTCTCACACGATGCGAATCATCACAAAGGAAGCAAGTAAGTGGTTTCTCAACCTCCTTGGTCCAGTCTACCACGCCTTCGTGTGTCCCTGTCATAGTCGCGTCCACCTCCATTGCCTCCGAACTCCACACGTTCCTCTGGCTCGTGGTACTCGACTAGGGACTCGGCAATTGCCATTGCCTCGGCAAGACTTTGCACGCCTCGCCGTTGTAGCTCCAACTTCGCATCTAGCCGAGTCAGGATGTGGCTATGAAGGGGATCATTGCAAGAGAAGGCACAACTGGTCGGAGGCTATTGCCGTCTCCCTGATGAGCCCAAGGCAGGGCGAAACCAGTTGGCATGCGTATGCAGAGAGGCTGGTCTTGAGGAATGAGTGCACCTCAAGACGCCGCACGGACTTCGGAAGTCTATGTCCGTGACAAGTGGTATCAGAGCCTGGTTAGGCTGAAGAGCCTAGTTCCTCTCTCAGTACGGCATAGGTCGTGTATGGGCCGACCTATGCCCGAATGAGAGGCGGTCCTGGGTGAGCATATCAGGCGGTCCAGACGCAGATACACATGTGTTGCGCCGTTGTGGGGGACCTCGACAGGCTGAAGATGCAGCGGCCGAGAATGCCGTTCAACCGAGGAACTAACGCTAGCGAGAGCGTAGGGTGAAGGTCGATTGAGGTACAAACGCTGGGAGTAGCGTAGGGTGAAGGTCGACTGAGGTACTAGCGCAGCAGAAGCAAAGAGTGAAGGTTGATGTCGAGGGGCGAAGCGGTATGTGCGCGGGGCACAGCAGGCTAGCGCGAGAGACGCGACCGGAGACTGTCCATCAGGGGGTGGTATCGTATGCGGACGCCCACAATCGGTTCGAGAGTTGCAATACATGCTGCGGAGAGAATCATTCTTCACCAGCACGTGGACGTGCTGCATTATGAGTGGTGGAGAATGTCACGACCCGAAATGTCGTGACCGTATTGATCGTCTGAAGAACGCTGCCATCTGGTTGTCTTGCCATGAGAAGGGTAAAGGGGGCGACATTAGCGATAAGGCGTTGTCTGCCTGTGCATCGCATCTAGCCGAGTCAGGATGTGGCTATGAAGGGGATCGTTGCAAGAGAAGGCACAACTGGTCGGAGGCTATTGTCGTCTCCCCGATGAGCCCAAGGTAGGGCGAAACCAGTTGGCATGCGTATGCAGAGAGGCTGGTCTTGAGGAATGAGTGCACCTCAAGACGCCGCACGGACTTCAGAAGTCTATGTCCGTGACACCTCCCACTGGAGAGATTTTTCCAAAAATAGCACTTTTTAAAAAAATAATTCCAAAAATAGCACCCAACTCCGAAAAATTCCAAAAATAGCACCATTTTTGCAAAACCACCACCCGGAGGTGCGTTTTTCGATGAAAACGCCACCCGAGGGCGCGTTTTTTGATGAAAACGCACTGGTAGGGAGCGGTTTTGCAGACCGCACCCCCAGGGTGCGTTCTGCCTTTTTTTTTTTTTTTTGAAAAATCCTAACTTAGGTGGAAACTTCAAACGAACGTATCTTTATGTTCGGGTATCCGATCGTCGCGATTTTTTTTTGATTCCGCATAACTTTTTGAGATCTTGCAAGCCGAAGACTGCCAAAGGTGGTTTGGTCTCGCCTTCTTCCCAAAAAATGTCGTTTGCTACCCTGAACGAACTTTTTTCCAATTTCGTCAAACTTTGGACAACTATAACTTTGTGCTCCAAAATCCAAATGGCATGAAATTTTTTTTTTATTTCGCATAAATTTTTAAGGAATACAACTTTTATCATAGACATAATTTCAAAATGTATGTGGATTGCTGAGAAGGGAAGATAAGCTATTCCCAAAATCCTGTATATCCAAAAATAATTCCTGTTTTGAAAATACATTCCTAGTAAAAATTGTAGTCCTTAAAAAGTTATGCGAAATAAAAAAAAAATCATGTCGTTTGGATTTGGAGCACAAAGTTACGGTTGTCCAAAGTTTGACGAAATCGGAAAAAAGCTCGTTCGGGGTAGCAAACGACATTTTTTGGTACGAAGGCGAGACCAAACCATCTTTGGCAGTCTTCGGCTTGCAAGATCTCAAAAAGTTATGCGGAATCAAAAAAAATCGCGACGATCGGATACCCGAACATAAAGATACGTTCGTTTGAAGTTTCCACCTAAGTTAGGATTTTTCAAAAAAAAAAAAAAAAAAGGCTGAAAGCACCCTGGGGGTGCGGTTTGCAACCAGAACGCACCCTGGGTGTGCGCGGTCTGCAAAACCGCTCCCTACCAGTGCGGTTTTCATCGAAAAACGCACCATCGAGTGGCGGTTTTACAAAAATTGTGCTATTTTTGGAATTTTTCGGATTTAGGTGCTATTTTTGAATTTTTTTTTTAAACAGTGCTATTTTTGGAAAAATCTCCCCACGGGCCGTTACTGGGTTTTTTTAAGGGAAAAAAACCGCTCTATGAAAAAGAAAAAAAAAACCGCGGTCTCTTCCCATTCTCTATTTCTCCATTAGCCCGCTAGATCCGAACCAGAAGAGCTCCGCTCCAGCAGAGTCAAATTGAGAGAGAAGAAGGAAGAAGAACGATGTTGCTGGACGGAATCGAGGACGAAGAGAAATGGCTGGCGGAAGGAATCGCCAGCGTTCAGCAGAACGCCTTGTTCATGCATCGCGCGCTGGTACTTCTCTCTCTCTCTCTCTCTCTCTCTCTCGATCAGTTTATCGGACTACTTCTCTGTTCTCTTCTCGCTCCGTTGAATTGCTTCAAAAATTTTGGCGGTGGAAAACTTAATTTCATCTTCTCAGGACGCTAATAATCTCAGAGATGCTCTCAAGTACTCAGCTCAGATGCTTTCCGAGCTCCGAACGTCAAAGCTCTCGCCTCACAAGTACTACGAGCTCTGTAATTACCTCGCTCTCCGAACTCTCTTTCAAACTCGGAATTCTGGTTTCGTATTTCATCGAAGGGGAGAGTTTTGATGGTGACTGCACATTTTTGGCGAGAATTTGTAGATATGCGAGCGTTTGATGAGTTGAGGAAGCTGGAGATGTTCTTCAAGGATGAGAGCAGGCATGGAGTTTCAGTCGTCGATTTGTATGAGCTTGTACACCATGCAGGCAACATATTGCCTAGACTGTAAGTGTTCTCCTTACCACTACCAGTGATAGAGGCATTGAACTGTTGAAGCTTGTCTTAGGTTTAAGTTTGAATTGGAATTTCGCGAGCGTTTGTTTGGCGGTTTGCGAAGCTGAAACGTGATATTCGTTACTAGGTACCTACTCTGTACGGTTGGATCAGTGTATATGAAAACAAAGGAAGCTCCGCCCAAAGATGTGCTTAAGGATCTCGTGGAAATGTGTAGAGGTGTTCAGCATCCTGTTCGTGGATTGTTTCTCAGAAGTTACCTCGTTCAAGTCAGTAGGGATAAGTTGCCTGATATTGGTGCTGATTATGAAAGGTAAGCAGATTACTCCTCGGCGATTCTTCACAAATTGAGTTGTTCCTTAGAATGTAAAAAAAATCACTGATGTGCTTTCTGATTATAGGTTAAGGCAGTGAAAAGCTCTAGGTAAAGAATAATATGTAGTTCAGAAAGGACAAAGAATTCTGTAGTTAATCATAATGATATATAAATACCTAGTGGACTGTTATCGTGGTATCTAGATTACAATGTATTTGCATAAATTTTCATTTGATCAGTTCACTATGTGGCCTCTTGATGCAGTGGCCCTCTTCTGATTGTTTCTTACATTCGATTTTGACGTGTCACTTCCAGAGATAGAGAAGGCAGCACTGTCATGGATGCTATAGAATTTGTGCTGCAGAATTTCGTGGAGATGAATAAACTTTGGGTCCGGTTGCACCATCAGGTTTGATGTTTATCTCTACATTATTGTTCTCTTTTACCATGTTATTGCCATGCATAGCACCATGATACTTGATTTTGCAATGCCGTACAGGTAAAAAAATGAATCATGAGAACATGATTTTTGGCTATGCAGGGTGTTTTGGTGTTTGGTGACCTGAGTTGAGGACTTCAATTGGGCTTTCTGGTCTGCAGGGACCTGGTCAGGATAGAGACAAGCGGGGAAAGGAAAGAAGCGAGCTCCGTGATCTTGTAATGATCTTTTATGTCATGCCCGTCGGTTCAGAAATAGCAAACATTATGTGGTGGCTGCAGTTTACTATATAAGTGATACCTGTAGCTTTGCTCTTGTTAGGTGGGGAAGAATCTTCATATTCTTAGTCAACTAGATGGTGTGGACCTTGAAGTGTACAGAGAGAATGTTCTTCCCAGAGTCTTAGAGCAGGTATGATTGGTTTCTTCTCATGTTGCTACTTTTGCTTCCCTTGAGGAGCCAATCGGGCCGCGCATGACGTCTTGTTGTCTCTCAAGCATCTAAGCAAAGTCCGTATGTTGGTGCAGGTTGTCAATTGTAAGGATGAACTGGCACAGTATTACTTGATGGATTGCATAATTCAGGTCTTCCCAGATGAGTACCATTTGCAGAGCCTGGAGACACTATTAGCAGCTTGCCCGCACCTTCAGGTAACTTGTTCTCCTCTCAAAGGACTTAATCCTCATTTTGTCATTTGTTGCATAAAATCCATGGCTCCACCACTCAGAATGTATTGCATATCTCTGTTATTATATTATCTGGCACAACCTTAACACCGCAATAGGTATTGCAATGTCATATTGGATGCTATTTATGAAGTTGCAAGTCTAACGATTGAGGTTCTGGTTGAGATGGTTTCTTCTTTTTCTTAATTTTCTTTTAATGAATAAGACATATTGTAGATAACTAGATTCCACCAAAGGAAATGGAACCTTTAATTAACACAGATGAATATCTTCTGAAACTAGTTTTATAGTGCTTAAATGATGTGCAGTTAACATGGTGTTGGGTCTCTACGTGAAAGGAAACTTCTTTATGAGACACTTGTGTCAGGTTGACATACTGATTCTTCTCATGTTATTTCCAGCCAACTGTAGACGTCAAGACTGTTCTCTCTCAGTTGATGGACAGATTTTCTAATTATGCAGCCACCTGTCATGATGTGAGTACGTTTAACTAGACCTCCTGTTATCTTCCATTATCTTTATTCATCGTTCTTCTTCCAGGTTCTACCAGAGTTCTTGCAAGTAGAAGCTTTTGCTAAATTGAGCAGTGCTATTGGCAAGGTTAATCACTTTTGCTTTCTTGCTTTATTACTTCAGTTCTCTATGGAGTTATTTCATTTATTTCATAGGAACTGCTAGTCATAGGCTTACTACTGCACTGTAAATGACAGGTTATAGAAGCACAAGTTGACATGCCTGTTGTTGGAGCCATTACTTTGTATGTGTCTCTACTTACATTTACTCTCCGCGTTCATCCAGATCGTTTGGACTATGTTGATCAAATACTGGTATATTTTTCTTCTGATGTGGTAATGCGACTCATCGTTATAAGAAATTACTTTGCCATCAAATTGATATAATCATTTAAATCATGTGTATTGGCTATAGGGTGCATGTGTGAAGAAGCTTGCTGAGAAGCCTAGACTTGAAGACAAGAGAGCAACCAAACAAATCGTTGTACTCCTGAGTGCTCCTCTGGAGAAATACAATGATATTGTCACTGCTTTAACACTTTCAAATTATCCTCGTGTTATGGACCACTTGGATAATGAAACAAATAAAGTCATGGCTATGGTTATAATTCAAACCATCATGAAGAACAGTAGCTGCATTTCCACTGCTGATAAGGTATATCCTCAACAAATTTTGAAATCGAGAATGCATTCGGAACTTTTTATACGAATGTGTAGTAACTTGGTCATTGATCTTTGTAGGTTGAGGTCTTGTTCGAATTAATAAAAGGGCTCATAAAGGATTTAGACGGAACAACTGCAGATGAGGTATGAACTAACAGTCCTGCCTTAGTAGCCTGGTTTCTTTCTTTCTGAAGTTCCACTGCTGTCTGTAGTTTTCCTTGCCTATTCAACCTCATCCCTTCTAAATTGCCATTGATTTCTATCTGTTTCCTGGCACAAAAATCTAGCTTGACGAGGAAGATTTCAAGGAAGAGCAAAATTCTGTCGCTCGCCTTATAAACATGTTATATAATGAAAACCCTGAAGAACTGTTGCAGGTACTTTTTGTGATTTCTTGCTGCATTTTTTAAACATCGTACGTTCATGTTTCCATTTTGCTCACTCAGCTCGCCTTTTGTTGTCAGATTATTTACACAGTGAGAAAGCACATCATGAATGGTGGGCCAACACGACTACCTTTTACAGTTCCCCCGCTTGTATTTTCCGCACTAACGGTATGGATTTGTTTTGGCTGTATAATAATTCTTCTTCCTCATAACTAGTTTAAGGATCTGATCACCCCCACCGCCCCTTCCTTCCCAGTTCCCACGCATGAAGTTGAACTAGTCGGTTGTCATATCATATGCAATGCACTTATAAAGGCCCTGTGATAGGACAAGTTTAGTATAGAGTTAAGGCTTTTGGAAATAGGACCTACTATGTCTTAAGGTTGAGTGATCTATTGTAGATTGATGATGTGGAGGCTATTTTTTCAATTTATCAGGTGCAAGACTTTGTGTCTGGCATTTTATTGTTTAAAATTATGTACATGGAACACAGCTTATTAGATGCTTGCAAGCTCATGATGGAGATGTAGTGGGAGAGGAAGTGCCTGCAACACCAAAGGCTATTTTCCAGCTCTTGAATCAGGTAACTCTTTTGACTCGTGATTTATCAGATGCTGTAATCATCGTGTAATTTATCTCTCAGTGGGCTTAGTTAGTTGCTCATTGGGTAAAACATGCTCTCAAGTAGAATAGCATATTGGGATTCTGAATTTTTATCAGTGTAGGTGGTTAGCCTTTCTGGAACCCGCTTGATTTTTCTCTTGCATAATTGCCGTTTCAACTAGTCGAACATTGTGCCATTGTTGTAGTTTTAACTTTTAACATTTCTGAGAAATAGTTTAGTTCGAGTATCCAATATTGGTATATATGATACCCTTCTTGGTGGATACAGTGACATAATTTACTTTTCATCAGACTATTGAAGCTCTTTCAGTTGTTCCATCACCCGAGCTGGCATTAAAGTTGTTCTTGCAATGTGCTGAGGTATGTATGGTCGACCCTTTTGACAATTTAAGAATCTAGAGATGATGAAGAACCAAAAATAAATACAATGGACTAGATATATTTGCACTCTCGTATTACTTCTTCGATAAATGATGGAAATTTTATAGATGAACGCACTGTTCACTCCATTTCTTCCTGGTTTCTAATTTATGTCTTTTTTTTTATAATCAGGCAGCTAACGACTGTGAGCTTGAGCCAATTGCTTATGAATTTTTCACCCAGGCTTATGTGTTGTATGAAGAGGAAATTGCGGTAATCAATTACTCTCTCGATCGGTCCCTTCAGCTGAATTCTGAATCAACAATTCATGGAGAATGGTTCCTTAATCCGCTTTCTGCTGAAGATTTTTTTTTTCTTGGAAATCAGGATTCGAAGGCTCAGGTGACTGCTATACATCTAATCGTTGGAACCCTCCAGAGGATGCAAGTATTCGGAATTGAGAACAGGGATACATTAACACACAAGGCCACCGGAGCAAGAATCCTTAACTCTTTCCTTCTCAGTAACTTGTTCCCTTTATTATATTAGCAAACCCCATGAATAACTTGGTTCTTCTTTCTTTTTCAAGTATTCTGCAAAGCTTTTGAAGAAGCCTGACCAATGCCGAGCAGTTTTTGCCTGCTCCCACCTCTTTTGGGTCGATGACCAGGATGGAGACAAGGATGGAGAGAGGTCCTTTTTAGAATCTGTATTTTCATCAGACTTTTTATTCAAGTCAACATCTCTGACTTCGTGTGTCTTCTAATCTGTAATTTCAGAGTCCTGCTATGCCTGAAGCGAGCCTTGAGGATCGCAAATGCAGCCCAACAAATGGCCAACGCTGCCAGGGGGAGCAGTGGCCCAGTTACGCTCTTTGTCGAAATACTAAACAAGTAAAGCTCGGCCCCGACCCCAGCTTTGAAGTTGAAATCGTTGTTGGTCAGGCTAATCTTTCCTGTGTCTCTGCAGGTATCTCTACTTTTTCGAGAAGGGCAATCCGCAGATCACGAGCAATATGATCCAGGATCTGGTTGAACTAATAACCGAAGAGATGCAAAGTGACTCTGTTACTGCCGATCCAGCTTCGTATGCTTTCTTTGCCAGCACGCTCCGGTACATCCGGTTCCAGAAACAGAAAGGTGGTAGTATAGGTGAGAAATTCGAACCAATTACTGTCTGATTTCTCACATAGCAAAAGCGTATCAGTTTGGTTTCATTTTCCTAAATCGGGTTATAGAAATGTGTGGTCGATTTGAAAGAGGAGGTAGAGAGGAAATGAGTTGGGGGTAAAATATGATGTTTGGCTGAAATCAGCGTGTTTATTGTTTCTTTGGCAATGCGAATTTTTAAGCATGGAAGAAAAATGAGGGAGGGAGGGACGGAGGGTAGAATGAGTCTTTGATTTGGTTTTGTTAATTGTCCTCTGTGGTGGTGGGTGGTGGTTTTGAATGGTGCTTGTTGGATTAGGTTTAGTTGAAACGTAGTTGGACATAGGAAGGTAAGTAATCCCGCGGAATTGTAAGCACGAAGTGGATAAATGGGATAGGTTTTTACATTTCATTTCCATTAGTCTGTCTAATTTGTATCTCGACCTAGTTTTGTTTTTGTTTTTAATCGCTACTATATTTGTCACTTTAAGTTAGGGTATTTGTAAAGTGTCCAGAAATAACAGGTGAATTAGTCTAGTAGCAACCTGTCATGGCAGAGTGGATCGCTTTACTTTCACTCATAATTCGGACTGGCATCAAGTGAAAGAAAAAAATGAGTGACAATGTGTTTCATTTGGCGTCAAACAAGATTACTTATGTCTCTGGAATGCATCGTCTGAATGTACTCAATTTGGCATCAACCAAGATTATTTGATTTAGCATTTAGACAGATTTCAAAAATAATAACTTGGGGGTAAAGGCTACATTTGGTCATTGAGATTACTAAATCGTATCATGTTTAGTCACTAGAAAATTTTAATATAAATTTTGGTTACTCGAATTACTGTAACAAGTCACATTTAGTCACTCTCCTGTTAGTTTTCGTCCAACTCCATTCCATGAATGCAAAATGTGACACGTTTCAGTAAATGTGACCTGTTTCGGCAATTTGAGTGACTAAATGTGACACGTTTCGGTAATTTGAGTGACCGAGTTGGACGGAGGCTAACAGGAGAGTGACTAAACATAGATGTGATTAATGCAAAAATCCGATCAAACATTTGACTCATTGTAGTCCCATACCTCCGTCAATTTCCTTCGGAGCTATTTTCGCCAACAGAATGACTTCACACTCTCACCGGAAAATAACGAGGGGAACGTTGCCTTGTTACTCAATTTACGGTTTCACAAAGCCAGAACTTGGGAAATGCAGAAATGGCGCTCGCTCGGTCGAGCATAAAAGTTTCCTGGGTTCATGCAGCTGGCTGATCTTCGTTTGCTCTATTTCGTTAAACACAAGATACATGCATCTCCTTCCCGGATCACTTGCATCTGAACGATCAACAGTCCGCCTAGTTTATCCAAGTACCCTTTCTCAGCCACTCAATCCACTGTAGAATAATAACACAATCTCCAAACAGCAAGGACAACAAGAATACTTCAACAACGAACCTAAACAAAAACATTTTTGTCTCATCCTTGCATTGCATAGTATCTTTCATCTTCCCAGTCATCGACGACCAGAACCACAAACCAAGACCCAAATAAACCCAGACATTTTGAACCTACGGAAGAAGCCGACTGTTAACTCACACCACACCCACTACTTTCGAGCCCATGTCAAGTCATCCGACAGTTATGAAAACGTGCAGTGCTACTGCTAACACAGGTTTCACGCCTCACCGAAGTCAAGACTCCAGACCATCAATCCTATCATATAGCCAGGTTCCTTCAGACAAGTTCAAGGACATAATAACCCATCTTTATCAGCTAGTGAGACACAACAAGAAAGCATGCTCGAGAGGGAATGCAGTTCAAAATACAGACGAGAACATTATGTAAGAAAGCAAGACGAATAATGAGTCTGGAATTTCCATCCTAAGAACACAACCCTCAAATACTATACAATAACGGATTTCTCAGCTTCCCAATTTCAGGGCCAGATCGGAGGAAAGACGATAATGAGAAGTTACCTAGGGGGATAGCTGGGGAAGAGAGACTTTCTTCCCACTTTGGGAGAATCAAATTACAATATGGAACAATTCTTTTGTCCCTTTCTCTTCTTCTTCTTTTGCTTTGGAGGCTGGAGCACTACCTTGATGGCCGCATCAAACACCGCTTTCACATTCTGCAAAAGTATAATAATATCGTAAGTTACCAAGATAGTCAGAATATTTAAGCATAGTTGCCTTGAAACAAAATGGCAGAGCAGTGAGCTGGTACCTGCTGCGTTTTGGAGCTACATTCGATGTAGGCTGGAGCTCCAATCAATTTTTTGAGTTCCTCTCCCTTAAACAGAAAGCCAATAGTCAGAGACAAATTTCGGAAGAGAAGCAGAGAGGCACTAGAAGAGATCAGGCTTGGCCTTTTTACCTGAGCAGTGGTAATAGGCACTGCACCAGGGTGGTCATTGAAGAATTGCTTATCATCTCGAAGATCTACACCATTTCGTGAAAGAATCAGAGGCACACATAAGTTTCAAGGAACTTCTTAACGGAACATTAGAAATGAAATAGAGCAGCGAAATGCTTACCTAGCTTTGTTCCGACAAGGATAATAGGAACCCCAGGTGCATAGTGCCTCAATTCTGGAATCCACTGAACTCAACAGCAAGAACACTTTTCATGAGCACTTAAAAAAGAAGGGATCTCTTGAACTACTATAAGCTGCCAACCAACATTTCCTGACCTTTTTAGCAATGTTTTCATAGCTAGCCTTGCTAATAAGTGAAAATGCAAGAATAAAGACATCCGCTCCTCGGTAACTCAATGGCCTCAGCCTATTGTAATCCTCCTGGCCTGTTCAGGGCACAAGGAAAATTCCAAATCAAGAAAGCTCACCAACCAAGCTGATATTACCATCAAACCGCTAGTAATAACGCTGAAATTACCAGCAGTATCCCATAGCCCCAAGTTGACGGTGCTTCCATCCACAACAACATTCGCACTGAAATTGTCGAATACGGTTGGCACATAATCCTGGTTTTTCACCACAAACATACACGAAACAGCAGCAATAAGCAACATAGATCAATAACTAAATGTTCGACAATAGCAGAAAAGTTTCACACATGCTGGAAAGGGAAAGGATCAATGTGTTGTGGCCATTGACACTTAGTTTGGACCTGCTAGAATGAGTTATTTCTAATTTCCATCGAGATCAATTCAAGCTAAGTCAGGTCTAGCTAGTAACTACGATATTAACGTAAGAAAACAGCCAACAGATTGATAGTTCACTGTATTGACTGATGACTCCACAATTCAACTACCAGGTCAAAGCGACACCAAAGCTTCAACGACCAGCACACTGAACTTCCGACGATTTTCAAGCAATTCAGAGTCCAACATCAAGAAATTACTTCCCTGAAGGATGAACAGGATTGAAACGTTTCAGCAGCTTGCTGCTAGGACTACAAGTTCATCAAAGAACGAACAAGTTCTCTCCACCATCGAGATTCAAACGAAGTCAACAACTAACAAAGTAATCATCGAATGACTTCAGCTACAACCGCCAATGTGAGAGAGAATTCGGAAGACGAGCTGACTTAAACAGCCGATCTAAGCTACTCGAATGAAAAGTCCGTCCAGCTCAAATTCGCGCCCTAATTGACCGCGGGAACAAAAAAAACAGGAAGCCTACGGAACTGAAGAGAATAACAGTAGATTTAAGCAACAAGAGATTTGAGTGAGACGCCGGGGGTTACCGTGGGGAAAGTGTTGCTAGTGTACGAAATAAGCAGGCAGGTCTTGCCAACGGCGCCATCGCCGACGGTCACGCACTTGATGAACCTCGAAGCGCTCATTTCCAGCTGCAGCGGCTCAGATCTCTCTACTCCAGCTGAAAGCACCAAAGCGACGCAAAATGCTGCTGTTTCAGCTCGCCCCTTCGCGGCCTCAAGATTCGGAGTCAAATGACAGTCTCGGAGACGACGGAGCTCATCACCAGCTGGAGAATTCCGGAGATCGGGGAGTCTAACAGCCGGCAGGAACCGCCATTGAAGGAAATGGGGAGTAGGTTTTGTGAACTGAATCAATGAGGTAGTAGAAGGATTCGGAGAGCAACCCTAACTTCTAGAGAGAGAGTAGCTGGTGGTTTGAAATATGGTAGAGGAGAGAGGGAGCAGGCGAGGATTGGGTGATGGCTTCCTTTTCTTTCCTTTTCGAATTGAATTGAATTGAATTGAATTGAATTGAATTTGTCTTGCCTGCTCTGTCGTGGGCTCGTGGCTGTGTGACCTGCCCCGATTCCCCTTGCCACTGCCACCTGCCCGTTTGGACAGTGCGCTTTGGATTCACCTTCTTTCTTTTGCTGGGCTGTATTTTCCGAAAAAAGCCCAATGGGGGCTACTGCTGTGTTTTTTTCGAACTGAGGAATTCGTTTTTCCTCTATTTTCTTTGTTTTGTTTTGCAGAAACAAACTATTTTGGTTATGGAGAAAACTCCTAAGTGGGATCGGATATGATGGATAAGTTATAATGGCAGTATTGTGACAACCAACCATTAAGAAGGGTTTACCAAAAAATTAATATTGTACCACATTAATTATTATAACGGTTTTAATAGATTTATAAGAACAGCTCAACATTATACATTAAATGAGTTAGTTGGGTTATATTGGATTAGGTTTTTGGACCTAAGTGGCCAGACTACCTCTTCCTGGCCTAGGTGACCGACCGCCCTCGTAGCCTCGATAATCGATGCCCCCCCCCCCCTTGTGACAAGCAAGTTGGTATGAAACATGACTCTAAAAAACTAAGTATTGGAACAAGGCATGCTTGATAGCAACACAACTTAGAGAGTCATCCAAAAACTGAGTATGGATATCCACCTTGCCCGCAAGGCAGGCTTGGTAGCCAGCTAATAGGGTACCAAGCCAACAAGACAGATTTTGTAGTACCAACTAAATGCGGCTCCAAAAAAACTAAGTATGGAGATCAAATTGACGGAACAGGCTTGGTGAAAATGGGGTACCAAGCCGAGAGAGTGACAAGCTACCAGCTTAATGAGGCTCCAAAAAACTAAGTCCATATACTAAGCCGCCAAGACAGGCTTGGTAGCCAGGCAATAAGGTACCAAGCCGACAAGACAAGTTCGGTACCAACATATGAAATTTGACTAAGTCTGGAAACAAGACAGACTTGGTTGCCAGCCAAGAGGGTACCAAGCCGACAAGGCAGGCTTGGTAGCAAGATATGAAATTTAGCTAAGTATGGAGCCAAGAGGGTACCAAACGGCAAGGCGGGTTTAGTACCAAGATGTCAAACCTCCCAAAAACAAAGTATAGATATCAAACTGGCAGGGGTGCCAAATCAATGAGGAAGGGACAAGGCGGTCAGCTAAGGTGGCGACCCAACGGGGTACCAGGGTGGCAAGGTACCAACTCGGTGAGATTCTAAAAACTAAGTAATAGACCAAGCCAACACGACTGGTTTGGTAGCAGGGACCTACATGACTGGCTTGGTGGCAGGAGGTGTCAAGCCGGAGAGGGCGAGGTACCAAGTCATTGGGATGGACTTGCTAGCAAGCTGGTAAGAGTGGCTTACCGACAAGGCAAGGCGGTAGGGTCTCAAGTCGACAAGACAAGCATAATACCAATATGACAAGTTGGTGTCATGACGAGTTTAGACTAAGTATGGAGTCTTACTGGGTAAAGGGACTATGTTATCCTCCCGTCAAGATGAGTAACAAAGCTTAGCTAACCATTAATATCTTAGTAAATCTCATCAAGTAAATTTTCTACTCAGTTTTATTAAAACGTAACAATAGCTACATTATGATAAACAAACTAAAAAAACACACACAAACCTAAATAATTATATTATAATAAATAAAATATTAGGGTGTGCCTACGGTGACATGCATGTCACGGTGACTTCAACTTTCCGGTCGACCTCAGTTAGGATTCGGTCGACCTCATTTAGAATTCGGTCGACCTCATATAGGATCCGGAGATCGGGGAGTCTAACAGCCTGCAGGAACCGCCATTGAAGGAAATGGGGAGTAGGTTTTGCGAACTGAATCAATGAGGTAGTAGAAGGATTCGGAGAGCAACCCTAACTTCTAGAGAGAGAGAGTAGCTGGTGGTTTGAAATATGGTAGAGGAGAGAGGGAGCAGGCGAGGATTGGGTAATGAATTCCTTTTCTTTCCTTTTCGAATGAATTGAATTGAATTGAATTTGTCTGGCTTGCTCTGTCGTGGCTGTGTGACCTGCCCCGATTCCCCTTGCCACTGCCACCTGCCCGTTTGGACAGTGCGCTTTGGATTCACCTTCTTTCTCTTCTTTTTTTTACAGTAGGACACTTTTTCCATTACTTGGGGTGGAAGAAAGCCACAAATTACAGTAGGGGAGCCACAATATCAAGGACGTTAATCCAGTCCGGGGGCAGTTGGTTCCTGGCACAGGACCTTGCCACCCAGTTTGCTTTAACATTAAGCTTTCTACTGAAAAACTCGACTCGGATCGAAGGGAAAGAGCAGTATAGTTGTCGTATGGTTCCGATCCATGCCGCAGCTCGCCATGGCCATAACTCCGGGCTTCCATTCACTGCGGTAGGGTCTCAAGTCAACAAGACAAACTTAATACCGATATGACAAGTTGGTGCCATGACGAGTTTAGACTAAATATGGAGTCTTAGTGGGTAAAGGGACTATGTTATCCTCCCGTTAGGATGAGTAACAAAGCTTAGCTAACCATTAATATCTTATTAAATCTCATCAAGTAAATTTTCTACTCAGTTTTACTAAAACGTAACAATAGCTACATTATGATAAACAAATTAAAAAAAACACACACAAACCTAAATAATTATATTTTTAATAAATAAAATATTATCATAATGGAAAAAGATAAAACAACCGGTTGACAACTAATTGAATTTAAAAAATAAACGATATGACTTTATATTTTTGGGTATCATACACTCTCTTCTTCCTAAGCTTTATGTTTATCCTATAAAACAAGTATATAGCAAAATGTCTGAAGATAAACTTGATCAAGCAATAATAGTTATTTCTTAAAAACTTCTTATTAATTCCATTTAAGCGAAAACATATATTTATATTTTACCTTAAATCTGTCAAATGAAGAGGAACCAGACGTGCGATAATGTATTATGTGTCATAATCTCACATTAATAATATTTATTCTAGATCATATTGATTGAACAAGCTATCTATTGAGGTCCTAAGTCGTACTCTAAAAAAAATCTCAGACTTAGAGTCATTGTAGAGGATTATAAATCAAAATTTTCAAAATAACTTAAGTATGATTGTTGACGATCTTTGACTTCATACTCTAGGTTGATACATGAGATACCTTGAAAAATGACATGTGTAAAGGTTAGAGAAATTTTCATTGAGGATGTATGATAAACATCACATTTCATCAACCATTGACCTAGGCATTGATCAAATAAGGGATGGAAATTTTCGTTTAATAGTTGGATATCTTGGTTGACAAATCAAGGATTGGTGCAATAAATAAATATCAGTGTGCTAGTTGAGATATCTAAATAAAAAGCATTTATAGTTACAAGAGTCGAAACCGAGGTATAGGGTTAAAAGTGAAATTTTTTATTAAAAATGAGTTCAGTAAGACAATGGTAAGAATTCTTTTGGTTATGTTGTTGTGTGTCTGTGACTTCATACAAATATTTTGGAATAACAAAAAGATTTATGTTATCAAAGTTTCAAAATCGAAATATTTTAGTTTCTAATAGACTAACAATAAGCAATATAATTTGTATTTACCTTTAGTTATCCTAGCCACAAAATTTCGTTTTTGTATTACTATCAACTAGCCAAGTTCAAATGTATTAATTAGGGTGAAAAATTTATATAAAATTTTTATATATATACTTAGATATTAACAATAAATGTGTCTACACTACATCCAAAAATTCAAATGCATGTGAAATGTCACAATGTTTGTATGAATTCAAAGAAAAAACAATGTTTGTATGAATTTTTATTTTTATAAAAAGTTCAAAATTTATAAATTAATTTTTCAAGCGTGACATTGTTTAAAATGCACCTAAATCTGTGTGTTTTGTACATACTTTATGAATTATTAATATAAGTAGTTTAATTTTTGTTCCAAAACAAACACAAAAGACAAATAATTTTTTCAAAAAGTTCCAAAATTATACACTAAAGGACCATGTTAAGACGAGAACCTTTAATTGTGTATGTGAGTATCTTGAATTGAGATTTTTAAACTAACATCTACGTAACAACCATGGATTGAGGGTTAATACAAACTTCAAGAATTAGCAATTGATGTATATTGTGTGCATTCTGTGAGTCCTTTTCTTTTCAAAAATCTAATCAATGATGATGAAAGCCCTAAACCAATTTCCCTCGACTGATGACGATTTTTCATAACCTCACAACCCACAACAACCACATTTTCACCAGAACCATCACCACATGGGCACATACAAACCTTGATCACCAGCATACGCCTTCCTCCCCTTCAAACACATAAACCACCAATTAAACCAACACATGACCTTCACCACTCAAACCACCTCCAAAAACTCATCTTGTCCTTAGAAGATCAAACCATTCATCCGAGCCACCATCACACCCTACCAAAAATATTACAGCTGTTATTTGAAATGGGTTACGATGCCAACTTTTAAAAGGGTTTCGCAGTGACAATTTACTTCTTCATCCTTCATTCTCTTATTTTGAATTTACAATCATTATTGCTCTGTGATAGTTTTGGAACAAAAATAACACCCACATATGAATTTGCATATCTCTCTCCCTAAACCCTAAAGAATCATATTGCTTTCTCTTTCTATTGGTGCATCACTCAAATCTCAACCCTTTAAGTTTCCCACCCGCCGCTGGATGTTGGTCACTATTGTTGCCTGTCAGTATCTCTAATCGTCATCGTCACATTAAAACTGGTTCAGTAGCCAGTCAATGCAAGGACGATGATCCTTAACAACTGCATCATCCATTGAACCAACTGCTCTGACTTTCATTGGCGAAGTAAAGCCGGTGTGACCGAGTTCCCTTATTCTTATGCTTCTTCCACAACCCCTATGTCGTCTTCAATGCAGTCAGAAGTGCGATTCTACCTAGAAGCGGAAAAGGGGTAAAATCATAAAGCGTAGAAACAAAGTGTAAAAAGGTAAGTTTTTTATGCATCATGTAAAATAGTTAAAAATATGTTAAGACATGTGCTATCTAAAATGTGAGTGTATAGATTTTCGATAAGTAAATAAATACATGCAATTTAGGTTAATGTAAAATGTGAGTGTATCATTCGAAAATCAAATAGTACAGTAGCATCCAAGGCTTCTGAGAAATTTAATCTTAGAGCCCAAAACAACAATGAGATAATTCATATAAGGAACGATGGACAATGAGTTTTGGAGTCGAAATCAAATACAAGTATAGAGAACCCAATCATCTTTGTTCAGCCCGCCCAGCAAACAATTGGAAACTTAGGGTTTAAGAAGCTTTGTCGATGTTACGATTCGACTTGGTGCATATAACGACCCAACATCCCTTCACCATCGCGGCTTCAAAAATGCCCTCGCCAATCGATCTCATCCTTTGTCGGACCCCATGAGTCATTGCAAGAGACTTCTTTGATCTGTTCCTTTTGGTCAAGCGTAACCTTCCCTATTCTCACCACCAGTCTGTCGCCCCGATTTCTTGATTCATCGTCGGAGTTCATGGAGAAATTCCTCGTAGATGTAGAGACGGTGGAGAGCAAGAGACAAGCGGAGACACCTCCACGGGGAGAGAATTGAACAGTTTTGAACTGGGGACGGTGGAGTGGTGCAGAGAGCCGGTGACGGTAGAGTGGTGGAGAGCACTGGGGAGTGGTGATGGTAGAGGCACCGCATAGGGATTTGGAGTTGCGGTTGTTTCCATTTCGTATTAGGGATTCAGATACTCGAGCGCCTTTCAAAATTTATGTCCATTTATTTTTTAATATATAAATTTTATAACAGTAGACGACGTCACTTTGGTGCAAATGTTACTTTTCTGGATAGTGCATGGAATCGCATAGAAACGCTATAAAAACAAGTTTTTGTATGATTTTACCGTTTTTACATAAGATTTTAACGATTTTGTGAGCAAAACGATTTTAGGTGGAATCTGAATCGTTTTAGTGACCTAGATACGTAAAAACGTAAGTTTTTACGATTTAAAGCGCGATTTTGGCTGCACTGGTCGTCTTACTTCATCTCCAATCCAATTAGTCCTCGTACTTGCAATTCAGCTACATTCGCCATCATAGATTATGCATTGGGCGATAGAGAGGGATGAGGTGGTCGTACCGCTTATAAGACCACGATATACACCACCATGGAGATCCGCCCTAAAAGCTTTCTCCGAGAAGCCTCAGCTTTAAGCTCTTCCCCCAATGCCTATAGCTACTGGGTATGTGTTGAGTGACAAGATTCATTTAATCGGATGCTCCTCAGCCTCTTTCGTCGCTTTCCCAAACTCATATTTGGCGAGTGCTCTCCCTTTGTGCAACTCCCTCCCTCTGTCTTTCTCCTGAACGAATATGTTTTTCAAAGTTTGTGAGTTTGTGAGCTCCAATGGTTGGTATATCTTCTTGGTGACTTTCAGGTACCTCATCCACAACCCACTATTTTAATTTGTACGGTGACAATCAAAATGAAATATACATTGATGAAAATCCTACAATCTATGAGTGAAGAAGCACATTGAGCTCGACTGCCACCTTATGGGTAAGAAATTGTATGCCAAATCATCAAGCTTATTTATGTTGTCTTCTCATAAGCTAGTTGACATCTTCACCAAAGCCGTATCCATTGTTCCATTTTGTTATCTCTTCTTCAAGCTTTGTTTGCATAATATATGCCCACCAGCTTGCGCGGGGTGACAGGGCAGGGAGAATGAAACTTAAGGTTTCACCGTCAACTGTTGGGATTGAAATAGGGCTGCAAATGAGTCGAGCTGTTCGCGAGCGGCTCGACATTCGACTCGAGAAAAGCTCGTTTGAAACTCGGCTCGTTAATAAACGAGCCGAACGTGAGCTAAGTTTTGTTCAGCTCGTGAAGCTCGCGAACTAGCTCGACTCGGTGGCTTGTTGAACTAAACTCGTGAGCTGGCTCGTTTAGAGCTCATTATATGTCTCAACATGTGGCTAGAGAGCCAACTCGGTTACCGAATTATGGACGAATCAATCTATATCTTATGATTTATTCATATGGTTGTTAAATTATATATCTCACCATATAAGTTTAACACGTTGAGTATGTGAGCAAATATATCTTATTTTCTACTTTAAAAAGAAATTATGTATCATAGATTGCTTTGATACTATGAAATAACATGATTTGGAGTAGTTAAAATTTATTAACTAAGTGATATATGATACCAACAAAGTATAATATGAGATTAGCTAACAAAATAAATCATATGTATCATGATATAGTAAATGAAGTACCAAATAAAAGTCAAGATATTAAGTAAACAAGCTAGCTCGAGCTCGACTCGACTCGGTTTGTCAATAAACGAGCCGAGCTCGAACTCGACTCGTTTATTAACGAGCCGAGCTCAAGTTGGGGTAAAACTCGACTCGACTCGGCTCATTTGCAGCCCTATATTGAAACTATGTTGAATGTGGAAGAAGACTATGAAGACTTCAGTTAACAAGACGCAGTGTTTTCCTTCATTGCATCAATGAGAAGTAGTCGGCCGGGCCTTGGCATTTCCCAATTCACATCAAGCAAAGCTTTTGTTAGTTGAAGTGAGTACAAAGCTTGGAGCATGTGAGAATTTTATTGGGTGATTTTGTAACATATTTTGAAACTGCATTTTTCTTTTAGATTTGACTTACTCTATACACACTTCATCTTTTCTTCAAATTATTATACTTTAGCTTATATTTGTAATTCTATAATTTTCTTGTGATGGAGTAGACTTCTTGATATTGTTATTATGAAAACTCAAAAAGTAGAGTCTCATTGTTTTACAATTGTAGGATCTTCAACATCCATGAATCTCATGTCATCTGCCTTATGTAAGTTCTTATTCCGAATGTGTTAAAAGAGGGTTTTATTTCTTTCAGTCTCGACCTATAATCTTTGTAGATATTTGGTTGCCGACGGATGACAGGTTGGTGCATTACTACAAAAATAATTGTACTTTGTAGCCTTATGTTATCCATTATTTTGTAACCGTAAGTAATAGGTAGTAAGTATACAGTTGATCGATCATTCATCAAAAGTAAACCACCAATACTTTCTCCAAAGTCATGATAATTTGGAAATCATATAAGCATAAATAAAAAATATTAGAATAATAGCTATTGTTGAATTAACTTAGATCAAGTCAATTACCGGATACCCTTGTCTAGTAGGATATGTCGAGAGATATTTGTTGAGCATTATAAACACCGAATGCATTTTACCATTTTAATAAACACGTCTGAACTTTTAATATAATTTTTATTAGTTAGATATTTTCAAATTTAATAATTATTTAATTTAATTCTAATATTTAATTTAATTTAATTTTTTATAAAGGACACCCCTACGTAGAATTCCTGGATCCGCCACTGCATGTGAAATGTCACAATGTTTGTATGAATTTTTATTTACATAAAAAGATTTAAAATTTATAAATTAATTTTTCAAGCATTACATTGTTTAAAGTGCACCTAAATCTGTGTGTTTTGTACACACACTTTATGAATTATCAATATAAGTAATTTAATTTTTTCCAAAACAAACACCAAAGATAATTAAATTTTTTCAAAAAGTTTGAAAATTATACACTAAAAGACCATGTTAAGACGAGAACCCTTAAGAGTGTATGTGAGTATCTTGAATTGAGATTAACCAACATCTAAAAAGTAACAACCATGAGTTGAGGGTTAGTCCAAACTTCAAGAATTAGCAACTAATGTATATAGTGTGTATTCTATGAGTCATTTTCTTTTAAAAAATCTAATCAATGATAATGAAATCCCTAAACCAATTTCAGACTTGTTCTTAGTGGCGGAGGGAAGTGGTGAAGAGTGGGGTCCTAGAACCCCACTTGGCAAATAATTGGACAACAAAATCCATTAAATACATAGAGTTTAGTATGATTCTTCATGTTTAGGACCCCCATACTCTCATCGATGTTAGCTCACTTTAGGATCACAATCAACGTTCAATGTTCATTAGATACACATGCTTTAGTATTAGTAAATTTTTAAGGACCCCAATTTACTCAAAGTCTGGCTACGCCACTGCTTATTCCCCTCCCATTCCAACTTTCCCTCGACTAATGATGATTTTCCATAACCTCACAACCCACAACCACCACCTTTTCACCAGAACCATCACCACATGGGCACATACAAACCTTGATCACCAGCATACGCCTTCCTCCCCTTCAAACACATAAACCATCAGTTAAACCAACCCATCACCTTCACCACTCAAACCACTTCCAAAAACTCTTGTCCTTAGAAGATCAAACCGTTCATCGGAGCCCCCATCTCACCCTACCAATAATAGTGCCGCTGTTATTTGAAATGGGTTACGGTGCCAACATTTTAAAGGGTTTCACATTGACAATTTACTTCTTCATCCTTCATTCTCGCATTTTAAATTTACAATCATGATTGTCTGTGATAGTTTTGGAACAAAAATAATACCGACATATGAATTTGCATATTTCTCTCCCTGATAGAACCCCACGTGTTGGGTTCTATCTAGGGATTCGAATCGAGGTGATCAACTAGGGGTTGATCGATTTGGGGAAGTGAGGTGAGAAGATGATTGGGAGTTTGAAAAGGAAGAGGGGAAAGAGAAGCAGCTGCGGCGGCAACCAGTAGAGGGGAGAAGGAATTCGGCAGATGAGAGGAGGAGAGAGAGAGATAGGCAAAGTAATTTAGGTTTAATCTTGCTTGCCCTCTTCTACGTAACATATTGTTTAAATACTAAACTCACAATTATCTTTAACTACCTCAACTTATTAATCCCCAAATTATCCCACATTAACTAATCCAATCCCACATAATAAAACCCGACGAATAAATCCAAAAGTGCAAACCAAAATAACAAGTTTCTATCACTCCCTAAACCTTAAAGAATCATATTGCTTTCTCTCTCTCCATCGATGCATCACTCAAATCTCAACCCTTTAAGTCTCTCGCCCGCAGTTGGATGCTGGTCACTATTGTTGCCTGTCAGTACCTCTAATCGCCATCGTCACATTAAAACCGGTTCAGTATCCGGCCAAGACAAGGACGATGATCCTTAACAACTGCATCATCCATTGAACCAATTGCTTTCACTTTCATTGACGAAGTAAAGCCGGTACGACCAAGTTCCCTTATTCTTCTGCTTCTTCCACAACCCCTATGTCGTCTTACTTCATCTCCAATCCAATTAGTCCTCGTAGCTCCAATTCAGCTACTTTCGCCAGCATAGATTATGCATTGGGCGAACGAGAGGGATGAGGTGGTCGTACCGCTTATGGGACCATGATATACACCACTAGGGGGATCCATCCCAAAAGCTTTCTCCGAGAAGCCTCAGCTTTAAGCTCTTCCCCTAATGCCTATAGCTACTGGGTATGTGCTGAGTGGCAAGATTCATTTAATCGGATGCTCTTCAGCCTCTGCCGTCGCTCCCCAAACTCATATTTGGCGAGTGCTCTCTCTTTGTGCTACACCTTCCCTTTATCTTTCTCTTGAACAAATATGTTTTCCAAAGTTTGTGAGCTCCAATGGTTGTTATATTTTCTTGGTGACTTTCAGGTACTTCATCCACAACCCGCTATTTTGATTTGTACTGTGACAATCAAAGTGCAATCTACATTGATGAAAATTCTACTTTCTATGAGTGAAGAAGCACATTGAGCTCGACTGCCACCTTATGTGTCAGAAATTGTATGTCAAAATCATCAAGCTTATTTATGTGTCTTCTCATAAGCTAGTTGACCTCTTCACCAAAGCATTATCCATTGCTCTAGTTTGTTATCTCTTCTCCAAGCTTTGTGTGTATAATCTGTGCCCACCAGTTTGCGCGGGGTGACAGGGTAGGGAGAATGAACCCATGTTGAATGTGGAAGAAGATTATGAAGACTTCACTTAACAAGACGCAGTGTTTTCCTTCACTTCATCAATGAGAAGTAGTTTGTCAGGCCTTAGCATTTTCCCAATTCACATCAAGCAAAACTTTTGTTAGTTGAAGTGAGTACAAAGTTTGTAGCATATTTTGAAACTGCATTTTTTCTTTTAGAATTGACTTACTCTATACACGCTTCATCTTTTCATCAAATTATTATACTTTAGCTTATATTTGTAATTCTATAATTTTCTTGTGATGGAGTAGACTTCTTGATATTGTTATTATGAAAACTCAAAAAGTAGAGTCTCATTGTTTTACAATTGTAGGATCTTCAACATCCATGAATATCATGTCATCTTGCTTATGTATGTTCTTATTCCGAATGTGTTAAAAGAGGGTGCTATTCCTTTCAGTCTCGATCTATAATCTTTGTAGATATTTGGTTGCCAACGGATGACAGGTTGATGCATTACTACAAAATTAATTTTACTTTGTAGCCTTATGTTATCCATTATTTTGTAACGATAATTAATAGGTCGTAAGTATACAATTGATTGATCATTCATCAAAAGTAAACTATCAATACTTTCACCGAGTCATGATCATTTGAAAGTCACATAAGCATACATAAAATTGTTAGAATAATCGCTATTGTTGAATTAGCTTAGATCAAGTCAAATGGGTTGTATATGTAGCAAGTTAGCAACCAAATAAAATGCTATACAATATCTTGAAATGGAGCGAATAATCCACATGACAAAGAAAAATAGACGATATTATTATTGTTATTATTGATTATGTTTCCAACGCAGACAATTACCCAAAAACAAAGCAAGTGCCAACTGTTGAATACATTTTTGTTTTAAAATGAAGAGGGGAAAAAAACAAAATTAGAAACCCGGATATTTTTAAAATAAAACCGAGCTAGGGAATTACGAGGGCGATACGTTCTAATAAAGTAAACCCTTCCCGTAAAGTTTGTGCAGGCACCGCCCATTTCTTTTTAAAAATCTTTTGGGCGGTGGATCACAATTCACAGACCACAATAAAAAGAAGGAGGAGAAAAAAAAAGCAAAAGAAAATAAGCGAAGTCCACGTCAACACAAACAGAATTAAAACCAGACACAGAGATGCAGTAGTGTTAATAATAATCGCCGGCCGATCACCGGAGTCTGAGCATTTGGCGGAGGCTATCCGCCGTCCCGTTGTCATTAACGGCGGCTTGAGCGGTGCAGCTGCTCATCGTCATCATCAGCCTTTTGGGCCTGAGGGAGAACCTCGGCAGCGGCAGGCTGCTGGGCGGCGGAGCCAGCATGCTGATCAGCAGCTCGTCCGCCGCCAGGGACAGAACGGGAATTTCCTTGACAGCTTCTGGAACCTTCGAGACATCCTTATTATTATTATTGTACGGCGGGGGCTTCGGCTCGTCCGATCTTTTCGCCGGTTTTTTCGGCTTCCTGGAGCCGCGTCCGGGTTTCTTGGGCGCGGAGGCGCTCTTGTAGCTAGGGAGGGAGCCGTGGTGGTGGGGCCTGCCGATGGGAGCGGCGGCCGGGAGAGGCAGGAGAGGCGGCGGCGCCGCCAGATGAGCTGGCTCTTGTTGTTGGTGGTGGTAGTAAAAGTTGGAGAGCGCCGCCGAGGAGTTGGTCGGAAGGTAGGATGAGAAGAAAGGCGGCGGCGGAGCGAAACCGACCAGGCTGCCGTGGAGCATGTCGTTGGGGTTCATGGAAAAGCTCCGGCGAGGAGGAGCAGCAGAAGGATAATTGTTTTGGACTTGGTTCTTCATATTAGGGCGATGATCTTGTGGTGGGGGGGGGGGGGGGGGGGGAAAAGGTACCACGATGATGAAGAAGCCAGGATAGGAAAAAGTTTGAGGAGTTGGTTTAAGGGTGAAAAAGAATTAGTGCTAAATATAGATGATAATGAGAACTGGGTTTGATCTCATCGATGGATAGAGGAAGGAAATGGAGGAAGAATGGGTGATGGGATCCCTTGGGAATTTGGGAGATCTGGTAGCTGTGTGTTAGGGCGCCTCCTTTTATAAACAGAACCGATCGAGAAAAGGCAGCAACTAGTTGCTATGTCTTTAAGTCATTTATTAATCTATGTACGTGTGACATATAAGATAGTACAAAGACTATGTGCGGGTTTAATTTCTTTATTCTGGTCGTAAAACGAACGGATTCATATGTCGATTCCAGTAACTTCAGTTTGTTTAAAATTGAAAAAGATTTGAAGTATACGGTATACTGCTATTTAATTCTTTCCTAGGATCATCAAGTCATGGAGTAGCTAAACATATAGTTTAGCAAGGGGCCAAATGGGATCAAATGCAATGTATGTCGGTAGAATTTTTTTTTCGTAAAGAGGGGGTTCATGGTTCAAATTGCGTAGATCTGACCTTAAAAATCTACAATTTTTAATGCGTGTTCAATTTTTATCAAGTGGAATTCATGGATCCCGAAACCTCTAATCTAGCTCTGCCAATGCTTTAAGTACTAATCTTTTTTACTTCAAGTGAGATTCATCTACCATTAATTTTTTTATAAGATTAATATATGTTAAAATTCGAATATGAGACCTACAAGTTCAATACTAATAGTATTACAACCAGCGACCAAGCACTTGTTCGCTCTACCATTCATATTTTATCAATGGTATCATCCATGATATAATAGAAACAAATCATGGATTTGTGAATATTACAAGAATAATTAATTATTGTGTGTGTTGTCCTTATTGTTTTTCTATCAATGTATGTGGGTTTTCCTTTCGATACACCAATATATGTGGTTTAAAATGGTCAGGTTGGTTGTTTTTTTGTTGAATGGTCCTCCTGTTTTATTTTTGTATTTTTATTAATGTCTTGAAATAGAAAGGTCGTAGCTAGTACGGCTAGTTTTAAGGGCGACCGCTGCGGTCGGCTATACCCATTTAGTCACTGTAGGCCGGCAACCGCCGCAGCATTCCTAACCATTGGATGAGATTTTTCTTTTGAGGGACCGGCCGTTCAGGAAACAGGGACCGTCGATGAGCCTTCTGGGTGATTTGTCTGGTAAGGACAGGAAAAATCCAAGCCATACACGTACGCCGTCAATGGCGTCAGGCCCCTAATTTCTCTTTCTACCTTACTCTAACTAAGGAATTATTATTTTTGTAATCTGCGTCTATAACAAAGTTTCGTTATTGCGGTACAAGATGTATTTTAGAAAATCTTTCAACAATACGAGTTATTGGGATTAATTGGTTCTTGGCATGGAATCAGAGCTTGTTTAGACTGAAAAGTCTTGTGTTCGAATCCTGATGACCTCATTTGTGAATCACATGGTATTCTCGTATTTAAGACATGTGCAAACAAAAACTCTTATGAATTGATTGGTTTTCGTTTGAGGGGGTGTGTTAGTGAGTGATATAAGATCCATTATTGAACTTCTCCCAACAACTCGAGTTATTAGAACCAATTGGTTCTTGACATCGTGTCGATGGGGCGGGTTACGTATATGCAAACTTGTCTTTGCGTTCTATTTTTCAAATGCTCACTTGCGGTATTGATATAATGTTACTCAAGTATTAGTCCAAGCATGTTAATAATCCCTAGCTACTTGACCAAAGGGAAATTTCTATGAGTTTTGAACAAGGCTTGTAGGCTTTCTTGGAGTTGAGACGCAATTGGTTCGAGTGGGATGCTTATTGTGGTGCTTTTTGATCAACATGAGATGTTTTTTCGGTGACCAAATTGTGGGCAATGACATGATTCTGGCCCAACTTCATTATGAAATGTGTTATGTATTTTGTTGGGGGAAAACAGAGTTTGACATTAAACTATATATGTTTCCTTAGCTTACACATGTATGGATGTCAATTTGGCTGAATGATTCTCTTTCGATCAATGTTGGTTACTTGGTTTGTATGTAGAATTATTTCGATCAATATGATTGCTTGTTTGAGCTCTTTTAGAATGGCTATAAATACTTACTTGAACTTTGTTACTTGATTTGTTGGTCAAATTGTCGATGACATTAATATTGTGGAGGAGAAATAAGTCTAAACAAAGTCGGTACTATTTTCGGTTTTAATATTTACTAGGTGGTGATGCCGCGTCTTGTCGCGGGGCGAAGATGGCGTATGGACATGTATTATGTGACCCATTATGGTGTTTTTGTTAGTATTATTAGCCTAAAATTAATTTTTGTTAGCAGTTTTGTTAGTAAAATAAAATTGAGTTAACAATATGATATTGACTGAGAAGAGATATAAGGCGATCAACGTCTAATTTTTTTTTTTTTTGAAAATTTTGGCTAGTAAATGATATTTACCTAAACCCAACTAGACCCATTAATTATGGGTATGAGTGACGTATATATGGGTTTGGAATTTTGTAGATGGGTTTGAGTAGGATATGTATATTTACTTTCATAATCTAAATGGGTGTGAGTTGGGTATGAATACCCATTTATTCCGAGAGTGTTTTAATTACACATACCAAAATTAGACCTACTTGTAGAATTTCAAAATTAGGTACCAAAATATAATTCACAAAAATTTTAGGTACTAAATGTAATGTTCCATCAATATTTTGAGGACTTATAGTTATATGCCAAAACAATAAATTTAGGTTATAAATCTAAAGATCCATTAAGTTTAGGTACAAAACTATAATTTTCATAGTTGAAACTTAATTTCTTTTGTAGTGATGTATTTAATATGATAGTTATTTACTTTGTTATAGAAAAATGAAAAATGTTTATTTGATATGTATAATTGTTAAAAATTCCATGTATAATTGTTGAAAATTCTAGCCCGGGTGAAAAGAAAAACTCTAGAGAGAAGCAAAAAGAATACAAATTGGAACTCGCTTAAAATTTCACGCCTTCAAATCTCATAGTGGAAAATGACGACTTTCTAATAAGTAATTACCATATATATTTATTTTTAATTGGATTCGCCATTGAGCTGAAAAAGTTAGTGGTTTATGGTTCAATTATTAATTCTCTAGACTATTGGTGAGTCGTGTATGGACCCGTTCATACTTGTGATTAGAATACATAAAAATAGTATACTAATTAGGGCTAGACGAAGAAGGCAAAGAAATAAATAAAGGGTAATTTTATTGACGTTTGCTTATGTAGATGTCGTATATTTTTTTACATGTAGTTAGTAGATGTTTGTTTAGTACCCCATAAATGTACTAAATGAGTTTATAAATTCGCTCTTGCAATATTTTAGAGTCGTCTCTCTTTTATCATTTATTTAACGTTTCACGTAATGAGCAAATAAAAAATGGTCGAAACTTCTCCTACAGTTGAGTGATACAACATCTTGTATGGTAAAAACTAAATTTATACTTTTATGTTATGCTGAATTAGATTCATGGATTGGTTAAAAAGGATTGGTGGATTGAATTCATGGATTGGTTCAAAAGAATTGGTGGATTGAATTCATGGATTCAAGTGAAATCTAAATAGTGCACCAATATGTAAATTTTAAAAATTGTAGGTACGAAAATCTCATAAAATTTAGATACCAAAACATAATTGTTCAATGATTTTACATTAAAAGTAAATTTGAAGTATTAAAATATAAAATATACATTATAGTGACTAAGTTGTGAGTTAATTAAATTTGAGGTATTAAAATGTAAATAATTATGCAACGGTAACCTCACTTCAATTTAATATATATTAATTAATTTTATCGACGATTCAATCGATGTTATCCTTGAAATTGCATTATCTTGTGGTATATATATATGGTTATGTCTTCGGTGCACTCACTTTTTTGGGTGCATTCAATGCACCTGCATGAATTATGAGCAGGCGATTCATGTGAAAACGATGTCAATCATCACTTGTGGTATGATGAACAAGAACCACATGAATTTGTACAAAAATTATTCAAGATTCACTTTAATTTGAATGATTTAGGGTTTAGGAATTTAGGGTTAGGGTTTACAGTTAGGGATTTTGGGTTGGGATTCAAAATTGAAGGTTAATAGGTTAGGGTAATGGACTGATTAGTTGTGATTCTGTGTTATATCATCGTACTAGACTAATGCTACCCATTAAAGTTCAAAATTTGATGTATTATGACCACTTTTAGAATTGGGTGCATTGAATGCACAAAAAAAGTGAGTGCGCCGAAGTAGCCACTATATATATATATTTCCTTAAGAAGATTGAGTTGGGTGAACTTGGCCAATGGGCAGAAATTAGGACAGCTTGCTTAATCACTCATTCTAATTGGAGAATTAAATGTTCGGTCCACAAAATCCGGTGCCAACCCATCCGACCACTGCAATTGCGTCCAAATCACATTCTTTAGGGTTCTTGTCGCATAGTTTTAACTTTTAACCAATGGGAGAGACCAGTGATATCTTAACCACCGAAAGCTTGTCTTGTTTGGTAATGGTGGGCAACTTGAGGATTTACCAATGGGAAATATAACTGAATTATTTTTTTCCTATTAAAGGATAAATATTTCGATTATCGGCCGGTAAACTTCGAGAAGCAAATATATAAAATAAAAACCTCCAAAATTGACCAATCGAATCGATCACATTCACATACGTATGCAATTGATTCTCGGTTATATTAATGTGGAAGGCTATGTAAATGTAAGTATGATTCGGCGGTTTTTTAATGAAAATAGTAAGGTGGCCTTTATTATATTTAATTATTTACTACCAATCACCGACCTAATAAAAAATGTTAACGGTTGATAAGTTGTCAATGTTGTGTTGCACTAGATATGGAAAAACAAGATGAGTTTCACTTTTAAGAATTCAAGCAAGATACTCGTTTTGTATTGGAGGTTGTATCGAAAAATTCAGTGATATGATATTTTGAGTTGAAACAATAATTTAAATTTTTCATACTAATAAAAGTCTTCCAATGGTTTAACTTCTAGTATGAGAGGTTTCTCCGGTCGAATAACCACCAATACAATACATTACGGTTTCATAATTATGAACGGAACAACAACAAGAACGAGGTTACCGAATCTGGAGCTGAGTCGCGGACTAGGTCGCTCTCTTTAAGACGTTCGCGGCACTGCCCTCGATGCGCACGGCAGACTATCAACCGGTCGTCTCCAGGATAAAACAGCTCCTCTGTGTACTCGCGGTTTTGTGCAAAAACCGGAGCTCTCTGAACACTCTCTCTATTGCGTTTATGCTCGTTGTGGTGTGTTTAGAGGGGCTGGGGAGGCGGCTATTTATAGGAGCCGAACCCCTAGGAATATACCCTCTTGCTTGGGGAATAAGTCGGATTAATTAAGGAAGATAATTACTTCCTTAATTAAAACCGTCGGTTAGGATAAATCCTGCGGGGATTATCCTTCGAATATTCCTTTTCAATCGATTATCCCTTAGAATATTCCTCAGAATAAACGATTAATAATTAATTATTAAATAATTAATTTCGTTCGGAATTTCTCCAAAAAATATGTATATAGTCTCAAGTGATCCAACCAACCAATTGACCGACCGACCGGTCGGACGGACAGACGGCGCGCGCGCGTGGTGGTCCGTTAGGTCCTCCCTCTCCCACAAAAGTGGGTCACCCCAAGGGGCATGCCCTTAGGAGAGAGGCTCCTATCTTTATATTCATTTCTCCAAGTAAAACTACCAATGTGGTAGTTTTTCCACTTGAGACTCTATAGCTTTCAAAGCTATTCATACACATTTCCAACAATCCCCCACTTGAATAGTTTTGAAACTATCTCTGAGCATCAACAGTTCCATAAGATCGGGCATAAGCTAAGGTATCGCGAAGATTTGAACCTTAGCGTAGTGGTTACACTTCCGATTTCATAAGGGTGACTCGTAGTCTTGAACCCTATCTCAGACAGTGTAGCACACCGGATCTTTTCATTGAGTTGTGTTCTCTTCTTAGCCCGTGCGTTTATGGCCGTGCACGTTTACCTGGTTTAGTGAACGTGCATAGATTGAATCGTGAAAACATGCATAGATTGAATATGAACTCAAGATTATCAAGTCAGAGTACTCATACAATCATCCAATCAAACAAACATAGCTAGGGTTCCTCAAAACCTAAGTGGAGGGAAGTTACTCCATAGAGAAGAGAGAGACTGCAGTAAGAATCTTCAGATGATCAGTCTTCAAGTCCGGGCTTGATTCCCGAGCTCCAATGGCGAAGAAATCCTCCAAAATAGCTCCAAGAATGTTCCCAAGTCGCTCTCTCTCTCTAGGGTTCGTCCCTTGGGTGTTTGGGATCCAAAACCCAGCTCTCCCTTGCAAAAACGCACAAAACCGGCTTTTATCAGCTACCCTCGCGATACCCGGTCGAAATACCCGGTCGGGTATTTCAGGGTTCGACCGGGTATTTCATAAAACGCGACGTTCCACGTTAGGGAAAATCCCCGGTCCAACATCAAAATCCCCGACCGGGGATTTAAGGCCATCGCCCGGGCCCCCTTCTGCTTCTCACGGGTGCCAAAAACGATAAATACCCGGTCGGGTATTTTGCCATCCGACCGGGTATTTTCCTCCTGCAGCCCCCCTTAGTCCCAACTCGGCTCCTTTCGACCCAGAACTCGTTTCTCCGCCTCGATTCCAACGCCGGGTCCTGAAATATGACACAAACACACAACCTAGCGTGAAATCGGCTTAAAACACGAGATTCCACATCACAAACGGCTTCAGAATAGGGGTGAAAACATGTGCAATTATCGGTCTATCAGAACGCTCTAGCAACTTTGTGCCTCCAAAGTTCCATAGGGAGCGGCCCCACTCCCACATTCACATAGGTGAGTCTATCAGGAGTACCCCCAAAGTAAAGTACTCCACCCCACATAGGGTATAGATCTCATTAAGAGTTATTAACTCAACCTCCATTGCTTTGGGATTCATGCTTCATTATGCATGAACTTTTCGCATACTACTCATGACTTGTTATTACCCATTGAACCCATTTCTTGGGATCTCCCGTCTATTGGGTCGGGTTACCATCACTTGTAGTCCGTGGTTCGGTAGGCATAAGTCCCATACCCTTGGCTGTTTTCTGGACTTTCTCTCTAGGTAATCCTTTCGTCAAAGGATCAGCTAGATTCTGTTCGGATCTTATATGATCCACCCTCACTGCTCCTATCGTTAGGAGTTCTCTAACAGTACTGTGCTTACGACGAATCTGTCGTTTCTTTCCGTTATAGAACCGGTTCTCAACTTTAGCGATAGCTGCGGTACTATCACAATGTATCAATACCGGAGGGACCGGGCTTTCCCATAGGGGAATCTCTGACAACAATCCTCTCAACCAACTTGCTTCTTCACTAGCCGTTGCTAGTGCTATCATCTCTGATTCCATAGTTGATTGAGCTAGGATTGTTTGTTTCTTTGACTTCCAGGACACAGCTCCACCAGCGATGTTAAAAACATATCCGCTGGTTGCCTTGGAGTCATCTGATAGGGTATTCCAATCCGCATCACTATACCCTTCTAGTACAGCAGGAAACCTTTGATAGTGTATACCAAGGTTTGCTGTTCTCTTGAGGTATCTCATGACCCTCTCTATAGCATTCCAATGCTCTCTACTAGGACAGCTGTTAAACCTGCCAAGCAATCCCACGACATATGCAATGTCTGGTCGAGTGTAATCCGCAGCATAACGAAGACTGCCAATGATGCTAGCATATTCTGTTTGTCTTACACTGTCTCCAGTGTTTTTAAATAGCTTTACACTAGCATCATACGGAGTACACGCAGGTTTACAGTCGAAATAGTTATACTTCTTCAAGATCTTCTCTATGTAGCTAGATTGATCTAGAGAATAACCATTTGTTGTTTTAGTTATCTAGATTCCAAGCATAAACTTTGCTTCTCCCAGATCTTTCACCTCAAAGCTCTCTTTTAACATGGCTTTCGCTTCATTGACCACGTGAATATTTGTACCAAATATCAACATGTCATCTACATACAAACATATGATAGTGCAAGTGTTATTCTCTGACTTGCAGTAAATACACTTGTCACTTTCATTCACCTTAAAGCTATGTGAGAGAACGAGAGTGTCAAACTTCTCATGCCACTGTTTTGGATCCTGTTTCAAACCATATAATGATTTGTCCAACTTACAGACTTTCGAGGCATGTTCAGGGATAACAAACCCTTCTGGTTGTTCCATATAGATTTCTTCATCTAGATCACCGTTCAAAAAAGCAGTCTTAACATCCATTTGGTGTACCACGAGATTGTTCAAGACAGCAAGAGCAATCATGACACGAATGGATGTTATTCTAGATACTGGTGAATAGGTGTCGAAGAAATCTATATTCTCTCTCTGCCTGTAGCCCTTGACTACTAGGCGAGCTCGGAACCTTTCGATTGCACCATCAGGTTTCCGTTTCGTTATCAGAACCCATTTATTACCTAAGACTTTGCAGCCAGGAGGTAAGTCTGTTAGATGCCAAGTCTTATTAGCCTCTAACGATTCCATTTCATCTATAACGGCCTCATTCCAAAAGTCTGCATCTATGGAAGTTAACGCTTCCTGCAAACTTTTTGGATCCTCGAGGGTGTATACTGTAGTAAAGTCATCACCAAAATCTTTAGAGATTCTAGCTCTTTTACTTCTTCTGAGTTCATCCTCATATCCAACACCCCCACTAGTTCTGTTATCTCTAATAGCGGGTAGTAGATTACCCCCCCACTATTTCTCGTTTTAAATGGAAATCGTGTCTCAAAGAAATCAGCATCAATGGATTCTACTATAGTACGAGCGTTCAAATCATAGAATCTATATGCCTTACTATTGGCCGCATAGCCAACGAAGACACATTCATATGCTCGACTAGCCAACTTAACCCTCTTAGGATCCGGAATTCTTACGTAGGGCAAACAGCCCCACGTTCTTAAATAGAACAGATTAGGTGGCTTATTCTTCAAGATCTCATAGGGTGATTCTTTTCTATTTGTTTTTGGAAGACGATTTAGCACATAGCAAACCGTCAACAAAATATCACCCCACCAAGAAGAAGCAGCTCCAGAATTGAGCATAATAGCCACAACTAATTCTGTAAACGTCCTATTTTTCCGCTCAGCTTTACCATTCATTTCTGGTGAATATGGTGCCGTGGTTTCATGAATGATACCATGTGAGCTATAGAATTCCTTGAAGGGATTAGAGTCATACTCTGATCCTCTATAGTTCCTAAGTCTTTTTATCTTTCGATTGCACTGATTTTCGAATTCAACCACAAATACCTTGAACATGTCAAGGGCTTCACTTTTGTTTTTCATCAAATAAACAAAGCAATAATCAGAGCAATCATCTATGAAAGTGATAAAGTATCTCTTGCCAGACCTAGTTAACGTCTCATCTAGTTCACAAATATCAGAATAAATCATATCTAAGGGTTCTGATTCTCTACACACAGATTTATGGGGCGTTTTCGTTATTTTAGCTTGGCTACAGAAATCACATTTATCAAATTCATTCATTGAGAGTTTAGGGATATGTCCTAGCTTGCTTAAATTCTTCACAATTCGTGTGTTCACATGACAAAGACGAGCATGCCAAACATTCAAATCACACACCATGTAAACTGAAGAATTCTTCTTATTAATTTCGACATTCAACTTGAACATCCCATTACATGCATATCCCTTTCCCACAAAACTCCCATTCTTAGTAAGAGTATACAAGTCTGCCCCAATAGATTGATTAAACCCAGCCTTATTAAGAAGATATCCCGAAACAAGATTCTTCCTTATCTCTGGAGTGTGCAACACATCCTTGAGCACCATCTTCTTCCCAGAGGTGAAGTTCAGCTCCACTTCACCAGAACCAGCAACCATAGTGGTGTGAGTAGTCCCCAACAACACCTTCTTGTCAGCAGGTGCTTCTTCGTATGTTTTAAACATAGCACGATTGTTGCATACATGCTTCGATGCACCTGTATCCAGCCACCATCCTTCTGAGTCACCGGTGAGGTTAACTTCAGCGATCATGTCTGTGATCATGGCTATCAAATCCTCTTCTGTCAAGTTAACCCTGGCCGCAGAGGCGGGGTTTTGCTTGTTCCTGCACTTTTCTGCCATATGACCCGGTTTTCCGCAGTTAAAGCAGATAAACGGTGGGTCATTCTTAGAGGTTTGGGCCATGACCCTTTGGTTACCTCGAGAGGCACCATTCTGGTGGGGGCGGACCTGCTGGTTCTTACCCTTAAACCCTTTCTGGTTAGGTTTAAGAGCTCTAGGGGTGAGTCGTTTAGCAGTGACGACCATCACCTCTTCTTTCATATCCTGCTTGCGGGACTCTTCCTCAATCCTTAGGCGAGTAATCAAACTTTCCAGTGAAAATTCTTTGGTTTTATGTCTAAGCATATTCTTAAAATCTTTCCACGAAGGGGGCAGCTTATCAATAATGCAAGCAACTTGAAATTGATCGTCCAGAGGCATACCTTCAGAGATGATCTCATGAACTATTTTCTGAAGTTCGTGGGACTGAACTTCGACAGACTTGTCATCCACCATTTGGTAGCGCAGGTAGCGGCTGACAGCATACTTCTTAGCTCCAGCCTCCTCCGTGTCGTACTTCTTTTGGAGCGCATCCCAGACCATCATTGCGGTGTTCTTGCTGTCCGCATAGTAGTCGTAGAGGTCGTCTGCCAGGCCGTTGAGGATGTAGCCCTTGCATAGGAAGTCGTGCTCCCTTTCCTTAGCAGAAGCAGCCCTCTCCTCATCGGTCGCTTCTTCCGGCAGCTCGACGGGCATGCTAGTGAGGCAGTGTGCCAACTTCTTGGTCGTCAGGTAGAACTCCATCTTTTGTCTCCAGCGACGAAAGTTGACTCCAACGAAGCGAAACGGTCGATTGATATCGACAGCACCAGATCCGGCCATGTTGTTCTGTTCAGTCGACATAGCAGCAGTCGAACGTCTTAAAATTGTTATGAACGGAACAACAACAAAAACGAGGTTACCGAATCTGGAGCTGAGTCGTGGACTAGGTCGCTCTCTTTAAGACGTTCGCGGCACTGCCCTCGATGCGCACGGCAGACTATCAACCGGTCGTCTCCAGGATAAAACAGCTCCTCTGTGTACTCACGGTTTTGTGCGAAAACCGGAGCTCTCTGAACACTCTCTCTATTGCGTTTATGCTCGTTGTGGTGTGTTTAGAGGGGCTGGGGATGCGGCTATTTATAGGAGCCGAACCCCTAGGAATATACCCTCTTGCTTGGGGAATAAGTCGGATTAATTAAGGAAGATAATTACTTCCTTAATTAAAACCGTCGGTTAGGATAAATCCTGCGGGGATTATCCTTCGAATATTCCTTTTCAATCGATTATCCCTTAGAATATTCCTCAGAATAAACGATTAATAATTAATTATTAAATAATTAATTTCGTTCTGAATTTCTCCAAAAAATATGTATATAGTCTCAAGTGATCCATCCATCCGACCGGACGGTGCACGTGTGTGTGGTGGTCCGTTAGGTCCTCCCTCTCCCACAAAAGTGGGTCACCCCAAGGGGCATGCCCTTAGGAGAGAGGCTCCTATCTTTATATTCATTTCTCCAAGTAAAACTACCAATGTGGTAGTTTTTCCACTTGAGACTCTATAGCTTTCAAAGCTATTCATACACATTTCCAACAGTTTTCACCGGCTGTATTTGATCCAAATTCTTCACTCTCGACGTGTTGCGCAAGAGAGATAGTAGTATAGCTGAATCCATCGCCTGCTTTTCTCATACTATAACTGCAAATTGATTGTAGTTAACATGGGAGCTTGGAGCTCATATGGTGAACGTTGCTTCCTCGCACATCTCCGAAACTGTTTGAAGCATTGGCCCCGATTTTTCGGTGAAAGTTTCTTATCCTTACAAATAATGCATGTTGGTGTACACCTCTCAAAGATAATCGGCTTTCGTCTCGGCTTTCATATAATGAAATCATCATAATCACTTTACATGTTGCTATGCTATGCCTTGAACACAGGTGATGTTTTATCAATTGGAAAGTCGAGGCTTAGGAGCGAAGTGTCCAATTTATGAGTTCGGGAATAAGATCTCTAATATTTTCCTTTTCAAATTGGATTAGGATTAGGTCATCAGAAAAATTACTACATATATCTTTTCAACTTTTGTAATCTATATTTGTTCAAATATAATTGAACGCATCTCTCCTACTCATGAACGTAACTAATATACACATCATGTTAGTGAAACCCGGATCACATAAACCGTGCAACTGGTTATTCGATTATGTACGCAAGGCACTTTGAGACTCAAGTCTCCACTTTCCAACAAAAATAAAATTGAATCCTAGCCAAATATTGCATTCTTTGTATACGGGCGAAGTCTAAACCATGCATGATCTGTTGATCAATTGTTTATATAGCCCAAAAGAATGAATTAATGAAACCAATACACTGTCTGACTGACAGCGCAATGGGATATCCTGAAGCCGGATCTATAGCTTTGAGTGATATTGAGGATGGAGTAATTATATTCTCGATCGGTATTTTGCAACTTGTGCACCGTCCACCACAACCAGCCCACGTTCGTTAGGTGGGAATTAAAGATGATTATTAATAATTAACAATAATAGTTTCTGTCTGCGTACGATTCACAAGGCTAAAAAATGAGGGTCCATCCTCCTTGCTGGCTCTATATTCTATTTTCTAGATTTGTCTCTCGTTATTCTAATATAAAGGGTCTAGGGTTAGTAACCATCGTCTTCCCAACCCAACAAGATTATGCAAGTATAGATGATGCCAATTTGAACCGGTTTTGTCGGTAACTTCGACCTGGCTCATGATGGAACGGGTATTATCTGACCAGTAATAGCATAGAGTTCGTCTGGATATCTTTTTCTGACACGCCACGTTCTTGACCCATTTTATTTTTGGTTTTTTACAATATCTATTCATATTTCTTTTATTCTAACTTTTATGAAACTAGTTAGACTTCGTATTATTTCAACTAGTTATACTCAATTATTCATTCTATTATCACTATTGTTAATATTTTTTCTTTGTTTTTTTCATAAAAAGTAATATTTTGAGTGTATTTTTTCAAATAACATGTAAGAGTGGGTCGACCAGTCCCGTCATGTACTCACACGGGTAATTGCATGCCCCGACCCGCGCTTGGTGCGAGACGAATATGGGTATTAAAGTACGAGCCATGTCCCGCCTCATTGTCATCCCTACATGGATGTTAACTGTCGACCAAAGTGTGCTATTTACAAGCATCCTTGAAAATGCAAATATGGTAGGACAGTTAAGTTCTATTGAGTTTGAGAGGTTGATTGGTACTTCTTCTATACTCTACAGTATTGGTTCTTTGACTTTCGAGGTACAAGTTATCCTAATGTTAAAGTATGCGTAGAGTTTGTAATGTAAAAGATATTGTACTTTTATGTTATAGTACAATTTCAACTTGTGCTATAACATAAACGTACAAATTCAGTTTGTACCATAAATATTTTTTTTAAGTGAAACACCAATGCTATAAAAGCCTGGTAAAATCGCTCTTCCAGTCGTTGTTTTATGCACTGCAAATGATAGATGACCTAATTTAGCTATGAATATGGTTCAGTATTCACACATTCAATCATTTGACTGGAGAGTAACTACTCAATTCCTGAATTGGAAAATTCATGAAAAATTATATTTTCACTTTTTATGTACAATCACAAGGATAATGTGGCTAAAAAAGTCTAACTATGTGAAAGATTGATACTCACACTTATTATTCCATACATTTTAGTTAAACTGGATAGGATTTGCCTTCCTATAAACAAGGACTAATTGGAAAGGCTCACCCCCACAATATCCGACTTGGTTTGGTATTACCCACCCCAAATAGATTGCTACTAGTTGAGGCTTAATTAAAATCATATTGAAATCGTAGTATGTTAAGATACCATTAAACTGAGAAAGATAGTAGCATCAGAGGAATAAAAATAAAAGATCTAATTCATTGGACTGGGGAATAGAAATAAATATTTTGGATATGATATACTATTTTGGGATCAAATAAATATCATGTATGTGCATAGTCCACTAAATTCATCTTTGATACACCCGAATAGAACAACCTCATGTCCATTATTTCTCGTAGATAACAAAGTACATGTTTAACTCCATTCAAATGTTTTATATAGTGAAAGAATTATTAGCTATATTTTACTAATATATTATTAATGATTTGATGGAGAAAAATAGCTAAATCTTGTATTGGGTTACAAAATAATAGTCATTTTCCGTTATATAGTGACTAATGATATTAAAATTTTGTATTTTGTCCCTCGAAAGCCTGAGTGACCATAGAAGAACAAGTGTTGTCATAAGTCATAACAAACAAAAAGAGGAGGGAACTTGCAAGTAGAATCAACTAGTCACAAAGGTCCATTACATGCAAGTTGCAACATCTAGGTACGTCATAAAAGATCGATGTGCGGATTTTCCTTGTAACATTGTTTGGAGAGGCTGCATTCCCACAAAGGTTTGCGGATTCTTATGGCTCGCCTGGCACAAGAGAATCCTCACCCAAGACAATCTGCAGAGACGTGGTGTCGCGCTGGCCAGCATGTGTGTCCTTTGTTGTTGCAGAGAGGAGAGTGTAAATCATTTGCTTACGGGTTGCAGCTACGCCAAAGAAGTTTGGAGGTCTGTGGTGCTCACGGAAACCAGTCTCAGGATCCCGGTGGGGGACATCGTCGACGTCATTAACAACTGGCCTTTGGGATCGATGGAGTGCATCAGCGGAGCCTTCACTCAATGTGTCCTCCACGCCGTCTGCTGGTCGGTTTGGAAAGAAAGGAACCAGAGGATCTTCAATCAAGAGTTCTGCCCGGCACAGGTAGTTGCTGGGAAAGTAATCAAAGCCACCCTTGAGTGGATCGGAGCTACCGGCAAAGTTGATAAGCATAGGTGTGTCGAGTGGTATAGAAGATGGTGTTCGGCCAGGAGTGCAGATCTTGCTACTATTGCTGATGGCGGTGCCTAGCCTTGGGGGTATTTCGCTGCGTAGCCGCGCCCTTGCAGGACGCCGCTTCTGGGTCTGCTGGGTTCTGCTTTTGGTGAATGTTTGGATTTTTGGGTGGGCTTTGTTCGACCCTCTTTTGCTCGGTCATCCTTTGCTCTTGCTTTGGTCTTTGTGACCTGCTGTAATCTCCTTTTTCCTTTGTTCTTTGCTTCTGTTACCTTCGTTGTTTCACTCCACTCCTTGTGGAGCTGTAGACTCTGCGTTCTTTCTTTAATATAGTTCATCACCTTATAAAAAAAAAAAAAATCGATGTGTTCACTAAGGATGAGTCAAGCTCCATAAGAATAGAGTTAAACATATTCTTGTCAAGTCACTTATATATCATATGGTGCATGGCTAGCAATATACATTATTGCTCTAATCGCTTACTTCTTTTTTTAAGACGTCTCAAATAGATTTTTGTTCATTTCTTTCTAAGAGATGAAAAGTTTAGATATTTAATAACAAATTAATGATATATGGAATGGTGTATGGCTAGAAAGATATATTGCTCTAGTGATTATAATTATACAACTTCATAAACAGTTTAGCTATTTAATTTTCATTGAAACAAATTATTCTTATTTTGTAAAATCAAAAAGTTAGAGTTTTTGTTTAACTCTTCATTTTTATCTTTGTTTTATCAGCATAGTTTCATATCATTCTCAACATGTTTGTTCGTTGTGAAAGGGCCAAAAGGGTCTCACGTGAGACGACATTGACTTTTAGAAAATGAGGTCATATTTTTTCCATTGTCTAAAATAAAGTATTATCTTTATTTTTCATTCAAGCATTTACTTCGATCCAAATAAGCAAAGGTACCCATCGAGTCGACTATGTCAAACGATAACAATTCTCAACCTCAAAAGTAAAATGGTCGGTGTCTTAGAAAGAAATAATCAAGATATTGTTTTTTAAAGTTTTTTACCGTATAAGATATTGGGTTAATATATTTGTATGACCAAAATTTTCACAAATTAAATATGTTAGTCAATTTTTTTATCTATAATATCGTGGCCTCAACTATGCACATTAGTTTAGCGAGAACATTAGTACCGTGGGTCCAACTATTAATTAAATAAAACTCATGCCTTAATGGTAATGGTCTTGAGTTTCTTTCCTTAGCTGGAAGAGCGGCCCTTGCTCTGTCCGTGCTTAATGTCATCCCATCTTCTGCCAAGCAAACCACCCTACTTTATGCTTCTGTGTGTGATTTGATTGAAAGAAAGATTAGATGGTTTGTTTGGGGCTTTAATGAGGATAAAAAGAAAGTTCACATGGTGTCCTGGGAAAAAGTTTGTAAACCTAAAAACCAAGGGGACTAGGATTAAGAACTACTAGGAGTTTGAATATGACTTTCATGATCAAGCTGGCATGAAAAATTCTTAATAATGGGTCTGACCTTTGGGTGCAGGTGATGCAAGGAAAGTACTTCAAACATGTTGATGGGAAGATTGTGGCAATGATAAGAAGCAACCATTCCTCGCTATGGAAAGTCATTGTGAAGGCACTGCCTCTCATGAAGAGTGCCACCTGTTGGAGTATCATAAATGGAAGGACCACCTGTTTTTGGAACCACTGGTGGCTAGACCATGATATCTTTGTCAAAGACCACATCCTGCAGACTGCTGACTTGCACCATGAGGACTCTTATGTGGCGGAGTGGACTGATGAGAATGAAGAGTGGAACTGGCAGAAGCTCCATGAATGCCTTCCCTCCAATATTATCTCTCTGATTGTTGATATGGAACCTCCTAAAAGCACCCTAGGAGAGGACAATGCATCTGGGGACTGGAAAGGGATGGAAGATTCAGGCTGAAGTCATCCTACAACCTTGCAGCTGACCAAATGGACAAAGAAGGAATGACAATGTGGAAGAACCTCTGGAAGTGGAAAGGGCCATGTCGTACAAAACACTTCCTCTGGCTTGTGATGCATGATAGGTTGCTCACTAACAAGGAACGAGTTAAGAGGAAGATGACTACTGATGGCGATTGCAGCCACTGTAATAATGTGGAAGAAACAACGGAACACATCATGCGGAACTGCAGCAAAACAACAACTATCTGGGAAAAGTTCAGGTCCAAAGTCACCAACAAAGAAAGGGACCTTCCCTTTAAGGAGTGGTTGTCAAGCAACATGAGTGATGAAATTCATGGGATTGATTTTGGTATGATCGTGTGGCACCTATGGAACAAAGGAATGAATAGTGCATGGATGGGAAGGTGTATGTGGAAAAATCCCTCATCTGCAGAATTGAGGCATGGTTCAAGATCTATAAAATGGCACTGCATAAGTGGAGAGAAGCTTTAGACCCCCTGCTGAGAAAAGAGAGGAGCAGATTGGCTGGCGCCTCGCGACCTCCACTTGAGGGATGGGTACAAGTTCAATGGTTCATTCTGATGGCTCTGTCCTTTCTCCCTCCGAATTTGCAGCTGATGGAGGTCTCATTCGTGACAATCTGGGTAGATGTTGTGCTGCCTTCGCCTGTAATTTGGGAAAATGCTCGATTACTGGTGCCGAGCTCAAAGGTGATATTGTTGGTTTGCAGTTGGCTTGGGAGAAAGGTTATCGAAAAGTGCAGCTTAAGATGGACTCAACCACTGCTATTGCTATCATTAGAGACCGTTCTGATGATGATCATCGACATGGCATACTGGCTAAACATGTTAACCACCTTTTGGATCGTGATTGGGATGTCTCTGTCTCACACGTGTATAGGGAAGGAAATCGAACTGCTGACTTTCTGGCTAGTTTAGGCCATAGTCTCACTTTTGGTACACATCATGTTGATGTGTGTAGTTTCGACCTCTGTAGATAGCTTGATTATGATGTAATGGGTCCAACCTCGACTTAGAGCATCTCCATCCATGTAATTGCGAATCCAATTGCATATGGTGTTTTATGATTTTTTTAAATTTTATGCAATTCAACTCAGTTTATATCATTGCACCTACATATCAATGCAATTCACTTGAAATTCCATATATGAGGGTTTAAGTGATTTTATAATAATAATAATAAAAAATCAAGAGAGAAAGATACATTTTTTCTATTTTTTTTATGTGGCTTGCATCTTCAATTTCATTTAATGCAAGCTTGCATCTTTGCAAGTGGCCACTACATTAGTGCAATCCCTTTTGCAATTGCAAATTGAGTGCCACATAGAATTTGCAATCGAACAAATACCATTGATGTGGATGCTCTTATTAATATATGATTTGAGGCGCCTTTGCGTCTGCCTTCCTAAAAAAAAATGGTTTTGAGTTTGAAACATGGGGTCCAAAGTTCAATTCCCCTTCTCCACCCTTGAAAACTTTACATTTTTTTACGTGACTTTACCTTCCAAGTGGGTTCCATTGACCCCACAACCAACAATTTGCCTCCGCCAATGACTATGCAAAAAATTTACTAAATTGATCAAACCCAAGATTTGACTGTTATCTTGGATGGTCAAACTTGTTGACTAACGGCCAACGCGCCACGTCACTGCCAAATCAACACATACCACTTGAAAATTTTGATTTTTTCAACCTATTACCATTTATCTTTCTTATTTTGAGCAAAATAAGAAAAGAAAAAGGAACACCCGTTTTTATTTTGAAAAAGATAAATGATAATAGGTGGAAAAACCCAAAAAATATTAAGTGGTATGTGCTGACTTGGCAGTGACGTGGCGTGGGTTTGGCCAATTTCGTAACTTTGATGCATAGATGAGGTCATGATGTTGTAGATCAAAAAGATTGACCACGATGTTTAATTTGTGAAGCGTTCAGACTATATGAATATATTAATCCTAAAATATTCATGAAGCTTTGGCTTTGAACTATTATGTTTTCGTCCTTCCGGGACATCCAATAAAATTGGAACTATCGTGATTTCATCTTCGATCATTTTATGGTCGGGGATATAGTATGAATGCCATTAGATGATGTCTATGCTTTTCGTAGGGAGAAGATCCGGTGAGTAACCTTGTGGTGAGTAACCCCATGCATAACTCAATAAGAATCTGCCACATCAACGCCTCCTTCTCTCTCCGAAAAATCATTAATTTTCTTTCTCTTAATCTTTAACGGACAATTTCTCACTCGTTTTAACTCGACATTTAATTTTTTTTGCACAGTTAGATCAGATTAATTGTGCTCTTCAAAATAATATCCACTTTGATATTTTTTTGAACAAAAAATCTGCCAGTTATTACCATTCTATACCATATGGTATTGACTGGTATTAAATAACAACATACCATATGGTACGAAAAATACCAGTCAATACCATATGCTGTTATTTAATACCAGTCAATATCATATGGTATTAAATAACAGCATAGCATATGATATGAAAAATACCACCTCATACCAGGGTGGTATAGTATGGTATGGAGTTGGTAACGAGAGAGACGAATTTTTTTTTTTCTCAAAAAATATTGAAAAGGGATATCATTTTGTAGAGCACAACGAATTCGTTCCATCTGTGTAAAAAAATTGAAATCCAAGTTAGAATGAAGAAGATATGATCCAATTAAGAAAACTAGGGAAAATAAACTTCTTTAATTCTCCACCCTTAGATCTGCAGTCACTTAAAAGAAAGGTCCAGATTTGATTACTCATTGTTACTCACCCTAAGGTTATTCACCCTATCTTGAGCCCTCTTCGTAGGTACATTATGCGAAATAGTGTCTTTTTATTGATGGTTCGACAACTTGCCATTGTTTGATGGCTTCGTAATAAAATAAATTAAATCATATTATTTCTATGGGTGTTATAAGCTTTTGACACTCATTTTTCTAACGTTTTTTTTTTCGAGCTTTATAAGTAGAACCTTTTATTCTTTCTCAACACTTAACTTTTTTTTTCTCTTAAAAAACACTTAACTTTTTTGGGTTAATTATATGGTTGGTCACTGAGATTACAAAAATCGTTCAAGTTTGGTCACTCGAAATATTTAAATCCATTGATGGTACTTCAGTTTACTGAAACTGTTCACGTTTGGTCACTCTCCGTCCAACTCCGTTAACTTTTGCTTATGTGGCAGTCAACTCTAAAAGTTGACCGTTAAATGTATGACATGTCAATTTAAAAATAATAAAATTAATAAAATTTAATTTTTAAAATTTTCCATCTCATTTCTAACCATTAAAAATAAAACAAAAAATTGATGAAGACCGAATCACTCCTTCTCTGCTTAATTTCCAGCTCTCCTTTCCTCCATCGGGCGGAGGTTTTCTGTGTGCGAGGTGAAATCGTAGGGTTTTGGGAGACCGAATCGCATCCAAACTTCCAAATTCTCGGATTCCCATCTCAACTTCTCCGATGGCCGGAAGAGGAAAAGCGGTTGGCTCCATCAAGGACAAGAAGAGCACCACCAGGAGCACCAAAGCCGGACTGCAGTTCACCGTCAGCCGCGTCGCTCGCTTCTGGAAGACCGGCAAGTACGCTAAGCGCGTTGGTGCTGAAGCTCCCGTCTACCTTGCCGCCGTCCTCGAGTACCTCGCTGCCGAGGTAATTTCCCCACTTGCTCCTCTTCTCAATTCGAATCGCTAAGAAATCTCATATCTAGAACCTAATCGTCGTTGCTTCGGCGATTTTTTTCTCTCTCTCTCGAGGTTTTGGAATTGGCTGGAAACGTGGCGAGAGACAACATGAAGACGAGAGTCGTCCCGAGACACGTGCAGTTGGCGGTGAGGAACGACGAGGAGTTGAGCAAGCTGCTTGGATCCGTCACCATCGCTAACGGCGGCGTGATGCCCAACATCCACAACATGCTTTTGCCCAAGAGAGCCGACGCCAAGGGTCGCTCCACTTCTGCCGCCGACGAGTAGATGCTCTATTTTCATTAAGTTTAATATTGTGGATTGAAAGTTAGCAGAGGAAGTATATTAGGTTCGTTTAGATGTACTGGTTACTTCTGTTTTTTTGGAGGGGTTCTGGGTGATTGGATCATGGTAACGAATCAAAGACATTTCATTTTGACATGAAATTAAGCAGAAAACCTCCGTCCGATGGAGGAAAGGAGAGCTGGAAATTAAGCAGAGAAGAGCGATTCAGTCTTCATTAGTTTTTTGTTTTATTTTTAATAGTTAGAAATGAGATGGAAATTTTAAAAAATTAAATTTTAAAAAATTTATTATTTTTAAATTGCCACGTCACACATTTAACGATCAACTTTTAGAGTTGACTGCCACGTAAGCAAAAGTTAAGGAATTGGACGGAGAGTGACCAAACTTGAACGTTTTCAGTAAACTGAAGTACCATCAATGGATTTAAATATTTCGAGTGACCAAACTTGAACGTTTTTTATAATCTCAGTGACCAACCATGCAATTAACCCTAGCTTTTTTCTTTAAAAACAAATGTCATCATGTTTTAGGCACCCACTCGCAATCCAAAGTGGAAGAAGTTTGAGAATAAAGGTTTGTACGAGCTTTGAGTAAAATTTTGGAAGATTCTGTTGTCGATAATTATCAAGTATGGTCGACATTTGAGGCTCGAATTGGAGCTCAATACGCAAGATTGTCAGTCATTAGGAAAGAACATGAGAGGGTTAGGGAGGCAAGAGAAAAAAATAACTACAAAGAAATAATGAGTAAGGATCTTTCTCAATTTAGCTCTCATACAAAAGAGTGGTACTAAATGACAGACATTCCAGGGTTAGTCTGTGGGGATTTTAATCTGATCCAGGGGTATGAGGAAAAGAATGGTCTTAATTTGGCCAATGTGCAAGAGATGGATATGTTCAATGACACACTAGAGGACTGTGAGCTAGAGGATTTAGGCTACTACGGGAAAACTTTTACCTGGGATAACAATCACACTGATGACACCTTCTTAGAGGAAAGACTGGACAGGATGGTGGCTACAGCAACATGGCAAGAACTCTATCCCCATGCCAGGGTCTATCATTTGAGAAGATGTGGCTCTGACCACAATCCTATCTTTTTACAAACAAAATTGGTAACACAAGAAGTCAAATGGGGGTGGCAGTTCAGATTTGAACCATTTTGGCAACACCAAATTGAGTGTAAACAGGTAGTAGCTGATGGATGGGGAGAAGGCCATAATTTATCAATTTTGGATAGAATCAGTAACTCTGAAAGGAAGCTCCTAACTTGGAGTAAGCAAACTTTTGGAGACCTGAGATATCAAAGACTGAAGGCAGAGCAAGCTCTAGATAAGTTGAGCAGGCAGAGAACAAATGGAGCAGTGGTTATTCAAAGGAAAGCCATAGAAAAAGAACTAAATGATATTATGAGGCAGGAAGAGCTTAAGTGGAAGCAGAGATCACGAGTTGACTGGCTGAAGGGTGGTGATAAGAGCACAAATTTCTTTCACCGTAAAGCTTCTGATAGAAGGAACAGGAACACTATCAAAAAGCTGATGGAGGCAGATGGAGTGGTGAAAGAAGGGCAGAAGGAGATAGAAGATTGCCTAACTAACCATTTTAAGCTGCTTTTCTGTGCAGGTAATGTAACCCCATCAAACAGGATCTTAGAGGCTATCCCAAGAAGAGTCACTCAGGAGATGAATGAGGAACTCTTACAACCTTTCACGCAGGAGGAAATTTGGGGAGCTTTGAAGAAGATGGGACCTAATAAAGCTCCAGGGGTGGATGGCTTAACAGCTTTATTCTTTCAGAAAAACTGGGATGTGGTAGGAAAGGAAGTAACAGCTGAGCTGCAGAAGTATCTCTCGGATGGTTGCTTTCCTCAAGCTCTCAACCACACACTAATTGCCCTAATACCTAAGAAGAAAGTGGTGGAATCCCCTGTGGACTTCAGGCCTATAAGCTTATGTAGAGTCCTCTACAAGATCCTTTCTAAGGTACTGGCGAACAGGCTAAAAGGGGTTCTAAATGAAGTGATCTCGGAATTCCAAAGTGCTTTTGTCCCTGGCCGATTGATTACAGATAATGTGATGGTGGCATTCGAGTGTTTTCACTCGATGAAAGGAAGAATAAGAGGAAAAAAAGGTTTTATGTCAGCCAAGCTTGATATTTCCAAAGCTTACGACAGGGTAGAATGGAATTTCTTAGAGGCAGTAATGAAGAAATTGGGCTTTCATGAGAGATGGGTGGCAATGATTATGCACTGTGTCACTACTGTGTCCTACTCGATCCTAGTTAATGGTCACCAAACGGAAACTTTCTTCCCTACCAGAGGAATCAGACAGGGTGACCCCATCTCACCCTATCTGTTCCTCTTTGTCGCAGAAGGACTTTCAGCACTATTGACAAAAGCGGATAGAGACAAGAAGATAGAAGGAATTAAAGTCAAGGGTGGAGCACCAGTGATCAATCACTTGTTATTCGCGGATGATAGCATTTTATTCTCTAAGGCTACCAAGGAAGAGTGTGAGCAAATCAGAACCATCCTAAACCTCTATGAACAAGAAACGGGACAACAGATTAACCTAGTCAAATCTGAGCTCTCGTTCACTCCAAATTAAATGTTAAAGAGGATAAGAGGCAGGAACTTGGAGCAATTATGGGAATGAAAATGGTGGATTACCACTCAAAATACCTTGGACTACCAACTGTAGTGGGCAGACAGAAGAAGGCTGTGTTCAGCTACTTGGTTGATCGTGTAAGAAAGAAAGTTAAGCTATGGAAAAGCCGATTACTATCTTATGGGGGGAAAGAAGTACTCATTAAGGCTAAGGCTCAAGCCCAAATGAATTATGCTATCCAGGTCTTCCTGGTTCCTATCACAGTCATTAATGAAATTCAGAGCTTGATTTCGAACTTTTGGTGGGGGCAGCGGAATGAGAAGAACAAAACACACTGGGTGGGATGGAAGGAGCTATGCAAACCTAAGGAGAAGGGAGGATTAGGGCTCAGAAGCTTACATGAGTTCAATCTAGCTCTCCTAGGGAAGCAGTTATGGAATCTAATTCAAAAGCCTAACTCTCTGCTGGCGAGAATCTTTAAAGCTAAGTATTATCTCAATTGCGATGTTCTGGAAGCTGAACCGGGTTACAATCCCAGTTATGTTTGGAGAAGTGTGTTAGCCTCACAAAGGATTTTAAAGGAAGGGTTGCGATGGAGGGTAGGAAATGGATACAAGATTGACATTTGGCAAGATAAGTGGATTCCATCCATTCCTTCCCACAAAGTGGAGTCCCCTATATCCCCTTTTGCTCCTACTACTTCGGTTTGTGAACTAATGGACCTAGATGATAGAACCTGGAACTATTCACTGCTTCAACACCATTTTAATCCTACTGATCGGCAGCACATTCTGAAGATCCCTATCCCTAGGCAACCTGCTGAAGACATAAGAATCTGGTGTCATGAGAAGACAGGCATCTACACGGTTCGATCAGCCTACCATTTTTGGATGGAAAAGAAGGAACAAGCACTGAGAGGTTTATATCCCAATAAATTGGAAACAGATCTGGAAACTACCCATACCTCCTAAAGTAAGGGTGTTTGCGTGGAGATGGATCAAGAACATCCTACCTACAGGAGCTCATGTTCTGGACAGAATCAAGAAAGGTTGCGATGAGTGCCCCTTCTGTGGTCTAAAGGAAACGCAGGCACATCTATTTCAAGAATGTAGGTGGGTTCGACGGGTTTGGGGACCTAGTACCCTAAAGTCTTTATTCGAGAAAGGAAATGAGCTTACTTGTGAGCAATGGATGGTCAAGATCCAAGAATCGACCCCTGGGGATCAAATTGGTCATTTCCTTGTGGCTCTCTGGTTCATCTGGGAAGAGAGAAACTGTCAGATGTGGAATAAACGTAAATCGGAAGAATTTGAGATCATGGGTAAAGCGGAGAGGGCTTACTGAGTACATGGAGCACCAAAAGGTGGAACGCGGCGAACAGGGCAAGAAGGATTACCACTGGGAACCCCCACAATCGGCTGATTTCAAGGTGAATGTCGATGCGGCTTGCTTCGCAGATCAGGGCTTGGGTTTTGGAATGGTCATCCGCGACAAGAGCAAAGCGTTCTGCTTCGCTGCGGTGCGACGGTGCCGAACCCAGTGGCCTCCAGATCTGGCTGAATGCTTGGCAATCATATGGGGATTGGATATGGCTGTGGAGAATGGTTTCGGAAGGTGTGAAATGGAAACAGATTGCCTGGGAATTGTTCATCTGTTGAATAGAGAGGAAATGGTAACGAACGAGTTGGGCGTCGCATGCGAAGAACTTCGAGATCGGTTGAAAGAAGTGGGCTCAGTTAGAGTACGTTTTTCGGGCCGGTCAAGTAATCAGGCCGCCCATTTAATGGCCCACACTCTTTATGATTGGGATAACACTGAATGTTGGGCTTCAAGGCCCCCCAATTTTCTTATTTCTCAGCTTAATGCTGACTTCTGTACTATTTCTACTAGTTAAATGAAATAATACAGGTATTATTATTAAAAAAAAGAGTGGTACTAAATACAAAAAAAAAAAAAACATGCCTGTGAACCAAGTTGATCCAAATTCATCTCTAGGAGGATCCAATTATAAGCTATAACACATACTATGACTTTTATACACCCGACTTGTAATCTTTGAAGTTTGATGTATTATTTAGTTTGAGTGAGTTGCTTTTAAGTATTTTCAATTCTTTCTTATAGTGTGTTGCTAAGAGTATTTTGAATTTACTCTTAATGTACGATCTACTTTGATTTCTTTTCTTCAATTATTAGTAATTATAAATTGGATTAATATCTTAAAATGACTCAAACTTTATTATAAATGGCTATCCTGACCAATCTCTTAGAAATGCCTATTCTAGTCTGAACTATTTAGTCTAAACCAAGACTTGATCATTATACACTTATACTGGACAATCAACACCAGCGACTAACGATCAACAAGAACAAGTCATGTCACTGTCAAGTCATCACAAAGAAATATAAAACATTCCTAAATTTCACATATAATTAAATTAAAAATTATATATATAAACAAAAAAATCCAAAATATGCGAAATAAAATAATTAACTTAGTGACCAAATTAGCCATTTACCCTAAATTCCTAGGATGTGAAATATACCGTCTCTCTCCCATAGACATAGCCGTAGCCCACATGCCTTAACTGGGCTGGAGCTGGAGCTGGGCTTTTCGAGAAGGTATCTATACTCAAACCCGCAGTGAATTGGGCCGAACTGACTAGCCCAAATGTACATATAACTAACTGTGGTTTAACTATTGATTATGTCATTTGGTTAAAGTGGTCCTCAAAAGTCAAATCAGTCATTTTCTATAATCCTCCTGAAATTACGGGATGAGATAGCATGCCTACCCATAAAAGGGTTGGCAAAATGACAACCCCTATTAATTATAGGTTTTTAAGGTAATTAATTTGTGTTGTATTTAATAATATGTATGAATTAAAAACACATATTAATTACTTTCTTTTTTTCAGTGCACTGGTAGTTGTATCAGTGCACTGGTAGTTTTGTACAGGTGCAATGGTAGATGTATCACTGCAATAGTAGTTCCAAAAAAGGAACGTAATTAATATGAGTTCAGTATACCAGTGCACTGATACAACTACCAGTGCACTGAAAAAGGAAAGTAATTAATATGTGTTTTTAATTCATACTGATTATTAAATGCAACACAAATTAATTACCTTAAAAATCTATAATTAATAGGGGTTGTCATTTTGCCAACCCATACAAGGATGCTAACCGATCCCTGAAATTACTTGAACCACGAATAGCTCCAAATCCCAGGCCCACCGCCACCGAACCAGAATCTGAGACAAGGATATAGTTGCTGTCAAGAGAATAACAGCGGACAGTAGCATTAAATTAATGATCAAATCAAACCTCATTGTTTGTTTGTTAATATAAGGCAGTAGAACAGAAAGTAACGATCTTAAGTTCTTAACCACATAAATCGCTATCAAATCCCGAACAGGAAACACTTATTTCACAAATCTCCTTGGCCTTCCTCAACCGGAAGGTGGAGGGACCAATCCGCCATCGCAACGTCGAGGGACCGCAAAAGTTTTGTGGGTATCTAAATCGTCACTAAACTTCAGGGTGAGAAAAGGAAAGTGTTACTTATAGGGTCAATAACATTGTAGTCCCTATATTATTATTTTCTTTAACAAACAAATATTTATTGAATGCTTATATATAAAAGCGTTATTCTACTTTTTTGTTGATTTTGAGTCAATTGAGTAAGAATTGTCTAAATCCATTACTATGGAGGTTGACTCATACTTAGTAAGCACATCCATTCTTTATGACCTAGATGTGAAATGTGTTGAAACTCTGCGATTGTTAGTTGATTCCACTTGCAAATTTCCTACTCCTTTCTTGTTTTTATGATACACTTGCTCCTTTTATATTTACGATGGATATTCGAGGGACAAAAGACAAAATTTTAATTATTATGCCTTCATCAGCCCAATTGGTAATAGAAGCAGCATCTTTCGCGTCATGAATAAGTTGTAGTGTAGCCCTAGGTTCAATCCTGCACATCTATATTGACCTCTCGCGAAGACGCAAAGGTTTACAGTTCTCTCTTTCTGTACACCCTTGGCCAAGAAGATTCTTTATGGTGATCCCGATGAAGATTAGAGTTCTTATTCTTTCTTTGCCCTATCCACCATACATTCTATTCTATGTACTAGCGTAATGCTTTCTTGCAATCTCTCCTTGTGAGTTTGAAGGGAATTTGCAAATAATGGACTTAAAACTATAGTATGTGTACGTATTTGTAAAAATCAAAGTATAGGGACTTGCTTGCTTAGCCGTTTTTCTCTATCCACGGAAAGACCGTGTCGCGGACTCCGCGCGTCAGCTCAGGAAATCTCAACCGGTTCGTTGAATAATCCAGGAAATATAGTTTAATAATTTAATTCAATTTCTCATTTAATTTTAATTCCGGACAATTTGCGCCACGTTTCTCTGATTATTACACTTCCCATGACTTTAAATTCCGGATAAAGAGGACAAAAACAAAAACAAAAAAACTGGGAGATAAAGGAAGGGAGAAATCGACGGCAAAAACTAGGTTCCTTTATACCTGGGCAGGCATTTGAAAGAATTACGGCGACTGTTCGCTTTTGCTTCAAGCAGCGCCAAGTGTCTCTCTCCCGGCGGCCGGCGGCAGTTCTACCGTGATTCCTGCCCGGCAAAATGGGTATCATCAGCACAATAATGGGTTTCTTCGGATTCGGAGTTGGGACGTCGATCGGTTGCGTAATTGGCTACTACATGTTCATCTACTTCCAGCCCTCCGATGTCAAGGTTAACTCAGCTTCGCGTTGCTTTGCTGGGACATATCTCTCCTTCTGCAAACTTTAGCTTGAGCATTTGTTGAGTAGCAGATTCGCGCTTCGAATCTTTTCAGTTTTTGCTCCAATGGGAGCAAGTTGGGAAGTCCCGAGATCTTGATCTTTCTGTGTGGCATTTTTTTCAATTTCTGCAGGATCCAGTAGTTCGTCCTCTGGTTGAGCAAGACTCGGAGACTTTGCAGCGGATGTTTCCAGAAATACCCTTGTGGGTGAAGAATCCGGACTACGACAGAGTAAGTGTCTGGTTTCTGCTTCTTGATACTTGAATGTTTGTATGATGAATCGGAAGATAGGGTTTTCTTGAATTCCTTGAACAAGCTTTTCTGATGATTCATTTTCTGTTTTGGGGGGATGAAGGTTGACTGGCTGAACAAGTTCATTGCACACATGTGGCCTTACTTGGATAAGGTATGGGATTTCTAGCATGGATATTTGGATGCAATCCTTTGGACTTTTGCCTCTCTTTCTGTGCTTATGTATTAATGATTTATGGTTTATCTAGGCAATTTGTAAGACTGCTAAGACTATAGCAAAGCCGATTATTGCTGAGCAAATCCCCAAGTATAAAATAGATTCGGTTGAATTCGAAGCGCTTACGTTGGGCACATTACCTCCAACCATTCAAGGTAATGTTCTTCTTTCCGTTTGTTGTGTATCTACTTCACTTATAGGGTGTAGAAAGTCGCAGAGTTATATAGTCAAAGAACGCTGAAATGTTTCTTGCAATCATGATTTAGTCCAGTATGGATGATAGATGCACTAAGTTTGCCTTACTGTCCCAAAAAAAAAAAAAAAAGATTCAAATCATATTGTGTAGGCAAAAGACAGCCTTGCTGCATCCCTTATTTCATTTCTTAATTTGATAGACTGTTAGCTAAGATGGTGGCAGACATTGCTGCTGTTAACTCTAAACTTCTCCCTTCATGTTGTATGTGTTTGGGGAAAATCCATTATGGAGGCGCTTATTCATTGATTTGTCATCATCCAGGAATGAAAGTTTATGTAACGGATGAGAAGGAGTTGATTATGGAGCCTGTTTTGAAGTGGGCTGGGAATCCTAACATCACAGTTGGGGTCAAAGCATTTGGCTTGAAAGCAACAGTCCAGGTATGTGAACTGGCTAGTTGGGACCTTGCATTTTGCAATTAACTGTTAGGAGATAGCTTATCCTCCCAGTTCCTATTAGGACTGAACCTTTGTGTCTGTCTGTGTGTTTCAGGTTATTGATTTGCAATTTTTCGCTTCTCCAAGAGTCACACTTAAGCCCTTGGTCCCTACTTTCCCCTGCTTCGCCAATATTTTTGTGTCTCTCATGGAAAAGGTACTCTAAATTGGTTTACCGGGTACTAAGGGCGAGAATTCAATTTCGCTCTCGTACTCACTTTCCTTACCGGCTGGTATCCATTCTCCTTTGCTGCAGCCACATGTCGACTTCGGACTGAAATTGCTTGGAGCAGACGTCATGTCCATTCCTGGACTTTACAGATTTGTTCAGGTAATACATTCTGTTAAAATAGTTTTGAAAAAAGATGCTGTGATAAAAGTGCTTGTTCTTGTTAGTTGGCATCTGATCTTTCACCGTTTCCTCATCCAGGATCTTATCAAAGAGCAAGTTGCAATTATGTACTTATGGCCAAAAACCCTGGTTGTACCAATTTTGGATCCTTCAAAGTAAGTGGCCTGATCTGTCGCATGATTGAATTATTTGTCGTTTGCTGTGTCACTAACTAATCCCCTGCTAATTCTACCTAAAAACTACAGGGCCATGAGGAAACCTGTTGGGATTCTTACCGTGAAGGTTGTACGTGCAATTAAACTTAAAAAGAAAGATTTGTTGGGAGCATCAGACCCTTATGTAAAGCTGAAGCTCACTGAAGATAAGCTGCCTTCAAAGAAAACTACAGTCAGACACAAGAACTTGAACCCCGAGTGGAATGAGGAATTTCATCTGGTTGTGAAAGACCCCGAATCACAAGCTTTGGAGCTTCTCGTGTATGACTGGGAACAGGTATGCTACTTCAAATCCCTTGTACTAACCCAGAATTCGAACCCTTAGTTGTTCAAATCCTGATATAGTTCTTAAAATCTTATGATGCTAAAGAGACGACTTCTTGGATCTTACCATAAAATCAGTGAACACAAATTCTTAAGATATTATGATTTTCCCACAAGAAGTTGCTATTTTACTTCTGAAATCATACTCTCTTTTCTTTCTTTTTATTTGCCATCTTATGGTTCTGGTTAAGAGATTGAATTGCGTATATTCAAGTCATATTATTTTCATGATACAGCCACGTGTAATCCTGTATTACTTAATATTATGCTTAATGTCATGTTTGATAAAATTATTCTGCTATTGTACATTACACCCCGGGGGAATTGTGATAGAGATCGGAGTTTCTATGTGTATGGAACAGGGATAGATAAACAGAATTGAGAGATTTCATGAGATAGAATTAGAGAATTGGGGATTAGGGATTTGAATAAGAAATTGGGCAGAATTGGAGAGAATGGCCAGCGGCCTTAGGGAGAGGAGAGTCAAGATTTAGAGGATTGGAAGAATAGGGGTTGAAGATATGTTTCTTATTATTATGCTTAATGATCGTGGTTCGTGAAGCAATAACAATGTACATATTTATATGAAAATAACCAAAACCCTAAACCTAACTAATAACTTAACAACCAAGTAATGAATGACTCCTACGAATTCCCCACCCCACCTTTAGACTCCTGTGGCAGCACCCGTTTCCTTAGCCCATTATAATAATACCCATAGAAGCAGGTTTGTACCAAATTGATTGGACCATTGAGTTATATCCCAATTGTTTATCAGTTTTCCCACTATTCCTGCAACTGATTATGATGTGATGATTTCTAGTTTACGCTTGGTTTCCAAACCTGATTTCTAAACCTGTACTCCTATTACTATCTACTCAGGTGGGTAAGCATGACAAAATGGGAATGAATGTTGTGCCATTGAAAGACCTTACACCCGAAGAATCAAAAGTCATGACACTCGAACTGCTGAAAAATATGGACCTAAACGATGTTCAGAACGAGAAATCGCGTGGTCAACTTGTCGTTGAACTGCTGTACAAACCGTTCAAGGAAGATGAGATGCCAAACGCTGTTGAAGAGTCGGATGGTGTAGAGAAAGCTCCCGAGGGAACGCCCACTGGTGGAGGCTTGCTCGTGGTCATTATACATGAAGCACAAGACGTCGAAGGGAAGAACCACACAAATCCTTATGCTAAGATTACTTTCAGGGGAGAGGAGAGAAAAACTAAGGTACGTACGTGTAAATGACTTATCAGCTACCTGGTATGCATTTTGGATCCCAATAACCGGACATGGTTCTGCTTGCAGTATGTGAAGAAAAACCGAGATCCGAGATGGGAAGAGGAGTTTCAGTTTACGCTGGAAGAACCGCCGACAAATGAGAAGCTTCATGTGGAAGTTGCTAGCGTCTCGTCCAGAATTGGTCTATTACACCCTAAGGTACTCTTCTGTTTGATTCCATATTGCTGGCTTCGAATCCAACAGTTCGTTATAAATCAATTTCATGAAAACTAGAATCAAGTTCTTCCTAATGAAATTTAGTCTCCGTTGTTTCATACATTGATTCCAAACAAGTTTGTAAGTAGTGTTGGATTCCTTTGAGTTGATGCTTACATTCGTTATCATTTGTCGAAATTTGGAGCACAGGAAGTTCTGGGTTACGTGACCATAAATCTGGCGGATGTGGTATCGAACAAGAGAATCAACCAGAAGTACAATCTCATCGACTCGAGGCATGGCAAGATCCAAATCGAGCTGCAATGGCGAACATCTTCGTGATTTGGTGTGGGTTTTTCGAGAACTTTCTCATGCTGGAATTTGTTGGGTGGTGGTATGGACTATGGAGGGATTGTTAGTGAAGTTTTTGCTAATAATCGAGACCCTGTAACTTAGCTGGAACACAGGAACCTTTGTACATCTTTTGACTCACCATTTTGGAAGTCCTTGAATAGAACGTCCAGCAGTTTCCCTCTCAGTAGTCCAAATACACTTTCCATTCGGTTCTGGACCGGATCCTGGGCAGCACACTCCTGGATCCACCCATGTGGCCCAACGCATTGGCCTCAGCATATGACTGAAAGAGGGGAAGCCCAAAGAAACAACCCTTTGAGGCCCAATGCAAACAGCCTACTAGCCTAGCAAGCAACCCATATCCTACACCCTAGTCTACCTAGCTTCCTAGCCAGTAGCCAGCCATCTTTTCTGCTGATATAGAACTCAAAAGTTTTGACATGAAATGGTAGCAGTAGCCAGTAGCAGCAGCAGGCTATTCCTTCCTTCTCTTTTCTTTTTGGCCAACTTCCCATTATCATAATTCGATTCGATTGCAGAAGCAGGGGGGGGAAGAAAATGTAGCCAGAGTTGTAACATCGAGACTCGGCCTACTCATTGTCTAGTCTTTCCAATCCCCTCCCTCCCAAATTCCCAAACAAGTTGAGAAAATCCAATTTTTTTCGAAGAAAGCTGGCCAAAAAGTTACTACCCTTCTTCTTCATCATCATTGCCCTTCCTCGGGATGTTGATTCTCTATTGATACACTTTGTAGCCTTTCATTCTCCCTTGGGCAAAAGATACCCACATCAACCCAATATTCCCAATTGTTGTATGGGGTAGGTAGGTGTCAATGTGGGTTTTGAAGATAGAGAGGTCTTGCAATCTCAATGATCGGATTAAGGGGTCGTTTGGTTTTGGTGAAAGTTTGTTTGGGATAGTTAAAATATATGCAATGTCCACAATACATCGTTTTTCTAAATTTTCTGCGCAAACAATACATGCATTGTTTGCTTGATTTGACACAAACTATCACTCAAAATGAGTGATAGTTAAATCTCGAGTTTTCATTAACGAACAAGGGATTGGTCTAGTGGTAATACCACTAGCCATGAACTTGGAGGTCTCAGGTTCGAGTCCCTTTAGTAGTATCTAATAACAAAAAAGTGACCTATATTACACTTATCTATATAAAAAAAAAGTCTCGAGTTTTCGTTGAGATTGTTTGATGGAGATTATTGTGTTTTCTTCTTCTTCTAAATATGCCCCTACCTTTTTATGTGTGTTGCTTTTTATATTAAAAACAAAGGGTAAAAATAACATTTCACCCAAAAATGATATAATTTATTTAAATACTACAATAACTATCACAGAAACAAAAGATGTAAACTACAATACACCAATTTTCTTATATACATGTATATTATTATGCATGCATTGATGACAATACATCGATTTAACTATCACCAAAACCAAACGACCCCTAAGATTGTTGTGCATCTATCATTTAAGATCGGAGAATTTTATAATTCAATAATGTTTGTCCGTATTTAAGAATTACATTGTTTAGTATAATAACTGGGTTGTTTTTCAACAGGTTTTTATGTATTTTCATATGCAGTGGACTTTCGAAACGGGAATGACTTTTGAGTTTATACTTAGCAATTTCTCCAAAGTTTAAATGTCATTATCAAGAGGTGGTTAAATTAGGTTTTAGTTTTGTTCTCTTTGCTACCAATGAACATAAGCCAATTTGTCAGAGAATTTGTCTTATCAATTATGGACGACATGGAGAATGTCTTTTGTTGGTTCCCGGTGGAGAAATTGGGATTCTATTATCATGGTGTAATTAACTTGAACTTTGTTAATTTGAATTGAAGCTCTTGAATAGTACCACACAATCACATCAACTGGCGAAGTTATTTGAGTTATACAAATAGAATTTTCTTCTTTATGAAAAGTTATTTGTAGATAATCATTTGCACTATGTACAGTCTCGTTCGTTTCATTTACAAAATTTAAATAGTGCTCTCAAATTTGACTCAAACTCTAATCAATCAACGAATCATTGCTTAATCGAACGCTCTGGTGCTCAATTATCATAATGTGTCAAATCCAAATACATTAGGACAATGATCGAGTGGAATACCAATTATTATGCTAAGGTATATCTCACTTGTAAATAGCAAACTCCAATGAACTAAGAAGATGAAAGAAAGTGTTGCTACTTTATTCTCCTAAATCACACAATGCCCCTTATATTCCCCCGTTGTTCCCACCCATAATTCCTCTGTAGCAACAGCATTAGAAATAGAAGAGAATAAGTCCGAGGCCAAGTGGGACTCAATGGCTGGAAAGGAAAGGAAAGAAAGACCAAATTTTTTCTTTTGGGGCCAAAGAAAGAAGGGAACTAATACCAATCTTCTTCTTCACAATTCACGTACGACCCTCAAAAAAGAAAGGGCAAATTTTTTTTAGCCCATTGATTTTGATTCACTTCAACTCTCTCCACTCTTTGGGAACTGATTTTCACATCCGATTCTCCAAACACCCAAGGCCGCCTTTTGATGCTGTGGGATCTCGAAATAATATGAAACATTTGATTTTGTCGGAATGTCCACGATCGGACCCAAAAAGCGTCCGAAGTACAAAACTCAAGTAGATGGTTCATATGATAATAGGGGATAGAGGAATTCCATTACTCATGGTCAATCTGGACGGAGTGTATGTACGATCACTCTTGCGGAACTACCGAAAATACTCAAGGGACTAGAGCTGGTATAAGAAATGCGACATGGGCGAATTGCTATTCTGATTGACTCCGCTATTGCAGTTGTCTGTTCTTTCGACGACAAGAAGAGGTCTACTCTACCTCATGAATGCACGGGGAGGCTAACATCATTGTTGTCACGAGAACACACTATGTTAGCCTTTATGATCAGGATGTCATACATTGGTCATCGACTCATCGTACAATCTATATATCCTAAACAGATTGATCGAAATATGTTGAACTTTAATATTGGGTTTGTGATAAAGATTTATAATTTTATCAAGTTATTATGATCGAGTTATAACTAGCCTTGAATTGATTAGATCGATTCTATCATATTATGAGTTACTACGAACCAAATATGAAATATGTATAGTAGGTAGGCAAATTGGGTAAAAAAGAGTTACCACATCTACCCAAGGTTGTTAAACCCCTATCGGGCCCTCATTGGACTCGGTCCGACCTAAGCCGGACTTCAAAATAGTCTCAAGAAAGCTCCCAGTCTGACCCCTAAGGGAAAAGAAGAGAGAGGAAAGAGAGGAAGTGGAACGAAGCAAGGGAGATGGTCAGTGGCGGATCTAGAAATTTTTAATAGGGGTGTCCTCTTCAAAAAAAAATTAAAATAAAATAAAAAATTCATAAATAAAAAATATCAGACTAGTACAAATTTTAACATAAGGCCACGACGTGTTTTTATATTATGAAATAAAATAAAAAATAGACTTTGTAAATTGCTCAACAAATCTGTATATCCTACTATATAATAAAACAACAAATGAGTTGCAACTTAATGGAGGACAATGTTTAAAAAATATAGTATATCCTAAGTTTGAATAACACATACTATCGCTTTTTTTTTAAGTATACGCAAACTACTACTGAGGATAGGATTATCGTTGTAGGGGTGTCCCGAATCACTAATTATAATTTTTTTATCCATACAAAACTATTGCCGGGGTTGAATAATCGTATTTCCCAAATTTTAGGGGTGTCCCGAGACACCCCTAAACCCTCATGTATCCGCCCCTGGAGATGGTGGGTGTGTCATGGAGGTTAGATAAATTTACTTTGTGGAAAATGAGTTTTTAATAGATACATGTAAGATAAGTTTCATTTTAGTCATTAAATCTTTAATTTCTACCTTATTTGTATATATATTTAGAAAAAGTCTAAAACAACTCAAAAAAGCCGAACCCCAATCAAACCATTAAACTTCAAACCCCTTACTTAACCGGTTCAATGATTTAAACCGGTTTGACAACCTTGCATCTACCGCTATCGATCTGAAGAATGGATGATGAGGACAATGGAAAACTGGCAAATGGCAATTGCCACTGAACAAGGGAAGCCTCTGTATATATGTACAACATGTCATATGCAGGCAAAGCAATTTGACCCACCAGCCATAAACCATAAGCCGTAGAAGAGAACAAAAACTAGAGAGAAAAACAAAAGAGTGGACTTTTCAGCTTACGGCCAAAGGAAGTCAGAAGGGAAAGGTTTGTGTGTCTGGTCTGGGGAAAGACACAGCCTGCCTTCGCCTCTCTGGGCCCATTTTCAATTAATATACAAGGCCCATCTTCCCTTTTTTTTACTACACTAAGCCTCTTTTTCGCCTCTCCGCGAAAGGGACACCATCCACATTGATATCCGTTACAATTTTACATATAGCTCCAAAAGCAAAGGGCTTGGCTTGGAAGAGGGTCAGGTCAGGGATACAAATTTGGGGGAAAGGGACGTGACGCCTTCAAGTTAAACCCCCCAAGTTTAATGTAGTAACTTTGTGAAAGTCGTATGGGATGTTCAACTGATAAGTTAGTGATCCGGGGTTATGGTGCTTACGGTTTCTTTTGCGAGAATGTGCAGATAGAGTTGGGAGTCTTGAAATTAGGTGTTGAATGTTTTTTTATCTGTCGAATGAACGTCGTGGTACTTTATTACAAATTTGTCATCGTGGTCATCCAACGGTTACAGGAGACCCAATGTTTGATCCAATAACTCCCTGCCTCTATGAGCATGTTCTCATAGTCATAAAGTGGGATATGAGCGTAATGGCCGAATTGGATGAGCAGAATAATTCTTAAGTTAATAATAACTACAATGTAATAAAATTATGTTAGTTTTGCTTATAATATCTCATTTGGTCGACATTGACCCGATCATTGTGATCCCATTTGTTTTTTGAAGTGAGATTTGCTCATACCAAACACCTAATCGAGTGGGCATGCTGGACCAACTTGTACACCCACTTAAATAACGCCACATTAGTTAGTATATAAGATTTGAGCATGTTTATTTATTTCTGTCCTAGTTGATCCCGATTCGATATTAGAAGTATATTGATTTTTTCCCAATAACCGAATACTTTTGTCTGTACATACTGCATATTTGATTCCATCCATAAATTGATTTTCTTCCATATGAGTTATAGTCTCAATAAGAATGCTAGTTCTTACTGTTCATATGTTATGATATGAATATATCATACCAATTCGTTATGTATGAATGATGAGATTCCATTGATACAGAGCCCATTCCAATAGACTTATTGGAGAGTCTCATTGGCGTGCATCCAGTAGGAATTGAACCTACGAATTCGCCAATTATGAGTTTTATATATATAAGAACCATTTCATGATCGATTATCTGATCGTGTCATGACATTTACTTCTTTAAAGTGACCATATGTTTGACACACCTTCAACCATTAATTTGGCAATGTAATGTCAATATTTTTGTTACACTCCAGCTTTCTTTTCGCCTATACGATCAATAAGAAAACGGATTTGAGTTACTGAAAATAGGAAACTAGCACCGTACGGTTCGATTTTTCTAATTGGACAAAGCTACTGTAATTTGTAAATACTGATTTCGATGATTACGTTCCCCAAAAGATAAACAAAGACTAATCTCAAAATTCATCCTTTGTAAATGATATCAACAAGTACACCTTTGTCTTTGTAAAAAGCCTGAGAGCCAGCATGACTAGGATTTCTGTCCTGTCCGGCCAATTTAAACGGGTTGATTCTTATTTTCCTACGGACGACCAAACACGTCATGGGTTCAACGTAGCTGGGGGAAAACCTGACACCGTGGCAGATTTAAACAGAGGCAAATTGGAAAAACAAAAAAACAAAAAACAACTATTAGTGACCCCCAGTCTGTCTTTCAAACCCGTCAGAGTCTGGACGCCGTCCGAACCTTCCCCAGTTTCCCTTCCCGATGGACTGGCTCGCCCCCTAGTGGTGGCGTGTTGCCGTTAACTTTGACGATCCTTCTACCCACCTCTCTTTCGCCGTTACTGTACGAAATCTGATTTACCGGGTAAATACCCGAAGTCATTGCCCGCGGATCGTATGTAGGGTCCGACCCGCTACCAAACACGACACACAGACGAAACTGAGAAGGAAATATGCTCGATATGAACCCCATGGGAATTTCCACCGTCCGGTTAAAACTTAAAAGTAACTGGATCCATCGACTAAAGAATTTACCATTGCCTTTCTGGCTCGGTCCCTGCAATTTTTGGGGTTCGTCTCTTGGATCCTTGATTAATTGCAAAGCTATCGTGTATATATTGTATGGTGTTGTCAATTCTAGTTTCAGTCCTATTGGGCCTCAGCATGCGGGATGGAAAATTGACACATTTATTATCACCATCTATCTATTACATCTATTTATGATATGAGTTGGTAAGCCATCAAAAGTTATTATAGATGAACTATGCAAATACAAGAAAATAGATGTGGAGAATAATTTGTAGTTTTGGAGAATTTCAAGTTGCAGAAATCAAGTGAACAAGGAAGAGATGAAACAACAGTGGAACTTCACGAAGTTGACATAGTTCAAGTGTAATTAAACTCCGATGATAATAATTTTCAAGGTAACGGTATGAGCTGCGGATTGCAAATGCTTATTCAAGATGTCTAGGGTGATCCGTCGAGACGACAATGGAGAGTTGAAAATGGAGCTGGCTAGTTGATGTTATTGATGCTTGTCCTTCACTTCTGGATTTATGACTAGCTAGGAATAAAGAGGCTTTACAAATTTATATTAATCATAACAGTGTGATATCTCGTTACGAGCAATTGAGATGAAAACTCAATTGGAAGCCCATAAACTGATGAACAACAACTTCTACTAGTTCATGTGTCCTACTCAACAACTTAATATCATCACCTTAGTGTGTATATATATTTATGATCTATTTATCATATTGGTACACATTGGTACTTAACCATAAAATTTCCATGTAAATTAAAAGAGGACTGAAATGTTGCCAAACTATATCTCTAGTGACTAATTGTCTACATATCCAAAATTAAATCATTCAAAAAAAGCTTATACTGCGAGTCATCGATTCTGTTTTGTTTTTTCCCCCACTTTCTCCCTACTTATTATAGCCTCTGCAATTGCACGGACGCTATCTTTGCTCTGTAAGACTGTAACAGCATCACCCACACCAGTACTACTCCATAAACAAACTGTGAACGCCATACTCAAACAAACTTCAACGAGAACGGAAAAACAAACGCAACACAGAAGAACGCGAAAATGAGGAACTCACTGTTCTTCCTTCTTCTCCTCCTCCTCCTGTTCACTGCTTGCTATGGCCAGAGCAACGACCTCGAAGTACTCTTGAAGCTCAAATCCGCCATGACCGGACCAAAAGGCACCGGCCTCGACGACTGGCAGCCTCCGCCCCCGCCGCCATCGATTCGCTCGCCCTCCGCTCACTGCTCATTCTCCGGCGTCACATGCGACGGGGAATCCCGCGTCGTCTCTCTCAACGTCTCGTTTCACCGCCTGTTTGGTTCAATTCCGCCGGAGATCGGAGAGCTGGACCGGCTCGTGAATCTCACCATTGCTTCCGATAACCTAACCGGCAGACTTCCACCGGAGATGTCCAAGCTCGCCTCTCTCAGAACGCTCAACGTCTCGAACAACAATTTCTCCGGAGATTTCCCAGGGGAGATCGTTCTAGGGATGCCTCTGCTCCAGATCCTCGACGTCTACAACAACAATTTCTCTGGCCCGCTGCCGAAGGAGGTCGCGAGGTTGAAGAATCTAGTGCATCTCCATCTCGGCGGGAACTACTTCTCCGGCACGATTCCGGAGACTTACGGCGAGATTCGGAGCCTGGACTACTTGGGGCTGAACGGCAACGGCCTCTCCGGTGAGGTTCCGGCGAGCTTGGCGAAGTTGAAGAGGCTGAGGAGCCTCTACCTCGGTTATTTCAACGTGTACGAAGGGGGAATCCCGCCGGCGTTTGGCTTGCTGAGCAATCTTGAAGTTCTGGACATGGCGAACTGCAATCTCAGCGGCGAGATTCCGAGTAGCTTGAGCCGATTGACCCGGCTCAACAGTCTGTTCCTCCAGTTCAACCATTTATCAGGTCACATTCCTCCGGAATTCTCCTCTCTAGTGAACTTGGAATCGCTCGATCTCTCTATCAACGAGCTCACCGGGGAGATCCCGTTGGGTTTCGTCTCTTTGACGAAGATCACCCTGATCAATGCGTTCAAGAACAATCTGTACGGTCCGATCCCAGAGTTCATCGGCGATTTCCCTAAACTCGAGGTGTTTCAGCTTTGGGGAAACAATTTCACTCTCGAGCTGCCGGAGAATCTCGGCCGGAACGGCAAGCTGAAGCTGCTCGACGTTTCGTTCAATCACCTCACCGGTTCAATCCCTAGGGATTTATGCAAGGGAGGGAAATTGGAAACCCTAATTTTAATGAACAATTTCTTCATCGGTCCTCTTCCAGAGCAGCTCGGCGATTGCCATTCACTGAAGAAGATCCGCATCGTGAATAACCTCCTCAGCGGGCCGATTCCCGCCGGCATCTTCAGTTCCCCTGCAGTCACCGTCCTCGAATTCAGCAACAACTACTTCTCCGGCGAACTTCCATCTGAAATGTCTGCCCCGCAGCTCGGCCTTCTCACGGTCTCCAACAACCGGATTGAAGGCGGAATCCCTCCAGCCATCGGCAACTTGGCGAACTTGCAGATTCTGCAACTCGATACCAACAGATTGTCCGGCGAAATTCCGACTCAGGTTTTCAATCTCCGCCACCTCTCCAAGATCAATGTCAGCGCCAACAACCTCACAGGTGAAATCCCGGCCTCAATTTCTCGCTCCTCGTCACTTACCTCGGCCGATTTCAGCCGGAACCAGCTCTCCGGCGAGATTCCAAAGGGGATTATTGAGCTCAAAGATTTGAGCATTCTGAACATCTCCCGCAATCAACTCACCGGTCAAATTCTCGGCGATATAAGGTACATGACCAGCCTCACGACTCTTGATCTCTCCTACAACAAATTGTGGGGTAGGATCCCTACGGGAGGACAGTTCCTTGTGTTTAAGGACACTGCCTTCATCGGCAACCCGAATCTCTGTTTCCCTCACCAAGTCTCCTGCCCATCCTTCCCCGATTCAGCTCAATCCTCCACCCGCCATACGCCGTCGTTTACCCCCACCAAGGCCATACTCACCGTCATCGCAGCTTCAACATTACTAATCCTAATCACGGTGACAATCTTCATCCTCCGGAAGCGGAAGCTCCGTCAATCACTGGCATGGAAGCTCACCACATTCCAACGCCTCGATTTCAAAGCAGAGGACGTCCTCGAGTGCTTGAAAGAAGAGAACATCATTGGCAAAGGCGGCGCAGGGATCGTCTACCGCGGCTCCATGCCTGACGGCGTCGACGTGGCGATCAAACGCCTCGTCGGCCGCGGAACCGGCCGGAGCGACCACGGATTCTCCGCCGAGATTCAGACCCTGGGTAGGATCCGGCACCGGTACATCGTTCAATTGCTCGGCTACGTGTCGAACAAGGACACGAACTTGCTCCTCTACGAGTACATGCCGAACGGGAGCTTGGGCGAGCTGCTCCATGGATCCAAAGGTGGGCATTTGCAGTGGCAGACAAGGTACAGAATCGCCGTCGAGGCTGCCAAGGGGCTTTGCTACTTACACCACGATTGTTCTCCATTGATCATCCATCGAGACGTGAAGTCGAACAACATATTACTGGATTCCGACTTCGAGGCACACGTCGCCGATTTTGGACTGGCAAAGGTCCTGCAAGAAGCCGGCGCTTCCGAGTGTATGTCCTCCGTCGCCGGCTCTTACGGCTACATCGCACCAGGTAAATCCCTAATTGGGCCGCTTCTTGTAAAAGCCCATTTTTTTATTGGGCCTTGTCTAACTCTTCTTTGTCGGAACAGAGTATGCATATACCTTGAAGGTGGACGAGAAGAGTGATGTGTATAGCTTCGGTGTTGTGCTATTGGAGCTAATAGCCGGGAGGAAGCCGGTGGGGGAATTCGGCGATGGCGTCGACATAGTGAGGTGGGTGAGGAAGACGACGTCGGAGCTTGCTCAGCCGTCCAATGCAGCCTCGGTGTTGGCGGTGATCGATCCTAGGTTGACTGGGTATCCATTGTTGGGTGTGGTTCATCTGTTTAAGATAGCTATGATGTGTGTGGAGGATGAGAGCTCGGCCAGGCCGACGATGAGGGAAGTCGTTCACATGGTCACTAATCCGCCGCAATCCTCCCCGGACTTGGTTACGCTATGAAGTTATATTATGGTTTGGAGACTATGAAGTTTGTAGAGTTGATGTAGTAATAAAGCCTTTTTTTTGTGTTATGGATTTGTGGGTCAGGCTTAAAAAAAAAGGGTGTTTGTGTGTTAGCTTTTGGTTAGTAGGATGTGTTAAGGTGTGCCCATGGTTGTAAATAAAGGTTTCCTTCATTTTAGCTTGGTGAAAAATCTTCATCTTATTCCCAACCTGGAAGAAACAAATACAGGATAACAGGAACCTAGAAGAGAGAAAGGTAAAAATCACTGTAAGTCTATAATAAATGGGATTTGTTTTCTCTAGGGATGTAAAGGGTAATACCTATCCCTCACATGTGGTAATATATATGTCGATTTAAGGTGGGGTGGGCTGATTCATTATCAAATATTAATTTGAGAAATATAAAAGCAATTTTTTTATAATTAAGAAAAAGAAAACATTTTATTAATGACAAATAGTGATAATAGAATGAATTATTGAGTTTACATAATTGAAAGATCTAATTCTTATACTTATTTAGAGTTTTATTGGGTGAAAGTAGGATTGAAATAAAAATAATACAAACATGTATTAAAGAAAAATGAGATAGGGCGGTTGAAGAATGAAACGGGACGGGAGGGGACGAGATAGATCGATAATATTCAGTTATCCACCTCAGACCCCAGTGCAGGTTAGATCCAGTAATAATCAATTAGGCGGGTTCAAATTGTAGTTTTTTTTCTTCTAAATGTGGCCAGGCCATTGGATTCCCGTTACGTGGCCAATCACAAATTGAAAATCAAGTTGTTCTTTTTTAAAAATGCGAAAAGTGACCATTGAATAATATAATCATCGATTGTCATATAATTTTTCTCGAATTTGATCCCACTCTACATTCCCATATAATCCATCCACACTTTTTTTGAATAATTATTTGCATTATTCAAAAAGATAGAAATTAAGGACCTAAAAAGCAAACTTAGAAAGGGGTCACTGCAATTTCATTCCAGTTTCCACACATAGAATTCATTCAACAAGAATTCTCATCTCATATCTATTCTAACACAAAGATTAGATAATTCAGTTTCTTTCTCAACTCGAGCTATGAACTTATTAAACCATTCAAGAAACTAGACTTCGTGCCTATGAAGAAAACCATAATTTCTCGTTGTAGTCATCAATGAGAGTAAAAATTTATCTTCTTATCCCTATTGGAAATTGGAGTATTGGAGCCACATAAGTATGCATGAACAAGTTGAAATTTGTGGTCTATGACACACTGTTGCTTATTTCACAGACATACTCGATCACTAATTGAAAACAGCGTCGCTCCGCCAACAACAAACCTCATTTGAATCGGTTCTTGGCACCCTCCTCTCTAATCCTAATGCAACAAGGATTACTTCCTAACATATTATGTTCCCACCACAAAGATTACATGATCACTCTTAATTTCTACGGCTCATTCAGGAAAATTTTCGTAGACTTTGCAAATCCACTCCAGACAAGGAAGATTCAAGCCACTTTCAAAACCTTTTTTTTTTTTCCAAGCTTCATCCCGATTATGCTAACCCGACTGCCATCTCCGAGGCCATGCTATGAGGATTTCAATCAAATCCAAAAAAGGAACATTCAGAATCGGAGCCAATTCTTCATCAGTCGACTTCCAACATTTAAAGCGTTATGACTCTCCCCATAAAAATATTTGACTTTAGGTTGAATTTTTATTCTACACAGCTTTGTCCACAAACCTAATCAATTGTGGTGTGGTAAACTGGTAATGCTTGTGTCTATTGGGCATTGGCCCTGGAAAGATGGAGTTTCCTATACAGTTTACATCCAGTTTTACTTTTACCGTGGGCTAACCTTTTGGATTAGGTCACGAGATCGTCTCGTCTCTCGTGTTGCTTTGAAGATTTTTACAAATGGATTTTGGAAATGTAGCTATATATGGTCTTCTTCTGAGAATAAGGTGTGAATCATGTCAAATAGCAAACTGACAAAGAAGAAGAAGATGGTCAGTCAAGAGGTCAAAGGAGGTGATCTTGTTGTGGAAAACAAAAATATTTGGTGGAAAGGTTGAGGGAGGCAGTCATATTAGTTACAAATATATTGTTCTATACTCCCTTCTATTACAACTATATATTTTTTCACTAGGATAGAGAAAGTGAAAAATTGGAATAATCACATAATACTTGAGAAGAAAGTAGAGGAAAAAAAATTATCTCAATAAAATGAGAATATACACCGAGAATATCTAAAAGTTTCTCTATTAGGTAGATAATGAACTTCGTCAAGTACTAATAGTTCCTCAAAAAACTACAGGAAGTACATCGTAAACCATTGAAACTGCAACATTTTCTACTATATACAATGAGGAGCCACCGTCAAAGTAGTGAAATTGTATTTTTGTGATAATTTTTCAATGAATCGGATAACATTCAAAAAGAGTAAATCAACACCATACAATTATTACATATTTCGTAATAATAAACTATATCTATAAAAAAAAAATTCTACATAAATGTCAGAAAAGCTCATCAAATAGCCATTTTCCTACAAAAATTGTGTCCTCAATTTCCTCACATCAACACATCTAGGATTGGTAAACGGTTATCATGTTAACATTGTAACCGATTATCAAATCGAAATGGATGGTTAATGACTTAATGGTGACATTGATAACTGATTAAACTGTAAACAGTCAGCTTTCGATAGCCAATTTTAGCTAATTACTAACCGACGGTTAAACGATTAGTAACGATGGTTAAATGGTTAACCTAGTAACTGATTACGACCATCCTCATAGTTACAGTAAAAAATAATAGGCATCGAGGAGCCACATGCATAGGCTGAAAATTATGGGATATTTGAAGGCCTAAAAGACCTACCCTAGTTGTAATAGTGATTTAGATTCAAACGTGAATGATTTCAATTTTCAAGGAAGAGTCTTAAAAGGAGCACAGTAGAAAGTTGGACTAAACACAGTAGCTCGACAACAATCACTAACATTTAAGCTTCCATGTAATTTGGTGGAGTTTATGAGTTGAGTACGTTGTTGTCGTTGGGTCTCTTATTCTTGTCTGTTTCTTTAATCAAATTCGTAGGTAGAATAGTGTTATTGTATACTCGTGTTGGATTGTGTTGATTATGGATTGACGACATCTATGTTAACTTATTTTTTTAAACAAATTAGAAAAACATACGTATGTAAGGAAAAAATCTTTAAAAAAATGCACAATTGAAAAAAGGAGGAGGTCTTTTGTTGGTTAGGTTACCGATTGGTTATTTTGGTATAATCTTGTCAAATCACTTGCTTTCGGTCGAGTACTGATTATATAATTATGGTTAACCGACTAATATAAATGATGTGGTTAACGACAAACAGAAAGGACAAAACGATTAAACGAGAAGGGATTGAATGATTCCGATTATAACCGGACGACCCGATTATCAACCCTAATCACATGTCAAAACTACTACGGCTTAGAAAATTCTTTATTATAGATATATATTCGAGCCCCCGTCCCTTCCTTCCCTACTCACTCTTATCTTTTTTTTTCCGGTGAATCATTTGTTTTGTATTACCAAACTATATGCATTGTACATATAGGAACCAATACAACGAAAGGAAAGCTCGAGGTGAGCATCCCTGTGAAACAATGAAACTCCCAAAACTCCCCACATTCCTACACCGGCAGACCCACGTCAACTAATAAGGCCAACAATACTAATATCTGACTGCAGACTACCACTTGCACTACCAAGATACAATAAATCAGAGAGAATCAATAGACTAATAATAGCAGCATCCCTGGGTGGTGATTGATGTTGTCTATTACACCGCCCGCGCCACACATAGGCGATACACGTGCACCAAAAAAGTCCATCAACCCTCCCAGCTGGTGTCTTCTCGCTACATAAAGCAACTGCAGCATTCACAGTGTCATGACAACTCGATCTGCAGAACTGGTGGACATCTCTCCAACAAGTAACCACCTGCATTGAGAAACTACACTGAAAAAACAAATGCTCCTTGGTTTCAATAGAGGAGTGGCATAGCAAACAAGATCCATTTTCTATCCTTACCCACTTTAACAATTTATCTCGAGTGACATTGCCATCAAGCAAGACGAGCCATGCAAGAAAACTTTTATTAGGTAGGTAGCATTTCCCCCAGACCAGGCCAATCCACTTCCTGGTATCTTGCTCTCAAAGTATTCCAAACTGTAGACACTCTATACACATGCATCAACTTTCCATCCCAAAAAGGTGTAGTACCAGACATCGTCAAATGAGCTAGAAGTAGAGACCTAACTTTCAGAACTCTTCGCCATGCCCACGAGCTACTAGGACTAATACTCATAGTCCAAAGCAGTGTAGTCAAAATCGCGTTTTAAAGCGTAAAATCGTACGATTTTACGCTTATAGGGTAGGAAAACGTTTCAAATCACCAATAAAATCGTTTGTTACTCAAAATCGATCAAAAGCGTAGTAAAATCGGTAAAATCGGTAGAAACGGTTAAAAACACGTTTTTATACCGCTTTTGTACGATTCCAAGCAAAGGAGCAAAATAGTCTCCTTTCATCCAAACGACGTCGTTTTTGAATTTTTATTAAAAAAAAAAAAAAATTTGGGTCGGGAGAAGGGGTTACGCTGCTGAACCCTAATCCTTCTCCATTCTCCACCGCCGCACAGCCACCCTTCTCCTCATCTCCCTCCCTTCTCCTCGCCTTCGTCAATCGTCACCATTCTCCACCGCCGCACAGCCACCCTTCTCCTCGCCTTCGTCAATCGTCAGTCGTCACCTCCGTCGCCCGTCGCCCGTCGCCCACTCGGCCGCCGCCACTTGCCAACGACCGCGGCCCGTGGACATCGGCCGCCGCCCGCCGCCCTCGTCAACCGCAAGTCCACGGCGCCCCGTCGCCCGGCGCCGCCCTGTGCCCCTGTCCATAGCTCGCCGCCTCGCCGTCTTCAGACTCTTCACCCGCCGGTTTATCTCTTCTCTTGGTAAGAGGTTTATCTCTTTTCTTGTTATTCAATTTGCAATCTAAAATGGAATCTGCTTAGTTAAAATTCCAATTTTCTCGTTATTCAATTACACTAGTAGATGATAACACACAATTCCATTTAGTTAAAACTTCCAAAGGCAGCCTGTAATTAAGCACTACATCTGCTTCCTAATGTGATGTCACATACAGATTTAGAGGTTGGTGGTGAGGAAGGTGGTCATACTATTGAAGGTGGTGGTGATGCTATTGGTGTTGATGCTCGAAGAGATGAGGAGGATCATGAATATAGTAGTCCACTTGATGTTGATGGCAATGGTGATGATGATGATAATGACGATGATTTGGATGCAAATGTGGAAGCCGATGAATTGATGTAGTTTTCCTTCTATCCTTTATAACATTTGTGTGCTTTGATTGTGAGGACTTGGATTATTAAACACATATGTCATCATGTAAACTTAAACCAGCTTGTGAGAATTTGGATTCTTAACTCGTTTGTGGGATACGATTTATGTTTATGAACTTATTGTTATGATGTTATAAGTTTGTTCTAATTTAGACATGAATTGCAGGTATTTTTTTTATCTAAACTCTGTGAACTCATATTTTACATAGTTTATGCCGTACTTAACATTATTTTAACTATTATACAGGATGCATAAAAAACTTACGCTTTTACGCTTTGATTCACCGCTTTTCGATTTTACCCCTTTTCCGCTTTTAGGTAGAATCGCGCTTTTAACTGCATTGGTCCAAATGCTATGTTGCTTCACCTTATGACACCACATCCAGGCAACCCAAATAGTTCCATTTTTCATAATTAGTAGTCAAATCATCATGAATTCCTGATAGAACAGGCTCAATTCCAAGCCAATAGATCCTTTATTCCAAGACCTCCGTCCAATTTCGGCCGTGCTAATCTATCCCATCCAATTTTTGCTCTACCTTCATTCACCCATGCCAAAGAAAATTAGAGCAGAAAGTATACACTCTCTTGAGAATTTTCTTAGATAGAAGAAATATCTGCATCCAAAATTGCAGCAATCCCATTATGACATAATTGATTAGCTCTAGGCAACCTGCATAACTCTCCTGCTTGGCACGCCAGGTCCAAATTTTTTGCGTGATCTTGGCCACCAGCTTGTCACACTCAGTGGAAGAAAGCTTCCCAAAAAATAATGGAAGTCCAAAGTATCTTACTGATAACTGTCCCTCTTGGAATCCAGACATCTGCATAGCATTACTCTTGAAAAGAACAGGCTGCCCACCAAATACTCACTCTTATCTTTATCCAAGGAAATCACATTTTTTGTGCTGTATTTTATTGAGAATTAATTCTAGGCCGAGTCTGAGGTAACGACACCTCAACCACCAACATATGTTGTAGATGATAAAAAGTGAAGAAAGGAAATCTACTCAAATAACCAATTTTGTCAGAATCCAACCGGAGTATAGGCCGGTATAGCGAACGACTCGCACTTTACTGGTTTGACCGGTATTAAGCCGTTAATACCCCGCTAATGAACCGATACCTTATAAATAACACATGCAAAACAACACACTACACTATAAATTAAAAATAGAGTTCATTACTCTTAGACAAATTTAAAACATGGCTACTATAGTTATATAGGCCAAATCCCACATGAATCATATTGTTCCCAAAATAAAGTAATAGAACACGAATCTTAATTTTATAAATTTCTCCATTTTATACTTAAGATCCAAAATTCTACACATAATTCCTCTAGCATTTTGAATCACATAAATATAAATACTTACACATTGAAAATCACCATAATCTGTACATTTAATTAACCCAATCAATGATCAATTTTTCGGTAATTGTTACCCCTTCTTATCCTTTAAAATTGAATGTTCTTTCAATACATTCCACCACAAAATTCAAAAAGATTCAGAATTAACCAAAATATAAAAGTTTTCAATTCCTAAGCAAAAGAAGCAATCACCTGTATTCTATGAACTTTTTTTTTACAAAGGGATTACTTGCATTGCATTTTGAATGATTGATTACAAGAAAACCAACAAAGCAACCAAAAATAGAACAAGGACAGACAAACATAAGCACATAGATGCTCAATCTGCGCTTTAGAGATACATCAAGAAGAGTACAAAACCCAGAAGGAGCCATCCAATAAAGGATATGAAACACTTGCACCAAAAGCAGTAAACACCGAAAGCTCTCTTGCAATCAAAACAAACGAAGTAGCACCAAGCGCAATCAGCTCGTCCGATCCGACCAAGTCCATAACGATTGAACACAATGTCATTAGCCTCCACCTGGGAGTCGCTCGAAGACGCTCAACACAGTGAATCACGGGTGAGAGATTACATGACGGTGGACAGAGATGAGGATCGAAATGCTCCTAGCTGAAGAGGCAGGGGAAGAAGAAGCTCCAAGACTTGGTCAAGGGAAGCAGAAGAACCCAGATCCCCAGATCAAATAACTGAATACACGAGCAGCAAGGCTAGACACTACAATCCATCCTCTGTCGGCCACCTAGATGCAGAACAACCACTTGGGAAGAACGAAGGGGAAAACCAGAGAATCGATTCACCACATAAATTGATAAACCGACCATCATGAGAGAAGACCCAAGATGCATAACCCAGCTCCTAAGAAGAGCAAATCCCAGCAAAAAACCCTAGAACAGGGGAGCGAAAAATGCCAAGTATGGCTTGAAAAGTTTGAAAGTTGGAAAAACAGAGTGAAAAACATTAAAATCAAAGGCAAGGAAGCAAATAGAGGAAGCAGGAAGAAAGAAAAGAGGAAAGAGTTAAAAGTCACGGGGAATTGGTCAATTAAGAAAACGATTGTGTGCCCGAGAAAAAATAAATGTGAAATCAAATTGAAGAGGGTCCGGGAATAGAGAATCAATACATTGGGCGGAGAAAAAATAAATGTGAAATCAAATCGAAGAGGGTCCGGGAATAGGAAATCAATACATTGGGCCGGGTATAAAATTTAATTTTTGTGATAACTCACTTTTCATATGTGTTTGGCTCAAGGTAATTAATGACAGTTTTTTTAACGGCTTTATGTTGAAAATCGGTCAGGCGGTTTGAACGGTCCGAGCGGTTAACCACTCTGACCGCTTCCCAACCGTCATTTTCAGTCGCAGCGTTTTTTTGACTGATCCGATCCGATTTAGTGTCCGGGTTACGATTTTATTGGTCGGACCGACCGGCTCAACTCGATCTTGATAACAGAGCAAATAACTATGTCTCCTACGATAACAATGAATTCATATAATAATCTCCAAGAGAGTCAAATACGGTAAAAATTTCTAATCATTATTGAAGAAAAGCTACTAAAACGCAATATCATACTAAAATGTCCATGTAATTCCGCGGAAATTTCTTGGCTGCAACCTACGAAAATTTATATGGAAATGTTACTCTAATCAATTTTACCTTCAGAAACTTGTCAATTAGTTTCTGCAAAATATCTACCAACTGAAAATTCCTACTCAAAATCAAATATTCCAACCGAGGTTATCTCATCGCCATCGGGGAGTTTTAGGAAATAATCCTATAATTATTTATGTGATTAGATCCCTCATTCAGTTCAATTTCTCTAATTATTAAATTTATATTTTGTTAACTCCTCTTCTTGCGGAAAAAAAAAATCTCGATTAGTGCAGAATCCTCTCCGACGGATAATAGTTTGGGTGGGTAGTTTGTGTGTAATTATTGGGCTGAACGGATGGCCCAAATCCCATATTTGCTTCTGAATTAGTGGCACCGATTGCGGGCTGCAAAGATGGACCAAATAGAAAGTTTGAGCATGAGCCCAATCGACGCCCTCACATCTGCTCTAAAATTTCCCAATTTCCCAGTACCTTCTTCGTCTTCTTGATTCTTCCGTCTCCATCTCCAGGTCCCAGAACTTAGTTCAAATCCGACTTTGTTATCACTCCCCACTTCTCAGTTCTTTTTACTTCTCTTCCCCTAATGGTTAAACTCCATTCCTTAAATGTCAATCACCGGAACTCAAAAGTAATTATGCATTTACCATGGTTGGCGCTTGAAAATAGAAGGACCCGATGGCTGTCTCGTCTCGTCTCCTCCTCCCCAGGGATCAGAGGCTTGATTAATGAGGTGAGAATGAATTTTGATGTGATCTGTCTAAATTTTGTTTGAAAAGCCCTTTACTTTCGGTCTAATTTCTTCCATGCACAAATGGGGTTCTGCTCTTAGTTTTCTGGTTTCTTGAATACCCTTGATAATCCGACGGATTAAGCAGGCACTTCCTCTTGAAGTTCGCTCTTTTGTGTTCTGAATGGCTTTTTTATCAATTTCTAGGAAACCAAGGGATATATTAACTTCTTTGCACCCATCAGATCAGAGCTTAATGGGGGGTTCTGTGTTTTGTATCCTGGTTTCTTCCCAGCGCCAAAGTCATAACCCAGACTTGAGTTTCTGCATTTGCGAAAATGGGTTTCTTCTTCTATAAATTGAACAATGGTTTTGGGCATGAAAATTTACCCCGCTCCACTTCTCTTCTCCTGCTCTGCTTCGCTTCTCTTCGCAGTAGCATTCTCACCGGAAACAAATTGAAAAAGAATCATGAATAATCAAGGTGCTGCTCACCCGCGTCTCGTAACTCCTCCGTCAATCAAGCTGTCCCCCCATTCTTCGTACCACAGGCTCCCCGTCCCTCCATCTTTCTCTTTGTTCTATTGGCTATTCAGCCGGGTCCCCGACACCTTAGTTCTGATGCTTATTACCATTGCCTTCTTTATCATCCATCTCACTACTTTCTATTACACCAAGTTCTTCAAGAAAAGAGGTTCTCCTTGGTGGTTGTTTCTTGCCGTTGCTGTCTTTGGCTTTATCGTCATCTTTTTCTATTGTGCCTACTGGATTAGGAAGAAAAATTGGTGTAGGCGCAAATATGGGACATTTGGCAAACTAGTCGGTCTTGCGGCGGTTGTGGCTTGTAGTGCTTCCTATATTTGGTTAGGAGAGTCGGATCTGAGCTATTTGATCTTCATTCTTACACTTATTGGCATGTTCACAGCCTGCATTTTGGCCATTCGTCCATCCACTGACTTCAACTTGGTGAATGGACTTCTCATCTCCCTTCTCACGTACATCATTAGAGTCCTTCACCACGGCACAATTGCAGGTTATTGTGTCGGTTTGTCACCATCTGCCCCTGCCGCTGCCCCTTCACCTTCGATGGCTGTAGCACCATCATGCGTTGATCCCCGCCTCGGCCCGTCTTCTCCATACCCTTGGCTTCTAATGGTTGGTTGCTTCAGCATTGCTGGTTTGCGTTTCTATTTGGAGTCCAGGGGTTTAAACGCAGATGAAGAAGGATTGAGGGAAGCCGAGGAAGATGTTCCACTGCCACTATGGACACAATTTGGCAATGCTTGTGCCGGCTGGGTTGCTCATCTGATGGGCTAGGTGGCATGCCGTTTGGGTAGCTGTAGTATTATTTTAAGTCCATGGACTTTTGTAATCTTATTGTAGTGGGTTGGATCCATGCTGGTGGGCTGGATTTGTATTTGGAGGCTCCGTTCTGTTGTGGTTCTGGTTTGTTGTTCTAGTTTAGGTGTATTGTTATTGTTAATTAATGTTTATGTCTTCAATGAAATCAATATGTATTGTGGTTTAGTTAGCCACCAATACTTCTTTCGAATTCACTAATCCTTTTTCTTCTCCGAAACCAACTCTGAAACCAACTCTCCTCCTATTCATATATACACACACGCACGCGTTGCTATGATGTGATGAGAACTACTTCTCCTTGCTCTTCTTCTAACTTCTGATCGACATGGCTTCTTCTTCCTCCATTCGACAAACCGATAACACGGTTCCGCTTTCCCCTGCAAACAATAAACATGGTAAGTTTAAGTTTCATGTTTGCTTTCCTCGCCTCACTAAACATGCTGTTGAATCGAACTTAGGTTTTTTTCTTTTTTCCTTTTGAAATATCTTGGTAATGTGGTTGAGCTAGCAATTCACATTATACCAGCAGTTACCATACGAAGCTAGCGATCATAACGTATTTTCTTGTTAATTTGAGTTCTCGTTCTGTGTTTCAATGAGGCTAGGTTTTCATTCGTTCTTGAAATATCTCCGTAACGTGGTTGAACTACCAACCCACGGTATACCATTACCAGCAATTACTATACTACTATAATTGTGATGTTTGATGTTTACAACAATATTATACGTGTATCCTATTTATTGACCTATTGTAATTGTTATACCAATATATATCTTTTGTTCTACGAACCATGCACTATTCTTCAATTCTTATGGAATTTCGTCGTCCTCAATCAACCAAATTAATTCCTTTTTTTTTTTTTTGTTACCAGGAAACTCACGATTTGCATATACATTTGCGGGTAAGTACTGCAATCCAATGATTTCCCTATATTTTTTCCTCCACTTTATTTGCTTTCTACTTAATTTCTGTCCACTAATATATAACAAGCTAAGTGTGTTCAGTGTTTGGTGGAGATGAAGATATACACCCAGAAATTGTTTCGGCTCTGTTTTTGGCACCTTGGCTGATTCTGGGGGTGCTTGGGGACACATGGTCCGTTATTGCATTCATGAGAACGATCAACCTTGAGTCAAAGCTGGGAACCGGTGCTTATTATGCGATTGCTCTTGCAGTTGAACTCGTCAGTCTTTTTTCATTCATACCTTGGTGTTTCCCACATGAGCTGCCTCGCCTGGGATCTGCTCGGAAAATCATCCTGGAGATGGTTGTTCTACAAGCTGCAATGCTTGCTAAGCATTTCCCTCAGCCTCATCAAGACCATTCTTTGGTGTATCAGCTATTGGTAGCACTGACGATATTGGTCTGCGTCCGAACAAAACACGGATTCGTTTTCATGGATGTCTATTTCAGAGATGTCTTCTGGGCGATCGTGGCGGAGAGTTTGATTTATTGGACACCACTTTGGGGCTCGGTTCTCTTCTATCTGTGTTTTGTCGGCTACATATTCTGGACTTCCGGCGAGAAGAATACAACCGGCGGTGACGGCCAATCGTCTGCTGATCAAGTACCTATTCCTAAAGCAATTGAAGAAAATCTGGCAACAGAACAAGTCTCTTCAAAACAGAAGGAGGAGGAGGATGTTCAACTAGTGCAACAAAAGGAATCCGAACAAATTACCGTAACGATAGTGACACCAGATAGATAGGCTAGCGACAATTTAGATTATATAGAAAGATGATTGACATTATATTTATTTTTCATAAAATAATGTACTCTTTAGATATCTATTGATTTTATCTATACTTATTACTTACATATGCAAGGGTTAATAGCATTTTGTACCCCTCTACTTTGGTAAATTAACAAATGTACCCCTCAACTATATTTTTGCATAAACATACCTTTCTAATATTAAATCGTAACAAGTTTACCCCTCCATCTAATTACCCGTTAAGTGACCATTAAATAGACTGAGAAATGACCCAATTGACCCTCATTTAATCCTTAATTTCAATTTTAATTATTTTATTACTTATTTCTAAGAGAGAAATTAATTAGAAAAAACAAAACCCTAAACTAACTCTCCCCTGACGCCTGCTTCCTCCGCCGCCAAACCCCCATCCACCTCCCTTCTTTCCAATCCTCTTCCCCTTTCCAAACCCTACGCCTAAACCCCTCTTCCTCCCCGGTTTCCTTCCGCCATCTCACGAATTGACAATCTCCCGCTGTTTGTTCCTTCTGTCTTGCTCGGCGGTGACGACGACGGCGGAATCAAACGATAACCTGCCTCCGGCGGCGGTGGGGGATGAGAGGACGACGGAAGCGTGGAGGTGCCCTCTGATGGGGACAATGCAGGGGACAAGAACATGGTAGAGGAGATGATGGTGCTGGCGGAGGCGTGGAGGTTGCTGGAGAGCTTGTCGAAGAACCTGGCGGTGGCGATCCAGGACGTGAGGATTTCGAGGTTGGTGGTTTCAAGGTTTTTTGGAGCTGGAGAAGTTGGTATGATGCGGTGGCTGCTTCAGTTAGGTGCGTTCAAGGAGAGGTTGCTAGCAGATGATTTGTTATTGGCGGCGGAGGAGCAGAGGAAGCAGGCGGCGAGGAAGCAGGCGCCAGAGGAGATTTAGGATTTTGTTTTTTTAATTAATTGATCTCTTGGGCATATATAATAAAATATAAAATAGTTAAAACTGAAACCATGACTAAATGAGGGGCAATTGGGTAATTACTCGGTCTATTTAACGATCACTTAATGGATAATTAGATGGAGGGGTAAATTTGTTACAATTTAATATTAGAAGGGTATGTCCGTGCACAAATTTAGTAGAGGGTACGTTTATTAATTTATCAAAGTAGAGGGGTACGAAATGCTACATATTCTGGGCGATCGTGGCGGAGAGTTTGATTTATTGGACACCACTTTGGGGCTCGGTTCTCTTCTATCTGTGTTTTGTCGGCTACATATTCTGGACTTCCGGCGAGAATAATACAACCGACGGTGGCGGTCAATCGTCTGCTGATCAAGTACCTATTCCTAAAGCAATTGAAGAAAATCTGGCAACAGAACAAGTATCTTTAAAACAGAAGGAGGAGGAGGATGTTCAACTAGTGCAACAAAAGGAATCCGAACAAATTACTGTAACGATAGTGACACCAAATAGTTAGGCTAGCGACAATTTAGATTATATAGAAAGATGATTGACATTATATTTATTTTTCATAAAATAATCTACTCTTTAGATATCTATTGATTTTATTTATACTTATTACTTATATATGCAGTGGCGAAGCCACTTGGCGAGCCAAGGGAGGTCATCTGCAACACTTTGGCTACAAAATGTAGTAGTAACTCATAAATATAGTAATAAAATTTTTTACGTAATCGTGGATTGAACACGAGTTCTTCCTATTATTGTAAATAATTTTACCAAAATTAATATTTTGTGATCTCTACTTAAAACTCAAAACTTAGTGGTGTCTATTGCTACGAGCTGTTGTCATATCAAGTGTTGAAAGAGCCCGTAATGCAATGATCAACTTGACACCTCAGAATCATATGAGTGGTGAAATTATAAATCATTTATCGGTGTACTTTGAAAATGACATTCCCTCATAATTTGTAAGATGAGCGTACTTTAGAATGTTTTTAGAATATGAAACCCACCTCCTAAAACTTCACGTAGAACCTACCTTAGATGAGTTTCTGGCTACGCCACTGTATATATGAATGAGGAAGGAAGATTATTATGATTCTTGCATGCACATTTTCTATTGATAATACCTACATTTATTATTTATCTTTATGCGCTTAGTCAATAGATTACTTAATGGTGGAGTTTTATAGCTTTTTTATCATTAAAAAATCGGAGCTTTCCACTTAATTTCGGTCAGGGGTAATTTGGTCCATTAAGTCCCTTATTTTTTTCCCACTTTCCACGTACAGCTTGAGCCTTCAGCTCCAAAACTTGGCGGTTCCAGCCCTCAACAGTTAACATCAGACTTTTTATTAGGCCCACAGATAAAGCCCAGTTGACTTTCATGGGAAAGGGGATCATGCCCGATATTCTAATTTTAAGCGCGGAAAGTCCTTATAATAACAATGCAGCAATCAATTAATTAGGGTGTCATTTTAATAGTGCCACTCTGTATATTTTGCAACTGTCAACTCTACTTTACTTTTTTGGATACTCAAAATAACGGTAACAATTAAGCTAATATAATTAATTGGGTAAATACAATATATTACTCACAACTATTATGAAACGGGGAATTATAGCCGCAACTATGAAAATTCAAATTATTAGCCATAATTATTGTTCCGAGTCAAGATATGGCTAACTGTCCATTACTTTTATTGAATTTTTAACGGAGAAGGTCACGTCGTCGGCCACAGCAACAGCCACGTCGTACTGCTTTTAATTTATAACTTTAAAACATAAAAGTTTAATCAGTATTACTAATGAAATTGTTAACAAATAGTTAACGTTTGACAAATAATTTGAATTTCCATAGTTATGGCTATAATTTCCCACTTCATAATAATTGTGGCTAATATATTGTATTTACCCTAATTAATTTGAAACACAGTTCCAGTTCCCAAAGGGTCAAACCCATTAGCGAATAGTGATCAATTGCTTTTCGGCACCAATTTTGAACCTGAGATTTTTTTTTGTAATTATTCAGGCCATTAATTAAACAAACAGAAACACCATATTTTTAGTCTTTACAACAATAGAATAGTGTTTGAGAAACCATATCCTACTGGTGGGTCAGATAAGAAATATTAGATAACGAACCCAAAATAGTAGCCGGTTTTAATAATAGAAAGAAATGGTTGAATCACGGTTAAACCAAAATTTTAGTACATAATTAATAAAATTTAGACTGATTTAGTTTGATAATTACAATACTAATTATTTGAACACGCCTACAGCTAGCTCATCCAAGAACCAGTGTCATTTTCACGTCGGTATATGTTCTCAAGTCGTATGGTAAATTTCAAATTCTTTATTGAATATTTTGTATACATGTGTCGTGCCACAAATATTAAGATAATAATTTGTACCATTTTTACAGAGGAATATTATGTGGAAGATGAGATGCAAGTAAAATGTTTTTTAACTTGCATTCTCCCGACTTACACCGCCTACTAAATCATTGAGTATGCCCTTGAAATAAAATTACCCACTGAACCAGGACAGGAGATCCATTACGAAGAAGAAATTGCGATCCTTTTTCTCTCTGGCTACTTCAATTATGGCAGATGAGTTTTAGGGTTTTAGCCTTTGAGGATTTTGCAGGCTTGGAATGGAACTCTTCTTTTAAGGCTGACTACTAAATGCTCTTCAATAACTGTGCTTGTCGCCGATGAAGATGCCCACTTTGACATCGCCACACCAGGCTGGAAGCCGCTGCGACGTTGGAAACCAATTCAAGATGAGAGGAAATTGTTGTGAGGAATGCCGGCAGCGGGAGTCGTTCTGGTACCCAACTGTAACGAACAGGACTAAGCTGTAAGGAAATAGAAGTTTAGGGAGTGAAGTGAGAATTTGTATTCAGGGTATTAAAAGAGGGCGCCAAGACCGTTGTAACCACTTTTCAGCTGATCAATAACAAATTCACTTTCCCTTCTCTCTCTTCTCTGTTCTCTTCTCTTCTGTTCTCTTTCTACCGAGAATTCCTCCATTGCCAAGTCCTCTCAGCTCCCAGGGCGTGACAAGGTGGTATCAGAGCCTTGACTTGGCTTCTTCAGTCATGACGGCGACTCGTGGATCGATTGATGATCGCCTTGCTAGCCTCGCGACTTCGACATCCCAAGCTCAGCTCGATTTGGACGCCAAGATTACGTCTCAGGCAACTCGATTTCAGGAATTGGTGACTCGTGCCGATGGTCATTCACAGCAATTCGTCAATCTCACAGCTCGCCTCGACTCCATGGAGGCCGGGACGGCGACGCGTTTCACTGAACTTGAAGACCGCTTTGACGATCGTTTCGACCATTTCACGACGGAAATCCGGGAGATGCTCCACATGTTCGTGAATCCACGGCCACCGGGTCCCATTGCTGGTGCGGCGGCGCCGCTGGTAGACCGGAATGGGGGCCGAGGCATTCTGTCACTTTCGCCACAAGGATTCAGGGGAATTGATCCTGCCATAGCGCAGTTGCCTAGGGCTCCAGCTCAGTTTCCTCGTGCTGTTGAGCGGGAGCAATTTCAGGCTCCGGCCCCAGGTAATAATCATCAACTTCCTCGTCTCGATTTTCCCTCCTTTAATGGCGAGGATCCGCGCGAATGGACGCGCAAGTGCGAAAAACTCTTCGAGATCTACTCTATTCCTCCGGACCAAAAGGTTAATCTCGCGGTCATCTACTTCCAGAGGCGAGCCGATCTCTGGTTCGAAGGTTGGAAGATTGGCCGCCAGATTCTGATTTGGGAGGAATTTGTGGCTGCTCTGTGCCAGCGTTTTGGAAACCGATCCTATGGTGGTGTGGTGGCCGAGTTCAACAAACTCAGGCAGTGTGGTTCGTTGGCGGAATATCAAGAGAAATTTGAGGAATTGCGTTCGTTAATGGCACGTTTCAACCCAGCTCTGGACGAAATCTACTTCATCAGTAGTTTTATTAGCGGTTTGGATGAGGAATTGAGGCCGGTGATGCACATGTGGAAGCCTCAATCATTAGCGGATGCGTTCCAACTCGCACAATTGCAGGAAGAGTCTAATCTGGCTCAACAGAAGAAATGGCGTGGTGGTCAGGGATATTCTGGCCGTTCTACTGTCACTCCAAGCAGTTCTTCTGCTCCTCCTCGTCGTTGGGAAGGGCCTCCTGCCAAATCAGCAGGGGTGGTTAAAACTCCTGTGGTCCCTCAGAAGAACAATGGTGCCATAGGAGTATGTTACAAGTGTGGGGATAGGTATTTCGTTGGGCATGTGTGTGGAGTAAAGAAGCAACTCAATGTGCTTCAAGCAGGTAGTGAAGAAGACACTCCTGATGAAAATTGTGGGGTGTATGAGGAGGAAGTGTTGGATCTGGGCACTGAGATGGAGCAACCAGAGTTGGAAGAGGTCTCAATGCAAGCCCTCAATAGTGGGGGTCTGGCTAGCTCATTCATAGTTCAAGGTAAGGTGAAGAAAGAAAAGATTTTCATCCTATTGGATACTGGCAGTACTCACACATTTCTCAGTGAGAGGAAAGCCAAGGAACTTCATTGTCAACTTGTGCCAGCCAGTCATCCTTTGCGGGTTAAGCTTGCTGATGGCACTGTCCTACTTAGTCAGTGGGTGTGCAAGGGATTCTGTTGGGAGATGCAAGGTAGGGCATTCCAGTGTGATATGAGAATCCTTAGTCTAGGATCCAATGATGCAGTTTTGGGATTGGATTGGCTCAGAACCATTAGCCCAGTCAAGTTTGATTTTGTGGACTTGAAGCTCTATTTTTATTGGGAAGGACAGGAAGTGGTGTTGCAGGGTATTCAGGACGCAGCTCAGTGCAAGATGATATCGGGCAAGAGTCTGCAGAAGTTGTGGGATAGGTCAGAAATTGCTTTTGTTGGTCAGCTTTGCAGTCTAGAAGTTCTAAGCAAATTGGATGGGGTGCCTGAGCAGGGCAGTGGCAAGAATCAAACTCCTCCATTCCTGGATTCAGTCCTGAAGGAGTTCAGTGATGTTTTTGGCAAACCCCAGTCCCTGCCTCCATCAAGGGACTGTGATCACACCATACCACTACAGCCAAATTCCCACCCTGTGAACCTCAGGCCTTACAGGTACTCAATCCCTCAAAAGAATGAAATGGATAGACTTGTGAAGGAGATGTTAGCAGCTCAGTATATACAGCCTAGCAGGACCCCTTATGCCTCACCAGGGTTACTAGTTCTCAAAAAAGATGGTTCCTGGAGATTTTGTGTTGATTACAGGAAACTGAATGATCTTACCATTAAGGATAAGTTCCCTATACCTGTCATTGATGATCTACTGGATGAGCTCAGGGGATCCAAGTTTTTTACAAAGCTTGACCTACTTTCTGGTTATCACCAGATTAGGATGAACCCATTGGACCAGCACAAGACTGCATTCAGGACACACCAGGGTCTTTATGAGTTCACTGTGATGCCATTTGGCCTCACCAATGCTCCTGCAACCTTCCAAGCATTGATGAACAAGATATTCAGCCCTTATCTCAGGAGATTCATTTTGGTATTTTTTGATGACATTTTGATTTACAGTCCTGATCAAGAGAGCCACAAACAACATTTGGCAGCAGCTTTAACTGTGTTGAGGGAGAATTCTCTTTATGCTAAGCCTTCCAAATGTGCTTTTGGCCAAACTCAGATCGACTATTTGGGTTACATAATCAATCAGGAAGGGGTTACCACAGATCCTACCAAGATTGATGCTATGGTTAAGTGGCCAGTGCCAAGAAATGTGAAGGAGCTACGTGGTTTTCTTGGTCTCACAGGTTATTACAAGAAGTTTGTCAAGAATTATGGCGTGATTGGTAAACCTCTCACAGACCTGCTGAAGAAGGATAGTTTTGCTTGGTCTGACTCAGCTCAATCAGCCTTCAATACTCTCAAACAAGCCATGGTGACTGCTCCTGTCCTAGCTTTACCTGATTTCACTAAGCCTTTTGTGTTGGAAACTGATGCCAGTGAGGTGGGAATTGGAGCTGTCCTATCTCAGGAAGGAAGGCCTTTAGCTTATCACAGCCAGGCATTGGGGCCTAGGAAGCAGGGTCTTTCTACCTATGAGAAGGAATATCTTGCTGTGATATTGGCAGTAACCAAGTGGCGCCATTACTTAGAGGGTAGACAGTTTAAGATAGTAACTGATCATGAGAGTTTAAAGCATCTGCTTGGTCAGAAGATCCATACACAGATTCAGAAGAAGGGCATGGTTAAGCTGTTGGGCCTTGACTTTGAAATTCAATATCGACAGGGTAAATTCAATCAGGTAGCTGATGCACTATCTAGACACCCTAGTTTTGTCAATTCTGTGGTCACAGTTGGGAGTTGCTGTCCTGTTACTGCTGTGTTGCCAGCTTGGTTAGGGGAGTTGGAGTCTACCTATGAGGATGATAAGGTGAGTCAGCAGTTGATTGCAGAAGCTGTTGTTCCCTTCATTGGTCCAAAACTGTATTGGTTCTCTCAAGGGCTACTTTACCATAAGTCAGCCATTTATGTGGGAAGTAGTGGGGAGATGAGGAAGCAACTGTTGCAGCTGTTCCATGATTCACCAGTGGGTGGTCATTTTGGAGTGCAAGCTAGTTATCAGAGGCTGAGGAGGTATTTTTGGTGGCCTGGAATCAAGTCTGACCTAAAGAACTATATCAGGCTTTGTGAGGTTTGTCAGAAGTGTAAAATTGAGAATATCCCCTACCCTGGTCTATTGTAGCCTCTTCCCATACCTGATCAAGCCTGGAAGCACATCTCCATGGACTTCATAGAAGGTTTGCCCAGTTCTGGTGGTAAAGATGCTATATTGGTGGTGATTGATCGTTTTTCCAAGTATGGACACTTCTTTGGCCTGTCCAAACCATATACAGCTATGGCAGTGGCCCAGGTTTTCTTTGATGGGGTGTTTAAGTTACATGGCATGCCTACTACTATTGTGTCTGACAGGGATGCTTTGTTCACAAGTTCTTTCTGGACTAAGTTGTTTGAATTACAAGGAGTAAAGTTGCATTACTCTACTGCCTACCATCCTCAAACTGATGGTCAGACAGAGAGGCTGAATAGATGTTTGGAGGAGTACTTGAGGGGAATGGTTCATCTATGTCACAGAAATGGTTTGGCTGGCTACCACTTGCAGAATGGTGGTACAACACCAATTTCCACAGCAGCCTTCAGCTCACTCCTTTCGAGGCCCTCTATGGCTATGCTCCATCTCATTTCTCCATTCAGAATCCCCTTTCCACTTCTGTAGCAGCAGTGGCTGACAGGTTGCAGCAGCATCGGTTGGTGGACATTTTGCGCCAAAACTTGGCTAAGGCTCAGAACAAGCAAAAGCAGATGGCTGATGCTCACAGGACTGAGAGAACACTGCAGGAAGGTGACTTGGTTTATCTCAAGTTGAGACCCTATCGTCAAACCTCTGTTGCAAATAGGGTCAACCAGAAGCTGGCTCCCAAGTTTTTTGGTCCCTTTCCGATTGTGCAAAAGATTGGGGCTGTAGCTTACAAACTGCAATTGCCAGCTGAATCCTCCATTCATCCTGTGTTTCATGTCTCGTTGTTGAAGAAGGCCAGGTTGAATGACTCTCTGCAGGTCCAGCCAACCTTACTTGTGATGGATGATCAAGGTGTGCTCAAGTTGGCTCCTCTGGCTATTCTGGCCAGGCGTGTGATTGCACAAGACAACAAGCCTTTGATGCAGGTTTTGGTGCAGTGGTCTCACCAATCCGAAGAAGATGCCACGTGGGAGGTCTGGTCCGATTTCCACAAGCGATTTCCAGACTTTGAAGCTTGAGGACAAGCTTTCTGTGAAGAGGTGGGGAGTTGTAACGAACAGGACTAAGCTGTAAGGAAATAGAAGTTTAGGGAGTGAAGTGAGAATTTGTATTCAGGGTATTAAAAGAGGGCGCCAAGACCGTTGTAACCACTTTTCAGCTGATCAATAACAAATTCACTTTCCCTTCTCTCTCTTCTCTCTCTCTCTCTTCTCTTTTCTCTTCTCTTCTGTTCTCTTTCTACCGAGAATTCCTCCATTGCCAAGTCCTCTCAGCTCCCAGGGCGTGACACCAGCGCCGTCGTTCCTTTCAGGTCTATCGGAACCCTAATTCGTTTTTGAGCGAGCAGAAGACGGAAAAAGTACGACGGGTAAAGGACTTTGTATGGTATTAAAGAAGAAAAAAAATAATTTTACAATCGTAATGATTTTATATTTTAATTATTTTTTGGCGTGTCGTCGACGTGTAACATTATACTGATTTGTTGCTGATGTGGGCGATGATTTGGATCCTACTCAGCATCCCGTGACAGAAATTGACGGTATCTCTAACGCTGTTAAAGTTTCGGACAAAAATGGCTAGATTTGTCACACTACCATGTGAATTCCTGGACATTTTGTGTATTCGAAATTTATGATCATATTTGTTACAAACGTGAAAGTTGTGACTATTAAAGTGTATTTTGCCTACAAAATATAAATTCCCCTTTTTTATGCGAAGACATTTTTCCCCCAATGTGGTCTTATGTTGTTCATGACTGAAATTACATTTGGTTGTCGAGATTTTTGAGAAATTTTAGTAACAACTTTTTCTATGGGCGCCTACTAAAAATTAAGTTTCAATAGGAAAAACATATTGTTTGACTGTTCGTAAAATTGTAGTTAGATTCGAAAGACAACTCTAAATGGTTAAATTATGATGATCGAAACATGCATGAATATGTTATGTGATGAATAGTCAATATATATAAATTCTTATTGAAGTTATGAGTTTTCGACAAGTTTAATTTAGACGATGTAATAATTTCTCAACAGCACAAAATTTTAAGGCAATATACACTTGTAGTTGTATAGCCAAAACTTTCACGGTTGTGTCAATAATAGCCAAATTTTGAGAAATATCACTTGTAGCTAATTCCATCACATTCTTTAACGGTGTTAGCGTAAAGTCTGACTGGACAAACGGTGATGCTTATGTGGCGAACGCTTATTTCCCAATTCCTCTGTAATTATCCACATGGATAATGATTAATTTAAGTAAAAATAACCAGATGAAATTTCAAAACCCCTCATTTGACCTTATCCCTCATTTGACCTTTCGTATCTACCCTTATATTTTCTTTCTTCAAACCCCCCAACCCTTCGCCTGCGGAGGAAGACAAGGCGACGAAGAACGATCGTCCAACACCGACGGACGATCTGTCTCCGACGACCATCGATCTACCCTCCTCCTCCATCCATCATCGATCTATCCCCCTCCTATAGTTCCGAGTCACCTCCCGTCATCGATCTACCCTTCTCGCCCCCTTCCTCGACGAAGACCCACATGCATCCGGTGACTTGACCAATCCGCGACGAGCTTTGGCCGACTCCTCCCAAGCTTCCTTTCCGCAATCGAACCACACAAAACGCGAGACTGCTTCTTCGAAGAAACCCTAATCGCGCAGAAACGGGGGGAAAAGCTTCTTCGTCTGTAGCCACTGGTGAGAAAAGCTTTTGAACTTCGTACTTGTGGGTGTTGATTTTGGCTGGAAAGTTCTTATAGAAGTGTCTTCCTCTTTTTGGTTGGTAGCGAGGTGTAAAGACAACAAAAGCGACAAGACAGAAGAACAAGGGGACCACTGGATCGAATCCAACACCGAGTTTGCCCCCAAATCTGATGGGAGTAGCTCAATCTTCTGGGTAGAATTGTCATTACCTTTGGTTGCGAATTGAATAATGTAAATCGTTGATGTTTTCGATTTGTTTGTTAGTTAGTGATTAAAATTTGTTAACTTAAGCTAATGATGGGGATAGTGGTGATTAAAAAACTGATTAAATGTCTTTATAGATGGTTGATTCATGGGACGAGCCTTTTGAAGAGCATGATCCACATGCTGTTCAGGAGAATCCAGATGCTTCCTTTGTAAGGAAATTCATTTCCTAACTTATGTAGGTCATCAATTTATAAATATACTATATTGTTATTTACTTAGATGGGCTAAATTAAGTGATCACTTTTACGTGGCCCATGACTACTCAAGCCCAATATGGGTCCAATGGGTGGAAACCCACATACATATCCACCATGGATTTTATGGGAGCCCATGATAAACTTGTATATAAAGTTGCTTGAGATTGTGGTCTCCAATACACCAAGATCAAACACTCTCTTCTTCTCCCCATCAGGAAGATGAGAGAATCCTGTAATGGAACTGAGGAGACTTGGTTGAGGAAGGTCACATAACCTCCTGGATCGTGCTTTAGGAGTATCGTACAGTTCCAGATCGTCTTCCAGATTCCGCATCTAGCTTTTGGCGATCAACAACATGGTTCCAGGTATTTCTACAAAACCTTTGATATCTAAAAAGATGAATTTTCAGAGAATTACATATGTTAAAGTAATTCTAACATCCTTGGCTGCAGAAGATGGGGTCGATGCCTCTGTTACTGGAGATATATACCATGTTTACGACTCAGAAGATGCAGACACATCTGACGACGAGTACCATGAAACAATGACAAATCTGCGAGCTTATGGGGTGTTAGAAATCGAAGAGGAAAAATTAGGTTACCGATTTGGCTGAGTCGCGGACTAGGTTGCTCTCTTTAAGACATTCGCGGCACTGCCTCGTTATTCGCACAACAGACTATCAGCGGGTTGCCTCCAGGATAAAACAGCCACTCTTTTGATTTTCTCAGCGATTTTGTGCGAAAAATCGGAGCTCTTTGAATCTCTCTCTCTCTCGTGTTTCTGCTCTCTGAGGTGTCTTTGAGGGTCTAGGAGTCTGCTATTTATAAGAGCAGAAAACCTAGAATATTCCCCCTTTCTTTGGGAATAAGCCACATTTTAATTAGAAAATAATTACTCCCATAATTAAAAACATTATATTAAGATAATTAATTCTAATTATCTCCATAATATTTCTTTTTATTAATTATCCTTCTTATTTTCGTATCTAGAAAGAATATTGGATAATTAATTCAATATAGCTTTCAAAGCTATTCATTCCCAACAATCCCCCACTTGAATAGTTTTGAAACTATCTCTGAGCATAAACAGATCCATAAGATCGGGCATAAGCTAAGGTATCGCGAAGATTTGAACCTTAGCGTAGTGGTTACACTTCTGATTTCATAAGGGTGACTCGTAGTCTTGAACCCTATCTCAGACAATGTAGCACACCAGATCTTTTCATTGAGTGATATTCTCTCATAGGCCGTGCGTTTATGGCCATGCACGTTATCCCGGTTTAGTGAACGCTCTAGCAACTTTGTGCCTCCAAAGTTCCATAGAGAGCGGCCCCACTCCCACATTCACATAGGTGAGTCTATCAGAAGTACCCCCAAAGTAAAGTACTTCACTCCACATAGAGTATATATCTCATTAAGAGTTTAACTCAACCTCCAAGGCTTTGGGATTCATGCTTCACTATGCATGAACTTTTCTCAATATTACTCATGACTTGTTATTACCCATTGGACCCGTTTCTTGGGGTCTCCAGTCTATCGGGTCGGGTTACCATCACTTGTAATCCATGGTTCGGTAGGCATAAGTCTCATACCCTTGGCGGTATTCTAGACTTTCTATCTAGGTAATCCTTTCGTCAAAGGATCAGCTAGATTCTGTTCAGATCTTATATGATCCACCCTCACTGCTCCTATCGTTAGGAGTTCTCTTACAGTACTGTGCTTATGACGAATTTGTCGTCTCTTTTTGTTCTAGAACCGGTTCCCTTCTTTTTCAATAGATGCGATGCTATCACAATGAATCAACTACCAGAGGGATCGGTCTTTCCCATAAGGGAATCTCTAGTAATGACCCTCTCAATCAACTTTCCTCTTTACTAGCCATTGCTAGTTTCATCATTTCTGATTCTTTAGTTGATTGAGCCATGATCGTTTACTTCTTAGACTTTCAAGACACAACTCTTCCAGCAATGTTCAAAACATGCCCACTGGATGCCTTGGAGTCCTCTATAGGGTATTCTCGTCCGCACCAATATACCCTACCTATACAGCAAGAACCGTTGATAACTTGTATCAAGGTCTATTGTTCTGTTAAGGCATCTCATGACCCCCTTTAAATAGCATTTCAATGCTTCATACTAGGACAATCAGTAAACATGCCAAGTACCCCCACTATGTCGGGTCTCATGTTTATCAGCTGCCTCTCGCATACTGTCGATGCTAGTATGTTCTTACTTTCTTACAACTTCTTTGGTGCTCTTTTAATAATTGTAATATCATCTTCAATCATTTAAGCAAGTGTACAACTTGTATTTCTTATAGATCTTAACCAAGTAGTTAGATTGATCTATAAGAAATCTCTTTCACTGTCCTAGTCATTTGGATCTCTAAGCGAAACACTTGGATCCTTCTCATCAAGGTTCTCACTTAACATGGTTTTTCACATTTTTTCGTGTCATGAGTCTTTGCAACAAAGATCAACATGCCTTTTATAGTGCAAGTGTCGTTTGTAACAAATGCACTTGTCACATTCATTAAAAACCATGAGAGAGAGAACCATCCATGCATGCCATGATCTTTAAAGTCTATTTCAAATCATACCATGATTTGTCTCACCATAGACTTTAAAGACATGTTCAGGAATAACAACCGTTTAGGTTGTCCCATGTAGATTTCTTTATCTCAACCACCATTCATGAAACAATTTTAACAACCCATGTGACGCGCAATACTAGCAATCATACATGGATGTTATTCTAGATGATGTGAATAGATATCAAAGAAATCCTCAAATTTTCCTTCTTCGCCTAAAGTTTTAGCTAGTAGGCGATACTTATACTCATAAACTAAACCATCAGGTTTTAGTTTTTCATTAAGAATTCATTTGTTACCCATGGCTTCATTGCCAGGAGGTAACTCTTAAAGATGCCAAATCTTGTTCGATTCCATCGAATTATTACCCAAGCCTTTACAACCAAGAGGTAATTCTACAAGATTCTAAGTCTTACTCGACTCCAATGATTCCATTTCGTGAATAATGGATTCTCCCGCAAATCTGCATCTTTAAGGAAGTTTAACTTCTAACAGACTTGTAGGATCTTTCTTAGGGTGTAATTAACAAATTTATAACCAAAATCCATTCGCGATTTATGGTTCGTTTGCTTCTTCTGAGTTCATACTCAGATTCATCACCCCCACTAGTTCCATTATCTCTAATAGTAGGTAGGATACAACCCCCACTATTTCTTTATTTGAAATGGAAGTCTATTGGAATCAATGGATTATACAACATAATGAGTGTTTCAATCATAGGCTTATGTGTTTTACAATAACTTACACACTCATATGCTCTTCTAGTTATCATGTTACACTGATTCTCTAACGCTACCACATGCATGCTACATATCGAATAATGAGTGCAATCATAATGCAATTAGGCATTTCAAACCATTTCGAAATAAATCGGATACAAGGATTCTGATTCTCTAATTATATAGTTATTGGACTTTTAGTTTGTCTATGTAAATCATATATTTATCACAAACAATTATGAGAATGTGACTCTATCTTTCAATTCTTCATGATATACGTCAAAGACGTGCATGCAAGACCCATAACAATTGAACACTTTAACATTATCATCATATGCATACTCTCATGACCATTATCAATAGTGGAGTGAGCAATACTCAACAACACTTTCTTAATAGCATATCCCTTAATATGCTTCGAGGTATCTGTATTTAGCCACCATTCATCAGATTTACCAGCAAAGTTAATCTCTACTCTTTTCACAATCATCACATCCACCAATCCTTCTCTTCAATCAAGTTAACACTAGAACCAGTGTTATACTTGTTCATACATTTTCGTGTCATATGACCTAATTTCTCGAAACTATAGCAGAGAAATAACGTGTCATTCTTAGAGGATTGAGCGATGATCTTTTGGTTACCACAAATGGTATCATTCTAAATTTCTAATTGGCGTGGCTCTGGTTCGACATACTATTCTAATTCTTGAACCTTTAGGGTTCAGAATCCCATGAATAGTTCACTTAGTACTAACATACAATACTTCTTCTAAAATAAATATGGGTATACAACCCATTCTACTAGCATATTTACCACACAATATAATTTTATATATGCTTCAGAGTATGCATTCAAAATTACCCCTCACAATATGTACACTAAGTTGTACTCTATATTATTGAGGAAAACACATCTCAATGTCAACCTTATCATGCATCAACTCTATTTTTATCTTTCTAGCATGCACAATAATTTTCAATTCCATACAAAAAACCATATGAAATAGATTTTAATTGGGTTATAGGTATAATATGCCCCTCTACTATGACGTTTTATCAAACATGCCCCTCTACTATTTTTTACATCAAACATGCCCCCGTACTTTGAAAAAATTATCAAACATGCCCTTCTGTTAAGATTTTCATTGATAAAATCGTCAATCATGGTTGAACTGAGATTTAGACGACCAGACATCGACAAATGGGAGCGAAAATGTCAGTTTTGTCTCCCGTTTTATTTCTCTGGTCTCTTCAAAGTGAAATTATTTGAATTATTTGGATATACAAAAGAACAAATAAAATTCTAAAGTGAAATTATTAGGGATATTTTAGACATTTGTGCCGCCCAAACCAAAGTTTGACCTTGGTTAACGGTTTTTGGATGAAAATTTAAACAAAAGGGCATGTTTGATCATTTTTACAAAGTACAGGGGCATGTTTGATGTAAAAAATAGTATAAGGGCATGTTTGATAAAACGTCATAATAGCGGGGCATATTATACCTATAACCCATTCTAATTATCATTTATTACGAACAAGGGCTTGGTCTAGTGGTAGTACCACTAGCCTAGAACCTGAAAGTCCCAGGTTCGAATCCTTTAAGTAGTACCTTAATCACAAAAAAAACCCTATATCACTCTTATAAAAAAAATTTATCATTTATTAATGACTGATAAGAGGTTCAAGTTCTTACCTCTTTTCGAGAAAACATCGCCTTATGACTTTGTAATGAATAGCTAGTGTAGGGCCATAAGGGATGACTAAGCGGGCCCAGGCCCAGTGTACCGTTCTCCGAAAGCCCAATAACTCAGAGCTGACCCAACGGGTCGGGAAAAGGCCCGAAAGAGAAGCCCGAGAGGGTGAACGGAAAACACCACGGAAAGCGGGGACAAGCCCGCAAGCGTACATAGGGAAGGTAAACTCGACAAGACCGTAGTAGCAGTAATCATAGCTACTCTGACAGCATTAAATGCAACCGTAGGCGAAAGTACGAAAAGAGCATGTCAGATACACGCCCAACAGAGCATTAATTGCCCATACCTACCCTCACAGACTATAAATACAAGTCCAACCACATCATTTAATGGTAACTCATCTACCCCAATTCTCTCTCTACTTTCTCTCTCTATCTAAACTGACTTAAGCGTCGGAGAGTATCTGAGGCCCCCGCCTCCGGATCCTTTTTGCAGATAAGGAGCACGCTTGCGTCAGAGGAAAGACAAGGATTCCTACAGAGAAGCCTCAATCACGCTTTGGAACATTCTAGGCTTAAACAATTTGGCGCCCACCGTGGGGCCGTTTCTGAAGGGATCACAGTACTTTCCTCTCGATGGCAGGGAACTCCACCACCCCCATGAAAGAAGTCGTGGAATCGCGCACGCTCCGCGGCCTCTCCCCAGAAGTTGAAGAAGCAGTGGAGCTCGAAGATCAAGTCAAGGACCACGGGAAGCAGATATCGGAGATGCAGAACAACATAAGCCAGATCCTCACTTTGATTAAGGAGGGGATGAGAGAACAGGATAATCCTCCGAAGGCGTTAGGAGTGCAACGGGATAAGGGTAAGAAGAAAATGGTCGTGATCAACGAGCCAGAAGAGGAGGCCGAAGACGAAGAGCCTGAGGCTGACCTCAGCTTCCTAGAGGAGCACCTACAGTCCAGCTTCGGAAAGCATAGCACGAAGGGTAAGGGGCCGAGCGTCCTGCACAACCCGCTAGCCAAAAGACTCTTCAAAAATCCGGTGCCTCCCAACTTCTCGTCGCTGGGCCTCTCAACCTACGATGGAAGCACGGACCCGGGGGACCATCTAAGTGCGTTCACACTGAAAATGCATCTAATCAATGCCACGGACGCGGACATTTGCAACACATTCCCGATAACGTTTGGAGGAAGGTGTCGCTCCTGGTACACCTCGCCGCCAGAAGGAATCATTGATAACTTCGAGCAGTTTGACACGTTGTTCTCGTCTAAATTCGCATCCCAGATCCGCCGCAGGCTGACGATCTCAGCGCTTATCAACTGCACGCAAAGAGAAGGAGAGGCGTTGGTGGATTTCTATGACAGATGGAACACCATCACATGCGAAGTCCAGGGCATCACGCCCAATGTAGCTGCGGGCAACCTAAGGATGTTGACACAAAGCCAGGAGCTCCAAAGAGCCTTAATCAAAAGAGAACAAGAGCTGAACACATGGCCGGACTTGGATAATCTAGTCCGACGCGCGATAATTCTGGAAGAAGCTCTAAATCCGCCGACGCGGATAACGTCAACCGGCAATAAGGAAAAACATAGAGGGAAGGAGGTGAAGAGGGGAAACCAGACCTCTCTGAGGAAGGTAAGATCGCCCGAGCGGTATGGTTACAAGGCGAAGGCGTGAGGGGGAGAAAACAAAAGAGAAATCTACGCGGCAGACCGTGAAAAAGGTGGGGCGAATTCCAATTAGAGGCGCAGTGATAAGGCTCGGGCCGAGGACCCCAGGCGGCCCGAAGCCCCAGTCTTCAGAAGATGGTGCGATTGGCACCAAAAAGCAACGCACAGCACGGCAGACTGCCGCGACTTCCAAATGAGCCTAGCTAATTTAGCGCCCGGAGATTTACGCAACCGACTCGAGGCAAAGAGGCAGGAAAGAGGAAGATCGCAATCGCCTCGACAAAGACAAAGAAGGTCTCCAAGGAGATACCACTCCAGGACCCCCAGAAGGAGTCGGTCCAGGTCACCAAGGAATAGGTCAAGGTCTCGCTCCCGCGGAAGGAGAAGAGAAAGACTACCCTCCCCGCCCAGAGCTCCACCTCCGAGGAGGCAGCCGCGCCTCGACGAAGACGATTTCGAGGTAATCACGATATCAGGGGGAAGGAAAAAGAGACCAAGGACGGCGGACGACGCGTAATGCATGGCGGTAACAGCATCTACGTCTGCCGAGGTAATCTTCAACGCCTCATAATTGGCAAGTCCGGAAGCAGCAGAGGATCCTCTGGTCATATCCTTCCGCACAGAGAAGTACAAAATTACCAAGACCCTAATCGATAATGGGAGCTCCGCCACACCCTCTTCTTTTCCACGGTGAAGAGTATGAAAAAAGGGGTGGAAGACCTTAAACCATCAACAACGTAGCTGGTGGGCTTCTCCGGATAAAAAATCAAAGTGCTGGGCGTAATCACGTTGCGCGTGACCATAGGAGAAGGAACGTCACGAAGACCAAACCCATGGAGTTCCATGTAGCGGAATGTCCTTCCGCGTACAATGCCATTTTGGGGTGAGGTTTTCTCTACCTCTTTCGAGGCAGTGCCATCCACATGCCACCAGAGGTTAAAGTTTCCAGTCGGCAATGGAGTGGGATGCGAAAGAGGAAATTCCCAACTGGCGAGAGAGTGCTATCAGGCCACCATCAAACACCTAGATGTGGCCAATCACAAATTGAAAATCAAGTTGTTCTTTTTTAAAAATGCGAAAAAGTGACCATTGGATAATATAATCATTGATTGTCATATAATTTTTCTCGAAATTGATCCCACCCTACATTCCCATATAGTCCATCCACACTTTTTTTGAATAATTATTTGCATTATTCAAAAAGATAGAAATTAAGGACCTAAAAAGCCAACTTAGAGAGGGGTCACTGCAATTTCATTCCAGTTTCCACACATAGAATTCATTCAACAAGAATTCTCATCTCATATCTATTCTAACACAAAGATTAGATAATTCAGTTTCTTTCTCAACTCGAGCTATGAACTTATTAAACCATTCAAGAAACTAGACTTCGTGCCTATGAAGAAAACCATAATTTCTCGTTGCAGTCATCAATGAGAGTAAAAATTTATCTTTTTATCCCTATTGGAAATTAGAGTATTGGGGCCACATAAGTTTGCATGAACAAGTTGAAATTTGTGTTCTACGACACATTGTTGCTTATTTCACAGACAGATTCGATCACTAATTGAAAACAGCGTCGCTCCGCCAACAACAAACCTCATTTGAATCGGTTCTTGGCACCCTCCTCTCTAATCCTAATGCAACAAGGATTCATTCCTAACATATTCTGTTCCCACCACAAAGATTACATGATCACACTTAATTTCTACGGCTCATTCAGGAAAATTTTCGTAGACTTTGCAAATCCACTCCAGACAAGGAAGATTCAAGCCACTTTCAAAACCGTCTTTTTTCCAAGCTTCATCCAGATTATGCTAACCCAACTGCCATCTCCGAGGGCATGCTCTGAGGATTTCAATCAAATCCAAAAAAGGAACATTCAGAATCGGAGCCAATTCTTCATCAGTCGACTTCCAACATTTAAAGCGTTACGACTCTCTCCATAAAAATGGGTAAATTGCAAGTTTGGTCGCTAGAATTACTATAAAAATTCACGTTTGCCACTAAAATTAATTTATTCCATTCGTAGTCACTTAAATTAGTCCAACCATTCAAGTTTGGTCACTCTCCGTTAGTCTCCATTAGTTTTATCTGACGTGGCAGTCAACTCTGAGAGTTGACCGTTAAATAAGTGACGTGTCAATTAAAAAATTAATAAAATAATAAATTTTAATCTTTCACAAATTCCACCTCATTATTAAAATAATAAAATAAATACATATTTCCTCCATTCTGCTGTATTCGCTTTTGGGGGGTTTCGTCCGCCGCCCGCGCACCCTGCACCGCCGCGAATAATAGAACCAAGTGAGAGAGAGATGAGGGCAGAAAGAGAGAGGGAGATATGGACTCACCAACTTCAACGACGACTAGGGGTGTCCATTCGGGTTCGGTTTTTCGGGTTTACTCGAAACCGACCCGATTATATACATTTTCGGTTTTTCGGGTTCGGGTTCGTTTCGGGTTTCGGGTTTTTCGGGTTCGGTTTTGCTTATCGGTTTTTCGGGTTTCGGATAAAAATATCCAATGAATAGAACTCAGCCCGTATTTTTAAGTGCTCGGGTTTTCGGGTTTCGGTTTTGCTTTAACCGAACCCGAACCCGATAAGGAATTTTCGGGTTTCGGGTAACCGAAACCCGCAAGTCCTTATCGGGTTCGGGTTCGGTTTCGGGTTTTCGGGTTTTTTCGGGTTTCAGTTTGGGTAATCGAACCCGACCCGAACCGACACCCCTAACGACGACTTCGACAGTGGCGGTGGAATCGTCAACGGCGACAATGGATTCGTCGGCGATGATGAGGATTGTAGCGTCAAGATCCTTCGTGATCAATTCTCTCCGTGCATGGCAGGGGCGGACCCATTTGTTAGGGAGGTGTGTCCCGCCCGAATATTTTATGAGAGATCCATGTTTTGTTGGTATAATTTTTTGGAATTTAGGACTTCCGACACACCTTCAATAATTGTAATGACACATTCAATACACTACAATGAAATAATTGGTGTCATAAAGTTCCCAAAATATGTAAATATATATTATTTATTTTAAATTTTAGTTCACTTATGACAAATTTGGGGTTCTTTCCATTGCTTAAGCATTTAGACTCAATGGTTTATTGCTCTTAGGTATTAGGCAAGGGTAATCGTAATGAAGTTTTCTCCTTTTCTCTCTACCTGAATGAGTTTCGTTTCTTCTTGATCCTTGTAGCCTTCACATAGTTTTTCACCTAGTGACAAAAAAATGCTTTTTCATCGGAAGTCCAGTTGCATATGGACTACCGCTCTTTATTATTGTCCATCTTATAAAAAAAATCCTAGTGTTCCCTTTACCTCTTTCGATCCAACTTCTCGTTGTGTTTCATAGTAAAATATAAATAAAATTTATTTAATTTTATTGACTGACACACCTGTACGAGAATTTATTTATTATTTTATTTTATTTTATTGATTGACACACCTGTACGAGAATTCTAGGTCCGCCATTGGTGCATGGTGCGGCCTTTCGGGGGTCTGTACCGACAAGGAAGTGCTGAGGAAGGAGCGCGTCATGCCGGAATACCTCCAGCAGGCAGTGGTCGACGCGATTAGGTCAAAAGACGAGGCGGAGACCTGCGACCGCCACCACAATAGCGCCGAAAAGAAAATCACCGAGGACGCGCCGGTGCATTGTAATGCCCCATGGTGGTCTTCCTCAATTCAAAGAGAGGTGGCCGCCATGGCCCCGTACTCAAGAAGCGGTCAGATCTTCTCCCGGGCGATCTACTAATTAACTTGCTTTCCATTCCCGCTGCCGCCAGGGCCTCTCTCTCTCTCTCTGCTCCCGGAGCGATGGTCCCTCTCCCTATTGGGCATCCTCCTCCTTGCCTGAGAAGCCGACGAGGAGTTCCGGCTGGACTCGCGGCTGAGTTGCATCTGGGGAGAAGAATGAAAAAGGAATAATTATTTGCTTTATATATTTTTAAATTTATTCTAATAATGAAAAAGGTATTTTTGAAATATAAAAAACTATTATTTTTTAATTGACACGTCACTTATTTAACGGTCAACTCTCAGAGTTGACTGCCACGTCAAATAAAACTAACGGAGACTAACGGAGAGTGACCAAACGTGAACGGTTGGACTAATTTAAGTGACTACGAATGGAATAAATTAATTTGAGTGGCAAACATGAATTTTTATAGTAATTCTAGTGACCAAACTTGCAATTTACCCCATAAAAATATTTGACTTTAGGTTGAATTTTTATTCTACACAGCTTTGTCCACAAACCTAATCAATTGTGGTGTGGTAAACTGGTAATGCTGTGTCTATTGGGCATTGGCCCTGGAAAGATGGAGTTTCCTATCCAGTTTACATCCGGTTTTACTTTTACCGTAGGCTAACCTTTTGGATTAGGTCACCAGATCGTCTCGTCTCTTGTGTTAGCTTTGAAGATTTTTACAAATGGATTTTGGAAATGTAGCTATATATGGTTTTCTTCTGAGAATAAGGTGTGATAGTAACATTAGAAGTTCGGGACACGAAACAAGTGACAAAAAAAAAATGTGGAGAGATGCTCTCGCCTCTCTCCTCTGGCTGGGAAATTTCCTCAGCCGCCTGATCATCTGCGTTGTTCAGAAAACTCTTGCTACAAGCCTGCGCAACCAAGTCCAGGGGTGGAAATCACATGGAGGGGCATGCCCTGTTGCAAGGAAAACCAATCAATCGGTGTCTCTTCCTGATCAAGGTAAACCGGACAAGGAGAGCTGCTCATCGGAGCGACAAGTTAAAAGCCGATCCCTGTGTAAAGGGAAGAAGCGGAAAGATGTGTGTTCTGATTTGGAGTGTGATAAAAACTACTCCGTGACAAAGAAAAAACGAAGGAATGTGCTTGTGGAAGCATGGTGCTTCAGACTACCTTCGTCGGCCGAGATGGAAGATATGATTGACACTATCCCCTCGCGCCGCCGAAAGTTTGAAACCCACCAAAACACCAGTAGTGTGATGGGGGGATTTTCTTCGGTATTCATCGCGCCTCTTTGGACCGGTGATAACTCTGGTAATTGCAGGGGTCTGGGGACCAGGCCATTGGTGACTCCTGTCCCGTGTTCCCAACAATAAAATAAAACGGATAAATTGGCGAACCTGGTACGGCGGGCAGACTCGCGGCGGTGTGAGTCGCTCCGGCGAGAAACACCCCGACGGCCCGCTAGCTCGGCCCCAGTGGGATTCAAATTACCGGATTTTGTGGTTTGGGCGGGGAAGAGATCCGCCCGGAAGATTCGCAGTTTCAACCCAATTAATTTTTTTCCGCTGGAAAAATCGGATAATTTGAAATCTGCGGGTAGTTGTGGAGATCGGGATCTGAGAATCCCTTATGCTATCATTCGAATTAGCTTTACGAAGCAAAACCTGGAGGGAAGAATCCTATTTGGGAAAAACTTCTCAACGGCTTCCCCCTGCTGGTCCATATCTACCTGCTGCCCTTTCGTTTTTTTGCGAAGGAACAAGTGCGGCATCACGATAGAGAGCAGGGTGGGCGTTGGAGATCAACCCATAGTCTCAGACGTCTTTCTTCCCCAGGTAACCTTCTTTCTCATACTGATTCTTCAGGGTGGGCGATGGAAATGAACCACACCACCTCTTCCCCTGCTCTTCGAGCTACGCAGAGCCATGATATGATAGCACATGAGGATAATCTTGATGAAATGGGTCATATTTCCCCTGTGCAGATCAAGATGGCGGCTCATGTTAGCAACGACCAGGTGGTACAATTTGACCTCGAGGAAGTCCAATCCGTCAAGGCCCGGAGCTCCCATACCCTGCTTGGGCGAGTGTTCACCATGGCGCGGGTCACGACGCTCGAGCTTCGGGAATCAGTCAATTCCCCTTGGCAATGCAAGGGTAGGATCAAGGTGCTGCCGGCCAAACATGGGCTTTTTGAATTCGTTCTACCGAATGAAGAAGCCAAAATCTGGGTTCTCAAACGAACCCCATGGGTGGTGAACGATAGGATCATCAACCTTCGGCCATGGTCCCCTTCGATATCACGAAAGACGTTTGAGGAGCTGGCCATTGCTCCCTTTAGGGTGCAACTTTGGGACGTGAAGGACGATTGCTGCACTGCAAAATTTGGAATGCAGGTTGCTGGGCCGACGTTAGGGCAAGTCCTTGAGGCTGGCGTCTATTCCTGCCAAGAGTCAGGGAAAAGTTTTATCAAAGTGAAAGTGATGCTTGATTTCTCCAGGCCATTGCGATCGCAGGTAATGGCTGCTAGTGAGGAAACGGGAGAATTTTGGGTGCGTTTTAAATACGAACACCTCCCCTCGTTCTGCTTTCATTGCGGAAGGGTGGGGCACTTCCAGAGAGAATGTTCGTTCGATCCCCCAAATCGCAAAGAACGATTTGGGCCGCACATGATGACCAAGAAACTAGGCACTCGTATTTATGATGCGGATGACATCACCATCCCGTTCCAAGGAAAGTTGAAAACGGTATGGGTAAACAATAACAGAGGCGCACATAATAACCCCAAGCTGGCCAACACCAATGCTAGGGGCGCCCAATCTATTCCCAAGCTGGACCGAGAGACGGATGCCGGACGGCAGGTATTCTCGGGGGAGGGGATCGCCGACAAAGAGAAGAGGACCGGGGTGCAAGATGGGAACTGTGGAGAGGGCTCTGCCCCAATGCTGCGAAAGTCACAGGGGAATCTGCGGCGGAGTCCGAAAGGTTTTCCCATCCCGCGTTCGCCCAAGCTGAGAGTAGCAGGTACCATCCAGCGGAGAGATAGAGGGAAAGGGAAACAGGGCCCAACCCATGGGGAGTCCAAGAACAGCAAAAAGCTGGGCCTGCTACCAAGGGTTGTGGACCGCCATGATGATGGGCCCAATGGAAGAGGCGGGCCTAAAATGGCCAGACAGGCGGTGATCACATCCCCAATCTCGGCGGGTAGTGCAGATGAGTTTGATGAAAGTCAGACCCGACGAAGGCGGCTGCTATTGGCGGAGGAATCTGAGGACGAGGAAGGTCCCCTTTTTGCTTCCCTGGCGGGGTCGGAGCACCTGGTGGCCCGGCCGGTGCTCGATGAAGAACGGGAGGCAGCTGATCCAAGTAAACAGGTGGTTGGGGCGGCGGACCAGGCCAGCAAGGTGGCCCCTCGGCGTCTAGTGAAAGCTTCTGCCCGCCGACCTCTCTCTGATGAAGCTGGTCAGAAGAAACATAAAGAGAAGATGTTGGAGTCTAAGGCTCAACCTACACCTAAGAAGAAGAACAGCAAGGTGACTATTGATGAAGGTTCTTGGGTGGAGGTTCCGATCCAGGTGGCTTCGGCCTTTGCACCGCCCCCGGTGAAGGCGATGACGGAGTCTAGCCCGGAGGGAGAGGAACATTGTTTTGAAATCAAAAGCAGAAGGTCGGGGCCTAAGGCTGGTCATGTCCAGCAGGTGGTTCAAGCCTTTGAGGCTGGTTTGAATTTTGAAACCCCCTTTTCCCCTCAAGTTTCGAAGGTCGCTCCCATTTTTCTCGGTGGTGAACTTGGCGGGGACAATGATTCGAGCTTAAAGGGGGAGCTGGGAGTAGCGAATGAATATGGGTCGAATTTTGCGGCCATACTAAACAATGAAAGAAAAAGAGCATTCCAAAAAATGGATGGGGAAGATTGTGAAACCCCTACTCCAAAACGACAGTTTGTGGAATAGAAAGATGAGACTGCTATGGTGGAGGAAACCAGCCTGAATTGGTCCCAGCCAGATAGATGAGGCTCTTAGCCTGGAATGTGAGGGGTATTGGACCAACCCTCACATTCCGCTCGGCTCTTGGATTAGTCCAATCGAATAAACAGGACCTTGTGTTCTTCTAAAAAACAAGAGCACGCCGGAAGGTTGTTGCCCGCCGTCTGCGGGGTTTAGGATTCGATTCTTCGTTTTCTTTTTTTGTCGATGCCGTTGATGCATCAGGTGGTCTCGTTGTTGCTTGGTCTCCCGAAGTTAGTGCTTCAGTGTTCTTTCAGTCAGATTTTTGTATTGGAATTGAAGTTAATGATATGGATTTTTCTTATGTTGTTTTTTGTGTTTACATTAGTTGTAACACCGCTCTTAGAGCTAGTCAGCTGACTCATCTTCGCAATGTCTGCGCTTCCATCCACCTCCCTTTTGTGGTTATTGGTGATTTCAATACCACCTTGCACGTTCATGAAAAGGATGGAGGCAATGCTTGGAACAGTGCCCAATCAACTAGTCTCTGTGACTTTATCACTGATCTTGGGCTCCATGATCCCGGTTACCAAGGGGATACGTTCACTTGGACAAATAAGCGCCTTGGTAATGCTTGCATTCGGGAACATCTGGATAGGGCTCTCTGTTCCCATTCGTGGATAGATCGATTCCCTGATACCCTTGTTAAACACTGCACTGACCTTGGCTCGGATCACCGGGCGCTGCTCTTAGCTGATAAACCTTTTGTTCGCCAAAGTCGGCCTCTGTTTCGGTTTGATGCCCGGTGGGCTGACAACCCGGAAGTCAGGGCAATGGTCAGTTATGTGTGGCAGGAGCAAATTTCTGGAACTCCGATGTATCAGCTCTGGGAAAAACTTAAGAATCTGAGGCATCTTCTCTATGATTGGAGTAGGGCTGGGACTACCAACTCACTTCGGAATATCAAAACACTCCAAGTAGAGATTGATCATATCAAATCCAATCACGCCATAAATTGGGACGAGGTAAAAAACCTTGAAATGGAACTGACTCGCCAATGGGAAGCAGAAGAGGTGTATTGGCAGCAGAAATCGAGGGTTCACTGGCTCAAGAAGGGTGACAAAAACACCTCTTATTTCCATACAGTCACTCGAACGAGGCGGAAAAGAAACTTTGTTACCGGTTTGTATAATGATGAGGGGGATTGGATTACTGATGAGAAGGGGAAGGCAGATATCGCAGGCCATTTCTATCAAAAGCTGTTCACTTCGGAAAATCAAGTGATGAATATGGCCGAGCGAGTGGCGGGCCTCCCTATTGCCCAAAGTGTCACCCAAGAGATGAACGAGATGTTAACGGCGGAGGTCCTGCCTCAAGAGGTCCGTAAAACAGTGTTTGCCATGGGGTCCAAGCAGGCTCCTGGCTCTGATGGCTTTACGGGGAAATTTTTCAAAGCCTATTGGGATATTGTTGGTAATTCAGTGATTGAAGCAGTCTGTTCTTTCTTTGCCACGAGTAGGATGCTTCGCAGCTTCAATCACACTTGGCTAACATTGATTCCGAAGGTGGATAATGTGGAGAACATGCGGCAGTTGCGGCCGATTAGCCTGTGCCAGTTTGTTTATAAAATAATTACTAAAACCATGACTGCACGGCTAGCTGATATTCTTCCAGGCATTGTTTCTGAAGGTCAAAATGCTTTCAATCATGAAAGACAAATTATTGAGAACATCCTGATTGGGCACGAATTGATGCATTATTTGAAAATCAAGAAGCGGGGTAAGAAAGGGTACATGGCTCTGAAGGTTGACATGGAAAAGGCCTATGATAGAGTTGACCCTTCTTGCTCGCTGTCCTTGAGAAAATGGGTTTCAATTATGTCTGGATAGGATGGATCCATGAATGTCTTTGTTCGACATCCTTCTCGGTCTTAATGAATGGGACCCCTTAAGGGTATTTCAGGGCCACTCGTGGTCTGCGGCAAGGGGATCCTCTGTCTCCCCTGCTTTTTGTGATTTGTACTGAAGGCTTTGCTGCGCTTCTTCGTCAGGAAATTGCTGATAAGCGATTGGGAGGTGTGAAAGTGGCTCCTAGAGCTCCTCGTATCTCACATTTATTCTTTGCTGATGATTCTTACTTATTCCTGAGAGGTAATCTTCAGGAATGTGAAAATCTGATTGAAGTTCTAAATGAGTATGAGGAACTCAGTGGTCAACGAGTGAATTTGGACAAGTCAGCAGCCTGTTTCAGTAAGAATATAATCCCTGCTGATCAGGAGTTTCTGGCGGCGATTCTGGGGGTGGGTGCGGTAGGGGTGCATGATAAGTACTTGGGACTCCCGACCCTGATAGCCTGATCGAAGATGGCTACCTTCCGTTACTTGGAAGAGAAGCTTCTGGAGAAATTACAAGGATGGAAGCAACGCACTTTGTCATGGGCTGCGAAAGAAACGCTGATTAAGTCCATAGCTCTAGCTTTGCCGTTGCATGTAATGTCCTGCTTCAAGATGCCATTGTCTCTTTGTAGGCTGCTCGATAAGCATGTAGCCAGATTCTGGTGGGGCGCGACTGAGGGTCAATCCAAGATTCATTGGATATCCTGGCGGAATATGTGCAAAAGTAAGCATGACGGGGGCATGGGGTTCCGTCGTTTTGAGCATTTTAATCAGGCGCTGCTAGCGAAAATTGGGTGGCGAATCCTCCAGGACACACAATCCTTACTAGCCCAAGTTTATAAAGGCAAATACTTCCCGATGGGAAATTTTCTCCAAGCTCAGGCATGTTCGCGGCCTTCTTGGGGTTGGCAAAGCATTCTTTTTGGGCGGCAGTTGCTTGAACAGGGCTTACGTTGGCAGATTGGTAATGGGGAGTCTGCATCGTTGCTATTCTCAAATTGGATTCCGCATATACATCCTGAGAAACCAGCCTTTAATCCACAGGTGCTTCCTGTCGGAGGTGACCCGGTGGTGGCGGAAGTTATGGCCCAGGATGGAAATGGGGGTTGGTGTACCAATAAACTTAGTCAATGGTTTGACCCTCCCACTTGCCGAATGATTCAATCTATTCCTCTTCCGAGGCAGAATAGGGTGGATAAACGGATCTGGCATGGCACGCCTGATGGTGTGTTCTCTGTCAAATCTGCGTATCATTTGGCCGTTGACTTAGCAAGAAGGAACGGTTGTTGGAGGGATACGGCTAGTTGGATGGATAGAGCCAGTTGGATTGGGCTTTGGGATGCTGATATTCCCCCGAAATTAAAAGTATTTGTTTGGCAAATTTTTCATCGCATCCTTCCTACCACTGAGGGGCTCATTGAAAGAAGTGTTCCTGTTCTTCCTCGTTGCCCGGTATGCTGGGAGGCCTCAGAAACTATGGAACATCTTTTCTTGGACTGTCCGGTGGCTCGGGCTTTATGGGATTATTCAGGGCTTGAACATCTGGGCCAAGGCTTGCCTCGCCATACTTTTCCTTTGTTTCTCAAGCGGCTGTTTGCCCTAATCCATCAACCTAATATGGTCATGGCTGTGGTAGCAGTTCTTTGGAGGATTTGGAAGTCCCGTAATTGGGTGGTCTTTGAGGGGAAGCAGTTTGGGTTTCCGGCCCTGATGCGGCAAATCCATCAACAGTGTGAGGAATGGGACCGGACAAAGTCTGATAAGACAGAGATGAGCCAAAATCCTATTGTCTATCAACCAGGGGTGTCGGGGGATACCTCGCTGGTATGTATGTGGGACGGGGCTACACGAGCTGGGTCTCACTCTGCGGGCGGAATGGTGCTCCTTGACCATCATAGGATGGTCCTCCGGGCGCAAGGGGTCCAATATCAGGTTATTGATGATCCTTTAGTGACGGAGGCGCTTGTCCTGCGGGACGCTCTCTTCTGGTGTGTGACCAATGGATTTCAGGAAGTACGCTTTGAAGGAGATTCCAAGATCATCGTGGATAAGATCAATCAAGCGAATACTCGGGATAGTAGGATAGGGATGCTTTTGGATGAAATCTTGCAATGTATGGGAAATCAGCCGGGGTTTAGTTTGCGGTTTGTAGGACGGAGGAACAATAGGGTAGCCCATGTTGTGACTAGAAAGGCCCTTTCTTTGTACCCGTCTATGCGTCGCTCTTTTAATTTCCAGACCTGGCTGTTCTCCAGGATGTAACTTTGTCTATTCTTCGATCAATATATGATTATCTTTTGTCAAAAAAAAAAAAAAAAAAGAGAATAAGGTGTGAATCATGTCAATTAGCAAACTGACAAAGAAGAAGAAGATGGTCAAGGTCAAAGGAGGTGATCTTGTTGTGGAAAACAAAAATAGTTGGTGGACAGGTTGAGGGAGGCAGTCATATTAGTCACAAATATATTGTTGTATACTACCTTCTATTACAATTATATATTTTTCACTAGGATAAAGAAAGTAAAATATTGAAATAACCACATAATGCTTGAGAAGAAAGTAGAGAAAAAAAAATATTATCTCAATAAAATGAGAATATACACCGAGAATATCTAAAAGTTTCTCTATTAGGTAGATAATGAACTTCGTCAAGTACTAATAGTTCCTCAAAAAACTACAGGAAGTACATCGTAAACCATTGAAACTGCAACATTTTCTACTATATACAATGAGGAGCCACCGTCAAAGTAGCGAAATTGTATTTTTGTGATAATTTTTCAATGAATCGGATAACATTCAAAAAGAGTAAATCAACACCATACAATTATTACATATTTCGTAATAATAAACTATTTCTATAAAAAAAAAATTCTACATAAATGTCAGAAAAGCTCATCAAATAGCCATTTTCCTACAAATCGACTCATTGTGATGTTTTCTTTTCCTTCCCCTTAGTGGGGTTCTGCATTTCTATCTTCGCTATTATCCCTAAGTGGATTTTGCCAGGAACTTCTCTTAGAGATGTTTCCTCTTCCACATTTCAGATCTGTTCTCAGATCTTGAAATCGTTCCCAGTGTGCAGAGGGAATTGCTTGCCAATTTACAGCTCTCTTGTTGACTTTTGGAGCTCTCCTCCTTGCTTCACTCAAAATGGCGTAGTGATTCGGTGGTTTGGCTTGATGCCTTTGGTTCTACTGTCAACTAGGTGGTTGTAGGGATGTTTGGCTTTTCTTTGAGGTTTTGATGCTCTGTCTCTCTTTCTTGTGGTCCGCTTTGCTTGGTGGTGTCCGGGACTCGTTGGCGGGTTTGGTTGGTGTGGGTGCTGCTGTGTTTGTTGGGGGTGTTGTTTGGTGGTTGGTTTGTGCAGGGTTGGTGGTGGTTCGTCGGTGCTTGTTGCGGATGGCTTCTTCCTCTTGTGCTGGATGGGGTTTTTTGGTGGTGGATTTTGAGGATGTGGGGGTGGCTGTTCGTTTTCATCGTTGGTGGTCGGCATCGTTTTCTAGTTGCGGGGTGCGTCGGTGGTGGTTCCGTTGTGTGGGTGCTGTGGTGGTGGCTGGCAGTGGAGTTGTTGGGATGGTGGCGGCTTTGCTTGTTGGCGGTGGTCGGCGACGATGCTTGTTTGGTTGGTGGCGGCGGCGGCGGCGATGGCTTTGTGGTGGCGGTGCGGCATGGTGCTGGTGGCGACTGCGCATGTTGTTGTGTTTGGTGTATTGGTGTTTACTTTTTGTTGGGCTTGTGTTGTTTTTGGTGTTGTGTTTGGTGTATTGGTGTTTACTTTTTGTTGGGCTTGTGTTGTTTTTGGGCTGTGTTTGGACGGTGATTTTTAGTGTGGGCTTGTCGTTTGTTTTTTCTTGTGTGGGTTTGGGGTCTGGTCTTCATTTCATTTGTTGTGCTTTCTTTCTTTGCTCCTTTTCTGTAGTGGGTTTGTTTGTGGGTCGTTGTGGGCTTCTTTTCTTCTTCGAATTGTCTTTCATCCTTCCTGGACCTTGGTCCAAACTCTGTAACACATTCCTATTTCGTAATGAAATTAGGTTTCGTCAAAAAAAAAACACATCTAGGATTGGTAAACGGTTATCATGTTAACATTGTAACCGATGATCAAACCGAAATGAATGGTTAATGGCAATGTTGTCAGAACCGAACCGGAGCATGACCCGTTAATCCAAACGACTCGCACTTTAGTGATTCGATCGACATTAGACCGTTTAAAACCTGTTAGAGAACCGGTACCTAATAAATGTTATCAGTATAAATGATGGGCATTTCTTAATCAGAGCTCGTCTCTTTCCTTCGAAATTGTGAAATGGAAATAAGGATTCAGTTTGAGAGCCCGACATGTTTTGTTTATTTAAATTTTCAATTTTCTGAAATTTTTTTAATTAAATTTAACGGCTGAAAAGCAAAAACCGGATGAGCGGCTCGATTGGCTTGAGCGATTAACCGCCTCGGCCGCTCGTCAACCGCTACATAAAACCGGAGCGACTTTTATACTGTTTCGTGCCGCTTTTATGGCTGTGTGGTGGTTTTACTGGTCGGGCCGAGCGGCTCGGCTCGAGTTTAATAACCATGGTTAATGGTGACATTGATAACTGATTAAACTGTAAACGGTCAGCTTTCGATATCCAATTTTAGCTAATTACTAACCGACGGTTAAACAATAAGTAATGATGGTTAAATGATTAACCTAGTAACTGATTACGACCATCCTCATAGTTACAGTAAAAAATAATAGGCCTCGAGGAGCCACATGCATAGGCTGAAAATTATGGGATATTTGAAGGCCTAAAAGACCTACCCTAGTTGTAATAGTGATTTAGATTCAAACGTGAATGATTTCAATTTTCAAGGAAGAGTTTTAGAAGGAGCACAGTAGAAAGTTGGACTAAACACAGTAGCTCGACAACAATCACTAACATTTAAGCTTCCATGTAATTTGGTGGAGTTTATGAGTTGAGTACGTTGTTGTCGTTGGGTCTCTTATTCTTGTCTGTTTCTTTAATCAAATTCGTAGGTAGAATAGTGTTATTGTATACTCGTGTTGGATTGTGTTGATTATGGATTGACGACATCTATGTTAACTTATTTTTTTAACAAATTAGAAAAACATACGTATGTAAGGAAAAAATCTAAAAAAATGCACAATTGAAAAAAGGAGGAGGTCTTTTGTTGGTTAGGTTACCGATTGGTTAATTTGGTATAATCTTGTCAAATCACTTGCTTACGGTCGAGTAGTGATTATACAATTATGGTTAACCGACTTATATAAATGATGTGGTTAACGACAAACAGAAAGGACAAAATGATTAAACGAGAAGGGATTGAATGATTCCGATTATAACCGGACCGACCCGATTATCAACCCTAATCACATGTCAAAACTACTACGGCTTAGAAAACTCTTTATTATAGATATATATTCGAGCCCCCGTCCCTTCCTTCCCTACTCACTCTTATCTTTTTATTCGGTGAATCATTTGTTTTGTATTACCAAACTATATGCATTGTATATATAGGAACCAATACAACGAAAGAAAAGCTCGAGGTGAGCATCCCTGTGAAAGAATGAAACTCCCAAAACTCCCCACATTCCTACACCCACAACCCACGTCAACTAATAAGGCCAACAATACTAATATCTGACTGCAGACTACAACTTGCACTACCAAGATACAATAAATCAGAGAGAATCAATAGACTAATAGTAGCAGCATCCCTGGGTGGTGATTGATGTTGTCTATTACACCGCCCGCGCCACACATAGGCGATACACGTGCACCAAAAAAGTCCATCAACCCTCCCAGCTGGTGTCTTCTCACTACATAAATCAACTGCAGCATTCACAGTGTCATGACAACTCGATCTGCAGAACTGGTGGACATCTCTCCAACACGTAACCACCTGCATTGAGAAACTACACTGAAAAAACAAATGCTCCTTGGTTTCAATAGAGGAGTGGCATAGCAAACAAGATCCATTTGCTATCCTGACCCACTTTAACAATTTATCTCGAGTGACAATGCCATCAAGCAAGACGAGCCATGCAAGAAAACTGTTATTAGGTAGGTAGCATTTCCCCCAAACTAGACCAGGCCAATCCACTTCCTGGTATCTTGCTCTCAAAGTATTCCAAACTGTAGACACTCTATACACATGCATCAACTTTCCATCCCAACAAGGTGTAGTACCAGACATCGTCAAATGAGCTAGAAGTAGAGACCTAACTTTCAGAACTCTTCGCCATGCCCACGAGCTACTAGGACTAATATTCATAGTCCAAATGCTATCTTGCTTCACCTTATGACACCACATCCAGGCAACCCAAATAGTTCCATTTTTCATAATTAGTAGCCAAATCATCCTGATAGAACAGGCTCTATTCCAAGCCAATAGATCCTTTATTCCAAGGCCTCCGTCCAATTTCGGCCATGCTAATCTATCCCATCCAATTTTTGCTCTACCTTCATTCCCCCATGCCAAAGAAAATTAGAGTAGAAAGTATACACTCTCTTGAGAATTTTCTTAGATAGAAGAAAGACCTGCATCCAAAATTGCAGCAATCCCATTATGACATAATTGATTAGCTCTAGGCGACCTGCATAACTCAACTGCTTGGCACGCCAGGTCCAAATTTTTTGCGTGATCTTGGCCACCAGCTTGTCACAGTCAGTGGAAGAAAGCTTCCCAAAAAATAATGGAAGTCCCAAGTATCTTACTGATAACTGTCCCTCTTGGAATCCAGACATCTGCATAGCATTACTCTTGAAAAGAACAGGCTGCCCACCAAATACTCACTCTTATCTTTATCCAAGGAAATCACATTTTTTTGCTGTATTTTCTTGGAATTAATTCTAGGCCGAGTCTGAGGTAACGACACCTCAACCACCAACATATGTTGTAGATGATAAAAAGTGAAGAAAGGAAATCTACTCAAATAATCAATGTTGTCAGAATCGAACCGGAGTATAGACCGATATAGCGAACGGCTCGCACTTTACTGGTTTGACCGGTATTAAGCCGTTAATACCCCACTAATGAACCGATACCTTATAAATAACACATGCAAAACAACACACTACACTATAAATTAAAAATAGAGTTCATTACTCTTAGACAAATTTAAAACATGGCTACTATAGTTATATAGGCCAAATCCCACATGAATCACATTGTTCCCAAAATAAAGTAATAGAACACGAATCTTAATTTTATAAATTTCTCCATTTTATACTTAAGATCCAAAATTCCACACATAATTCCTCCAGCATTTTGAATCACATGAATATAAATAAATACTTAACCCATTGAAAATCACCATAATCTGTACATTTAATTAACCCAATCAGTGATCAATTTTTCGGTAATTGTTACCCCTTCTTATCCTTTAAAATTGAATGTTTTTTCAATACATTCCACCACAAAATTCAAAAAGATTCAGAATTAACCAAAATATAAAAGTTGTCAATTCCTAAGCAAAAGAAGCAATCGCCTGTATTCTATGAACTTTTTTTTTTACAAACGGATTACTTGCATTGCACTTTGAATGATCGATTACAAGAAAACCAACAAAGCAAACCAAAAATAGAACAAGGACAGACAAACATAAGCATATAGATGCTCAATCTGCGCTTTAGAGATACATCAAGAAGAGTACAAAACCCAGAAGGAGCCATCCAACAAAGGATCTGAAACACTTGCACCAAAAGCAGTAAACACCGAAAGCTCTCTTGCAATCAAAACAAACAAAGTAGCACCAAGCACAATAAGCTTTTCCGATCCGACCAAGTCCATAACAATTGAACACAATGTCATTAGCCTCCACCTGGGAGTCGCTCGAAGACGCTCAACACAGTGAATCACGAGTGAGAGATTACATGACGGTGGACAGAGATGAGGATCGAAATGCTCCTAGCTGAAGAGGCAGGGGAAGACGAAGCTCCAAGACTTGGTCAAGGGAAGCAGAAGAACCCAGATCCCTAGATCAAATAACTGAATACACGAGCAGCAAGGCTAGACACTACAATCCATCCTCCGTCGGCCACCTAGATGCAGAACAACCACCTGGGAAGAACGAAGGGGAAAACCAGAGAATCGATTCACCACATAAGCTGATAAACCGACCATCATGAGAGAAGACCCAAGATGCATTACCCAGGTCCTAAGGAGAGCAAATCCCAGCAAAAAACCCTAGAACAGGGGAGCGAAATGCCAAGTATGGCTTGAAAAGCTTGAAAGTTGGTAAAACAGAGTGAAAAACATTAAAATCAAAGACAAGGAAGCAAATAGAGGAAGCAGGAAGAAAGAAAAGAGGAAAGAGTTAAAAGTCACGGGGAATTGGTCAATTAAGAAAACGATTGTGTGCCCGAGAAAAAATAAATGTGAAATCAAATTGAAGGGGGTCCGAGAATAGGGAATCAATACATTGGGCCGAGAAAAAAATAAATGTGAAATCAAATCGAAGAGGGTCCGGGAATAGGAAATCAATACATTGGGTCGGGTATAAAATTTAATTTTTGTAATAACTCACTTTTCATCTGTGCTTGGCTCAAGGTAATTAAGGACAGTTTTTTTTAACGGCTTGTATGTTGAAAACCGGTCAGGCGGTTTGAACGGTCCGAGAGGTTAACCGCTCTGAACGCTTCCCAACCTCCATTTTCAGTCGCAGAGTTTTTTTGACTGATCCGATCCGATTTAGTGTCCGGGTGACGGTTTTATTGGTCGGACCGACCGGTTCGACTCGATCTTGATAACAGAGCAAATAACTATGTGTCCTACGAAAACAATGAATTCATATAATAATCTCCAAGAGAGTCAAATACGGTAAAAATTTCTAATCATTATTAAAGAAAAGCTACTAAAACGCAATATCATACTAAAATGTCCATGTAATTCCGCGGAAATTTCTTGGCTGCAACCTACGATAATTTATATGGAAATGTCACCCTAATCAATTTTACCTTCAGAAACTTGTCAATTAGTTTCTGCAAAATATCTACCAACTAGAGGTGGCAATTGGATCGGATTCGTGGATTCGTGGATTGGATTGGTGGATCCATGGATCAAATGGATTGGATCCAATGGATTGGTGAATTCATGGATTGGATCAAATGAATTGGTGGATTGATCCATGAATCCAAATGACATCCAAGACTTGGACCAAAATGTAAAATTTGAAAAGTTTTGGTACTAGAATGTCATAATGAAAAGTTTTAGGTACCAAAATGTAATTTTCCAATGATATTTTTCGTATAAAAATATAAATTTTAGGTATCAAAATGTAAAATATAAAAATATAGGTACCAAATCGTAATTTGCCATTTGGATCCATGGATTGATCCATGAATCCACCAATCCAATTGGATTTGGATCAAATGGATTGGATTTAAATGGATTGGATTAGGTGGATAATTTGGTGGATGAATTGGATTGGATTCATGGATTTGGATCCTAATTGCCACCTCTACTACCAACTGAAAATTCCTACTCAAAATCAAATATTCCAACCGAGGTTATCTCATCGCCATCGGGGAGTTTTAGGAAATAATCCTATAATTATTTATGTGATGTGATTAGATCCCTGACCCTCATTCAGTTCAATTTCTCTCATTATTAAATTTATATTTTGTTAACTCCTCTTCTTGCGAAAAAAAAAAATCTCGATTATCCTCTCCGACGGATAATAGTTTGGGTGGGTAGTTTGTGTGTAATTATTGGGCTGACCGGATGGCCCAAATACCATATTTGCTTCTGAATTAGTGGCACCGATTGCGGGATGCAAAGATGGACCAAATAGAAAGTTTTGAGCAAGAGCCGAATTCTTGGCCCAAATATCACATCTGCTCTAAAATTTCCCAATTTCCCAGTACCTTCTTCGTCTTCTTGATTCTTCCGTCTCCATCTCCAGGTCCCAGAACTTAGTTCAAATCCGACTTTGTTATCACTCCCCACTTCTCAGTTCTTTTTACTTCTCTTCCCCTAATGGTTAAACTCCATTCCTTAAATGTCAATCACCGGAACTCAAAAGTAATTATGCATTTACCATGGTTGGCGCTTGAAAATAGAAGGACCCGATGGCTGTCTCGTCTCGTCTCCTCCTCCCCAGGGATCAGAGGCTTGATTAATGAGGTGAGAATGAATTTTGATGTGATCTGTCTAAATTTTGTTTGAAAAGCCCTTTACTTTCGGTCTAATTTCTTCCATGCACAAATGGGGTTCTGCTCTTAGTTTTCTGGTTTCTTGAATACCCTTGATAATCCGACGGATTAAGCAGGCACTTCCTCTTGAAGTTCGCTCTTTTGTGTTCTGAATGGCTTTTTTATCAATTTCTAGGAAACCAAGGGATATATTAACTTCTTTGCACCCATCAGATCAGAGCTTAATGGGGGGTTCTGTGTTTTGTATCCTGGTTTCTTCCCAGCGCCAAAGTCATAACCCAGACTTGAGTTTCTGCATTTGCGAAAATGGGTTTCTTCTTCTATAAATTGAACAATGGTTTTGGGCATGAAAATTTACCCCGCTCCACTTCTCTTCTCCTGCTCTGCTTCGCTTCTCTTCGCAGTAGCATTCTCACCGGAAACAAATTGAAAAAGAATCATGAATAATCAAGGTGCTGCTCACCCGCGTCTCGTAACTCCTCCGTCAATCAAGCTGTCCCCCCATTCTTCGTACCACAGGCTCCCCGTCCCTCCATCTTTCTCTTTGTTCTATTGGCTATTCAGCCGGGTCCCCGACACCTTAGTTCTGATGCTTATTACCATTGCCTTCTTTATCATCCATCTCACTACTTTCTATTACACCAAGTTCTTCAAGAAAAGAGGTTCTCCTTGGTGGTTGTTTCTTGCCGTTGCTGTCTTTGGCTTTATCGTCATCTTTTTCTATTGTGCCTACTGGATTAGGAAGAAAAATTGGTGTAGGCGCAAATATGGGACATTTGGCAAACTAGTCGGTCTTGCGGCGGTTGTGGCTTGTAGTGCTTCCTATATTTGGTTAGGAGAGTCGGATCTGAGCTATTTGATCTTCATTCTTACACTTATTGGCATGTTCACAGCCTGCATTTTGGCCATTCGTCCATCCACTGACTTCAACTTGGTGAATGGACTTCTCATCTCCCTTCTCACGTACATCATTAGAGTCCTTCACCACGGCACAATTGCAGGTTATTGTGTCGGTTTGTCACCATCTGCCCCTGCCGCTGCCCCTTCACCTTCGATGGCTGTAGCACCATCATGCGTTGATCCCCGCCTCGGCCCGTCTTCTCCATACCCTTGGCTTCTAATGGTTGGTTGCTTCAGCATTGCTGGTTTGCGTTTCTATTTGGAGTCCAGGGGTTTAAACGCAGATGAAGAAGGATTGAGGGAAGCCGAGGAAGATGTTCCACTGCCACTATGGACACAATTTGGCAATGCTTGTGCCGGCTGGGTTGCTCATCTGATGGGCTAGGTGGCATGCCGTTTGGGTAGCTGTAGTATTATTTTAAGTCCATGGACTTTTGTAATCTTATTGTAGTGGGTTGGATCCATGCTGGTGGGCTGGATTTGTATTTGGAGGCTCCGTTCTGTTGTGGTTCTGGTTTGTTGTTCTAGTTTAGGTGTATTGTTATTGTTAATTAATGTTTATGTCTTCAATGAAATCAATATGTATTGTGGTTTAGTTAGCCACCAATACTTCTTTCGAATTCACTAATCCTTTTTCTTCTCCGAAACCAACTCTGAAACCAACTCTCCTCCTATTCATATATACACACACGCACGCGTTGCTATGATGTGATGAGAACTACTTCTCCTTGCTCTTCTTCTAACTTCTGATCGACATGGCTTCTTCTTCCTCCATTCGACAAACCGATAACACGGTTCCGCTTTCCCCTGCAAACAATAAACATGGTAAGTTTAAGTTTCATGTTTGCTTTCCTCGCCTCACTAAACATGCTGTTGAATCGAACTTAGGTTTTTTTCTTTTTTCCTTTTGAAATATCTTGGTAATGTGGTTGAGCTAGCAATTCACATTATACCAGCAGTTACCATACGAAGCTAGCGATCATAACGTATTTTCTTGTTAATTTGAGTTCTCGTTCTGTGTTTCAATGAGGCTAGGTTTTCATTCGTTCTTGAAATATCTCCGTAACGTGGTTGAACTACCAACCCACGGTATACCATTACCAGCAATTACTATACTACTATAATTGTGATGTTTGATGTTTACAACAATATTATACGTGTATCCTATTTATTGACCTATTGTAATTGTTATACCAATATATATCTTTTGTTCTACGAACCATGCACTATTCTTCAATTCTTATGGAATTTCGTCGTCCTCAATCAACCAAATTAATTCCTTTTTTTTTTTTTTGTTACCAGGAAACTCACGATTTGCATATACATTTGCGGGTAAGTACTGCAATCCAATGATTTCCCTATATTTTTTCCTCCACTTTATTTGCTTTCTACTTAATTTCTGTCCACTAATATATAACAAGCTAAGTGTGTTCAGTGTTTGGTGGAGATGAAGATATACACCCAGAAATTGTTTCGGCTCTGTTTTTGGCACCTTGGCTGATTCTGGGGGTGCTTGGGGACACATGGTCCGTTATTGCATTCATGAGAACGATCAACCTTGAGTCAAAGCTGGGAACCGGTGCTTATTATGCGATTGCTCTTGCAGTTGAACTCGTCAGTCTTTTTTCATTCATACCTTGGTGTTTCCCACATGAGCTGCCTCGCCTGGGATCTGCTCGGAAAATCATCCTGGAGATGGTTGTTCTACAAGCTGCAATGCTTGCTAAGCATTTCCCTCAGCCTCATCAAGACCATTCTTTGGTGTATCAGCTATTGGTAGCACTGACGATATTGGTCTGCGTCCGAACAAAACACGGATTCGTTTTCATGGATGTCTATTTCAGAGATGTCTTCTGGGCGATCGTGGCGGAGAGTTTGATTTATTGGACACCACTTTGGGGCTCGGTTCTCTTCTATCTGTGTTTTGTCGGCTACATATTCTGGACTTCCGGCGAGAAGAATACAACCGGCGGTGACGGCCAATCGTCTGCTGATCAAGTACCTATTCCTAAAGCAATTGAAGAAAATCTGGCAACAGAACAAGTCTCTTCAAAACAGAAGGAGGAGGAGGATGTTCAACTAGTGCAACAAAAGGAATCCGAACAAATTACCGTAACGATAGTGACACCAGATAGATAGGCTAGCGACAATTTAGATTATATAGAAAGATGATTGACATTATATTTATTTTTCATAAAATAATGTACTCTTTAGATATCTATTGATTTTATCTATACTTATTACTTACATATGCAAGGGTTAATAGCATTTTGTACCCCTCTACTTTGGTAAATTAACAAATGTACCCCTCAACTATATTTTTGCATAAACATACCTTTCTAATATTAAATCGTAACAAGTTTACCCCTCCATCTAATTACCCGTTAAGTGACCATTAAATAGACTGAGAAATGACCCAATTGACCCTCATTTAATCCTTAATTTCAATTTTAATTATTTTATTACTTATTTCTAAGAGAGAAATTAATTAGAAAAAACAAAACCCTAAACTAACTCTCCCCTGACGCCTGCTTCCTCCGCCGCCAAACCCCCATCCACCTCCCTTCTTTCCAATCCTCTTCCCCTTTCCAAACCCTACGCCTAAACCCCTCTTCCTCCCCGGTTTCCTTCCGCCATCTCACGAATTGACAATCTCCCGCTGTTTGTTCCTTCTGTCTTGCTCGGCGGTGACGACGACGGCGGAATCAAACGATAACCTGCCTCCGGCGGCGGTGGGGGATGAGAGGACGACGGAAGCGTGGAGGTGCCCTCTGATGGGGACAATGCAGGGGACAAGAACATGGTAGAGGAGATGATGGTGCTGGCGGAGGCGTGGAGGTTGCTGGAGAGCTTGTCGAAGAACCTGGCGGTGGCGATCCAGGACGTGAGGATTTCGAGGTTGGTGGTTTCAAGGTTTTTTGGAGCTGGAGAAGTTGGTATGATGCGGTGGCTGCTTCAGTTAGGTGCGTTCAAGGAGAGGTTGCTAGCAGATGATTTGTTATTGGCGGCGGAGGAGCAGAGGAAGCAGGCGGCGAGGAAGCAGGCGCCAGAGGAGATTTAGGATTTTGTTTTTTTAATTAATTGATCTCTTGGGCATATATAATAAAATATAAAATAGTTAAAACTGAAACCATGACTAAATGAGGGGCAATTGGGTAATTACTCGGTCTATTTAACGATCACTTAATGGATAATTAGATGGAGGGGTAAATTTGTTACAATTTAATATTAGAAGGGTATGTCCGTGCACAAATTTAGTAGAGGGTACGTTTATTAATTTATCAAAGTAGAGGGGTACGAAATGCTACATATTCTGGGCGATCGTGGCGGAGAGTTTGATTTATTGGACACCACTTTGGGGCTCGGTTCTCTTCTATCTGTGTTTTGTCGGCTACATATTCTGGACTTCCGGCGAGAATAATACAACCGACGGTGGCGGTCAATCGTCTGCTGATCAAGTACCTATTCCTAAAGCAATTGAAGAAAATCTGGCAACAGAACAAGTATCTTTAAAACAGAAGGAGGAGGAGGATGTTCAACTAGTGCAACAAAAGGAATCCGAACAAATTACTGTAACGATAGTGACACCAAATAGTTAGGCTAGCGACAATTTAGATTATATAGAAAGATGATTGACATTATATTTATTTTTCATAAAATAATCTACTCTTTAGATATCTATTGATTTTATTTATACTTATTACTTATATATGCAGTGGCGAAGCCACTTGGCGAGCCAAGGGAGGTCATCTGCAACACTTTGGCTACAAAATGTAGTAGTAACTCATAAATATAGTAATAAAATTTTTTACGTAATCGTGGATTGAACACGAGTTCTTCCTATTATTGTAAATAATTTTACCAAAATTAATATTTTGTGATCTCTACTTAAAACTCAAAACTTAGTGGTGTCTATTGCTACGAGCTGTTGTCATATCAAGTGTTGAAAGAGCCCGTAATGCAATGATCAACTTGACACCTCAGAATCATATGAGTGGTGAAATTATAAATCATTTATCGGTGTACTTTGAAAATGACATTCCCTCATAATTTGTAAGATGAGCGTACTTTAGAATGTTTTTAGAATATGAAACCCACCTCCTAAAACTTCACGTAGAACCTACCTTAGATGAGTTTCTGGCTACGCCACTGTATATATGAATGAGGAAGGAAGATTATTATGATTCTTGCATGCACATTTTCTATTGATAATACCTACATTTATTATTTATCTTTATGCGCTTAGTCAATAGATTACTTAATGGTGGAGTTTTATAGCTTTTTTATCATTAAAAAATCGGAGCTTTCCACTTAATTTCGGTCAGGGGTAATTTGGTCCATTAAGTCCCTTATTTTTTTTCCACTTTCCACGTACAGCTTGAGCCTTCAGCTCCAAAACTTGGCGGTTCCAGCCCTCAACAGTTAACATCAGACTTTTTATTAGGCCCACAGATAAAGCCCAGTTGACTTTCATGGGAAAGGGGATCATGCCCGATATTCTAATTTTAAGCGCGGAAAGTCCTTATAATAACAATGCAGCAATCAATTAATTAGGGTGTCATTTTAATAGTGCCACTCTGTATATTTTGCAACTGTCAACTCTACTTTACTTTTTTGGATACTCAAAATAACGGTAACAATTAAGCTAATATAATTAATTGGGTAAATACAATATATTACTCACAACTATTATGAAACGGGGAATTATAGCCGCAACTATGAAAATTCAAATTATTAGCCATAATTATTGTTCCGAGTCAAGATATGGCTAACTGTCCATTACTTTTATTGAATTTTTAACGGAGAAGGTCACGTCGTCGGCCACAGCAACAGCCACGTCGTACTGCTTTTAATTTATAACTTTAAAACATAAAAGTTTAATCAGTATTACTAATGAAATTGTTAACAAATAGTTAACGTTTGACAAATAATTTGAATTTCCATAGTTATGGCTATAATTTCCCACTTCATAATAATTGTGGCTAATATATTGTATTTACCCTAATTAATTTGAAACACAGTTCCAGTTCCCAAAGGGTCAAACCCATTAGCGAATAGTGATCAATTGCTTTTCGGCACCAATTTTGAACCTGAGATTTTTTTTTGTAATTATTCAGGCCATTAATTAAACAAACAGAAACACCATATTTTTAGTCTTTACAACAATAGAATAGTGTTTGAGAAACCATATCCTACTGGTGGGTCAGATAAGAAATATTAGATAACGAACCCAAAATAGTAGCCGGTTTTAATAATAGAAAGAAATGGTTGAATCACGGTTAAACCAAAATTTTAGTACATAATTAATAAAATTTAGACTGATTTAGTTTGATAATTACAATACTAATTATTTGAACACGCCTACAGCTAGCTCATCCAAGAACCAGTGTCATTTTCACGTCGGTATATGTTCTCAAGTCGTATGGTAAATTTCAAATTCTTTATTGAATATTTTGTATACATGTGTCGTGCCACAAATATTAAGATAATAATTTGGAGGCTCTGTTCTGTTGTGGTTCTGGTTTGTTGTTCTAGTTTAGCTGTATTGTTAATTAATGTTTATGTCTTCAATGTTAAATTGTTAATGCAGTCACTGTAGCGGTGCAGTCTATATAATACCGGCTATAGCCGGTCAGGTCTTTGCCATTTCATGTTACTGGATTGTGGAAACAAGCAAAAGGCATTTTCAATTTTTTATAATTTAAAAATATTATTCAATACTTTTCATAAAGGTCATGCAATATTTTGTTTTTATGTTTTGTACTTTTGTTCCATTATTTTTAATTAATATGGACCCCGTAGGAAAAAAAAATTGCAGATTTGGTTGAAAATCTCAAAACTAAATATGATAGTACTAGTTTAAAACTTTAAATCTTTTCATAATGTATTCACAAAATTAAGTGTATATTATCCTAAAAAATAAAAATTCAAATGGGAGAAAATAAATTCAAGATATTTGAACTGTGGTAAGTAAGGGTGGAAGGCGGTGCGGTTGTGGTTAACCGCACCATATTTTGTGGTTAACCACAACCATAAAACACTGATAACACTAACCACTGCGGTGCAGTGCGGTTTAATTGCGGTTAACCATAAAAATTCATTTTTGAATATACTAAACAAAACCATTGTTGCCTTCTATTAATCAGTTCATCTTTTTAACCGTAATATACAAAAAAAAAAAGTCATGATTACATTAAAATATTTTTTTCATAAACTAGTTCCAAAAGAAAGTTAGTAACATTATAAGCTGCATTCTATTCTATCTTATTTACTTTGAGTACTTGAAATTTTTATAAATTAAAATAATAAACTAATTTATAGACATGAGTGAGAACGAGGATGGGCTTATGGGACATGGGCATACATGCTCATTTTTCTTTGAACATGGCCTGTGAGAATTGCTGGGCTTGGTAAGTTGTGAATTAAATGTTTATGAGATAGTGTGGTTATTTGTGGTTTGTGCGGTTTAACCGTTGTGGTTAGTGGTTTGCGGTTTAACCGTTGTGGTTAGTGGTTAACCACTAACCACAAAAATCATCACTTTGCTAACCACAACTAAACCACTAACCACAAATTGCGGTTAGTGGTTAACCAAATCATGTGCGGTTCGGTGTGGTTTGCGGATTAACCGCAAACCATAAACCAAACTTCCACCCCTAATGGTAAGTGGAGAAATTAATTTCTTACTAATTACTCTATCTAAAAACATTTACAAATATTACATGTAATTTTACCTATATTTATAACTACTACCACTAACGTGGCTCCGACACTGCATGTAGGAATGGCGATGGGGCAGGTCCGGGGCGGGTTTCTTGGTACCCAGACCCGCCCCGTGGCAGGTCGGGTAATTGATCACGGGTCGCGGGTCGGGGCAGGTCGGCCCAATGGGTATGCAATTTATATGAAAACATTAGAAATATTCGTTATTTTTATTATAAGACTAAGAAAACAAACAATATTATGACAATTGTAGTTAAATTATTGGAGAAATTGAGGTTTTTACTAATTTACAACTTTATTATAGCCAAAATATGAAGCAATAAAAAGAAAATTCTAAGTAATTTGACTAAGATTACATGTAATTTAGACAAGAACGGGTCGAGAATGGGGCGGGTCAGGGCAGGTCGGGTCGATGAGACTACCCATGCCCGCCCCGCCCCGCCTACGGGGCGGGTCGGACCCGCCCCAAAACAGATCAAACAGGTCGGGTAAAATGGGTCAGGTCGAAATTGCCATCCCTAACTGCATGTTATGTTTCTTAATTAAAAGTATAATTTAATTATTTATATTGAAAAAAATACAATCTCTATAATTTGTTTGTCTAATGGTATAGTCTACAATTACAAACCATTCATACAATGGCTGTGATAAATTTATCCAACTAATGATCCTTATAGCTAAATGATTTAGATATACATAATGTTATTAGTAAGATGAATGGAAACTACATAGGTAAAGAATTCCCAACATCTAGCAACAGTTGGCTCTTGCTACTAGATATGACAATCGGGCCGGTTGGGTAATTTTGGGTCAAATATTGACCCAATTCATCAAGTTTTGGGTCGCGTTACAGGTCGTTTCGGGTTATGAGCTCCAGGACTGTTAATGAGTCGAGCTATTCATGACGGCTCGATCTCCAATTCCATAAAAGCTCGTTCGATTCAATAAAAGCTCTAGCCTTGTTCAGCTCGCGAGGCTCGTGAACTAGCTCGATTAGGTGACTTGTTGAGTTCGACTCATGAACTACCTCAATTTGAGCGCATGAGATGTCTCAACAGTTTAACTAGCGAGCCAACTTTGTTGCAACTTATGAGAAAATCAATCTATATCTCATGGGTTGGTTTGTTAATGAAGCATATATTTATTAAATTGTATATTTCACCTCATGTGATGTTTAATAATTTGAGTATGTGAGCAAATATGTCTCATATATGACATGAAGATCAATTAATCACATGTATCATATGTGACATATAAGTATTAGGGTATTTAATTCATAAATTATCTTAGGGATGAGCTCGAGCCAAAATTTTGATCTTAATGATGAGCCAAGATTCAATAATTGAGCTCACTCGTATTTAGCTCGACTCAACTCGTTCTAAACGAGTCGAGCTCGAGTTCGGCTTATTTATAAATGAACCAAATCTGAAAAAAGCAAAGCTCGGTTCGGCTCAGCTCATTAACATCCCTATTGAGCTCTCTCATAAACAATATCAAACATGCTTCATATGTTGTTAAAGAACACAAATATTTACATATGCATGACAACAGTTTACCTAAAGGCTAAAACATGTCAATTAACATATTCTCAAATCTTTTCATGCTAATGAAATGAAATATAATTGCACAAATTGTCAGAAAACAATCACAAGACTAATACTACTACAAGAAACACATGATATTTGATTATCCATAATTCCAAACATGTCTTTCAAATCATTGTGAATTTTTATAAATATCTCACTATATAAGTGATTTTATCATTTTTGGAGTGACATATGAAATGGAACGAGTCTAACGGGTCAACCCGCTAACCCACCCAACTAACCCAAAAATCACGAGTTAATTGGGTTCGGGTCATTCGGATTTCGACTTATAAAGCTTTCTATTTTTTGGACGGATCGGATTGGGTCAACGGATCGAATCATAATTAAAATTTATGTAAAGTAAATAATTATAATTTGACGGTTTACCCATACATAAACATCCCTATGTATGTAATTAAGAAAAAAGTCAGCAGCTATTGATTTTTGCTCCGAGAAAATAGGAGCGAGAGGGTTTTCACATCCGTCGCAGCAGCTAGGGTTTCCGCAAACCCATGCCGGCGGTGGGCACGCCGCTGGCCGGAGGAGGCTCTGGTAACTCCCCGAATACTGATGCTTTGATAGGACAGCGTAGGCCTCCAACGGAGTCGTCTTCGCCGAACCCTAAAGTTGATCGGGAAGCACAACAGACAAAGAAAAAGGCAAAGCAAACTGTTTTATTCCCCCGTGATGATGATATGCATGATGAGACTTTTGATGAAACAGAGAACGGTGAGAAGAACCAGGATATGGCAAATGCAACAAAGCCCTCTGCTTGGGCACCAGGAGGAGGGGCGGCGAGACGACTATTTAGTGACACTGTACGCATGGGTGTGTGGTACGTTGCAGACTCGGACTCCGAAGACGTTGCGGATGCCATGAGGGGAGAGGGTCTTGACGAAGGGTTTAATGGAGAGGAAGACCCCAAATGCCCAAAGATTTATTTCACAAATGCTGAGGAGAGGATGTTCTGCAGAGAATGGCGGTCCGCACTGGTGGTGAAAGCATTGGGAAGGTCGGTCTCGTATACGCTGATGGCAAAACGTTTGGTTGGCCTCTGGGCAAAAGCGGGGACACTCCAAGTTACCTCAGTGAAGAACGGTTACTTTCTCGTTAGATTTACGAGTGGCATTGATTATGAAAGGGCAGTTACCGGTGGTCCCTGGATGGTGGGTGATAACTACCTAACGGTACACCCTTGGTCTGAGGATTTCGATCCTTATGATCATGAAATATCATCGACGTTAGTCTGGGCACGCCTGCTAGATATCCCAATTCATTACTTTCACCAAGTCGCAGTGATGAAGATTGGGAGTCGTATTGGTAAACCAATTCGAGTTGATCAAGCAACGAGTTGTGGAGCTAGGAGTGACTATGCTCGCGTTTGTGTTCAAGTTGACATTACGCGACCGTTATTGTCTCAATTTACGATTAAAGGGAAAAAGTATTTTATACAGTATGAAGGCCTCGAGAAAATCTGTCTTAAGTGTGGCACATACTCCGAATGCAACTGATGCTCCTGCCAGAGCCCACCGGAGATGAAGGAACCAGAGGTGGTGGTTGAAGAGGTGCCCCAAGTGTCAAAAGCCCCGGAAGCTCTGTATGGGGAGTGGATGATAGCGAAGAAAAGACCGCGTACCCGGAAAGAGCCAGTTGCTGGTAACGAGAGGCCGAGCAAAGGACAGGGAATGGGTCACCCTCGACCTAGCAATAAGCAAGAAGGGTCTAGGTTCGCAGCCCTTGACACTGAGGACCTAATGGAAACAGTGGAGAGCCGCGATCAGGGAGGTAGTACACAAGCAACCAGTGCCCCAATAACTCATGTGGCAGGTCGCAAAGCCAAACAAATAGAGAAACCAAGTCAGAGTAAGCAAGGGAACAAAGAGACCGGTTCGAAAGAGAGTAACCAGGGACATACTGAGACTACGGTCCGCATTGTGCAGAAAATACCTCAACCGGTAGGGGGAAACATGAAGAAGGCAGAAGCGAAACCGACCGGGCCACTTGAAGATAATCCATGCCAAACAACCGTATTAGCAACGCAGGGAGAAATGGTAGTGGGAGACATCTTCATGGCGGATGCAGTGGATAGTGGAATGACCCAGGCTACGTTAGGTACGGGACCTAAGCAACAACCAAGGCCCCGGATCCACCTCACATACAAACAGGAGGAGGGGCGGAGGCAATACCTGAGATAATGACAAGTGTGACGTCGGTGGGAGACCTCAGCGATGAGGTGCCCCCTCCCACCTCGTAACCGAGATCCCAGACGGGGCCTACATTTCCATTAGTAATTATGTCTAGTATCTTTACATGGAATTGTAGGGGGGCAGGAAGCAGACGCTTCTTGCGCGTATTTCGTGAATATCGGAGGAAATATCGTCCCAGCATAGTGATTATTATAGAGCGAGAATAAGTGGGGATAGGGCAGTAAAAGTTGTTGAAGACCTGGGGTATGATAAACATCTTGTGGTTGATGCTCAAGGTTTTGCGGGAGGCATTTGGCTGGCATGGGACTCGGGGCAGGCAACAGTAACTGAGGTTGATCGTTCATCGCAGTTTATCCACGCCCAAGTAACTACCAGTGAGAGAGACTGTTGGTTTCTTACTGCTGTCTATGCAAATCCGGCTCTGGTTCAGTGTCGCGAGTTGTGGCAAGCGATCCGGGGAATTGCGGAGGGTATGACGGATCCTTGGCTGCTAGCAGGAGACTTCAACTCGATACTCCAACCATCTGATAAGATGGGAGGAGCCCCTTTCGACGCGAGTCGTGCTCATGAGTTTCAGGACTGTATTCTGGATGCGGGTCTCCTAGATTTGGGTTTCACAGGACCGCCTTTTACATGGTTTAAAACAGGGACGAGGGAGAGGCTGGACCGAGGACTCGCCAACTCTGCATGGTCAACTGCCTTTCCGGACACTTCTGTGGCCCACCTACCGCGTGTTAAAAGTGACCACCGCCCTTTGCTCATTAAGCTTACTCCGATGTACCAGGCTTTTGGACCCAAACCTCAAATTTTTGGGGGCATGGTTAACACATGAGGGCTTTGGGGACATGGCACTTAATGCTTGGAGCCGAGGAACGGATTTGGTATCTTCTATTGAATCTTTTGCAGCCGAATCAAAGCAATGGAATATCGAGACTTTTGGAAATATTATGAGAAGGAAAAGCTCTCTGCTGGCAAAAATCGAACGATTGGAGAGAAGGTATGGGGGAGACTCCGAGAATGCAGCCCTTAAAGAGACTAGGGAGGAGCTAGAAACTGTTCTCCTACAAGAAGATCTTCTTTGGTGCCAAAATTCACACCTAGATTGGATCATATCGGTTGATCGAAACACTAAGTACTTCCATGCAAGGGCGATCCAACGCAGGCGACGAAATAGAGTGGTGGCTTTGAAGAATGAAGCGGGTGAGTGGATCGAAGATCAAGTGATGCTTCTTGAGCTGGCACGAGCGTTCTTCACTACACTCTATACGGATGACGGCGCGCCGATAAGTAGCCTGCTGGCTGCTTTCGAACCCATCCCAGCTCATTTAGTACAGAAGCTAGACACGAATTTCACGGTGGAGGAGATTTGGCATGCGGTCAAGGCGATGGGTCCGCTGAAGGCACCAGGCAAGGATGGCCTGAATCCGTTGTTCTATCAGCGGTGTTGGGAAATCGCAGGGTCGGCAGTAATTGATTTCATCCAAAATTGTTGGAGCGACCCGACGCGGATTGGAGTGGTGAATGAGACGATTGTTGCACTCATCCCAAAAATTCAGAGGGCGACCTTGATTGGGCAGTTTCGGCCCATCAGTCTCTGCAACGTGACCTACAAGATAATGACTAAATGTTTGGCAGAAAGGATCAAACCCCTGATGCCAGAGCTTGTGCATGAGACACAGACGAGCTTTGTCCCGGGAAGACATATAACTGACAATATATGTGTTTTGCAGGAAGTCATTCACTCGATGCGAGCAAAGCAGGGTCGGAAGGGGTGGATGGTCCTGAAGATTGATCTGGCCAAGGCGTATGATCGAATTAAATGGAGCTTTGTTCATGATACCTTAGATGCAGTCGGAGTGCCCCAGAGCTTTATTGACTTCACTATGCAGTGTATAACTTCCGCCAGCATGTAGCTCCAGTGGAATGGCGGACTTACAGAAGCTTTTCACGCGACCAGAGGACTGCGACAAGGATGCCCACTATCTCCATATATCTTCACTCTATGTATGGAAAGGTTGGGTCACTTGATCTCGGCTGCTGTGGATAGGGGAGAGTGGAAACCTATCAAGTTGTCGTCACCGGGACCCCACCTATCTCACCTCTTTTTTGCTGACGATTTAATTCTCTTCACTGAAGCTTCCATGGAGCAGGTACATGTGATTATGAAGTGCTTAGAGGAGTTTTCCGCGGCTTCGTGTCAGCAAATTAGCCGCCCAAAATCAAGAGTGTTCTTTTCCAAGAATGTGGGACTAATGTGGAACATCCAGAGTGGCATGCAGACAATGTTCTGGACGGATAGATGGTTGTTTGATGGGCCGCCTCTAGTGGAGTTTGCGGCCAGCCTCCCGAGTGAAGCACAACGGTTGACTGTGGCCGAGATGACATTGAATGGAAGCTGGAACATGGACTTTATACGTGCCTTTCTCCCCGAAGAGATAGCTCTACAAGTGCAGCTACACCCAATCCCGCAATCGGCAGAAGATGATATCCCAGTGTGGCGCTTCTCAAACTCAGGGCGTTTTACGCTCCATACAGCTTATGATCTTGTTCGTGGGGAAGATGAAGACCCACACCATCATTCGAAGTGGAGGAGTGTTTGGCGCATTGAAGGACCCCAGCGCACTCACACCTTTTTCTGGTTAGTACTGCACCAAAAACTTCTTACTAATTCAGAACGCTTTTGTCGTCACTTGGCTTCTTCGGAGGGCTGTAAAATCTGCGGGGGTGAGATGGAGACAGCGATACATGTTATAAGGGATTGCCCCTATGCTCGGCTAGTTTGGTCACTTTTCCTTGAGGGTGAACCTGATGCAATGTTTAATGAAGGGGATGTGGACAAGTGGGTGATGCATTATCTTGGCGACAAGAGTAGTGTGGTTGAAGCTTCCATGTTTGCTATACTGTGCTGGCAGCTTTGGAAGAACAGAAATACTATGGTTTTTGAAGGAAAGCTAGCGCCAGCCAATCAACTAGCTTACCAAGTGCGCCTGCTATATGATCAGACCCGCCAAGCTTACAAATCGGCGAGTGCAGTCACGAGCAGTAGTGGGGGAAGCCGCAGCAGCATGATCAGTTGGGACCGCCCTCCGACAGGCTGGTGTTGTTTAAATACTGATGGTTCAGTTGTTTTATCTCAGAAGAGTACTGCTGCAGGTGGAGTGCTTAGGGGGTGTGATGGGAGATTCATCAAGGCATTTGCTGCCAATCTAGGTGGAGGATCGATAACCCATGCAGAGTTGGGAGGTATAGCTCATGGGTTGCGGATGGCCTGGGAGGAGGGACTACGGAAAGTGATACTACAAACAGACTTGACAACGACAATTAATCTGCTCAAGGATGCGGATTCCCATAACCCACATTACACCTTGATAGCCTCAATCCGAGTGATGTTGGCTAGAGACTGGGAGATCCAGCTCGTGCATGTTTTTCGTGAAGGCAACTATGTTGCGGATTATTTGGCGTCTGTTGGCCATTCTTTACCTATAGGAGTTCATTTGTTTGATGTCCCGAGTCCTACCTTGCGGCATTGGTTGTATTTTGACACTATTGGGATCCCGACCCAGCGAACTATCATTAATTAAAGGGTTAGAGCGCCCCTAGCGCTCTGTTTCTTACCAAAAAAATAAACATCCTTATGTATTAACACTAAGCCACTAACTTCTATAAATATTTGGAGCACCATAAATAAACTAATTAAAACAAATTAAAAATAGCATATAATTGAAACTTTGAGACCATGATTCTGCTTGATATTCTTTTCATGGAACAATGGCAAAAAAAAGTACAAAGAAAACAAAGTGAAGAGAAGTAGCGGCACTTGTCAATAAAAAAATAAAGAAAACAAAAAACTTAAGAGAACCGGCAATCACCTGTTATTTATGGATAGCAGCAAGGGTACGGTATAGTAGAATTCTTGCTTCAATGAAATCAATATGGATTGTGGTTTAGTTAGCCACCAATACTTGTTTCGGATTCACTAATCCTTTTTCTTCTCCGAAACCAACTCTCCTCCTATTCATATACACGCACGCACGCGTTGGTATGATGTGATGAGAACTACTTCTCCTTGCTCTTTTTCTAACTTCTGATCGACATGGCTTCTTCTTCCTCCATTTGACAAACCGATAACACGGTTCCGCTTTCCCCTGCAAACAATAAACATGGTAAGTTTGAGTTTCATGTTTGCCTTCCTCGCGTACCCAATAGAGTTCTCTTTGTCTGTTGAATCGAACTTAGTTTTTATTTTCTTTTTCTTTTTGAAATATCTTGTTAATGTGGTTGAGCTAGCAACTCTACGTTATATCAGCAGTTACCATACGTAGCTAGCGATCATAACGTATTTTCTTGGTAACTTGAGTTCCCGTTGTGTGTTTCATTGAGGAGGGCAGGCTAGGTTTTCATCCGTTCTTGAAATATCTCCTTAATGTGGTTGAACTACCCTACAACATGATACCAACAATTACTATACATATGACTCTAAACTAGTGATCATATGATGAATAGTTTCCCACTGCTCGAGGGTTTTGCTTGTAACTCACAAGCGAGAGAACAACGTAGAGTGTGAAATGACTTTTAGGTTTATTATTTGATTGATAAATCGGACTAATGCCGTGATTGCAATATATAAGTGACTAAACCTAATACGTAACCCTAGCTAACCCCAAACCCTACTACTACTCTAGCCAACTCGGCCGCAACTAGAACAAGACTCCTAATCGGCTATTAACCACAAAGCCCGCACACTTATAACCCAAAACAAATAACCCAACTTCATAGGTAACCCATACTAACTACTAATATGCTAGACCCACTAAACCCCAACCCATACAACGTAACCCGACGACTAACCCAACACATTTGGTCTCATCATCATAATAGTGTCTTTTCTTATTAACATGGGGTCTCTTCGTGTATTTCATTGAGGCTATATTTTCTTCCCTTTTTGAGATATCTTAGTAACCGTGATAGCATAACGAGCCACGGTTTACCAGCAACTACTATACGACTATAATTCTGATGTTAGATGTTTACAACAATATTATTATACGTGTAAACTATTTATTGAACTATTGTTATACCACTAATATATCTTTTGTTCTACGAACCATGCACTATTCTTCAATTCTTATGGAATTTCGTCCTCCTCAATCAACCAAATTAATTCCCTTTTTTTTTTGTGTGTTACCAGGAAACTCACGATTTGCATATACATTTGCGGGTAAGTACTGCAATCCAATGATTTCCCTATATTTTCCTCCACTTAATTTCTGTCCACTAATATATAACAAGCTAAGTGTGGTCAGTGTTTGGTGGAGATGAAGATATACACCCAGAAATTGTTTCGGCTCTGTTTTTGGCACCTTGGCTGATTCTGGGGGTGCTTGGGGACACATGGTCCGTTATTGCACTTATGAGAACGATCAATCTCGAGTCGAAGCTGGGAACCGGTGCTTGTTATGCGATTGCTCTTGCAGTTGAACTCGTCAGTCTTTTTTCATTCATACCTTGGTGTTTCCCACATGAGCTGCCTCGCCTGGGATCTGCTCGGAAAATCATCCTGGAGATGGTTGTTCTACAAGCTGCAATGCTTGCTAAGCATTTCCCTCAGCCTCATCAAGACCATTCTTTGGTGTATCAGTTATTGGTAGCACTGACGATATTGGTCTGCGTTCGAACAAAACACGGATTCGTTTTTATGGATGTCTATTTCGGAGATGTCTTCTGGGCGATCGTGGCGGAGAGTTTGATTTATTGGACACCGCTTTGGGGCTCGGTTCTCTTCTATCTGTGTTTTGTCGGCTACATATTCTGGACTTCCGGCGAGAATAATACAACCGGCGGTGACGGCCAATCGTCTGCTGATCAAGTACCTATTCCTAAAGCAATTGAAGAAAATCTGGCAACAGAACAAGTCTCTTCAAAACAGAAGGAGGAGGAGGATGTTCAACTAGTGCAACAAAAGGAATCCGAACAAATTACCGTAACGATAGTGACACCAAATAGTTAGGCTAGCGACAATTTAGATTATATAGAAAGATGATTGACATTATATTTATTTTTCATAAAATAATGTACTCTTTAGATATCTATTGATTTTATCTATACTTATTACTTACATATGCAAGGGTTAATAGCATTTTGTACCCCTATACTTTGGTAAATTAACAAATGTACCCCTCAACTATATTTTTGCATAAACATACCTTTCTAATATTAAATCGTAACAAGTTTACCCCTCCATCTAATTACCCGTTAAGTGACCATTAAATAGACTGAGAAATGACCCAATTGAACCTCATTTAATCCTAATTTCAATTTTAATTATTTTATTACTTATTTCTAAGAGAGAAATTAATTAGAAAAAACAAAACCCTAAACTAACTCTCCCCTGACGCCTGCTTCCTCCGCCGCCAAACCCCCATCCACCTCCCTTCTTTCCAATCCTCTTCCCCTTTCCAAACCCTACGCCTCAACCCCTCTTCCTCCCCTGTTTCCTTCCGCCATCTCACGAATTGACAATCTCTTGCTGTTTGTTCCTTCTGTCTTGCTCGGCGGTGACGACGGCGGCGGAATCAAACGATAACCTGCCTCCGGCGGCGGTGGGGGATGAGAGGACGACGGAAGGGTGGAGGTGCCCTCTGACGGGGACAATGCAGGGGACAAGAACATGGTAGAGGCGATGATGGTGCTGGCGGAGGCGTGGAGGTTGCTGGAGAGCTTGTCGAAGAACCTGGCGGTGGCGATCCAGGACGTGAGGATTTCGAGGTCGGTGGTTTCAAGGTTTTTGGAGCTGGAGAAGTTGGTATGATGCGGTGGCTGCTTCAGTTAGGTGCGTTCAAGGAGAGGTTGCTAGTAGATGATTTGTTATTGGCGGCGGAGGAGCAGAGGAAGCAGGCGGCGAGGAAGCAGGCGCCAGAGGAGATTTAGGATTTTGTTTTTCTAATTAATTGATCTCTTGGACATATATAATAAAACTAGCCTATTACCCGGCCCATTGGCCGGATTACTGTATGTTACCCACTTGTGGAATAGGAGAGAAAGCAAGTGAGAGTGAAGGGATTGGGATTCCACTTGATTAGGACCGACCCACTAATCCGATTCTTCCCGACCCGCCCCAACCTAAAGGGTCAGAAAGAGTCAATAAAAAAATACGAACGGAGAGGATTAGTCATATTCATATATCTTGACTCTTCAGAAGTGGGTCAAACAGGATCAAGGTTGGGTGAGGGAAATTTTTAGCGCTAAGCAGAGTTCTGGTTTGAATAACTTTACTTAGGCCTAGAAATTGGTGTTGATGTAGACTGCAGTATTTATTATACCATCATCAATCATCATGGAATTAGTCCTGGGCATCCCTCCCCGTTGTCGGTATGAATTCTAATGATGGATCCGTTTCTTGCACCAGCCTTATCAGCGAGTTGTCATCTCGAGCATGATTTGCCTATGTACAAATGATACAATTAGAGTATGAAACTGAATTCAAAGAAAAGGAAAAGAGATTTCTATCACATGCCAATAAATACACACATAATAGTTGAAGCTAAGTGAAAGTCATTACTCGCACATCAATTCTCAAAAATTACAGACTAAACAATGGCTAGAATGGCACTGAAACTACCAAGAATCATGGACGAAACAACTTGTCAAATTAAACAATCCTTATACTGAAACTACCTTCTAACTTGAAATAAGACATGATCACAGTGAATTGGTTGCAGCTCGTCCTTATCACTGCCTCCCAAGCTCAATTCAAACAGAATAGAGACCGTTATGTAAGATAACCATATCCTTACTGATCATAATTCCTTTCTTCACTCCATTTTTGTCAGAGAAAAGAGTTACCCCCTCTCCTGCATTTCCCTTTCCCCCTCTCTTCTCCCTCTTCTTCACAAACCGATCCCTAAACCAGCAACAACAACACAAAAATAGCCTTCGCCTCTGCCATCTCCATCTACTGAACGCGTTGGTGGCAAGACAAGACTGCAGAAGCAAAATTTTCTAAAATCAAACTAAATTTTTTGAAGGAGACTCAACCACGAAAAAATAGTAAAGCAACAATGCTAATAGTTCAGATGGTTGGTTTTGATGTTATACATTGCTTTTGTTCTGGTCTCCAGTATATCAACTGCAATAGAGATGTTTCCTCCAATCATCTTTAGTGCACGATTTAGAAGCAAGTCCTCCTGTTTGTGTCAAACGGAAACATTAATGGGTTCTTAACTCCCCTGTTAGTGTAAAAGCAGCAGCAGCAACAAAGAAGTTTGACAACACAGCAAGCACCCAGGCAAAATGATACAATGCAGTAGGTGATATGTGTCTCGAAGGTTTTGAGTTACTAAAGTTCATGTTAAAAATAAACATGAATTAAAATGAATTATTCTATTAAGCAAACATCCCCTCCAATCATACAAAGATCAGATATCCAATTCACAAACAATTAAGCCATAAAAAATCATCACACATCCACCACCTTTGATTGCCTAAATTTGGTTTTTCGCAAAAGTTATGGACTCTTAAGGGAAACGTTCATGGGTAGTCTGTTTCATAACTCTAGAGAGCACAGTAAGCAGCCACCAGCCAGACACAGTGCGGTAGGCGAATATGATTCTCAATTCACAATTTCTCACCACCGAAAGTAAGAACAGACCATAATAAGCGCAGCGTTCATGGGTGGTCTGTTTCATAGCACTACTACACAATTTGTTAAAAAAGAAAGAAAGGTATGTAGCACCACGGCGGACCAACTTTTACAGGCTAACAACGACAACATGCTGCGACCACCAGAACCGGTATCACAACTCATAGGGAAAATCAAAAGATTTACTCTCAAATTAAGCAGTTACAACATCGAGCAATTGTCAAGCACATACTCCATCACAAAAGTCACGGAACCTGATTCACAAAGCATTAAAACATTTGAGGACATTTCTGCAAAGGTACAACTTATATGTCTTTTTTCCAAGCCATTTCCATCAAAATGCTAATAAATTTGCAATGCATAAAACAAACGGGCCAAAACTTGAAATTCAGCCTGTTTGACGACCCATGCCAAATTCTAATTATTCTTTACTTTTAAACTTTCTATTTGAAAATAAAAAATAGTGAAAGAAAAGAGACGACTCTAATTCGCCATTTGCACATCACTTATTCGGGAATAAAACCATAGAAATTCAAAAGGAACTGAAAATGTTTAGGATCGTTATAATGTTTAAAATAACCAAATAGATCTTTATGTTTAATTTTTTACTAACAAATACCAAACGATTCCCTATAAAATACTCTATAATTTGAGCATTATGATATCAAATAATTATAAAATATATATTTGAAATGATAAAAATTGGACTAATTGTGTTGGTCGAGGTTGAACCATTGAATAACTTTAAAATACATTATATTTTAGCTACTAAGATATAAAATAATAGCATAATATATATTATGTCAGAGAAATTAGCTTATTTTAGAATGACAAACCAATGATGTTCATTTATTTTACTTGATGGCCAAATCACATGTAGGTCAGACACATTCAACTCTTTTATTTTATGGTTGGCGGTTAGCCCATTAGATATCATGCATTAGTTTATTGTTAAATGTTTTATTTTTAACAATAAAAAGGAGTATTATTTTTACATTTTCATATAGATTTTGTCACCACGGAGAAATAAAAGGGCTTAAAGAAAAAAATTGACACTCCTGGGCCCGTTTAAATTCACATGTGTACGGTAAGTTGGCCCGTTCCACAGAGGAAAGAGAAAAAAAAATTGACACTCCCTATTCTACCCTTCCTACAAACGCTCATGGAGCAGGGAATTTGAAATGGGGAAAGGGTTTTTTCCTCCCTGCTATTATATGTTTTTAATTTAAAAAGATACAACAAATGTGCTTAGTGTGATTGGTTATTATCCTTGCTTTTCTTTAAAATGGTCATGGTTCGAATCCCAGTACGTGTCTTTTTAATGAATAAAAAAAAGTAATTGTGAAGACCAAAATATCCTTCCTACTTTCACTCTCGTTGCAGGAAATTTGAAATGGGGCTCCCGTTTTTCCCTTCGGCGTATTATATTATGTGTAGATATAAAATAGTTAAAACTGAAACCATGACTAAATGAGGGGCAATTGGGTAATTACTCGGTCTATTTAACGATCACTTAATGGATAATTAGATGGAGGGGTAAATTTGTTACAATTTAATATTAGAAGGGTATGTTCGTGCACAAATTTAGTAGAGGGTACGTTTATTAATATATCAAAGTAGAGGGGTACGAAATGCTATTAGCCCTATATGCAATGACGGAGCCACTTGGCAAGCCAAGGGAGGTCCTCTGCAGCACTTTGGCTCCAAAATGTAGTAGTAACCCATAAATATATAGTAATAACATTTTTACACAATTGTGGGTTGAACACAAGTTCTTCCTATTATTGTAAATAATTTTACAGAAAATAATATTTTGTGATCTCTACTTAAAACTCAAAACTTAGTGGTATCTATTGCTACGCGCTGTTGTCATATCAAGTGTTGAAAAAGCCGTTAATGCAGTGAACAACATGACACTTCAAAATCATATAAGTGATGAAATTATTAATCATTTATCGGTGTAATTTGAAAATGACATTCACTCATAATTTGTAAGATGAGCCTACTTTAGAATGTTTTTAGAATATGAAACCACCTTCTAAAACTTCACGTAGACCTATCTTGAATGAATTTCTGATTAAGCCACTGTATATATGAATGGGCTAGGTGGCATGCGGTTTGGGTAGCTGTAGTGTTATTTTACTGGATGGCTAAACGTCGCCCTAGTTTTACTATCATCACCCTAATTTTAAAGTTAAAATTACTAAATTATCCTTTATTATTCAAATCAAATAAGTAAACAACCCAATAACTACGCTCGACACTGTATGACTAAAGCCCTAAATCACTACTTGATTTTTCCTTCTTTATTCCTCTTCCATCAATGGAGTTCAGACGGCGAGAATTAACTGGCGGAGGAGACGAGAAGATTCATAGCAAAGGAGGAGAGTTACTCCGGTTCGGTACCTGAAGCCCAAGACATGAAGCCGGAGGCCGATCGGGAGAAGTTAGGTTGAGAGCAAAGATCGAAACTCCGGAATTCAACCTGATCTCGCTTTGATTGGTGGATGCTGATGTTTGGCGAAGGAATTCAGTAGGGTTTTGATGAGGAAGCATAGGGCGAGGTAGGAGGCGGAGATGAATATGCTGAGGATGGAGAAATAGGCGACTTATGTTTTGGGGACTGGAAATGGGACAAGAGTATGCAGAGATACATGAAAAATTAGTCTCCATACAAGCCAATCAAAAGATCACTGCCTGCTGGAAAGCTCTCAGTCTGAAACGGGACTCCATCATTTGGTATTTGTTCTGAAACGGGAAACGGAGAGGTGAGAGAGAAGACTTGCAACGTCAAACTGGCGGATGAGTTTTGTTTGTTAAAATAATTTATTTTTTAACAATAAATAAAAAAAGATAAAGTTGTAATTTTCAAAGTTAGGGCGATTATAATTAGGGCGATAATTAGCAATCCTTAAGTCCATGGACTTTTGTAATCTTATTGTAGTGGATTAGATCTATGCTCGTGGGCTGGATTTGTATTTGGAGGCTCTGTTCTGTTGTGGTTCTGGTTTGTAAGGGTGGAAGGCGGTGCGGTTGTGGTTAACCGCACCGTATTTTGTGGTTAACCACAACCATAAAACACTGATAACATTAACCACTGCGGTGCAGTGCGGTTTAATTGCGGTTAACCATAAAAATTCATTTTTGAATATACTAAACAAAACCATTGTTGCCTTCTATTAATCCGTTCATCTTTTTAACCGGAATATACAAAAGAAAAGTCATGATTAAATTATAATATTTTTTCATAAACTAGTTCCAAAAGAAAGTTAGTAACATTATTAGCTGCATTCTATTCTATCTTATTTACTTTGAGTACTTGAAATTTTTATAAATTAAAATAATAAAATAATTTATAGACATGAGTGAGAACGAGGATGGGCTCATGGGCATACATGCTCATTTTTCTTTGAACATGGCCTGTGAGAATTGCTGGGCTTGGTAAGTTGTGAATTAAATGTTTATGAGATAGTGTGGTTATTTGTGGTTTTTGCGGTTTAACCGCTGAACCACTAACCACAAAAATCATCACTTTGCTAACCACAACTAAACCACTAACCATAAATTGCGGTTAGTGGTTAACCAAATCATGTGCGGTTCGGTGTGGTTTGCGGATTAACCGCAAACCACAAACCAAACTTCCACCCCTAATGGTAAGTGGAGAAATTAATTTCTTACTAATTACTCTATCTAAAGACATTTACAAATATTACATGTAATTTTACCTATATTTATAACTACTACCACTAACGTGGCTCCGACACTGCATGTTATGTTTCTTAATAAAAAGTATAATTTAATTATTTATATTGAAAAAAATACAATCTCTATAATTTTTTTGTCTAATGGTATAGTCTACAATTACAAACCATTCATACAATGGTTGTGATAAATTTATCCAACTAATGATCCTTATAGCTAAATGATTTAGATATACATAATGTTTTTAGTAAGATGAATGGAAACTACATAGGTAAAGAATTCCCAACATCTAGCAACAGTTGGCTCTTGCTACTGGATCTGACAATCGGGCCGGTTGGGTAATTTCGGGTCAATATTGACCTAGTTCATCAACTTTTGGGTTGCGTTACAGGTCGTTTCGGGTTATGAGCTCCAGGACTGTTAATGAGTCGAGCTATTCACGAACGACTCGATCTCCAATTCCAGAAAAGCTCGTTCGATTCAATAAAAGCTCTAGCCTTGTTCAGCTCGCGAGGCTCGTGAACTAGCTCGATTAGGTGACTTGTTGAGTTCGACTCATGAACTACCTCAATTTGAGCGCATGAGATGTCTCAACAGTTTAACTAGCGAGCCAACTTTGTTGCAACTTATGAGAAAATCAATCTATATCTCATGGGTTGGTTTGTTAATGATGCATATATTTATTAAATTGTATATTTCACCTCATGTGATGTTTAATAATTTAAGTATGTGAGCAAATATGTCTCATATATGACATGAAGATCAATTAATCACATGTATCATATGTGACATATAAGTATTAGGGTATTTAATTCATAAATTATCTTAGGGTTGAGCTCGAGCCAAAATTTTGATCTTAATGATGAGCCAAGATTCAATAATTGAGCTGACTCGTATTTAGCCCGACTCAACTCGTTCTAAACGAGTCGAGCTCGAGTTCGGCTTATTTATAAATGAACCAAATCTGAAAAAGCAAAGCTCGGTTCGGCTCGGCTCATTAACATCCTTATTGAGCTCTCTCATAAACAATATCAAACATGCTTCATATGTTGTTAAAGAACACAAATATTTACATATGCATGACAACAGTTTACCTAAAGGCTAAAACATGTCAATTAACATATTCTCAAATCTTTTCATGCTAATGAAATGAAATATAATTGCACAAATAACAAATTGTCAGAAAACAATCACAAGACAAATACTACTACAAGAAACACATGATATTTGATTATCCTTAATTCCAAGCATGTCTTTCAAATCATTGTGAATTTTTATAAATATCTCACCAATTTATAAGTGATTTTATCATTCTTGGAGTGACATATGAAATGGAACGAGTCTAACGGGTCAACCCGCTAACCCACTCAACCGACCCAAAAATCACGAGTTAATTGGGTTCGGGTCATTCGCATATCGACTTATGAAGCTTTCTATTTTTTGGACGGATCAGATTGGGTCAACGGATCGAATCATAATTAAAATTTATGTAAAATAAATAATTATAATTTGACTGTTTACCCATACATAAACATCCCTATGTATTAACACTAAGCCACTAACTTCTATAAATATTTGGAGCACCATAAATAAACTAATTAAAACAGATTAAAAATAGCATATAATTGAAACTTTGAGACCATGATTCTGCTTGATATTCTTTTCATGGAACAATGGCAAAAAAAAGTACAAAGAAAACAAAGTGAAGAGAAGTAACGGCAACTGGCAATAAAAAAATAAAGAACAAAAAACTAAAGAGAACCGGCAATCACCTGTTATTTATGGTAGGGCTGGCTATTTGGACCGGGACCGGATGAAAAATCGGAAACCGGACCGTATAACCCGGACCGAGACCGGACCGGGACCGGATAGTAAACAATCCAATCCAATCTTTGGGCTTAGATTTGAGGTAAAAAACCGGATAAAGACCGGATAAGAGAGCTCAACACCAAAAACTTAAGGGTAATTTGCATAACATTTGCACTTAGTACAAAACTTAACCAACTCCTCACCCTTTTAGGCCTTAGGCCACTCAAATTCCCACAATCTCAATATAAAATCAAGACCGAATTGGGACCGGACCGGGTCAAGACCGGACCGGATCAAGACCGGACTGTATCCAATCCAATCTTCGGTCCTTATATTTTCAAAAAAACCGGACTGGACCGGATCAATTTGGGCCAATTTAACCGGACCGGACCGTATAGCCACCCCTAATTTATGGACAGCAGCAAGCAAGGGTACGGTATAGTAGAATTCTTGCTTCAATGAAATCAATATGTATTGTGGTTTAGTTAGCCACCAATACTTGTTTCGGATTCACTAATCCTTTTTCTTCTCCGAAACCAACTCTCCTCCTATTCATATACACACACGCACGCACGCGTTGGTATGATGTGATGAGAACTACTTCTCCTTGCTCTTTTTCTAACTTCTGATCGACATGGCTTCTTCTTCCTCCATTCGACAAACCGATAACACGGTTCCGCTTTCCCCTGCAAACAATAAACATGGTAAGTTTGAGTTTCATGTTTGCCTTCCTCGCGTACCCAATAGAGTTCTCTTTGTCTGTTGAATCGAACTTAGTTTTTATTTTCTTTTTCTTTTTGAAATATCTTGGTAATGTGGTTGAGCTAGCAACTCTACGTTATATCAGCAGTTAACATACGAAGCTAGCGATCATAACGTATTTTCTTGGTAACTTGAGTTCCCGTTGTGTGTTTCATTGAGGAGGGCAGGCTAGGTTTTCATCCGTTCTTGAAATATCTCCTTAATGTGGTTGAACTACCCCACAACATGATACCAACAATTACTATACATATGACTCTAAACTAGTGATCATATGATGAATAGTTTCCCACTGCTCGAGGATTTTGCTGGTAACTCACAAGCGAGAGAACGACGTAGAGTGTCAAATGACTTTTAGGTTTATTATTTGATTGATAAATCGGACTAATGCCGTGATTACAATATATAAGTGACTAAACCTAATACGTAACCCTAGCTAACCCCGAACCCTACTACTACTCTAGCCAACCCGGCCGCAACTAGAACAAGACTCCTAATCGGCTATTAACCACAAAGCCCGCACACTTATAACCCAAAACAAATAACCCAACTTCATAGGTAACCCATACTAACTACTAATATGCTAGACCCACTAAACCCCAACCCATACAACGTAACCCGACGACTAACCCAACACATTTGGTCTCATCATCATAATAGTGTCTTTTCTTATTAACATGGGGTCTCTTCGTGTATTTCATTGAGGCTATATTTTCTTCCCTTTCTGAGATATCTTAGTAACCGTGATAGCATAACGAGCCACGGTTTACCAGCAACTACTATACGACTATAATTCTGATGTTAGATGTTTACAACAATATTATACGTGTAAACTATTTATTGAACTATTGTTATACCACTATATATCATTTGTTCTACGAACCATGCAGCATTCTTCAATTCTTACGGAATTTCGTCCTCCTTAATGAGCCAATATATATATATTTTTTTTATACCAGGAAACTCACGATTTGCATATACGTTTGCGGGTAAGTACTGCAATCCAATGATTTCCCTATATTTCCCTCCACTTTTCGTTGCTTTCTACATGCCTCTACTTAATCCCTGTTCACTAATACATAACAAGTGTGTTCAGTGTTTGGTGGAGATGAAGATATACACCCAGAAATTGTTTCGGCTCTGTTTTTGGCACCTTGGCTGATTCTGGGGGTGCTTGGGGACACATGGTCCGTTATTGCACTTATGAGAACGATCAATCTCGAGTCGAAGCTGGGAACCGGTGCTTGTTATGCGATTGCTCTTGCAGTTAGCCTAGTCAGTATTTTTTCATTCATACCTTGGTGTTTCCCACATGAGCTGCCTCGCCTGGGATCTGCTCGGAAAATCATCCTGGAGATGCTTGTTCTACAAGCTGCAATGCTTGCTAAGCATTTCCCTCAGCCTCATCAAGACCATTCTTTGGTGTATCAGCTATTGGTAGCACTGACGATATTGGTCTGCGTTCGAACAAAACACGGATTCGTTTTCATGGATGTCTATTTGAGAGATGTCTTCTGGGCGATCGTGGCGGAGAGTTTGATTTATTGGACACCACTTTGGGGCTCGGTTCTCTTCTATCTGTGTTTTGTCGGCTACATATTCTGGAATTCCGGCGAGAATAATACAACCGGCGGTGACGGTCAATCGTCTGCTGATCAACTACCTATTCCTAAAAAAATGGAAGAAAATCTGGCAATAGAACAAGTCTCGTCAAAACAGAAGAAGGAGGAGGATGTTCAACTAGTGCAACAAAAGGAATCCGAACAAATTACCGTAACGATAGTGACACCAGACAGTTAGGCTAGCGACAATTTAGATTATATAGAAAGATGATTGACATTATATTTATTTTTCATAAAATAATGTACTCTTTAGATATCTATTGATTTTATTTATACTTATTACTTATATATGCAGTGGCGGAGCCACTTGACGAGCCAAGGGAGGTCATCTGCAACACTTTGGCTCCAAAATGTAGTAGTAACCCATAAATATAGTAATAAATTTTTTTACGTAATTATAGATTGAACACAAGTTCTTCCTATTATTGTAAATAATTTTACAAAAATAATAATATTTTGTGATCTCTACTTAAAACTCAAAACTTAGTGGTGTGTATTGCTACGAGCTGTTGTCATATCAAGTGTTGAAAAGCCCTTAATGTAAACAACGTGACACTTCAAAATCATAGGAGTGATGAAATTATTAATCATTTATCGGTGTACTCTGAAAATGACATTCCCTCATAATTTGTAGGCCAAATACACTTGTATAGCCAAAACTTTGACGGTTTCGCCAAATATAGCCACTTTTGAGGAAATACCAAAAATAGCCACTTCCGTCCAATTCTTTGACGGTGTGAGTTAGCGTGCTGACTGGACTAACAGATCGTCCTATTTGGCAATTTTTGTCTTGTACGTATTTCCCACGTGGATTTAATTAAAAAAATAAAAAATTAAAGAAAATTGAAAAACACAATTTTCCTTTTCCTCACCTACCCACCCACAAATTATCTCCCTCCGCCACAAATTCATCTACCTCCACCGCTACCACAGCTTCGTGTTCCCATTCTTCTTGCTCCGGTTGACCCTGCCAACAACAGGAGGAGGCGACTCCGTTTTGAGACAAGCCGGAACCCTCCTTTACTCGACTCGAAGTGTTAATTCGTTCACCCACCATCGCCGACCCTCTATTTCTCATCCTCGGCGCCACAACAATCCTTCTCCTCTCCACGACCCCCCGCAACCATTTCAATCCGTAAAACCTCAATCTATCTCCCGATTTCCCTCCATCTTCCCCTGACGCAGCTGCTCACCGTCGATTGTTGGCGGTAGCTTTGAAAACCGCCCAGATCTGGAAATTATCGCCCAAGGAGTTGAGAGTCGTACCGTTGGAGGAGTCTGGATTCTTATTTGATTGCGAGGTGTTTGGATGAGATGCGAGGACTGCAATTGAAGATGCGAGGTGCTGCAATAAGAGGTTTATGGCTCCGAATTCCACCGAGAGATGTTTCGCTGGATCAATCTCGGACCTTAAATTCACAACCCCTACAGAATCGCAAAGGAAATGAGGAGGAAGAAGAAAGGTGGGGTGGAGTGGAGACTTGGAGATGGAAAATTGAGGTCGACGGTGAGGGGAAGAATGGATGACAGTGAGGGGAAGCGTGGCAGTTCTTTGGTTTTTTTTTGTTTATAAATGATTTTTTTGTTAATAAATTAATTAAATATTTTTAAATAAAATCTAACGTGTCATGTATATATGACAAGTGTTGGTGAGTTGTCTATGATGTGTTAGGTGAGTTGGCAGCCAAATCATCATTTCGTTAATTTGACTAACGGTGTCACTGACATCGTCAAACTATGTAACGGAAATGGCTATTATTGTCATCGAACTTTCAAATTTCTGACTATTATTGGTATTTCCCCAAAAGTGGCTATATTTGGCAAAATCGTCAAAGTTTTGGCTATACAAGTGTATTTGGCCTAATTTGTAAGATGAGCGTACTTTAGAATATTTTTAGAATATGAAACCACCTCCTAAAACTTCACGTAGGACCTACCTTAAATGAATTTTTGGGCTTCTCGCTACGCCACTGTATATATGAATGAGCAAGGAAGATTATTATGATTCTTGCATGCACATTTTCTATTGATAATACCTACATTTATTATTTATTTTTATGCGTGTAGTCAATTGATTACGGAGTTCTATTGCTTTTTCATCATTCAAAAAATGGAGCTATCCACTTAATTTCCGTCAGGGGTAATTTGGTCCATTAAGTCCCTCATTCCACTTCCCACGTACAACTTCAGCTCCAAAACTTGGCGGTTCCAGCCCTCAAGTTGATTAGGCCCACAGATAAAGCCCTGTTGACTTTCATGGGAAAGGGATTAGGCCCGATATCTAGACATAATATAATACGCCGAAGGGAAAAACGGGAGCCCCATTTCAAATTTCTACTGGGATTCGAACCATGACCATTTTAAAGAAAAGCAAGGATCATAACCAATCACACTAAGTACATTTGTTGTATCTTTTTAAATTAAATATATATAATAGCTTGGAGGAAAAAACTCTTCCCCAATTTCAAATTCCCTGCTCCAGGAGCGTTTGTAGGAAGGGGAGAATAGGAAGTGTCCATTTTTTTCTCTTTCCTCTGTGGAACGAGCCAACTTACCGTACACATGCAGATTTGAACGGGTCCAGGAGTGTCAATTTTTTTCTTTAAGCCCTTTTATTTCTCCGTGGTGATAAAATATATATGAAAAGGCAAAAATAATACTTCTTTTTATTGCTATTAAATAAAAAATTTAACAATAAACTAATGCATGGTATCTAATGGGCTAACTGCTAACCGTAAAATAAAAGAGTTGAATGAGTCTGACCTACACGGGATTTGGCAATTAAGTAAAACAAATAAACATCATTGGTTTGACATTCTAAAACAAGCTATTTTCTCTGGCATAATATATATTATGCTATTATTTTATATCTTAGTGGCTAAAATATAATGTATTTTAAAGTTATTCAATGGTTCAACCTCGACCAACCCAATTAGTCCAATTTTTATCATTTCAAATATATATTATATAATTATTTGATATCATAATGATCAAATTATAGTGTATTTTATGGGGAATCGTTTGATATTTGTTAGTAAAAAACTAAACAGAAAGATCTATTTGGTTATTTTAAACATTAAAATGATCCTAAACAGTTTCAGTTTCTTTTGAATTTCTATGGTTTTATTCCCGAATAAGTGATGTGCAAATGGCGAATTGCAGTCATCTCTTTTCTTTCACTATTTTTTATTTTCAAATAGAAAGTTTAAAAGTAAAGAATAATTAGAATTTGGCATGGGTCGGTCAAACAGGCTGAATTTCAAGTTTTGGCCCGTTTTGATCAAGTCTAATTTATAATCACATGGTTCTTGATACCCGATAAAAATCTCAATCCAAACCAATTTGGCAGGTGAGTCCGTGTTTACCGACATTTTCTAGGGATACGACAACGGCGGTTCCTATCCCAAATCGTGTTGTTCGTTCTTGATTTCCTTAGATTTTATCATGGCCTGACAAAAACCAGAAAGCACAATGACGAACAGATGAAAGTTTTATAAATCAAATTAATCGGCCAACGGGCCGAGTAAAAGCTAGCAGATGCTCATTTCCCGAAAACCGACGGGATAGACGATTTTTTATTCGATTTTCTGGAATTCGGTTTCTATAAAACTACTCCACCTCATCATATTACCAGAAACAATATTGTTTCACAAGGTAACATGTCTTGATTTTGGTTCATAAGGCCGATTTTTTATTCGGTGCATCATTCATGTCTCTTTCCTTCTAAAATTCACTATTTTTATCAAGTGTTTCCAAAAAAAAACTATACAACAATAAGCTATACACCCCATTATATTATCAAATTTCATACCTCACCTTCCTCGGGCCAACTGCCCGGGGCCCACACTAGTTCTAATTTTAAGCGTGGAAAGGCCTTACGATAACAATGTAGCAATCGATTAGGGTGTCATTTTAATAGTGTCACTCAATAACAATGCGCCTACGGTAAATATTATGACGAATTGTCTTATCCGTTTTTAATAGAGCTGTTAACGTTAAGAAATGAAATGGATTGGTGCTTAACTCGGGGTGTCTCTTATGTTTGTTTTTGTGGTGATTCTCAACTGGAGATCCGCCGAGCTTTGGACAATGATGTTCAACATGATCGTGGTGGCGCGATTCTTGAGGAAATTCGATTGATGAAGACCTCTTTCTCGTTTAGTCGTTTTGTTTTCTCTTCTCGTAGAACTAACAAGGCTGCCCATTGCGTGGCGAAAATAACTCTTGCATCGGTAAATCAGCACTTGGCTGATTAACGCTTTTTATTTTTCAATATGCAATTCCCTATCTATTACTATCTACCTAATAAAAAAAGCAATGCAACAATCAATTAGGGTGTCATTTTAAAACTTAATAGTGCCACTCTGTATATTTTGCAACTGTCCACTCTACTCTACTTTTTTGGATACGTAAATAACGGTAACAATTAAGCTAAGATAATTGATTTGAATCACAGTCCCAAAGGTCAAACCCATTAGCGAATGCCGAATAGTGTTCAATTGCTTTTCGGTACAAATTTGGAACCTGATATTTTTTGTAATCATTCGGGACATTAATTAAATAAACAAAATCAACATTGGTTAAAGCAGTTTGTTATATGTCTTCTTCAAGTCAATTTTCAGCACCACTCCTCTTTTTCATTTTTTCTTCCTGAGCGAGTGTAGGACTTCTTGAAGAACAATGATATTGTCTGCTGTTTGTCTGCCCGGGATGAAACTGCTCTGCCTGATATTTTGATTAACCTGATGTTTTTTTCTCCATTCGATTCCTCCATAACTCGAGGGAAAGTCAGAATCAACAATATACAAGGATCCAAACTAGACCCTATCTATTACGAAACCATGAAGCAAAGTCGAACCCCTTCAACAAGCGGGGCGACATAAACAGAGCGCGACGAGCCACAAAATGAGCTTCTCTATTACAATTATGACCAATGAACGTCAAAAAATTATATTGTAAAGAGTCCACTAATGTACCAATCTCTTGAAGAATACTGCCAATCTTCCCATCGTCAAAATGGCGCTGAACACAATTGTCTATAATGAGCTTGGCATCCCCACCGAAAGAAATCAAAGAGAGGCGCCTCCGGACACAATCCAAGATACAATCCCGCAGAGCTAAAGCTTCCAAGATATAAGGATCTTGTATGCCAACATAGCTAGTAGCAGAAGCTGCCAAGACTAAACCATCAACATCCATAATAACAAAAGCGGCAGTAGCTGGATGGCCCAATCGGGTAGCACCATCAAATGTGGCCCTGAATCGATGATGGGAGGTGTGAAAATGTGGAACTAATCATGGCTGGGTATCAAGAGTTTGGGTATTGGAAGAAGGAAGCAATACAGCATTTTCAGCCTCGGCCACTTGATGCCTCCATTGCGCAGCTAGAGTCGTAACCAGAATCTGTTTCCGATCAAAGAAAACCGTGCAGCGATTCTTCCATATTCTCCATAGAGAACACGTAATTTGCAGAATGAGATAATCATTATCTTTCACCATTGCAGAAAATAAAGTGAAACGGAAGAAACCTGCAAAAGACTGAAGATGCCAATTGTTAAGTAGCCCTTGAAATCCAGTAATGCGCCATAATTTTTTCGCCAGAGGGCATTTGAAGAAAATATGCTTTAAGATTTCCTCATCGCGACCACAGACCGGGAAAATTGGAATTAAATCCATTCCCCTCATGACCAAGGCTTCTCGAGTTGGGAGAATTCGAGGAAGAGATTGCCAAATGAAGAACACTAACTTTGGCTAAACTTTTCTAGTCCACCACCATGTTTACGAGGAGGATGCCGAACCTGTTGAAGCACAATATGATAAGTTGACTTAACAGAAAATATACCCGACGCTTCAAAATGTCAGATTAGCTTGTCCCGAACCGACTGTTTTGCCAGAGGAATCTGGAAATCTTTTCGACGTCAGACTCCGAAAAGAAAAGTTGAAGTGCGGTGTGATTCCAAGAACGACCCCTGGATCAATCAATGCAGCAACATAAGGATTAAAAGCTGTTGCCGCTGGCCAAACATGAGGAATTCGCGGAGTAGAATCCGACATCCATGGATCATGAAAAGCTCGAATTGATCGTCCATCCCCCACCTGCCAACGAACTCCATACTCCAACAAATCCCTACCAAACAGAACACTACGTCATCCCCAAGAGGGATTAGATCCTGAAGAGGCGAAGAGAAGAGAGGAATCATCCTCAAAATATCACCCCTTCCATATTCTTGCTAATAAGGAAGTTGGTTCCGAGAGCACCTGCCAAGCAACTTTAGTCAATAAAGCTTGGTTGAAATATCCAAACTCCCGAAAGCCGAGACCTCCTTCAAACTTGCTCAAGCATAAAGATTTCCAAGCCCACAAATGAATCCTAAGATGTTCAGACGTTGCCCCCAACCAAAGCCTTGCCATATGGACATTCAACCTCCGAATTAACTCAGAAGGAAGACAAAAACAAGACATGACGTAGACAGGGAGGGCCGCTGCAACCGATTTCAAGAGGACTTCCTTAGAGGTAGGGGACAAACAACATTGTTTCCAACCCTGCTAAACCATGAGAAGATTTTCTTCAACAAACCGGAAAGTGTTCGTCTTAGAATGACCAATCCACGAACGGTAGACCAAGGTAACGATCTTGAAGCCCAATGGATCCGACACCTAAACGAGTACTCAAATCCTCTTGTTCCACTTGAGTCAAATTCGGGCTGAAATAAGTTGTTGATTTCTGAAGATTAACTTTTTGACCACTCATGCTTTCGTAATCATGAAGTAAACGCAACAAATTATTACCATTTCGGACCAAAGCCCTCAAGAACAAGTAGGAGTCGTCTGCAAATATGAGACGAGAACCTAAAGGGAACCTATGATTCAAGCGAACCCCATGAAGCTCCCTTGATAAGATGGCTTTCCGAATAAGAGCAGTGAATCCTTCAGAACACAATGCGAACAAAAGAGGAGACAAAGGGCTGCCTTGTCTAAGCCCACGAGAAGATGCAAAATACCCAGAAGGTTGGCCATTAACCATGACTGAGAATGTTGGGTTGTAACACATTGTTGCACTAAGTGAATCCAAGTGGTGGAGAAACCCACCTTTCGATGAAGCGCAAATAAAAAAGACCATTCAATTCGAATGTACGCTTTCTCCATGTCCAGCTTCAAAACCATGAATTTCACTTGACCAAGGCGCTTATTCTTAACAAAATAAAACACCTCGTGTGCCACCAGAACATTGTCCACAATTTGTCGATCTCTAAAAAAACCATTATGTTATGGAGAAATAAGATTAGGTAGAATTGCACCTAACCGAGTGGCCAAATTTTTTGTAATAACTTTGTACAAAAAATGACACAGATTAAATGGTCGTAGTTGGGAAACACGTTCAAACACATCAACTTTGGGGATTAGAGTGAGCCACGTATGATTCATGTTCCGACGAAGCTTACCAGATGTAAAGAATGATGTAATAGCCTTGATGACGCTATTCCCAACGATTGACCAAAAAGTTCTGAAGAAGCTGCCCGTAAACCCATCTGACCCAGGCGTCTTTAATTCCCCATATAAAAAACAATGTCCTTAATTTCAGTAGGAGAACCATGAGCCATAAGAAGTTGATTCATATCATGAGAGACCAAATGATTAATAAGAAGTGAGGAAAGAAAGGTCTCAACACGAGCAACATAGTTTGGATCCGGATTTCCAGTACAGAACATGTCTCTATAGAAATCAATTACCACTTCTAGCTTCTCATCTTCTTCCGTAACCCAACGACAAGAAGAGGTAAACAACCCTTTCAATCGATTACGTCGGTGTCGAGCCCGACTGATGACATGAAAATATTTTGCGTTTTTATCACCAACTTGTAACCATCAGACTCTGGACTTTTGTTTCCAGTACCTTTCTTCCGCAACCTAAGCACGAGATAACTCTGCTTCCACCCTTGCTAGCTTCGACCAGTCGACATGATAAGAATTACGAACACGAGATGCTAAATGCCCGAGGTCTTTAATCTGGCGTGCGGAATTAGTAGTGCCAAGTAGGGGTGATTAGTGGGTGGTTTTATGCAGATTTGGGTAGGTTTGGAACCACCCACAATGTGGTGGGTGAAGGAGAAAATGACCTACACCCACCCAAGCATTACATGTGGGTGGGTTGGGTTGGGTGATTGCGGATGATGGGTGGTTCGGTGGATTCGGTGAGTTCACAAAATATATTCCATATGATCACATAATTTCAGTATTTTAAAATTAAAATGAAAGAAATTTTAAACTAAATAAGTCATAATCCATAATCAGATGGATAACTTATTTTACAATATTAGTATTGGTAATTATCCACAAATTACAAAATAATCAACTGATAAACATGGTCTAAGTCTGATAATAAGCAAGGTTCGAGAAGGCAATAGGCATAAGACAAATGTTTTGGCCTTGCCTAGTGCCTCATTTGCCTAGGCTTTGTGAGCTAAATACTTTTCAACCTATAGTCGCAAGTTACAATGCCAAATTGATGGAAGGAATGAAGGACAAATCAATGGTAGTTTGAAATGGTGTCATTTTGGGGAAGACAACTGTCTTTTTTTGCCATTTGTCTATTAGTTATGCTTAAGCGTACCTCCAATTTCCTTAGTACACCTTACAACACAATCATTAGATCGAAATTGAGAGAAATTTTTGTGATTTGTAGGGTTTCACTTTCGATAAAACTATATGTCAGAGCTTTGATGGTTTGGGGGGTAAGAACTAAGAAGTTGGGTGGCTCGTGAGTCAACCACAGTTCACCCGCACCCACCCAATCTTTTGCGGGTTGTCCATTTTACAACCCACACCCACCCATAAAAACCACCCACATGATAATGAGTGGGTCAATTGTGGGTGGATTTGGGGGTTCAACCACCCAATGCTCACTCCTAGTTTTGCCCAAGAGAAAGCTTTTCTCTTTTTATCCAGCCAGTCATTAACATCATTGTTGGGCCTAATGACAAAGCCCAACAAAATTGCTTACTGAACATGGTTAAAGAAAATATATGTCGAATTTTTTGAGAGAGATAACAATAAGGGTGCGCCTACGGTGCCTTGCAAATCAGCATAACTTGCACTTTTTGGTCGACCTAAGTTAGGATTAGGTCGACCTAATCTGTTGTTTCAGTGTAAAAATAGTTTCATGGTGCCTACTTTGGAGATTCATATCTTACAATTGGATCAATGGAAATTGGAGATTAATGGCTTGTTTTGAATCTGGAGTGTCCCACTACACATTGAAGTGCTTGGAAGCTCGATAGGAAGTCCAGAAGACTATTTTTGAACATGATCAAAAGGCTATGCAAAAACTAGGAAACTGTTTGAAAATGGCAAGAGCCTGGGAACGTGTTTATGAAGTCTACTTTCGACCTCAATTCGAGAAGCATGGATGAGAGTCGAGTCCAGGCGCCTCTACCACATGAAAGTAGGTATGTTTGTCTACAAAGACAAGGCATTGGATGAAAGATTGAATATCTGGAAGGCTTCAAACAAAAGGCTTGAAGTTGCCATGAAGTAAGCTGCCATGAAAGATATTCAATCTTTCATCCAATGCTTTGTAGAAAAACATACCTAATGTCATGTGGTAGAGGCCCATGGACATTTTTTAAAATTTTTAGTAACAATTTTTTCTATGGGCACCTATTAAAAATTAAGTTTCAATAGGATAAACATATTGTTTGATTGTTCGTAAAATTTTAGTTAGATTCGAAAGACAACTCTAAATGGTTAAATTATTATGATCAAATCATTCATGAATATGTTATGTGATGAATGATCAGTATATATAAATGCTTATTGAAGTTATGAGTTCTTGACAGTTTTAGTTGAGACGAAGTTGGATAATAATTTCTCAAATACTCAAAATTTTAAATATTTATGGACCCATTTCAATGTCCTCTAAAGTAAACTATTTATAACATGTATGGTCAACCTTTATCTCCTTACAACTGCATAAGCAAAACTGATGGATCTTCCAAATTGCAAGTATCGATACAATGCATCTTATTTTGATAGGAAAGGTTTTAAGTTTTAACCCTTACAAATTTTCCGACCAACAGGCCGGGTGTAAGCTAGTAGTAGAAGGGAAGAGGAAGATGGAGAAGGATAGACTTGACTCTAAAGCGAGAAAAAAAAAACTCAACCATTTTCTTTTTGAAAAATTGTTCTTTAATGGAGTGGGAATTTATGAATGATAAAGACAAATTTATCAAATTATACGCAAACCACAACTGTCTAGCCATAACTATTAGCTTTGTGACAATAATAGCCACTTTTAGAAAAATACACAAATTAGCCAAATTTTGGATGATAGGTTGACAAATCTAGCCATTTCCGTTTCAAACATTAACGGTGTTAGAATCGACGCATACGTTAACGACAACTCAACACAACTTGCCACGTGGACGCCATGTCCTATTTTTTCAATACATTTGTATAACCAATACTGTGATACTAATAACTAATATAGCCATTTTTTCAAAACTATAAATCCCACCTCTTCAAATCCCTCCATTACTCTCCAAATCCCATCGCCCTCGTGACCCAATTTCAAAAACCGTGGACAGCGAATGTTAAGGTTCGTGCGGCGGCTACAGATCCCCCTTCAGTTTCGTATGTATATGCCAGCCTCGAATGTTAATGTTAATGGGAAGCTTGACATACTCTGTGTAACTCCTCCGCTGGGTATCCCAATTTCGATTGCTTATTTTTTTTTTTGTATTTGATTAAGTTTGTTCACGCGTTACTTCTTTCTTATATTTATTTGTGAATGATTTAGCTTAAGAGGCATTGAGATTTGGAGTAGGAAGGAGGAATTTTCAGTGGTGAGACTTTTATTTTTGAAAAATGGCTATATTAGTCATTAGTATCAAAGTTTTGGATATACTAATATATCGACAAAATATGACGTGGCGTCCACGTGGCAAGACATGTCGAGCGGTCGCTGACGTATGTGTCGATTCTAATGTCGTTGAAGTTTTTAACGAAAATGGCTAGATTTTTCAAACTACCATCCAAAATCTGGCTATTTTGTGTATTTCTCCAAAAGTGGCTATTATTGCCACAAAGTCGATCGTTATAGCTACGCATGTGAATTTTGCCAAAATTCTATGAGCGTGAATAATTTATCACGTCAAAGTCAACTTGGCTTATTGACTTTTTTCTTCACTATACACTATCATGAATCAAGTTGAAATCGCATTGCACGAAAAAACCTGAAATTTTTTATTCATGTTTTTATTATCATATTGTATTTACAATTTTTTATAATAATATTTTAAAAGATTTGATTACTCTTTTTTTTTTTGTCATAGATAGGCTGAAAAATAGATAGGAGATTACAAGTTGTTGAAAAGTAAATAGTGGTAGTCAACCAAATGTTGAGCTACCGATGCAAGGGCCATTTTTGCCACGCAATGGGCAGCCCTGTTAGTACTACGAGGAGCATAAACAAAGGAAACAGAAGAAAACGATGCCTTCATCCTCCGAATTTCTTCGAGTATTGCATCCCCACGGTCGTGATGCGGATCCTCCTCCAGGACCCGACGGATCACCATTTGCGCGTCACCACAAAAACAAATAATGTTATACCCACGATTTAAACTCCATAGCATTGCATCTCGTAGTGCTAATAATTCCAATATGAAAGGGTCCATCAAACCTGGGTATGCCTTACCAAATGCGCATACCAAAGACGAATCAAATGCAAATCCTACAAACCTGATGCTACCTCCCCAATTCCGGCGTGCTGCCCCATCGAAACGGACGAGGAAGCCACCGCTAAGGCACGAAACAGCTGTTGCAGAGGGAGTAATACGAGGTCTCCCAGAAGGCCGAGCATATCTGGTGCTATTCGCAGAGTGCCATTCTTCCGTTAGTGTCCGAAATTGACGGAATGAGGCTGAAGGTAGATATTGAATGTGATCATAGGTTGCCCAACACCTTCCCTTCCAAATTCGCCAACAGAGGAAGCCAATCTCTGCAATCTGAACTTTGGACAGCTGCATAGAAAAGAAAATATGAGACCAGGCTACATCATGGTCATGGGGGAGTAAACGAACCCGAATATGCTCCAAATCAGCCATCTGCCATAACCCACAAGCAATCCTACATGAAAAGAAACAGTGAGAAATAGACTCATACAACTCAGAGCAAACTGGACATTCATTAGTGGAGCTAAGAGACTTCCCCTGTAGAACTGCTCGAACTGGTAAGAAGCATCGAACCAGTCGCCACAGGAAAAATTTGAGTTTAGGGGGAAGAGGCAGGCTCCAGAGAAGTTTTCAAAACTTCGAGTCAAGGTGCGTGGGGAGGGTGTCAAACGTTTCCATTCACTTAGCAGCTAAGAGGTGGTAGCCGGATTTAACAGTGTCCTGCCCTATGCTCGAGTAATGCCAAATTAAGCGGTCCGGTTGAGGAGTGGATGGAAGAGGAATTGTCGTAATCAAATCCACACAACTACTCGTAAATAGCGAACGCAACAATTCAACATTCCAAGAAGATGTGAAAGGATGAATGAGAGAGGCTATCCAAGGATTAGGAAGGACTACACCTGGTAGAAGAGTAGGAGAAGACGGAGGAGAGGAGGGTAGCCAAGGATCAGTGAGGATATCTATAGCTGTTCCGCATCCTACCTGCCACCGGAGACCCCGTCGGAGAATGTTCCTACCTTCTAGAACTCCTTGCCACGCCCACGAAGGGCGCTGCCCACTGGAGCCGTCAGAAACGAGCAATGTGGGTGATAACGCGATTTGTAAATCCGGGCCAAGGTGGACTGGGGGTGCTGCAACACTTTCCATGCTTGCTTTGCAAGCATTGCCATGTTGAAGAGATCGAAGTCCCGGAAGCCTAGCCCGCCATGAAACTTACTGATGCAGACATCCGGCCATGCAATCCAATGCATACCTCTTTCCTTATCTTGTCCTGTCCACCAGAATCGGGAGAGCTGGTCATTTAACCTCCTGCAAGTAGTAGAAGGAAGACGAAAAGATAACATGCCATAAACAGGGGTTGCAGAACCTACTACTTTGATCACCACCTCCTTAGCTGCCATGGATAAGGCTTTTGAGCGCCAATTTGAATGCGGGCAGCCAAGGCGTCCTCAATGAATCGGAACGTTAGAACTTTGGACCTGTGAACTCTCGCCGGAAGACCCAAGTACTTGTCCAAATCTCCGATGGATGGTACGCCTAGCATGGCAGCCAACGAACTAGCCTCATGGGAATCAACATTCGCACTAAACACAGACTAAGGATTTGTGTAGATTCACCCGCTGGCCACTCGCTGCCTCATAGGTGTGAAGAAGATGTAGAAGCTGAGAGCATTCAGAGGACGAGGCACGGAGAAAGAAGTAGGTATAGTCTGCAAATAGCAGATGGGAAGTGGTCGGGGCTAATCGGTGAACCTTCAATCCATGAAGGTTGGAAGACGCTAACGCCGCAGAAATCATCGTGGAGAAGGCTTCAGTATATATTGCAAAGAGCGGGGGTGACAGTGGGTCGCCTTGCCGAATACCGCGTTCAGGTTTGAAGTATCTGTGCTCCTTCCCATTAACCATTATCGAGAAAGTAACCGTAGTTACACATGCTTTGATCCATTTTATCCACTGAGCACTAAAACCCAGTGCCTCCATTACTGTAAACAGGAATCCCAACTCCACTCAATCGTATGCTTTCTCCATATCCAATTTCAACGTCATCCACTTGTCTTGACCTTGCGATTTAGTCTTGAGAAATTGCATAACCTCCTAAGCTATCAGTATGTTAAAGAGAAAAATTCTCACTAACAAATTTATTTTTATCCTAATTTTTTTTAATTTAACCATAAAAAAGATTTGGACTTTGCTATGGTGACATGCATGTCACTGTAACATGCACTTTTCGATCGACCTAATATAGGATTAGGTCGACCTAATTTGCTGTTTCAGAGAGTGGAGAGGTGTAGGAACTCCATGAGTTTAGCTTCTTTTTTTGTTGTTGTTATGTGGTTTTCGATTTCATGAAGTGTGTTTTATGTGAACAATTATGAAGTGTTTTTATTATATTTCTTGTTAGTGTGTTACGTTGTTATGTTTAGAAGTTATGGGTCCTTGCTATCATGATATAAGACTGATTTCAATGACTATCAAACGTAATTTGAACGATCAAACGAACCACCCACATCGACATACATATGCAAAAAAGTCGAAGGTCATAGGCTAAATTTCCTTAATTCGGTCGACCTCGAGACCAACACTCGATCTTCATTTCACATAAAAAAGGGATGGATAAATGGATAGAGCACTTTACTCGTCTGTCTGGTCGACCTCTTTCTGTAAATGGTCGATCATTTAGGTAATGACCACAATCAAGTGGTCGACCTCATTACCTTTACGGTCGACTAGTTTGCTTCAGACTACAATGAAAAGGGCGACCCATGTTTTATGTGGTCGACCGATAATATCACAACTTAACTCTGGATAAGTCATCATATTGCCCACATTAGTGTATTCGGTTGACCGCGATTAAGAATCGGTCGACCGAAAAGTACATGTTACGGTGACATACATATCACCGTAGACACCCCTAAAAAATTTATAAATATTTTAGTAGAATCAATCTCAAATTGGAACGTCAAATTTGAAATACAGAACGTCGCGCGATAAATGCCCCTCATGCTTGGCTTCAGTCGCTTCTCCTCCATCTCCCTTTCTTCCATTTCCTTAGCTTGGCTTTCAATTGCGCGCTCAAATTTCGTAACTGAGCGAGAGGTTGGGGGAACGGAGCGAAATGGACTCTATCACTTTACCTCCACCATGTTTAAACACCGACAGCGTCCGCCGGAATCCTCCCCGGCGGGGTAGGGCAACGCCGATGAAAGCTCCAACTCCTATTCAACTGGAAGAACTCCAGCCGACTACCATACTAAATCCGCCAGCTCACCCCGTTGCTTCTCAAGCTCCGCCATCCGAGAGTCTCAAGATTTTCCTCAGAATCAAGCCGGTTGTGCTCGCCACAGCGGCGGCGTCGGCGTCCAAGCTACTCGTAAAATCCACCAGGTCGAGGGCCAAGAATGCTTGGCCTCAAAACCCTACAGCCAAGAAGAATTCGGAAAAGGGGCAGCAATCGGCCAAGTAGAAGAGCGAAAGTGAAATCTGCATATCTGTAATCGACTCCCACTCAGTGACGATCTCCGCCGCCGTCGCTGGTCGATTCGAAGAAGATAAAATCAGAGGTTTACGAAGGGTTCTCTCACGTCTTCGCTCCAGATTCCTTGCAGGTATCCATCCTCAGAGTTCGATTGTCGCCTTCTGCGATTCTAATTCTGTGTAGAGCTTTGGTAGCTGAAAATCTGTTTGGTTGTTTGTTGGTTTGGAAGGGTGAGGTATATGAGAAGATGGTGCGGCCTATAGTGGGCGATTTTCTCAAAGGCAGAAATGGAATGCTGGCCGCTGTAGGGCCTAGCGGTTCAGGCAAAACTCATACTGTCTTCGGGACTCCAACTCTCCAAGGACCAAGAGAGCCTGGAATGGTTCCACTTGCACTTCAGTACATTTTCAAGCAATCTAAGGGCAAGGATCATAAGTTTTCAAGGTAATTTAAGCTTGGTGAGCTTACAATTCAGGCTTTCTAAGTAACCCCAATGAAGGGATTAGTGGATTTCTGTACTTTCTTTCCTCCAATAGTTCTTTCAACTTGGTTGTGTTATCTTTGTAGGTCATTTTATCTATCAATCTTTGAAATATATTCTGAAAGAGGTAAAGGCGAAAATATGTGACTTGATTCCAGAAAGAGTTGAATCTGGGTTGCACTCAACTGTCAAAGGGGTTCAAGAGGCAAGAATTACTGCCCATGCTGTATGATAACTATTGAATGATTTGGTTCTTTCTATTCATGCAGCATGCTAAGGGTATATTTTGGTCTGTGTGTGAATAGGTTTTAGTTTCTAATGCTTTGGAGGCTGAATCATTGATTGCTTGTGCAATGTTGAAGCGTGCTACAAGCATGACCAACACAAACAGTCGATGCAGGTTCAATTTTTGTTTGTGAAAGTTGTTGAACTTTAGATGGTGTGGATGGTGTTTTCAGCAGTAAGTTCTTTGGTATTTTGATTGATGATCAACATTTTTGCTGCCGATCTCAAGGCATCATTAACGTACACATGAAACGAGGCGAAGTGAGAAATCAAACAGATGATGCTGTGCTAAGTGCTAACTATTGTTGACCTTGCTGGAACTGAGAGAGAGAGAAGAGAACAGGGAATCAGGTTTGACAAGTGTTACCTTTTGATTTGTCTAGTTGATTCGAGTCCATTAGATATTGGGTCGTAAAGAAGTCTGATAGTCGGTGGCATTTAAAGTCCATGTATAGTAAGTTACAGTATGAATGTTCTTCAGCAAAGATTCACTATTGATGAGTCAACATAACCAACTTTTCTGCTTAATGCTAAGAAAGGGAGCTATCTTTTGTGATGATGTGCACTTACTTGGTAACCTCAGCTTCACAAATGGTATTGGGAGAATTTGTCGATTCTTATTGTTACTTAATGTTTCCTTTTAGGGTCATATTGTAGTCTTGAGTTGTGTGCTGCACTGCAAAGATTAAGTCACTTTAATCTGTCATTGTGGTGATATGGATTTGTGTTACTCGGATTCAGTGTTACTGCTTGTTATGACGATCATATCTAAATCCTTTGGCCTCAGACCTCAGATTTTGGTGGTGATCTTGCAGGGGGGGCCGAAATTGCCAGAAAGCAATTTCATCAACAACACGTCTATGGTCTTCGGCTTATGCCTCAGAGTATGTAATCTTTATTGAGTTCTTTGGATTACCTGGAACTAAAGGAATATTCGGTACCGTCATCTGTTCTGAATTGTTCAGTTATATACTCTTTTGCTGTAGGCATTACTGGAGCACCAGAAGAATCCCAAGAAACCGTTACAGAAGCATTTTCGGAACTCTTTGGTAATACTGCAACATGAGGCTTCCTTAATTTTGCCTTGCTCTTTACAGTGCTTCTGTTATTATGTAAGTCTTTATTGCCATTTTCTGGATTGCATTTGGTGCTTCTCTGATAAATTGAAAAACTTTGGCTTTATTTATTCTTGATCTCCGCTAACCAAGTATCTTAAAGAGATTATTTAGAAGGCAAGAAGCGGATGAGTTTGGTACTAAGCTTAGTTACTAGAGCCCATTAAATCTGCCCAATCATTCTTGATTTTCAAAAAGTTCTCTTTTTTCCATTAACTTCCAATATCCATTTAAGTACTGCAGATATTAACTGTAAAACCAGGGGAAGAGGACTATCTAGCCTAGACACAGCCTGCCTACTCAGACAGGCTTCTCCTTAGCCTGTACTGATTCCATCGAGTTTCTTTTTTAATTGCATTGGTATCTTGTACTAACCACTAGCCCTTTAAACTTTCAGATGAGGATCCAAGTGGTTTTGTTTCCAACAAAAGACCCATCCAAAGTTTGGCCAGGATTGGACAACAGAAAAGAATGAAGCCCAGCGCTGTTGATGTTCAGGTGTTACTGCTTGTGGTTATATGTATGTGTTCTTAGTGTCCCAAATCTGACGAAGGTGAATCTTCTCATTTCTAATAGACTGAAGAGCCGAAAACCAATGGAGATGATAATATACTTTTGCAGGAAGCTCGCACCGAAGGTAAGGAAGTTGACACACCCTCGCAATGTCTTTGTTAGTTTATCTTCACGTCCGAGGACATCATATTCATCTCCTCTTCATTTCATCCCAGTCCCAGAGGCATCAATTATGGACAAATCAGACTCTGAGTCATTCAAAAGGGAGAGAAACGACATCATAGTGCAGAACTTTGCTAAAGATTTGAAGCAATACAAAGAAAAGCTTCTGGTGAACTCATTGAGAAATCAACTGCTCCCTGTAGCCAAGTTTTTCGTCTGGGATTGGGTCTTATTTATCAAACACCTATTTGACAATTAGCTGGCTGAAAGGAAAGTTGAAAGTCTTGGTGAACACCTCAGAAATGAAAGGGCCAGACGCATTGAGCTAGAAAAGGAACTTGAGGATTTGAAGCTACGATGTACTTGCTCCAAGGAACAGACAGTGGAAGCCAAGCCACCTTAGTAAAAGTTGATGGGGGTAAGCCTACTATTATCCAATGAATGATGGTAGAATTTTGGACCATTATAATTCACTGTTACCTGCTATTCCAGACCCTTGAGATTCCCGAAAGAGTGCTAAATCTTCTTCAGAACAAATATGCTCTGTCGTGGAACCCAAGCCTTGTGATTCCCCCAAGATTACTGTGTCTATTTCAAAACAGATCTTGTCTGACCCGGAACCCATGCCTCCTCATTCTTCAAAGAGTAGTGAATCTATTTCAGAACAGATTCAACAAGATACTGAACAACTTGCTCCAGTAAGTTTTCCATTCTTGTCTCTTTCCTGTCATAAAATCTAACTTGTCTCAATAACTTGGTGTGAGAAGTTAGGTGAGCTTTCTTCTCTTTTCCAGATGAATGCAGCCAATTGCTCTCAAAGCATTAGCAGCCATCAAGAATCCAGCATCAATGAAGTACATGACCAGGACGTATGTTCTCCTATAAACCTTCGTTCTAAATAAAAACAAAGCTCAATTGCTATCCTAGAAGAATAACATGCATTTGCGTTACTCAGATTCAGAATCAACCAGTCTCAGAAGCCTTTTCATTTAGTTTATAACCCCCCGATCATTACATGCTTACCCGAGTTCCGCTTTGTTTCATCAAGCAACCTAGTCCTTGGACGTGCCATTCTCGTGTAACAATGAACTCGGAATAAGAAAGTAGTTGATATGCCTTACTGACACATGGCATACTTTGTTTGAGCTGTCAGGCAGCTGAAGACCAAATGCTGACTACATCTGGGGACCTTCGATGCGTAAAGGCCGAATGTCTTGATCTTGAGCAGGACCTCGTTAAGGCTCAGCCAGTAGTTGTGCCTGGCGAGGATCCCCTGGACTTACATCCAAGCCTCACTCACTTGTTCAGAGGAAACTTCGAACCTATCAACTTCTGTTCCAGTAGATGCTGAGGTCGAAGACACGGTGCGTCTGGAAAGGCATAGACCTGGCAGCTTTAAGCCGGTAATTAACTAATCCTCTTCTTCCCCTAATTTAATTTCCATTTTCTATGTTCAACCCTCTTTTCCTGCAAACCTCATTAATAATGTGACCAAGAAAGTGAGTTTAACATACCAACCTGCCTTGACAATGAGTCTACACACTTCATTATATGACTGGTTGCCATTGAATCCCAAGCATTGAAAAGCCTTGATGCGTCTTACTTTTGACACTTGAGGTTCTCATGATGACAAAGTCATGAAAATGATCGAGTTGCTTCAGTACTAAGCATGCAAAAGCTTGGACCTCAAGCTTTGAATTAATTTTGCCTACCCACCACCACAACTTCACGTCCAATCCAGGCAAGCTTCCAGCTCCGAAGATGAAGCGGGATTGGTCAGACGTGGCAAGCCAACCAAGCCAGCAAAACCGAAGAGGTCATTTTCCAACCTCCCCTCATTTTTTTCCAATCCTTATCTGATGCGGAGTTCTCAAGTTTTTTTTGGCCCCTTATATCAGGAGACTATTGCCTGCCTCGTCTCCGTTACTAAGGGATATGAATGCCTTGGCCATAGTCCATAGACGACGAAGTAAGTTTGGCTCTAGTTGAAATATCTAACTTAGGTATTATTACCTCAAATGCAGGGAATCAGAGGTGGGAAGAAATTGACTGTAGATGAAACAAAAAGAAGAACTCAGGGCAGTATTGCTCTCCTACGTTTGCTACAGAATAACCTTCGAGTCTAAATTATAGTCACCTGCTTGCTAATCATCCCAACGATTTCTTAAACAGTGCCTAACCCTTAATTGTCCAGAATTACTCTACCAATAGCTATTCGAGAGGTCTACCTTTTTTTGCACAAATGCCTCTTTACTCTGGTGCTAAGCCTTACCACATGTAGTACTTACGATATTTTTCGCTCGTATCATATATAATGTCTGAGAATACTTAACATGATCATGTGATGTTGGGGCAATTCGGCTTTGTTATGGGATGAGTGGACATGTTCAAATTTGTGGGTTGGGAAGTAGTGCTTTTTTGTTGGGTCAAAATTGACTTTAAAGTGAAGAAAGAATAGAATGGACATATTTTGAAGGGTTTTGCTAGAAGCTTAGAGTGGTGATCAAGCTATCCTCATAGTGGAATATTAAAAAAAAAAAAAATGGGCAAAACACCTAAAATACCATGGCCCGCTTTGCCTCTCATCATTACCATTATTATGACATTTTTGTTTGGGTGTTGCCTACAAACGCCAAAAGATCCAATTGCTTAATGCTTATCTTCTATTCTTAGGATGAACAAGGGCGAGAAGATAAACCTAACCTTGTTTTACACGTCCTCCTTTGTCAATCATTTTTTTCAGACCTTTGTTTACATCTTTCTCTATTTGATTGTTGTCAATTATTTAGAATCGATGATAAATTATATTCAATTTGATTCAATACGATTTGGTACAAAATCAGAGAAGTGGAGTATATATGAGAATTACATTTAAAGTTAATATCATATGCAATTCAATTCACCAAAAGCTATAAGTTCAAGATCAACCTTTTTAAGGATCCTGGTAGAATTCCCTCACAGATTAAGTTACAAATATGGCGGGATTATGTTTATTAACTGTGGTTTTGTACAGTAACAGCGATTATTTACAGGATTATCATTATTCCATTGCTTACACTCTTTCACTCACTCAGCTCAGTTTCCCCATTTATCTCTCGGGCAAAACAACAAACACCTCGTGGGCTTCAACGAAATCTATCCATCCCCAATTCTCCCTCACCACGCGCCGAGCGCCGCCGGCGGCGGCGGAGGAGGTGCTACCTGCGGATGATTCTGTTGGTGGTGGTGGTGGTGGTGAGGTAGCCTGAACCGAACCTGAGACGCCGGCGACCGGACCGCCACTCCGTGCCAGCAAATGCCGCCCTTGCAAATTTCGCCTTCCCCCGCCGCCGCGGCCGTCGCTGCCCTGTCGTGGCCCTCGCAGGAGATTGCGTACGTGGCCTTCCGCGATACGTCCCACGTCAGCGTGGCGACGAGGATTAATGCCACCACCGTGGTGGACGCGATGAGGACGAACCCGGCGCCGAAACACCGGCCGCGCACCATCCCGTACGCCTTAATCCCGGCGATCACCGCCACGTAGATGGTCGTCAGGTTCCCCGTCACCTTATCCGATAGCGCCATCTCCTCCACCGCCAAAAAAAAAATTCTCCTTGGAATTCGCGATTCGGCGGGGTTTCTCTTTCCCCGCAATTCGCCGGAATTGAATCGATCGGCGGGAAGAGAACGAAGGGGTTTAGTGCGGCGGATTTGTGGAGGACGTGGTCGGAGGGAGGGTTTGCGAATTGGGGAGGAGAGGCGAAAGAAAACAAAGAAGGAAAACGGAGAAAAGGAATTTGGGGATCAAAGTTTTTTGGGAAGGCCACAGTCCATATGTAACGTTGGTACAAACAAAGCGCTTATATCATCAACATAACATATCACACATCCCGCGAGCCAATTATCCAAGCGGATAGGCACACGTGGCAATTTTCTTGAAGTTTTCTTTTAAATTATTGAATTTGCTTTTGCTGTTGCTTGCAGCGCGATTCGGAAGTTCTACCGGCTATTTACTTAATTTTTTTTGTGTTAATTCTTAATTGATGATTAATCTAAGCAAAAAGGCAATGATAGTACCTAATGCACTAAAGGACTATGGAATACATATGACATACATATTTTTTTTTATAATGAGATAATGCTTGTATGATGATCCTTTCCTTTATTTATTATATATAGTTTATGGTGATTTCTTCGGTGCACTTATAAAAATAAGTTATACAATACACTTAATTCTAAAAGTAACATTAAGAGTTCAATTTTTGGAATTGGTCGCATTAGTGTGATATGATGATGAAACACAGGATCACAATTAATCAGTATATTACCCTAACCCCCTAAACTTTCAATTATGTACACTAACCCTGAACTCCTAATTATAAATCCTAATCCTAAATTTCTAAACTTTAAGACCTTCAAATCAAAGTAAATCTTAAATGGTTTTTGTACAAATTCATGTGTTTTCTTCTCGGAAGTGAATTTTGACATCGTTTCGATATGATTCACCTGCCCAAAATAACGACTATCAGGTGATCGAGTACATATATAGCATGCACCCAGAAAAGTGAATGCACTGAAAACAAAACCATAGTTTCATAGAATCTAAAATAGGCGTGTTACTTATATTTCTAATGTATTTTTATAATATACAAGTTCTTAATATACACTACTTTAATCGATGCATTCATGTAATACACCACTGTAGGAATCAAGTATCCAAACCACCCGTAAGGAATGAAGTGTAAACCTCCAAATTAGAGGTAGAACATCCAAGTAATACGTATCTAAAGTACACCATGGAACTTTACTGAGAAGTTCTAAGGTCCTGTTTAGCATAATTTTCTCTCATTGGGGCCTTGGAAAAATTGAAAAGAGTACTAGAGAGGGAAAACAACTAAATCCTCCCAATTGCAGACTAGGTTTCTGGCCTTGGAGCTTGGTTTGTCGCCCCGGTGCCTGTCGCTTGTCTGTGTCGTCCATTCACGATCTGATATGAAATGAATGATTCTCCTCCAGTCGTCCAATCATCGATTATTCGCTCCTTTAGGGTGACCAACCATTCGTATTAGAGCTATAGAATGAGATTTTCGAGTTTCTTAGTTGAGCTTCGAGCTATTGGTGTAAGCCCTGATCATATGGATTTGCTATATTGGTATGGATTGTGGGTGTGAACTCAAGCAAAGAGGGAAGATGGGGATGTGGTTAAGTTGTTGGATGCTCCTAAGAAAGGTGGAAATAGGGTAGAGAGCTCTCCCCCGCCTCTAAATGATAATCTTATCCTGGAATGTGAGAGGGTTCGATAAACTCTTTAAACGTAAAGATTTTCTTGACTATTGAGGAGTAGATGTGGTGGCTGGTTTGGAAACTTGGTTGCACAAGGCTAAATTTGTTGGGACGATAGCGAGTTTCTTCGCTAAATTGGGAGAAACATCTGAACTATGTGGACTGTGGTCTAGGAAGGGTGTAGCTTTTCTGGATCCTATGTGGAACTAAATTTTTTGGTTCCAAGCAAGACTTTTGTGCATTGTCTAGCTAAAGCTCCAGATGGGGAGATTTGTTCTAAAAATGAACATGTCGCATAAAAAATCAAGAGTGGAAAAATGAGGCAAATGCATGATATTTAAGCTAGTACTACAAATTTTGAATCGCTTGGTCATTGTGAAATTAGTAATGATTGTTGATAAAGATTTGCTATCTAAGTCGGACATCGATCGAACTGAATTTATCGTCCGATTTTTTCTTATGAATGAGTTGGTTGTATATATCATTGAAAACTTTAGTCACTATGACAACATCACTGCCACATAAGCTAGCAATCCAATACAAGAAACTACTAGTCTTTTGTATGCAAAGACAAACAAAGTTATGGAACCAAAGCACAAGAGCAAAAGATGAACACTAAGTATACGGGTTAATTGCAAGTTTGGTTACTGAGTTTATTAAAAAGATTCATGTTTAGTCATTAAAAATATTTAAATCTATTCACGATCACTATTATTAGTTAAATGTTTCAACTTTAGTCACTCTCCGTTAGTCTCCATTAAGTTTATCTGACGTGACAGTCAAATCTGATAGTTGACTGTTAAATGAGTGATTACAATTTCCACATCATTTTTACAATTATTTTTAAAAAATTATTATTTTTAAAAAAATAATTTCCTATTTTCTACAAAGTATAAACACCTATATCTAGCATTTCTCCTCCTCCATCACCTCGGCGCCGGAAGCAGAATTGCCGAAAACTAATTCCCGGTGGCGACGGCTTCGTTGGAAGACTAGGAGCACGAGACGCAAGCAGAACGGTGGCGGTGGTGGGTTCGATTGAAACCACCCGCTCCTGCTTTTTGAGGTAAAAAGGGGTTCTGGAAAGCCAGTGTGTTCATCATCGTTTTCCCATCGGCGACGGAGCCGAACTCCAAGGTTAATAACCCTGTGCGATCTCGGGTCCAAACTCGGCTTGTGATCGCACTGCCCATCGCAACGTCATCGTCAACCGGCTAAGAGGCGGGACTGGGATCGATGTGGATCTTATTTTGTGGACTACAAAAATCTGGATCTGGGTTTATCAACAACAAAGTTGTGGATCTGCCGCCCCTTCCTTGACGAGCACCTCATTCTCCGCCATCGCATCCAGAGGGAATTAAAGGGGAAGTAATTCCTTTGGCGAGATGTACGGTTTGGGATTTTGGAGAACCGCCGGTTGCTAGTGCGAGGGAATTTCAGTGGGCATTGGCGGCGGTGGTACTGGTGGACAAAAACAAATAAGAGTTTGGCATTTTTTCAGGCATATTTAGGGATTAGGTGAAATTAGGATTTATTAATTTTTAATAATGATGATAATGAGGTGGAATATTTATAAGATTATATTTTATTATTTTAATAACATTTTTAATATCCACGTCACTCATTTAACGGTCAACTATCAGAGTTGACTGCCACGTCAGATAAATTTAACGCAGGCTAACGGAGAGTGAGCAAACGTGAACGGTTAAATTAATTTTAGTGACCATCATTGGAATTAAATATTTTTCAGTGACCAAATGTGCGTTTTCAGTAATTTCAGTGACTAATGTTGCAATTTACCCCTTTAAGTATACAATAAGTGTTAATGTCTTCCTCACACATAAGACTTTAATTTTCACCCTATCCTTCACCTTCTCCACTAGCCGGCTCCGGTCAACCCCTTTTACTTTTACAGACCCTTCATGGACAAAGGAACAACTTCTAGGAGATTGAGTATTACAGTGACTGAGTAGACATTTTGTCTCTGGTTTGGTTTGTATTGGATTCCACACAATCATCCACGCCACCAACCCATTCTACGAGGTACCATAACCCTTCCAAGCAAGTTTATACCATCACGAACTCCTAACCCCATATTAAGTCATCTGCAAAAAAAAAACAAGTAAGTTAATATCCCCCGGCCCCTTCCTTTACACATTAGATGATAAGGCAGCCCTCTTAGAAGCATCATCTAAATCCCAAACTTGACATAGGAGTGGTGAAGCACATCATAACCCAGTCAACAAAACGGGCAGGAAACCTCATAACATTCGATACTTTTAGAGATAAAATCACAATCCCACATCATCAAAAGGTTTCACCGACCCATTTTTCAATGCACATCTTGATGATATGTTATTCCTAGAGTACTTATGGACTAACTCATGAGAAAGCAATATATTGCCAATAGGGCTGTTAATGAACCAATCCGCTCATGAACGGCTCGGTGTGCGACTCGAAAAAAACTCGTTCGACACTCGATTCGTTTTAATCGAGCCGGCTCGCGAACAAGTTCGTTAACTAAACGAGCCGAACTCGAGCCATACCATGTTCAGCTCGAAAGCTCCCGAACAAGCTCATTTAATGGTTTGACATAAAAAAAAGGATTAGAATTCATGGATTTTATGTATTAAAATTGGGATAAATATTGTGTTTTACTTTGCTAGACTTTGTTACAGGTTAGAATGTAATTTTGTGCGCAGTTCTAGGTCAATCTTGAGCTATCATGAACATTTTATGAGTTGAACTCGAATTTGGGGTCGTTAAGCTTATTTGACGAGTCGAGCTCGAGCTTTCATTTTCATAAACGAGCCGAGCTCGAGCTTGCATATTAAAGCTCGTGACGAACACGAGCCGAGCTCGAGCCTGGAAATATATTAACGAGCCGAGCCCGAACTATGGCAAAGCTCAGCTCGACTCGGCTCATTAACGGCCCTAATTGCCAACTATATCTGCCTACCTTTAACAAAGTCCATTTGATTTTCACTAATCATCAAACGCAACGGTTCACGAAGTCTGACAACTAGGATCCTCACTCTACATTAATATATAGTGTTGCAACAAGAAATCGGCTTGAAATAAAATCTTTATCTCCTTCGGTTCGGAACTTTAGGAACAAGTGCAAGCATGATAGGATTTACCTATCTTGGCAGTGACTTTGTCTTGGCTCTTCCCAAGCATTTAAAAGGCAGTGGACTAAATATATTAGGTTGAGGGGATGGTGGAGAGTGATGAATGTTTAGTGGTGTGAGCGGTCGCAAATGGTGATGATGGGAGCGTAAAGCAAAATGTGATGCAAATGGAAATTTGTTAAGTATTGGAAGGCAAAAAGGGGCACAAGTCATAAATTTATGGTCTAGATTGGGTGGCAAGGTAGACACAGATAAAAATAGAGGCTCGGAAAACCCGACCCAGGAGTTGAATCTGGTTGGAAATGGGCGCCCTCCTTGCCAAACTCGCCCCCATTTTGGGTGGCTAGGTTGGTTCTGATTTGGGTCATGATTTTTTGTTGCCAAATTGTTGCATGTCCTCCTTGGAAAATTATAGTATTTTCTTCATGTCATCACTAAGCATCCGGAACTGAGTACTGAGTAGGATATGATGGTTGTGGCTAGCGGTGGAAATCGGTACGGTATCGATATCCCAGTATCAAATATCAAAATCTCGAATATCAAATAATTTTGTAAACTCAATCCCAATTCCCAAAAAAGTTCGTTATCCCAATCCCTAAAATATTGTTCAGTATAATATACCAAATATCACATTAATTTCCTTCAAAATTACAAATCAAATATACAAACAAAAATACTAGCTCCAAAAACCATTCTCAAAATTGATAAAAACAAACAATGGTGGCAACACTCATGAAAAAATGGAGAAAACTGTAATAACAACAAACTAAAAGCATGTAGTGCCTAAGAAGCGAATTAAGAAATTAAAGCAACAAACTAAAACAGGTAAACACTAAACAACCCATAAACATACTACAATTATCAAATTGAGTTTGATATGAGTAGTCAAATAGTGAGAGAATGAGTTATGCATAATTAAGTGATCATCATGGTGGTTGAGAGTCTGGTAGTAGTGAGTGAGAGAGTCTAGTTGAGAGGGATAAAATATACACTAGCTTATATTTATGTATTGATAGGTATTTAGTGTATTAGTGATATCAATCCCTTGATACCTAATACAAAATAACACTCATTCTCAATCCCATAAAAAATGAATGTATTCGACAATACCAAATATCGATAAATTTAATATGGTATTCGGTACTAGTACCAAACTTTCAACCCTAATTGTGGTTGGCACGTTGTGAATTGGCCAAGAATTTGAGCAGCATGATGTGGTTGAATTGCTTGAAGAATTATTGATACTGCTGTTGGAAAATGTTTTAGTCGGCTTGAGTGATCATCATAGGAGTATGACCCCAAGGACCACAACCTTAAGAGAGAGAAATATATTTATATTATTATATACATCATTTGTCAAGCTCAATCCATCAATGTGATATTTTGAAACTTTCATTAGCTTTCAAAAAATGATTGACCTAATTTGAGTTTACACACAACTCTTGAATATTATTGATCTAATTTAACCTCTAACTAATTTCCTAATTAAATCCCAATTAACTTCTAAAATCTTAAAAAGAAAAAAAAAAGCTACGTGGCGGGCTTTGGGGAGTCTCTATATTTGGGGGAATCCTCATTTCCACCCCAAATTTGGGGATCCTTTTGCAGATCTCCCCCAAATATAGAGACTCCTCCATTTGTAGAGAACATTTTAAAAGGCAGATAGGTGAGTCTCAATCCAGGTAAGATCGAGACATGCATGTGTATTTTCTGTGTTTTTCTTGGTTTTAATTTACTTTTTTTTTTGCGTTCTTGATTACTTGGAGGAATGAAAATAACAGAGGCGACCGTTATATCCACTTCGATGGCTGACGGTGAGCTATGTTGTGATTAGGGCTGTCAATTTGGTTTGGTTTGGTTAACCAAACCATTAAGTATGAAAAACCAAAAACCAAAAACCAAATCTCAAAAACCAAAACCATTAAGGTTCTTATTGGTTTTTGGCAACCAAAAACCAATAAGGGCCTAATGGTTTTGGTTAACCAAAAAACCAACATGTACTCATACACTCATATTTATTCATATTTCCCTCCCTTTTATTGAATAAACGTCATAATAATTGTAAATGGCCATTACAAACTATTAGTTGGCATGCGTGTCAAAAGAAACCAAAAAATAAAATTTGTTGATAAATAATTTTATTCTTATTGGTTTTTCGGTTTTAACCAAACCAAAACCATTAAATTGCTTATTGGTTTAAAATCAAAAAACTGAAACCATTAGCTTTCCAATTGGTTTGGTTTCGGTTAAAACCAAAAAACCAAAACCAAATGAACAGCCCTAGTTGTGATTGTTTTCAATGGTATTCTAATTGTATTTTTCTATTTTGCAAATTTTATCAAGTTTCTAGTTTATGGGGAAGGTTTCTAGTTTATGGAGGAAGAAGAAAGAAAAGAGAAGAAAGGAAGGTGATGTTTTGAATTAAAAAAAAAAAAATTAGCCACACCTCGTTGTCCTTCCCCTGCCCACTGTTTAACTTTTCGAGAACGGGGAGAGGGTATACAGTTTTCTCAGCTGTGCCATCCCTTTGTATTGTATTTGTATGGATGATGATGTCCTTTCCCAAAGTCACATCTATCTTTTCCCTTTTAGCAACTCTTCCACTTCATCCGTGAGCAGTGGCGGAGCCACGGCCAAGGGAATGGGGTCCCAGGACCCCACTTGGGAACAATTATGAGCAAAAAATGCTTAGATAATTGCTGTAAATTGGATTTAGGACCCCATAATAAATCATCTCACTCAACATATTAAGAGCTTCTCATGTATCTTCACCTTAATTTCTATGTAACCCACCAATTAGGACCCCAGTCAAGTTCAAATCTGGCTACGCCACTGTCCGTGAGACCGTGAGTCTGTGACAAGACAACAAATTCCTTTCTTTGTATTTTATGGTTTAGACCGTGGGTGTGGATAGAATAACAACACCCATTTTATTGTTACTGTCACAACAAGGGTATAATAGTAAACTTAAAAAAACTAAAAATTTAAATTAAGGAAAAGCAACAGAAAGCGTGTTTCTCTTTCTTCTCCGATCCCCAATCCTTCATATATCAATCGTCTTCTTTAGTCTATCGTTTCTTCTTACCTCCGGCGCCGGCACAGTGGCACTTCTTCCTAGCAATTGCAACAGCAGAGGAGAAAGCACATAATAATTGTGCACGATTCCGATTGCGGTTCCACAAGCGGGAGAGTTGGAGAAGAGAAACCAAGGAGATGGAGAACGAAGGCGGAGCACGAGATCTATTCCACGAAGCTGCTCGAAGCTCTCTTCCTCATCCTCCTCTGTCGTCAGGGCTGCGCTGGTGAGGGACGCGACGGTCCAATCCTCCTCTACCGCAGTTCTCCATCCTCAGACTACTGCTCTGCTTTCCAGCCAAATCCCGTCGAAGCCTCAACCACTATACGATGTTTGTACGAGAACTTGTTGTCCGATTCGATATCGAGTGCGTTGGAAAAGCAGACGGAATTTATGAATCTGTTGCTGTGGCAGAAAAACTTGGTAGCGGCTATCCCGCCGGAGCTGGGGAGCTATTAGAAGATGTTGTCGTTGATGTTTCCATGAATTCGTTAATCGACAACATTCCACAGTCGTTTGGGAATTTGACGGAGCTGGACGAGTTGCAGCGGAGTCAAACAAGGAATATTCATACCAATCTTTGAGCTTTGACTTTGCTCTTAATTCCCGATTCTTCTTCCTTTCGGCCATATTTTTATTTTATGTTCTTTCTTCTCAGGTTGCAGTCATGGGGAGGGATTCTTTCTTCCTTTTGTTTCAATACCAAAGCAACAAGCAGTCAACCCAAGTCTTGATTGATTTTGTCCAGTTCATAAAGCACACCAGAAACCTCCTAATGCAGATCACAAACACGATAAAACAATTCATAAAAAGCGTACTAGAAACCTTCCAATCCATACCACAAATCCCCTAAAACAAACCAAAAACCCCACAAAGCATACTACAAATATTCCGAAAGCAAACCAGAAACGTCCTAATGCAGTCCAAAAATCTATTAAAACAAATCAGAAACCTCGCAAAGCAAACCACAAAATTTTCGAAAGCACACCAGAAACTTCTTAATGCAAACCAAAAACCTCCGAATGCGTACCACAAATCTCCTAAAACAAACCAGAAACCCCACAATGCAAACCACAACATTTGCGAAAGCACACCAGAAACCTCATAATGCAAACCACAAATACAGTAAACCAAACCACAAAAAAACAAACCATAAACGTCCTAATGCAGACCACAAATACATTAAAACAAACCAGAAACCTCATAATGCAAACCACAAAGTTTTGGAAAGCAAACCAGAAACTTCTCAATGCAAACCACAAACACGATAAAACAAACCAGAAACTTCTCAATGCAAACCACAAACGCGATAAAGCAAACCACAAAAGGCATACAAAAATGTGAGAAACCAAACCATAAATCTCACAATGCAGACCATAACATCCGGTGGTCGTTGGCCGTTGGCCGGTCAACGAAGACCGTTGACCGGTCAACAAAGTTCGTTGACCGAACTCCGGTGACCGTCAGTCAGCATATTCCGACGCCGATAGGCATATTCCGGCCCCGATGACTAGATTCCGACGCCGGTAAGCATATTCCGATCGCGGTGAGCATATTCCGGTGACAGTGGCATATTCCGATGACAAAATAGCATATTCCGGCGACAAAAAGCATATTCCGGTGACCGGCGACCAGATTCCGGCGACCCGTGGCAGAATTCCGGCGACCAAAATTTTGTACCGGAAAATAAAAAAATATTTTTTTATTTTTTTATTATTTAAACATATTTTTCATAATGACAATTATACCCCTGCTTTGATTTTACACTAGGTCAACTCATCTAATAAAAAGTCATCATAATCCTAGCTTCCTATTGGTTGAAGACTTGTGTTGTTACAATAACAACACAAGAAGTGTTGTTACCGTAACTGGTCCCTTAGACCGTTGTGGTTGTGTGAGAGCCTTTGGATATTTGTGAATTCACGGAATAAAAAAATTAATTAATTTTTCATTTTATGAATGTAATAGTTAAAAGTTGATGATATTTGTTGGATTGTATCTAAATTGTCCACAAATATATTTTATATATGATTAAATACATTGGATATTAATTGTTTTCACATTTTTTTTAAACCGACATGAACCGGCACAAACTGGTTATACCACTGGTCGTACCATTCCACTTCCCAAACCGGCACAACGATAAACCGGTTTGACAACCTTGATAGTATGTATTTCATTCATTCATATTTTCATTTTCCGGCATGGGATGTCCCTCCAGTCGTTCACAAAAATCAATCCAAGTGCACACATATATAAGTATATTTATTCGAATGCTTTGGATAAACATAACATATTCTTAAAACATATGGATCAGATGAACTTGTTTAGTGGTAGATCATTTTTTGACTCGACCCAGCGATTTAATTATCATGTTAATTTCATGAGCAAGACGCAAAGGCAAACAAAAGAATAGTTTATGAATAATATTAAAATGATCCCGAAGAGCATAAGACAAATTAAACTTTCTTGCTAATCCTATCCTTTTGGTATGAGTCATGACTATTGACAAAAGACTAAAAAACAAAGAGATCCTCCAGAACTAGGGCAGAAGGCAAAATAAATCAAAAACCGAAATTAAAATGAAAAGCCTCACAACTAATGCATATATAGTCCAAAAGGACAACATCTGCTGCTAGCCAAATCATCAGATATCCCTGCTGCAATAAAACAAATTAAGAATACATAAACAAAATGAAAAAAAAAAAACATAAAACAAAGGAAAGGTACTGAGGACAAAAAGTTACATAGGGGTAGGAATTAGAACGAACAACAGAGCCTCGCTTGCACAAATTTTGGTGGAAGTTATTCGAATTATTTGACCATGTATTAGTTCCCATCTTATTGAACGACATCATAAATATCAACATCAGTGTAAGGTACTTTATATATTTTTTTTCTAGACCATCATGAAAATCAAAATTATCAGATTAAGTAGTCCAAGGTTTGATGGTCGGATCGGCGTCAACAAGTTTAAATCAGTTTTAATGATATTGAGTAGATTATGCATATATTTGATATATCTTTTAAAAAAATCTGACTAATGTACATTCATATATTATTATGGTTTTGACTTTTCCCCCCAAGTCGTCCAAATGGAATGTATTCCAACTGTTTAGATGAGCAGTTCTGGTGGGATTTGGTTGAACCGGCTGGCCAGATACAAGTTTGACAACCGTGATAAAAATTGAGTTGAAACTATTGATTAGCAGAGCGTTCATTATGCATATAATTAGAATTTCGTTATATCAGCTTGATTATAAGGTTCAAATCTTGCATGTATGATTATTGTAGTGAAGATTTTTTTTTTTTGTAGCGAAGATTTGAATTGCTTATAATTGATGAATAATCAATCTCCATACACAAAAACACACAACGGTTTCCCCTTTACCTTTTGATCCTCCCCTGCTTGCTGCTTTAGTGCTTTTTTGTTATCTTAGGGGTCGTTTGGAAGTTGTGATTCTTCAAATTGATGTATTAGGTCAATTAGTGTATTATCATTTGATGTATTGATTCAATGCATGTATTAGGAAAATACTTTGTTTGGAAGAGCAATGATGAAACAAAAAGTAGGGTAGACAATCCCTCATTAACAATCTCACCTTTTATTAGAGATTTACAATCATTCATTTTGAGTGATTGTAGGTGGGCCCAACAAAAAGGTAATGCATGCATTCTAACTCAAAGTGAACCAAAAAAACGACTTAATCTTATCATTACATGTATTTGCTAAATACCTCACTTCAAATCTCAACTTCCAAACGACCCCTTATTTTCTCTCTCTCACTCTCTCTCTCCTTCCTCCGTTCAATTTACACAACAATTCCATCTCTTCTCTTCCATGGAATAAGATCTTAATCACCACTATTATTAATCCACGTTCAAAACTTTCTTCCTGCTCGAATTATGGCTTCTTCTTCATCATTTTCTATACTTAACATCATATATATGTTCTAAACCATGATTTCTTATCTAGGAATTTCTGGTTTTTCGTAATAGTCAATAAGTATTATGGAATGGTGCCATTTATGATAATATTGGCACATTTTTCTATCCAAGTGACATAATTTTCGTATTTGCTAAAATCGTGCACAAAATTAAGAGACTCGTAAAAATGGATCAATCCGCTCAAAAATCCATACGCTTAACCCCACAACCAAACATGATTTGCTGAAAACAACCACAACATTTCGCGACATGATTAATGGTTGACCTACCCGAAGGTCCCTCGACACTCTGTATGATGTTTTTGGTTATATCAGGGCAGCACAGACTTAGCATTGTCCACTACTAAAATAGTCACGATTTTTTTACCTTTTTATATTCATCGTCTCTCGCTTTTCAAAACCCTTTTTGTTTGTCCCTCGTCTTGGCTTGGAATCATGGTGGCCATTTGGAATACAATTTACGATTCATAATGTAAAAAAAAAGTCATAGGTAACTATAGCGGGTTTTTAGCTTTATTCATTAATCAATGTTTTAGTTGCTTTGTTGTTTGGTGGATTGACATAGGAGGAATGGCAATGAATGGTGAATTTGAAGTAAATATAATTGGGAAATGATACAAGAATTAGATTTAAGAGCCGGGTTTTATGGGGTTTGGTGTTTGGTGTTTGGAGATGAGATGAAGGAAAGGTAATAGAAGAAATTAGGGATATGGTTTTCTAATCACACGTTAAGAATAATTTCCAGAAATTGAATAAGTTGAATGACAGACGGGGACCGAGCCCGCCATAACGGCTGCATTTTGGTGAAAAAGATAGAGAGTTTTGACTTTTCCTTTTCGCAAGTGTGCTCTGGTTTTGTATTTGTATTGAGTGGTGACTGATGATCTCTTTTTCAGAAAGTCACATCCAATCTTTTCCCTTTTAGCTTCTATTCTTCTCCTCTTCCTTTTCCTATGTGACCACTGACGAGACAACAAACACTATTTGAATTTGGAAACAAATCAACAATAAAGTGGAAATTTCTTGGTTTGTGCTTCTTCCATTGTTGTGGTTGCCTGAGAGCTTTTTGATATTTGTGTTTTGAGGCAAGAAATGAACCCTTTTGGTTGGGAGTCGATCATATATATTTTGTTGGTTCAGGTTTTATCTTTCCAGCGTAGAACACAATACTACCTCCAAGACCCAAGTGCACTAAAAATCAGCAAAGATGCAAAATAATATCTCACGATTCCATGCAAATGGATCTATTTATTCGTGTGAAACTAAATGCAACATCTTTAACATAAACGTTTTAGGAAAAGTTGTCAGCCCGGTTTAGTCCGTTAGTCCGCTGGAATAAGTGTATTGAGAGTTAAAGGTCCGATCGCTTTATCTCGATTTAGCTTGGATATATATATGAAAAAATTATTATATTGTTAATATATATTTATAAATACAATCTCATATAACATATGAGTAATAACATATAATATTACACCAAAGTAATAGGTCGTACTTGAATTCAACATATAGTGAAAATTCACACACACTTATATAACATCAATGATCAAATGTTCAACTTAGAATTTCAAATATACGGTTAGGCAAAGAGGAAAATCGAAAAAGAGGCACATTTCACAAACCAAATGAAAAACGACGTCGTTTGACATGTAACCCGATAACCTTGCAGAGGGTCAGCCCGCGGATGTGTGGCTCGTTTTTCTCACCGGATCAGGGTTGAAACCGATCGACTGGTAGGTTGATAACCTTACTTCATATTAACATAATATATTGTTAGAAAAAATATCGAACAAACTTATTTAGTGGTAGATTATTTTATGGTCTAGGTTATATTTTAAACTCTAGCCTGTAAGAACACACAAAACCAAATCGTATCATCATATCAAGAAGTTTTGTATCCTAGCCGCTCTCTTTTTATTACCCGATCAATCAGTTTAATTAATATAATGTACTTTATCATGTTTAATTGCATGATCATGACGCAAGCATAAATTTAGTTGTTTAATTAATACAAAGACAAACATAATTCAAACAAAATACGATCAAATCCCAAGCAAATAAAAGAATATTATATGAACTAGCTTTGATCCCGGCCATTGGCCGGGTGAGTTTTATTTGATATTAAATTAATTTTGAGAAATTTTGTTCATATTCTTGAAACTCTCATTAATTACATGCATACACTAAATTTATATTAAATAATTTGTTGTCATACTTGAATTATTATTCATATATTATTCAACAAATATTTGTTATTCTTTGTGTATGACTGGAATGTATGGTTTGAAAATTTGACTCGTATATATAAAGTTAATTTAGTTCCTCGGAGAACAACCACGATACTAATACGATATAAGTTAATTTATAAGTGACAATATTTAACTTTTAATTGAGATATATTAACTATTGACTAAATGTATAACATGATCATGTAGAAATCGTAGAACGCGGAAAGAACAAAAACACGAAGACGGGTTTTACGTGGTATCCCTGTTCGTTGTGAACAGGACTAATCCACGGTGAGCTCGGAACGAGCTCACGGACTGAGTTTTTATTTTGACTGAATGACAACTGCTTGCTTTTACATAACCCAAGCTAAGCATATATATAGTGACCGAGGAAGAGACTAATGCCTCGAATATACCTCTGACTCTCGGTTTCCCTTTACAACATCAACTAGGAAACTTACATTCACAAGGACACAAAGACTCGGTTACTTGGGACACAAGGAAAAGTAACCGCAACACTCCCCCTCAAGCGAAAGCATGAATATCCAACATGCCGAGCTTGGAAAGGAGATGACCAAACTGATCCACGCTCAAGCCCTTGGTAAATAAATCTGCAGGCTGATCATGAGTAGCGATCTTGCAAGGAGCAATATCAGCAGAGAGAACACGTTCTCGAACGAAGTAACAGTCCATTTCAACGTGTTTAGTACGCTCATGAAACACAGGGTTAGCAGAGATATGCAAGGCAGCTTGATTGTCGCAATGGAGAGGAGTAGCAGACGTGGAAGAGTGTCCAAGCTCAGAGAGCAACCAACGGAGCCAAATGATCTCACTGACAGTGGTGGCCATGGCCCTGTACTCGGCTTCGGCAGAGGACCGGGCAACGACTGACTGTTTCTTGGTTCGCCAAGAAATGGGAGCACTGCCAAGGCTAATAAAATAGCCGGTAGTGGAGCGACGAGTGGTAGGACAACCACCCCAATCGGCATCGCAGTAAGCCTCGAGACGGAGAGGATTCTGAGCCGGAAAGAAGAGACCACGACCAGGGGACTGCTTCAAGTAACGCAATATGCGAACGGAAGCATCAACGTGGGCTTGTGTCGGCGCATGAACTGCCTGACTGAGTATGTTGACTGCGTACTGAATATCAGGACGGGTGACTGTAAGATAGAGCAACCGTCCAACGAGGCGCCGAAAACTCGAGGGATCAGGAGCTGGTGATGAGGGATGACGGCCCAGATGATGGTTTTGCTCGATGGGAGTGGCACAAGGACGAGTGCCTTCAAGCCCACAGTCAGCGAGTATGTCCAAAACATACTTGCGTTGATTTAGCACAATGCCTTGACGTGACCGGGCGACTTCAATGCCCAAAAAATATTTCAAGTGGCCCAGGTCCTTGATAGTGAACTCGGCATGAAGAAAATTCTTGACCTGCTGCATAAAATGCTCATCATTGCCGGCGAGAATGACGTCGTCGACATATATAAGCGCAGCCACGAAACTAGAACCAGACCGATAGGTGAAGAGAGAGTGATCCGCACGGCATTGAACAAACCGCAACCCAAGTAGTGCACGAGAGAAACGTTGGTACCAATTTCTTGATGCCTGACGAAGACCATAGAGAGACTTCTGCAACCGACAGACACGAGAATCACCAGGACAAGCAAACCCTGGAGGAACTCTCATGTAAACCTCTTCCTGAAGATCGCCGTGTAAAAACGCGTTGTTGACGTCGAGCTGATGGAGAAACCAGTTCTGACTGACGGCAACGGCAATCAAGCACCGAACAGTGACAAGTTTGGCAACGGGGGCGAAAGTATCGTGAAAATCGATACCTTCGATCTGGGTGAAACCTTTCGCCACTAGACGAGCTTTATACCGGTCGACAGAGCCGTCAGGTTTGAACTTGACTTTGTAGACCCATTTGCAGTCGACAATACGTTTACCAGGCGGTGCATTTGCCAACACCCATGTTCCGTTGGCCTCTAGAGCATCGATCTCTTCTTGCATTGCTTTCCTCCAATGCTCATAACGGATGGCCTGCCAGAAGTACGTGGGTTCAAACGTAGCAGTGACATTTGCTACAAATGCACGATGAGCAGGAGAGAGTCTCTCATATGTGACGTGATTGCCGAGAGGATAGAGAGATGCATGCTGCGCATGCGGACGTAAACCAGGAAGGTCCGTGTCATAGTCTTGGAGACGAACCGGAGGACGAGAGACACGCGTGCTGTGGCGTGGGACGGGCTCGGCCGGAGGTGTGGCCGAGGGCGATGAGCTGGCCGAGGGTGTCGGACTGGCCGAAGACGACGGGCTGGCCGGGGCTGGTGGACTGGCCGAGGACGGCGGACTGGCCGAGGACAGTGGACTGGCCGGGGCTGAGGGACTGGCCGAGGACGGTGAGCTGGCCGAGGACGATGGACTGGCCGAGGACGAGGGACTAGCCGAGAGCGACGGACTGGCCGAGGTCGCTGGGCCGGCCGAGGGTGATGGCCGGGCCGAGAGCACTAGACGGGCCAAGGACGCTGGGCGGGCCGAGAGTGATGGACGGGCCGAGAGCGCTGGGCTGGCTGAGTGCGACGGGCTGGCCGAGATCGCTGGGCTGGCCGAGAGGGATGGCTGGGCCGAGTGCTATGGGCTGGCCGAGGTAGCTGGGCTGGCCGAGTGCGGGGACGAGCTGGACGAGTCGGGGGGAGTGCTCGCCTGTGGACTGAAGGACGAGATGGATGCGTCGAGGCCAGCAAGATCGTCCTCCTCACGCGAAGAAACCACCCCCTGCACCATGTCAAAAATGCTGAGATCAGCATGCTCGTCGTCATCCTCATCGTGTGGCCAAGACATGGACGAGACCTGGGAGGGCAATGCGGCCGCCGTCCCTAACTTTTGAAATGGGAAGACTTCTTCCAAGAAAAATACATCACGGGAAGTGTAAATGGCCCGTCGTGCAACATCAAAGACCCGATAGCCCCGCTGATGCGCAGGGTATCCCACAAAAATGCCGGGCTTCCCACGAGCTGCGAACTTTGGAAGACCGGGACGCGTATCCTTGGCATAGACGAGGCAGCCGAAGGTTCGCAGGTGATCGAAGGTCGGACGGTGACCAAGGAGGACTTCGTGGGGAGTTCGATTCTGAATAGTGACCAGTGGCAAGCGATTAATGAGATACGCTGCCGTGAGGATGCATTCTCCCCAAAAGTGGATCGGTAGGCCAGCATGAAATCGTAGTGCTCGTGCAGTGTCGAGAAGGTGTCGATGCTTTCTTTCAACGACCCCATTTTGCTGCGGAGTGTGAACACAAGAAGTCTGAAGAATAATCCCGTTCTGTTCATAAAACTCGCGTAGCTCAGGAGTACTAAATTCTCTGCCATTATCGGCCTGGACGCGCTTGACACCTTTCCCATACTGCATTCGGACTTGATTAAAAAACATGAGAAGATACCGAGCAACTTCGGATTTCTGCTTTAACAAATATACCCACACAACACGACTAAAATCATCCACGATTGTGAGAAAATAATGAGCACCAGAAAACGAGGCCTGTTGATATCCTCCCCAAATATCAATATGAATAAGATCAAAAACCGACGTAGTCTTAACAGTACTAGCAACAAACGGTAGCCGAGTTTGTTTGGCCCGTAAACAAGATATGCACGGGTCCTTATTGACAACCAAAGTACTTGAGATATAAGACTGCAAAACTGAAAATTTCGATGCCGACGGATGACCAAGCCTCGAGTGCCACAACTGAGAGTCTCTAATAGCCTGCTGTGCCGTGAATGCCACCGGATGACGCCCATCAAACACTTGCAAGTAATAGAGACCATCGACACGTCTACCCATCCCAATCATCGCTCTGGAGCGTAAGTCCTGTAGCACGCAGAAATCACTCAAGAAAATTACGGCAACAGCATGATCGGCGGTAAGACGACTGACAGACAATAGATTGCACTGGAACTCGGGAACATGCAGAACACGACGAAGCATGAACCCATTACTTAATTTCGAGTTCCCAATACCCTGAACTGAGATGCCTGTCCCATTAGGAATACGAACCTGTAAACTCGAGTCGGTGGCCAACTCGCCATCAAACAAACATTTATCTTTAGCAATGTGTTCGTTACACCCGGAATCTATAACCCATGTTGTAGATAAATCGATCGAGGACATACCTGACATATTTGCAGTAGGTTGCGACTGGACTTGAGCCGTGGTTGGCTCCGAGCTCAAGAATGCCCGAAGTTGGGCAATTTGCTCGGCAGTAAGGCCTGGAATTGAAACTTCAGTACGCTCCACTGCCGCTGCTTGAGGCTCAGAACGAGATGGACGAGATGATCCCTGACGACGAGAACGTCCTGACTTCTCTCCGGACTTGGGCGGCCAACCATGCAGGTCATAGCACGTGCTTTTGAAGTGGCCGAGCTTGCCGCAGTGACTACACAAAGGTCGACCATCCGGAGTCCGCTCGTCTTGCTGCTCCCCCTGTCCTTGAAAGGCGGCGGCTTCGACTCGCGGTCTGCTGTCGCTAGTCAAGTTTCGCTGCTGCTCATCATTAGCAACGGCGTGATAGGCTTCTCCAAGGCTGGGGGCAGGCTTCAACGACAGTAGATGAGTGCGGACAGTGGCAAAACTATCGTCAAGCCCAACCAGAAAGTCGAGCAGCTTTATGGACTCGTGTGACTCCCGAGTTCGTTGTTCGACGTTGCAGGTGCAATTCCCACAAGTGCACCGTGCTGGAGGATCGAGTGTTAACCAGTCGTCCCATGCTCGCTTGAGTTTGGCATAGAAGGTGGACACACTTGCTCGATCCTGCCGCAAACTTGTGATCTGGCGGCGGATTTTGTAGCGACGGGGAAGAGTTCCAGTGCTGAACCGCTCCTGCAACTCATCCCAAATCTGTTTTGAGGTAAAATTTGAGCTGATGCTTGACCTGATCTCTCGTGACATGGCCTGACGCAGCCACCCGACGACCATCGCATTGCACCGTACCCAAGCGTTGAGCTTCTCGCCGTATGCGGGCTTTACGACGGTTCCCAGGACAAAGCCGAGCTTGTTTTTAGCAAGCAGGGCATTAGAGATCTCAGCTGACCACTCCCCATAATTTGCGTCGGTCAGCAGATCGGCGACAAAAACCTGACTAGGAGTGTCCGACAGATGGAGAAACAAAGGGGACGTCGGACCAATGACGTCAACTGCGTCGGCTGGATTCTTCTCAGCGGCCGCCGTTGCACTCGACTCTTCATCGGACATGATGGAGAACACCAATCAGCAGCGAGGACTGTAGAACTTGAAGCTGAAAATCAAACCCTAGGATGATTCGATTCCAGCTCTGATACCATGTAGAATTCGTAGAACGCGGAAAGAACAGAAACACGAAGACGGGTTTTACGTGGTATCCCTGTTCGTTGTGAACAGGACTAATCCACGGTGAGCTCGGAACGAGCTCACGGACTGAGTTTTTATTTATGACTGTGTGACTACTGCTTGCTTTTACATGACCCAAGCTAAGCATATATATAGTGACCGAGGAAGAGACTAATGCCTCGAATATACCTCTGACTCTCGGTTTCCCTTTACAACATCAACTAGGAAACTTACATTCACAAGGACACAAAGACTCGGTTACTTGGGACACAAGGAAAAGTAACCGCAACAGATCATGTTATAATATCTCGATTGTTTATCATCACACTCACAATGACTCGTTTATCCAATTCTTGAATGAGGTGGAAATAAAGTTTTCATAAAAAATTCAAATGGCAGTTCATGAAATCTAGATGCATGAAACACTCAAAATAAATATTTAGACAATATATGTCATTCCATAATTTCCAAAATTTAGACTAACGTGCAGCTAATGTTTGAAATATTTGGACCGAACCTTACCCAATATACTCAAATTATTTATGCTATGCATTGTACACTACAACTTGCTAGTGCATATAAAATATAACTCTATTTTTTTTTTATTATAAACACGGTGACAAATTTATATATAGTTAAAATATAATATATATGGTAGCAATGTTTTAGATGGTAACAAATATATAACTTATATCTAAAAAGGAAGAAACGTGAACTTGCAAAAGAAAAAAATCCGAAACTGGCGGAAGCATTCACCGAGGGGGCTGATACTATTGTTGGTTTGATTTTTTTTTTTGTGAAAATAATTTGATTGGCTAGTACGCTGTGCTGACGTGGACCCTTGACCGATGGAGAATTTCGAATCTGTGACCCCTTTTTTGAGAAATCCCTTATAATATTCTTTAGATATAAAACTTTCTTGCTCTTTTGTAAGGAAAAAATCCAAAACTACCACTGTTAAAAAAAAAAAATTTACAAAAATACCACCCACTCCAAAGAATTTCCAAAAATACCACCCTTAATTTAAAACCGCCCCCCTGATGAGCGGTTTTCAATGAAACCGCGCCTCTAAGAGGCGTTTTCCTATCTAACCGCTCCTTGGAGGAGCGTTTTTATTTTCCGGAGTAAACCGCCTCTGGGAGCCGCGGTTATAGGCTAAACCCTACCAGAAAACGCTGGTAGAGGGAGCGTTTTATTGTCGGCATTACAAACCGCCTGGGGAAGGGGCGGTTTACAATGTCAGGACACAAACCGCTCCTTTGAGGCGCGGTTTGTGCCTGGTCACCCGACATCCGACATGTCGGACATGTCGGCATGCAGGGGTAGGGCTGCATGGCAGACATAAAACCGCTCCCCCCCCAAGCGGTTTTGGTGCAAAATTTTCCTATAAAAGGCTGTTTCGGAGAACACAATTCTTCACACTTCCTTTCTCAAATTTCAGCTTTGCACCTTTAAATTATTTAGTTTTTGCGATTAACGTTAATTCGTAAGTTTGTTTCGTAATTACTTTTCATTGTCTTTGTGATTTTATGTTAGTAACTTAATTACTTTTGATTCTCCTTTGTGATGTTATGTTAGTAACTTAATTACTTTTCATTGTCCTTTGTTTATTAGATAATGTATATTTGTTGTACAATAATTTACTTAATTGTTAATCGTATTGATTATTTTCAATAGTTTAAATCAATACAATACAACACTTATTGAGACTCTTTATAAAGAAATGCATGTCTAAGGAAATGGGGACTTAAGCGATCATCATGATCCCCCCATGACCTGGGAAAATCGGGTTCTAAGCGATCCTCGGATCCCCCCTTTTTCTGTCAAAAAGACTGTGTTTCTAAGGAGATGTATACCTCTCCTAAGAGTCTTACGAGTGTACTTGTATTGCTTTAAATTATTGAAAATAATCAATACGATTAACAAAATAATTTTTATGTTAGTAACTTGTGTTACTTTTCATTGTCATTTGTGATTTTATGTTAGTAATTTGAATTACTTTTCATTTTTCTTTGTGTTGTTATGTTAGTAACTTGTGTTACTTTTCATTGCAGATGGAATTTCAAAGGTTCACGCTTGGGTTGCGGTGGAATGGTTACACGGAAGAGACCGAAAAGGGTGTAAGTTACGTCGGTGGCAATTTTCATAAAATGAAGGTCCGTACGAGACCGATGCTTGAAGAGCTCCACCGAATGTGCACTGAGATTACCTGCATGGATGGCAGTAGAAGAGTTGATCGAATGGTGTATCGATATCCAAACAGACATGACGGGTCCCTGTGGCATGAGGAATTCCTCCTTACCACTCAGGAGGACGTTGATGCCATGGTCCAATTTTTGACCACCAATACAATTAAGCAAGCGGAGATGTTCGTTTACACCGAGACCGTCGAAGGCAGTGTAGGTCATTATGGAGATGGCCAAACATCTGGTATCCACGGTGGGAGTGTATATTACGAAGATACTCCCCACCAGGATTTCCAAGCCTCGAGTTGGAGTCAGGAGTATCATCATGGAACTGGAGGAAGTCATCAATCCTTCCATTCATATGAACAAGAAGCTCAACAGGCGGATTACAACCAACAAGCAGGGTACCAGTACCCACCCGAGTACAACTTCTATCAAAGCGGTGTTAGTTACCACAACTACCATTACGGAGCTAGTGGAGGTCAAGGTGCCTTTCATGCTGAAAATCAGATGGAAGAAGAGGTCAATCCAAGTCCAGTTAGTGACCATGAGGTTGAAGAAGAGGAAGGCGAAGTTAGTGCAGACAGCTCCGATCCGCTGGAAGGTGCTGATGATTCCGGTCCAGATTCAGACGCAGATGGTGATGAGGTACCTCACGACCGTGTACCTATTCCATACTACAATCACATTCAAAGTGAAGATTGGTATGTTGATGCCGACATGGACCCGCCAGATGTGCCATTATGGGGTCCACTAACTGGCTTTACGAAGGGCCAACAATTTGCAACGAAGAATGAGGTTCGACACGCTATTTCCACTGAAGCAATGACTCGGAGTTTTGAATGGCAGACAACCCATTCCGACACAAAGAGGCTGATGGTTCGATGCAGAAACCACAATGAGGGATGCACAGCTAGGGTCCGGGCCATCAGGAGCAAGAGAGTCGGTCATTGGGTCATATCCCGTGCGGTGAACACACACACATGTGTGTCATCAATAACATCCCAAGGCCATCGACAGTTGAAATCAAGGGTGGTTGCCGCGGCTATCAAACATCTAATTGAGGAACAGCCCGACCTGAAGGTGAAAACCATCATCGCCCACATTTCTAGTCGTTATGGTTATATCATTAACTACAAGAAAGCGTGGCATGGGAAACAGAAAGCAATGGCTGACGTGTTTGGTGACTGGGAAGAATCATATGCATTCCTTCCCAAACTGATTTTGGCGTTGGAGGTGTCTCCCTGGAACCATTTTCTCGCCTCGCTACCAAGATGAAGAAATTCAATCGCCGGTGGCTGGTAACAATCGCCAATTCAAGCGTCTTTTCTGGGCCTTCAAGCCATGTATTGATGGTTTTCCATACTGTGTTCCTGTGATTCAAGTTGATGGAACATTCCTTACCGGCAAGTACAAGGGTACTCTACTGATTGCCAGCGGAGCAGATGCAAATAGATTAGTATATCCATTAGCCTTTGCCATTGTGGAGGGAGAGAATACCGATAGCTATGGATGGTTCTTCAGACAAATTCAGCTCCATGTCACCAGACGGACGAACTTGTCTATCATCTCAGATCGCCACGCCGGTATACGGGCTGCTATTTTAGGCTTGGATCCAGCCTGGAACTGGTCACAGAGATGGTGCATCCGGCATTTCAAGAGCAACTGGAACCATCATTTCAAGCGAAGGAAGCTTGCTGACAGTCTATGGTGGATTGGTAAGCGTTCTAATTAATTGTCTTACGAGTGTACTTGTATTGGCAATAAGGTCGATCTTGCTTTTCTCACGTTTTTTTTATATTCATCAGCTGTCGCGTACCAAGAGAAGAAATTTAAAGAGAAGATGCAGAATATCCGTCAAATATGCCCTGAAGGTGCGCAGTGGCTTGATCAACATGACCTTGAAATGTGGACTTTTCATAAGGACGGAGGTCATAGATGGGGTATCGCCACAACAAACTCAAGCGAGAATATCAACAATGTCTACAGGGAATGTCGTGCACTCCCCATCTCTGCAATTGTTGAGATGACATTCTGGAAAACAAACAGATGGTTCGTCAACCGTCTCCACTGGTGTGAGAAGAGGGAGGTACTCGGCAAGGTACACTCCGATTATGTATTGAAAATAATGGAAAAAGATAATCGGAAGAGCTCTCGTCACACAGTCACTGTGATGAACCGTCATGCTGGCGAGTATTCGGTCGAGACTGGGCACTGGGAGGATGGGAGACGTGGTGGTCATCGCCATGAAGTCACCATTAACTTTAGGACTAAAAAGGGGGAGTGCTCCTGTCAGAAGTATCAGGGAAGAGGGATACCATGTTCTCATGCAATGGCTGGAATAAAGCACAGGAGCAAAGACCCTCGTCATTTCGTTAGTCCGTTCTTCAACATTGACTCACAAAAGAGCAGTTATCGTACTAGTTTCCGTGCATTGCCGGATGAAGCTTACTGGCCAGTTTATGAGGGTATGGTCATCATTCCACCAATCGGTCTAAGGCGGGAAACAGGGCGCCCGCGGAGAAAAAGGATTCCAAATGAAATGGATCAAAGTGGAAGACCACCGCGAGGGCCAAGGCGGTGTTCCATATGCAAAGTACCCGGTCATGATAAACGAAAATGTCCCGGACCAATTGGTCCTCAAAATGTTGGCCCCGATGTGGATGTCCCGGATAATGGCGCTTAGATTGATTTTATGCGTGGGTTCCATCTTTGTGTATTAATTTCAATGGTTACTCTACTTGTATGTTGTTGCTTAAATGACATTGGAGATTTGCACAATTAACAAACTTTGGTTCAATTTTTCCTTCTTTTTTAATAAAACACATCACGAATTCAAACGCACTACTTTGTTCAACTTAATTTAACTTGTACCATAACTTCACCTAAAAACACCATTGTTCAACTTAATTTAAACAAACACCACAACTTGAAATAAAAACACCATCGTTCCACTTAATTTAAACAAAACCAATCCTTGAAATAAAAACACTCATGCATTGTTTCGACGGTTTGCCCTCTGCTTCCTTGTGCGATGGGCGACTGGTCCACCGGGTGTCGACGATGGTGGAACTGGTGGCAGACTCCTATTCGCCGTAGAAGCGCGATCATCCGTGCTATGCCGCCTCGGTTCCGTGATAGGTGGCCCCTCCGTCTGCGGCCGAGGGCTATCCATGCTCATACGGTGGGGAGAGGATTGCCATTGTTGTTGCCATTGTTGTTGTGGTCGAATCCAAGGTGTGAAGTCTTGTTGTGGAGTGGATTGCCATTGCTGTTGTTGCCATTGTTGTTGTGGTCGATGCAAAGGTGAGAAGTCTTGGTGGGGACTTGAGTATGAACCCTCGGCCCAAGTAGCTGAAGATGTGCCGTCATGAAATGTAGTTGGCCGTTGTTCATACTGGAAACTGGGCCGGAGAGTGTACTGGAAACTTGACCGCGGATCATACTGGCTTCCGGGCGTAGGGCCGTGCTGAGTACTCCCCCCTTCACCGCTGCACACCTCCAAAGGAGTAGGCGCCTTCCACGCCTCAATCGGTTTGATCTCCGGCACGTGAGGACGATCCCTCACAGCTTTGTTTTGCCTTCTTTGGACCGGCGGAGGCACTGGGTCAACATCAAGCGTCACCGGCGGCGGTCTCACTGGGGGAACTGGAGGGTATCGCCTATGGTCACGTCCGCGCGCTCGCATACAGCCAAGGAGATTGTTCGCTATCCTTAGAATCATCCCCACCTCTCGACCCGCCGCCGAATGTTCTGCGGTACGTGCGAGGTCGTGGATTCGCTCGATGCCATCAACCTAAATCGAACAAGATAACAAAGTTAGACATTTAAAAAATAATGCACCGCATGACTAAACAAATAAAAACTTAATTTCTTACCAAAGCTCCGTCCGCCGCTCCTTCGGGGGTCATGTAACGAACAGATTGTCTTCGGTAGGTTTCCATGTATGGGTCATGGTAGCCCATCCGCCCCACATGAGATGCCGTCACAATATCCTGATCTTGCCTAACATTCCACAGCCGGATCAATTGCTTATACTCCTCTGGCCAATTAGTAGGTCCTTGTCGACCATCTTTCCCGTGGTACCCCTTCTGACTCTCCGGGACATCCAATGGTATGCATTGCTCACGTCCAAATTGTCGTAGACATCGATCCGGCAAGTGCCACTCCACTATGTGGTGGCAGATTAGTGGAACTCGGGTGCACCATTGACCGGGATGTAACGGGAACTTATGGACGTGATGCGCAACAATCCGTTCTGGATACGGATCGAACTTAAGCTACGAAGGTTTAAATAATAAAACCATTAAGCAACATAATAATATAAGTTAAAAAAAGTAGGGTATTATAGCGTATTATGATGCTCACCTCTGCTTCCCATAGGTGATCAAGCCTCCTACGATACTCCTCCAGCTTATGCGCTCCTAGATTGTCGCATGTTGTTTCATCAAGCCACCTATTAATATGGACAAGTACACAATGTTAGTACCTTAAAAAAATAGCTCGTTACAACAAACTAAATTAGTAAAAAAAATGTGAGAACTATGAGTGGGATAGAAGATATTTACCTACAACCATAAGCTTCGTGTCGTAGGGGATGATCGGGTCCCCAATCCTTGTCGGGGTCTACCTTCGGCGCAATCCATTGCAAATGCTCCCAAGCCCAAAATTGGACGATGAACATTGCCCCATCAATCTCCTTCACCGCTCTCGCACTAGCATTACATAGGGATCGGTAGAGCTGGGCTAGGCAAGCAGATGCCCAGCTCAAGTTTCCCATATCATCCCAACTACCAAGTATGATCTTCAACCATGAATTGCTGATTAGGTTGTTGGATTTCTTGGGGAAGAAAACTCCTCCGATCATGCCGAGGATGTAGATACGTGCATAAATTTCTTTATCACGCTCCGAACTTTCCTCCGTGAGGGGAATGCCTCCGAACTCAGGGTTGTGCTTACGCCTGATCTCCGCCGTTAACCACGTGATAGATACTTGGCCCTTGGACAATGGTGGATGACCATCCGCATCGTGATCTCCCTTTTCTGGCGGACACAACCCGGTGACCGTCCATATAAAATGTTGCCAACCACTCATATTGGCAACAACTTTAGGTGGTGGCGTAGAGTCCACACAAACAACATCACCATCGACGGGGAGATCGGTTAGGATGGCGATGTCCTTAAGTGTGATGGTGCACTCGCCTTCACGAAAATTGAAGCAGTGTGTCTCCTTTCGCCATCTCTCTACCATCGCCGTGATGAGTTGGCGGTCGATCTTAATTCCGTTGAAATGCCTAATCGAATCCAATCTTGCCCTTTTTAGAAAGGGCAAGATGACGTCGTTCCATTCAAGCACATTCGTTGTGCCCCTATAGCGGACTATATGGTATGCATCCTAGAGAAAAAATTAAATTTCACTATAAGTATATTATAAGATACAATTTATATATAAATCAAGGTTGTTTTAGAGAAATATACATTATCTAATAAACATTAATTTTAACATAACTAAAATAATTTTATAAGATGCAATATTAATTAAATCAAACGATTTTATAGAAATATACATTATCTAATTAACATTAATATTAACATAACTAAACCAATTTTTTAAGATGCAATATTAAATTAAGAGATTTTATAGAAATATACATTATCTAATAAACATTAATATTAACATAACTAAAATAATATCCAAATATATTAATTTGTTAATCGTATTGATTATTTTCAATAATTTAAAGCAATACAAGTACACTCGTAAGACTCTTAGGAGAGGTATACATCTCCTTAGAAACACAGTCTTTTTGACAGAAAAAGGGGGGATCCGAGGATCGCTTAGAACCCGATTTTCCCAGGTCATGGGGGGATCATGATGATCGCTTAAGTCCCCATTTCCTTAGACATGCATTTCTTTATAAAGAGTCTCAATAAGTGTTGTATTGTATTGATTTAAACTATTGAAAATAATCAATACGATTAACAATTAAGTAAATTATTGTACAACAAATAAATTACTTTAACAAAATACAAATTACAAGTGATGATAAATAATATGTACCTTATGGTCGTTCCAAACATCTCTTGAACGATGATTTGATTGATCGTATAAAACTGTCGGATCAATCGGTCCTTGATCAACATAATATCGTTGATTGAAAATATCAACATCCGGCCCAACCTACGATAGCATAACAATAACATAAATCATTAGTATATAAATTAAATAAATCATTATAACAACAACAACAATTGAGAAAAATGAGTACGTACCGTTTGATAATCATCATAAAAAAGACCCTCTTCTTGAGCGAAATCGGCCATTCTCTCGGAATCCGGACAGAGGTTCGGCGGTTTTTTAGTGAAAACCAAAGAAAAGTTTTTTGGAGGCAGATCGGACTTAGGCCGCAACCAACAAAAAAACTAATTCTAAGGTTGGGTGGGGAGGGGTTGGGTAGAGAGAAGTTAGAGGGAGAGAGGGGAGTGTGGTGGATGGTGTGCAGAAAAGAGAAGTGGAGGGGGGTTTATATAGCCATCAAACCGCGTGGGGGAGGGTCGGTTATGTAATTTCTCGCCACCAAAAACCGCGCCTCCAGCACGCGGTTTGCCTTTCCCGATGGTCAAACCGCGCCTCGGGGGGATGGTTTGCGTTTTCCAACGGTCAAACCACGCCTCGGGAGAGCGGTTTTAGTGGGGCAACGCGGATCGCTTATTTGGCAGCCATTTTAGCCGTCACATCGCTCCTCCGACGGGCGGTTTGATGCACCGCCACTTGGCAACGCGGTTTGACAGCCATGCAAGGTCAAACCGCGCCTCGGGGGCGCGTTTTTCACTTTAACCGCCGCCTGGGAGCGCGGTTTTATTATAAACCGCTCATCAGGGGGGCGGTTTTAAATTAAGGGTGGTATTTTTGGAAATTCTTTGGAGTGGGTGGTATTTTTGTAAATTTTTTTTTAAACAGTGGTAGTTTTGGATTTTTCCCCGTTTGTTATGGCAATTGAGAAATGTTAAAATAAAGGTAACAAACAAAGTGTTCACCGCCAAAAGTAGGACAGAAGGCAAAATCACAAAAAGAAAACTGAAAACTAAAATGAAAATTCTGACCGCTGATGCATATACTAACCCAACAGAACGAAATCTGCTACAAATACAGCCAAATTGACAGATATCACTGCTGTAACAAATTAAGGATACAAAAAACAAAACGAAATGAAAGAATAAAAAACTATTAAACAACAAATAAAGAGTAGGCGCTACGCTACTTCGTCACTCTTCCTACACAAAAAAAAAAGTAAGGAGCAGAGGACACAAAGTGACAAAACAATTACAAATGGGCAGAAGCAACAATGTTTGCTTGCGCAATTTTTGTTTTTTTTTTTCTAGAAAGCTTGCACAAATTTTGGTGGAACAGATTTGAATTGCTTAATCATGTTTAGTTCTCATTTTATTGAATGACATGAAAAAAGGACTTGCTATTCGTAGTCCTAAATATTACTAAAAGACGTCCTAAGTTTAATGCATATTTACCTTTTTGTCCATTTAAGATTTTTAAATCAAAATAAAAAACAAACCTACCCATCCAATATCCCTTCTCCCGCCCAGCTGTATTTTGTCGCTGGCAGAACTCCTTCCCACATCCTCCGCCAACGAAACCCTCCAAAGCTGGCGGAAGTTCGACTGCGCCGCTTCTTGCCGGAGAAGATGACTGGAAAAGGTAAGCTCTTGATCCATCCGTTCTTCTCATGACCTAAAAATCCCTCTGTTCAAAACCTGAAAACAGCTGATCTGTTCTCCACTGGTCGGAGGGTCGAGAGATAGAGAAGCTGTTCTTTATCCGTTGGTCGGAACGCAGCAACGTGGTTGTTCGCCCTCTGGTCAGAAAGCAGCCCCGCGCAGGTTTATCCATTGGTCGAACGCAGCGAAGCTTTCGTTTACCCTATGGTCAAAAATAGAATTTGGACTAATTGGTAAATTGCATATTAAAATTAGGACGTCAAATAGTAAATTTAGGACGTCAAATGAAATAGGCATTTCAGTAAAAAAAGGTCAGGTTGCCTAGCTATATTCCTCTTCTCATCTCCCCTATAAAGGCTGGAAACCCTTCGCTGCCTTCAACCACCAAAAAGAGAAGAAGCAGAGAAATGTCGAAAACCCCATCCTCCTCCGCCACTCCTTCCCCTCTCCATCTCACCGCCGCAGCCAACTCTTCCTCCCCGCAGCCGACGCCGGGGCCCGTCTCCTCCTCCGCTATTCCTCCTCCCCATGTCCGTGCTCCCATCTCCTTGTCATCAGCCGTCGTCGGCAGTTCTTCCACCCCACGCCGGAGTTCTTCCCAGGCAACGATACTGATGAGGTCGATGTCATCCCCCTTCCGGCCAAAAGCTCTATGGAGATCGGATCCACAACATCCTCCACTCACTCTACAATCTGGTCCTCGCACTCCATGCCCACAGCAGGATGAACCTTCTGCCCCGTCATCCGCCGCAGCCAACTCTTCCTCCCCGCAGCCGACGCCGGGGCCCAGTCTCCTCCTTCGCTGTTCCTCCTCCCCATGTTCGTGCTCCCATCTCCTCGTCGTCAGCCATCGTCGGCAGTTCTTCCACCCCACACCGGAGTTCTTCCCAGGCAACGATGCTGATGAGGTCGATGTCATCCCCCTTCCGGCCAAAAGCTCTATGGAGATCGGATCCACAACATCCTCCACTCACTCTACAATCTGGTCCTCGCACTCCATGCCCACAGCAAGATGAACCTTCTGCCCCGTCATCCGCCGCAGCCAACTCTTCCTCCCCGCAGCCGACGCCGGGCCCTGTCTCCTCCTTTGCTGTTCCTCCTCCCCATGTCCGTGCTCCCATCTCCTCGTCCTCAGCCGTCGTCGGCAGTTCTTCCACCCCACACCGGAGTTCTTCCCAGGCAACGATGCTGATGAGGTCGATGTCATCCCCCTTCCGGCCAAAAGCTCTGTGGAGATCGGATCCACAACATCCTCCACTCACTCTACAATCTGGTCCTCGCACTCCATGCCCACAGCAGGATGAACCTTCTGCCCCGTCATCCGCTGCAGCCAACTCTTCCTCCCCGCAGCCGACGCCGGGCCCAGTCTCCTCATTCGCTATTCCTCCTCCCCATATCCGTGCTCCCATCTCCTCGTCGTCAGCCGTCGTCGGCAGTTCTTCCACCCCACACCGGAGTTCTTCCCAGGCAACGATGCTAATGAGGTCGATGTCATCCCCCTTCCGGCCAAAAGCTCTGTGGAGATCGGATCCACAACATCCTCCACTCACTCTACAATCTGGTCCTCGCACTCCATGCCCACAGCAGGATGAACCGTCTGCACCGTCATCCGCCGCAACCAACTCTTCCTCCCCGCAGCCGACGCCGGGCCCAGACTCCTCCTTCGCTGTTCCTCCTCCACATGTCCATGCTCCCATCTCCTCGTCGTCAGCCGTCGTCGGCAATTCTTCCACCCCACACCGGAGTTCTTCCCAGGCAACGATGCTGATGAGGTCGATGTCTCCCCCTTCCGGCCAAAAGCTCTGTGGAGATCGGATCCACAACATCCTCCACTCACTCTACAATCTGGTCCTCGCACTCCATGCCCACAGCAGGATGAACCTTCTGCCCCGTCATCCGCCGCAGCCAACTCTTCCTCCCCGCAGCCGACGCCGGGCCAAGTCTCCTCCTTCGCTGTTCCTCCTCCCCATGTCCGTGCTCCCATCTCCTCGTCGTGAGCCGCCGTCGGCAGTTCTTCCACCCTAAAATGGAGTTCTTCCCAGGCAACGATGCTGATGAGGTCGATGTCATCCCCCTTCCGGCCAAAAGCTCTGTGGAGATCGGATCCACAACATCCTCCACTCACTCTACAATCTGGTCCTCGCACTCCATGCCCACAGCAGGATGAACCTTCTGCCCCGTCATCCGCCGCAACCAACTCTTCCTCCGCGCAGCCGACGCCGGGCCCAGTCTCCTCCTTCGCTGTTCCTCCTCCCCATGTCCGTGCTCCCATCTCCTCGTCGTCAGCCATCGTCGGCAGTTCTTCCACCGCACACCGGAGTTCTTCCCAGGCAACGATGCTGATGAGGTCGATGTCATCCCCCTTCCGGCCAAAAGCTCTGTGGAGATCGGATCCACAACATCCTCCACTCACTCTACAATCTGGTCCTCGCACTCCATGCCCACAGCAGGATGAACCTTCTGCCCCGTCATCCGCCGCAGCCAACTCTTCCTCCCCGCAGCCGACGCCGGGCCTAGTCTCCTCCTTCGCTGTTCCTCCTCCCCATGTCCGTGCTCCCATCTCCTCGTCGTCAGCCGTCGTCGGCAGTTCTTCCACCCCATACTGGATTTCTTCCTAGGCAACGATGCTGATGAGGTCGATGTCATCCCCCTTCCTGCCAAAAGCTCTGTGGAGATCGGATCCACAACATCCTCCACTCACTCTACAATCTGGTCCTCGCACTCCATGCCCACAGCAGGAAGAACCTTATGCCCCGTCATTCGCCGCAGCCAACTCTTCCTCCCCGCAGCCGACGCCGGGCCCAGACTCCTCCTTCGCTGTTCCTCCTCCCCATGTCCGTGCTCCCATCTCCTCGTCGTCAGCCGTCGTCGGCAGTTCTTCCACCCCACACCGGAGTTCTTCCCAGGCAACGATGCTGATGAGGTCGATGTCATCCCCCTTCCGGCCAAAAGCTCTGTGGAGATCGGATCCACAACATCCTCCACTCACTCTACAATCTGGTCCTCGCACTCCATGCCCACAGCAGGATGAACCTTCTGCCCCGTCATCTACCGCAGCCAACTCTTCCTCCCCGCAGCCGACGTCGGGCCCAGTCTCCTCCTTCGCTGTTCCTCCTCCCCATGTCCGTGCTCCCATCTCCTCGTCGTCAGCCGTCGTCGGCAGTTCTTCCACCCCACACTGGAGTTCTTCCCAGGCAACGATGCTGATGAGGTCGATGTCATCCCCCTTATGGCCAAAAGCTCTGTTGAGATCGGATCCACAACATCCTCCACTCACTCTACAATCTGGTCCTCGCACTCCATGCCCACAGCAGGATGAACCTTCTGCCCCGTCATCCGCCTTAGCCAACTCTTCCTCCCCGCAGCCGACGCCGGGCCCAGTCTCTTCCTTCGCTGTTCCTCCTCCCCATGTCCGTGCTCCCATCTCCTCGTCGTCAGCCGCCGTCGGCAGTTCTTCCACCCCACACCGGAATTCTTCCCAGGCAACGATAATGATGAGGTCGATGTCATCCCCCTTCCGGCCAAAAGCTCTGTGGAGATCGGATCCACAACATCCTCCACTCACTCTACAATCTGGTCCTCGCACTCCATGCCCACAGCAGGATGAACCTTATGCCCCGTCATCCGCCGCAACCAACTCTTCCTCCGCGCAGCCGACGCCGGGCCCAGTCTCCTCCTTCGCTGTTCCTCCTCCCCATGTCCGTGCTCCCATCTCCTCGTCGTCAGCCGTCGTCGCCAGTTCTTCCACCCCACACCGGAGTTCTTCCCAGGCAACGATGCTGATGAGGTCGATGTCATCCCCCTTCCGGCCAAAAGCTCTGTGGAGCTCTGATCCACAACATCCTCCACTCACTCTACAATCTGGTCCTCGCACTCCATGCCCACAGCAGGATGAACCTTCTGCCCCGTCATCCGCCTTAGCCAACTCTTCCTCCCCGCAGCCGACGCCGGGCCCAGTCTCCTCCTTCGCTATTCCTCCTCCCCATGTCCGTGCTCCCATCTCCTCGTCGTCAGCCGCCGTCGGCAGTTCTTCCACCCCACACCGGAATTCTTCCCAGGCAACGATAATGATGAGGTCGATGTCATCCCCCTTCCGGCCAAAAGCTCTGTGGAGATCGGATCCACAACATCCTCCACTCACTCTACAATATGGTCCTCGCACTCCATGCCCACAGCAGGAAGAACCTTATGCCCCGTCATCCGCCGCAGCCAACTCTTCCTTCCGCAGCCGACGCCGGCCCCAGTCTCCTCCTTCGCTGTTCCTCCTCCCCATGTCCGTGCTCCCATCTCCTCATCGTCAGCCGTCGTCGCCAGTTCTTCCACCCCACACCGGAGTTCTTCCCAGGCAACGATGCTGATGAGGTCGATGTCATCCCCCTTCCGGCCAAAAGCTCTGTGGAGCTCTGATCCACAACATCCTCCACTCACTCTACAATCTGGTCCTCGCACTCCATGCCCACAGCAGGATGAACCTTCTGCCCCGTCATCCGCCTTAGCCAACTCTTCCTCCCCGCAGCCGACGCCGGGCCCAGTCTCCTCCTTCGCTGTTCCTCCTCCCCATGTCCGTGCTCCCATCTCCTCGTCGTCAGCCGTCGTCGGCAGTTCTTCCAGCCCACACCGGAATTCTTCCCAGGCAACGATGCTGATGAGGTCGATGTCATCCCCCTTCCGGCCAAAAGCTCTGTGGAGATCGGATCCACAACATCCTCCACTCACTCTACAATCTGGTCCTCGCACTCCATGCCCACAGCAGGAAGAACCTTATGCCCCGTCATCCGCCGCAACCAACTCTTCCTTCCGCAGCCGACGCCGGGCCCAGTCTCCTCCTTCGCTATTCCTCCTCCCCATGTCCGTGCTCCCATATCCTCGTCGTCAGCCGTCGTCGGCAGTTCTTCCACCCCACACCGGAGTTCTTCCCAGGCAACGATGCTGATGAGGTCGATGTCATCCCCCTTCCGGCCAAAAGCTCTGTGGAGATCTGATCCACAACATCCTCCACTCACTCTACAATCTGGTCCTCGCACTCCATGCCCACAGCAGGATGAACCTTCTGCCCCGTCATCCGCCGCAGCCAACTCTTCCTCCCCGCAGCCGACGCCGGGCCCAGTCTCCTCCTTCGCTGTTCCTCCTCCCCATGTCCGTGCTCCCATCTCCTCATCGTCAGCCGTCGTCGGCAGTTCTTCCACCCCACACCGGAGTTCTTCCCAGGCAACGATGCTGATGAGGTCGATGTCATCCCCCTTCCGGCCAAAAGCTCTGTGGAGATCGGATCCACAACATCCTCCACTCACTCTACAATCTGGTCCTCGCACTCCATGCCCACAGCAGGATGAACCTTCTGCCCCGTCATTCGCCGCAGCCAACTCTTCCTCCCCGCAGCCGACGCCGGGCCCAGTCTCCTCCTTCGCTGTTCCTCCTCCCCATGTCCGTGCTCCCATCTCTTCGTCGTCAGCCGTCGTCGACAGTTCTTCCATCCCATCGCCTTTATGAGTAAGACACCGGCGCCGTCTAAGGAGGCGTGGTCGACATAAAAGAAGGAAATGCAGGCGATCATTACTGCAGCACAGACATGGCGGCCGTATCTCCCGGGGCAGAAATTTCACATATACACCGACCACCAGAGTTTGAAACACCTTTTAGAGCAGAGGGTGTCTACACCAGATCAGCATAAGTGGGTGTCGAAGCTGCTAGACTACGACTATGAGATCCATTACCGACCAGGGCCTACTAATGTGGTGGCAGATGGCCTATCTAAGAAACCGGGCAGTGAGATCCTCGCCCAGTGACAGGGCCAGTTTCGCAGTTTTGGGATGAGTTGCGGGCATCCATGAAGACCAGTCAGTATTTACAGGATTGCCAGGAAATCGCCTTTAGCGACAACCCGGGGCATTATATGTTTCGACAGGGACTGGTGACCTTCAAGAGTCGGGTGGTCCTTCCTCTAGGTTCAAATTTGGTCACTTCAGTACTGGAGGAGTTCCATGATTCTCCATTGGTCGTTCAATTAGGCGCCGAGAGGACACTCCGCCGAATTAGAGGCCATTTTTACTGGCCCCGGATGGCGCAGGCGGTGAAGGCCTATTTGGAGTCATGTAATACGTGCTAGAGGGTGAAGCTGTCTCACCTGCGGCCGGCCGGACTCCTTCAGCCGATGCCGGTGCCGGAGCGGGTATGGGAGGATATTAGCATGGATTTCATCGTGGGATTACCTCCCTCGGGTGGAAAGACGGTGGTGTTCGTGGTAGTGGATCGGCTCACTAAGTATGCCCATTTTCTGCCATTGGCGCATCCGTACACTGCTAAGTCTGTGGCCGAGCAGTCCGTACACTGTTAAGTCTGTGGCCGAGCAGGTCGATCGTCAGTGATCGTGACCCGGTTTTCTTGAGAAGGTTTTGGCAGGAGGTCTTTGCGATGGCACAGACGGTTTTACGCATGAGCTCGGCCTATCATCCCCAGACTGATGGCCAGACGGAGATCGTTAACAAGCACCTCGAGCAGTATTTGAGGTGCTTCACCCACCAGCAGCCGAAGCAATGGCTGGCCATGCTCCCTTGGGCAGAATTGTGGTATAACACCACGTATCATCGGGCCATCAAAATGACCCCGTGTGAGTCTATACGGGCGTCCACCCCCGACGTTGGTGCAGTACAAGGGCGGATCGAGTTCGGTTGACGCGGTGGACAGGTGCCTGGGCGCGCGAGACGAGGCTTTGGAGCAGTTACAAACCAATTTGGCGGCAGCAAACAACCGGATGAAGCAGGCTGAAGATGCAGGGCGGCGGGATGAGGAGTTTGAGGTGGGTGATTGGGTACTGTTGAGGTTGCATCCCTACCGGCAGTCTTCGGTCTTCCGTCGGGCATACCAGAAGCTTGCGGCTCGATTCTTTGGGCCGTATGAAATCACCCACAAGGTCAACCCTGTTGCTTATAGGCTGCAGCTACCTGCAGGTTCCCGCATACACCCGGTGTTCCACATTTCCTTGCTGAAAAGGTACCGGGGCCCGGCGGACAGAGTGACTTCGACGGCTCCTCCGGCGACAGCCGATGGTGACTTGGAGCTGGTTCCTCTCAAGGTGTTGGAGACACGGTGGACGAAGAAAGGAGGGCGGCTGGTGGAAGAGATCTTGGTGCAGTCGAAGCACGTGGAGCCGGAAGATGCCAGCTGGAAGAGTCAGAGATGCTCCGACAGAGGTTTCCGGATTTCGACATCGAGGCCGATGTCGATTCTGAAGGAGGAGGGGATGTGGGAAACCCGACCCTTGGTTAGGGAGAGAGGGCCGGCTCGGCCAAGAGGGGGGGGGGGAAAGAGTGGCAAACTTATGATTTATGTTATTTTCAGTTTACTGCTACTAAAGGCTACGACTCATTAGTTGTGGGAATTAAGCAATAATAATCAGAAATTCTCAATCCCTAATCCCTCTTCTCTCTCTCTTGTTCTTCCCCAATTCTCCAAATCCCTAAATTCTTCTCTTCTCAATCCCTAAATTTCCAATTGGGATTTCTTGTGTCTTACAACCGTGGTCTACCTCAGTAAACCGCGACAGACAGTGACACACTACCTACTAACTTAGACCAAAATAACACTAAATTAAACCTCCCATTTATGTATTAGAGAATAAAATTAGTTGATTATTAATCAAGTTGAGATCCAAAAGATTGTCCAAATGATCTCTTATGCGTGATCTCCTTATCAAAGAACCACACAAACATAGGATAGATAGCTTGAGTTATCTCCTTGTAAAAAAATGACACAAACATAAGGTAGATTCATAAATAATATATCACTGACAATGTCTAGACTATGGACTCGATAAAGCAGAAAGACTAAAAAAAATTCATTCAACTTGATGAGATAAGAAAAATTATTGAGAGATAAGCGACCATCTTGGTGGTTCAAAACGACCTCGACGTCATCAAGACGTTGCTCCATTGCAAGAACCTTTTGGATCACCCGAGAGAGGGAGAGAACAGAACACATGTTCTTTTCCTCCGGCTGCGTACTATGAGATTGTCCTCCGACAACGTACTTCTGGACTAGGCAAGTCCCCAACGATAGACAACACAGGTTCTTTTTGGCGACCGCTGTGGATTGGCTTCAGATGAATCTTGACGAGGCTAACAGGCGACAACTTGGGCATTGAGTGGGGACTCTCTTCAGCATTGACGCTTGGTTGATTTGGAAGAATAGAAATGACATATTCTTCAAGGGGGTTTCCTACACTCTCACTCTACCTTCCTTGGCTCATTCCATCATTGCCAAAGCTAGAATCTTGAGTGAAGCCTGGCGTGCTCTCTCTATGCTGCCGAACTTGAGGAAGGTACCGACAACTCGGATCGTGGCAGCCATCGCTTGGACTCCCCCTACTGGGGAATGGGTAAAGCTCAATATTGACAATGCCTCAAACAGGAATCCAGGTCTGGCCTGCGGGAGGTGTTCTAAGAGATGGGACAAGATTTTGGATTAGCGTCTTCATGGCATAGATTGGTTAAGCCTCTGCGGCGTTGGTGGAGCTGTGGGCGTTCTATTATGGCTTGGATTTAGCTTGGAAATCCGGTCATCTAGTGGTAGAGTCGGACTCGCAGCTCACCATCTGGTTACTTAATGGCAGACATGATCCAGTTCATCCTTATGCCACTTTGTTGTCGTCTTCCATTCGCGGGAGAGTTAGTCGTGATTGGCTGGTGCACATTGTTCATGTATACCGAGAAGGGAATAGAGTAGCGGAGTGGCTTTTGAAGCACAGTCTCGTTTATCCCTATTGTATGCATGAACTTGTGCACTCGACATCAGCGTCCTTTTTTCGGGACGATATGCAGGGAGTGTCTTTTGAGCGGCATGTTGTTTCCTGCCAGTATAACTCTCCTCCCCCATGTAATCATTTCTTTTTCTTGGCTTCTTGCCTCTAATAATGCAAAAATGTGGTGCAATTACTAAATAGACCTTGCTTGAATAGTTCTCGGACTACGAAATTTGGAATTGAAGTGTCGGTTTTACTTTTCAAGTATTATAATTAGTGTAGATGTAGATAGATAGATGTAGACAAGTCATGTTATGACTCTCTAATGTTTTTGAAGAAATAAGTAACACTACAAGAACAACTGGATTCGCAATAAAAAAAGTTAGTCTTTGAAAGCAGGACATGGGTTACTAACAATTTCTTGTGACCAAAATATTTTGGTAGCAGAAATGATCGCTATAGACGCGTTACTAATTCCTAGCGCAACCAAAATGCAGATTGGTATTGAAAAAGAGTGCTATCGCAACCAATTTTGCTAATGATAAAGTCTTGATTTTTCGTGACAATTTGTATTTGGTTGTTACAATTCAAAATATTGGTTGAGAATTCTAGGCTATTGGTCGCCACTAATACTGATGACAACAAATTCATGTGATTTTTAGTAACCAATTATTTTTGGATGCAAAATAAAATTTATTAAAGTGTTAAAAGTGGCCATCCAATTTGGTTGGGAAAATGACTGACAATTATATTGGTTATCATATTTTAACACAATTATGAAATTTGGTTGTGAATAATACATATTCCAACCAATTATATCATTTTAGACAACTATTTGTTTTTGTTATAAAAGTTTAACACAACAATGTAATTTGGTCGTGAAAAACACGTACCACGACCAATTAAATCAATTTTACAAACTAATTATTTTAGTTACACAAGGTTAACACTACCATAAAGTTTGATCGTGATAAATAAATATGCCGACTGATAATCGGCTTTAATATATCGGATTCTTGAACTTTATGTGACTATACCATGATATATTAAAGCCAATTGGTGCTATTTTAGGGCTCGCTAACCCGGGAATGGTTGAAAAACCATTACTGCCTAGTGCCATGAGTTTGATATGTTACAGGTGGAGAAAGCACGAAAAAAAAAACGAGTGCACAAGCAATTAATGGGGCTCGAATCACTGGTGGAATACTCATTTGGGCTAGGAGGAGCAGTGGGCCGAAATGGGCCGGAAGTGGTATTGTGGGAGGATGCTGGAGGATTTGGGCGGAGGAATTGTTGGGCGGAAGGCCCAACTGAATTGGACACAAGGCTGGCGGCCTTGAGGAAAAAGAGAGGACGCAAGGATTTTTTGGGGCCAGAGACTATTAGAGGAGGGGGCTGGGAATTATAAGGGGACTATTATTTGGTGGCTCTTTTTTTTGGACGGGAAAAAAATTCTCTGGAGGCGAAATTTTGGGAGGCAAGAGAATTTCTTTTGGGGAAGAAAAAGGCAGAGGGCGCAGCGGAAGTTTGGGGACGCGCGGAGCAAGCAACATGCGATTGAAGCGGGAAGGAATTAGTACCAGGATTACGATCGAGAATCTCAGTATTTTTCCTTTAGCTTTAATTGATACGATGATGATTATAAACATAATTGTGTGCTTTACTTTCGTCATGAACTAAATCCCAATTTCTGGGGGAAACACCATAGGATGTAGCTATTTCTATATTTGATGGATTGATTCATATATCTTTTCTTCCAATCTCTATTGCATGAAATTACTTTGCTTTGTGTTGACTGGCCACCAATACATTGATTTGTTGTTAATTAGGTTATTAGCGACAGTAAAACCCTAATAACTGAACATAGTTCATGTGACATAGTAACTTATCGAAGCGACAGTGGATTAAATAAGGTGCTATGCGGTTTTAAATAGGATATCGATCTTTAGGCTAAATAATTAAGTTATTGAGTTACGACAGTAGGATTTGATTTAATTGTTTAGTACGTAGTAATTCCCGACAGGAGTAGCTAGCACAGTAGTGATATCCTGGCTGTAGAGAGTTGGATTAAATTGATTGGAATATGTGAATTAATCTGGATAGGATAGGTAGTGAGTCCCGGTGTTTCTCCCAGAGCTTTCTCCTTTGAATTTCGCCCGACAGTTTTCATTTAGTTAATTTGTTTATTTTAATTTGCTTTTAGAAATTAGTCTCATTAAACTATTTTCACTTATAGTTTGCTCATAAATTTGATAGAATATAAGGTTGTACCAGTCCATGAGAGACGATACCCGGACTTTCCAGTATACTACGAGATAGGAAATTGGCATATACGCTTTTGCCCTATCAAGTTTTTGGCGCCGTTGCCGGGGACTGCCATACCTTATTTTTATTGATTTTTGTGAGTGAACTATTTTGATCTGGGTGTAAGTGTGCAGGAGAATTTTCAGGTTTATCCTCCTTGTGCAAGCATAGGAGGACGACCGGCGATTTACTGCCACTAGATCCGGAGATCGAGAAGACCTGCCGACAGAATAGGAAGCAGGTCAAGTTAGGGAAGCAGCCAACCACAACTCCTAGGACTTCTCTAACCCATAATCGTCAACAGAGAGAGCAGGCTTCATCACCTGTCATCCCTACACCACCGACACCACCACCGCGCGACATCGATCTTGTCACCATGGAAGACCAGGATCGTTCGATCAGGGCTCGCTTGAATCGAAGGACTGGAGCCCGAGCTTCATGTGTTGTCATTCCGGCTGGTGATGCAACCATGGAGATTACCCCAGCATTCATCAATATGATCACCAATTGGTATACTTTCTCAGGCGCTAGCACTGAGGATCCTCACGAGCATCTTTGCCGGTTTGCGAGCATATGTGATACGATGAAAAGCCCCACAATATCTGATGATGCAATCCGCCTTCGTATGTTCTCATTCTCTTTGTTAGGGAATGCATCACACTGGTTTCAGAACATAACACCTCGATCGATCACGACATGGGCTCAGCTTGAGAAGGTCTTTCTAGATAAGTACTTCCCACCTACCTTGGCAATGAAGAGGCAAGAGAAAATTGTTACTTTTAAGGAGGCTGATGATGAGAGTCTAACTTAGGCATGGGAGCGCTATAAGGGGCTATTGATGAGATGCCCAAGCCATGGTCTTGAAGATTGGAACGTGATCATTATTTTCTTCAATGGAATCAGAAGGGAGTTCCGAGATGCCTTGAATAATGCTTCTCGAAATGGTTTCACAAGCATGGAGGCACCAGCAGCATATGATATGGTAGAGAAGATCTGTTCAGAAGCCACTGAATGGGGTAGTGAGACCAGTATTCGAAGAAGAGGAGGCTTGCATGAGATAAACAGAGTTGCGAGTCTAGAAGCCAAGATAGATGCCAAGCTGGATTCTAAGTTTGATGCACTCGAACGAAGATTGGCCAAGATTGCTCTTGGTAGACAAGAGGAGGTTACTTTATGTGAACTTTGCGAGGGTCCTCGTCATAGGGATATGTGTCCACTGAGAGCTGCTCAGTTGGAAGATGTCCAATATATCAATAATCCGCGAAGTCAAGGCTAGGGTGGTATGTATTCAAATACATAAAACCCTCAATGGAGACATCACCCCAATATGTCATGGTCAAACAATAATCCAGCTGGTGTTCGAAACATCCCACCTCCCCGTTTCCAGCAACAGCAACCTCAACCAGAGAAGAAGCCCCAGTTAGAGGAGTTGATTTTGCCTCATATGCAGAAAACAGACAATAATTTCAAGGGTCTAGATCAATTTGTCACTCAACAGCTAGCCATCAACAACAATATGCAATCATCTATGCTAGCTATGGAGAGGCAAATAGGCCAGATGGCTCAGACTTTGGCAGATATTCATGGTAGGATTCCTGGGACTTTACCGCCAAATGCCGAGAGGAATCTGAAGGACGCCATGGTTGTAGCTGTCACATTGAGGAGTGGGAAGGAGTTGGAGGATCCAAAGAGCAAGAAAAATCCAGTAGAAAAGGAGGACAAAGGAGCTGCAGAGGAAGAAAGTGCAAAAGCTGAAAAATCTAACTTGCACAGGCAAACTGCATGCAATCTGCCTGTGCATGAGCATTCTGCCTGTGCACCTCCAAAGGTGGAAAAATTGAAGAATGAAGAGGTAAAGCCTTGCGAACCTCCCGCACCATTCCCTTAAAGGTTAATGAAGCCCATGAAAGACCCAAACTTCAAGAAATTTGTGAATATCTTCAAGCAACTTCATATCAACATACCGTTGGCGGAGGCACTTGAACAGATGCCTACATATGCTAAATTCTTAAGGGAGTTGCTGACAAAGAAGCGCCAATGAGCTGATCTGGAGAAGGTAACCCTTACTTCTAAATGTAGTGTTGTGATTCAGAATAAATTACCAGTAAAGAGGGATGATCCGGGCAGTTTTACCATTCCATGTGTCATTGAAGGTACAGAGTTCGATAAATCACTTTGTGATCTTGGAGCAGGAATTAATTTGATGCCATACTCAGTCTACAAGAAATTGGGATTGGGAGATGTTCTTAAGCCTACTCGGATCACTCTCCAATTGGCCAATCGATCAGTAAAAATTCCAAGGGGAGTGGTGGAGAATGTATTGGTGAAGGTGGGGAAGTTTATTCTCCCAACAGATTTTGTGATTCTGGAGATGGAAGAAGATCGGGGAGTGCCTCTCATTCTTGGTAGACCTTTTCTAGCAACTGGAGATGCACTCATCGATGTTGGGAGAGGCAAACTGACATTCCGAGTAGGTAAGGAGGAGGAAATTTTTAATGTCATTCAAGTTGATCATAATCACGATGCATTTGATGACTTTGAAAGTGGAGCTCGAGAAAGGAAAAATCCCTTCTCCTGTGATAGTGGACAACCTGAACAACTATCACATGTCCTATCTGCTCAGATTCTGAAATCAAAGCAAGGACAGAAATCCTTGCCAGATCACCTCAAGTATAGATATTTGGGTAAGGATTTCAATCTTCCTGTTATTATTCTTTCTTCACTGACATTGAAACAAGAAGAGTACTTGCTTGAGGCGCTTCAGTACCACCTACGCCTCACTAAAGGATCCAATATGCCAACTAAGAAGGTCCCACCAAATTTTCGCACACCTGGCCCTGCAGAGGTGACTCATATGTTGGATGGAGGTTATGCGTTCTATCATTGCTCGGGAGGGTATTCTGGATACCTTTACATACCCATTGGTTGAAAGCTCCATGAACGTTAGGCTGATGACGTTAAACAAGCGCTTCTTGGGAGGCAACCCAAGGTAAGTTTTCTTTTCTTTATTTTTCTTTTTAGTTGTGTCAAACCCGTGCATGTTTAGATTAGGAGTTGAACATTAGGAACATTGTTCCATCCTGAGTGTGGGGTGGTGAGTCTTAGTGTTTGTTTGTTCCTATTGCATGTGGTAAAAAAATAAAAATAAAAACTGTTATTTGGGCTATGCACAGTCAAACTGCATGCAGTCTACCTGTGCTAGTGCAGTCTGCATGTGCTAACCTAATGGCTAAAAAAAACACCTAAAATGAGAAAAATTAAAAACAAAACCTTGTACTCTTGTGATAACATGATGTAAATGACCGTGATGCGTGTGAAATGAGTTTGTGCTTGAAGGAAATCATCAAAATCGCCCAACTAGTGTTGAATTGCAAAGTTCTTCACAATGAGCTTAATGTTTTGACTGACTTGATGTGCTTTGGATGAGCAAACTCTTTTATCAACATTCTCTTTTGGGAGGATAGTGTAATGACTTATGGTGAAGTGGTTAGGTGGAGAACATTGACCATTCGACATGTTTGGATACCGTGCTTATTTGCATCAATTGTGAGCTTTTGATTTTGCAATGAGTCTCTCTGTTTTGATTATTTTATGATGGGGTGAACTGTATCTTTATAAAAAAAAATCCTACCTGACAAGTATAATATAAGAAAGTTGCCATAACAATTAAAGTGTGGGTAAAATGCCAAAATCGTGTGAGGCAATCACTCATTGCACAGGGGGATTAGGAAAGGTTCAACTGAGCATCGGTTCGCGACCGTAAGATGTTGCTTATCAAGTACGATCCCCCGTTGAGTGAAGTGCCATTTGAGGATGTGCAGTGACCCTCCACACGGACCGAGGAAAAGGAGTTGAAAGAAGCCCTTATGCGAGTGCTAAGAAGCAGAAATTGCTCTTGCTCGGTCACCGGTAGTAAGAAACAAATCCCACTTGTACTAAGTACAACTACTCGGCAAGCAAAATCAGAAAGAGAGAAAGCATCTCCTTGTCATAAAAGGTAGTGATGTGCTTAAAGTTAAAATCATGTTTGCGAAAGGCTTCCCCCATTATTTTTTTGAGACTCATGCTTTGTTAATTACTTATGATTGGTGTGAGTAAGCCAGATTGTCCTCACGAGATATGCACCTCACTGATGTGGTTAGATTCTCCTAATAACTGTTGCACCATAAGTTGTTAATCCCCCACTACCGACGATCGAAATTGAGTGTGGCTATTTGAGTTTTTGGTGGATTTGAGTCAGTCAATGGTTAAATGGTTGCAAGACCTTGAGTGTGGGGTGAAAGGTATGATCATTAAAGCACAACTTGTCCGTTGAGAAAGAAACTACTGATTACAAAAAGAGTACAAGGAAAATTTTGTTTTGTTTTGAGTGTTTGATTGTTGAGTCTGTGGTGTGTCATTGTTATGGATGGTTATATGTTTGTGTCTTTTGAGTCGTTGCTTAGGGACAAGCAACAATTGAGTGTGAGGTTGTGATAATCGACTTTAATATATCGGATTCTTGAACTTTATGTGACAATCCCATGATATATTAAAGCCAATTGGTGCTATTTTAGGGCTCGCTAACCCGGGAATGGTTGAAAAACCATTACTGCCTAGTGCCATGAGTTTGATATGTCACAGGTGGAGAAAGCACGAAAAAGAAGAGAGTGCACAAGCAATCAATCGGGCTCGAATCACTAGTGGAATACTCACTTGGACTAGGAGGAGCAGTGGGCCTAAATGGGCCGGAAATGGTATTGTGGGAGGATGATGGAGGATTTGGGCGGAGGAATTGTTGGGCGGAAGGCCCAACTGAATTGGACACAAGGCTGGCGGCCTTGAGGAAAAAGAGAGGACGCAAGGATTTTTGGGTGCCAGAGATTATTAGTGGAGGCGGCTGGGAATTATAGGGGGGACTATTATTTGGTGGCTCTTTTTTGGACGGGAAAAAATTCTCTGGAGGCGAAATTCTGGGAGGCAAGAGAATTTCTTTTGGGGAAGAAAAAGGCAGAGGGCGCAGCGGAAGTTTGGGGACGCGCGGAGCAAGCAACACGCGATTGAAGCGAGAAGGAATTGGTACCAGGATTACGTTCGAGAATCTAAGTATTTTTCCTTTAATTTTAATTGATACGATGATGATTATAAACATAATTGTGTGCTTTACTTTCGTCATAAACTAAACTCCAATTTCTGGGGGAAATACCATAGGATGTAGCTATTTCTATATTTGATGGATTGATTCATATATCTTTTCTTCCAATCTCTATTGCATGAAATTACTTATTATGCTTTGTGTTGACTGGCTACCAATACATTGATTTGTTGTTAATTAGGTTATTAGCGACAGTGAAACCCTAATAACTGAACATAGTTCATGTGACATAGTAACTTATCGAAGCGACAGTGGATTAAATAAGGTGCTATGCGGTCTTAAATAGGATATCGATCTTCAGGCTAAATAATTAAGTCATTGAGCTACGACAGTAGGATTTGATTTAATTGTTTAGTACGTAGTAATTCCCGACAGGGATAGCTAGCACATTCGTGATATCCTGGCTGTAGAGATATTGATTAAACTGATTGGAATATGTGAATTAATTTGGATATGATAGGTAGTGAATTCCAGTGTTTATTCCAGAGCTTTCTCCGTTGATTTCTCCCGACAGTTTTAATTTAGTTACTTTGTTTATTTTATTTTGCTTTTAGAAATTAGTCTCATTAAACTATTTTCACCTATAGTTTGCTTTATAAAATTGATAGAATATAAAGTTGTATCAGTCCCTGAGAGACGATACCCAAACTTTTCGATTTACTAACAAGTGAAGAAACTTTTGATGATAGGAAAGTTGCAGATTTCTGAGGAGTCTAAGATTTTGGTGAAATATAATTATTTGACAAGTTAACCATCTAGACTGCCAGCCTGCTACTTGATTTTCGACTAGTTTAATATTGGGCAAAGATTGAGGTATATTCTGCTAAGTTGTTGCATGCTAAGTTTCTGCATAAGAGGGAGTTACTAACCATCAACTTCTCTCTCTATTTTTCAAAAGCTCTGACTTCTCTCTAGTTTCCTCTTCCAGCTTTCATTGGGGGTGCCGCCGGTTTACCATTTGGTGACCGGCGGCGACCCAACCCTCTCTTTTCCTTGCGATTTCCATTTTTTCTGCTTTCATTTGGCCAATCCCTATGTGGATTTTTCCATTTCCATCTTTGCTTCATTCCCTTGTGGAATTTTCCAAAAACCCCTCTTCTGAGATGGTTTTTTCTCCACACTTCAGATCTGTGAAAAGATCTTGAAGTCGGCTCTTGTGGACAGAGGGGATTGCTTTGCAATCTACATCCTCCTTCTTGACTATTGGAGCCTTCCTCCTTGCTTCACTCAGAATGGCGTATTAGGCTTGATGCCTGTGGTTCTATTGTCTCGTGGTGTGGATGTAGGGATGGTGTCATCTTTCGCTGGTCTTGCTTCCCTTGTTCTCTTCCTGGCTGCGACGGATGCGTGGGTGGTGTTTTCATGGCGTTGTTGGCAGGTGTGGGTGTGTGGCGGCTTTGGCAGGTGTTTGGCTTGGTCTTTTGTCTCTTGTTTACTGCCTCATCGTGTTCCTTGGTGTGTTTGGTTCGTTTGGAGTTGGTGGTTGCGGTGGTGGTTTGGTTTTCGAAGTGGTGTGTGGTTGGTGTTCTGGTTGTGGCTTTGGGATGGTTGGCAGGGGCAGAAACAGGATGGAGGATGGCGGATTGGTGATGCTAGGCGGCTGTGGGCTAGGGTTAGATGTTGAGCCCATGTGTGTTTTTTGTTCTTTTGCTTTTGGTTGGGTTTTGGGCTTTTTCCCGTGTGTTGGTGCTTTGGGCTGGTGTTGTTGGATTTTCCCTTTGTTTGGGTTGTGGATTTATTTTTTTTGTTTGTTTTTTTTCGGTTGCTGTTTTTCTTTTTGGGCTCTTCATTTTTCTTTGGGCTATGCTCTCTTTCTTTCCTGGACCTAGTCCAAACTCTGTATCACTTCCCCTTTTTCTTAATGAAATCAGGTTGTCAAAAAAAAAAAAAAGTTTCTGCATAAGCCATAAAGTAAAACATCAAAAGGAGTCTCAAGCACTCAAACATGTACTAATTCGAATCCAGAGGATACGAGAAATGAAAAACTCACAAGTGGGTGACAATAATGGGTAGGCTGTAAGGAATTTCACTAGGGATGTTATTGGAGCTAAGATCCCTAAGAATAGAAGGATGACCAGAGTGCAGAAAAGATCAATGAGAGGTAGTTCCATAATCTGAACTCAAGTTAAGAAGAGTTAACTCACAGTTTTCTCAACTCATGGAGCAAATGTAACAGGCTCCCCATGTATCCACTCAAGTTCAAACCCTGAAGCTTACTGCAATAGTGAATATATAGCAAGAACAGCAAGAAACAGACGCTGCTCTAAAATGTGAACAAATGTATTTGAAGTCAATTAGAAAAGGGCAATGAGAAGGGGAATTACAGGAGGATAACAGTAGATCCATAACATGAGATGCCCATCCATGACTCAATTGGGCCGGGTTATTCAAAGCCATGTATTGATCTTCAGGGGCTAGTGACCAGACCATCATCAGAACAAGTGACCAAACTCAATTGACTATCAAATTCCTTACAAGCAGTCCTCTCTCCTCTATCCAGTAAGCATACAAGGTTATCCTCCGTGAAGACCCTGCAGAAGCAGTAAGCACAATGGGTTTAAGACCCTAATAGAAACCCGATTCTTCGTGATCTATCATATTATCATTTATAGTATTTCTTAGGATTTTATTAGATATGGTTAGAAGTATTTGAGTGGATAGTCTATTAGGTTTTCCGGTCTTTAGTTATAAATATGTATTTTGCGTTTTATTCAGAATCAATCAAGAAGAATATTAAGAAAAACTCTCCTAAACCCTAATCTCCCAATCCTCTCAATTCTCGATCTCAACTCTCTAAAGGCTTAAGCTGATGCTCTATCTTTCTCTTCTCAAATCTCTAATTTTGTTCTTCAATCCCTAAATCCCAATTCCACAACCCGACCGATAGATTCTTAGCAACAGGTTCTATCAGACCCTGCATTATAGAAGTATACTGAAAGTTGAGATAACTTAGCAGCCAGTTCACAAGACCATCCATCAACAAGTTCATTCCTGAAACAAATTCCATCTATATGAAAAGAGCACATCACCTGCAAAAGAAAGTAAAGCCTCTCTGACCTCGTGCATGATGACATTGATCTATCTGCAGTTCCATGAAAAAGAATGATGGGCGACAAATGAGATACAACAGCTTAGGCACTTGGATCCTTTAGTCTAACTTCAGGCGATAATTTATGCAATGATTCCTCACACTTCATTATGTTGTATTGTTAGAAACAAAGTTTCTAACGTGTTTCTAAATCAGATCTAGAGATTGGGAATTTAGGGTTTATAGGATAGAATTGGGGATTTAGGGATTTGAGGAGAATTTGGGGAAGAATAGAAAGAACGGCCGAAGCCTCTAGGAAGAAGGATAGACGAGATTTGAGAGAAAGAGATTAGTGATTTGGGGAAGGAGGACTTTTCTATTAATTTCTGCTTAATCTGACGAATGACCCAAAGTACATATATATAGGGAAATACTAGAAAACCCTAAGAATAAACCTAATTCTATTAAATGACTACTAACCTTGTTGATAATTACCCTAATAATAATTATATTAATAAATAGAGAAACCCTACAGAAATCGGTTTCTAACATCTCCTCCCCCTTCAGACCAACCTTGCCCTCAAGGTTGAACCACTTTACCCAATCTTTTCCCCTTCCCGTGCCATCCACACGTTGACTCCTCCATTTCTTGCGCTTCCTTCCCTTCCAATCGTGCTCCACCACTTGACTTGGCCTTCTTTCTTCTATCTCCTGGTATTGCTCCAAAATTGTGAATTTCATCAATGATAGCCACATCCTTGCGTCCTTAACGAATTCAAACCTCCCCAACGCCTCTTTCGATATCATTGCCATCCAGCAACGCAAGGGACTCAAGAATTCGCTCTTGTTCAAGAACACATCCTTGAGTACCATTTCATCAAGGCCCTCGAAAAGTTTTCCTGGTGCTAGCCCACTGGCTTGGTCAATGGTTTCTTCAATCTGCATTGGGTCATGCCTTCTCTTAAGCCCATTTCCTTCTCTCTTTAAATTATCTCCCTGCAAAATGGGTCCAATAAAACAGTCCACATGAAAACTCAGCCTAGCCTTACCAAGAACCCAGCCGGTTCCCTTGTCATTTGGCCCACGAACAAGCTTTTGCTTAAACCATCTAACCCAAAACCTTGGCATGTCCTCCTGATCCCTTCGGCCCCAGGAAAGCCCAGTTTGCCGGCCTGCTTTGGGCCCGCTCGGCTTGTGAGGCCCAGTCAAGTCGAGCCCGACTGACCAGTGAGGCCCACGACCACTTCTGCTTAGAAGTGCTTCACGGCCCAAGGAAGCAGTCCTAGGGTTTGTGAGCAGAGAGGAATTGCCGCTCTTCACCCTTCCCTTGCTCGTCGCGAGCTTCTTTCTCCCTGTCACCGAGCAACCCGAGCGGTGGCTCGACTCCGCCTCCGCCTTGCGTCGGCGGTCGATTCTGACTCCTAGCGTCATCTTCCAGTCCGTCGGCGAGTCTTCCACCAGTAGCTCAGCTCTTGATTTCGTCTCCGGGGATGATTACTCCACCAGCTTCGCCCTCCCTTTTGTTTCTCCTCCGTCGACCGCCACAGCGAATAGCCTCAACTCCGGCGATGAACGACTCACCTGACAGCTAGGTGGCAATCCCGATCCCGGTTCCAACTTCGCTTTGCGTTCCTTCTCTGGCTCGTCGTCTGCCGCGCCGGTCCTTCGCTCCGCCATCGTTGCCGCGACTGGAACTGCCGACGACTGTGACCGTGGCGCCTCTTCTCCCTTCTCAATCGGCGACCGGATTATCACGCTGGATCCTCGAACAGTGCGAGAAGGAAAGACGTTGCCACCCTTCATCTTCTCTCTCTCCGGCGGCGAGGGAGGAAACTCACCGCCGCCTCCCTTCTTTCTCTTTTTCTTCCTCGGCGAGAAGAGGGTCCTGCCGCCGTCATCCTCCTTTCCCTGCGGCGACGAGCTGCTCATCACGCGGGCGGAAGGCCAATCCACCTCCGCCCTAGACTCCTGGTTCATCACCTCGTCCGTCATCGCCACGAACGGATCTTTCGACGGCTGCGGCGCTTCATCCTCGTCGGTTGACGAATTCGGCTTCTTCTTCCTGTCTTTCCAATTAGCCCTGCCATTATTCTTCATTAAATTGTTGAATGGGGATTCGGGCTCTCTGAGATCCTCAGCGGTCGACCTTCCCACCTCTACTGAGGAGATTGTGGTCTTTGAAGCTGCAACAGCAATGGTCGGCGCGATTGCGGTCCCCATGCTTGCGACAGAGTCGGCTGTGCCTGTTGGTGATGATAGCGGGTGAACCTCAACAATCTTCTTTGCATCGGCCAGCAAAGCCTGTGATTTGGCTAGCTCCGTTGGTTCTCCTTCCTCGTTCATCTCCTTGGCTGGTGGTTCAATACTGACACGCGGCTGTGGTGGTGCTTCGAGGTTTGCCGGCGTCTCCTCAACCTGTGGTGGGACTTCGGTTGCTGCCTCTTCGTCGTGAACAGGAGGTGTGATGATTTTTGGGATCTGAAGGATGAAATCAGTTTCCCCAAACTTAGTACGATACCATTTGATGTCGTGGATTGCTCTGAATTTGATTTGCTTTTTGAATCGTAACCACCGGTGACCATCAGCCAACAGTCGTTGTCCCGTTATTGCTAGCACATCCGATCCAACCACCTGCACATCTACGTGATCCTCTTCGAATCCAGGCAAGGTGAAGAACAAGACAACGCTATGTCGTAGCTCTATCCTCATGCTGTCAGGTTTGAAGTCTTCATATATCTGTTCGTCCCCGGTTGAGAGTTGTGGCAAATTCAGTTTTTCGACCATGGCTCTGATACCAGATGTTAGAAACAAAGTTTCTAACGTGTTTCTAAATCAGATCTAGAGATTGGGAATTTAGGGTTTATAGGATAGAATTGGGGATTTAGGGATTTGAGGAGAATTTGGGGAAGAATAGAAAGAACGGCCGAAGCCTCTAGGGAGAAGGATAGACGAGATTTGAGAAAAAGGGATTAGGGATTTGGGGAAGGAGGACTTTTCTATTAATTTCTGCTTAATCTGACGAATGACCCAAAGTACATATATATAGGGAAATACTAGAAAACCCTAAGAATAAACCTAATTCTATTAAATGACTACTAACCTTGTTGATAATTACCCTAATAATAATTATATCAATAAATAGAGAAACCCTACAGAAATCGGTTTCTAACATGTATCCACACGTTAGATGAACTGGATAAGGTGACAAATATGTGCAAACACTTAACTGAAATAGAACAACAAAAATTTACGAGTTGGAATTGTTAGTTTCCTGGGAAGTTACCTTGAGAAAATTGAGTGATACGGACCATGGTTGTGGAGCTGGTCAACCAACTTCAATAGTTTGTACCTGAAATATGGGAAGTCATAAGTAGTGTTGATGCTTCATCATGTTCGAAACTCAAAGGCCAGATTCAAGGAAAAGTAAAAAGGCTATGCAATCACCAGTAAGTCTAGCAAAATAAAAGAGAAAATTATCAATGTCGCTCCAGTCTGCATCTCCTCCCACAAAATGAAACAGAAAATCATTAGTAGTCCACATCAATAAATAAAAGAGACAGGTAACATGAAGAACTGTTAACAAATTTTCCCGTAGGTATGCTTCAATCACCGCTGGAAAACAAGATAGAAAGCGCATTTGTAGGAGGCAGCTTCTGACCCTGCTCCACGATTCAAACTAGGAGCCAATGCCAGGATTAGGCTACCGAAACTGAACACGGTTCATGTAGAAAGGGATGAAGGCTATGTCAGTTGATGCAATACTAATCGAAATGACAAAACATGCTCAGCAATACACAGCTGTAGCTATCCTTAAATCTGCCTCGTTTCTATAGTAGTTGTTCTAAGTAGTTTAGCTACCAACCAAACGACCAACCATTTGCAGTCTTTGCAGACTTTATGGCTAGATATTCCTACTTAATCTCTTTGTGACTCAACGTTCGCTCTCTTTGGCTAAAACAATCTCATATTGGATTAAGGACTTGGACTCCATGACAGAAAACTTTCATATTACAATTATGAAATCCTGACTGAGAATAAGAGAGTCTAAACTAGTACGAATTCTTTTAGAAATGTGTTGATGATCACAATCAACAATAAACATATTCTTCTAAAAAAACAAAAAACATATTCATAAATTATCAGGGCGTAGCCAGAATTGATGACCAACTCAGGGAGGTGTTGTGAATCACTAAATATTGGGAATGTAAACTCTCCCGTTTGAGTAGAACCACTCAGCTCCTCTATGGGGTGCATTTCTTCCCCATGAACACCAACCTCAACATAACTTGTATTAAATTTCTTCCCCATGAACACCAACCTCAACATAACTTGTATTAATGACGAGAATAAGAGAGCCTAAACTAGTACGAATTTTTTGAGAAATGTGTTGATGATCACGATCAACAATAAACATATTCTTCTAAAAAAACAAAAAACATATTCATAAATTATCAGGGCGTAGCCATAATTTCAGGACCGGGTGGATCGGAAAAGAAAATTTATAATTAGTTTAAAAGTATTCGTTAAGTTAATACATATTTAGGGTATATAACTATTTTAAAGTTCAAATAGTTGGGATTTGATCCCAAATCCTCAAATATAAAAGCCAAATTTGCTTACCGTCAGACTACAATGACATCTTATGGTATTGTGTCTGGTCGATTCTTACTTAAATTTTTTACTAAATATTCTTAAAATCTCATGGCCGAGACCATTTTGAGGGGCCAGGGCCCACCTCAGATATAAGGTAGGTCCACCCCTATAAATCATATTCAATTAAGTAGGGTTAATTGCATGGTTGGTCATTGAGATTACGAAAAACGTTCATGTTTGCTCACTGAACATATTTAAATCCAATTTTGGTCACTCAAATTAGTTAAATGGTTCAAGTTTGGTCACTCTCCATCTATTTCCGTTAACTCTAACTTACGTGGCAGTCAACTTTCATAGTTGACCGTTAAATACATGACATGACAATTAAAAATTATTAAAAAAATAAAAATAAAAACTTTTATAATTTCCACCTCATTATTACATTCATAAAAAAAACCTAATATTTTTTCTACACACCCCATACCCGACCCAACCTCACTACCACCAGAACGGCAAGAACACAACCTCCAGCCCGCGGGAGAGGAGAGGAAAGACTGCGGAGATGGAAATCAGTACCGAGAGCTTCCCGTAACTCTCAGCCGCAACCGCACCAAAAACGAAAACCACAAATCAGTGAGCTCCGAGTTCCGCCTATATCCTCCTAAAACCCTAGAATTCAAGACGGTGAATCGGAACGGTTCTCCCCCGTCCTCTCACTCGATCGAAGAAGAAAATGACGGGGAAAAGGAATACGGAGGAGAAGCCGAATCGAAGCCCAGAGCCGGTGCCGCAAGAGGAAGTAACTAGGAGAGGAGCCAAGGTTGGCGGCGTCAGCGCCATCGCTGACCTTTCTGTTCTCTCACTCGTTAGAACAAACAAGGAGAGTAAGTGTTTGTTTGGGCTTTCTATCGACTGGAGCTTGTTAACGGGATGCATATATTAATTTGGATCTTCTTTTCTCCCGTTTTTCTCTACAGACACTTGCTTCTGCCGGGTGGACACAAGCTAAGCAACCAGAACACAACCTCCCCCTAACCTTAGCTCGATCAACAGATCCGACATCGGATTAAACGTAGATCCGAAGCAGACATAGATCGTCGAACGGTTATCCATCAAATTGAGCCAATCGATGATTGAAGAATCTTCTCCTCCGCTTCCGCCTCTGTCCAATTGGGCGCCGCTGGCTAGCTAGGGAAACGGGGCCGACGCACCAGATTTCCCCGTTCCCTCCTTCCCCTTTCTTCAACTCCTCAGTCCTCACCCGAAACTCGATCCGGATGACGGCTGGCTTCTTAGAGGTTGCCCTCGATATGAGTTGTTGCCGTAGAGAGGGAGTCGCCGAAGCTTATAATTGATTAGAAGTATCTAGATGTGGCGGCGGTTGAAATAGTAGCCGGACGCCGGAGTGGAGGATCGCTTGCTGCGGGCGAACGGAAGTAATGCCGCCGCCGGAGGTTGTGTTCTGGTGGTGGTGAGGTTGGGTCGGGTAGGGTATTGGAGTGTGTAGAAAAGAAATTACGTTTTTTTTTTTTTTAATTTCTAATTTTTAATGAATGTAATATTGAGGTGAAAATTATAAAAAAAAATATTTTTTTAATAATTTTTTAATTGATATGTCACTTATTTAACGGTCAACTATGAAAGTTGACTGCCACGTAAGCTAGAGTTAACGGATTTGGACGGAGAGTGACCAAACTTGAACCATTTAAATAATTTGAGTGACCAAGATTGGATTTAAATATTTTCAGTTACCAAACATGAACGTTTTTTGTAATTTCAGTGACCAATCATGCAATTAACCCCAATTAAGTATATGCATCATAACACAAATATACATTGAGCTTAACGAGGAATCGTTAACACCAAATAAAATTCCCCACATATAACCTAGGGTAAGAACAATCCTAGAGATTAGGGTTATAAATATAATATGCCCTTTATTATGGCGTTTTATCAAACATGACCCTCTACGATTTTTTACGTCAAACATGCCCTGTACTTTGAGAAAATCATCATATAGCCCTTACCCAGTAGGCCAGTACCCACCTTTGTCTCCCTTTGCAATACCCAAGCTTGCATCTGCTTCATTCGGTGGAAGTTAACAATTTTTGCCAGACTTCCACAAGGTCGTGGGTTTCGATTTCGAAAACCCAAATTAAATGACCTTTTTGTGCCCTACCAATCTCCATCTTTCCTACCCACTCCTCTCTCCCTCTTCGTCTAAGTTCCAAATGCAGCATGTTATAAACGCGCTGCTACGGATCGGGAAATTGCCGGAATCGATAAAGCAAGAATACGAGAGCGAGAATCGAAAGAACACAGACACACGATTTACGTGGTTCACTAACACGATGTGTGTTAGCTAGTCCACGGGCGAGAGAGAGCCAGTTTCACTATATCGAGGATATTACAGATTACAGAGGAGTATGAGAAGTATTTATAGTACTTCTCCATGTGGGTCTAAACCTAATCCAATCTGACAAAGGAAACGGTTACAGACCAGGCCCAGAACCCGAACCCAAATAACATTGAGACCCCCGATTACCAGTCGTAGCGGCTGATAGTCCGATTCAAGTCACATCAACAAATCTCCACCTTGACTTGAATCCTCTTCCTCTGAAATCTCTGATGTACTCTGCTCCTTCTCTCTCTCTCTCTCTCTCTCTCTCTCTCTCTCTCTCTCTCTCTCTCTCCATCAATGCCCCGTAGGGCGGAGTCACCCACTCAAGACATTCAGCAAGTCCAAGCAGTGTTGGAACTTGCCATGTGGAACCGGCTTCATGAACATATCAGCAGGATTATCCGCGGTGTCAACCTTCTTCACCTTAATCCTCTTTTCTGTCCTCAAGAAATGATACCTCACGTCGATGTGCTTAGTCCTCTCATGGTGGACTTGATCCTTGGCCAAGCATATTGCACTCAGACTGTCGCAATACACCACTGCTTGATCATGATGTAGACCAAGATCACCAACCAGTCCCTTCAACCATATTCCCTCCTTAGCCGCTTCTGTCAACGCCATATACTCTGCCTCAGTAGTAGACAATGTCACCGCCGACTACAGAGTTGCCTTCCAGCTCACTACAGAACTCCCAAGAGTGAATACATAACCGGTCATCGATCTTCTCGTGTCAACATCCCAAGCATAGTCCGAGTCAGAATACCCAGACACCAAGCACTCTGTATCACTTCCGAAGCTAATCCCCACATCAGGTGTACCCTTAAGGTACCAGAAGATCCTCTTCACAGCCTGCCAATGCTCCTTTCCAGGTTGTATCATAAACCTGCTGACAACACTAACAGCATGTGCAAGATCAGGTCTAGTGCATACCATAGCGTACATCAAGCTACCTACTGCACTAGCATATGGGACTCTCGACATGTACTCCTTCTCAGCCTCTCACTGTTGTCGCAACCGTCCCCTCCGGGGGTCCGATGTCGTCGCGTCGGCTGTTTTTGGGAGTCGCCATCGATCTTACTTGGAGTGGATCGAACACTCTTCGGTTGGCTCTAACCTTAGGTCAGAACCAAGATATGGTCTGCGATTAAGAGATATGGGTTCGGGAGTACGGTTACGTGTGGGGAAGTGAAATCACACCCCACAACGCCCTAAATCGGTACTGCTTAAGTTGATAAGTTTTATATGTGTTGGGTGTATTTTAATAATTATTGTGTATTTTTGGGTCCCTCTGGACCATTAAATAATTTTAACGTATTATTTGTAATTTAATTATACGTCCACTGACGTACGATCCAAAGATAAAAGTTAATTGGTTAGTTGGACTCGAACCTTATCGGTTGCCTACGTACCCGTTAGACGGGATCAAAGTCCACGTAGTTCGTTTGGACTTTGATAGTTTAATTGTGACCTTTTCACCACGTTCCACTGAACGTAATTCTCGTATTATAATTTTGTTAATAAAACTTCATTTAGATTATTATGAGGTTGCTAACGTGAAAGTAATAATTTGGACATTAGGAAGAGATTCGATGTATCAGAAAAAGAAGCAAAACTAACTTAATCCGCATACAACATTTCGTATTAAGAACTTTAAACGAATAAAAGTAAACGGGATGGTCAAAGTTAAGCATGTTGGACCAACAGCCCAACTGGTTAACTTGCTAAACCTGTACTTGAATTCGAGTGACGAGGGTTCGAAACCCAGCCACACCATTTTTGATCCGTCGTTTTTAATTCAGAGGCGGGGGAGGGGTATTTTCGTAAGTTCTCAAAAACGCGGTGGCTGGGCTGAGGAATTGGCGATAAACCCTAGGGGCATTCTAGTCCTTTTCAAACGCCTACTATAAAAGGTCTCTAAAAAAAAAACCCTAAACCTAAATCGGCTGTAGCAGCCGCCTCTCTCTCGATCCTTCCCATCTCTCGAGTCTCTCTCTTCTTCCAGAACCAAAGAACGGCGACTTCTTCTCTCTCTCGCCTCTCTCAATTTTCTGCTTCTTTCTCATTCCATTCACCGGAAAACGACGACGAAACTCTCTTCCTTCTCGCCCCTCCAGCCGGCGAAACGACCCGAAGACAACCCTCTTCTCTCTCTCTCGTTCTGCCTTCTTCTTTCTCACTCGCCATTCACTGCCTCTCCGTGACGGCGACGGGCATGGCGGCGGAACCTCGTCGGCGACGATCGATCGAGGTAGGGTCAACTTGCATGTCGGCTTCTTAGGGTATTTTTTGTTTTATTTATGATTCTGATCTGGATTTGTGTTTATTTTGGATTTTATGAGGTTGGTTTCGGACGAGAGGGAAAGAAGGGCGGCGAACCTTTACTGCCGGCGACAAGAACTGTGACACCGATTTGGCCCTTCGGTGAGTTCCTTTATTTGTTTCGATTTTCCTAGGTTAGATGGGTTTTATTAATTTGGACTGCGGTTTATCCATTTCTACTCTTCGATTCTGATTCTAGAGGGACTCTGATCTGTTCTTTTTGTGTATTTTTTTTATGGATTCTGATCTCTACCGAGGGAAGGGAGGAGAAACGGAAACCGGCAGCGGCCCGGCCTGCACCAGAACCGATGGCAGGGGTTCGGTTTCGGTAAGTTTCTCTTTAATTTTTTTGTTCTGGGTTTTTCATTAAATTCGGATTCTGGGTCCTAAATAGTTAGGAATCAATTTCTTAATCTGCGGGCTGCATTGGTGTTTTATGGTCAAATTTAGTAAATCGTTTGTTTTGCTGGGTTTATTAACTATGAAATGATTTTAAGATAGATAAAAACCACAGCCTCTGCTTGTGATTTCTGAATAATTTTAGATAACCGAAAATCACAGCCTCTGCTTGTGATTCTAGAATGAAAGAAAAAAAGTTGTTCTTGATGGGGTTTATCTAGCAAAAGTTTTATCAGGATTACCAATGAAAAACCAATGTTTGATAAACTTGAAAACTATTCAAAGCTAACTGAAAGTCTTAGCCATTGCTAATGATTTCATATTTGAAGAAACTATTGTAGTATGCGTTGGTTTCATATGTTTTGTATTGTAGAAAGTTTGTGTTCCTGATTCTTATACTGTACTTTAAGGATGATAGAAAAAGACATAGCCTCTACTTAGGACCTTGTCTTTAAAACAAAAGGTTCTATTATAAGATATGATCGGATTTGGAGGTGTTCCCTAGAAAACGAAAGAAAATGTCTTTTCTATGATAGCCTCCTAAAACAGAGTTTGTAATGAATCTGAGTCTGTTATTTTTTTGCTATTATCATGAGGATTGGCAATGGATTCTCTTGTTGGGAATTCAACTATGCTTGAACTAGAGGGACGTACTCATCTTTAGGACTAACTTATTACAGATCATAACAGGGAATACGGCTCATATATATATATAATAAGTGCAAAATACAAAGGTGATTCACATCTAAATTATCACTAAGATGTGTTAGCAAAGCATATGTAGATCAGGTTAGTAAAGGTATGTTTACATGAGTTTGTTTAAAACGAGAAAATGTTGATGTAAGCTAGATTGGATTTCCTAACGAGCATCGGTTATAGATCTATCATGGACATTCATTTATGCTTTCAGTTACGTTTATCATGAAGAGATGAATGATTTACTCTTGTGAAACGATTAAATATGTGGTGTTTTTGGATCTGAGAGATACTAACCTGGAACTGTGAAGTGTGGTCCTTTGTGATTTGAATATGATTGCTTGCTGCCCCCTTTTGATCTTTCTGCCTGGGTTTATGCCGAGTTTCTCCTTGGTGCTGCTCCTCTTTGATCTTCTAATACTGCTTTTTTCTCTTGTCAATGCTTGCTGCTGTTTTTCTGTCCTTTTTTTCTCTATCTCCCCCTTTTGGGACCGAGACCCACCTCCAATATATATTGGCCTCTTTTACTATTCATTTTGGTGTGTTGTCAATTGTTTGGTCGGTTTGCAGAAGAGCTATCCGTTTTTCTCCTTTCAAGAAAAGGCAGTAATCATTGTTGGTCTTTGGGATGAGATAAGGTTGTAAGAAGTCGGTTGATCCAAGTTGACCGAAGCTGATCCGTTGACTTTGTTTGACTGGGCTGGTTGACTTGTGGACTGGGCCGAAAATTATGGGCCTGGATTGGGTTTATGGTTTGAGAATTGGGCTGCTGGTGTGGGTTTGTTTCTGATAGTTTTCTTTTTTTCAATGTATAATTACTAAGTGTATCTTAAAGTTTATAAATTGTAATTTGTAGTTACACATTTATTTATTTATTTATTTATGTTATTGCCTTCAGAAATAGATGATCATTGCATGTATTGCTCAAACATTCAATTGATCCTTCCAGCCCAATTTGTTTGCTTCTCCAATTTTAAACCATATCCAAACTTCTAATCAACGTTTCCCATACCATTGATTACTACCATTCGTCCATTTGACCACCTTTAGACCAACTGTAAACCGAATACAATTATATTAGTATAGGTTGTGACAGCACACTATGTTATTCTAAATAAAGCAAATTTTACTTGACTTTTCTTTTTAAGTTGGATACTCTTTTGAGTTTTGAGCAGGATGGTTGCTCCGGACAAAATGTGGTGTCTACAACTGTGGTGCATACGCTGAGGATAGATGAACATTTGAAGCACTAGGAGTATTTAAGGGTTTTGCTGAAGACATGCCAAACCTCGACAGTATCTTCTGGATGTAGCTCTTCTGTGACAAGAAAAGCTTCTTCTTCGACCTGTCCCTGTAAATCTCCATACCCAAGATCTTCTGAGCAGCTCCCAAATCCTTCATCTCAAACTCAGCACTGAGAAGCCCCTTTAACTTCTGGATATCAGACTTTGACCTCGCAGCTATGAGCATATCATCCACATACAGAACTAGATATATCATCGAACCATCCTCTGCCTTGCTGTGATATACATAACAATCATATGGACTTCTGTTGTAGCCCAGCTCAAGCATGTAACTGTCAAATCTCTTGTACCACTGCCTCGGAGATTGCTTAAGTCCATACAAGGACTTCTTCAGATTACAAACATAGTCTTCTTTTCCCGGAACCTCGAATCCTTCTGGCCGAGTCATGTAAATTTCTTCCTCCAACTCTCCATGTAGGAAAGCTGTCTTCACGTCTAGCTGCTCGAGCTCCAGGTCATAATGTGCCACTATTGCTAGTAGCACTCTGATCGAAGTATGTCTAACCACTGGTGAGAAAATCTCATTGTAGTCAACTCCTTCCCTCTGCGAGAAGCCTCGTGCAACCAACCGAGCTTTAAATTTCATGCCCTCTTTAGAAGTGATTCCTTCCTTCTTCTTGTAGATCCACTTGTTTGTAACAATCTTCCTTCCTTGTGGTCGTTTGACTAGCTCCCAAGTCTGATTCCTGTCATGGGATTCCATTTCATCTCCCATTGCGGCAAGCCACTGATCAGCTTCACCACCCGAAACTGCTTCTCTATAGGACTGTGGCTCTCCTGCATCCACTTCCTCAGCAACCTGAAATGAATACGCCACCATGTCCTCGAAGCCATACCTCTGTGGAGGTACTCCTGCAGTCGCTCTCTTCGATCTACCGGAAGTCATAGACTGCTGAGCTCCTGCACTGGACTTTGAAGTTTCCGGCTCTGTAGAAACATCCTCATGTTGATCTTCTCCACCTTGGTGCTCAAAATCACTCTCATTGAGAGTTTGCAGCTCCACCTGCTTATCAACATTCCTGCTACCTTCAACAACAGTGACCTTCAACATGGGGTTAAACATAGACTTCTCATCAAATATCACATTTCTACTAAGTATAACTCGATTCTCAGAAGGTGACCAGACTCGAAATCCCTTAACTCCATCTCCGTAACCCACAAATACACCCTTATTTGCCCTTGGGTTTAGTTTACCCTCATCCACATGATAATAAACAGGACACCCAAAAAACTTCAGTGAAGAGTAATCAGCAGGCTTACCATACCACACCTCATAAGGAGTCTTCAACTCGATACCTGTGTGAGGTCCACGGTTGATCAGGAAGCACGCCATGTTCACTACTTTTGCCCAGAATCTTCTCTCTAGTCCAGCATTAGAGAGCATGCACCGTGCTCTCTCCAACAATGTCTGGTTCATCTTTTCTGCAACGCCATTCTGCTGGGGTGTATCTCTAACAGTCTGATGACGGGCAATCCCTTCATCCTTGCAAAATTCGTTGAACTCAGAATTGCAGAACTCCAGACCATTGTCCGTTCGCAACTTTTTGATCTTCTTTCCGGTCTGATTCTCCACTAATGTCTTCCACTGCTTGAACTTCGTGAAAGCCTCACTTTTCTGCTTCATCATGAAAATCCAAGTAAATCTCGAATAATCATCAATAATAGACAGAAAATACTTGCTGCCTCCAATGGATTCAACTCGTGAAGGACCCCAACAGTCGGAGTGGAGGTAATCCAGTATCCCCTTTGTCCGGTGGATACCCTTCTTGGGAAACTTGCTGCGATGTAGCTTCCCAAACACACAATGCTCGCAGAATTCCAAATTCTGCACCTTGTGCCCGCAAAGAAGATCCCTCTTCGATAAAACTTGCATCCCCCGTTCACTCATATGCCCCAGTCTCATGTTCCAGAGAGTGGTCATATCTTCCTGATGAACCTGAGACGATGCAACTACAGCAGAACCAGACAACACAGACCCTTATAATGCATACAAGGTCCCACGCTTCACGCCCTTCAGCACCTTCCTTGAACCTCTGCAGACATACACAACTCCACCTTTTCCTTTGAAGCTGAAACCCTTGCTGTCGAGTAGACTCAAGGAGATCAAGTTTTTTGTCATTCGTGGAACATGTCTGACATCATTCACGGTACAGAACGAACCATCATGTGCCCGAACCTTTATGGACCCGATTCCAACAACCTTGCAGAAAGCTCCATTAGCCATGACCACGTTACCACCATCTATCTGCTCGTAGGTTGTGAAGCAATCCCTGTTCGGAGACATATGGTATGAGGCTGCAGTATCCAGAAACCACACATCCCCACGATGTGCCTTCTCATCTACAGCCAAGGCGAGATCGTCTTCAGAACTGTTGTCCACTTCTGCCATGGCAACTGAACCTTGTTTCTTCTGTTGCCCTCTTCTCTTGGGACAGTTGTGCTTCCAATGCTCCACTTCCTTACAGTTGTGACAAGCATCACCTGGCTGTGGACCGGGACCCTTGGAATTCCTGTTCGAATTCCCTTTACTAAATTTCTTCTTTCCCTTTCCACCTGTAACAGCCAAACCCGATGCCTCACCACCTGTACCAGATCCAGACACCTTATGCCTGAGCTCTCTCGTATGAAGAGCAGACTTGACATCCTCCAACGATACGCTTTCTTTACCAGCAATAAAAGAATCAACGAAATTCTCATATGAACTCGGCAAAGAAACCAGTAGGATTAGGGCAGCATCCTCGTCATCAACTTGAACATCTATATTACGCAGATCCAGCAAAATAGAGTTAAGTTGTTCCCTCAAAGGCGTACCTTCTTGCATCCTCAAGCTGAACAACCGTTGCTTGAGATGCAGCTTGTTGGTTAGAGACTTAGTCATGTACAGACTCTCTAGTTTCAACCACAAGCCCGCGGCAGTCTTCTCAGCAGCGACTTCAATGATGACATCATCAGACAACGATAGCATGATGGTCGAGTGGGCCTTCTCCTCCAGGGTATTCCACTCATCGTCATCGACCGCTGTCTTCTTCTGTTTCGCAGACAGCGGCCCCCACAGCCCTTGCTGTTTTAATAAAGCATGCATCTTGATCTGCCATATAGCGAAACTGTTCTTCCCCGTGAACTTTTCGATCTTCATGTTCACCGACGTCATTCTTCTGAATCGCAAACCCTAGCCTGATTTCCAACCGCGGCTCTGATACCACTTGTCATAACCGGGCTGCTCAATTAGTACGATATTGTCCGCTTTGGGTCAAGCCCGCACGGTTTTACTCTTGGGTGTCCTTCCCAAAAGGCCTCGTACTAATGAGTTTGGTGGACACTAATATACAAGGGTTCCTTCCCTTGTATTACCGATATGGTACTTGGATTGCCTCATAACACAGCAGATGCAAGCTTAAGATTTGTTGCAACAATATGATATTTATCCTTATAACTTATTTCAATAATCTGCCGCCTCTGTGTTCGCCGATCGAGGACAAAATCAGGTAGATGAGGGAACAAGAGATGGATATGGGTTCTAGAGAGGATGGCTTCGCGTTGGAGAGGAGAGGAAATATTTCCCCTGACGCTCATCGACCATCACCGTGAGTGCTCGGCTTATTTTTTCCACATCCAAGCATATAAAGAGTACTTGCTTACAAAACATAAAAATAATGCATACATAATAATATTGTTTGGTCCACAAAAATAATAGTCCTAAGTTTTATTTGAGGTCGAAGGAAGTATGTCATTGTGGTTTGCTGATGTAGTAGCCAAAGCAGTTCAATCATTGTCTTGTGGTATGTCTATTATACGGCTAGGGATGGCAACAAAATCCGAACCCACGGGTATCCATCCGACCCAACCCGGTCAACGCGGGTAAAATCCGTGTTGACGGGTTTCGGGCCGGGTTTGGGTTTAAACCCGTTCACTATTCACCGGGTTGGGTTGGGTTTAGGTTTAGGTAAACCCGGCCCGTGGGTACCCGTCCACTCATATAATTTATTTTTTCGGTATATTTAATATTCTAAACAACTAATCTTATTTATGTTTGTGGAGACATGTCTAATTTTTTCTTTTTAATTGTGTAAAATGAAGTTGATGTTATGGAGTGGAGAGTAAAGAAACTTAATTGAAAGGAAGAAGCTTTCAATTAAACATGTTATTTATGGATAATTTGTGATTTGATTCAATTTTCTTGAGTAATCTAGATTGGTGTTGAACAATTTGTAGGGGTGATAATCGGTTGGCGGTTATCCGGTTTGACCGACCACCGAACCGAAACCGGCGGTTATTCACCGAAACCGACAACCGAAAACTGCTGGCGGTGTCGGCGTCGGTTGGGAGAATTGGGGGATTTAGCTAACCGGGCGGTCTTCGGTTGCTAACCGTGAAACCGACGGTGCACCGCAAAAACCGTCAAAACACAACGCAAAGCCAATCCGTTGATTCCATATCCAAATCCCATGACCTAACTTCCTCCATCCCTGCCTCCTCCATTCCCTTCCAGATTTCCGCCTCCTGCTGCAACCAGCTTCCATCCTCGTGCCGGACGACATCGTCTTCTCGTCTAGTCGTCATCTCTTCCTCCCGCCGGCATCCCGTCGGCGTCCCGTCGAGTTGCTTTTTGTTATCGCCCAGTCGACCTCTTCTTCACATCCAGTCGTTGTCTCATCCTCACGCCGTCGTCAGCCCGTCGTCCTTGTCGGAAACAGAGATTCGTCGTCATTCCTTAAGCTGCCGCTGACGAGTCTCTCCGTAAAGCTAGCTGCTACCGGTTATCGGCTAACCGCCTCACCGAACCGACGCTGGCGGTTGCGGTTTTCGGCTAACCGCCGGAGCCTACGGTTTCGGTTGCGGTTGTTGAATTCTGCTCTTCATCATCCTCGGCTAACCGACTTGGCGGTGCGGTTAAAACCGAAACCGCACCGTTAACAGCCCTAACAATTTGTATAGTTAATTTGTGATTTGCTTGAATTTTCTAGAATGGTGTTTTATATATGGATAAGTTGTATTGAGATATTGATATTTGACTTTAATTTTAATAAGAACTTGTAATTGTAAATTTTTTACGACAAAACCCGTGGGTACCCATGAACCCGCGGATACCCAACGGGTTGGGTTGGGTTTGAGTTTTTCAAACCCAGTGGGTTTTACCCCGGGTTTTTTTCAAAGATAAACCCATGGGTTTGGGTTTGAGTTTGGCAAAACCCGACCCAACCCGACCCATTGCCATCCCTAATAACGGCAAGCAGTTCTGATTCCCAACGGCGGATCCATGACATAAGAGAATACTGGGCCGTATTTGAATAGAATATTAGATACCATAAACAAAAATATATAATAATGTAGTTTTCATTACAACGCCAATTGTACAAGAAGGTCTTTTAATTTAGCAAATTCATCAATAATATAATCTCCATCCATACTGATAATATACTCTTTTTCAAAGAAAATAGCTAAGTAATCAACGAGAAATTCATCGCTCATTTTGTTGCACAAATCAATGTTCATGTTCCATTGCTGAAAATATTCTCTTCATGGTAGTTGTTGAAACGGCTAGGTCAACATTAGACAAATCAACCGACAAATCAATTTGTATTATGTGTCCATCCCTATTTCCTCCAGCTTCTCTAATAATTTTGCAAGAGAAAGAAACTTCATCTTCCTCACATGAGTAGTGCATTCTTTGGAGAATGCATCTCATAGCCTTCAAAGTCTTGATGCTAAACTCTTGAGCAAGTTTGAAAATATTTTCTTCATCAAAACACCAGAAAGAACGGTTAGAATCTAGTGCCCCACTTAATTGAGGCAATCTAAATGATAACTCAGCAAGTTTGTAAATATTTTCTTAATCAAAAGAATGGAAAGAAAATCAGCTTGACGGGCTGGCAGAGAAATCCATTTTCGGTCTGCTCGTCTCCTCGTTCTTGTTTTGTTTTGGGGGGATTGGGAAATTTTTTGAATTTTGCAAGGAAGGGTGTGCTTTAGTTTATAGTTTTTTTATTTTACTTTAATGAAACTTTACACTTCTAGGTTTTCATGTCATTCCTGGAAAAAAAAAATCATTGGGGCTATAGAAAATTTAGTATAAATTTAGAGTAATGGTTTGGATATGTTCATCTGAACCATTTTCCTAGTTACACAAAATCCTATTATCAAATAAAACTAGACAGAATTTTAAATAGAACTGGGCCAAATACCTAAATCGAAAATTTTTGTAAGCACTAAACTAACTCTGGATCCGGAGGAGGGCTGGGCCGGGGCCTGGGTTGGCCCAGCCCTGGATCCGCCACTGCTGATTCCTTCTTCTGGAGTTGGGTTTCCATATCTTGCGGGGGAGTGACTCCAGCAGTGATAACTTTTTCTGTCGCTTCATGAAACAATATTTTTCTTTTGGAGCCGCTTGTCCAGAACTTGTAGCCAACAAAGCATACGTAGAAGGCAATGGATCCCCAATAGGGTGTCCTATAAATCAAACTCTGTATTGTCACCGTCGTGAAGACATCTCTCAAATTTACGCCACGAATATAGAGAGGAACTGAATACAACTTCATGCAAGTATAAAATTCTACTGTCAAACATACCAATAATTGGAACACCTTGGTATCTAAATCAGGCGAAAAATGCTTGGCCAACATTGCTGCTTGTAGAGCAATCATCTGCACTATAATCTTTCGAGTAGACCTCAAGCGAGACAATTCATCTCTAGATGACCAAGGTAAGACCATGGAGGAACAATGTATGCAGCCGAAGATAAGAGAGATTGAAAAAGAAAACATTGAATCCCAACTTTTTGTCAAACTTTGTGAGTTCAAGAATTGCAATATGGCCATACTACTTCCAAGTGCACTCAATAAAACCCATGGTATGAACCGGATAATGGTTTCATTGTCTGAATATGTTTGCTCGCCACCTACAACAAAAAAAAAGGAACAATATTTTTAAGGGTTAATTGCATGGTTGGTCACTGAGATTACAAAAAAGTTCACGTTTGGTCACTGAAAATATTTAAATCCAGTCTTGGTCACTCAAATTAGTTAAATGATTCAAGTTTGGTCACTCTCCGTCTATTTCCGTTAACTCCAGCTTACGTGGAAGTCAACTTTCATAGTTGACCGTTAAATACGTGACGTGGCAATTAAAAAATTATTAAAAATAAAAAATAAACTTTTATATTTTCCACATCATTATTACCTTCATTAAAAAATAAAAAAATAAAAAACATATAATTGCTCCCAGCTACCGCGTACCCCTTCCCGATCCCGCCGTGGTTCCCCAGCTCCGCCGCTATAATTGCTCCCACAAGCAACTCACCCAGAACGTCGGCGGCGAGCTCCTGGAAGCGGATGTGGCGATGGCCGTCCTTCTCGCAGAAATCGAGCACAGCGACATGAGGTAGTAGGAGTAGAAGGAGACGACCCCCATTGCGGTGAGGCTGAAGATACCGGGGACCCACCCCAGCCCCCTGAACGCGTACGGCAGCGTCAGGATCGTGGGGCCCACTATCGCCGTCGTCAGGTGGTACCCGGCGTGCCACCACTGGGCTCAAGATACGGTGCATAACCATGGGTTATGCACTCATCAATAACCAAATCTGGACCCTTCATTTAGAAAATCCAGATCTAATGATGGAGAATTAAAAGCTATTTTTATTTTCACTAGCTTTCTTAATTGACTCATATCTTTTTTCGTTTTAACTCGGATTTTAATTTTTTTTGCACAGATGGAACGAGTTCACCGTGCTCTACAAAATGAGATCAATTTTCAATATTTTTTTAGGAAAAAAAATTCTGGCCTCTCGGTACCAACTGCATACCATATGGTATCTTATTCGTTTTTAATTCGTTTTTGAAAACGTTTGCACAGCAGGGATGAGTTCATCATGATCTACTGGATCTACAAATTTCTGGGTGAACAAATTACAGGACCAAAAAATACCACACAATACCATACAATACCACCCTGTACGTATTGTATGATATCTTCTTCATTTTTAATTCGTTTTTGAAAACGTTTGCACAGAAGGGACGAGTTCATCATGATCTATTGGATCTACAAATTTCTGGGTGAACAAATTACAGGACCAAAAAATACCACACAATACCATACAATACCACCCTGGTACGGGGTGGTATTGTGTGGTATACAATGTTAAAAGTCGTAAATTAAAATTAATATACTTCTACTATCATGTATTCAACCATCCTACAGTATTGGTTTGTCTATACCACCATGGTACGTTTTTCAAAACATAGGTATGCTTTTATTTCAATACCAGTCAATACCATATGGTATAGGCTGGTAAAAAATGGCTCAATTTTTTTTGTTCGAAAAATATATTAAAGTGGATATCATTTTGAAGAGCACAATTAATCTGATCTAACTGTGCAAAAAAAATTAAATTTCGACTTAAAATGAGTGAGAAATCGTCCGTCAAAGATTAAAGAGGGAAAAATTAAAGGCTTTCCATGAGAGAGAGGATGCTGATGTCATGCTGATGTGGACGAGTTACTCATGGTTACTCACCATAAAGTTACTGACCTGATCCATTCCCCCACCACTGCCCTGCAAGAATAGAGAGGTTGCGTCGCCGTTACTAACGAGGCTCGTCGGTCGGTCGGAGAAATCAATCCATTAGTTAAAGAAAGGAAGAAACGAGTTAATTGGTAATTAATTAAGTACCCTTGGATTCGAGGACGAAGGAGGCGCCGGCGTCTTGCCCCCCGGAGGACTCCGGCTTAGGGGGCTCTGCCATTGATGATTAATGGCGATGAATTGGAGAGGGTTTCAGGGATTTAGGGAGAGGTGATTGTTTTTGGGGATTTCAGGGATTCGACCCAGAGTGTCGTTTTTCGGGTGGAAGGTTGCGGGGTGCTGGGATCGCAAGGGGAACTCATGGTCCGCGACCGCGCCGGGGACGCCTTGCTTCCGACAAAAACTCTAAAGACGACAATGTGGTTCCGTTCATAGCCTTCTACTTCTCTAAAGACGAGAAGCTTCTCGTCTCCGATTACATGGCCACCGGCAGCTTGTCGGTTGTTTTTGGTTTGGTTTCGGTTGTTTTTAGGTTTTTTATTTTTTATTTTTTAATGAAGGTAATAATGAGGTGGAAAATATAAAAGTTTATTTTTTATTTTTAATAATTTTTTAATTGCCACGTCACGTATTTAACGGTCAACTATGAAAGTTGACTGCCACGTAAGCTGGAGTTAACGGAAATAGACGGAGAGTGACCAAACTTGAATCATTTAACTAATTTGAGTGACCAATACTGGAATTAAATATTTTCAGTGACCAAACATGAACGTTTTTTGTAATGTCAGTGACCAACCATGCAATTAACCCATATTTTTAACAACAAATACTAAAAAAAACATGATTATTTATCTTAAAAAACAAACGATATAAAAAGAATTCATAACTAGGAAAATTATCTTAATAAACAACAAAAAGAAGTATTATCTCTATTAAAAATAACTTTTGGGATGTGGGTTCTTCTTGTGTGCAGAATAGCAGGTGAAGTGAAAGTAAGATACTAGTTGAGATCAAAACGTACTATTGAATCCGGTAAAATTATTAACAATAGTAGACAATTCTAATATGTCTAGTCTCAAATAAGTCATGCAATACACGGTCCGTTTAACTCAATCTGACCCATTCATAATATCAAAAAAAGAAAAAGGAGAATAATAAGGTAAATAGATAGAATGATTTAATTATGCAAATGCGTTTATTTTCTTAGTATAACCAATCAAATAATCCCTCTCAATAATGCACTTCAACCTCTAATCAGCTAAAAACAAACCTAGAAACTTGGGCCCGTTTAGTATTGTTTCTTGTTTTTGTTTCCTGTTGTGTTTTAAGAAATTTGGAAAACCAAGAAAAAAAATAGTGTTTAGTTGGGTTTTTATTTTTTGTTGTGAATCAGAGTTGCACAACAAGGCCCAAATATGAGAAACAACAATTTATAGCTTTGGATCTGATTCTTAAATATGTTGTACACGGGATTCCTACTGGTTGGGCACTTTATTTCATTAAAACAGACCAGTTTTCGAATCCCCACAGAAGCAATTTTTTTTAACACATACCACCCCAAACCCTACTTACTTTCAGCCGCCCCCAACCCCTCCATTTTCTCTCGAACGAGAGGCAGCACTCCCCAGCCATAAACGCCGGCGCCGCTCTCCCCACTCTATTCCCGTCGGCGGCCGCCTCCGCCCTCTCGACCCTCCGCGCCGTGCGAGACCAAGCCCTGCCTGCCCAGTCGTCGCCGCCTGTCTTCTTCGTCCATCCACCGCCACTCCGACTCCCCTCCATAGAAGCCTCACTCCGACTCCCCGCAGCAGGTATATTCTTGGATCTTTAAAGTATTATGTTAATCTATAATTTTGTGAATATGTTTATGAATTTGGCATGTGTGTAGTGATTGCTAGATTAGTTATTTGTGAATCTGGATTGATTGATATGTTCTTCGTTTTGTGTTTACCTCAGTTGAGGACATATCTCTTTTTTCTGGTTTTTAGTTCTTCTAGTAGTAACTAAACGCGTTTTTGTTTCTTGTTGTCGGTTTTGATGATTTTTCAGATTTATCAACTAAACAGGTTTGTGTTTTATGTTTTTTTCCTGTTGTGGTTGTACATCTGTTTACACAACACCGCTGCAACCACAACAGCAACAAAATGATACTAACCGGGGGAGCTTAATCTCCAACCTAACAAACCAAATAAAACTTAAAACTCCTACCACACTAATCACTCGCACAAAACCAACGTCTAATGACCCACCAACATTAATTCCAAACTAAATTCCAAATTTCCAATAGTTCACACGACGTGGATAGAGATACAAGAAAGAGCAAATAGTTGGAAGAAAAATCGATTAGACATGGAGCAGGCAGGCCGCATCTCTCCCAAGGGAATTAATCGCAATCAAAGCTATCTGTTTTTAATTAGAGCGAGATTATTATTACAGTTTGCAGAAAGGAACGGAAGAAGAAGAACAGAGGAGCTGGGTTTGTTTGAATATGGTGGAGGCTTAAGGAGCTCATGCAACAAAGTCGTTTTATTCAGAAGCAATTGAAGAGCTGATTCTAGACGTCGTCATCTCATTTAAGCGCTCCATCCCTTCCATTTTTACTGTAGTTGTACAGATGTCTCTTTCCCATTTGTAGTTAGTTTGATTTACCGTTTGTTACCATTAAAGACAAACATTAAGCTTGTACAGATGTTTAAGCTTTGGTATATATATATATATATATATATATATATATATATATATATATATATATATATATATATATATATATATATATATATATATACGCCCTGGAGGCACCAAAATTTCTTGCGGGTTTTCACCAAAATCAGCTCTAATACCTAATTTCACATGGTATCAGAGTCTGGTTGGCTCATCTAGGGTTTCATCACCCATTTCAATCCCGCATTCTTGATTCTGAGTAGCAAATACCAACAATGGCTACTTCCCCAAATTCTTCTTCTTCTTCTGTGAGCTCTAGCTCATCTTCTGTCCCTTCTTCTGGCACAGTCACAAACCCATTATATATTAACCCTAATGAATCTTTGGTCTTTCCTACCAAGCTTTCTGGAACAGCAAACTACAACCTCTGGAGCAGGATTGTGCGAGTAGCTCTCAAGAGTAAAAACAAACTTGGGTTTATCACTGGAGCCATTCCAGCACCAGCACCCACAGATGAAGGCTACGCAGCTTGGGAGCAAAGTAATACAGCTGTGTATTTCATGATTTTGGGATCACTGGACCCAAGTTTGGTACATAGTGTGTCCTCTCAGGACAATGCAAGGCTGCTTTGGGAAGATCTTAGGCAGCGTTTTGGACACGCAGCCAACATTAGGATTACAGATCTGCAAACATCTCTCTACACTGTGAAGCAAGGTAATAGATATGTAAACCAGTTCTATTCAGATCTGAAAGGTTTTTGTGAAGAACTAGTTCAGTTTTTGCCTATTCCTGAATGTGCTTGTGGGGGAGAAAATAGAAACCCTACCATACCTTGCATCACTGAAACCACAGTGAAGAAGTATAGAGAAAATGAGTTTGTTACTCGTTTTATTACTGGTCTGAATGATGCCTACAGTGGAGTTAAGACAAATCTACTTATGATGCAACCTCTTCCTTCACTGGAAACTACTTTCCATTATGCTATACAGCATGAGAGGCAGGTTGCCAAACCTAGCCCTGAGGCACAAGTAGACTCAATTGCTTTACTTGCAGCAAACCAGTCTAGAGGAAAGGAGAATACCAATAGCAAAGGAGGTCTTTTCTGCAGATATTGCAAGAAAGACAATCATGTTATTGCTGATTGTTACAAGTTAACGAGGAAAAACAAAGAACAAGGAGGAAGTTCTGGGTTTGCTGGGCAAGTTCAAGGGGATGACAGTTCTGGATATGAGATTTTTTCTAGGCCGGAAACAAGGACTGCATCAGAGAGTGGTGACAACTTCACCAATATCAGGCTGTCTCATGATGATCTCAGTCGTTTGCATAAACTTCTTCACCAGTTTAGCCCTCCAGCATCTCCCACGTCACTTGTGTCTCTAGGAACAGCACCTAACATCATCAATCAGCAGCAGACTCCAATGGTGAACTCTGTTAGCAGGCACTTGTCAGTAAATCCTAATTCATCAGGTTAATACACTTTATCAACATACTTTCTAAAGCACCCAATGGAGTTTGCCAGTGTTTGGTTTTTAGATACAGGGGCAACAGATCATGTAACATGTTCATTGTCCAACTTTGTTAAACATGTTCCTATCCAGAACGTTTCCATAACCTTACCAAATGGATCTAAAACACCAGCAACTCATTCTGGTAGTGTTAAGTTTGATTCTGGATTAGTCATTCATGAGGTGCTATTTGTTCCTACCTTTTCTTTCAACCTTATTTCAGTTAGCAAGTTAACCAAGTCAATACCAGTGTCACTTACCTTTGAATCCAGCCTTTGTCATATTTAGGACCTTCAATCCATGAAGAGGATTGGTTTTGCCCGAGAGACTAGAGGCCTATACCAACTGTCCATTCTTACAGGAGATCATACCACCCATGTTAATTCCATCAAAACACAGAATTTTACACCACAGTCCTTTGATTTATGGCACTGGAGGCTTGGTCATCCTTCAAATTTTTGAGCTAAAGAGCTACAGAAGACCTGTCCAAACATAGTTATAGAAGCTTTTTCACATTGTGAAGTTTGTCACCTTTCCAAACATAAACATTTACCTTTTTCTTCAAGCCAGTTTGTGGCAAAGAGAATTTTTGGGCTCATTCATGTAGACATTTGGGGCCCTTTGGCCATTTCTAGCTACAATGGATTTCAGTACTTTCTCGCCATTGTTGATGACAAGTCAAGGTGTGTTTGGGTTTATCTTATGAAACATAAGAGTGAAGCTAGAAACCTACTGCAGGATTACTGTATTATGGTTGAGGCTCAGTATGGAAAACAAGTCCAGGTTGTTAGATCAGACCAGGGAGCAGAGTTCCATGTCCCTCAGTTTTACTCTCAACATGGCATCATACACTAAATGTCATGTGTTGAAACACCACAACAAAATGCCAGAGTTGAGAGAAAACATCAACATATTCTTAATGTAGCTAGGTCCTTGAAATACCAATCTGGATTGCCCCTTAAATTCTGGTATGATTTTGTACTCCATGCTGTCTTTCTCATTAACAGACTACCTACAGTGGCCTTGGATAACAAAACACCTTATGAACTCCTCTATGGTTCACCACCAGACTTGTTAGACCTTAGAGTTTTTGGATGCCTTGGTTATGCCAGTACTTTGATGCACAACAGAACAAAGTTTTCACCTAGGTCTAAACCTTGTGTGTTTCTTGGTTATTCACTAGGCATCAAGGGTTACAAATTATATGACCTTACAGACCAGAAGGTTGTAGTTTCTAGACATGTTGTGTTCCATGAACACATTATACCTTGTCTACAAAACCAACATGTTTCAGTTCCTCCCTCTTCTTCTTCTCCTGAACCAACTCCTATCCCATCAACTTCTGGTTCTCCCTTTTTCCCACCATCAAACCATACAATTACTCCTATACCTTTTCAACTACCACCTGACCAGGAGCCTTTGGAGCATTCTTCTCCACTACCTTCTACTCCTTCTCCTACACCTTTGGAGACTTCTTCTCCACTTCCTTCTCCAGGTGAGAACACAGATGCCACCTCTCTTGTAACCAATTCCACACCTTCCTCTTCCCCACCTCCAAATCTGAATCCCTCTCCCTCACATACTCTTCCTATAGCCCTCAGAAAGCAACCAAGACATGTTTCCCAGCCAGTCAAATATGATGATTATGTTCTTAATTTGAAAACTAACACTGGTAAACACATCTATCCATTGGTTGCTTGTCTTTCCTATGATCAACTGTCATTGGGATATAGAAAGTATGTTTTTATTGTGGATTCACATTGGATTCCAGGATCTTTTGAGGAAGCAATGCAAGACAGCAGATGGAGGGATGCCATGATTCTGGAAATTAAAGCCTTGTTGGCTAACAACACATGGGATGTTGTTCCATGTCCTTAAGGGAAAACACCAATTGGGAATAAATGGGTGTTCACTATCAAGTTCAACCCTGATGGATCAGTAGAAAGGTATAAGGCACACTTGGCGGCAAAGGGTTACGCACAAATATATGGTATTGACTTCTTAGATACCTATTCTCCTGTTGCTAAGCTGAATACTGTCAAAACTCTTCTTGCCATTGCCTCTGCTAAGAATTGGAACATGTCCAAGTTATATGTTAGTAATGCATTTTTGCATGGAGATCTCGAAGAAGAGGTTTACATGGATTGGCCACCTGGTTTCACTCAACCAGGTCATTTCTGCAAGCTTAAGAAGTCTTTATATGGTTTAAAACAGGCCTCTCGTCAATGATTTTCTTAGTTGACATCAGCTCTGATCACTTTTGGTTATTCTCAGTCCACTAGTGATTATTCTCTCTTTACACATCATGGACAAGATGGTACCTCAGCTTTACTGGTCTATGTTGATGATATCATCATAGCAGGAGATGATGTTAAGGGCATGGAAGCTTTGAAAGCATTTCTCAAGACTCAATTCAAAATTCGTGATCTAGGCAACCTCCACTACTTTCTGGGTTTAGAGATTTCTAGATCAAGGGAGGGTTTACATCTATGTCAACGCAAGTACTGCATTGATTTGCTACAGGACACTGGTTTTGCTGATTGCAAGCCAGTGGTTACTCCAATTGACATGAAGACATATCTGTATGCAGATGATGGACCCCTTCTTGATGATCCTAGCTTGTACAGGAAGATCATTGGTAGATTACACTACCTTACCATCACTCGTCCTGAGATCACTTTTGTTGTTCAACAACTTTGTCAACACCAGAATGCTCGTACATCATCTCATCTACAACTTGCATACATGATTCTTAAGTACTTAAAGAATGCACCAGGTCAGGGCTTACTCTATCCAACACAATCTGATCTTCTTCTTAGAGGGTATTGTGACTGTGATTGGGCATGATGCCCAGATACTAAAAGGCCCACCACTGGTTAATGCATTTCGATTGGAAAATCTCTAATTATCTGGAAATCTAAGAAGCAGGGAACTGTTTCTCGTTCTTCTTCTGAGGCTGAGTACAGAGCTCTTGCTCAACTCATTTGTGAAGTTGTTTGGGTTAAGAGACTGTTACAGGAACTTTCCAATGTTCATCCACAACTTGTACAGCTCTATTGTGACAATCGATCTGCTATATACATAGCCGAGAATCATGTGTTCCAAGAAAGGACAAAGCACATAGAGATCGATTGTCATGTGGTTCGAAAATTCTTACAATCCAAGCTCATCAGTCTAAGTCACCTTGACACTGAAAACCAAGTTGCAGATCTATTCACGAAGGGACTTAGCAGGTATAGACTTCAGTTCCTACTATCCAAGCTGAACATATACAACATGTATCTGTCAGCTTGAGGGAGGGTATTACAGTTTGCAGAAAGGAACTGAAGAAGAAGAACGGAGGAGCTGGGTTTGTTTGAATATGGTGGAGGCTTAACGAGCTCATGGAACGAAGTCGTTTTATTCAGAAGCAATTGAAGAGCTGATTCAAGACGTCGTCGTCTCATTTAAGCGCTCCATCCCTTCCGTTTTTACTGTAGTTGTATAGATGTCTTTTTCCCATTTATAGTTAGTTTGATTTACCATTTGTTACCGTTAAAGACAAACATTAAGCTTGTACAGAGTGTTTAAGCTTTGGTATATATATACGCCCTTGAGGCACCAAAATCCCTTGCGGGTTTTCACCAAAATCAGCTCTAATACCTAATTTCACAATTATTACCTTGTGTAGCTTTGGGCAAAGTAGATGCCTCGTTTTGCTGGGTGCTGGAGGAAGGGGAAGCCATGTTTAGATTGCACTTGAATCCATGAATCCAATCCACCAATCCTTTTGAACCAATCCATAAATCCAATCCACCATAACATAAAAGTATATATTTAATTTGTACCATACAAGATGTTGTATCACTCAACTGTAAGAGAAGATTCGACCATTTTATATTTCTTCATTACGTGAAATATTAAATATGATAAAAAAAAGAGACGACACTAAAATATTGCAAGAGTGAATTAATAAACTCATTTAGTACATTTACGAGGTACTAAACAAACTTCTACTAACTACAGGTAACAAAATATGTCGGATCTACATAAGCAAGTGTCAATAAATTGATATAGTGAAAACGATTGACTATTGTATTGCCGGCCAACTAAAGGAATTGGTCAAAATCTTTCCATTATCTACTTTCTCTTTGTTTCATTTTCCACTCGCCTTCCATAGCCCTTTCTTTATTTCTTTCTTTGCCTTCTTCGTCTAAGCCTAATTAGTATACTATTTTTATGTATTCTAATTACATGTATGAACGGGTCCATACACGACTCTCCAATAGTCTAGAGAACTAATAATTGAACCATGAACCACTAACTTTTTCAGCTCAATGTTGAGTCCAATTAAAAATAAATATATATGATTATTACTTATTAGAAACTCGTCATTTTCCACAATAGAATTTGAAAGTGTGAAATTTTAATCGAGTTCCGGTTTGTATTCATTTTGCTTCTCTCTAGAGTTTTTCTTTTTCACTCGTGATAGAATTTTCAACAATTATACATGGAATGTTTGGCTAGGTATCTACACATATCAAATCAATAGTTCCCATTTTTCTATAAAAAAGGTAAATAATTAGCATCTTAAATACATTACCATAAAAGAAATTAAGTCACAACTATGCAAATTACAGTTCGGTATCTAAACTTGAAAGATCTTTACATTTATAACTTAAATTTATTTTTTTAACATATAAGTCCTCAAAATATTGATGGAACATTACATTTAGTACCTAAATTTTTTGTGTATAACATTTTGGTACCTTAACCTTTTAAGTTCTACAAATAGGTCTAATTTTATATGTGTAATTAAAACACCCTCGAATAAATGAGTATCCATACCCAACTCACACATTTAGATTATGGAGGTAAATATCCATACGCTACCCAAACCCATCTACAAACTTTCAAACCCATATATACGTCACACATACCTACCCCATAATCAATGAGTTTACTTGGGTTGAGATAAATATCATTTATTAGCCAAAAATTTAAATATTTTTTAAATTGGATTCTGGTCATATATCTCTTCTCAGTCAATATCATATTGTCAAGTCAATGTTACTAATAAAATTACTAACAAAAAATTAATTTTAGACTAATAATACTAACAAAACACCATAGCGGGCCACATAATACATGCTCATAGCCATCTCCGCCCGCGACAAGGCGCGACATCGCTACCTAGTATATATATATATATATATATATATGCAAGAGACTGCAATCCTGTGTCAAAGTAGGAGAGGAGTTGTTATCCGACTAAGATTGGGATTATTGTTGGATTAATGTCTCATAATTACTGCTACGATTATGGACTTTTTACTCAAAGCTTATGTTTATTTTGGGCCTTCTTATCTTTTTTTTTAAAAAAAATTATCTCACCTGTGCTATGTCCATGGGCTTCGAGACCTTACCATGTCATCACATTCATGGCCCATGCGTACCACGTTAGACAAACTCAAGCCAGCTCCCTCCACGTCAAACACAGAACAAATCTCCAATAAAATCACGCCACGTTTTCACCTCAGATGTCACGTCATCCGTTCGATCCTCCACTGTGGCAATCTCATTCACGGTTACCAGCGACTCGGGTTTTCTTGAAGTCTCCCATGGGCCCGCCCACACAGCTCAGTTTCTCCACGTCAAGCCGCGGCGCATCGGCCATTAACATCCCGCCACGTGGGATCTCTGCAACCCTCGTCCGTCCGATCTTCCACGCTGTCATAATAAAGATTTTAACCCAATCCAAGCGGAGGCAAAAATTATAAAAAAAGCAATGACCCTGGAGATCTGAAAAATGCTCAAAAACCTCCATTGTTTCTCCTTAAAACCACTCTCATCAGTCTCGACTGAAGATTTTCATTTTCTGGTTCGAAGATTCTAGAGAGGGAAACAAAACAAAACCAGTAGCATCGGGTAGATCTCTCACGACGATGGGGAAGTGGACCGTCCCTTCCGCCTTGATTCTCCTCTGCCTCCTCTGCTTAATCTCAGATCAAGGTCAGCTGTTGTATCTTCTCGCTGTTTGATTCAGTATTCTCTGTTTCTGTTTGAGTTTTTTCTGATCGGCGATCTGTGTGGTTTCTGTGTTCTATCCTTAAATTCAGGAAGGAACTTGAGAGCGAATGCCGAAGGCGATTCGCAGAGTCCGGCTGATCCTCCCAAGGTCGAGGAGAAGCTCGGCGCCGTTCCTCATGGTTCCACCACGGATTCCGACGTCGTGAAGAGGTACGTTTGATTTGCGTTTCTGGTAATTTGATGGCGATTTTGAATCTGCCTGAGTTCTGAACGATTGTTTGTGCGGTGTTTGGTAGGGAGTCGGAGTCGATGAAGAAAACGCTGCGCAGTAGTGCGGAGAAGTTCGAGTTCCAGGCTGAGGTTTCTCGGCTTATGGATATTATCATCAACTCTCTGTATAGCAACAAGGACATCTTCCTCAGGGAGTTGATCTCCAACGCTTCCGATGTGAGCTCCCTATCTAGTTTGCACTTTTAGCAAAGTACATTTGAATGTTTTTTTTTTCCAGATAGTAGTATATTTGTAGAGACTGAGCTTCTGTGATTTGAATTGGAATCTGGCTTGAATTGTAGGCGTTGGACAAGATTAGATTCCTATCTCTTACGGACAAAGAGGTTTTGGGTGAAGGAGATACTGCCAAGCTTGAGATTCAGGTTAGTGTTTAGTTAAGCTGCCTACTTCAATGTGAACATAATTTTGAGAATAGAATGCTGAATTTATTTGGTACATTATAGATCAAATTGGACAAGGACAAAAAGATTCTTGCTATTCGTGATAAAGGTATTGGTATGACGAAGGAGGATTTGATCAAGAACTTGGGAACTATAGCCAAGTCTGGAACTTCAGGTAACTTTGGTTGTCCAAATGTTATGAACTTGGTTTCTCCCACATACCCTATTTGAGTCTGATAATTTTTGGATGTAAATTGTTGGCCACTGTAGCATTTGTGGAGAAAATGCAAACTAGCGGGGACTTGAACCTCATTGGGCAATTCGGAGTTGGTTTCTACTCTGTGTACCTTGTTGCTGACTATGTTGAAGTCATTAGCAAACATAATGATGATAAACAGTGAGTACATTTTCTTGATTAGTTGTCAAACACCACATTTTGTTTCCGCCAGAAGGTTAATATAATGATCCAATGTGTCAGGTATGTGTGGGAGTCAAAGGCTGATGGAGCTTTTGCCATTTCTGAGGATACATGGAACGAACCATTGGGCCGTGGCACTGAGATTAGACTGCATCTCAGGGAGGAAGCCGGGGAATACTTGGAAGAGAGCAAACTGAAAGTAAGCATAGCTTACTGGAGTGGATACTTTACTAACTTTCCTATTTCGAGTAACATATTATTAACTGGAATGTTACTGTTTTTTATTTTATTTTATCACTGTAGGATCTTGTGAAGAGATACTCCGAGTTTATCAACTTCCCTATCAATCTGTGGGCAACTAAGGAGATTGATGTGGAGGTCCCTGCTGACGAGGATGACTCAACTGAGGAAGAAGACAAACGTATGTATCCGTTGAACTTTCTGTCATTGATTAACTTGTAATTGTGTACGGCCTAGTTTACATTCATCTCATGTTTGTTGTACTGTTTAATAGCTGAAGAAGAGGATACCGAGAAGGGAGATGATGAAGAATCAGAAGACAAGCCTAAGACAAAGACAGTCAAGGAAACCACTCAGGAGTGGGAACTCTTGAACGATGTTAAAGCTATCTGGCTGAGGAGTCCAAAAGATGTCACTGATGAAGAGTACACAAAGTTCTATCACTCTCTCTCCAAGGTAATTCACATGAATCAATCAATGGAGAGAGACCCTTCTAAATTTTGACTCCTATCAACTGTGTTCACTCATACTTCGTTTTGGGGGTTTTTTTTTTACTTTATAGGATTTCGGTGACGATAAGCCTATGTCATGGAGTCATTTCACCGCAGAAGGTGACGTTGAATTCAAAGCCGTCCTCTTTGTTCCCCCGAAGGCTCCTCATGATCTCTACGAGAGCTATTACAACAACAATAAGTCCAACCTGAAGTTGTATGTCAGACGTGTCTTCATCTCGGATGAATTCGACGAACTTCTGCCTAAGTACTTGAACTTCCTGAAGGTAGATACTTAAAGGATATTTCTTAGTATCTTCATCTGCTCTGCAAAGTTGACTCTTTGAAAGTACTGATGCTTGGCTTAATACTTTCGGCAGGGTCTGGTTGATTCCGACACTTTGCCCCTCAATGTTTCACGAGAAATGCTTCAACAACATAGCAGCTTGAAAACCATAAAGAAGAAACTCATCCGCAAGGCTCTCGATATGATCCGTAAACTATATGAGGAAGATCCAGATGAGTCAACTGACAAGGACAAGAAAGGTAATTACTGTCATCAACTTCTGCTAGCTAGAAAACCATCAATGATTACCATTTTGGTCCTTGTACCATATTGTTTTAACGAACACGTCCTTGTGCTATGATCTTTGACCTTGTTAGGGTGAGGACATACATAGGCTTAGTGAAACATGTCATGAATTAGTCGCATGCCATGCCATGTATAGACAACTATTGTTAAATGTATAATCATTTCGGACATAAAGAGGGCGGAGTTTAACATAGGAGTTAGAAACTGATAAACTACATACGAGATACGTGCTAAATTTTCCATTGATCCTTGAATGACTTGACACGCGCAACACTAATCCTAATGCCATACAGATATCGAGGAATCCGGTGAAAACGAGAAGAAAGGTCAGTACGCAAGGTTCTGGAATGAATTTGGCAAATCTATCAAGCTCGGCATTATCGAGGATGCTGCCAACAGGAATCGCTTGGCCAAGCTTCTTCGAGTCGAAACGTAAGTCTCTCTTCACCGCTCCTAACTTCATCAACAAGTTACTTTCTTTGCTCATTTAACTGTAACTGACTACAAAACCCAACTCCTACACAGCACGAAGTCTGATGGGAAGCTCACCTCACTCGACCAGTACATCTCGAGAATGAAGTCTGGCCAAAAGGACATCTTCTACATAACTGGATCAGACAAAGAGCAGCTCGCGAAGTCCCCGTTCCTCGAGAGGCTGATCAAGAAGGGCTACGAGGTGATCTACTTCACCGACCCTGTCGACGAGTACCTGATGCAGTACTTGATGGACTACGAGGACAAGAAGTTCCAGAACGTGTCCAAGGAAGGAGTGAAGATCGCCGATTCTGGGGTCAAAGAATTGAAGGAAGCGTTCAAGGACCTGACCAAGTGGTGGAAATCTGCCTTGGCGAGCTGGAACGTTGACGACGTGAAGGTCAGCAACCGTCTGGCTGACACTCCTTGTGTTGTGGTGACGAACAAGTACGGGTGGAGTGGGAACATGGAGAGGATTATGCACTCTCAGACGCTGTCGGACGCCAACAAGCAAGCGTACATGAGAGGGAAGAGGGTGCTTGAGGTCAACCCTAGACACCCGATCGTTAAAGAGCTTCGTGAGAGAGTTGCCAAGGACCCTGAGGTAATGTGTGAGATATGAAATAAGCAACATAGGTCTGTTTGAGGGATATAAAATACTGATGTTTTCCTGTTTTTTCCGGACAGGATGAGGGTGTGAAGGCGACTGCTCAGCTGATGTACCAGACAGCACTGATGGAGAGCGGGTTCATGCTGAGCGATCCTAAGGATTTCGCGTCGAGGATCTACAGCTCGGTGAAGACGAGCTTGAGCATTAGTCCAGATGCTGCGGTGGAAGAGGAGGAAGAGGTGGAGGAAAGTGAGGCGAAGGAGGACGATGCTGCTGGTGCCGCGAAAGGTGACGATGTTGAAGTAGATGCATCTGAGGTGAAGGATGAGTTGTAGGCTGGTTTTTGAGCAGTAGTTCTTAAACCCGTTTTAAATTCCAGTTTTGGAGATGTGTAATGCCGTTGTGTAAGTGAAAAGGCTTTGGTCTTTCCTCGTTAGTTTTGAGGCTTAGGAAAGGAGCAAGAATGGACTGCAAGTTTTTATGGTAGAACGTTGTTTGGACATTTTTAGGTCACAATGTATCACGTAGCGGGATTAAACATCATCGAGCTTCATTCAATGGATCTATGGTTGGTGTTTTAGTCGTGAGAAACCTTAATGCGTCTTCTCACCAGATGGAGATGATTAGAGGCTAGTATCTATTTTTTCAACCGCTAATTATCCCAGTTCAGCAACTCTTCCAAAGTCCTAACACCGGTTATTGCTTCGTGGATTTTGATAATTAATTTGGTACCCAAAGTCAATTCATCATGAATCCATCGTTTGTTTGCATATTTTTTAGGGACCAAATTTGTGGTACCCACGTATTTTGCAGATCATTCGTGAACTCAATTATTGATGTGGGATTTGTAACCATGATGAAATTTGACTCATATACCTTCATGAAATTTTAGAGGTCGTTTGCTTGTTGAATTTGAAAAATGAGAGTTTTGGCAACAAAAAACCTTGGGATTTACGATGAATTTATTGGACACCGGATTTGAAGAGTTTAGTGTTTGCATGATAAATATTTTTTTATATGGTTAAATCAAATCGCATTAAGAACCGACACCAATAGCAAATCGCTATGGAGCCCTCAAAAACCTCAATCATGTACATCAAACCTCACAGAGGTACTCAACAACACTAACACAACTAACTATCTACCTTAAGCCCCCTTGCTTCAAAACAATCAATTAAGCATTGGTTCAGTAGACAACGACTCCAAATAATTCTTCTAGCATCAACCAGCAGTTGAGGAGGACTCTTTGTCGCAACAGAGTCATATAACCTCGCACATCTTTCCCGCCAAACAAGGCTGATAAGAACACTCCAGCTCATCCTGTTCAAAGAATGCACTGGCGAATCACTCTTCCACTTCGTGACACACCAGTCACCACTCCAACATAGAATTCCAGCTTCCAAGCACTGGAGGTGAAGCCTCCCCCAGAACCTTACAGCTCAAGAACTAAAAGTAAGAACATTCCATAAACAAGTGGTCTCGATTCTCTAGTCCTCCAGGACATAACAAACAGTGTCCAGAAAGCGGTTTACCCCAGGAAATCAACTTATTCTGCAGTTTGAGTCTATCATTAATCACCAACCATAGAATAAACCCATGCCTGGGAATGATATGTTTGTCCCAAACCATCTTAAACCAGCTAATCTCAGCATCCTTCTGCCTTAACGATTCCCATACTCTCGAAATAGAGTAAGAACTCATAGCCAGTCCATTCCACTGCTACTCAGAACCAACTGTGGAGATGAACGGCCTGACCCATTCCCTACACTTGAGCAAACGTTTCCAAACCCAGGTCCCTGCTGCTGTACCCTTTAAATCCCACATAGATGCTTGCTTCACTCAAACCATGATAGATTCGATGATAGATTTGTGATTGATTTTTTACATAAATAACTAACCATCAAGAATTTACAAATCCCAAATCAATATGTGAAATTTCCAACTCCGTGGGGTCCACGGATTTGGTTTCAAAATTTCCAAGACCAAATCCGTGGACCCCACGGATTTAGCATCAACAAACAATGGACTTGTATAAAAATCCATCAAGCTTGGGATTTGGGTACCAAAGCCATGAACAAATCCAACAAGCAAATAACACCTAAATATTCCAAGATTACCCTCACCTTTAGCTATTGTACATTATAGTTAATCAATTAATTAACAAAAAATAATAATATAAATATTCAATTAATGTGCAAACATAAGTTGGATTTTCCATGTTCTTTCTTGGTTATAGTTTCCTTTAACCTTTTCATGGAATGTGATTCTTTGTTCTCCCTGTTTTAATATATGTTGCGTTAAAATTCAACGAAATTTCCTTGTTTATTATTATTGTCCTTGTGACAACATTATACTTTTTAGTATGCATTGTCCTTGTTTGTATATATATCATAAATATGACAAATAATAAGAAAAGGATAGTAAGGTAATTTTGTCTTTAAGTTCTAAATCTCAAACTCTTAAATCCATTATCAAAACATCTCAGCAAACAAAGAATTGTTTCAAATCTATAATGCCTCAAATCCTTGATAAATCTTTAGGTTTTTAAATCACAAAATCCTCATTTTTAAATCAATAAAGCAAACGACCCGTGAAAGATGACAACCAAAAACATAAACATGTTTAGTTATTTCTTTTGGCCCCTTTGTGACTAACCAAATATAGGAAAATAATGGAAGCATGGTGTGACATGATGAGTTAAAAAATATTGGAGAAAAATATATGAAACTAATAGTGAGAATAAGATTTCAGGAATGAGTTTTGCAAAAATGGAGAGGGAAAATATGTAGAAAGTTAGTCTAATGAGTTATGATCATAGACTCACTTGAATGAAATTATTCCAACAACCAATAACATATCACAAGAAACAATAGATGAAAACAAAACAAAACTAAACATATTACCGTTTCTGTTTTTGCCTTTGAAAGAAAGAAAAAAATAGAAACCAGAAATTATACGAAACATGGCTTATGGTTTGCATAATTATTACTCTATTCAAATTCATATATAAAATTTCTTACATAGAAAAATTATATTAATTATACTCCACAAATAATATCCACTTTAATTAAATTGCCACGATATACCATGGTAAAACATGGTGATACATATATTATCGTGGTAGGTAAGACTAGAAGGTCAGTAATAACATTTGGAACATACCAAATATCATACATAGTTTATCACTTTTTGGTAAGCGACTTCTAATTAGTGTATCATGGATGGTTGTAAATGATTTTGGTTTTACCGTAAGTGTTAGGAGCCTTGTATTAAGCTCAAAAATTTTCAAATTTGAGGGCTCCAAGCACCCTCGTTGCTTAAATGGTATCCCCCTTCTTGGAATCGTTACTTCTTGATTGTTTGTGTTCAAGATGATGAAGAGAGCGTTGTACCACGGATAAAGCAACTTAAGGGTGATTGAGGACTAATGAGGTAGATTGTATTTGTGCGTACCACTTGGACTCGTAGGTTTTGTAGGATGAAAGTAGCTCAATTCTAATGTCTTTCTGACAACCATCTTATAAAAACTCAAAGTGGGTTGTAGCCAAGTTTAGTGTGAGGCTACTTATTAACATGGTTAATGATAAGGCCATGTGTAAGTTCCCCAACTCAGGCATGCTACGTAGTTGGTCGAAGTCGGGTAACACGTACACATGGTCCTTCTCGAGGGGTGTTGTGCACAATGTAACACTTTCAGGTACGATTCGAAGTCGGCCAAAGGTCAAACCTTGTGCACCCACCCTTCTTAACTGGAATGTCATGTTTGAGCCTTGAGGGTGATTTGCATAGTAGCCCAACTAAGCTACGGTTCGATATTTTCTAAAGGTCGGTAAACCCCTATATATTGCCACTAGAGGGCCTGTAGTATATGTGGGTGAAGAAAAGACAATGTATAGAAATCCCCACTTGCTCGGATTTTTTCTTGCTACAACCCCTTAGGGGTCGTTTGCTTGTTGGATTTGAAAAATGAGAGTTTTGGCTCAAAAAAACTTTTGGATTTATGAGGAATTTGTACCATCATGGATTTGAAGAGTATTGTTTGCATGATAGATTTGATGATATAATTATGATGGATTTGCTATAAATATAACTAGTCACCAAGGATTTACAAATCCCACCCCAATATGTGGGATTTACAAGTCTGTGGGGTCCACGGATTTGGATCCAAAAAAGGGAACAAATCCGTGGACCCCACGGATTTAACACCTGACAACAAACAATGGACTTGGCTAAAATCCATCATGCTTGGGATTTGAGTCCCAAATCCATGACCCAAATCCATCAAGCAAACGACCCCTAAAACATTGAGTGTTGTTGAGAAGAGACAAAGAAAATCATGAGAGCGGTCGGTCCACCTTTCTAGGTTCTAGAGCAAGTGGTCACCTTGAGTTTAGCATGTCCTCACTTGAGTGCAATGCACTTGTAACTTTCCAGTGAGATTAAACATACCAAATAAAGAGTTTTTGTATCGTAAGTTGCTAATGACAAACTCCTGACTAGTCATTTTGAATATGGATGATTGAGGGGAACGAAGTTGTCTAATTGAGAATATATCTTTGCTTGGAGACAATAAAATCTTTACATGTGGGGAGATATGATACATTCATAATCTTTATGTTTGAGCCATCCACCTCATAAACTTCCTTCTCTTTGGCATTTTCATGATATGTTGTGCTTCTTTCTCATATATCATGTCCTAATATGTAAAGGAACGCTGTTAGCAATTTTTTTTGTAATATATGGAGACACTTGGAGCTTAGATAAGGCCACCCGAGTCCTTCTTACTGCCTGGCAAAAAATTCTCAGTCGTGAGAATTCATGGAGCAGACGAGGGAGACAAAGAGTGTCATAGTTTGGTATATCAAGACCTCATTTCAAATTCTCACTACCATGAGATCGAGGCCGTGCGAATTGTCTTGTTTGCAGTACAAATTGAAAAACCATGTTTTTGGCAAATATGACTATTAGAGTGAGAAACACACATTTTTGGGATCAAGAGAGAGTTTGAGCTTGGGTGGGAGAGTTCTCCATCAAATCCAAGCCAAAGGAGCATATTAAACTAGGGAGTGGAGATTTAAGAGTATATGATAATCATTTTATCCTTGTTAGTTTAACTTCCCTATCTATGAGCTAAATACTCATAATCACTTCAGTACGAGAAAGCCTCGTTAGATATAGTTAGATGGATGATTATATGAGAATCTAGACTTTTATAAATAGTATTTATTGCTTATTAGAGGTTGAAGTGCATTACTGGAGGGGTTATTTGATTGATTATACTAAAAAAAGCATGTTTCTACTTGAATTAAATCATTCGATCTATTTATCTTATTATTCTGGTTTTCTTTTTTGCTTAACAATGGACCCCAATTGAATTAAAGATGTCTGGTTACATACCCTAGATGTTAGTCATTGATAATAATTTAACCGGATATGAAACACAAATCAATGAGAAAAGCACTGATTTAAGAGGGAGATTAATTTAATTCAAACTTAGAACATCTATGTCTCATAGTTGTACCCCAAATACAAACAACAATACCAAGTCTTACATTAACAATGAAACTAAAAAATTACCAATCTACCTAGCTCATCCCATCCCAAGATGTCTTGTTACATATCAATGATTATACTAAGAAAATTTTTTGTTTCTAATTTCTATATGAATTAAATCATTCTATCATTTATCTTATTATTTTATTTTTCTTTTTTTCCGAACAATGGACCCCATTGAATTAAAGATGTCATGTTACATATCCTTGATGCTAGCCATTGATAATAATTTAACCGGATATGAAGCACAAATTAATGAGAAAACCACTAATTTAAGAGAGAGATTAATTTAATTCAAACTTAGTTGGATGACATCTCTCTCTCATAGTTGTATTCAAATATAAACAATAATACCAAGTCTTGCATTAAGAATGAAACTAAAAAAATTATCAAACTACCTAGCTCATCCCAATTATGCTATATGGGACACCAATCAAACAACATTCTCCAACTTCCTTCGTTGATCAACTCCCTTCCAAAAATGAAGGAGCTCATCCCAAACACTCTTCATCCATTGTCCACAACCTGACACATTTTCATTCACAGTTGTCTCATCTCTCTCAGCCCCCTCTTCATCCAACTCCAACATTCTACTATCAAAATAGTGTCGAAGAAGTATCGTGATGGCAGAGGCACCAAGGATGGAATATGAGTAGGGAGTCCTAGGATCGAACTTTTCCAACTCAAGAGAAGAATGAGAATGGTAGGTCATTTGGTTATTGATGAGGCGGACTATAGGTTATCAGTGAAGCGACCAGACAATTGACCACATTAAAATCAGTTGATTGTCGAAGGGCCTATAAGGCCACTGTTAGGATAATAATGGGTAGAAACAGAAAGATGCAATAGTTGAAGGTAGATGCATCCAACAAAATATAGGAAAAACTAATTATTACTCCCACAAAAACCCTACAGACCAATGTATCCATATCTTCTCCTAAACAAGTTTGTTCTCCTAAATCTTGGAACCCTGTAGAAAAATGACCAATGACAGCGGCTACCACAACAACTATAGGAATTCAGAACACATAATAATGAAATTGTTTGAAAATTCTAGAGTGGTTGAATATCCAAAATGGCCTACAAACCCGAGCATAGATATCGAAAACCATAAAGACGTGTATGAAAATTAAGCAAAATGTTTTGGAAGAGTAGTGCGACAGTACCTCCAATTGGCCATTTTCACCACCTCTGCCCGCTAAAACAGATGAGACAGGTGTACAGGTTCTTGAGTGTGAGTAGTAGGAAGAGGTTGAGGCTGCACCAGCTAGGGGCGGACAACGATTTGATTCCCATCGGACCGAATCAACCGAATCAACTCTCGCACCGAATCAAATCGAACTCCTATCACAACTCCTATCTTTTAGGGAAAGTTTTGTTTGTTTGTCCCTTATAAAACTTAAAAACCTATTTCTTGAGACAATAGCTTAGTTTGGTCTTGCTGTAACTTTTGCAGAAACAGCTTCTGGTTGGAGCTTTTAGATAAGAACTTTTAAAAAAAAGCAGTTGAGTGTTTGGCTGTAAAACTATTAGAAGTGTTTTTTAATATAAGAGGTTGTGTAAAATGACTATAAAGGACTTATAATATAAAATATGAATAAAAATTCTAAACAATAAAAAGTAGTCAAAATGGATCTTGTTAGATTTATTTTATATTAAATAATATGATTTTATAATTTATTTTATTTTTAAAATGATATAAATGAAAAAAATATATATTTTCTGAAAAAAAATTAAAATATGATAAGGATAATCTTGTATTTTCAAAGCAGCTTTTCGCATAAGCTTCAAATCTGAGCTTCTGCTTTTATGTTATATAAAATCGCTTTTCGACTTTTCAAAAGCCGAGCTTTTACAGGTGTTTGGCCCTACTTCAGCTTTTGAACCCGAAAAACACTTCTAAAAGCCGCGCCAAACATAGGGAATGTAACAAAGTCGTCCCCAATATTGGTCCCCCTAAAATCTTTTTTGTAGTGTCCCCTCTCCATGCCGGCACCGCCCCTGCAAACTCTTCCTTTCAACCAGCCCCCGACTTTTATTTTATCTGTTTGACATATTTTGGACCCGACCTGTTCCTTTTTGGATCAGATTTTGTCTAAGTTACATGTAATTTTGCTTAGAATACTTGGAATTTTACTTTTATCTTCTCATATTATAACTATAATAATACATTTATAAATAGGTGACCATCTTAAGTTACATGTAGTTTTGCCTTTTGCGGCTTATGAACCGGAAGTTGAATCTTGTGCAGGGAGTTCTAGGAAGAAAAGTAATGAGACCTTTGCTTGGTAAAGTTGGGTTGGGTGTTATTTTTTTTTTTTTTTACTTTTCCTTTTCTGTATTCGGGTTCAAGTTGGGTGCTCTTTTTTTTTTTACATTTCTTTTACTTTTTATCTAGTAGGGTCCCCTTTTAAATTGCTTTTATTTAAATTATTAGTTTACATTAAAAGTGCAATAGTAAGATTGATGTTTTTGCAACACAATTTGATAAAGTGTTGCATAAACAATATGATTAGGCAACTCAATATTCATTTTTGGCATATGTGTTGCGTATAATAGTACAAACGCAACACATGATCAATTTGAGTTGCATAAAGTACTCAATACGCAACCCCACAAAAAAGTGTTGTTGTTGTATATCTACCGCAACACTTTTAAATAGTGTTGCAATCCGCGTGTTGCAAGAAGACATTTTTCCCATAGTGTCAGGATCATTTGTTATGCTGTGTTTTTATGTAAGAGATGTGATGACACTTGGTTTGTATTAAATTAACTTCATTTCTTAACCTTCTTGCATTTTTCCAAGTGAGTGATTGTTGATGTGAATAAGTTAATTCGTTGAAGCCACCAAGCTGACGAATGAGTACTTGGTACTAGGGGTGGGCAACGATTCGATTCCCATCGGACCGAATCAACTCTCGCACCGAATCGAATCGACTGTTATCTTTCGATTCGACTTTGATTTTTGGATTTGAGAAATTTTCGGTTCTGGTACGGTCCGGACCAAAACCGTAAAATTAAACTAATGACCGGACCGAATCATTATTAAATTAATTACCTATTATATTATGCTCCAAGAAGGCAAGTCAATTACTTGGAGTTGGAAACCCTATTACCCTACACCTACATGACTTAACTACTTATAAATAGGATTCATTCTCCTCTTGATTTAGACTCGCTGCTCCTACACTAGCAGAGTCCCTTATTTGCACCCAAGATTGGCATCGTTCTGATGCAGAGCCAACTTCCGTGGAAGAAGGTACATGTGAGTTTGAAAAAATGGAAGCTGGTAAGTATTTGAGCAACTTAATTTGCATCCTCTTACTCGTGTCCATTCCTTAGCAAGTCAATTACTTGGAGTTGGAAACCCTATTACCCTACACCTACATGACTTAACTACTTATAAATAGGATTCATTCTCCTCTTGATTTAGACTCGCTGCTCCTACACTAGCAGAGTCCCTTATTTGCACCCAAGATTGGCATCGTTCTGATGCAGAGCCAACTTCCGTGGAAGAAGGTACATGTGAGTTTGAAAAAATGGAAGCTGGTAAGTATTTGAGCAACTTAATTTGCATCCTCTTACTCGTGTCCATTCCTTAGCAAGCACCACATTCAATTTATAATTTTATATTGTGTTTCTTTTCCTTGTTAATGTTTCAGTAATGCAGAAGATGCAAATAAATGACACACCAAGAGGCTTCTACCAAGTCCGACAAACCCACGGCAAATTAGCAAGGTTAAGAATCGTTTGTTTTATTTCACTAGTTTTTGAAGTAAGTACCACTTTGTTAAATACCTTTCTAATGCCTTGTATCTTGTGATTGCAGAAGAGGCTTTCTAATAGACAGTGTGGAATTTGGAGATTAGGTAGTCTGGGGTGCATTGAAAATGAATGGAAGATGGAAGATTGGAGAGACAATTAGTTAGACTATATTGGAGATTGAATAAAAGACTATCTTTGATTTTTAGACAGTATCTCGTTCTCAATTGAGTTTTTGTTGAATGTTTTGGAACATGTGGTTTTTATGAATTGTGAAGTATTTAAATTGGGATAATTTGATGACTTTGTTTCGTAGTTATTTTTATTTAGTATTTTGTGTTGTTCTTTAAGAGTAATTTTATTATATTTGTACAATTAGTTGGTCCGATGGTTTGATCCAGATCGAATCGGAGAAATAACAATTCAACTTTGGTCCTTGATTTAGAAGAAATTTTGGTCCTACCCGAGAATATTTTGGTCCGGTCTTGGACCGGATCGACCGATACCCACCCCTAACACCGGCTCATCTTCTCCTCCTATAGTTGGTGCAGCAGGTGGAATACTTGATAAAGAAGGCGCCACCAAACAATTAATAAATATTTTTTATACCCAATTTGTCCTTAATAATCATAGTGACTACTATTTTATTGTAATCACTAGAAGCGCTTCCTATGAATGAAAGAAGTGGTAATTTGGGAAAACAAACCTCATTTTCTTAAAATAATATACTAATCTGCAGTCTCTGCATATTTAATATTTTATAGTCTACTAGTGATGTGTTGTGCATCATTTACGTGCAAAGCCCGTCAAAGTATTTTTTTTTATCGGGTGAATTTTTTTTTATTATTTCTTTCATTAACGGTGTACGTTTCCGTTTTACTACTTAGTGGGTATCATTATCTTTTCTAAGCCACATCAAACTATCATATTAAATTGCAAAGTAACATGACAATAGAAATGCAATTGTAGTTTTAATTGCATTGATGGAAGTGTGCAATTTCATTTGCAATACCCACGCAGGCTTTCATCACTTTTATTGGGGTTCTTTATTAAAAAAATAAGTTGGATTAACATATGCAATTGTAAACTATGCATTATTTAGATGAATAAAAATAGTGTGAGTTGGATGACAAAAAAGTTGAGTTGGCAATAAAGAGCACAAATGCAATTACAGAAACACTTGCATTGATGTGGATGATCTAATTACTTAAGAAAGAAATATATTTTTTTCGTTTTCTACTTCTTTCCTTTTGTTTAGTCCTCTTTCTCTTTCTCTTCCATCTTCTTTACTCTCTTTCTCCCATGAGAGCAGTTCTTCTTCCATCACCGTATCTTTCGTCGTTTCTTCACTGGAGAGAAGGCAGCACTCTCGTGTTAAAGAGAGAAAGCAACATTGCTAGAGAGATCCAGAGAGAGGAAACTCTAGATTGACATCATCGTCAGAGTGAAATACGGTGATTAGAGAGATAGATAAATCTATTGATCGATGGAGGTCCTAAATTTTTCTACGAAATTCTTTTCTCCCCCACTTATTTGCTTTTTTGTTTCCTCTTCTTTTAATAGTTTCTTATCTCTGCTTCTCCGAATTTCTTTTCGTCTCGGATCTATGATTGCTTACTATCTGTGACATCTCGTTCCGGCAAAACCCATATCTCGATTGCTAGAAAGTTCGCGATTTAAAATCGAGCGTTTTGATAGTATTTCGACGAAAATCGAATTATTGATCGATCGGATAAGTATACGTATTAATTATATATATATAATATATAATATATATATATATATATATAATTAATTAATATAAAATAAACCATAAGCGGCCGAACCGCTTTGTTTACACTATATACATTTCCCCTGTCTATTTCCTATCATTAACCTTTCGTCCCATTCTTTCATCTTCTGGGACCGAGAAAAGCAGAGCGCACGGAGAGGGATGGAGAGAAATTTGCGGAGCTCGATTCTTAACCTATAGTGATCCAAAAATCCCGTAAGTAATGCCTAATTCATCTATTCATCGTGATTTATCGATTTAGAGCTTTAAAACAAGTTTTTGGTTCAGGAATTTCTTGAATTCCCGATAAGCCAAATTAGGGTTTCGGAGTATCCAGAAGCCGGATTGAGCCCAAATTTCATATACGAGCTTCCTGCAGCGAGGTAATCAATCTTCTGGTTCTAATCCCTGAATTTCGGCAATTATTTAGGTCGGGGTCCTAATCGCTGAATTTAGCTCCGGCCCAAGTTTGATGTGTTTTTATCGAGAATTTGACCCGGAGCTTAGAACTAATATTGACGAGGATACTGCAGGGGATATTAGGACGGTCTCGGATTTTAATTCGGGGTTCGTTCGTGAAATTGACGTTTTAGTACGGGAAGGTTAAACCGGTGTTTGAAACGACCAGAACTGGTGAGGGATTAGCACGGCATACCGGGTTTGTCGTATCACGATAATTATATTGATGCTTAGAATTGACCTAGGTGAATTAGAATGGCATGATTAGGGGTGTATGGACTTTTATGCTATATGATGAACCATGGATGGTTGTATGATATTATTGACTTGCCCTAATCGATATGGACCTTGTTTATGCTGATGATTTCGTATATGTTGCAAATTGTGGGCTTGACTGTTGATATGCCTTATGATGGTTTGATAAGGTGATTGAGTATGATTTTTCATGATTGTTGTATTTGGATGCACATGTGGAAAAATATATATTCCCTGGTGATATTATAATGTTTAAGGAGGATGACTTGCACGAGGGTTTATCCCGAGGAAGTGCAATTATATGACTCCTGATTTACCTATGTTGAGCCAATTATGGCCAGGTCAAGTACATGTGCAAGTAACGAATTATGATTAACCAAGATAAGATATGAATCATGTATAAGGATACCAAATATGAGTGTTGTGGTCTCACGGTCAACTACATAGTAATTAGGGCTCCCTATGCTATTACTCTATTATGATATGTATGATAGTCACACCTCTCATGTGGTGGTGACTGAAGAATTCTTACGAGATATTACCACACCCAGAGCGGTGTCGGGGTATGACTACACCCATAGTGGTGTGGGGTATGTATGACCACATCCGACGGGATGTTGGGGTATGTATGACTACATCCGACGGGATGTGGGGTATGTTTCCCGGGAGAGTTATTAGCATGGGAGTAGCCAGGCGCCTATAAGTAAAACATGATAAGACGCATATGCATAACTCAAGGTGGTTGAGTCTTTTGCCCATTGGGACATGAGGATGGTTGAGGTCCGATCCTAGTGTTTTGGCTTGTTTGCTAGATGTATGGTAGGGGTATGCTCTGTTATGAACTCACGATGCTATGATTATCTCACTCAGCTATGAGCTGATCATCAGTAGCAGCAGTAGATAAGTCTTAGGTGGGAGAGGAGCTAGAGTTGAAGCAAGGATGAGGTATGGTCTTCAACTATTCTGTGGTTGGACTACTACTCGGGATTTTGGCCAGTGATCCACACCTTTTTGTAAAAATGTTTTGAGAACGTTTTTCATGTGCATACTAGCTTCTGATGTAGTGTGAGATATCCACAGGTGTGGAAAGTTGATGATATGTGTATATTTTGTGTAACTGTGTAAGTTGTGATGATTATAGTATGTATCAGTATAGTATGCAGTTGTGTAACATGAAACTGTGACTATGGCTAAGAAAAGCCAATGCATATGGTTGTGAGTATATATGTTTGTGATGAATTATTTTGCAGGATAAGTTGCAAGAACTGTTAGCCCATTACGCGAGTGATTCATGTCGAAATTTTATTTGGGTAAATTTTGATAATTAATGTAACACCCAAGATCAATTCCGCTGCAATTGTATGAACAATATGATTAGGTAATACGTATAGAGTAGGGTGTTACAGTTTGGTATCAGAGCTGGTTTGTTTTCTGCATTATGGGTGTGTTACTTTCACCCTTGAGGACTGATCACCCTCGAAAGGGGAGGGAGTACTCCATACCTGTACTTGCAGTAAACTTGCCAGGATTGGGACCAAAGGTGATGATGTGTTGCATAGTCAGTTGCATATGATCAAACATGATTTTGAGTATTTGAAGGAATTTTGAAAATTTTATGGTTTAAGAGATTTTCAAAAATATGTGGAGTTTTTATCTTGTTGTCCAAGTAATGATTTTGGCAGAAATTTTTAATGGTGTGTGGATCAAGTTATGGCCAATATTTCCTTGTAGCTCGCACAGAAGTTGTCCTAGAAATCCTACTAACTGATCGAGAAGCATGGTGGCTAGCTACAGTTGAGTTTAGGTTGTGCTAACATGATGAGTTATGGTGGTAGAGATTTTAGTAATGATATGATTCTTGATGTTGTGGTGGCAAACATTTTGTAGGTTGATATAACCTTGTGTTAGTGGCAACCTACTTTGCAGGTTAACAATCTTGCTTAGTAAGTTATGTTTTGAACTTTCTTGATGTGCTTATGATGTGATAAGCCAGTATAGGTTTTTGAAACCTAAACATGTGAACTTGAGCTGTTATGTGTTACCTTCTATGCTATGAATCACCTAACCTAAGAGTTAGATAATGGTTTATCTACGATAGACCATGTCAAGGGTAAGTAAGCGGACTAAGTGTAAACCTCAAGGTTAGATTTCGGGGACGAAATCTTTTTAAGGAGGGGAGAATTGTAACATCCCGTTCCGGCAAAACCCATATCTCGATTGCTAGAAAGTTCGCGATTTAAAATCGAGCGTTTTGATAGTATTTCGACAAAAATCGGATTATTGATCGATCGGATAAGTATACGTATTAATTACATATATAATATATAATATATATATATATATAATTAATTAATATAAAATAAATCATAAGCGGCCGAACCGCTTTGTTTACACTATATACATTTCCCCTGTCTATTTCCTATCATTAACCTTTCGTCCCATTCTTTCATCTTCTGGGACCGAGAAAAGCAGAGCGCACGGAGAGGGATGGAGAGAAATTTGCAGAGCTCGATTCTTAACCTATAGTGATCCAAAAATCCCGTAAGTAATGCCTAATTCATCTATTCATCGTGATTTATCGATTTAGAGCTTTAAAACAAGTTTTTTGTTCAGGAATTTCTTGAATTCCCGATAAGCCAAATTAGGGTTTCGGAGTATCCGGAAGCCGGATTGAGCCCAAATTTCATATACGAGCTTCCTGCAGCGAGGTAATCAATCTTCTGGTTCTAATCCCTGAATTTCGGCAATTATTTAGGTCGGGGTCCTAATCGCTGAATTTAGCTCCGGCCCAGGTTTGATGTGTTTTTATCGAGAATTTGACCCGGAGCTTAGAACTAATATTGACGAGGATACTGCAGGGGATATTAGAACGGTCTCGGATTTTAATTCGGGGTTCGTTCGTGAAATTGACGTTTTAGTACGGGAAGGTTAAACCGGTGTTTGAAACGACCAGAACTGGTGAGGGATTAGCACGGCATACCGGGTTTGTCGTATCACGATAATTATATTGATGCTTAGAATTGACCTAGGTGAATTAGAATGGCATGATTAGGGGTGTATGGACTTTTATGCTATATGATGAACCATGGATGGTTGTATGATATTATTGACTTGCCTTAATCGTTATGGACCTTGTTTATGCTGATGATTTCGTATATGTTGCAAATTGTGGGCTTGACTGTTGATATGCCTTATGATGGTTTGATAAGGTGATTGAGTATGATTTTTCATGATTGTTGTATTTGGATGCACATGTGGGAAAATATATATTCCCTGGTGATATTATAATGTTTAAGGAGGATGACTTGCACGAGGGTTTATCCCGAGGAAGTGCAATTATATGACTCCTGATTTACCTATGTTGAGCCAATTATGGCCAGGTCAAGTACATGTGCAAGTAACGAATTATGATTAAGCAAGATGAGATATGAATCATGTATAAAGATACCAAATATGAGTGTTGTGGTCTCACGGTCAACTACATAGTAATTAGGGCTCCCTATGCTATTACTCTATTATGATATGTATGATAGTCACACCTCTCATGTGGTGGTGACTGAAGAATTCTTACGAGATATGACCACACCCAGAGCGGTGTAGGGGTATGACTACACCCTGGGTATGTATGACCACATCCGACGGGATGTTGGGGTATGTATGACTACATCCGACGGGATGTGGGGTATGTTTCCCGGGAGAGTTATTAGCATGGGAGTAGCCAGGCGCCTATAAGTAAAACATGATAAGACGCATATGCATAACTCAAGGTGGTTGAGTCTTTTGCCCATTGGGACATGAGGATGGTTGAGGTCCGATCCTAGTGTTTTGGCTTGTTTGCTAGATGTATGGTAGGGGTATGCTCTGTTATGAACTCACGATGCTATGATTATCTCACTCAGCTATGAGCTGACCCTCTATTATTCTTCTTCTCTGCTTATGCTATGTGTAAGCAGATCATCAGTAGCAGCAGTAGATAAGTGTTAGGTGGGAGAGGAGCTAGAGTTTAAGCAAGGATGAGGTATGGTCTTCAACTATTCTGTGGTTGGACTACTACTCGGGATTTTGGCCAGTGATCCACACCTTTTTGTAAAAATGTTTTGAGAACGTTTTTCATGTGCATACTAGCTTCTGATGTAGTGTGAGATATCCACAGGTGTGGAAAGTTGATGATATGTGTATATCTTGTGTAACTGTGTAAGTTGTGATGATTATAGTATGTATCAGTATAGTATGCAGTTGTGTAACATGAAACTGTGACTATGGCTAAGAAAAGCCAATGCATATGGTTGTGAGTATATATGTTTGTGATGAATTATTTTGCAGGATAAGTTGCAAGAACTGTTAGCCCATTACGCGAGTGATTCATGTCGAAATTTTATTTGGGTAAATTTTGATAATTAATGTAACACCCAAGATCAATTCCGCTGCAATTGTATGAACAATATGATTAGGTAATACGTATAGAGTAGGGTGTTACACTATCCCTTTCTTTGTTTCATTAGATGACAACCAATTCACGGAGGTCGGGTTACAGTAAATCCCTCTTGCAATGCGACTATTTGAACCCCAGTGGCACTAAACAAACGTGCATTTAGGCCTCTTTGTGCAAGGAAACTGAGATTGGAAACATAGGAATCCCTCTCAAATTTTCCCAGAATACTTTCTATCCAAATCATCCAAGGGTACTCGTTTCCTCCAATCCACTCGTCGGCTGCTTTAATTTCATTGACGCTTTCCCAGTACAATCATCAGAAACCTCTCCATCGATTTATCCTCTGTTGATAAACTTACAATACAACTCTCAATTCTTTAAACAAACTCAGTTTCTGATCCTCCAACTTCCGTGCCTTGTCGGCACCTTCATATTCCAATGCTCTGCCTCTTTAACCTGCTCCTCCGACGATTTTTTGCTGGGAATGAAAGAAAAGGAAATGGGAAGGAGCGGAAATGACAACAATGGTGGCAAACTTGCAATAACAATCTTTTATGTGGGGATAATTTTGGTAGTTTGGACACGTGTTGATATCCTATCTTATCTCAGCTCAAAAACCTCGATTCTATGAAATATATAAAGCAGATTCATGCATTGACATTACGGGATTTTGAATTTGCTGCTAATAGCAGTGTTTCACGTAAGGGTAATCCCATATTTTCACTCCTATTAAATTGAACTCTGCATTTTGTTTGGTTTTGGAATGGTGGGACCAGCAATGATGATGATTGTGAATGATATAGTCAGAGAAAAGAATTGGGCCCTTTCATGCATGTGTCCGTCAAGCTTTTAATTTTCCATCTAATATCCCCACCCAATCAAAATCAATAAAATATTAGATTTTAGTTCTTTCACTACCATCTTCAATCGGAATCGTCATTTCTTCCTGCGAACCATCGTTATGGTTTGTAGAAGCCCACAATTAATTATATGTTATCCTTACTTCCTTACGCTTCATTGATTAGTTAGTGGCATTAAGCGAAAAACACGTATTAGCTAGCCAAATCCCTATCGCAAGAGGCACATACACGGATAAGGAATGGTCTGACCTTAGTGAAAGTGATAGGGGATCTTAATGGATGAGGTATAATGGCATATTATTAATGAGATTGTATGCATGGCAATCTACGAAAACACATTCCTAAACAATCGTTTTTACTTGCTTTCTCGCGTTCGCTTTCATTACTAGCTTGCGTCGTTTCTTTCTTGTTTAGTAGACTAGTAGCAGGAATCAAGGACACCTCAACTCACTTTCATTTACTTTCAGTTACATCATTCGAATACATTAGAATATGTTTGAGTAGTTTCTATCAAAAGACTTCATGGAATATGACCTTAGGATTTCCTATGATATTATCACTTGTTTCTACATTAGTCAACTATTAGTTAGATAGTTTATGACGGTCTTGTGTTTGCAAAAAAGAACAAAGAGAAAAAGATGGAAGAATGCAGCATTTGGTTTTGTTGTTCCGATGCCACTTTCACCCATTATAATGGAGAGTGGGAAAAGATAAGTACAAATGCAAAACCAAATACGAAAAAAAATATTGATTTCAACACAACAAAAAAATACGCTTTAGAATAGTAACTCTTATTAGAAGATTTCTCCGTTATTTTCCTATTTGATCTCGATCGAGAGACAAACTACTATAGATTTCAAACTAAATACGAACAAATAGATTGATTTTAGCACCACGACAAAAAAAAATACACATACTAGGAGACTAGCTTGTAACCGGCCTGTTGGCCGGAATGTTCATATTTTAATATTTATATTCATATTTTAATATTTATATTTTTATGTTATGTTTAAGTCTATTAATTCGTTTAAGTTTATTGAAAATCATTCAATCGAGAAGCTACATAAAGAATGAATATATAGGTCGAACATTCAGGGAAATACCCTCCTCATTTAAGAATATAAAAAATGTATCATTAATCTCATTTTCATAATGATAATCGAGCCCCCATTAAAATAATAATGGTTAATAGATTTTCTAGAAATATATAATATAAAAGCACATTGGAATTCTCACACGATCCATAGATAGTTTCAAACTGAAATGAAACCTTACAATCCCACATAAATGGTTCAAAGCTCTTCTCTATGAATAACATGCCACTAATAAAAAAGAAATGGATTTATAAAAAAAAACAAAAATAAAGAGTTGTTGATTCAAGTAAATCATATGCTAACAACTCAACTAAAAGGAGACCATCAAAACTTGAGAGCAAATGACAAAATTAGAATTACATCCAATATACTAATAGACTCGATCAAAGAAATGAGGCACAAAATTAGACACTCCTTATCTACAGGTTCCAGTAGTTTGAATAGTGAATTGACCTTAACTTTAGTAAATCAATCAATGATTCCTCGTTTTAACTTAAACATAGGTTGTGGTAGTTGCAACAACCATAACATCTAAAGATCCAATAGTTTTCACTCTCCGTTGTACATACAACTTTTTATCCCCTCCATCTTCAATCTCTCGACGTATATGTTTTAAACCAAAATTCAATTTTTAATCCTCCTTCTGCAACTCCATTTATGCTACTTTGATGGACCTTCTCTCCATGAACCTGAATTTCTCTTTCAATTGAGTTTCTTGTCAGCTTGATCTCCAACTCCTCAATCCTCTTTCTTGTATTTGGCCAACTCATCTTCCTCGGGGTAGTTTTAATAAGCTCGTAAAACCAACACTAATCTTCAATTTCGTCAATATGCTCTTCTCCTCCTTCTCTGCCTTTCACTTCCATGCCCTTCAATACCCTCTCCATTTTCATTAATATCATGATCATCTACCACTTCTCTCTCTTCAACTGCTTCGACTTTGCTTCTATGTCTTTCAATACCCTCCTTGGTTCAATCACTACCCTGACCAACTGCCTCTTCACTGCCTTCACTTGCTGCAAACTACTTCCATGACTTTTTATACACCTTCCTCAAAATCACAATCAACTAACCAATATCAATCAATGGCCTTGGATCAGTTTTAAACTCTCTATGAACATCTCAATAACACAAAGTCTAAATCTAAATATTCTTTCAGTTAATCATGAACTTGAGTTTATCAAAATCTAATCCCCTCCTTCTAAGTTGGATTCTCATCCCCTCCCCCCATCTCATTTTTGGTTCATTTGATCTCACATAACCATGATATTAGAGCATCCACAACGCCTTTCATTTTCCTCTTTCATTATGACATGGCATGCAGGTTTGGCTATTTCATGGTTGTAGGTGGCATTTCAACAAATGGAAGATTTCATTTAATGGAATTGTAAATGAAATAGCAAGTGGGGTTGGAGTGGGCCCCTTCCCCACGTTGGCTCGTTTCTTTTTTTTCACTCGTTTTTATATTGTTTACTTATAGTATATAGTTGTTTTAAAAAGTAATTTGGACCCACCATATGAAATAGATAGTGTATTTCATTGATGTAGAGGAAATGAAAGTGATATATAGTGGAATGGAAAAAGTTGTTGATGTGGCGGTAGGGAGCACATATGAAATAGAATTGCTATTTCATGGATGTGGATGGTCTTATACCTCTAACTATAATAAATCAAAGCATTTTACGAAAAGAAACCGAACCATGAACTTTACCTGCTACCAAATCCAAAACAATCTCTTCCTCTCACTACTTCCCTTCCCAAACCCAATATCAATTTTTACTCCAAGTTCACACCCCCAACTCCTAGTGTGTTGCGTGAAAGCTTAACTTTAACAATCATTATGCTTGCAATTAGATTAATGGACACCAGCAAGCGCCAAAATCCACCAGACGATGAGTTGTCTTCACTTTGAGTTTTGTCATTAAACAGCTGACCCGATATGTTTATCAGTTTGGAGGTCATATGATGAGCAATACTGAATCAGTTGCAGCGAAGTTACCGGTCAAAATAATGACAATGTGAAACATTTGTTAATAAACACGAATATGGGTTACTTTTATGGATTGACAATAGAATGATGGGATTGGACAATGAGATCGTCCTTAGTTAAGCGACATGTAAATTGGTTCATTTAATATGAAGGACACAAACCGTTAAAATTCTAAATTATTTGGGTGAGTTTGTATTTAGTGTTTTCAAAATCGTGGTATATGAGTTAGGTGATTAAAATATCTAAACCTAAACAAACCGACCCACGTACACCCCTAGGAAGAGTTTCAAAACTTAGTATTTAACCGGACAAAAATGTTCAGAGAACCAGTCCTATATAGTTTGCACAAAGATATGATTGCTTCACTATAGTTCTGGAAATTAATGATAATTTAAGAATTCTATATCGCTTCTACATATTCAATACTATAATTCGATATGAAATATTCGAACCAACAATATTTGGGTTGCAAATTTATGGTTATCGTCTATTTATAAGATAGATAACATAATAAATTAAGTATTAAACTATAATTAAAATAAAAAATATCAAAACACCAAATAAGTACTTACGGAATATTTATTGGGCTAGCTAACTGTTGAAAAGTTTTGTGATTTCATATTTTAGCTTCGTATATATTTTTAATTTAAAAAAATACAACAAATCTACATAGACTGATTGATTTTAAACCTTCACTTTGTTTGACTTGACCATGGTTCAAATCTCAATATGTCTATCTTTTTCTGTAAATAAATAAATAATACAGATAATTGTGAAGACAAAAATGTCTTTCCTAATTTCCCTCTCATTGTAAGAAATTGGAAAAGGGAGATTAAGTTTCAAATAATTAAATCATATACCCTAAATCTATAGAACTTAAACCCTAATATCACATATACAGAACATAATCAATGATTCTGATTCGCCAAGATGTATATAATATACCATATGCACTATATTAGGATTTAGAGAATTATGATATAGGGTTTAGTTACGTGATTAATCTATGATCTAGATAATGTTATTTAACTAAGGAGATGCAATAACCCTCAATCCATCGAGCGTACCAGAGAATTTCCAATGTATATACACATACCATTGTTTGTTAAATTTAGCCAATGATAATTGGATCATTTGTCAATGGTATTTAGTCTTTCAATTCTATGCTTATAATTGTCAACCATTAGGGAAATTGTTAGCCAATAATTTTTGGTCATTCACTTATAGCTTTGAAAATGTCTCGTTACAAAACTATAGATCACAAATGTCAAATTTTATGTTTTGAAATAAAATTTTGTATAGCACTTCTGTAAACAATCCTTGTACTCCTACAAACTACAAATTCATGTGACCTAATAAATGAAAATTTGTAAGACATACAGTCATACATAAACTCAAAATGTACCATTTGATTCTTGGTGAAGAATTGTGTGATTAGAGGAACTCACTTAGTTGATTCATAAAGCTAGGTATATCATGGTGATTCACTTTGTAAATAATTACATATATTAATTAATTCGATGATTGATTGTTGCGGTGGATAGTCCTATGATTTTGAGATATTTTAGTACTTTATCTCTTTATTTCAAAAAATGCATAAACATTGTTGTAGTCTAGTTCGTTAGGGATATTGATTATCAATCTAAAGGACTCCAGTTCAAGTCTTTGTAATGACATTTTTTTCTCGTAAGAAGATATTTAAGTTCTAAGTTGAACTTACAAATTTACCCCTAGTTACAATTAAGGAGAGTGCAAAGAATTTGAAATGCTCAAAATCTCCTGATGTACCTCTATATATTATAACGTTATAGTTATTAAAAACCTCTTAATGAATAATAAATCCTAAATTATTTTTTTATATAAGAATATTTCCATATTCAATTTATGTCATATCATGTTTTTCCTAGTGGTTAATTTTGGGTGATTAAGTTAAGGAGAGTGCAAAGAATTTGAAATGCTCAAAATCTCCTGATGTACCTCTATATATTATAACGTTATAGTTATTAAAAACCTCTTAGTGAATAATAAATCCTAAATTATTTTTTTATATAAGAATATTTCCATATTCAATTTATGTCATATCATGTTTTTCCTAGTGGTTAATTTTGGGTGATTAAGTTTTGAGCTGGTCAGGAGTTGTTGGAAATGTGTATGAATAGCTTTGAAAGCTATAGAGTCTCAAGTGGAAAAACTACCACATTGGTAGTTTTACTTGGTGAAGTGATTATAAAGATAGGAGCCTCTCTCCTAAGGGCATGCCCCTTGGGGTGACCCACTTTTGTGGGAGAGGGAGGACCTAACGGACCACCACACACGCGCCGTCCGTCCGACCGACCGGCCGGTCGGTCGGTCGGTCGGTTGGTTGGTTGGTTGGTTGGATCACTTGAGACTATATACATATGTTTTGGAGAAATTCCGAACGAAATTAATTTACTCTGAGGAATATTCCAAGGGATAATCGATTGAAAAGGAATATTCGAAGGATAATCTCTGCAGGATTTATCCTAACCGACGGTTTTAATTAAGGAAGTAATTATCTTCCTTAATTAATCCGACTTATTCCCCAAGCAAGAGGGTATATTACTAGGGGTTCGGCTCCTATAAATAGCCGCCTCCCCAGCCCCTCTAAACACACCACAACGAGCATAAACACAATAGAGAGAGTGTTCAGAGAGCTCCGGTTTTCGCACAAAACCGCGAGTACCCAGAGGAGCTGTTTTATCCTGGAGACGACCGGTTGATAGTCTGCCGTGCGCATCGAGGGCAGTGCCGCGAACGTCTTAAAGAAAGCGACCTAGTCCGCGACTCAGCTCCAGATTCGGTATCCTCATCTTGTTGTTGTTCCGTTTCTAACAATTTTAAGACGTTCGGCTGCTGCTATGTCGACTGAACAGAACAACATGGCCGGATCTGGTGCTGTCGATATCAATCGACCGTTTCGCTTCGTTGGAGTCAACTTTCGTCGCTGGAAACAAAAGATGGAGTTTTACCTGACGACCAAGAAGTTGGCACACTGCCTCACTAGCATGCCCGTCGAGCTGCCGGAAGAAGCGACCGATGAGGAGAGGACTACTGCTGCTAAGGAAAGGGAGCATGACTTCCTATGCAAGGGCTACATCCTCAACGGCCTGGCAGACGACCTCTACGACTATTATGCGGACAGCAAGAACACCGCAATGATGGTCTGGGATGCGCTCCAAAAAAAGTACGACACGGAGGAGGCTGGAGCTAAGAAGTATGCTGTCAGCCGCTACCTGCGCTATCAGATGGTGGATGACAAGTCTGTCGAAGTTCAGTCCCACGAACTTCAGAAAATAGCTCACGAGATCGTCTCTGAAGGTATGCCTCTGGACGATCAATTTCAAGTTGCTTGCATTATTGATAAGCTGCCCCCTTCGTGGAAAGATTTTAAGAATATGCTTAGACATAAAACCAAAGAATTTTCACTGGAAAGTTTGATTGCTCGCCTAAGGATTGAGGAAGAGTCCCGCAAGCAGGATATGAAAGAAGAGGTGATGGTCGTCACTGCTAAACGACCCACCCCTAGAGCTCTTAAACCTAACCAGAAAGGGTTTAAGGGTAAGAACCAGCAGGTCCGCCCCCACCAGAATGGTGCCTCTCGAGGTAACCAAAGGGTCATGGCCCACACCTCTAAGAATGACCCACCGTTTATCTGCTTTAACTGCGGAAAACCGGGTCATATGGCAAAAAAGTGCAGGAACAAGCATAACCCCGCCGCTGCGGCCAGGGTTAACTTGACAGAAGAGGATTTGGTAGCCATGATCACAGATATGATCGCTGAAGTTAACCTCACCGGTGACTCAGAAGGATGGTGGCTGGATACAGGTGCATCGAAGCATGTATGCAACAATCGTGCTATGTTTAAAACATACGAAGAAGCACCTGCTGACAAGAAAGTGTTGTTGGGAACTACTCACACCACCATGGTTGCTGGTTCTGGTGAAGTGGAGCTGAACTTCACCTCTGGGAAGAAGATGGTGCTCAAAGATGTGTTGCACACTCCAGAGATAAGGAAGAATCTTGTTTCGGGATATCTTCTTAATAAGGCTGGGTTTAATCAATCTATTGGGGCAGACTTGTATACCCTTACTAAGAATGGGAGTTTTGTGGGAAAGGGATATGCATGTAATGGGATGTTCAAGTTGAATGTCGAAATTAATAAGATGAATTCTTCAGTTTACATGGTGTGTGATTTGAATGTTTGGCATGCTCGTCTATGTCATGTGAACACACGAATTGTGAAGAATTTAAGCAAGCTAGGGCATATCCCTAAACTCTCAATGAATGAATTTGATAAATGTGATTTCTGTAGCCAAGCTAAAATAACGAAAACGCCCCATAAATCTGTGAGTAGAGAATCAGAACCCTTAGATCTGATTCATTCTGATATTTGTGAACTAGATGGGACGTTAACTAGGTCTGGCAAGAGATACTTTATCACTTTCATAGATGATTGCTCTGATTATTGCTTTGTTTATTTGATGAAAAACAAAAGTGAAGCCCTTGACATGTTCAAGGTATTTGTGGTTGAATTCGAAAATCAGTGCAATCGAAAGATAAAAAGACTTAGGAGCGATAGAGGATCAGAGTATGACTCTAATCTCTTCAAGGAATTCTATAGCTCACATGGTATCATTCATGAAACCACGGCACCATATTCACCAGAAATGAATGGTAAAGCTGAGCGGAAAAATAGGACATTTACAGAATTAGTTGTGGCTATTATGCTCAATTCTGGAGCTGCTTCTTCTTGGTGGGGTGATATTTTGTTGACGGTTTGCTATGTGCTAAATCGTCTTCCAAAAACAAATAGAAAAGAATCACCCTATGAGATTTTGAAGAATAAGCCACCTAATCTGTCCTATTTAAGAACGTGGGGCTGTTTGGCCTACGTAAGAATTCCTGATCCTAAGAGGGTTAAGTTGGCCAGTCGAGCATATGAATGTGTCTTCGTTGGCTATGCGGCCAATAGTAAGGCATATAGATTCTATGATTTGAATGCTCGTACTGTAATAGAATCCATTGATGCTGATTTCTTTGAGACACGATTTCCATTTAAAACGAGAAATAGTGGGGGTAATGTACTACCCGCTATTATAGATAACGGAACTAGTGGGGGTGTTGGATCTGAGGATGAACTCAGAAGAAGTAAAAGAGCTAGAATCTCTAAAGATTTTGGTGATGACTTTACTACAGTATACACCCTAGAGGATCCAAAAAGTTTGCAGGAAGCACTAACTTCCATAGATGCAGACTTTTGGAATGAGGCCGTTATAGATGAAATGGAATCGTTAGAGGCTAATAAGACTTGGCATCTAACAGACTTACCTCCTGGCTGCAAAGTCTTAGGTAATAAATGGGTTCTAAAAACGAAACGGAAACCTGATGGTGCAATCGAAAGGTTCCGAGCTCGCCTAGTAGTCAAGGGCTACAGGCAGAGAGAGAATATAGATTTCTTCGACACCTATTCACCAGTATCTAGAATAACATCCATTCGTGTCATGATTGCTCTTGCTGCCTTGAACAATCTCGTGGTACACCAAATGGATGTTAAGACTGCTTTTTTGAACGGTGATCTAGATGAAGAAATCTATATGGAACAACCAGAAGGGTTTGTTATCCCTGAACATGCCTCGAAAGTCTGTAAGTTGGACAAATCATTATATGGTTTGAAACAGGCTCCAAAACAGTGGCATGAGAAGTTTGACACTCTCGTTCTCTCACATGGCTTTAAGGTAAATGAAAGTGACAAGTGTATTTACTGCAAGTCAGAGAATAACACTTGCACTATCATATGTTTGTATGTAGATGACATGTTGATATTTGGCACAAATATTCACGTGGTCAATGAAGCGAAAGCCATGTTAAAAGAGAGCTTTGAGGTGAAAGATCTGGGAGAAGCAAAGTTTATGCTTGGAATCCAGATAACTAGAACAGCAAATGGTTATTCTCTAGATCAATCTAGTTACATAGAGAAGATCTTGAAGAAGTATAACTATTTCGACTGTAAACCTGCGTGTACTCCGTATGATGCTAGTGTAAAGCTATTCAAGAACACTGGAGACAGTGTAAGACAAACAGAATATGCTAGCATCATTGGCAGTCTCCGTTATGCTGCGGATTACACTCGACCAGACATTGCATATGTCGTGGGATTGCTTGGCAGGTTTAACAGCTGTCCTAGTAGAGAGCATTGGAATGCTATAGAGAGGGTCATGAGATACCTCAAGAGAACAGCAAACCTTGGTATACACTATCAAAGGTTTCCGGCTGTACTAGAAGGGTATAGTGATGCGGATTGGAATACCCTATCAGATGACTCCAAGGCAACCAGCGGATATGTTTTTAACATCGCTGGTGGAGCTGTGTCTTGGAAGTCAAAGAAACAAACAATCCTAGCTCAATCAACTATGGAATCAGAGATGATAGCACTAGCAACGGCTAGTGAAGAAGCAAGTTGGTTGAGAGGATTGTTGTCAGAGATTCCCTTATGGGAAAGCCCGGTCCCTCCGGTATTGATACATTGTGATAGTACCGCAGCTATCGCTAAAGTCGAGAACCGGTTCTATAACGGAAAGAAACGACAGATTCGTCGTAAGCACAGTACTGTTAGAGAACTCCTAACGATAGGAGCAGTGAGGGTGGATCATATAAGATCCGAACAGAATCTAGCTGATCCTTTGACGAAAGGATTACCTAGAGAGAAAGTCCAGAATACCGCCAAGGGTATGGGACTTATGCCTACCGAACCACGGACTACAAGTGATGGTAACCCGACCCAATAGACTGGAGATCCCAAGAAATGGGTTCAATGGGTAATAACAAGTCATGAGTAGTATGCGAAAAGTTCATGCATAATGAAGCATGAATCCCAAAGCAATGGAGGTTGAGTTAATAACTCTTAATGAGATCTATACCCTATGTGGGGTGGAGTACTTTACTTTGGGGGTACTCCTGATAGACTCACCTATGTGAATGTGGGAGTGGGGCCGCTCCCTATGGAACTTTGAGAGGCACAAAGTTGCTAGAGCGTTCACTAAACCAGGGTAACGTGCAAGGCCATAAACGCACGGGCTAAGAAGAGAACACAACTCAATGAAAAGATCCGGTGTGCTACACTGTCTGAGATAGGGTTCAAGACTACGAGTCACCCTTATGAAATCGGAAGTGTAACCACTACGCTAAGGTTCAAATCTTCGCGATACCTTAGCTTATGCCCGATCTTATGGAACTGTTGATGCTCAGAGATAGTTTCAAAACTATTCAAGTGGGGGATTGTTGGAAATGTGTATGAATAGCTTTGAAAGCTATAGAGTCTCAAGTGGAAAAACTACCACATTGGTAGTTTTACTTGGTGAAGTGATTATAAAGATAGGAGCCTCTCTCCTAAGGGCATGCCCCTTGGGGTGACCCACTTTTGTGGGAGAGGGAGGACCTAACGGACCACCACACACGCGCGCGCCGTCCGTCCGTCCGACCGGCCGGTCGGTCGGTCGGTTGGTTGGTTGGTTGGATGGATCACTTGAGACTATATACATATGTTTTGGAGAAATTCCGAACGAAATTAATTATTTAATAATTAATTATTAATCGGTTACTCTGAGGAATATTCCAAGGGATAATCGATTGAAAAGGAATATTCGAAGGATAATCTCTGCAGGATTTATCCTAACCGACGGTTTTAATTAAGGAAGTAATTATCTTCCTTAATTAATCCGACTTATTCCCCAAGCAAGAGGGTATATTACTAGGGGTTCGGCTCCTATAAATAGCCGCCTCCCCAGCCCCTCTAAACACACCACAACGAGCATAAACACAATAGAGAGAGTGTTCAGAGAGCTCCGGTTTTCGCACAAAACCGCGAGTACCCAGAGGAGCTGTTTTATCCTGGAGACGACCGGTTGATAGTCTGCCGTGCGCATCGAGGGCAGTGCCGCGAACGTCTTAAAGAAAGCGACCTAGTCCGCGACTCAGCTCCAGATTCGGTATCCTCATCTTGTTGTTGTTCCGTTTCTAACAGGAGTGGATAATGATTGCATAAAAATAAGTAGTAGTTTAATTCACTTCGCATAAGGTGAAAACCTTTGAGAAGGTTGTTCGAGCATTGGTTGGTTGGTTTAGTTACGTTGAAGATAAATCTCTCTAAAATTGTGAGTTCCCCGCATTGTGGCGGGAAATTGTTAGGCGTTAGGATTTCATCTATCACACAATTTGACTATTAACTAGCTAGACAGATCCATCCCAAGTAAGTTTCCTCACCTGAGAAACTGATAATTATTTAGTTTACCTTAACTAATCGCTTTAATGTGTTTAATGTTGTTTCATAATTGCAAACCGATATTAAGTATATAAAAATGAATTTGAGTAATAGTACATTTAGAGAAACATGTGAAATACAACCTTGACCCTACACTATGAGGTACTATTGGTGCATTTTCCAAAAGTACCATGTAATTTGACATATCATCTATTTCGATAATTCCATGTATATCAAGTATTAGACTACATATTCAGAGTTGACTAGAGACTTCATGTTAAAAATCGTCTTTGATGTTACCTGTCCTTCAAAACCCTCATTGACAAATCATACCCATGAAAATTGTCATCCAGACCCAAACTCAAAATCACCATTAATCTTTAACACTGGCACAGTCAAATACCGATCATTTGGGCAAACCAAAATAGCAAGAATGGTTTATTTATCCGCAATCAATATGTTTGCTTCTCTAGTAGATACAGAAAAAATTTGGCTTTACAATGTGGAAGCTTAAAGTGAGGGGAAAGAACTTAGAATGAAGAAAAGAGCAAATAAGCTGAAGCAATCATGAATGGCCATGTCCAAGAAGAGGATGAAGGAATGGGAGAAGAAGAGCTTCCAGTCACGAAATTTGGCAACCATGATGTGTTGATTCCCAAAGGCCCATCTCCTGATTCTGTTGGGCCGTTATCGGAACCTGTCGTCGCCGATATCGACAAAGGCCCAACATTTGCAGACTTTTGACTGTATAAATAAAGAAAACAAATAAATCTACACAATAAATAAAAGCCAAATGAGAAAACATGAAGCCCCATTTCAAATTTCCTGCATCCAGAGTGAAAGTAGGAAGGACATTTTGGTCTTCACAATTACTTTTTTTATTCATTAAAAAGACACTTACTAGGATTCGAACCATGACCACTTTAAAGAAAAGCAAAGATCATAACCAATCACACTAAGAACATTTGTTGTTTCTTATTAAATTAAAAACATATAATTGCAGAGAGGAAAAAACCTTTCCCTCATTTCAAATTTCCTGCTCCAAGAGCGTTTGTAGGAAGGGTAGAATAGGGAGTGTCAATTTTTTTCTTTTTCCTCTGTGGAACGGGCTAACTTACCGTACACATGCGGATTTAAACGGGTCCAGGAGTGTCAATTTTTTTCTTTAAGTCCTTTTATTTCTCCGTGGTGGTAAAATATATATGAAAAGGCAAAAACAATACTCCTCTTTATTGCTAAAAAGAAAAAATTTAACAATAAACTAATGCATGGATTATAATGGGCTAACCGCTAATCGTAAAATAAAAGAGTTGAATGGGCCTGACCTACACGGGATTTGCCCATCAATTAAAACAAATGAACATCATAGGTTTGTCATTCTAAAACAAGCTATTTTCTCTAGCATAATATATATTATGCTATTATTTTATATCTCAGTGGCTAAAATATAATGTATTTTAAAGTTATTCAATGGTTCAACCTCGACCAACCCAATTAGTCCAATTTTTATCATTTCAAATATATATTATATAATTATTTGATATCATAATGATTAAATTATAGTGTATATTATAGGGAATCGTTTGGTATTGTTAGTAAAAAACTAAACAGAAGATCTATTTGATTATTTTTAACATTAAAACGATCCTAAACATTTTCAGTTTCCTTTCGAAATTCTATAGTTTTATTCCCGAATCAGTGATGTGCAAATGGCGAATTGCAGTAATCTCTTTTCTTTCATTATTTTTTATTTTCAAATAGAAAGTTTAAAAGTAAAGAATAATTAGAGATTGGCATGGGTCGGTCAAACATGCTGAATTTCAAGTTTTGGCCCGTTTTGATCAAGTCTAATTTATAATCACATGGTTCCCCGATACCCGATAAAAATCTCATTCCAAACCAGTTTGGCAGGTGAGTCCGTGTTTACCACCATTTTCTAGGGATACAGGAACGGTGGTTCCTATCCCAAATCGTGTTGTTCATTCTTGATTTCTTTAGATTTTATCATGGCTTGGCAAAAAACCAGAAACCACAATGATGACAAGATGAAATTTTTATAAAGCAAATTAATCGGCCAACGGACAGTGTAAAAGCTAGCAACGATTGTGAGATGCTCATTTCCCGAAAACCTGCGGGATAGACGATTTTTTATTCGATTTTTTGGAATTCGATTTCTATAAAACTTACTCCACCTCATCATATTACCAGAAATAATATTGTTTCACAAGGTAACAGATACTTGATTTTGGTTCATAAGGCTGATTTTTGATTCATTGCATCATTCATGTCTCTTTCCTACTAAAATTCACTATTTTTATCACATATTTGCAAAAAAAAAAAAAAAAAACTATACAACAATAATCTATACTCCCCATTATATTATCAAATTTCATACTTCACCTTCCTCCGGCCAAATGGTCGGGGCCCACGCTAGTATAATAATAAGTTCCTTTAACCACCAGAAGCTAAAGCGATGAGAAAATGTTCTACTTGTACACTTGTATTTGGCTTTTTGGCAACGCAAAAGCAGGCCATGCCAACGAAGCAGATAAAAAGTAGAAGAATCTTCACCCTCAGATATCAGAATCTTACAACACTATCATTCACCTTTTCTTGCATGCCCTTGTCTTACTACATAAGTCTAATTTCATTTGCGTACCTCGATTTCGGACAATGCTCGATTTAACCACTCTACAATTCAAAATTGCACCCTATCTCATATTCATGAACTCCTTAAAGTCCATATTATCTATGGACTCCATTTAGTTTAACCAAAACCTAGTTTATCGGGCACTTAACAAGAAATGGCCTAATCTTTCTGTTTTCCTAATTTACGTTGTCAGATTACATTGTTCTTTTTATGAACCATATCACAATGTCCATACCAAACAATACAACACGGTTCGGCTAGACGACTACCCTAAACTCCACGTGGTTTTGATTTCTATCAAGGACTAGATTGTAAGGCTACAAAAATACGATGATCATATCGTAAACTTCATGGAACTTAGGGACCAACTTCATTCAATTCTTAATTACCTCGTGGAAGAAGGGCAGAATGTAATCATATAATCGGCTCCGCTACAAGTGAAAGTACTCGAGGCGTCATCGTAAGCGTAGCTATACGCTCGGGGGCAAGCCGACTTGAACATCTCCGAATAACGCGACGGCTTACACGTGTCAGGCGACCCGAACTCCCCGCTGCAGCAGTACTCAGGGGTCCCGAACGCCTCGCAGGCGCTATTGCAGGCCGCGCCCGACCCGACCCGGAGCTCCGACGGGCACCGCCGGTTCAGGTCGGTTACGCACCCGGTCGAGGAACAAGTACCGCCCGACCCTCCCATCGGCTCGACCACAATTGGCAAGTTGTAGCCGTCGACGAGGCTGACGTCATAGTAGTCTTGCCCGCCGGCGGGGGCAACGGTGAACTCCGCCAGCGTGGCGGGCGGCTTCGCGTTCTGGCCATTGCATTCGATCTGGTTCGACCCGCAGTCACCCGTGAGGCAGGTGCCCTGGTTGGTGGACGGGTCGAACTGGCATCCGGTCCGGCCCCAGAACCGGCCCGACCAGCTGGGCGGGGCTTGGAAGGTGCGGGTCTCGCCTGAGGGAAGCTCGAAGCCCGTGCTGTCTAGTGGCTGGCTGCCCGCGTTGGCCAGAATCCCCGGCCAAATCGTGGATTGACACCTGTTCACCACTGTAAATGTGGCTCCTTGAATTCCTGCGTTCATAATATTCCACGTAAGACTTTCTAATGCAACCTTAGCTAGAAGTGTCAGCTTCTAGCCATTGTGACAACAGGAAAAAATGTTGGAAATCAATATTAGAAGGGAAACGATTGATAATGCAGAACAAGGGGAAGAAGAGAAACCCTAGATTTACCTTTAGCCAAGGAAAGCAGAATGAGGGAGATGAACAGAGAAAAGGATGAAACCATTCTGTTGGGGTTTTCAGAATGATGAGTATAAATCGAGAGAAGGGTCACAGCAGATCAGGTGCTAAAAAATGTTCAGTCTTTGGGTTATATAGGAAGCTATTGTGTTGTGAGGAGAGATGAGAGGAAGAAGAAGTAAAGGGAATAATTTGGAGAAAGGAGAGGGTGGAAAGAAGGCTTCTTTGGTTGATAAATGGAGGCAAGGAAAGATGGGAGGTGGGAATGGAATTTCCTGCCCATAAAATATTGGGAGAATTCAGGATGGAAGATGGAGGGGGCAGAGGAGATGAGAGGAGAATGTGTTGGTAGGGAAGAAAAGCTTGGGGTGAATGAGGTTGGAGGGTTTATTTATATAATAGTAGTAGTGGAAGTTGGGGATCAGTACTCTTTTGGCTTGTCATGTGAATCCAAATGGAGAAAGGGATAGTAACCAAGTAAAGAGGGATTTTTTAACTTAGAAGGATTAAAGAATGTAAACACAAAAAATAGTGTATAAGCTAGAAGAGTATATATATATAGGTAGATGGGGATGATAATTCAGATGTGAACCGTTTTAGCAAATTTGTTTGACATATTTTGGAGTGAATAATTCCCGCCCGTAAACAGGGTGGGACATGCATGAGTATTCTTTGTAACATGACCTGCGTTAACTCGTCCCATTCGGATCCATTTTTGCATAAACTATATGTAATTTTCCTTAAATTAGTTAGAATTTTACTTTTATTATCTCATATTTTAGCTATAATGAAATTGTAAATAATTGACTTCCTCAATTTCTCAAATAATTTAACTATATTTATTAGGGTGTGCCTACGGTGACATGCATGTTACGGTGACTTGCACTTTTCGGTCGACCTCAGTTAGGGTTAGGTCGACCTCATTTAGAATCCGGTCGTCCTCATATAGGATCCGGTCGACCTCATTTAGGATTCGGTCGACCTCATATAGGATCAGGTCGACCTAATTTGTTGTTTCAGTGTAAAAACAGTTCATGGTGCCTACTTTGGATATTCATATCATACAATTGGCTGGATGGAAATTGAAGACTAATGACTTGTTTTGAAGCTGGAGTGTCCCTTTACATATTGAAGTGATTAAGAGCTCGATAGGATGTCCAGAAGACCATTTTTGAACCTCATCAAAAGGCTATGCCAAAACTGGGAAACTGCCTGGAAATGGCTAAGTCTGGAAACGTGTTTGTGAAGCCTATTTTGGAGCTCAATTCGAGAAGCATGAATGCGAGTCGAGTCCAGGAGCCTCTACCATGTTAAATTAGGTATGTTTTTATACAAATTCAAGGCAATGGATGAAAGATTGGATATCTATAAGGCTTCAAACAAAAGGGTCGAAGTTGCTACGAAGGCTGTTTTTCTGGCAGACTTCGAGCACAAGCAAGCTGCAAGAAAAACAGCATTCGTAGCAACTTCGAACCTTTTATATGAAGCCTTAAAGATATTAAATCTTTCATCCAATGCCTTGTCTTTGTATAAAAAATACGTAATTTAACGTGATAGAGGCCTCTGGACTTGACCGCATCCATACTTCTCAAATTGAGTTCCAAAGTAGGCTTGACAAAGACGTTGTCAGACTTAGCCATTTTCAGGCAGTTTCTCAGTTTTGGCATAGCCTTTTGGTCAAGTTCAAAAATGGTCTTCTGGACTTTCTATTGAGCTCCCAAGTACTTTAATGTGTAGAGGGACACTTCAGCTTCAAAACAAGCTTTTAATCTCCAATTTTCATCTAGCCAATTGTAAGATATGAATCTCCAAAGTAGGCACCATGAAACTGTTTTCACACTGAAACAACAGATTAGGTCGACCTGATCCTATATGAGGTCGACCGAAAAGTGCATGTCACCGTGACATGCATGTCACCGTAGCAAAGTCCTATTTATTATATTATAGCTTTTTTTTTGTTTTTAATGACCTCAATTTCTTAAAACATTTTCAAATTTTCCTTTTAGATTGCATACACATATATATATGTCCACATGCTCCGGTCTGCATCCAACGTTTCTACTAACAAAATACAAATAACAGATCAAACTCTAAAATGGTGTTAATATCTTTCACCCACGTTCCTACAAACTAAATTTCTTAAAATTGTCACGGTACACATTATAATATTCTATTTTAGTGGTAATAATGATCAATGAGTCATCAATTAAAATTATTTAGAATTTTGTCCTACAATTTGAAGAAATGTGATTAAAAGTAAAGAGAAAAAAAGGTAGGATGGGAAGTTACATGCTTTCTTTCTTTTCTTTCCATATCTTTTTGGCATGCAGTCGTGTTGGTGTGTATGATATAATTATCTTCTTCCTCGTTCGCCCATCCATCCATCCATCAATCGTTCTGATCCTCTCCACCATGCTGTTGCTGCGATGGCAAGATAAGAAAAGCGCAATTCATCATCGTCACCTTTGACACCCTTTTATTTTTGCTTGCTTCAAATATATATATATTTGTCAGTACTTTTCTTTTTCACCAATAGCTATCAAGTTCAGTCGTCGATGGTCTTCCTTCCTTTCTTCTTCGCCACCTTTCATCTTTTACTTGCTGTCTATTGTATTGATCTAATCCCTTCCTTTCATTTCATATACCTTTTTCCTACTTGACGACCTCATCGGTCACCTTTGTTTGTATTTTATTTTCTCCGAAAAAGATGTCTTCGTAGCATTGCATGTGTGGTGGTCTTTGGGGTCAACCAATCGACGTATTTTGGCTTGTCGGGGGTTGCGTACTTTGAGCCCGCACTTTTCTCTGCTCAAATTGTTATAGTGGAGGACCCAAGAATCGGCAAGGGGGTCATTTACAATAATTGATTTGTTGTCAAACCGGTTTATGACGTTATTGTAGGTTTGGCAAGTGATATGGTTTGACTGGTGGTATAATTGGTTTAGGATAATACAATTTATTGTCTAAATTATTTTCGTTTTAAACATAATAATAGTCAACCCTTTTCAGAAATAATTTATCAGCCAAACTTTCAACATTTTCTCCAGTCAACCATTAGTTGACTCTGACGTAGTCATGAGGCACAGTAAAGTAATTGACTTTTAGCCACATCACAAAAAAAAATTACTTAGCATTCATTTGTCTTACTAACAATTGACCAGATGAAAAGACGACAGTTTGGCTAATAAAATTGTTTTTGAAAAACTTTGACGGTTATTTTGCTTTAAAAAAACGATTTGCCTATTTCACTCACTTTCCTATGGCTTTTCTAGTATTTTCTTAAAATCGAGTAGATAATCTCAAATATGTGCATCAATTAGCAAACCTACATCACAGTTATTTAATATTGGATCCCACCTTTGTGGAAACATCTTAATTTGACAGTTCATCATTAATAAGATTCCTAACGATAATACTAGTTATTATCATTATACATAAGAACAAATGATTGCATATAAACTTTGATTCCAATTTGATGCCTCTATCTATGGGACAGGTTACGGTACTAAGGGTAAATTGGGTATGAAAAATAAATTATATTAATTAATTTTTTTAATAAATTATATTTTAGATAATTACAAGAATCTATTAATTACAATTCTCTCTCTTTCTCTCACTTCCATAATCTTCAGTCAAATCTCTTTTCCTTATTTTTCTCAATCTTTCTGCAAAAGAAGGAAAAACACGAAATCACTACCAATCCATTAGACAATCACTACCGCTCTGAAAAATATCAATACCATTGCAGAAATAAATCTATACCATTACACGAAAACTATCAATATAAACAATCTACCAATATAAATCTATATCATTTCACAAAAAATCAATACCATTGCAGATTGAATCAATACCAATACATGCAAATTAATACCATTGCATAATAATCAATACCAATGCGACAAAAACAATACCAATGCAAAAAAACACTACCACTACGAAAAAATCACTACCAATGCAAAAAAAAAAATCAGATCTAGGGTTTTTATTCATCCCACCTTTTCCAGCCGCAACCTGAGCGTGTTGCAGGAGTGGATGAAGTACGACTCCTGAAAAGCGTCGAGAGTTAGAACCTGAGCCTCCTCATCGCCTTTTAGGTCACCGTGGTCGGAGAAGAGGATCTTGGCGATGAATTTGGGGTCGTCGGAAAGGAGGCGGCGCCACGACTTGCTGACACAGCGGAATCGGGCGATGGAGGCAGGGGTCGGCAGCCTGGACAAGATTCCTAGCTGTAGTTCCTCCGGTAGCCACTGGTTGACGGGGAGGCGCCTGACTTGGCTTGTTTGTCCGGCGGAAGACTTCGTCTTAATTAGAGATAATCTCAGGGAGGTTGTGGGGTGGGAGAAGAGAGAGGCGGCGGCTAGGTAGATAGGTTGTATTAGGGTTTGAGTATAATATATAGAGTAATCAGGTGTGGTATGTTTTTCATTTCCTAAATTACCCTTAGCTAATCTTAATCGTTAATTTAAAAATATAATAAAATAAAGATAATGAATGGTATAGATGTTGGTAACCACCGTGATTACTCAAAATTGAGTAACCACCCTAACCTATTCCCTCTATCTATCAAAATTTAAAAAGGCAATCGTTCAAGTGTTCACATTATGAAAGATTTTCTTTTTGCTGGATCGACCAAATATACGAGACAAGTATTAGAAAATATAAATAGGAAAGCTGCTTTAATTTAATTCTTTTCCCCCTTTTCTTTGTCTAAACAAAGTTCACCAGCTAAGCTAGGTAGCTGTTTTAATACGCACCGTACTGATCATTCCTTTGCTTTGGGTGATTCACAGATAAGAGTACTGCCCTTTTGAGATGGACCTCACACGTTAAATAGCTAGCTATAGGAAATTTCCAAGTAAACTGAGATGGTTTGGATGAATCAATTGAAAAACGAGACAACTTAATTAATTGTCTCGCTTTATAAAATGAGTCGTGTAAAACGAGTAAATTTGAATTACCTGCCCACTCAAGATAATTGTAATTGCCACAAAATGAGTCAATTTAGAATTTCCAAGTCCAAATTGCTTCATTCAAATTTTCTGCTGCTAAACAAGTCAATCTGACACAATTGTCTCAAAACGAGACAATTGTATCAGATCGATCCATTAGAATTTATCATCCAAATGACCTAATTACTTTTGCACAACTTGTACGAACGTCTTAGAGAAAATCTAATGGAAATTAGAATTTTATGACTCATCGTTTTGTTAAAAACAAAATTATTTTTTTACGACTCGTCCTTAATTAGTCAATGTATACTTGCGTTTGGTTTCATTAGTTTAACCCCACCATAAACGATCATTCTAAACACCGACATAATCGTGTTTCCTCCTTCTCACTCCAAAGGTCGGCCCAATAAAATAAATTGGTTAACTATATTTCAGAGGGTTCTCAGGAATGATTTTGCAGGCCCTGCATATCGGTATCACATCTCTTCTTTGCAAATGATTTGTATATTTTTCTTCAAGCATCGTCTCATTCTTCTTGCACAACTCTCCTCTCGCTGCTTCAAGTTTACCAGGGTCTAAAATCTATATGGCCAACGAATCAATCTGGCTAAATCCAATGTGTGCTTTTGCAAAGAATACCCCTCTCTCCCTCTGGCTTAGTCAATCAATGGCATGTTGATTCAAGAAACAAACGAATATAAGCCGTCTATACTATAGGTGTATTGGGCCGAACCCTATTGGGCAAAGATGGGGCCTGATTTGTGTGGAAACTTGAAAAAGCTTAAAAAGGGAAACATAGCAAGGGCAAGATAAGGAAGAAGACCAACTTTGCTTTTGGAATTTGGGCAAAAGTGTTTGCCTCTGGATTCATGCAAACCCTATTTGCTGATCCACGTCAAATTTTCCATTGTTGTCGTGGAAGGCACTTGCTTGTGGTTGTACTGTAGGGCCCTGCGTCCTTCTTACCCTTATATTACAATAATCAATAAAAAGTTAAGTGAAATATGAACAATAAGTCAGGATGGCCGAGTGGTCTAAGGCGCCAGACTCAAGTTCTGGTCTTCGAGAGAGGGCGTGGGTTCAAATCCCACTTCTGACAAACTTTATTTTTTCCCCCCATGAATTTGTGATGTTAGAACCAAGGCCCAAAGGTCGGATGAATTTGTGCGAGGCCCGGCCCAATTAGTCGGGCTCCTCGTTTCCATTCGAGGGAAGATGTGACGTGGCAATTTGCTCACTCGATTTTTCCCGAGTTTATCCAAGGATGACGCAAAATGCCATTACCGTGGGTTCAAATCCCACTTCTAACAAACTTTATTTTTTTCCCCATGAATTTGTGATGTTAGAACCAAGGCCCAAAGGTCGGATGAATTTGTGCGAGGCCCGGCCCAATTAGTCGGGCTCCTCGTTTCCATTCGAGGGAAGATGTGACGTGGCAATTTGCTCACTCGATTTTTCCCGAGTTTATCCAAGGATGACGCAAAATGCCATTACCGTGGGTTCAAATCCCACTTCTAACAAACTTTATTTTTTTCCCCATGAATTTGTGATGTTAGAACCAAGGCCCAAAGGTCGGATGAATTTGTGCGAGGCCCGGCCCAATTAGTCGGGCTCCTCGTTTCCATTCGAGGGAAGATGTGACGTGGCAATTTGCTCACTCGATTTTTCCCGAGTTTATCCAAGGATGACGCAAAATGCCATTACCTAGCTAGTTATGGATTTGACATTTCCATGTCATTTTTGGACGACATTTCGTCTCTTCCTACGCATAGTAACTTAGTAAGTGATATTATCCATAACCTAATATTTTAACACTAAATTTTCAGGCCCACTAACGTATAATGGTTAATAAAGAGTCATTAGGAAGTCCAATTAAAACTTCATTGCATTGCACCAACGGGGCAAAGAGCGTCTGTAATTGCCACTAGGGGTGGCAGATCGGTTTCCGGTTAGCGGCTAACCGGCGGGTTTAACCGCTAACCGCCGGTTAGTCACTAACCGAAAACCGGTCGGTATGAGTCTCGGTCGGTGTTCGGCAAGCCTGAAGGGTTCTCCGGTTAGCCGAGTAACCGAAGGCGGTTAACCGAGGTTAACCGGCCGACCGACCCACAACCGAAAAATGTAAAAAAAGAGGATGAATAAATTGGTGGAAAGTAACCCGACCCACAACTTAAAAGTAAACCGACCCACAAAAACAACAATGGCTGCTTCCTCCCTTCACCACCGTTTCCTTCACGCCTCTTCCACCCTTCTCCTCCTCCTTTCCCTCTCCCCGCGACCATCCCTCGCCCAGCAACCATCCACAACTTCACCTCACCTCCACAGACACCCTGCCTCCTTTCCTTCTATTCCATTCCACCCTCACCTCCACAGACACCCTGCCTCCTCCGCTCCCCCTCCTGGTCCGCCGGCGGGAGACGGATCGCCGTCGCGACGACGGAGACGACAACGACGACGAAGAAGAACAACTTCGTCCGCCCTCTTCTGACTCCGAGCCGGGCATGCAAGAGGCAGCGGCGCATCTGGTACTGGCGGTGGATCCAACGGCGACCTCCTCCTCCCCTGCGCCGCGCCCCGCCGCCGCGCCTCGCCGCCTCGCCGCCGCGCCGCCTGCAGATCTGTTTCCATGGAAAAAGAAGGTGAGAGAAAGAAGTTGAGAGAAGAAGAAGAAGAAGAAGGAAGGAGAGAGGAGAGATGTCTGGTGCAGAGGAGGAGAAGGCGATAGGAAGAGATAAGGTTCGATATTAGTGGAGCAGATTTTTTGGTTTCTTTTTTTTTTTTTAATGTATTTTTTTCGGTTGGTCGGCTAACCGATCAAAAAACCGGAACCGACCGGTCGGTTGACCGGCTAGCTGTGCCCTCTCTTCGGTCGGTGGTCGGCAGTCATAGAGTGTGGCTCGGTTTAACCGATAACCGGGTTTTCGGTTTTCGGTTAAACCGAAACTGACCGGCTGCCACCCCTAATTGCCACCCATGTCGTATTACTATCAATATAATACCAACAAGTCGACTTAGATGAAAAGTTCACGCACTAGCTAGCTAGTATATTAGTATTACTCCTGCATAAAGTTACTTGGAATAAGAAGGATGAAGCAAATAGTCGCCTGCCGCCAATTTAACTTTACTTTTCTATTGTGGATAAATTCTTATATCCAAAAAATTCTTATATCATGTTTCAAGAATCAATACGAAAAAGTAGACCAGGCAATTGTTAGTAAATGAATTAAGATATATTCTTATTAAAGTTTCTCTCAACAAATCAATTATTGTGTTCTAAATCGACAACAACGCTATCCATTAAGCACATGTTATTCATATATGTATGAACTTCAAACCCATATATGAATATACTTTCGTTTGAAAGTGCTAGTAAACGGTATATGAACTACGATTGAACCTCTCCCAACAACTCGGGGTATTGGGATCAACTGTATCTTGACATGGACACATGGTATCAGAACCTTCTGTAATCGAGAGGTCTCCTGTTCGAATCTTGGATGACCCCCTATCTGTCATCCGTTTCTGTTTCTGTTAAGCACATGGTGTCCGGACCTGTGCCTATGCAAATTCCAAGCCTATATGAGTGGCTAGAGTTTGAGGGTGTGTGTTAGTAAACGGTATATGAACCACAATTGAAGCTCTTCCAAAGCTCAAATTATTAGGATCAACTGATTCGTGACAGAATCTAAATATGGTTTTCTTACTTCATAATCTTTGCGTATAATATCACCCATATTTCAGCTACAACAACAGATTAACCAAAGCATCTCACTGTGTCTTTGGCAATGGCCGGCGCGCATGTTATCTGTCGTGTAAAGTTGGCGGTTGGATAAATGTTGATGTTAATTAAGATGACCCATGCATGTGATGTGAGTCATATAATTTGTTTATTCCATACTTCCTTTTTCTTTCTCGCAGCATATTCCCAGTTTTGTACTAACACCAACAATACGGCTTATCTAATCTCCCTTTTCCCACCTTCTTTGTAAAGAAAGCTTTTCTTCGTCATATTAACACAATCAACAACCAGGAACCATATAGCTTATCTATCCTATATATCCATAGCACATATACTATTACACCTTTCCAAATACATTCCACGCGGCCACATGCACCTAAACCCTATTCTACTGGCCGTCCCCGTGAGTATGCATAACTAGAAATTTCATATTCGATTACATAATTAAGCTACACTATATTTTCCGTTACATTAACTCCTTAGTCATTGGAATATGATGAATTGGTTGTTGATATCTGAGGGGATGTTGGAACATTGAATATATATATGGCCGAAAATTCTTATGTTTGGATTTCAAAAACTGATGATTTAAGTACTAAGGATATGATCAATTATGTTATGGCATAAAATGGGATAGTGTGGACTTTGTCGGCTTATCTTTGTAGGGTTGTCAAGAATGATATTGTCGTGTAACTCGTGAGAGTCAAATTTTTATTCCGCTAATACATATATCTTTCAATGAATACACATACAATATAATATTTAAAATTACATGACACTCTTGAATATTCTACCTGAATCCGGATCCCTCAATGAAACTATGTTCAAAACTAGTTCGTCCACAATTATCCTATAAATTAGGAAATGCAAGAATAAAATTTTATACCATTTATTTTTAAAAACAAAAAAGCATCTAGTCATCAATCTTTCTTTTGTCAACAAATAAAGCCGTTGTTGTTGACATGCATCTTACCATATAACTAACTAGCTTAGTCATCAAAGCACATTAGAAGAAGCTAGCCCAATGGAAAAGCTTCCACGCATTGACATTTTCAGGTGTTCAGTCAAGCTATATGATCTATCAACCCTAATTCCTGCCATAACGAAATTGGTGTATACCAATTACCAACCAAACACTCCCCTCTCTGTAGAATATGGGTGAACTTTAAGTAAAGCCGATTTGTGGGGACAATGACTGGATTATAGTCGATTAATTACAACTAACAATCCCTCGTGTCGGCACATGCATGCATGTTGATGTTGGCATGTTGCCCTAGGGGCCGTTTGGATGGATAAGAGGGCTGTCGGATTTGATGTGATGTAAATGGACTTATAACAAACCAGGCCCACTTTGACAAAGCTGGACCTAAAGCTTTTCTTCTGCTATTCATCATCGATCAAATTGGCTTAAAAAGGCTAAAAGCCCAAAAAGCAGGGTGAGACTGCTGACGTCTAAAGCGAGGAAAAGGCAGGCAAAAGGAAGATTTCCCGGGTTTTTATGACGTCCCCAAAAGTTGTGTTATGTGTATGTTATTGTTGGGGGAGGCTTTTGAAGTCAGCTTGTGTTGCGTCGATTCCATATGGGTATGTTTGCAGAATAGTGTGGCAGGAAATCTAGCTATGATCTATGTATCTTCTAGGCTAAGCTTCTTTCTCAATATACTAGAGAGCTTTCCTGGGAACTCCTAACCAACGGAAGATCGTTTCAGGGGTTGTTTGCCGATTGAATTTGGGTGATGCATTTGTAACCCAATTTCAAGTAAGATGGATTTAGATATCCAAAAATTATAAATGCCACGAATTTATGAATATCGTATTTTACTAGGGAATTGGTTGAGGGCTAGAACATTTTGGTGCAAAATGATATTAGTTTGTTATCAAATCAACTATAAACAAACAATGTACTCTTTCAATCCTATAATGCAATAAATTTATCAAAATTTGAAGATTTTCAAAACTCAAAATCCTCGTGTTTATTCCAACATGCAAACCATCGTTAGTGCAAGAAAAATAAAAAACATTTTTTCACAATAAGTTATTAGAGCACGCTAAATTATGTAATATTTTTTCATATACTTAAAATTTTGCACATATCAAATAAATCTCGTGCATATATTTTTATCTGCATTCAATTATCATATTTTATCTGACTCATATTACAGTCAAGTAAACCATTTTCTGAGTCCAAGTAGTTATTGTTAATTGGAAGATGTTGAGTTCGGATCTACTCCATTCTTTTTTGTTAATAATAAACAACGTGAAAGTGGGCCAATAAACATGATTGAATGAAATGAAACGGAGACGAAAATAATTAGACCCGTCAAATATACATCACTTCACAGTTCACACTTACTAAACACAACAATTTAGTGGGGGAAATGTAGGCTATCTCCCTATCAATTTAGTCTAATTTAAAATTTAATTCAATGAGTACCTAATTGTTGACTTACTGAGCACAAATAGGCCCATGGTACATTTCGTCGACAAGGAGCACAAAGGCCCAATTCCTTACGGTATGGGCCTGTTAAAAGGCCCCACGCTCATTGTATAGCTAGCTGTTCGTGGCATAGGGCCCAATGCCAGTAATCGTTCTTCCCTTCTCCAAAAAGTCAATTTGATTTACTCAGAGAAGTGGCGGTCCGAATCTTATCTGAACTGCAAGAATAACTGACTATGCCGTGCCACACAAGATTTTGCTACGGTGACTCGCTGTAACTTAGCGAGAATAGTTGGCCACTTTCGAAAAATTATTTCTCATGTTTAATGTTCATGATGATTTTAGGAACAGAATAACTATTTTTCATACGAAATGATTAAAGTTCATTCTAAAAATTATTAATTATCATCTACTTAATTTACTGAATTGTCCATTTTGAATTTCAAAATCAAACACAAAACAAACAACCCCTCCCCTTCCATAAATCTAAAAAAATATATAAACCAAAATCCAACAAATTATTTTATGGACCAAACCATAAATTGTAGCAAAAAAAAAAAAAAATTATTGATATAAACCGAAAAATTCCAAAAAAAAAAACACCAAAAAACTCTCAACCGAAGCCAATTTTCGGATGTACCATGGACCAACTGAAAATCACCTTCGGTTGCACCATGGTTCAACTGAAGATAGTTTTCGATTGATCCATTGTACAACCGAAGCTGATTTTTTGTTGGTCCATGGTACAACCGAAAATTGGATTCGGGAGAGGGGTTTTGAGGTTTTATTTTTATTTTTACCTCGTTGGAGTCGCTACTCATGATTTGGACGTATTCTCGACGATTACGACTCAAGAATGTCGACGATGAATTCGAGAGTAGGAATGGCAATGGGTCGGGTTGGGTCGGGTTTTGCCAAACCCAAACCCATGGGTTTATCCGTGAAAAAAATCCGGGGTAAAACCCACTGGGTTTGAAAAACTCAAACCCAACCCAACCCGCTGGGTATCCGCGGGTTCATGGGTACCCACGGGTTTTTGTCGTAAAAAATTTACAATAACAAGTTCCTATCAAAATTAAAGTCAAATATCAATCTCTCAATAATATTATCCATATATAAAACACCATTATAGAAAATTTAAGCAAATCACAACTTAACTATACAAATTGTTCAACACCAATCTAGAAAACTCAAGAAAATTGAAGTCAATCACAAATTATCCATAAATACATGATTAATTGAAAACTTCTTCATTTCAATTAAGTTAACGCACTCTCCACTCGATAATATCAACTTCATTCTAAACAATTAGAAAGAAAAAATTAGACATGTCTCCACAAACATAAATAAGATTAGTTGTTTAGAATATTATATATACCGAGAAAATTAATTATATGAGTGTGGGCGGGTACCCATGGGTCGGGTTTACCCAAACCCAACCCAACCCGGTGAATAGTGAACGGGTTTAAACCCAAACCCGGCCCAAAACCCGTCAACACGGATTTTACCAGCGTTAACCGGATTGAATCGGGTGGGTATCCGTGGGTTCGGGTTTTGTTGCCATCCCTATTCGAGAGTGTGGGAGATTGAGTGTTTTCGTTTTTTTTTTTTTAAATCAAAGTGATGTTTGTTTACTAAAAAATGTAAAGATACCAAAAAATTACAAATGTGACTTTGTTGATTTTTAGGACTATGATTAGTAATTTTAAAGAGGACCTTTATCAACTCTTTTTCATATACCCGAAATTCACTAATGACCTGGAAAAGGAAGATTATCTGCTCCATTACATATACCCGAAATTCACTAATGACCTGGAAAAGGAAGATTATCTGCTCCATTACAGCAAAGTACCATTCTTCTGTTCCTCACTTGGACTAGAAAGTGTTATAATTCAATGTACTACAGAACTGTGGCAGATGTGCCTTTTTCTTTTCTTATCTGGATTTGATTGGATTTAGAATAACTATGGACTATGGTTGGTTGGTGTATCTTAATTGCTTTTCTTTTATCCATTTGATAAGCAGTTAAGCACAGTACTGTTCCATTTTATCTTCTCCTTTGATTACTTTTGATATAGCTACCAGTCTAACACCGTAATGTAAAGCCTTCAAAGTTGCCATTGCGGATAACGAGAACTTTTACAAGATCATGTTCAGTTGCTTAATAAACACATCACTTGATCAACTTGCAAATTGCAAAGGTGAACGGATGATGTTGGAGAGAAAGTTTACCAAGCCCGTTAAAAATTGTATAAAAGTGATTTTATCATGTAGTAGGCTGAATTTTTAAGAGTCATAGACCTATATAAGCTCCAAAAATATGGCTAAACAATTACAATTTAGTTGCCCTTGATATCGTTATGTTTATTTCAATACATGTAACTTATTTAACGACTTGAACAATGGAGTGTCGATCAAATATCATCTCCTTTTTCTTATTTAACTATCATGTCTTGCTAAATTCACAAAATGTATATTACAGTCTAGGAACCAGAGTGACCTTAAATATCCATTTATTGTTTAGATCCTTTGAAAACTAAACAAAAACAAGATTATGAGTAAATGAAATAAAGTTATTTTGTTCATTGTATTGTCTCTAAATATTATTCATTGTTTTCAGAGTCAGTGAATACGCACGCAACTTCGAATACGATTAACAAACTGATTTTTCTTTGGAAATATTTTATTATTTGGGTTTGGGTTCTGGGTCTGATCTGTAACCGTTTTCTTTGTCAGATTGGATTAGGTTTAGTGAACCACATCGTGTTAGTGAAAACTGGCTCTGCTCGATATAGTGAAACTGGCTCTCTCTCGCCCGTGGACTAGCGTGTCGTATTTTCGATTCTCGCTTTCGTATTCTTTCTTTCTCGATTCCGACGATTTACCGACCATCGCGTATATAACAATCATGAATACAAAAAATTCATTGTTTATTAATGTCATGGAAATGTAGGAAAGAGCAAGTGACTATCCATTGTAGCACTAGGAAAGGTGATAATAAAGCAATTAAATAATTAAGTGAAAAAAGTTTGAGGCAAGCAATACATTGCATGCCTTTCATTCTTCATTTTTTTTTTTTTTTTTTTTGTGTTATATGTTAGGTGAAGGATTTTCATGAATGGATTAGAATCCCTTGCCGAGTCACATGTGTTTCAGCATATTGATGGAAAAAACTCAAAAAAGAAGCATGTTTTTTCAGTTGTATTGTGTGTTAATAAAATATACACCTACATCAAGTAGCAAATATCATAAGCTTGTAACATGCTGTTATCATAAAAGTGTTGTAATATTCAGATGTTGGATAGAGACATGATCGATAGTTTTCAAAATACATGACTATGATTGTTAACAGAGTTGGAGACTGATTTTGGGTGAAAAAAAATAATAAACAAACTTATTATCTTTCTCTTTAAATTTTTGTATTTACACCCAAATGTTAATCAGCCATATTATCGATCAACCTGGTTTTCGAATCCCATTAACTCGAGCTCGATACCTGCATCTGGAATGGCTGTTTCACTACAAAAATCATCAAAAATACATAATTGACCAGACAAAACTACAACCACGATATAAGAAAAAGTGGCATCTTAATTCCCAACTTGTAATCTTCTCCCCCTAAGCTTGCTGTGCTAGTGTTGGGGATGTGCAATCCTAAAGCCATCCGGCTTGAGCTCCTGCAATGCAAGTCCTGCTGAATTTTGAGTCCGAACTCAAGAAGTGAATAATTAATTAGTGTTCAATCTCGATCAATTATTGATGAATATCTAATCTGGCCGCTCGATCAATTTGGTAAACTGACCCAAACAATTTGTTTTCGATAGAACAGGGCCTTAATTGGATACCCACATTGAAAGAGAGCTAGTTAGGTTAGTATATGCTATTATATATGGGTTAGTGGAACCCCCTTTCTTGACCAAATTCTTGTCCATATATGTATATACTCAACTCCATTGTTTCACGATAACGCAAGAAATTAGGAACAGAACAGAACCCCCACCAATCCAAGCCCTGATTGGCTCCTGCACCAAGCCATTCCCATTTGGCCAGCGCCTTTAATGCGTGCTCTCAAAGAGTTTGGATCCCATCAATTTAACTAATCCCCTCCAACACTAACGTCCTTGATTTGATGATTTCATATAATTTATGTTCTAGTTCATCGTTTTTGGGTAACTGTGAGATGTTGCGAAAACCCTACACGACTATGCTTATAGTGTTGTTGTTTGAGCTCGGGCGACTGAGCGTCACTCGGGTCCAAGGGGTTTGGGGCGTCAGCCATGACTTTGAGTGGGTAGGCGCCCCGCATCATCAGAAGTAGGAAAAGAGAAGAAGTATATAGAGAGAGAAAGTAGAGAGAAGTTAGAGTAAGAGTAGATAGATTACCATTTATGAGGAGAGAACTCCTATTTATACACATTTGAGGGTTATGTGATGGTCTAGGCGCCTGCCAAGCCATAAATGCTGTGGTCGGGCGCCTCAGACTTTCTGACACTGTACATTGTACTTTTGGCAGGGGGTGTCCCCCTGCCCCTAGTCCTTGCTGATGTAAGGTGTCTGGACTTGTCTCTTGTCTCTTGGCCTTGTCTTTTCCCTCTTGTCTTCTTTTCTTCTTTATGCCATTAACTAGTATCTTGTCTTGGGGATTACTAATGTACCCTATCAATTGCCCCTTTTGGCGATGGCGCAAGTATTGTGGTATCATCAAACAAGCATGTCCTTTCAGGAGGAAGAAAGAAACAAGAGATAAGAAATAAAAAATAATAGATAAAAAATAAGTAAAAATAAGAGAAAAATAAATAAGACAAAATGCCCCTGAAAAAATAAAAAGAAATCATAACGATGTTAGCCTAGGTGGGGGATGTCACGGTATGAGAAGCTAGGGGGAGAGCAAAGATGCTACCCCAAATAGACTACTTATTGCGTTTTTGGGCCAAGCCCAGTATGGGGGTGGGACTGGCGACTTGGAGAGGGGGATGGGGGAATGGATTGGGCTTTGGGCTACCTTCTTTGGAAATCGTGCGCCTCTCTCCACCCACCCTATATAAGCGTTCCTTCCCTTTCATTTTCCTCCTCTCCTCCACTTTTCTCCACTTCCGCCGCTCTCCTCTCTCCCTCCTTCCGGCGCCTTTGTTCTTCTTCTTCGGCGGCGGGCCCCACCCTTTCTGTGCCTCGGGTAAGTCTCTCCTCCCGGCGCCTTCGTTTTCCCTCTTCGACAGCAGGCGCCGCCCCTTTCCGTTTTTCGATTTAGAGGCGCCGCTCTCCCTACTTTCGCCCGGCGCTTTTACCTCATTACTAACCCTTCTTTTTGCAGGCATTGATCTCGTCTCCGCGGCGCCTCTCTACGCTTCGGCTCTTAGCCTGGGCGCGATTCCACCGGAAAAAAAAGTAGGCGCCCCTCCATTTTCTTTCAAGGCGCCCCTGCTCTTCCACATCTCGATAATTACTCTCATCTCCTCTTCAGGCATTGATCTTGTCTCCGTGGCGCCTTTGTTCCTCTGCTTTGCTTCCTTTATTTGCAGGCGCTCTTTTGTTGCTCTTTGCTGGACGCCGCTCTTCCTTCTCTCGTCGGGAGCTCTTAAGAGGTAACGGATCTGATTTGGCTGCTCCCTTCCAATTGGGGGCGCCTCCTTCCTTACTTTTCGCTAGGCGCCTTTGCTTCTTGTTAATTGTAAGCGCCACCCCCCCCCCCCTTCGTTATTGCTAGCCCCCTTTTTTTTCTTAATTGGAGGCGCCGCCTCCTTTTCCTTTCAAGGTGCCCCTGCTCTTCCACGTCTCGCTAATTACTCTCATCTCCTCTTCAGGCATCGATCTTGTCTCCGCGGCGCCTTTGTTCCTCTGCTTTGCTTCCTTTCTTTGCAGGCGCTCTGTTGTTGCTATTTGCTGGACGCCGCTCTTCCTTCTCTCGTCGGGAGCTCTTAAGAGGTAACGGATCTGATTTGGCTGCCCCCTTCCAACTTCCTTCCTTACTTTTTGCTAGGCGCCTTTGCTTCTTGTTAATTGTAAGCGCCACCCCTCGTTATTGATAGGCGCCACCCTCCCTTTGTTATTGCTAGCCCCCTTTTTTTCTTAATTGGAGGCGCCGCCTTCCAGTTTTCTCATCTTACTGCTTTTGCAGGTGTTACCGAGAGCTTCCCTCCGATCCTTTAGGCGCTCTTGCCTACCAACATAAGTAGGCATTGCCCCTCGTATTTTCGGACGCTATTCCTTGGGTTTTGCTAAGCGCATTACCTTGTCTATCGCTCTATGATACTTGCACCTGTTGATCATGCAGGTTCTGCTTCAAGGCGTCTTAAGGAGCCTTTCTCCTAGCGGTTACGGGTCGTGATAGCGGTTTTTTGCCTGGACGGTACCGGCTTTGGCGTTGCAACCGTTTCTCTTCCAAGACTCGCTTCTATGCACACCTTTCACTCCTTGCTATGGCATCCAATAATTCGCAACCCTCTGCTTCTATGGATGGCGCCTCCGCTCCTTCTAAAGGGAAGGCTAAGGCTTCTTCAAGCAAAGTCAGAAAGCTGGGTAAGTAGCGCTTTCTTTTCATTTTTAAATTCTTCATGTTAGCACTGGTTTTTAGGGAATGTTAGTTGATTGGGCAGTGTTTAGAAAGGCTAAGTGGCGGCTTGCCGAGGTCGTCAGTGATGCTGAGGATGATAAGTCAGAACCACAGACAGAGTTGCTTTCTGAGGATGACATGTCAAGTGTGGAGCTTGAGCCCGCAACGGGCAATTTTCGTGCCACTGACCATCTGGATTACCGCCTTTTGCTGGGGCGAGGTATGTGGGGTGGGCAGGCGCCTCCCCCTTCCGTCCGTCTTCTCGGCCCCGATAAGCGGCCCAGCATCCAGCGACACCGGGTTCTGTCTTATATTCGTGGGTTGGGGTTTCCCACAGATTGGGAGTATGCGCTTCCTGATCCTAATGGGCGGGTCGGTAGCTACCCCGAGGGCTGGTTTACGATTTATTCGGAATATTTGAAGTGTGGCCTGAAGTTCCCTCTTGACCCTATTCTATCGGGCATCCTGGAAATGGTTGGGTGCCCCATTAGTTTCTTGTCCCCTTCACTTATTTTTCATACTTGTGCATTTCGACTTATCTGTAAGCGCCTAGGCTACACCCCTTCCTTTTCCATCTTCCGAAGCATATACAGTTTAGAGCGGGGCAAACATGGCTGGTCAGCTTTGAAGCGTGACAGCAAGTACCAAGGTCGGGTTTGTAAAGGTTCACCCAAACTCCCCAGGTATTGCTCCTATTTTTTCCTTAAGCCGCGTTGTGGTACTTGGCATGCTCCGACGGAGGCGCCTCTCTCGACCTTGTGGCGTGAAGGTTTGGTTGAGGAGTGGGCCAAGGATTTTTCCTTAGGGAGGGTTGAGCGTGAACAGAAGCATCATATTCTTCGGGCGCCCCTGTGGATCTTGCGAGGAAAGGGGAGAGGGCGCGTGCATTAGGAGAGCTCTATGATCACGGTATATTTCTTTAGTAACGATTTTTATTTTAACTCTTTTACTTATGCTATTTGCATAACTCTCCTTTTTGCAGATTTTGACTACTCCAGCTTGGTGAGGATGATGAGGAAGGCGCCTGGCACTTCCGGAGTTGGGTCGCAGAAGGTACCTAGCGCTTCTGCTGGGCGTGTGCCTTTCTCATCGGAGCAGGCGCCTGCTGCTACTGAGGATGCATCTTCTCCTCAGTTATTCCCTCCTCTGAATCCGCGCGACCCTCTCCCCGAGAAGGCCTTGGGGAAGCGCCCTGCTTCCACAGGTTCTCCCGCTGAGGTGCAAAAGAAGAAGAAGAAAATTGGACTCGGAGGCATTGACAAGATCCTGGCGCCTCACCGCTCTCGGCGTGCTGTGAAACCCAAGGAACTTTCAATAAACTCGTTCTCATATCATATAAATATCAATAGCCCGATTTAGTATTGTTGCATTTTAGTTAAAAAAAGTTCTAAATAACTTAGATATTACACAACTAAATTTTTTATAGATTACCATTTCTCACCATCAATCATAATAATGGAATGGGTAAATACTATTTTTAGCCAAATCTTTTCCACATTCCGTAATATTAGCCAAAACTATCATAATACGAATTATTAGCCAAACGTTAATTATCCGTTACCATCTCCTTTAAAATTGCAGACTAGGCACGACAATGCTGAGTTGGCATCCATGTGGCGACCAATTTCGGTTCTAATTTAAAACCTAAAAAATAACGATTTAGAAAAAGAAAAGAAAAATAAACCCCCTCGGTCTCGACTTACCACCTCCCTCCTTCGGTCTCTTCCCTATTCCCTCATCTCTAGGGGTGGCTATTTGGACCGGGACCGGATGAAAAACCGGAAACCGGACCGTATAACCCGGACCGAGACCGGACCGGGACCGGATAGTAAACAATCCAATCCAATATTTGGGCTTAGATTTGAGGTAAAAAACTGGATAAGACCGGATAAGAGAGCTCAACACCCAAAACTTAAGGATAATTTGCATAAACGGTCACAAACCTTTGCACTTAGTACAAAACTTAACCAACTCCTCACCCTTTTAGGCCTTAGGCCACTCAAATTCCCACAATCTCAATATAAAATCAAGACCGAATTGGGACCGGACCGGGTCAAGACCGGACCGGATCAAGACCGGACTGTATCCAATCCAATCTTCGGTCCTTATATTTTAAAAAAAACCGGACTGGACCGGATCAATTTGGGCCAATTTAACCGGACCGGACCGTATAGCCACCCCTACTCATCTCCACCCGACGATCTCCCTCCACCATTTCCAGCAGGCGAGGCAGCAAAATCTGTCGTCGCCTATTAAACCACCACGATCGTTGCGCCTCACTGATTCCAGAAGTCTAACGTCGCCATCCATCTCTGTGTTTCGAAGCACCGCGATCGACGCCCGATTGAGAAGCCAACTGAAGACGAAGAGAGAGGGACGGTTCAATTGGAGTCCAATCTTTGGCCGAGAAATCTTCAAGCAAGGTAAGGTTGATCCAGTTTTTCGATTCGAACTCTATCCCTTTCGAAATTTTTGGTTTGAGTACACAATCCTTTCTTCCTAATCGAACCCTTTCTGTAATTTTAGGGTTTCTCAATTTGCGAAGAGTGGAGAATTTACAGGGATTGAGAATCGATAAGTTCAATTAAGTTTCTTAGATGGAGAATCGAAAACCGAACCCAAATCATGCCTCGATTTGCTTTTTGTTTCTTGGGTGCTTCTGGTGCATCTTGGTTCTCGATGTTGGCCATTTTATCGTCTTCTGGTTCCGTATGCAGATGCCGAAGGGAAGAGACGACTACGACGAGGCTCAACGATGACGGCAGCGAGGCTCAATGACGACGGCCCGATGCTCAACTACGGCGGCGGCGAAGCTTTGCACGGCGGCGACGAGGGCAGAAAATGGATTCGTGCGTTTTAAAGAGAAGAGGAGGAATTAAAAATTAAAAGCAAAAAAATAATAAAAGACCAAATTTTAATGTTATCATACGTGGAAGCTGACGTGTTTGCTTAGTTGGACCACCGTTAACAAAAAAATTAGCGGTAACGGAATTAATGCTAATATTTCGCAACGTCAATTAACATTTGGTTAATAATTAGTATTACGATAGTTTTGGCTAATATTACAAAGATTTGGCTAAAAAATATTATTTACACTAATGGAATCCTTAATTTCAAGAAAGAGAATGAAAATGGTACAAAAAATAATATTTGTGATGCAAGGACTTTCGATCTGGACCTCTCCCTAATCATGGAAAAGCTCCATTGGAATTGGAAGGTCAATCAATTGCACATGCACTTATGCCAAAGGACTTAAATATATTTTGCCTTTACAAGTTGTGGAGAGGTGTACAAGTGTTCATGAATATACCTCGAGATAAAACACCACCCCCACAACTTCTACCTGCTGAAAGGGGAGGAGTTACGGTGCTAATTGTACAAGAGTTAGCACCGTCCTAACCAAGGGTTAGTAGTGATTTACCTTAGATGTTGTATTGATTTTATAATAATCCGTAGCGATTTCGTTGTTTTTAGTAGCGTTTTTTGCTAGTTATCACGGTGCTAACCCCTATAAGGGTTAGCACCTAATCCCATCCCTGTTAATAATTAGCCATCGCTTTGCATCACATTCCACGCTTCCAATCAATTAAATATTAACCCACTTGTACCAATGCTGATGTCTCACTCACTCTCAACATACCCCTAATTAATTAATCCAACCCCATAATCTTCTGATTAATCATACAAAAATGTCGGCATCGCCCAAATAATAACCCCATTTGCAACGTGACGTTATTAGACAGTAGCCAGAATGATAATCATCTTAAATCTTTATTTTATTAATAACATTCTTTTTTTCTTCTTCTTCTTTAATGGTGGTGTTACATATGGTAGAATAACAAATTCCTCTGAAAATGAATCCCCTCCTCTAAAAACTTTCACCACCCCAAAAGGGTAAAAAGAATTTTATAATAAATTAACCTACCTCTATAAAGAATACAACCCCTCAATTCCTAGCTAATTTCGTCTCCAACGATGGACGGGCCATCTAACATCACTAATAATTTAATAATTAATTAATAACCTCGGGTAGCGCCTGCCTATCAGTTTTGACGGGCCAACTTAGTTCGCTTTCCCATTAGCGAGTCCACCTCCCCGTCAGCCCAACGGGCCCACGGCCCATTTCAGTGGTGTCCTACGTGGCCCTCACATGCCGTAGGCCCCACACCACCATGTTATTGGTTTCTCCATGGCGGCATGGGTCACGGGCCATTTCTCCCATAATCCCCGACCCATCAGCCAACCCGCCCGGCCGACCCATGTGATCCAGTATTAAAAACAAAAACAAAAACAAAAAAAGGGTTTTCAGAAGAACTGCATCAACCGCCATACGGCCAATGTGATGCTGACGGCAGTACCCACGTGGGTACACGTGGTCGCCGCACCGCCGTTGTTGGCCAACTCCCCGCCTTCGTACACCATCGAGCCGTCAACAAACGGCGAACTGCCCCTCCCGTCGTTTCCGCCAGCCGCGGTCCCCGGAGGCGGCGGCGATGTCATCGTCGTCGTTCCCTGGTTCTGACCCTGCGACGCCTTTTGACTGTCCAATAAAAATAAACAACTCCGTCAGTGGCCGTTATGTATAGCAATTAAGTATTCAATTACTTTATTATACGTACGTATACAGATCCGGAAACCGAGGCGGGAGGAGCTTCCGTTTCAGCTACGGATCTGTATCTGTATTTGTTTAATTTTAGATAATACTTAATGCACTAAATAAAAAAATTGCGGTTTTCACTTTCCTAATTTCTCAACCGGGCCGAAACCCGACCCGAATTCTTATGTCGGCGTACAATTCACTTCATTTTCACGTTTTTCTAAGCAGACAGCGGTAACAATTACGGCGGTAAAAAGATAAATAAAAAATGCTGGGCCGGCAAACGTTCGTTTTCCCAGGCTTTTTCAACGGGTGGAAACGGTGAAAAATGGACGGCAAGCTGTAATTTTTTTTTTATTATTACCTGGTGCTGGGAGTGGGACAGAAGGTGATGGCGTAATCGGCGGAGGAGCAAGTGAAAGTGCTGGTCTTGTCATCGTACGCGTAGCTGTAAGCGCGTGGGCAGGCGTTCTTGAAAGCGAGCGAATACGACGTCGGCTTGCAGGTGTCGGGGGTCGCGTAAGCCCCATCGCAGCAGTACTGCGGCTGGCGGAAGGCCTCGCACGCGCTCTTGCACGCGACGCCCTCTCCAGCCTCGGAGACGACCTTGAGATCAGAAGGACACGCGCCGTTCAGATCGACCACGCAGCCGGTGCTGGAGCAGTTCTGTCCCGACCCGCCCTGCGGCGAGACGAGGACGGGGAGGTTGTAGCCGTCGACGAGGCTGACGTCGAAGAAGTCCTGGCCGCCGTAGCCGTCGAGCTTGAATTCGGCGAGCGTGGCGGGGGGAGCGGCGCCGGCGCCGGAGCACTCGACCTTGCCGGAGCCGCAGTCGCCGGTGATGCAGGAGAATTTTCCCGTGGAGTCCTCGGAGCAGTGGGTCCGGCCCCAGAGGCGGCCGCCCCAGGAGGCCGGCGGGGAGATGGTCCGTGTCTCACCCTTCTGGAGCGCGAATCCGGTGGTGGGCAGCGGCGCCACGTCGGCGTTGGAGAGAATGCCCGGCCAAACCGTGTAGTCGCACTGGTTGGTGATCGTGAAGGTCGTGGAAACGACGCCGATTGGGAAGAAATTAGCAGTACCCAAGATGAAGAGGAGTAGCAATTGAGGAATTAGAGGAGCCGCCATTGAATCTATGGAAAAGAAGAATAAGAGTTGAAATAAGATTTTTTTGGAGTTGGGAATGACAGAGGAAGAAGTTGAAGGAAGGGCGGCAGATTAATGGCGGAGAGATCTTCTTCCTCTGTAAGAAAGCAGGGAAGGGAGCTGAATGGGGAAGATTTTAGGAAAGAGAGGGAGCGAGTGGTGTATTTATAGACAGCCTGTTTGGATGGACAAAAAACTCAGGAATTGGAATTCCATTTCCAATTCTATTTCATTATTTCAGGTTTGGTATGGTAAGAAGGTTGGGAAATGAATTACATTTGACTAAAATATTGGAAATTAGAATTCCTATCAAAAGTGATAGGAATTGGGTTTATGGAGATGGAATTAGTGGGATCCATTCATATTTATTATTATTTTATAATTTCACTATCTTATTTCTCTCTTTCTCTCTCATCCATATTTCATTTCCCAAGATAAAAAAATCTACTAAATCATTAATGATTGTTAAAGAATACAATTCATTTCCATAGTTGTTGGAATTATGCCAAACACAAATATTGGAAATGGAATTCCATAAAAGTTAGAATTGGGAATGGAAATCCATTTCCATTTCTTATGGAATTGTATCCAAACAGGCTGAGAAGGAATTTTGATGACGTTGGGCTTTGGGGCCCAATAAGTTGCTGAGTTGGCACCTTGATTTTCTGACCAGGAGGAGGGAGTTATTTGCTGGATTATTTACCGTTGGATCTCTGACAAAGCAAAGCTGACAAACTCACTCCATGATATATTTAACTTTTACTCACTGCATGTTAATGAGAAGTTAGAACTTAATGTCTCCGCTAATGATCCATTAGTAAATTCCTTAATGAACATTGATCCTTCATATCTCTACTTCATTCACAAAAGTTTTGTGATAGATATTTCTCTAAAAAAAAAGATAGATACGACAATATAAAAAATATTAGTATGGTAAGTAGGGATGGCAATCAAACCCATGTTCACGGGTATCCGACCACCCCCAACCCAGTTAATACGGGGAATCCCCGCTTTGACCGGGTATGGGGCGGGTATGGGTAAAACCCGCAAAATGTTTGATGGGTATGGGGCGGGTATGGTTTTAGACTCCCCGCCCCATACCCATACCCGCCCCACCAAGAATATTTGTTCACATATAAAAAATACATGAATCAAATAGTAATCTATCAATGATAGTGAGGGTAACTCAACAAAATAATTAGTAGAAATGCAATTGAGTTGCCTCCCAAATCAAAACCTAATTCTTTTTCCTCAACTCTCCCTTCATTCTTTCACTTTTTCCTCGTGTTAGCAAGATTATATTAGTTAATTATTGCTTAGTATATGAATTAGAGTTAGGGAATAATGATTTGGATTACATTGTACTCTATTTATGGATTAAGGGATGTTTTACGATAAGATGCTTTGAACCATATTAAGAATCATTGTCACTTTGTCGACTTCATGATATAGTAGGTGCGTTTAATGTTATAATTGAAAATTTACATGTAAAATTTTAGGTATTATAATGTTGGATGTACGGGGCGGGTATTTCTCATGGGTACCTGAAACCCACGGGTATGAGGATGGGTTTGCAAAATCTTCCCCCGCATGAATATGGGGCGGGTATGGGTTTGGATATTTGAAAGCGGGGACGGGGAAGGTTTTGGCAAACCCGCCCCATTAACATCCCTAATGGTAAGACTATAAAATAGAAATAAATTATTAGCAGTGGGAAGGAAAAAAACATGCCTAGGGTTCATAATTAAAAGGTACCCAATAATACCTGTAAAAAAAAAGGTATCCAATAATAGATGGATAGTAGTTGGATTAGCAATTAAACAGGCCAGTGAAATTGGGTGCATGTTGTGGGGTACACAGTCACTTTGGGGAGACAATTTACCTCATAATCTTGCTGGGTGATGGGCACTGGTCTGTGATGGTGCCATTTCAACAACTAGGCACATTATCATCAATTAATATTAATTATAATTATAATTGATTCCGACTACTCACATATTCGCAATGTCATCACAACTACTCATGTATTCGCAACTGAAATTGACAAAACTTATTTGATCTGAATTCATATCTTTCTTGTTACTTATCCCACCTGCTTAACTTGAACCAACTGCATACAATATACTAGATTCGCACATCAGATACAGAACAATTTTACCAAAGATATAAGCAAATAGCATATCAATTAATAATGCTGATACTTTCGTCCAAAGCGTAATGATCTTTTTTTCCCCACAAGAGTACTTGAGCAACCCTTGTGTATCAAGTGTCCAATTTTGGTCAACACGTCCATTTCTTGCGAAGAAGCAACACATTGATTATTCTAAACCAGCAATTGAAGTGAATTCCCCACCAGCACTACCAAATATTGGTATTCTTCCGGGAGGGGGTGGTTCAATTTCAATATATTATCTTTGAAGAATGGAATAAAGTACACAAAACTAAATTGTGGGAGCTAGCAAGCTAGGGATACTGGATAAGTCATATTTGGTTAGCTTTTTACAAAGAAAGAAGAAACAAATCCCCCACGTTTCCCCTAAGAACGTCAAACCCTTTCGATTGCCAATTCTCCAAGTCAGTTGACCTGTCCTTCTAACAACGAAGAAATTTTTGCATACAATCAACCTTATACTATTACATAAACCTGTAGAGAAAAACCTAATTTTTTTTTCTAAAATATAAATACTAGTTCATTAAACAAAGACTATAGTGGATGCTAAATCAACGAGGTGTTGGTATTGACGTTACAATACATACTGACGTTGATCTTGACTCCATCTCGATTCTCGAACAAGCTTGTCACCTTATAAATTTGTACGAAACTTGTTACCCAATAAGGTGAATGGAGAAACTGTCTTGAAATATGTACATATTAACTGAACCAAGTAAGTTAGATGTGATTGTTTAACTCGTGAGTTCCTCTCTAATTCATAGTTAGTTGAAATAGTCTTATTCACTAAACAGTGTTTCGTAGCATCAAACTTTCTGGACAGGATAATTAAGGGAATAAGGGTACGTAGGTTAACTTAACTGCTCCCTGCCTTTCAAAGTGGATCAACGGCCTGTTATATATCTTCGAATTTAGGCTATAATCATTGACTTTCTCTCTTTCAAATGAAAGGCAATCAAATCATTTTTAGCTGGCCTGGGTGGGTTTGCACTTTGCCCTGAATTTAGACTCAACCTGAAAGCAACCGGCCAAGGCCTTTCTTGCGATTGTCAAACAAGCATCACCCGTTTCCTGCAAATATCTTTATGCATGAGGACGATTCGATAATATCCCAAGAAATTCCGACCAACAAAATATCTTTGGGATTGATTCCCCAACTTATTATGATCGAGAGAGAGATGCTGGTTGGGACATGTATATTTGAACACCTTTTAATTACCTCTCAATTTAATGGATTGTGAACGTGGAATTCTCCCAACCCTAAAATAAAATAGTTATTTTTTCACCATCCTACGATTTGAAATTTGTCAAGAACTAATTGATACTCATAACTCAAGTCGTTGAGAGAGATTCAATGATGAGTTATATATCATTTACTAACACAATTACACAACCCCTCAAACGAAAGGCATTCATATAGGCTTAAAGATTGGACTAGTCTAGACACCATGTGCATAATATAACATATGAAGGTCACTTTAATTTGAATAGAGGATCTCCCGGTCGTCACGGAAGGCTCTTTCTACTATGTGAAAGTTTCGAGTCTTGTGAAAATACCCTTTCTCTTCTGCTTAGGAAGAAGAAAGAGGAAGGATGAGCCATGTAGGGTTTTGGAAATTCGGCTCTCTGGCCTTTTCCATTGGTTTCCTTAGCTGAATTGTGTACTGCTGAGGTAAGCTGCTGTGCCATCCCCATCCAGGTCACTGATCTTCACAAATTTGAGAAAGTAAAATGGTGTATATGGAAACAGTTATATTTTGATATCACAATTAGCAGATTTATGACAAGGCGGCTAAACTGTAGAGACCGTTGAAGAGTTGAAGGTGCCAAGGAAGAGAGAGATTGTTGTGAATTGGGCTGCTGGATCTGTTTAACCGTTATTCCTTGGCGGCTGGCTAGTGGTTAATTAATAGTCCAATTGGCAAAGAACTGATATAGATGTGCTCCACCTGGATATGCCGGCAGTTTTGGATCTTGGCTCGGTCAAAAAACAACAGAAGAAATCAAGAAACAGATTTATGTTTGTGGAGATTATTCAATTGGTAAACAGTTATTTTGTGTGCAAATGGTCAAACGAGATTAAGAAAAGTATGTCACTGTAATCTGTATTAATAATTCAGGGATTTTAAGAGTAATGTGTCAGGCACGAATCAATGATTTTTCCTTATTCTTCCTTTGCCAAGTATCTATATGAGGTTTATTGATATTTGTTAATTCATTTGTGTCGATATCTCGTTTGAAAGATTTAGTAAACTTATGGTAGCTGATAAATCAGTACGAGGTGGGTACATCTAACGAAAATATTCTTATTACCTTAACACAAAACTGATGAATAAAACTTAAAATATAAATATACACTCACATTAGTTAATGAGAAACTCATTCATATACTCACAACTAATTAACTAATACTTCAAAACATCTATATATAATATATAAAGAAGAAGGGAATTAAAAAACACATCAACAAACAAACAACTGCATAAGAATATAATTGTGGAAATCAAATCACGCTTTTCAAAAGAGTCTGTGAACGAATTCATACATTAATTCAGATGAAAATGTTATAATACCTCCTACCCAACAAATATCAATGCTTCAGCAATCAAACCAATTGATTAGATTGTAGCTATAGTGCACAAGTATCTTCTTAGTAGCTAGCTAGGACAACCATCGATTTAAACCGCCTTATTATATCAAGTGGTCATAAATTCAATTTCAAAGGGAATAATAATTTGAGTGGAGGTGGAGGGAAAGAATATGTTCTTCCTTGTTTTTTTTTTTTACCAAGGAATTGACACTTGGTGTTGGTGGGTGTACTAATTACTATTATATTAGTGTTATTAATTACCATGATACGTGACCCATAATGATTGGCTCTTTTACCACACTAATCAGTAGTAATAATAGCATATAAGTGGTGGCCGAGCAGATTCCACACGCAATCCCCAGCTTAGTTACTTTGCAAAAACAACGTTTTGCTTCACCGGGTGGAAATCAATATGGACTTGTGTTTTCAGTTTCAGGTATGCCTGCTTACGCTGTTGGTCTCGTAATTTATGACTGCTGGCTGAATTTATGAAATAGTTATCACCTAGATCGATTTGAGATTGTGTGTCGCTAACACTATATCTAACGGTTGTAATTAAGCATCGCAACACAGTTACTCTTTTTTTTAGGACCAAAAGAGCAATGTTTGGAGAGTCACTATGACTCAATCAAAGGTTTTGGGACCAGAATGTAAGGGGCACCATCACTTCTAGGCTATAACAATGATCAATGAAAAAGTGAACCTAACAGCTGTTGGATTGAATGTATTTATGAGAATCGATCTAAGTGTTTTGTATGGTTCGAGTTGGCCCATTTTATAGTTAATTGTGTAAGAAAATTGACAAAATAAATTATATATAGCACGCAGTTCTTTGTACTTATTTGCTTGAGTTTATATAATTGTTTGGTATAATTTTTATTAGTGAGATCACATCGAAGTCATTTAAAATAGAAAATTATTGCGATAAATACTTCAGATTAAACCAAGATCCCGAAAGAATGGGCTAACAGTCTTCATACTCACACTGGACAATATTTTATCGTCAATGCATAAAAGTACACATTATAATTTTATACCATATAGCTCCGCGACTAATAATTCGTATTAGTTGCACTACTACTCAAATTTTACTCAACCGAAAATATCGAATATAAGGTGACTAAGATGTATGAAAAAAAGGAAAGAGAACTTATTAGATACGTGATTAGCCAAGACAAATGGACTTTGGCAAGAGTAATAGCCCCAACGGGAGAGCGCGCGTTGATGATGATGATTGATGCAAACACAATTATGACTTGCCCTATGGCCCCATTATCACAAAGATTTGGTTTCACACTAGAAAGGAAATGAGATGATGATCTACAAGATAAAGATGCAGAGGCATAGGCATAGGCATAGCCAAACAAAATTAACAAGTAAATTAAGAATAGGACTGTGCATCAAACTACTGAAGAACTGGAGCCCCCTCCTAGTTTTCACGTTCGTTCTTATGATTTACCAGTTAGTAAGTTATGCATCTAACAGTTTGTACGTATATCGTTTATTTCAAACGTTGTAGCAAGTCATTCTTATTAGGGATGTTATTCAATTTGGCACGCATGGTAAAAGGTTGCGTCAATTCTCTCTACATATAGCTCGAAAGCTAAAAATCGATATTGAGAAATAGAACTTCGTAGTTCTTTTGTACATTTCTTATTGGGAAAGAAAAGGTTGCGTCAAATCTTTCGAAATCATTTCTATATACAAAAAGTTATGAACGACTACTAGAAAATTGTATCGAGGTAGACAGATATCATTTTGTTGCTCCCAAGAACGATTGCCTTGGCAAGAAAAGTATTATCAGCTTATCACGTGTAATACCTATTTTGTTAATCGCGTATACTGGTTTATGTATTTGTCATATTCTAAGCAACTTATGCGTGTGGAACAATCAAATTGCCCAAAAATGCAATTGATGGTATCGTTTCATGATGACTAGTGTTACCTAGACGAAAGAGATGGGACCAAATAATAATGTGATTTGCATTCCATCATAGTGCTAGCCTTGCCTTCCCGTGGAAGAAGATATAACAATCCATATTTATGGAAAATCCAGAGAGAATGATGATACGATTGCATCAGCTGATGCTAAAAACCAACAAACAAAATTAAATTTTAATTACTTTTCTTCTAAATTTGCATTATTGAACAAACAAGGGATAATTTGCTCCACATAATTCAACCGCCCTCTTGTCTTTGTCGACGAAACACACTTGTTACCGTCAGTTGCATCAGCGGTTTTGCATCGTCATTGTGTCTGTTTTGCACCTACTAAACCTTGTCTGCGTCCGGAAAATCAGGCCTGAAAATGGCTTGGGGCTGCGACGTCACCGCCTATGGAGCTCGTTTTCATTTTGGCCGCAAACATCATCCAATCTCAATCAAATACAAAACTGATTCAATTTGGAACCGCCTCTGGATTCACATACGCACGTCCAAATTCTTCACAGCCACGAAATATTTGCATTGTCCAAGGATAAAAATATAATCGGTTGTGATGTGGCCAGAACTAGAGCGCTGGATGAGTCAATTCCAACCGAATTTTTATCTAATTTGAGCTCTAGTGAAACCTTTGTCGTGACCGACTCCAACTCGACTCATTAATAAGTTCATGAACTCTAATCGAGTTCAACCAATCAATTAGCTCGCTAGATCGGCTCGAGCTCGTATATCATATTATTTAGCCTCACAAATTTTAATTGTTCATAAAATGTGATTTAAGAGTAATTTGTATTTAGATAATCAATGATACCTAATTTCACTTTTCAATTCTAATCGAGACATATTCAATCACGTACTCAAAGTCTTAAACACAACATGTAATGAGATACATAATCTAACAAACCTATGAATTATCAACAAGCTAACTCGTAAGCTATAAGTCGATTCACTCATAAACCGCTAGTCGAGGTGGCTCGTTAGGCACACTATTAAGCCACCTCGACTCATTAGTAAACGAGCCAAAAACGAATTTTTCCGAATTGAATACCGATCGCCGGTGAGCAACCCTAGCCAGAACACTGATACCCTAGAAACCCTGATATATCCATTCTAATATATACGAACAAGGTTTAGTCTAGTGATACTACCACTATTCTTCAACTTGAAGGTTTAATATTCGAATTTCTTAACCAACAACTAACTTTAAAAACAAACCTATATCACTATTAAAGACCATAATATATGGAAATACAAGGTTAAGTAAGTTATAAATAAATGTGTACGCGAGACTATAAAACTAAATTAAGGTTTGATCTTAGCGATACATATATTGAAGTTAAACTATTGAAGGAAAAATACAAATAAATGGTGAATGGGTGATAAAGGGACGAATGGATCGGGTCCAAGCTAACGTCCCTCTCCAAGGGCAGCGGTTTTTCTTTTGTTGGTGGGTACATTGGCACAGTGCAAATTATGTGATCTTCAAGGCTTAGAAGGCAAATATGGACTTCCAGGCCCATGACCATGCCCAAGCCCGTAGACCATTGGGCCTGAAGTCCTAGTACAGCCCATCACCCAATAGAGCATTTACCCAAACTTGCCCAATGATGAAATAATCATCTTTTTCTTATTAAAACTCAATAGCATTGGATTCAGTATCATTATTCAGTAGGCATCTGCTTGGCAAGGATACGAAGGAACCTGTTGAGCGACTTCTTGGCAGTGGCCATGGCAGCGGCTGCCTTCTTCTCACTCTCCTCGTCTCCATCAGATTCCCGTTCTTGAACTGCATGCACTTTTCGTACTAGTTTCCGCAACTCCTGCAAATAGTAATAGACAACGAAACCAAATGCAGCAGCATGACTTAATAACAGACCATCCACACTCTGCTTGTCAATTACAACCAGGCAGACTTGATGATAAGCCTCTAATAATATGGTATGAAGTAATGATGATATTAAAGTACTTGTAGAAGACAGATTAACACTTGCCTGACGATCAAAATCAACCACGCGAACTGCATAAACTTCTTTGGTTATGTCAACGTCGTTTGTGATTAAACCATCAAACCATCTGGTTGACATCTCAATGTGCTCCTCAGAAACCTGGCAAATTTATCCGATGATGATTGAGCAAATGCCGTTTCTAGTAAAGCTAGTGAACTAGGATGAGGCTGCTTCTACCATTAAAGATTCGTAGGCAGATTGTGTGTTTCCCCTGTTCCTTCCTCTCTTGATATATAAAATCACTCGCTTAATGATAGACCGAGAAAAAAACTAGGACGGGGCTGATACTACGATGTGTACCCTTCAAATGGATGAAACCGAAACCCTAAAACTAAGTTCTTTGAGGCCTAAGCTATCATTCCAAGCTTTATTAACCAATACTTGCGGTGTAAACTAATTCATCGTACCTCTTCTTCCTCTTCGAATTCATCTTCGATTTCTTTGTCATTGGCTTCTTCAGCTTTGAAACCAGGAACGGTCTGCAGCCTACTCCAGTCCCCATCTTTGGTCGCGTGGATCAAGGCGTCCATTAGCTCAGGTTCTACATCACGAAGCAGCTTCCCTGTGCAAACCATTTCACATGAAGGATTGATTGATTCAATTGAGAAAATGAAAGAGAATTTTAACCCTAATTCGACAACAACAAGGAATCATTTACCGATATAGTTATATTGCCTTCGCTTCCCTTCTTTGACGTCTGGTCCGAATTTCTGCGACAATTGAACAAACACCTTAGCTACAATATCTTACAGAAACTCAACTGCTTGCCCAAAGATAATCAGGGGAAGAAATGTGCACCTTTACAAGCGTCAAAGCTTCGAACACCTCTCGTTCAAGCTTAGCCATCCTGTAGATTTTCCCCAAATACAAACAATCAAGCTAATTACTAAATCCTAACCTGGAGAAGGCAGAACTTGGATTCGCTAAGGGTACCTGAGAATCCGTTTGATTTGCGGAGGAGCGAAGGCGGCGAGCTCCATCCCCCAACGGACGGCGCGGCGAGCCTCGCGCTTCTTCTCGTTGCGGCTCTTCTTTCCATCGGATTCGGAATCGCTGCCTCCGCTCTCGCCTTCATTCTCGTCGACGTCGGCCGACCGCGGAGCGTTTGCGAATCTGGGACCGCGCGCGCGAGTGCGAGTGTGGACGCTGCGGTGAGAGGCGAAAGGGGTAGCAGTGAAACAGACAATTTGCGGAGCGGCTCTGCAGCAGCTTAATGTTGAAGTTGGAGAGGTCAGGAGATGGTGGAGCGAAGGACTTGAGCGGCAACAATGGTGGTTATTGAGCTGCGGCCATTGTTGGCGCAAGGGCCGTATCAGTCTAGCCATTTCTGCGCTGCCTGAGACCTGCCGACGGCGGCTAGTTTCAACAAAAGTATGTAACTCAGTTTGTTGGGCTTTTGGGCTGGAGCTAAAGTTTTTTTCTATGATCCGCCCATCTTGATAGTTGATACTATTGCCAGCCCGCAAGTACAAAATCCATGGGCCAGTTGTCTGAATCATTTTATCCCTCTTTTCAAATATTCAAACTCATACCTACGTCCTACCTAGTACCCATGCATGAAAGGTTCTGCAAACCCATCCCCGTACTTGTGAGTTTCGGCCTTTCGGGTACTCATGAGTAATACCCGTCCCGTACATCCAACATTATTATACCCAAGACTTTACATGTAATTTTTTTTATTATAACACTAAACGTACCTACTATATCATGAAGTCAACAAAGATAAAATCATTCTTAATACGATTTAAATCATATGATCCTAAAACATCCATTAATCCATAAGATAGAGTACAATATTTGTCAAATAGTTATTCTCTAACTCTAATACATGTGCTAAGTAATAATTAAGTAGCATAATTTTATTAACAAGAGGCAAAAGTGAAAGAATGAAGCGAGAATTGAGAGAAATGAATTAGGTTTTGATTTGGGTGGCACGATATTTACAATTTGATCCATGTATTTTTTATATGTGAAGAAATGTTCTTGGTGGGCGGGTATGAGTGAGTATGGGGTGGAGGAGGCTAAAACCATACCCACTCATATGTCGTACCCATCAAACTTTTTACGGATTTTATCCATACCTATCTCATACCCGATCAAAGTGGGAATTCTCGTGTTAACTAGGTCTAGACGGTCGGGTATCCACACTCATGGTTTAATTGTCAGGGAGCTAATGCGTATGTGGTGTTTGACACTTCTATTTTCCGACTTCCTGGCAAGCCCAGGAAAAGATGATTTGGATTTGGGCTTCAATTCGTCTGATGGGCCTGTATGAGCTCGGGCTTCAAGTTGTAGGTTTATTTTATTTGGTTTGGGTTTTCCGTTGGGCTTGCCTCCAACCCTCTGGTTTCCCTTTTCTCCTTGGACCTAGCCTGCTAACTCCGGTTTCTCTAGCCCATGTAAACTTTGAGCAATACGACTTCAGTCTTCATGTTCCCCAAAATGTAATCGAAAACTGAAATTCATTGTGATAAGTCGTCCGTGAATGGCTCCTAGAAGGCGGCTTATGGTATTGTTATACTCACTCTTGTTTTGGTGCTTCTTCGACAGTGGCAGTTGTGTGAGCATGTTAGTATACTTTTGTTTTGACTGAGGCTTTGGCTCCCCTCAGGGGCGAAGCTAGAGCAGTGGCCGGGGGGCCATGGCCCCCCCGGGAATTTATAGAAAATTTACAAATATAGGTATCTCCATTAAATAAACACGAACAATAGTTATATTGCAGCGATGAAACTCTAACATTGTGAATAAGAGCTTGCAGGTTCGAAACCTGTCTCATACTTCCTTTTCATTGTTATTTCTTTTGTTTTCAAATATCCACAAAACGACATCTCCCTGCTGGCTGCTGCATCTTTTCATTATTTTAATTTTTTGACTTAACTTGTTTTAATATTACAGCCCTCAAAGTCAAAACGAGAACACTCAACAAAGGCTAATTCCCAATTCACTTTCGGGAAACAGAGGTCTTCCTCCCCTCGCAGTGCTTTCCCCCAAAATACTCCCGCCTCGTCCCTTTTCATCTCCGTCCACTCGTCGGGAGTCAAAACTCAACTCTTCGGCCAACCGCCCTCTCATCTTCGTGACTACGTTCGTGCTCCTCCGGCGATCATAGTCACCTTTTTCGTTGCCGTCGCCGTCGGGATTCAAGACTCAGCTTCATCGAATCATCGTGCCTTCGCCCAATCGCCATCTCATCTCCGTCCGTGCTCCTCTGTCTAGCACAAAGTCGCCCATTCATTCCTATAGCGAGTACATTGCTGCTCCCTCTAGTTTATGCTGCTCCAATTGCTGTTTTCACTTTCCTGTTTTCGGTAGGGTTATGGAATTGATTGGGTATTCGATGTGGAATTGATCTTTCAGTTTGGGAATTGAAGTAGGATTGATTAATTTAGTGGTTGCTAAACTGAAATTGGAGTGTGAAAATTGCCATATAAAATTGGCTCAATTCTCAAACACCTACAGTAAACTAGGGGCATGGAGCAATAGGTATGTGTATGCAGTATACTGTCAAATTGGAATAGATACTTTGAACTTGGATTACAAAATGTGTTCATGTTTTATTGGTTCTCGATTGATAATGTTAATGACCTTAACTTTTTGTTTTGTTCTTGTTAGCTACCATGAAGAGAAAACAAAAGAAGCTGGATGCATTTTTTCCAAGAAATGTTTTGCCATGCACTGGTAATCATTTCGAAGAGGAAGTACAAGTAGTTCCTAGAGCTTTGAACTTGGGCATTGATGAGCGCTCTAATGTTGTGGTGAATGAGGATTCTCTCATTAGTCCGAGAGTGACTAATCCATCATTCGCCTTAATCGAACGAGATCCTGGACTGTGTAAGCCAGTGTGGACATTTCCACCCAATAAACGTGATGAGATAAGGCGAGCTTACTTGAGTTATGGCCCCCTACAAGTTGAGCTTCCTAACTTTCCTAGAACTGGTGATCCTGATCATCCTCGCGGCTTCCAAGTTGCATGGTATTATGAATTTCCTTTGGTTGAATACTCAGAATCAAAGGATGCTGCATATTGTCTCCCGTGCTATTTGTTTGATGAAAAGCCTATTGCTGAATCTGGTTGGGACACATTTGTTAATGAAGGATTTCGAAATCGGAAAAAGGTTAAAAGTGAAAAAGGTTGTTCATTCCGAAAGCATATGGGAGAAAGCTCAAATTCTCATCACAATGTTGCAGTAAGGAAGCGCAATGCATTACTACACTAACCTCAACACATTGACAAAGTGATTAAGAAGCAAACTTCCGAGGAAGTAAAGAAGAATAGGATTCGAGTGAAAGCCTCAATTGATAGTGCTCGTTGGCTAGCACTTCAAGGAGCCGCCTTTAGAGCTCATGATGAGACCCTTCATTCTAAGAATCGTGGCAACTTCATTGAGCTTATTGATCGCTTCTCTTACTACAATGATGAAGTCAAAAGTACTGTGTTGGGTAATGCTCCGAAGAATGCGAAGTATACATCATCCGATATTCAGAAGCAAATTCTTCATGTTCAGCTAAGAAGGTACGCAACAAAATATTTGAAGAAATAGGAGATTCTAAATTCTCCATTATTGTGGATGAGGCTTATGATGAGAGTAAACATGAACAAATGGCTATCATTCTTCGCTTTGATGATTCTCAAGGGCTAATCCAGGAGAAATTCTTTGATGTTGTCCATGTTAGAGATACAAAATCAATGACTTTGCACACTTCGATTTGCTTAACTCTTTCTTCCCATAAGTTTGCTATTCAGAATCTACGTAGGCAGGGTTATGATGGTGCTAGTAATATGCGCGGTGAATGGAATGGTTTGAAAGCATTGTTTCTGAAAGATCATCCTCAAGATTATTATGTGCATTGTATGGCTCATCGTCTTCAATTAGCACTAGTTGCAGCATCTAAAGATGTGACAGCCGTGCACGAGTTTTTCATTGACTTGGCACATATTGTAAATGTTGTTAATGCTTCTTCTAAGAGGCATGATCAATTGGAAGTTGTTGAAGCAGCTATGATTGCTCAATTAGTAGCAGGGGAAGAGATTGCCACAGGAACCAGTGTTAATCAAATGAGTACTTTACAAGGAGCTGGTGATACTCGTTGGAGTTCACATCTGAATTCTATATCCAGTGTTATTCGATTGTATGAATCATCTTACAAAGTTCTGGAAGACATAAAGAAAGATGGGTATACGGCCAAAAACAAAGGGGATGCTCGTGTAGCTTTGAGGAAGATGTCATCATATGAGTTTATTTTCATTCTACTTCTACTGAATGATATCTTTGGCACCACTGATACACTTTGTCGTGCTCTGCAACATAAGTCTCAAGACATTGTGAATGCCATGAGTTTGGTGGAAATTACTAAAATGGTGTTGAAGGAAATGAGGGATGAAGGTTGGGATTCTTTCTTGACAAAGGTCAACAAGTTCTGCAAGGATTATAGTATTACAGTTCCAGATTTTAGTGCTTCACATTTTGAAGGTCGTCCTTGCAGACAGGTAGATACTATCACCAATGAGCATCATTATCATTTTGATATATTCAATGCTGCCCTTGATGTTCAGATAGAGGAATTGAGAGCAAGGTTTGAGGAAAAGATTGTTGAACTTCTGAAATTGAGCTCGAGTTTGGATCCTAGCAATGGATATAAAGCCTTCGATGTTAATGCTATTTGCAGTCTTGCTGGAAAGTCCTTTGGATTTTTCTGAGAAAGAAATAGATAGATTGGCATTCCAGTTGAGGATTTTTCATGGTGCTGCTCTTGCACATCCTGCTTTGGCGAATCTATCATCTGTTGCTGAACTATGTCATGGTTTAGCAGAGTCCGGGAAGTCAAAGGACTTCGATCTTGTTGATCGGCTAATTCGTCTTGTTTTGAGTCTTCCAGTCTCTACTACTAGTGGTGAACTAGCTTTTTCTGCCATGAAGTTGGTGAAGACCAAACTGCGCAACAAAATGGGTGATGATTTTCTAGCTGATGGTCTTGTTATTTATATCGAACGTGATATAGTGGACACCTTTAGTTTATATGATATTTTGAGTGATTTCATTGATCTCAAAGAGCGACGTGTACGTTTAAGATAATAAATAATAAAAATATATTTTATATTATTATTTTATTGGTATGATTTAAAATTTTATTTTTGGCCCCCCCGGATTTAAAATCCTGGCTTCGCCCCTGGCTCCCCTTAGTTGTTGTTAATGCTATTTTTCCCCTCTTAATGATGCATCTTTCCAACATGATATATCCTTCTGGTTGTTTGGAGTTCTTGAGCTTTTTGTCCATTTTTGTATTCTCCACCTCTACCATCTATAAATCGCTCTTCCAAATTGCAATATAAGTAGCTCTTTTCATAAATAAAAAAACTCACCTTTATCTGACTGCCTCGCCCAATAAATTCGTGAATCTCCCTATTAATTATGTATGAGATAGATATGAATAAACTCAGTGAAAATATTGATGAAATGAGGGGATGGTTTTAGGTCGCCCACCACGTACCACGGTACCAATACTCACACAAACACCCGCCTTGCAAAGGGGTATTATTATATGTTTGCAAAAATAGTAATTGGATAGTAAAAGTAGTGATTGTCTCGTGGAATAATGAATGTTGTAGGATTGGATGTTTTTGACATATCAATAATGATTGTACTTTTTTTTACTTTACTGTTTATTAGTAGGTTTGTTTAAATGTTATAACTGAATATTTACATGTTTATTATAAATAATTGTTAATGTGACTTGAATCGGACTGACGCTACTTCTCATACTCCTCTGTAATTTGTATCTTCTCGAAGTATAGTGAAACTGACTCTATCCTGCCCGTGGACTAACTAACACACATTGTGTTAATGAACCACGTAAGTTCGTGTGTTTTCCGTGTATTTTTTCTTTCTTTCCTTTTCTTGCATTGTCAAGTCCTCCTATTTTCCGATCCGCAGAGAAAGTCATATCAATTATTATATTTATTCTAGGTACAATAATATTGAATATACCGAACGGACATTATCCACCGGTACATGGATGAGGTCGTGAAATCTCTCTCCATATGGGTAAGTGACATGTAAGAGTTTGAGTTCTTGGAAATGAGAATGAGGATAGTGATGAGGATGAGGATGATAATGGCAAAAATCTGCCCATTAACATTACTTGGGAAACCAGGTGCAAATGATTAGTGATACTAACAATATGTTACCCTTTCTTCGCTAGAAGAGCGTCATTAGACACAGATGACGAAAGCTTGTTTGAATGCTTTTATTTGTTGTAAAAGAAAAAAAATACTACAATTAAAAACATGGCATTGAAGGAGGGGAAAATGCATCATACGGAAATACAAACCCATTTCTTATGTTTTCCAAATATCATACCATACTCATGACTTTTTTTTTAAAACTCAAATGCCTCATTTTGGAGCAATTGGCGCACAGTGCCACATCCAATTGTCCCCATCCAAACGTCTTATAAATCTCGGAAGTAGGGGTGGGCATACGGTCGGTAAAACCGAACCGAACCGAATATAAACCGAACCGAAATCGAATTAATGTTATTCGGTTCGGAATTCGGAAGAGAAAATGGCATATTTCGGAAATCAGGGTCCTTTCGACCGAACCAAATTTCCGAATTCCGAACCGAAAAACCGAATTATTATAATTGCAAGTTTTAAATGGTGGATTTTTATGTTTCTACTTATTATGATACTTAAATATTTGAATCATGTTAGTGTTTTATGACTTATGTGTTGAAATGTTTGATTTTATCATTGATGATGCATATTTATTGTTCACATTATGGGTGAAAAATAATTTTAAAAAGAGAAGATACAAGCTTACCTCACTATTTCGGTTTTGTATGGAAAACCGAACCGAACCGAATTATAATTCGGTTTGAGGGTTGCTAGAATTTGGGGACCCGGTATGCATAATTTCGGATCGGTTTGAACCGAACCGACCGAATGCCCACTCCTACTCGGAAGCCTACTGTTTTGCAAGGTAAGAACATCGCCGATGCAACCAATGTAGATGCTTAGGGTAGTCGGCAATTACAACGAGGCTTTGATTAAAACAATGCAACAACAACAACATAAAATTTCAATCCAAATACTGGACAAGAAGTTAACAGATTGTATCCTAACACTTCCAAGTGTATGTTCAAACATTCCCACATGTTATAATCTCTTAAACACATATGGAGTGACATTATGATCCCTCGTATGCTACAAATAGCTCCCCACTAACAGATTGAGTTGGCTCGGATACCTGACATCGTAAATTTGAAACTCGTGTTACGAAATTGGTGTTTTGCAACCAACGTTTACGAAACCTTACCGTAGTCCACCGTTTAGCCGGACCGAAAAAATATCAGGTATCGGATCACAAACGTAGAAAAATAGGCGATTGTAATGATATACGAAACGAGTGAATCGCGATTAAACCACAATTTTAGTACAATATATCATACCACTAACTTTTTCGTTGTAACCTCGAATACAATTTCTTGCAACTCGCATTGCGACTGCAAGTCATAACGAGTCGCTCATATCATTAGTTGAAGTCATGTAGGAATTAGGGATCGCTCCACTCTGTCGTCAGGTATTTCTGTGGGCTTAGTTTCTTAAGCTTAATTGTAAAAGCCCATCGAACGTCACGAAAACTATGGTCTAATATTTACCAACAAACAAGGCAACAAAAGGCCGAACCAACCCATGTGAGCTGCGAAATCGAGCTGCTACGCCCACTGGTTTCCCACTAATTTGGCTTTTTTTTTTTTTTTTTTTTTTTTGTCATTTCCAACTATGTGGCCCCGGCGGGTATCCAACTTCAACTTCAACTTCCAGCCAACGGTTAGTTTTTTACTAATTTCAGGGTCACCGCCCCTTGTTCTCTTCTCCCCCATTGATTGAGGTTGACAGCTAATTGATTATTCACTAATCCTTTTGTTACGTTCTTTAATGACAGAGACGGAATCATTAACTACTTAAAAAAAAACACCATTATTAAAGTGATGCATTATTTAGTCTCCCTTCCCGAGTCCCCATCAAGAGAGACACCATTGGATGGACATAAACTACAAACAAAACTAACCATCAATGTAATTAACATCGGTTGCCCTCCACACCTTAGATCCCCCCTTATCTGAAAAGTCTCATTCCGGTTGATTGCCATCTTATTTTTGCCTTTCCTTTTGAATTTTTTTTGGCTAGGTGTCCGAACGAGCAAACATAACATGACTTGATATTTCGCCCTTCTCTATCTCAATTATTAACTTTACTCGCATGTTAATTACATAAATCATCACCAATCTGGACCGCTAAATTTTACTCTGATCATTAAAATATATGAGATTCAGACTTGTACGATTTGATACTATCAACCATGAACTTCTAGAATTACGATATGTTCGAGATCCCAACCGATGATGATACGTAGTACCAAATTGCCCTTCTGGGGTCCCATGCTTATTTTGTGTCCTACCTAAATCAAAAGGGGGGGAAGTGAAGAAACAAGAGAATTTCGTTTTAGATACCGAATGCCAATTGGCTACTCTCTTTCCATACTTGAGATTTGCTTCTAGAAGCACATGATGAGAGAAATCTTTCTTGGTGTGTTGTGTACTTGTGTAGATCAAAACTGCCAATACTTTTCCAACTACCAAAATTCCATTTTGGTCCTCAAATTTTTTGCAACAAACATCCATTCAAATCCAAGGAGATTTCCATTGAAACTCGGGCTGGAAAAAAAATGCCGCCCGTTAACTGATACATCATCAGAAGATCCGAACTCAGGAAAGGCGTTGGTTTGCTACGTACATGGCGAATTTCAGAATCGAGCTCTAATTTTCTGAATCGATCTAAACTAGTCTAATACTACTTCCTATACATAGATCTAAGAGGCTCCAAAACAGTCCAGCTTCTTTTCCCCCTTTGCAAATCAGTCCGGCCCTACTGATTTTCACCAGCACTGATCAGTCTCCCACCTCCGGCTGGTGTACCCGGACCGGGAACCCGATCCCGAACCGGAAGCGGCCGACATCACGAACGCGTAGCTCATCGACCGCCCCAGCCGGAATAGGGACCGGTCGTAATCGGCCCGCTTGGCCGGATCGGAGAGCGTCTCGTACGCCTTGTGCAATTCGATGAACTCGCTCGCCGCGCTCTCCTCGCCGGCGACGTCCGGGTGGAGGACTCTGGCCAGCTTCCGGTACGCCGACTTGATCTCCTGGCACGACGCGCCCATCGGGATCCCCAGCACCTCGTAGAACGACGAGGCGGCAGCGGGATTAGCGCCTCGCCGGCGACTGCCCGCTGTGGACGTGCTGGTACCCCTCTCGGCGGTGGAAGCGCAGGAGGCGGAGACTCGGAGCGGCTGGAATCCGATTCGAGACGGCTGCGAAGAGTGAAATCTCCCGGATTCGAGATTGGGGGCGATTAGAGAAGATGAAGAAGGCAGGCTGAGAAAAGATGAGGCGGATGCCATTTTTTCTGCTCCGATTGATTGATCGGTGTTGGAGGGTTTTTTCCGATTGCTTGGATTGATGGTTCAGAGGATTCCGTTGGGAATTTTAGGTCATGGAGGGGAAGACCTTTGAGGCGTTTATATAGGAAGGGGTCGATGCCGGTGCGGTAAGGGGAGAGAGGGATTTGTGGCTTATATTTAACCATGGTTGAGTTTTTATTTGCTTGTTTGGGGGAGAACCATGGTTAAGTTTTTGGGTTGGGGTTTCTATTTTCCAGTGAGGACTTATCCGTAGGGATTAATTGCTTAATAGTCATTCAAGTTTTTTTTTTTTTGCATTGATATAGAAGGAAGCCAAGAAAACAGAAAAAGTTACAGGAGGGGATTAGAGAGATGAAGAGGGACGAGCAGCAATACGACGCTCCAACGCGATGCCTAAAACATCATAACGGAGGATCGAAACTAGTTTGGGTGGTGGGTCGGCTAGCTCATACATACCATAGGGATAGCGAGACTGTGTTTCGAGAGATTGTTCGATACTCTATTCCCTTTCTGGTATGTATGAGTAACACAAACCAACCAATCTCGACTAAGTTTCCTTTGAATCACAAATAACTGAGTAGCATATGGATGAATTTGATCGAGTTTGCTCTGAATAAACTGAATGGCAAGCTGCGAGTTGGTCTCAATCTCGATTGCTCTGTAACCACACTTCCACACCAACTTTAGTCCCCTGGATGAAAGCAGAGACCTCCGCAAGAACAATTGTGGTGGTCCGTCCCAATTTTGACCGAAAATCCTCTAATCCAGCGTCCTACAAACAGAGTCTCGAAATCATTCAAGTTTCGTTACAAGTTACAACTCGCTGATTGTGGATGCAAAATCACATGGTGATTGATAGAAGTCATTATTCACCACTACCTTTCTGTTAATTAGTTCAAACTCCAGTGATTGTTTGTCGAAATTTATTAAGTTCAGAGACCCGTTTTTAGTTACTCCAAAATTTAGCTGGCCGTTATGTAATTAACCCTCCTATGCCCCCCAGATCTTTTGATTGGGCTGGGCGAGTGTGGCAGGCCGTATCCACGAAACACGGAGCGGCTCGGCTGTCACTCGTTCTGGACTCGGCTGAGTTGCGGTGCCTCTGGATGCTGAGTCAGCTGGCGGAGCCTGTACTGAAATCGGCTGGGGATGATGAGTCAGTGACCGGTCGGTATCTAACTGGAGAGAGAAGAACTGAAGAAGAGTTAAAGGGTTTCTAGAAGCTTTTCCTCTCACCACATAAATTAATATTATTTGGGTCCATCGGTTACAAAGTGCATTATACGGGTCGTTTGCTTCATGGATTTGAAAAATGAGGGTTTTGGTAAAACCTGGGTTTTGGAAAACCATGGATATATGATGGATTTGGTGGCATTATGGATTTGAACAAGTCTATTGTTTGCTTGATGGATTTGATTATGGACTTTGTTTGATTAGATTTGTGGATATTAAATACAAATTACCTAGTTACCCTTATTTAATTATATTTCTATATTATAATCCAAATCCTTCATTTAAAACTAATCCAAAACAAAGAAAGAAATTTTAAACTCTTTACCACTATGTGGATTAATAATTCAACTACAAATATAGAAATGTATTACAATTTGGCACTAATTAACAATTCATCTAATAATCCTTCATAAAAAAAACAATTCATCTAATAATGTACGCAATAATATGTATCAATTGCAGCCAATTGCTCGCTTTATTGCTACAACTCATCATCTTCTTGCTAACTCACCGATACGGAATCCGACAATCAATCAAGTAATAATGTACAAGATGAGCATAAAGTATTTCTAGGTGAATCTAACAAATCACATATACATTCATATTTAAATAAAATACGATATTACAAAATGAAATGATAAATTCTCATATTTATAAAATACGAAATTATAAAAGTTTACCGTTGCATGACCATTGAATTAAAGTAGGACAAATTTGTAATTAAAGAAATAAGTATGGGTAGAAAGGTAATTTACCATCATGGATTTTAATCCATCACCCAAATCCCACCTCAAGAGGTGGAACTTCCAAGTCCGTGGGGTCCACGGATTTGGAACCCCAAAAGTGGTGGGCCCCACAAATTCCATCTCCCTAATTCCCTAAGGCAAACGATGGATTTCGGTTCAAGTCCATGATGGATATATTTCCATCACCAAATCCATCACCAAAACCCTCAAGCAAACGACCCCTATAAGTTATAACATATCTTTACGGTACAGTGAAAAATGGAAAGGTACGTTTTAGGGAGAGTACAATCATGACTTCCTGTCTAGCTGTTAAAATGTTCTAGATGATCGGTACTCAATAGTTAATAACTAAATACAATGAGTTGGAATTTGAAATTCAATCCTATTTTGAACTAGTGGGACTAAATATAAAAAAGTTTTAACGGTAAATTTCATGGTTTGTCGTATCGAGTTTTATCCATAGTCGTATTATGAAAACGCTTTGTTGTCAATCAAATCAAAATGATGCACAAATGTATAGAAGAATCTTATTGGTTGGTATGACGTAGGCAAAGAATCCATCTGATGTATATTGATCAACATGTTGATCGGTTTATATCAATATATTACCGGTTGAATGTGTTATCTCATTTCAATATTATCATGTATTTAATGTTGACGGCTTTATTGTCCATTAGATTAGTGCATAAGAGGCACCTTAAAAAGAACATACACAATACTAGTTTAAGCTATGTTATCTTGGGTAGGGGTGTGCAAATGGTTACCATGGTAATTATCAAATCAAATAAGACTAAATTCTATTAGCTATGTGATTTTATATCATAACGAAACTGTCCAAACTAGTACAACAACCAAATTAACCAAACTAAAGTTTAATCGGTTTGGTCAATTGATTAACCAATATAACATCACATTATAATTAAGTGAGAAAAGATTTCGGTTAGTGCATCAATTCGCAATTTATATAATGAATAACACATAACAATCCACATAATTATAGGTAACCCTTAACGTAAATACATGTAACAAATACAATTATCTTACATTTGACTCTTGAGTGGTTATGCAAAGTATTAAGTATGTGTATATAATATAGAATTAGATATATGACTAATTACTTAACTGGTTAATTTGGTTTGATTGGTTAGGAGTGTCTGAAACCAAACCATCTAAACCAAACAAGCTAAACCAATGATTCAAATTAGCCAAATATTACTGGTTCAAACAGTTACCACGGTAACCACACAATTTGAACAGCCCTAATCTTGGGATGAAAACATTTCATAGTAGCACTACCACTTGTTTTCAACCTAAACTTTGCATTTTGAGATTTCGTCAAAAATCTATATCACATTTATAAAAGAAATTTCGTTACCTTATTTTGAAACAATTTGCTAATTAATATATTATCTTTCCTTGGTTAACAAGAACCCTATCACTTAAGCGTGATTAGGAAATTCTACCTTCTGGAGCCGGGTCAAAATTTCCAGACAAGGAACTAAATGGATTAAAATGCTTATTTAGGAAAATTGACAGATTTTGAATGTGTCGGTAGACTATTCTTGTCGTCGAATAATTTTCCAGCCACACTGCAAATATTTGACAAGGGAAAAAGGAGTGATATCATTGAAAACTTGATCTTTTTGGTAAAGAAATACTTCGATGATATTCTGTGGTGTCGTTAGCTTGCTTTTGGAAATATCTTTCGACACCGAACTTTCCATTTCTCTGTGTAATCTTCTTCCCCGATTTTATTTCTTTTTAGGCCGAACTTTAAACAAAAAATGCGGTAAACTGCTTGAGCACTAATTGATCCTTAAATTTATGTTACTCTTAAATCATTTTAGGGCCATCAAACTTAGCAATGTATTGGATTATATCATTATATATCTACTTTCATAAACTAGTTTGGTACCTAAGAGACTGGTATCGTTTTAGTTCCAGACTTCCAGAGGAATAATTATCGCGATTCCTCAATTAACGTTTGTAAAATTTATTACTTTAAACTTTATAACGTGAGTTCAAATTCGTCAAATCTAATTGATCACTGTTAGAGGCTTCTTCAGAGATTAGAGCAAGACACATATCATAGCATTCCCTCGTTTCGTTTCTATAAATTGAACTGTTTCATGTAGTAATAGCAAATTGAATTTGATTGAATTAATTTGTTTCACTGGTTGTCATTGTACATGTCGGAGGAGTACTATTTGAACCAATAAGCTACATGAAAACACAATTAGTAATGAACAACATGAATATACTACTTAAACGTAATACATTAACAATGACATTATTGATAATTTAGATGATAAATTTATTTTAGTAAAAATCCAACCTGTGAAAACACATCAAGGTACCATTGTAAATTATAAAAATATTTATCTCACCGTTTTTTTTTTAATTAGACTTGCCTTGAATAAAATCCTCATCTCATCCAAACCCCACGTCACTATGTCGATCAGTTTAGCTCTCTAAAACTTTATTTATCTCTTCATTTCTCTCTACTTCCATACCTTCACTTCAATGCTAACTTAAGCTAGAAACTCTTACAAAAAAAAAAAACTTAATTACGCACGAAATTAAAGCGTGGATCATCCGGACGGCCTTTGGGTCACCTCTCAGATCACATTGATAATATCATATTTGATGTTAATTATAGGGCGTAATTAATGATCATAAAAACATTTTATGCCGTGAACGTTTAAAACATGCAGAATTTTGCAGCGATATATGCGATGGTTTGCCTGTCCACGTAAGCTGTATGTAATGGTCATTTGTGGATGCGTTAGACACTAATCAATAATCATATCGTTTTGATTTAATTCCCCACTAAGCTCATTAGTACGAGGCCTTTTGGGGAGGACACCCAAGAGTAAAACCGTGCGGGCTTGGCCCAAAGCGGACAATATCGTACTAATGAGCAACCCGGTTATGACAAGTGGTATCAGAGCCTGGTTCGGTGCGGGGCGGTGGACGTCAGTTTGGTGGACCCTCATTCGGTGGCCTCGGGATTTGCGATCTGCGTCTGGTTTGGTGGATCCACGAGAGATCCACGTTTGGGCTCATCTGGCGGATCAAGGGAGGTCCGCATTTGTCTGGTGGAGAGATCCACGTCTGTTTGGCGGATCAAAGAGAGTTCCGCGTCTGGGAAAATCCTTGTATCGAGAAGCCCATCGATACAAGGTGTCTGGCGGATCAAGATAATCGCTGAGGTGAGGACACGAAGTTCGTGGTCCTTGGCTTGAGGGGAGGATTGTTATGGGACAATCCAAGTACCATATCGGTAATACAAGGAAAGGAATCCTTGTATATAAGTGTCCACCAAGCTCATTAGTACGAGGCCTTTTGGGGAGGACACCCAAGAGTAAAACCGTGCGGGCTTGGCCCAAAGCGGACAATATCGTACTAATGAGCAACCCGATTATGACATTAAACAAACATGTGGAAAACACATTTAATCAAAAAGTTCATGTTTACCCAGTGATCCTACTAATTAAAACCGTTGTTTTCTAGTTTTGACCATAATGCTTTCTGTTATTAATTAATTATATAAATTACTTCCATAGACTCAATAGGCAGACAAATAATATAAATTAATCAGATTCCTTAAAAACCGTCCACGATTGTACACATGAGTAAAAGAAAGGCCATAGTATACCAAGAAAGTTACACATATAATTATAACCTAAAATATATCAGTCTTCAAATACATTTTGGAGAAGTAAGTTTCACCATATTCATCTTATTTTCCCCCGAATGTTTCAAAATACACATACGATTAAGTAAAATAATAAAAAACAACGAAAAAAATCATAGAATAATACGATTTTTTTTATTGCAAATAATAAATTTTCCTTTTAATTATATTTCTGTTTTGGCCTTCTAGCTAGCTGTTTCTCAATCATAACTTAATTCGATCGAGTTGGGTATGATTCCTTGGATCCTATACTATCATTTTCATTTCGGGAATCTCACAACTCAACCAGAAGAAGGAATGGGACCGGACCTCATATTTGCTGGCCTTCTAGAAGAAAGGAACCGTCGACTGATTTGCTTGCTGGCCTTCTAGAAGAACGCGGCGGACATATATGTCAAGGGTTTTTGAAGTGGGAGCCAAGCTCTATCAATTGACAGATCGTGCATGGGCCATGCTTGATCGCCAACCGTTATATTATTCCAACTTCAACTGCGTGGCTGTCTGGCTGGCCAATTAATTTAACTTTTGGGCTGTCTCTTCATGGTTGTTAATCGTTATTTGTGGTTCGGCACCCCAAAGTCTCGCCACTAGAAACTTTTTGTCACCAGCGGACAAAGCTTCTTGTTCCACGGTGCAACTAGCAATGGCGATGGACAGATTCGGAATGGGGGAAGGGGAAAAAACAAACTCTGCCCTACGTAAGTAAAGTTGTCAGAGTATTAACCTTTATATTTGAAATTATTTAACATTTTTATTTTCTTGATTTGAGTCAATTATTTCATAGGAAGAAAATCCGTGATTCGAAAGAGTGCTTTACTCTCTAGATGTCCAGTTAATTGTTGTGCCTCAACGCATTTCGATTGAGGAGAACCAGCCAGCTTTGGGTTCGAAAGCAAATGCTTCCTTAGTGACAATGATAGATATCTCGTATCCGAAAACTGGCAGTTCGCCTCGTCGATTCCTCTAAAACACATCAGAGCCATCGTTAACCATTGGTTGCTAACTCGTGCAAATTTCAACAACCACTTGCTCGAATTCTACATATTTTATCATTTTGAATTAAAAGATTTTTTTTTGGTGGAATAGTCATTTTCGTGAGAAGATTACAAACTAAATGGTTAATTTGAGGTTAGTGTGAAGGCATATGTTCGTCATAAAGCGTCTATACTGTAAAATCTATTTTTGATTGAATGAGTCCTATTTCTGAATATTCAAATCTATACTCGTTTGATACTGATATGTGAAGGCTTTGCATCCCTATTTTCATATCGTGGTTTTCGGATATCCATGATAAAATACTTGCCTCTTATATTCAACATACTATATCCAAAATTCAACATGTAGATATTTAATTGTAACATTAAACGGACCAAATAAATCATGAAATCAACAAAAATACAATCATTTTAATACGAATTTAACACATGCAATCCTAAAATAATTCATTAATCCATAAGAAAAAGTACAATATTATTGGATTCTAACACTATTTCTAAATACTATTGTTAATGGATAGAAAGAAGTGAAGGAGTTAAGGGGAATTGGAGGGAAAGAAGATAAGATTTTGGTTTGGGTTGCCACTCAATTACACTTTAATTATTTTATTTTAATTTTTTGAATTACCAACTTTAATTGACATTTTGCTATTTGATCTCTATATTTTTTTTATATAAAGAAACTCTTGGTGGAGGTTGGGGTATGAGTATGGGTTAGAAAGGCTAAAATTTTACTCGCTCCATCTCGATCAAAATTTTTGCGGGTATTTCAGATACCTACTCCATACCAAGTCAACGCTGGATTCTCCGTGTTGTCTAGGTCATAAGGGTCTTGTACCTGATTGCGGCCTTACGGGTTTTATTTTCACTCCTAACATTTAGTATTTGCAAAAAATATATTTTCATGGAGAAATTTTACAATACTATATAGTATTGGTACTATAGGGTTTTGCCTTTATGGTACAACTTAAAATTGTACATTTACATTATGGTACAACTTCAGATTGTACCTATACTTTTTGTACAAATTCTTTTATGGTACAACTTGAACTTGTACCTTTATGTGATGGTACAACTTCAAGTTGTAAAGTTGTACCATAACATAATGGTACAAATTGCTTTATGGTACAACCTAAACTTATACATTTAATGTTATGGTACAACTTTAAGTTGTACATTAAAGCATCAATACTATATAGCATAGTAGAAGTGCTCTATTTTCATGTAGATTCACTTGTATTCTGACCTATTTTTTCAAAGACTTTCCATTTATACAGTATCTTAAACAAACGGAGATGAATACAAATTCATGAAAAGGTAAATAATTACAATAACATGCATGAATATAAGTAAATTTGCATTAAAAATTGAAATTTTTTGCATAGTATTTTAGTTTTTTTTATACATAAATAGTGGGATATCTCACTAGTCACAATAACATGCATGAATATAAGTAAATTTGCATTAAAAATTTAAATTTTTTTGCATAGTATTTTAGTTTTTTTTATACATAAATAGTGGGATATCTCACTAGTCACTAGTCACTAGGAGACATCTACTTTTATCTTCATCAGCACTATATCACTACAAAATTTATAAGCATAGGGTACAAACATAGGGGACAATCATTTTATTCCATCTCCGATAATACCATTTTAATTGATTTTAGCGACAAACTGATAAAATTGTCTCCAATAATTGAGAATTAAATATTTAATTGATTTGGGATTTATCAAGTTGTCCCCAATGGGCTCTAACGCTAAATTAAATGAAGAAAGGTTTGGCACTGTTGAGAATCCGCGTCATCTATGCAGATTTTCTTGTTATTGTTTTTTGGGATAAAATTATCCCAAAATTAAGTAAATAAATATAGATCCTTTAAAAATGAAATCCATTATTTTATAGTATTTTTTAGCGAGAAAGTGAAACGAATCAATTAAGAGAGGTAGAGATAGATTAATTTGTTACAAAAAAAAGGTAGTTTCACTTTTTTGTTTATCTAACAATCAGCAAGTCATTTACTATGGCCTCATCTTCACTGTGTAATCTTCTATAAGATATCAATCATTTATTCCCTTGATATAACTTGCAAAACCCTACTCCTATTCCATCATTCCATTTCAGTCGGCCAAATGCCCTCCTCTTTCTAACTTCTTTTTCTTCTCAATATTGTTGGCCTCACCCTTCTTTACATATTGCAGACGTCGTCCGTTCCTTTTCCTTCTCTCCTTCATGCTCCAAGTTAGCTTCTCTTTCTCATATCGAGTAGTCATTTCCCTTCCTTTGAGCTGACCAAGGTACGAATTCAAATATATTTCGTTAAGTTTTATTTGAATTATAATTTAGTATATTGTAAGTTTCTATTGTATAAGCTGGTGACACGCTAAAACACAACACCTAACAATGGCCAAGTGTAACCAATGAAAGGGACTGCAGTATAGTGGCACAAGTAATAAATATCGAATCCACGGGTCTCTAGAGTTACTATTACTCAGCTTCAGTTCATTATCTAGCAAACTAGATTAAGGATTGATTAACTAAATTACTCTACTAACTAAACTAAGTAAAACTACTAATTACAGTTTGGGAACTCACTTAGGTATGATTCCCCCTAGCTCCTCAATTAGGTCCAAGTTGCAATTACCTTTGGTTGATCTACTGATGATTAAACTGCGGAAGATCCTAAATTAGCTTGGAATCTCTTAAGCTGACCAAGCCCTCTCAGTCAAACTACCCGGCAGACGACTAGTCTTCACCAGGATAGAAAGCTGAGGCTATGAACACAGAACTCTACTACTGGAATGAATTCCAGTACAAAGCAGTGAATTGATTGACTCTCGCACAACCAATTCACCACTATCAATCAAGGAAGCTCTCTTAACCTAATCAGATTCTATCTATCATAGGTTAAAGCAGAAATCAAGAGAATTTGATCAAGATTCAATTGACTCAATAAATCATGCCTCAATCGATTATAATCAAACAATATAGCATCCAAAACTTCATACAAGAAAGATCCTAACACATGGAACTAGGGTTCCTCAAAACCTAAGTGAAGGGAAGTTACTCCATAGAGAAGAGAGAGACTGCAAAAATATGATCTAGATCTTCAATCTCCATCTCCAAGCTTGATTCCCGAGCTCCAATGGCGAAGAAATCCTCCAAAATAGCTCCAAGAATGTTCCCAAGTCGCTCTCTCTCTCTAGGGTTCGTCCCTTGGGTGTTTGGGAACCAAAACCCAGCTCTCTCTTTCCTTTGGCTCGAATCTGCCTCAAAAACCCGATTCTGGGCGAATTACGGGCTGAATTACGGTCGTAATTCTTCCATGCCCGTATTTTGCCCAAAACACGCGTTTTGGTTATGTTTCAGCGCACCCAAAGCTCCTCTCGGCAGTGAAATTACGGGCATGGGAGGCCAAATTACGGTCGTAATTCTCCTACCCGTAATTCTTCCTCCTCTCCTGTTCAAAGCTTCGTTTCTCCCTCGTTCGGACTCCAAATCAGTCGCCGTTTGAACCCAGACGCTCGTAGTCTCATCCTCTTTCTTTTCATAACAAGCTTGCCTAATTATTTTTCCATAAAGTGAGGTATAAATCCATTCTTCTTCCGGTCATGACCGAGTTTCTTCTCCCTAATCGCCAATTGATCTCTGATTGACTTGAAACTTGCGTCTATGCTTCACTTTATGTGCTAGGGCCTGAAATGTGACAAAGGAACACAACCTAGCGTAAAATAGGCCAAAGAAGCGATAATTCAAGCTTAAACGATCAAGAAACAAAGGGGAAAACATGTGCAAATATCGAGTCATCAGCTGGTGAATTTGTTGTTTGGTATATGTTAAATATATCTTTTTCAAGCTTCTGACTCTTTTTTTTTATCTCTCGAACTATCAATTGGTGATGGCGGTGATGTAGGCACGACATAAGGAAAAGAGAGAGCAAGTGAAGCGATGGTGATTAGCCACCGGAGGTCTAGCACTCTTGTTAGCTAGTTTTTTTTTTTATGGAAATCTGTAGGAATATATTAATCAGGTGTAGCGGTTACATTGTCCGACTCTATCTGATCAACTAGAAACATCGGTGGTCTATCAAACCAAATCATACTCTCGTTCCATCTCGTCTCCGAATGGCACATAATGTGCGCAGCCTTGTTACCTTCTCTTGGTGAGAATTGCCAGCTCCCCTGTCCCATTTCGCCTAGGAGCTTCCGAATGTTCCTGCATATAATCCCAACTTCAGTATGGATACTTCCCGCTGCCACGAGCTTGGATGTCAGCGTTTGGCAGTCTGTTTCCAAGATCACATTCGTCAACTGAGCTTGGGCAGCGACCTGTAATCCGAATTCCGCGGCCAGGGCTTCAGCCATCTCCGTCTCCCACATTCCATGAAGCTTTTTTGCAGCGGCTAGGATGAACTTCCCCTCCGCATCCCGAATAACAGCACCAAGACCAATACCCCCTGTTGGAAAGATCCCCGCATCTGTGTTTAACTTCACAAAACCATACCTTGGTTTCTTCCAGCACTTCACCCCAGCGGGTTCGATTAGCCTTTCTTCTTCCCCCTGCTACGTTCGGTACTCCTCAATGAAGGCCTTTGCACGGGGCACAATCGCACTCTCCTCCATTTTTTGGCCATTGAACAGTTGGGCGTTCCTTTCCCGCCATATAAACCAGAGAAGGACACACCAATCTTCCACCTCAGCAGTCGGTTTCGTCTCCAACACCTTCTTAAACCAGGAATAGCTACACTCGGACTGACGGGATTCAAAGCAGCTTGCCAGAGCCGACCCTCTCCACAGTCTAGAGGACCACGCGGAGTCCCCGAAAATGTGGGCTTGAGTCTCACGATCATCACAAAAAGGGCACCTGTCTCCCCATCTTGTACTTTTTCCACTTATATGATCTCCTGTAGACAAAATGTCTCTCAAGAAACGCCAAAGGAAGTGCTTAATTTTTGGTGGAATTTTTAGCCCCCACAGCCCCTTCCACACTTCCGCCCCTCCGAACTGCACGATCGACTCCCTTGCTTTGAATTGCTCTAACCAGTAACGATACCCGTCACGGACAGTGTATTCGCATGAGTTGCTTCCCCTCCAGATCAGCCTATCCTTTTCCTCAATATCTCGGAGAGGAATTTGCCGGATTACTTCAGCTATCTCTGTCGGAAAGCAGCCCTCCAGAACTGCCTCATCCCACCTGTCCGATTCCGTCGAAATTAGCTCGCGGACGCTGGCGTCAACCGGGAGCCCCATAGGAGCAGACTCCACAAAAGATACAGGCTCGGTGGGTAACCATCTATCCCCCCAAATGCGGATTGAAGCTCCATTGCCTACTCTCCACCGAAGACCATCGTTTAAGAAAGCTTGAGCGCCCATTAAGCTCCGCCAGATGAAGCTGGGACGGTAGCCCTCTGAAGCGTCCAGGATAGAGGTGTTTTTATGATACTTAGCACACAATATCCGCCCAATCAGCGAGTCGGGCCTTTCATACAACCGCCATAGCTGCTTTGCGAGCATTGCCGTGTTGAAACCCTGCATATCCCGGAAACCAAGGCCTCCTTCCTCCTTTGCACATATCATCTCCTCTCTTCTTAGCCAATGCACTCGCCTTTCCACTCCTCGCTGACCCCAATAAAAATTACCAATGAGTTTGTGAATTTCCTCCACCACAAGAGTAGGAATCCGAAATACCGACATAGCATAGGTGAACTGTGCTTGTGCCACCGATTTTATCAGTACTTCTCGACCCGCCACTGATAGCGATCTTTCCTTCCAGCTCTTAAGTTTCTTTCGAAGTCTCTCCAGGATACCCTGGAAAATATCTTTCTTCGAACGTCCCACTACAGTCGGTAGCCCCAAGTATTTGTCATGCTTTTCCACCAGCTTCATTCCCAGTTCGCCACTGATCATCAAACGCAGGTGCATCTTCACATTTCCACTGAAAGAGACTTCAGATTTTTGGAAACTAACCTGCTGACCAGACTCTCTCTCATAAGCTCCCAAAATTTCCTTCAAGGTGCTCGCCTCCTTGACAGTCGCTTTTCCAAAGAAAACGCTATCATCGGCAAAGAAGAGATGAGTAATTAATGGTGCCCCTCTTGCCGGGGAGAAGCCGTGAAACTTTCCTTCAGCAACAGCCTTTTTTGTAAACGCGGAAAGGCCCTCTGCGCACAGAAGAAAAAGGTACGGGGATAAAGGATCCCCCTGCCTCAATCCTCTTTCTGGGGTAAAACTCTGTGACTGATGCCCATTAACCAAGACTGAGTAGGACACCGTCCGAACACACATCATAATCCATAGTATCCACTGTTCCGCAAAACCCATTTTCCGCATAATTCCTTCAAGGAACCACCACTCCACTCGATCGTATGCTTTTGCCATGTCGATTTTAGCTGCAAAATAACCTCCCTTGCTAGTCTTCCCAATTTTCTTCATCGAGTGGAAGCATTCGAAGGCAGCCATGACGTTATCCGTTATGAATCGTCCCGGCACAAAAGCACTTTGTTCCTCTGTAACCACCGAATCCAACACCTCTTTCAGGCGGTTCGCAAGCACCTTTGCCACTAATTTATATAGCACATTGCACAGGCTGATAGGTCGGAATTCTTTAGGGGAGTCCGGATTCTTCACTTTGGGGATCAGAGCAATAAGAGTATGATTGAGCTGCTCGGGCATAATCCCTCGGTCCAAGATATTCAGAACTGTCCCCACTACATCATCGCCAATAATGTTCCAGTATCGCTGATAAAAGAGCACGGACATACCATCCGCTCCCGGAGCTTTTATCTTTCCCATCTGCTTAAGAGCTACAACCACCTCATCTCGGCAGAACGGACGGGTGAGGGCAGCATTTTGCTCCACAGAAATGGATGATCCAATCGCGTCCAACACCGGGGTTGAGTCTGCCCTGCATGAAAAAGGGACAAGAAATAATTAACCATGCAGACCTGGATCTGCTCAGTTCCCACGTGCAGGAGCCCTCCCTCGTCCTTCAGTTTTCGTATAGTATTTCTCCTCCTGCGAGCTGAAGCTTTTTTTATGGAAGAAATTAGTATTATTATCTCCCTTCCTCAGCCAATCAATTCGTGACCGCTGTTGCCAATAGATTTCTTCATTGTCTTCTACCTCCAACAGTTCCGACTCAAGTTGCTTCAGTTGAAAGACAACCTGTTCCATTTTTTTACCCCGTTCCAGCGAGCGGATCGCCCTCCTAATGCGCTCTTTCTGTTTCCGGAAGTTTGGGGAAGCCGAGAGGCTCCAAGCATTTAGCTCATCCCTGCAGGCGTTAATCTTTGCAATAGTATCACCCGGAGGCCCTCGGTTCCACGCTGCAGCTATCACATCAGGGCATTGCTCATGCTTTGCCCATTGGGATTCAAACCTGAACATCCAACCCCATTTCGGGTCTTCATCATCCTCGCCATTCGTATCACAGACAATCGGGCGGTGATCCGACTTTATCTTGTCTAAATGCTTCACTCTCGCCTTTGGAAAAGACTCACACCATTCTTTGGAGGCAAGGAATCTATCCAGTCGTTCTTCGATGAAACCTCCTGCAGAGCGGTTGTTCACCCAGGTAAACTTGTACCCTTGAAATCCCAAATCATTGAGGCCCGTGTCAAAAAGACACTCTCTGAAAGCTGCCATATCAGCTGTACGAGCTTCACGGCCACCCTCCTTTTCTTCGTTAGTTAAGATTTGGTTGAAATCCCCCCCCCCCCCGCACAGCCAAGGTCCATCCCATTGCTGAGAGAGGGTTCTCAGAAGCTCCCAAGTTCTATGCTTTTCGCTATCTTCTGGCCACCCATATAGACCAGTAAAGCGCCAGTCCACTGAACCCTTCTCTGAGATTTTTGCATCAATGTAATGAAGGTCCTTTGACATTATTTTTACCTCCAAATCTTCTCGCCACCATAAACTAACTCCCCCCGCTCTACCACCACCCGATCTATCAGTCGGCCAACACTCTCCTCGCTCGAAACCCAGCTCAAGCTGCGTGGTTTCATTTTCATCTTCCATCTGCTTGGTTTCCATCAGGAAAACCATATCTGGGGTTGTGTGTCGCAAGAGCGACTTCAGCGATTTAACTGCTCGCTTGCTCCCCATCCCGCGGCAGTTAAAACTCAAAATTCTCATTTATGACCCGAAGGGGATAGGCTCCCCGCGCCCTTTAGTTTGCTTATTGCCTTCCCCGTCACGCCACTTACGACGTTGATCAACACGTTTTCCTTGTCCAACTTTCCTTTCCCGCTTTCTTTTTGTTTGGGGTTCTGATTCATTGACTTCCCCGACTTTGAACCAGCCTGGGAGGAGACTACTATCTTTTTCCTGAGATTCTGCATGCCCGGATTACTTGTCACACCCTTGGTAGTGCTTTGTTTTCCGCTGTCCTCCACACGACCAAAAACAAATTGCTGTATGGGGACCTCGATCAATTCCGTTGCATCTTTGCTCAATTTGCCACTAGAGGGTGCCTCCTTTTCTAACTGTGCCCCATTATCACCCATCTCCTGAACTTCTAGGACTTTTCCCGGGTCCACTGGTTCTGTCAGCTGGGGGGAGCCTCCTTTGTTGTCGGGGGTACACTGGTCAGGAGTTGCCTCCTCTTCCATTTCCTCCACCAGGGCACTATATCGAGATCCCCCCTGCCCTCCAAATTGCTGTTGCAGGATCTTTTTCCCAGAGGAGATTTGTTTTTGCCCTCCATTCTCCCCAGGTGAGTTCTGTGTTTGTTTCTTTGTCTTTCCTTTCGGTTTCACCATCATCCACTCGCCATATAAAGGTTCGGGGGCCTTGGGGGCCACGTCCTTTCCTCCCTCATTAACAGTTGGCGACTCGCTCACCACCTCCTTATTAAGGGAAGGGCAAGCTTGCTTTGAGTGACCGTACTTTCCACATTCCGAGCATATCTGATGCAGGCCTTCATACTCAATATAGTAGGTGGACCCTTCGATTTTTTACTTTGAGAGGAGAGGCTTCGACAGGTCAACCTCGACACATACTCGGGCATACCGGCCTCTCTCCCCCGTTTGAGTAGCACGGTCAACCCGAATAGGTCTGCCTATTCTCTCCGCTATTCGTTCAGCAGCCTCCTTGTTGATAAACTCCGACGGCAAGCCCGGGAGTCTAGCCCACACCATGGTGGTGGCCACCTCCGCACAGCTGGGATTGAAGTTTTTCCTCCAAGGTCGGACAGTCAGGTAATATTTACCAATCCGCCATGGGCCCCCCGCAGCTGCTTGCTCGTAATCAAACTGACTCAAAAATCGAACTGCATAGTATCCATACGTGAGGCTCGAGATTTGGATCACCCCACATTTTGCCCATAGGGACTCGAGCCGCCGGGAAACCACTGGGAAAGGAAACGAGCGTCCAAGCACCTTAACAATAAGAGCTGATCGCCACTGACGCCTCCACTGATTCTTTTCCGATGCTTTGAACGGGATCGTAGGGCATCGAGGGTCATCATCCTCCGGGACCTCATCATCCTTGTCATCCTCGCGCATAGCCTCTGCCACATCCTCAGAATCGGAATCAGCCACATACCATTCCTCCTGCACCATATTCTTCCCGAAAAGCTTTTTTGATGCCCCCGCCCATGGTGATGTCGTGGGTGGGACTTCTTTGGTCTGCTTGCTTCCACTACTCCCATCATCTTTGAGCATCTCGTCTGAATCAAACAAAGGTTATCACTCATCGGTTTTGCACGCTTCTTTGTAGGTTGCGTATCACGGTCACGCCTGTTGTTTGGGACAGGGAACACATTCGGCGGGCAACAGGATTGAGTGCTTCCGTCGGGAGGCTTCGCCCCAGGGGGGATATCCCCCGGCCCCGCGTACGTCATGGAGAGCCGCAGCTGCGGCGAGGGCAGAGTGTAACCGGTAGCGCTAGGAGTTGGGTCGCCGCTCCGAAGAAGTCGCAGCTAGTTTTCATTGTCGTAGTTTTGTGTTTATGTTTGTCCAATTTGTTTTTCTTTTTCATTATGTGTATGGTTTATGCATTTTCCATATTGTACTTTATTTATGTAAGGGTACATTTTTTACTCCAGAAATGAATGATAATTGAATTGCTACCTCAGTCTTTCAATTAAAAATATTCCAAAGATTGGAATACTCATTGCCAACATTGAAGCCCACGAGCTACATCAACTTGTTGTCTACAAAATATTTCGTAGGAGATGACTTGTTGTCCAAAAAATAGTTGTTAAGAGACTACCGACTGTCTCGAAAAAATACCACCTAAGGAACAACTTGTTATTTCAAAAGATAGTTCTTTATGAACGACTTGTCGTCTCGAAAGCACTGCATTAGGGATGACCATGTGTCTTTAAATATAGCTTTTAGCAACGCGTAATGTCTCGAAAACCCATCATAAGGGAGGACTTATTGTCTCCAAAATACTTCATAGGGAACGACTTACTGTCCATAACACAATTCACAGGAGACGACTTATGGTCTCCAAAAACACTGCATAGGGGACTACATACTGTCCTAAAATTATAGAAAAAAGAAAATAAATTAATTAGAATTTTTGGAGTTTTGGAGACGACTATGTGACACTAATATTGGGGACGACTTTCATTTTTTGTTCCCAAAAGAATAGAGGACGGAACCTATAGGCACCACCCGTGGGGACGAAATTTGTCGTCTCCTAAAGATTTGGAGACGAAAAACCCATGTTTAGGAGACAACATTTTTCGTCTCCAAAACTCACCAATTTTGTAGTGTATATAAATAAAAACTATTTTATCAGGACCATGTCGTGTACGTGTGTCTATACTCTATGGTTGGGCACCGTCGGGAGTCGGAACCACTTCAATTATTATGCATGGGTTAATTCGCATTTCTAAATCGAAACTCTCCCAACCGTCGTCCCTTACTCGCCATTATACCTGTTTGGACTTTGGAGGCATTGAACAACCAGAAACCAACAAAGTCCACCCCTAGGGTAAAAAAAAAATAATAATAAAAAAATTAACGCATACAATGCCCAGCTTGTTAATAGAAACGGAATAAAGTAATAATCGAAACGGGAGACAAGATTTACGTGGTTTCCTTGTTCGTAGTGAACAAGACTAGTACACACGAAAGTGTTTTATCTACTTTTCTTATTCAACTGCACAACTCACTAATCATACATTTATACAAACTCGGTCATTCTCCCGCATTAACCCTGATATGCACCCCAAAGCAAAAACTGTGAGAGTTTAGGCCCAAAGCAGACAATATCTTAGTTGGAAAAAAGTTCGGAATGTTACAATGACAACTTAGCCCCTTAATCCACCGAGGCACCACATTTTATTTTGGATAGCGCTTCATGGTACCAATTTGTGATCTTAGTGCCAAACCTGTCTCTTCTGCTCGATACCTTACCGCTTGGCGGCAAGCCCGTCGCTAGTCAACTTGTTGCCACCTTACCTTAGTACCCACCTAGATAAGGGAGAGGGCGATTGGTCATATTGAGGCTAGGGAGAGGGCACTCGACCACTTAATTAGAACAATAAATCCAACCCGATAAGGCCAAACTAACTCGGCTAATCTTATAAACACATTAAATTTCTTGTAATGAATTCATATACGAGTACAAACTTTAATCTTTATGGTAAACAAATTGTCATAATTTAGAATCATATAGCTGAGCTATGATAAGGCCATTCACATATACTTGAATCGAGATTTGGAGTCTTGAAGCTAAATCGAAATAGTCAAGTTTGGGTAGTTATGAATCACAAGTTATGATTCGTTGATTACTTTCAAATCAAGACTTGCTACAAAGCAAAATTGGTAAATCAGAGGGAAAAAATCCCAAAGTACACTAGTTTTTAAAAAAAATTCCCAAAATACATAAGTTATAAAAAAATTTCCAAAAGTACACATGTTTGGGCATCACCGTGTTTGACAAAAGCGGTGAAGGTTATCACCGCGTTTGTCAAAGACGGTGAATACTTCACCGTTTTAAAAAACAACGGTGAAGTATTCACCGTTTTTGTATAAAACGGTGAAGGAATCACCGTTTTAAACAGAGAAGGTGAATACTTCACCGTTTTAGGCAAAAACGGTGAAGCCTTCACCGTTTAAGTGGTCCACGGTGAAGGCGCTGACGTGGACTAACGCGGGGTATTCACCGCGTTAGACAAACACGGTGAACACCCCGTGTTTGTTTGCGTCAGCGATCCGCGTCGCTGGCGCGTTCACCGTGGCCGTTGGATACGGTGAGGCGCGGATCGTGATTTTCTTTCCAGATCCGACGCCTCACGCTGAGCCACGTCGCTCGATCCGCGCCTTATCACCGTCCTCGAGAAACGCGGTGACTTCACCGTTTCTGTTAGACGCGGTGAAGACTGGGAGAATTTAATTCTCGGCAGATCCCTTCCCCCTTCCCCCAACTATAAATACCCCCTTCCCCTTTCACTTTCAACTCACCCCACAAACATTTCACTTCTTTCTCCCTCAATTTATCCGCTCTAGTCTCGTTCTAAGTATGCTCTGTGGTTGCGGCTAAGTCCGATCTTCCACATCAGAAAGAATTACTAGAGTTTGACCCTAAAGCCCCCGTCCCGCTAAGTTCCCGTCCCGCTCAAACCTAAACTCGTCGAACATCTGTCCGGCCTACGCCAAAAAATGGACGAAGAGGCTCTTCGTGTAGGTTTTTTGTTTATGAATTTTTTTTAATCGAAATAATATGATTTTTTGTTTTATTTTTATCAAAACAATCTCTGATTTCATTACTTTTTTATAGATGGGTGCCGAGATATACGATCCTCGATTGTATATCCATTATGGCCCAAGGGATGCGAGTCTCTTAACCGATCAAGTAGCTCATCGCTCCCGTGCTATTTGGGATAACAATCCGGTAATTTTTTGAGTATTCTTGCTTTATTTTATTATTTTCTAAGGTTTTATTTTGCTTTATTTAATCTAATAAATTGTTGTTTTCCCTATTTTTTTTAGGAATCGCTTGTTCCCGTGGTTCATAAAGGGACCAATAACTTGCCCGCTTGGCATCCAAGGTTGGAGCCCTATATAGCGAGGACAGGTTTGGGAATGTTGCGCCATTTCTTGCGGATCGAAATCGACAACGATCTGCTTACGGCAATGGCGGAACGATGGCGTCCCGAAACCCATACGTTCCACCTTCCGGAGGGGGAAATGACGATCACCCTCAAAGACGTGGCGATCCTCACCGGGATGCCTATTTCTGGGGATGCCGTCATTGGTCCCCAGACCAAACCCGAAGGAGGTTGGGGGCCGCTCATACGTGATCGTTTGGGCTTTGACATGCCGACCACCACTCCAATTCAAGGACGGGGGCATCCACCGTTGAATGCGGGCCAAGTGTCGGTCCCGAGGCTGGTGTCTCACATCCAGCAAGAGGTTGTGATCAATGACGAGACACCGGAAGAACAAGTCGAGCGCTACGCCCGCATCTACCTCATCGGTTTGGTGGGTGGATATTTGTTCCCCGACAAGTCCAACCGGTGGATTCAAGGCATATGGTTGGAGTTGCTCACGGGTGATTGGGATGCAATCGGGCAAAAGAGTTGGAGATCGGCCGTGCTAGCGGGCTTATACCGGGAGCTGTGTACTTGCTCGAAGGTTGGGGCAAAAGCAAGCTGGTGATGCGATGTTCATACTACAACTGTGGGTATGGGAGCATCTTCCAATGTTCGCACCTGCCGACCCACGTCCATACCGGAGAAACGATGATGAGCTCAACTTTCTGCAAAATCTCCCATACGGTGTCAAGTAAGTTTATTTCGTACTTAGCTCGATTTAAATTTTATTACATGCTTGAGCTAGAAATAAATTGAATTTATCCCGTACTTAGCCCAATTTAAATTTTATTACATTAGATAGATTTAATTTGAATTTATTCCGTACTTAGCCCAATTTAATTTTGATTACATGCTTAGCTAGATTTAAATTGAATTTATTCCGTCTTAGACCAATTTAATTTATTATATGCTTAGCTATATTTCAATTAAATTGATTCCGTACTTTTACTTACAAGGTGGATAGGAGCAAATACGAATGACCATCAACCTGAGCATTCGTTACTGTTTTATCGTTCTGAGTTAGATAAACCATGGTGGAATCAGGTAATCATGTTTTGTCCATATTTGAACAAGTTAAATTTTGTCAAAGTAAATGGTAGTTAATTCCGATTTTTTGAATGGATATAGGTTATATGGGATCCATATCCACGTGAAGTGGTTGAGCTGCATCATCTTAGGCACCCTCTGGATCACGACACATGGTTGTGCAAGGTGCCATTAATCTGCTGGCACATGGTGGAATGGCACCTTCCCGATCGATCCCTGAGGCAATATCGAATGGAGCAACCAATTCCACAAGACCCGCCAGCAGGTTTCAGGGAGCTACATGCTATCGATTTGAGCGAATACGTCATGTGCTATTGAATGACCTTGCAACTCCCTCCCTATTGCTAGCTGTAGCCGAGCAACTCGCCACTCGTTGACCTTCCAGTAAGACATCTCCACGATGACAGAAATAGGCATCGCTCGAAGACCCTTGTACACATTATTTATACTTTCTCCATGGTTGGTAGTTGCAATGCCCCATCTGGCCCCGTTGTCCATATGGAACGTCCACATGGGCAACTCTTGACCTTCAGCCCATACTGCTCCAGCTCGGTGGGTATGACGGATCGTTTTCATCTTCTCCTCGTACTTTTTTGGTTGATGTGCAACCGCTAAAAGGTGAACAAAAGACTAACTGGTCAATACATGATGAATAAAATTTTGATTATCAGCTTAATAAACACAAACTTAAATCGCATAAGTAAAACATTAGTACCTGCATTCCAAAGTAGATTCTTGATGTCTTTCTTCTTCCCAAATTTGTGTTGGAAATTGGCGAGCCAGTGTCGAATACACCATCTCCATCTCCACCCCCACTCGTCGGGAAAACCACCAACAGCATTCCTTATCCCCGCATGTCGATCGGATATAATCGTAATATCTTCCCGCTGTGTCACGTGCTCGTGCAGTTGGTCAAAGAACCAAGCCCAACTTAAGCTGTTCTCCCCCTCCACTAATGCAAATGCAAGCGGGAAAATCCGCCTGTTTCCATCTACGCCAGTGGCAATTAGAAGACATCCTTTGTACTTCCCAGTAAGGAAAGTTCCGTCAACCTGAATAAAAATTAAGACTATAATTAGTATGAAATATACTAAACAACAAATAATACAACATTTAAAACTGGAACTAGTTGGTAAAATGCCTGAATAACCGGTATGCAGAACCCAAATCCGTCAATGCATGGTTTAAAAGCCCAAAAAGACGATGGAACATCAACTTATCCTGTACTCGAACTTGATCCTCAGTGTATACATTGTTGTATACTGGGACGAAAACAGTCCCAGGATTGGACTCCTCCATTGCTCCCATAAGTCTAGGGAGTAAAGCATACGAATCCTCCCAATCACCATACACCTCAGCCATGGCTTTCTGCTTACCATGCCATGCTTTTTTATACCTTATCGTGTAAGAATGTCGATCCTTCACCTCTGCCATGATAGCTTTCACCTTGATATCTGGTTGTGCTTCTATAAGGTGCTTAATAGTTCTCCCAACCTTCTTTGCTTTTAGTTGCCTGTGATCTTGGGAAAGTATAGAAGAGGAGCATGTGTGGATCGTCTCAGCTTTGCGAATCACCCAAGCACCCTTTCTCTTCATATTTGCAGCCCGCAGTTGCCACGTACAACCCTCTGCATCATGCTTGCATATGACATGTAGTTGTTTACTGTCAGAATATTTTACCTTCCACTCGAAATTGCGCCTCAACGCCTCTTCTGTAAACGCATCCTGCACAGCGTCTTTCGATGGGAACGCCATACCCACCTCCAAATTGGCCGTCGGATTGTACACTGGCATAGGGACATAATCGGGGGGATCATTCTGACTATGTAAAAATTGAGTTGGAACCTGTGTGTAATATGGCGTGGGTGCCTCACGAAATGCCGCCTCATCCTCGTTATCATCAGTATCTTCCTCCTCCTCGCTCACTGATCTCAAATCTTCCTCAGTATCCTCGTCGCTCGACTCGAATGGATAGCTCGGGCTAGAAGGATCAACATGACCACGATCACCAACATCGTCCTCTCGCTCATGTGAAGTACGCCCTGATCGAATGGTATTCTCGATTCCATACCACTCTGGCCCCCAAGAAGGCCATTGAACACCATCGGCCTCAACAAATGGGGCTGGTTTAGGAGGTTGCGAGTATTTGTCCCATCCTGCACTACTCGATCCACCGTAGTTGATTGAACCACCACCCTCCCCGTAACCTCCTGTATAACCACCGCCTTGGTAGTTGCTCGAACTACCACCCCATTCGTACCCTCCTGCAAAACCATCATCATAAGAATACTGGTGAGAATGAGATTCACCGACCGCCTCGGTCTCAACATACACCTTTGCAAGCCGGACTTGGTTATCGCTTAGGAACTGTAACATCATCGTAACCGCGTCATCATCGTTTATGACAACTTCTTGGAACACGACCCCGCCAGCACTCATGTCTGGATACCGGTAAGTAATTTTGCCAAGTCTCGTCTGTCCGCTCGTACAAACCCTTTCTGCACAAAGATCACAGAGTTCTTGAAAATTGAATCGGGAACCAATGTTCAGCATAATGGATTCGCCGTCCTCATAATCAATGCCTATGTTAGAGTTTGTCACCCTTCCATTCCACCGAATAGTAAGATGAAACTTCTTGAATTTACCCATATCTACAAATCGAGGATAAGTATATATTAGCTTAAAGACAGTAAAATTAACCAAAATCATATTGTACAACTAATATTGTCCATCTCATAACTAACGAACATAAATTCAACTAACTACCAACAACATAATACGAAAATTAAATCATACTATAACTAACGAAAATAAATTCAACTAACTAACAACAACATAATACGAAAATTAAATCATACTATAACTAACGAAAATAAATTCAACTAACTAACAACAACATAATACGAAAATTTAATCATACTATAACTACTAAAAACATAATTAGACAATAATACGAAAAGTCTCAACATACCGAAAAATGTCTGTTCTGTGTATTATGCTCGATTTTTGTTGCTGAAATTTGAAGAAGGGGGGAGTGGTTATGTTTTTGCTTCTGCTGGTGGATTGGTATTTATAGGAAAATCTGCCTATTATTCACCGTTTTTGTCAAAAACGGTGAACAACATCACCGCGTTTGTCTCAAACGGTGAATAATAGGTAGGTGTGACCTAATTTTGACCTACCAGGGGTGGGAAACGTGGGAATATATCACCGCTGTAACCTAAAACGGTGAAGGTAATCACCGTTGTCAACGTAAACGGTGATGTATTCACCGTTCTCAACAAACGCGGTGAATACATCACCGTTTTAGATAAAGGCGGTGAATACGTCACCGTTTTGGTCTTAAACGGTGAAGTATTCACCGTCTTTGACAAACGCGGTGATAACCTTCACCGCTTTTGTCAAACACGGTGATGCCCAAACATGTGTACTTTTGGAAATTTTTTATAAATTATGTATTTTGGGAATTTTTTTTAAAAACTAGTGTACTTTGGGATTTTTTCCAAATCAGAGATCATACCATGTGATTACTGTTCATGATGTATATTGAATGAATCGAGTCAACTCATCAAACCATATCCATTGCTCTACGTTAAGTTGAGCTAGGTGGAAGTTGGATCTAATAATAATTATCAGATTGGATCAAACGACATTTTACCAGGCATGCCACCTTGGATTGAAACCATGGATAAGATTAAGGTGAGAGGGAATCTGGGACTTGGAGTAGCGCCCTTATCCCATCTAGATGGTGAAAGTTGGTCCGTCTAATAATAGAGAGGAATTGACAACGACGCAGTTGTCATCTTGTTACGTTTCGTCCCCAATAATATAATTCAGATCCATTTGCATTGTCGTTTTCTACTGTTTTTTTCCACAACACTGACGCATAGCTAGTAGCAAAGGAAAGGATTTCCACTCGGATTGTTGTAGATAGATGTACATACCGACGTCGCTCAGATCGTCAGAAGATTGATTAATTAATGGGAGGGCAGGGGCAAAACGCAATTGGTCAGGACACAATTCGACCTTCAAGTTGATGTTCAAGTTGCTTGATGTCGATATTGTCTTCAGCAAAAAACAAAAAAAAAAAAGAATTACAGATTATTGTATGATCACGAGATTTTTTTTTGTCACGAATTGACGAACCAATTTGGGTTTAAGACGAATTTGTCATCAAAATTTGAAATAGTTAACCAAGAATCACCATACGCTAGCTCATAACTATCGACATTGAACTTTTCCTCTCATAAGATGAAGATCATGATTAGATCGAAATCCGCAAGAATAGATTTCAGTGGCTACAATGACTTTATCTAATTATCCATCATTAATTATTCAATAAGGGATAATTCAATTATTATTAGACGAAGGCTGAAGCCCAGACGGGATCTCATATATATCAATACACGTAAATATAAACATAATTAGTAAAATACAGAACGCGTTTTAATACATATTCAGTATGCGAGCCATTAAATTAGCGAAAAAAATGAAATAGTTTGATAATAGTACGGAAAGAGAAGTTTTTAAACTATGTTCATGTATACTGATAGTTATAATGGATATATGTACTAGTAATTATAATGCATCCAAAACCGAAACACTTACGCTATGCAAAACTTGATTCATGTATATGGTGAAAGGGGAACACGGCCACATGGATCCTGGCCGGGCAACAAAAGCTAGCAATGCTTGTCGTCCGATCCGCTTAAATAATCACTGTGGATAATAATAATAGTTATCTTTGGTCAAGAGCAACAGAGAGACAGCCTCACGTGTGTACTGTGGATCAACGAATCAATTAAGTTACTTCAATTGTAATTGAATTCTTGGATCGACAACATATATAAAAGTACACTTGAATTCTTTATGAAACATGAACGAATTAACTCCATGTCTCTTGTTTCCCTGTTTTTTATTTTATTTTTATGGAGTTTGGTAGCATTTCGTGATTCGATACATTGATTTACAGGAAACAAATTTCACCGATTATATGAAGATTGTTGTTGACAAATATACGAACGAGTGTTCGAAAATTGATGTTTGAGGTGTGGTTGTGCAGGCAATACACTTGCTCTCTGTATAATCTTTGGGGAATGGTCTTTGAGGAGTTTGTTGATCACAAAGGACAGTATGGTATTAGTCCATGGAGTGATTCATGATATGTAAAAAAAAGTCTCCTCATTGTTCTCTATTCAAAATAGCATGATGAGCTTTGTTGTGGTTGCTTGACCAGTGTATTTATGACATGCTCACAATACAAGCTATTCATGCAAATCTCACATTGACAAAAGAGAGAAATCTTAACCGATAAGATGCATTTTGAGATGAAAAATGGATGAGTTTTTGTAAGAACTCTAATATTAAACATACTCAATGTGAAATAAAGCACATATGATCAGTCACCTCCTGAAAAATCACCAATATGATGCACCTAAAAGCAAAACCATGAATGATCGAATTTAATTCAAAATTGAATTTGTTCACCGAGCCGTGCTAGTAACATATTCACTGCAAATTTATTACCAGCTAAAATTTTGCAAACTTCACCTACTGAACATGGCTTTTTGGCTAGAACTTGGAAGCCAGCTTAAGTAAAGCTTAACTAATTAAGTTCCAGAATAATCGGAATCAACTAAAAAATGAGACGGATTAAGGGGAGGGTGAGTTGAACAGACAGACTTTGCGTAGGGAATTGGTTCCGAGTTTTATAAGGACGGCTCCATCCATGTGCATGGGACTTGGGACAGGTTCAGAGATAACTATCTGACGTATTTTATATTGTCAGACTTCACGGCGAGTGTTGCCGGCAAAGGACACGTGTCGGTCGGCCGTGAATTGGACGGCTGGGCCGGAATTCTAGGCGCAGGATTCTCCGGCAGTTTGACGAGTTAAAGTTAAATAAGTCAACCTAAGAGTAATAATTCCTTAAAGTAGTTATTGACGTGTATTTGGGATATGGACCTGACGGGTTAAAAGCCCATTCAAAATGTAATTTCCCCTAAACGACTACGAGACAAATGGAGTGGGCAGGCCAACACTCATCGGCCCATTGAGCGATAGATCCACACCTGTAATAAGCCCATAAAATTTACTGGAATTACTGAATTTTATTTGTAATAGAGCTCCTGCTAAAACAAGTTATAAATAGCCACAACTAGGCTAGGCCAATCATTTTTACAGTATATGGCAAAAAAAAAAAAAAAAAATCATTTTATAGTAGATTGACGAAATTCCTAAAAAATCTCTTGCAATAGGTGCCATGTTGGAATCTTTTTGAATGATGGAAGGGTTTAATTTCTGAATTGTGTTGTGGTATTGCAAAAGAAGTTAATTTCTAGTATGAAGAGGTTTAGATGAGTTGTATAAGAAAACTGAAGATTGGACTAAAACAACGAAGCAAGTTTGATGTCATCTAGTTATTACATATAGGAGTGTGCAATGGTCCGGTTCAGGATCGGATCGAGTTAATGCGGTTCGGTCCTTGATACACATGAATTTTATAATGACTGAAGAAATAATGGACCGAACTAATATTTGGACCAGACCGAACGCGGTCCGATCCTTGGTCCTATGATGTCTTTCACTAATGGACCGCGGTTCACAAGAGTTTGGTGCGGTCTGGACCGGACCAAACCGTTGCACACCCCGAATTACATAGTTTTGTTTAGATGGCACAAACGGTTATGGAGGAGGCTGAAGGGGCTTACACTGTGAAGAAGTAGAACAGCAGGTTGGACATTCACGTTGGCTAATCTTACTCTGTTCTAGTCAGGGCAAAGAACCTGACACACTGAGCTCTTAGGGGTGACTTATTCCAAGTCTAAAGCAAACTCATTGTTCATGTAAACTATCTGTCCCACATCGACTATATTTAGTTGGTCGACGTTTTTTATTACCCAAGTGAAAAAACCTATGAGACTCATTTGGCTGTCCCACATCGATTGAAGAAGAAGCTTCATTTCCGAGCCAAATACCCTCTATCCATTCGAATCCACATGGTGTGTTCTTCGTGCACCCGGAAACATGCACCACTAAAGCTTGTTGATCGCTTTGAAATGTTTGGCGAGCTCAAGACCGCCGTCCCTTCTTTCCCGACGCTCCCCAAACGACAGCTTTCAACAACTGGGAATGCGAGGAATGGTGTTGGAGGCAGGAATTGTAACTAAGAGTGAAGATCCAATGAGGAATTCCAGCAAGAGATGAAGCTCCAGTCCCTGGGATAGCCATCTTGCGTGGGCGAATTATGAATTACACCTACTTTTGACTCCAAAACTGGAGAGATAAGACTCTCTGTATATCTGTAATGATATGTCAAAATGTCACCGGAGATGGCTTCTATTTCCTACTTGATATGAGTATTATGTCAAAATGTCACCGGAGATGGCTTCTATTTCCTACTTGATATGAGTATTGGGCTCAATCTTATTATAGGTAGAACTAGTCAACTAGACGAGGTAGCATCAACATGAACTCAAATCATTCCTATAGGTCGAAGTAGATAGAGACGAATATTAATGGTGAAATTTGACTCTATTTTCAATACCGATGTCATGAGTCGAATCTATTTGGATTGACATGTTTAAACTGTCATTGCATTCAATCAATTTTGTTAATTGTGTTCACAATCCAATATGTGAGAGCGTGCTCATAAAATCGATAACGACCTTGTAAGTAAAACGACGATGCAACGACCACAATGCGTTCAGCACACAAAATATGACTGAACGGATCTACTAGGATTGGAAACCAAGTGGTGCTCGAGATTGTTTAAAATCTAATTTCCAACCACGCCACTGAGACAGTTGGGCCAAATAAAGGAACCAATTCTGCCCGGTGGACATCTGGTTCAACATCCATTTCCTCATCCAACAAAAACCCAAGACAATTGGGCTTTTAACCTATTGCCTACAGAAAACATTTTGGACCCTTTCTTTCAGGTTTTTTTGTAAGACAATGGGGATCAGATAGGTACAAATTGGGGTGCCCAAATTGTCGTAACCAGGCTTTGGACTGGACACCCATCTCGCATAATTTCGCGAGATTGACCCACTCATCACGCCCCACTTACTGCCTGAAGGATCATGGTTTTCTTCAAAGTTCCTCTTCCCATTTTATAGCCTTACCGTCGACTCCCTTTCCCAGCAACCTTCCGATGTGGTATTTTTTCCATCCGTCAGATACAATCTCCTCACAGAGAAAAAACATTCCTGATTGGTTGATAAGATACAATTATGGACCCTAGATCCTTATATTTACACAACAAAAAATATAATCATAACCCAAGCTTGATTCTTTCCCCCCAACCCTACAAACCCAATTCTGTTGTCTACATGGAATCCAACCCATCCAAAATATCCAACAGATTCCCTCTTTGATGCTGGACAAACTTCCTCCTCCTCCCCATTTCCCTTAGGGGTGAGTTCCCGGTGCTCTTCGTCCTGCTCAGAGCAGCCCAAACCCTCCCGCTGCTCTTCTTGGAGAGCTCCTGGCTCTTGCTTATCCCTGGGATCAGCCTCCTCCTCCGGCCTACCTTGTCTAGCAAGTCTCTGTTCTCCGCAGAGATTCTTGGGATGTGGCTGCCGTGGTGATAGTTTCGAGCTTCGTTCAGGGACGCGATTCGCTGCATCTTCGAGTGGAGATCCTGTCCTCGGAAAGTGGCTGACTTTGGAACATGGCCGGCTTGGCCTCCTGAGGATCGTAGGTCATTGTCGCGTTGTCCGACTAGGGTGATCAGACGGTGGAGCCATGCTACGGTCTCGAGGATGTGTTGGTCAGTTGTCTCCTTGTCGGCATGGTAGAGCGCCTGGAGGCAGATGAGGTTGCCTCGGGTGGCTGCATCGGCTCTCCCGTAGTCGCTACTGTTGAGGATCACAAGTTAGAATCCTTCCACCATAGCATAAATTAGCATTAATACTAGGCATAAAGAAGCAAAGTGTTGTTTACAGACCCAGTATTTGCCCATTCTCCGACCCAACCGAAACCTTGGTGAGCTCTGTTGCCAAATCATAGGAGAAGAAAACCATCAATCAAAGTCAAAATCGGATACACGGAACGTAGGAAACTAGGGGAGGATTTCCAAGAGTTGGCAGCATACTTGGTTGTGTTGGCGGCAACAAGTACAAGCCATTGGAGGGTCTTTTCCATTTCAGCCTTTACTTGAGCTATTGAAAGCTGTAGAGGAATATAGACAAAAGCACAGTAGTGAGATTGAACAGGTAAGCATAATGGAGAGATAGAGATGGAGCAAGAGCTCTATGTAGAATGGAGTGTACCTCTTCCTTCTCTTCGAACATCTGTATTCGAGACCTTAGAGATATTTTAACAGTGGGTGGCAACCCTTGGTACAATGAATCCCTTGTGTTAGGAGGAAGACTTGTGGGACGAGAGGCCTGACAACAAACCAGTTTCAGTTGAAAGAATCTCAAAAGGAGGAGCCTTTTCTCTTTCATCATGCATAATCACAAACAAAATAATTGTTGCTCTTACATTGTTGTCTATCTGAGTGATCAAGTGAGCATAATGCAATGCTAGACCAGCTTTTCCAAGCCTTTGATGGTTGCCAACCCCATCAACCAATGTGACACCTGATGACCCATGAAAGAGACTGTTCAGCAGTTTGTAATCAGTAAGTTCTTCACAAATCAGAACTCTACATCATTTTTAGGCATTCCAATCCAGAAACAGAAAAGATTTGTTGATAGCACGATTTCTGAAGTAACTGAAAGCATCACTTTATGCTAATATATTATGAACTTCCTAGCACATGTAGAATATCCATACTGACTTGCCCTCATACCAGTAGTTCCAAATGCTTCCAGAATAGCTTGGTGCAAATAGATTACAATGTCTACAAGCTTCTCCATGATCTGCCAAGAGCATAGAATACAATACTATTGATTAGTTCATACTAAACCAAGCAACATGAAATTGCAACTGCAAGGCGGAGAAATAACTGGCCAAAATGTTCATTCACAACGCAGTGTTATTGTAAGATTTGTAGAAGAAGTCAACTATTTAGAAGATACAAGTACCTCCTCCAAACTTTTAGACCACAGAGATCTTTTTTTTCAAACTGCGAACAAGCTTCCGTTGCTCTTTCAACTCACTATGTAAAATTGAGAGGCTCTCTCCTACATTTTATCAGTAAATGAACAGCAGGCTCATCAGTAAAATATTCACCCCATCAAAGCCAGTAGGCAGATGTATGATGTATCTATTGGTTGCCACGCAAATCAAGAACAACCTTTCTGAGGGAGGTGTAAGGACTGCAACTCCTCAATCTTACTTTGATAATCTTGCTCAAATCTGTCCAGTGAATGCAATTCATGATAAAGTTCCTGTATAACATACAAATCAGTAAAAAATCTTTCAGAACCCAATGACGATTAGCATCCTTGGGCTAGGAATGTGGAAGCCAGATAGGTTTAGACTTTGAAGAGACTAAACACAAGCAGAGCTAACAATTATCACTTAAAGAAGCTCCCTAAAGTTCAGACTACCTAATATCTTTATGTTTGAAAGGAAACACATTGGAAGGAGAAAAACTAGCTGTATATTCTCGTTTAGAAGTATCGTAAGAGGGCTGTTTCCATTACATGGCCAAGTACTACCATTCTAAGCAAAGGAAGTAATTTCAAGATTAGAGGGTAAGCACAAGGGGTGGTACAGGAATCACAACAGAGCTTTCATGAGGATCTTACAGAAGTATGTTGCACCAGATTAGTCAACTCTTGCACAGACCTCTCAGCTTCTTGTCTCGATTGTTTATCAATTGAAGCCTCTGAATCTAATCTGCCATGTTTCATCCATTACAAGACATTAACAACATGTGGCCAGCAAAAATCCAATAAGAAAAACTGCATCTTCATAGAAATACATACTTTGAATATCGGCCTAGGTTGTGCCATTGGGGATCCTAACAGAGGTCTCCAAACCGAATTACTTCACGGGAGAAGACATCAAATTCTTCCCTGCCAGAAGAGACACTGATAACAGTGAGATCACTACTCTTCAGGACGATGGAAATAAAATATTTTCTTCTGAAAGCAATTAGCAACGACCTTTTATCAGCAACAGCAATAACTGGCAACTCTTTCATATCCGTCGAAATCAACCTCTTAACACCTTGTGAATGCAGAATCTCCTTTTTCAGGAATTCGACATTCTCCTCTGAGAGAGATTGAAACAAGTTCACCCCTTTAGATATTGTATTAGCTACTTCAAATGTCAGTATAGATATTATGTTCCCTCTAGATGCTATGCCGGTGACAAACCCACTCCGACCATTCAAATTTGAAATACTACTTCCAAGAGTGTCAAGAACTTCTAACGTTTTCTCTAGACCCATTGTGCCTGCTCTCCCCAGGAAGGACGTTTTGTGAGTAACCTACACAAATTGAAATCAAACTGAAACCAGTCAAGAACAGTATACACAAGGAAGCCATCTGACCAATCATAGAAAACAACAAGTTCCCAAACATCAAATTCCAATTTCCAAGTGATCCCATATTTCTGGTGAACAGAACAAGCATCCAGCTGAAAGAAAAGAACATCCTCCACTGGGCTGAAGCAAGCACAAACACTGACTTCAACAAGGCACATTCTGCTATAAACAACTTCAGCTTGGCCACGGCTTCGTCCTGAACATTTAAGCCTTGCATATAAGTCGATGGCCAGTAAGCCTCGTTTAGTCTTCTAAGAATGAACATCCCATTCCACCATTGTCAAACATCCGGTGGTTCAAACTGACAACCCTCAATCCCTGTTCTGTTTCCGCATTTTCTCTCAGAATCGGACTTCATCTCATGAACATCCCATTCCACCATTGTCAAACATCTGGTGGTTCAAAGTGACAACCCTCAATCATTGTCCTGTTTCCACATTTTCTCTCAGATTTGGACTTCATCTGCTTATCACAATTCCAGCTAAAAGGTCAAAGATAACATAAGTCTATATCATCGCCACGTTCTTCCAGTAATCAATAGCGTTCCATAGGCAGCAATAACGTATGGAGTAATCCATTCGTTGCAGCTTGATGCATCATAGTCATCTCCACACAATATCTTCAGTAACAAGCTCCAATCGAAAGACTTCTCACTTTCTCAAGGACAAACAACTAACTACATCCACCGTTGACGATTTCTGCTAACTACTGGTTCAACGATCCCTAAATTCCGCTAGTAGCTCGAACGAAAAAAGAAAATTAAACCTACGGAGAAGACTAATTCATACCTTGGTCGGCGTGTCTCCTCCAACCGGCGGCTTTGAAGGCTTCAACTCTCTCGAAACAGACAGCAAGAACTCGCCGGAATAGTGCCTCTCCGGTTGCGTCTTCCTCGTACCTCCTTCCACAATCGCGTACGAATCCTTCACCTCCTTCCCGCCCCCGCCTCCGCCGCTGCTCTTCTGCGATTTCACCAGCTTCCCGGAGAATCCTGACTTCTTCGTCTTCACCTCCGCCTTCGCGTTTCCATCCTTCTTCACCCCGCCCATTTTGCCACTCCACTAAAAGACGCCGGCTGTCGATCCGAGACAAGGTTGTCAAACCGGTTTATGCCAGTGTGCCGGTTTAGCAAGTGGAATGGTTCAACCGGTGGCACATATCGGTTTGTGCCGGTTCATGCCGGTCAATATTACAAATAAAATTATAAATGCTCATATTTGAACATGACATTTAACGTCAATACCTAAACATTTATATTTGAATCCAACAAATAACATCAATATTTAACTTTTATACTCATAAAATAAATAATAAAATAATTTTTATCAATTAAATTCTCTAAATAAGGTCATTTTACTTAGAGATTCGTATATCGATCATGCCGGTCATACCGGTGGTGTCACATCAGTTTTATGATCGGTACCGGTTGAACCCGGTACAACTGGTGGCACGCCGGCCGGCGTGACAACCATTCCGAGTAGAAAGAAACTGTAACCGAGAAGGATTCTGTATTCCCGCTTTCGCCTGAAGAGAAGTAAAAGTAAGGGGAGACGGAAAAACTTTTTGACTGGGAATTGTGGATTAAAGTATTCCGAGGTGCAATGAATCGTGATTCGTGAACATATAATATTTTTTTTTTTTGACAAAGGGAATACTTGCATTGCACTTTGAATGATCAATTACAAGAGAGCCAACAAAGCAAACCAAAAATAGAACAAGGACAGAAAAACAGAAGCACAAAGATGCTCAATCTGGGCTTCAGAAATACAACAAGAAGAGCACAAAACTCAGAAGAAGTCATCCACCAAAGGATCTGAAACACTTGAACTAGAAGCAGTAAACACTGAAAGCTCTCTTGCAATCAAAACAAACGAAGTAGCACCAAGCGCAATCAGCTCGTCCGATCCGACCGAGTCCATGACGATTGAACACAATGTCATTAGCCGCCTCCTGGGAGTCGCTCAGAGACGCTCAACACAGTGAATCACGGGTGAGAGATTACATGGCGGTGGACAGAGATGAGGATCGAAATGCTCCGAGCTGAAGAGGCAGGGGAAGACGAGGCTCCAAGACTTGGTCAAGGGAAGCAGAAGAACCCAGATCCCCAGATCAAAGAACTGAACCCACGAGCAGCAAGGCTAGATTCTGCATTCCATCCTCCATCGGCCACCAAGATGCAGAACAACCACCTGGGAAGAACGAAGGGGAAAACCAGAGAATCGGTTCACCACAAAAGCTAATAAACCGACCATCATGAGGGAAGACCCAAGATGCATAGCCCAGCCCCAAAGGAGAGCAAATCCCAACAAAAAACCCTAGAACAGGGGAGCGAAATGCCAAGAATGGCTTGAAAAGCTTGAAAGCATGAAAAGCAGAGTGAAAAAACATAGAAATCAAAGACAAGCAAAAAAAGGGGAGCAGGAAGGAAGGAAAAAGGATGGGCTACCGCCGGTCACCAAGGGATGCCGGCGGCAGCCCTGGGGAGCTTCACGGAGAGGGAAAAGGTAGAGAGGGATGAGAGCAAAAATTTGAAATAAAGTTAGAGAGAGAGAGTTTTCCTTTCCCTATGAACATATAATAACGTGAGAGAAAATTCTCACTTTCTCATCGCGAAAACCAAACGCGAATTGGGAGAGGACAAGAGCATCTGGGGTTTGGAAAGGGATGGAAGGTTTAGGTTGAAGTCAGCATTTAGCCTTGCAGCGGGGTCCGGATCACCTCAGTAACCATTCCATCAGTAATCATCAGTAACCCCTTCTCCTGGCCCCCACGTGTTAGCTTTTTCTTTTTATTTAAAAAAACACGGAGGGGCACTAAGGTAAAATTGCACCCCCTATTTAATGATGTCTCTGACGCGCTGACGCTGACCAGATCACATCAGCGCCTTCTCTCTCCTCAAACAACCTTTAATTTTCCTTCTCTTAATCTTTAACGGACAATTTCTCACTCGTTTTAAGTCGGAATTTAATTTTTTTTGCACAGTTAGATCGGATTAATTGTGCTCTTCAAAATGATATCCACTTTGATATTTTTCAGACATAAAAAAATTTGTCAGTTATTACCAGTCTATACCATATGGTAATGACTGGTATTGACCATACCATATGGTATGAAAAAATTTGTCACATCAATATATATTACGTTATCACCCAATACCATATGGTATAGTGTGGTAATATCAATATATATTTCGTTACCACCCAATACCATATGGTATAGTGTGGTAATATCAATATATATTTCGTTACCACCCAATACCATATGGTATAGTGTGGTAATATCAATATATATTTCGTTACCACCCAATACCATATGGTATAGTGTGGTAATATCAACATATGGTAAATCTAACTACCATACAATACCACCATAGTAGAACATGGTTAATCGAATGAACACAAATTAATTGTAATTACCATACAATACCACATGGTATGAGAAGGTAAAACCATACAAAAATAATATAAATCTAATTACAACCCTTTACGACCATAGTAAAACACAATATCCATAAAAATACATTTCGTTACCACACTTTACCATATGGTATATACACTTTACCATATGGTATAGACACTTTTACCATATGGTATATACACATTACCATATGGTATAGACACATTACCATATGGTATATACAAATTACCATATGGTATAGTGTGGTATATACAAATTACCATATGGTATATACACATTACCATATGGTATATACACATTACCATATGGTATAGTGTAGTAATCTCGGTATATATATACAATTACGACTCTCTTCACTTTCTTCTCCAACTTCATTGTCTTCTAACTCTTTTTTCTCAGAACTGGAGTCGATTACCACCCACTACCACCATGATAAAACTCGTGACCATAAAGATACATTTAGTTATCACACATTACCATATGATATAGTGTGGTAATATCAATATATATTACCTAAAAGGAAGAAAAACAGAAGGAGGGAGAGTCAAAAAAACTCGTCTTCTGTTCCTCTCATTTCTCCTCCGCAATCAAGAACACCAAATGCAACAAAAAAAGAGGAGGAAGATCGGAATTGAAAATTCACAAACAAATACTAAAATATAAAACATGCAAACTTAACTCACATAGATCCGTCCCCTCTTGGTCAATATGAAACGTCATCTATTTTGAGGCCGAGAAAAGAAAGAACATAAGGAAGAAGCAGCTGCAAAGAAAGATTTGGAGCGTCACCAGATTTTGAGGCATGATGCTGCAATTTTTCTTTGTCAATTGTTGAAGAAAAAAAATAAAGAACAAAAGAAAGGAACATATCTTGATCTGGGAAAAGGAGTTTGGAAGAGAGAAGGAAGAGAGGAAGGGAAAGAGAAAAGAGGGAGGAAGTGAAAAGTCTGGTTTCTCTTTCCTCCGTAAAAGTAATAATATAAATGCTAGAAAAGTAGAAAAAGACAAGAAATAAAATTCAAAAACCGGACAAAAATGCCCATGACCATCACCGCATCAACCACAGCCACACGATCAGCCTGGCCCAGATCTACGGTCCTAAAGTGGTTACTCACCCTATCCTAAGCCTTGCAGCGGACCAAACCATTTCTGAAGGTGAGTCAATGTGGAAGAAACTCTGGAAATGGAAAGGGCCAAGCCGCACCAAACATTTCCTCTGGCTTGTGATGCATGACAGGCTACTTACCAACAAGGAAAGAGTCAAGAGGAAGATGACTACTGATGGAAACTGCAGCCATTGCAAAGATGTGGAGGAGACTACAGAGCACATTCTGAGGAAATGCAGCAAAACAGCAGCCATCTGGGAAAAATTCAGGTGCAAAGTCACTAATAAAGAAAGCAATCTGCCCTTTAAGGAGTGGATGTCTGCCAATTTAAGTGATGATACCCATGGCGTCGATTTTGGACTTATTGTGTGGCAACTTTGGAAACAAAGGAATGAAGAGTGTATGGATGGGAAGGCTTATGTGGAAAAATCTCTCATCTGCAGAATTGAGGCCTGGTTCAGCATTTACAAAATGGCACTGCAGAATGTTGAGCGAAGCTTCAAACCACCTGTTGAAAGAAGAGAAGAGGAAGTCGGTTGGAGGCCTCCTCCTGAGGGATGGGTACAGGTTCAGACTGATGGCTCTGTCCTCTCTCCCTCAGGGTATGCAGCAGCTGGAGGTCTCCTTCGTGATAGCCTTGGTAGATGCAGCTCTGCTTTTGCCTGCAATCTGGGGAAGTGTTCGATTACTGCTGCCGAGCTGAAAGGGGCGATTGTTGGTTTGCAGTTGGCTTGGGAGAGGGGTTTTCGAAAAGTGCAGCTTAAGTTGGACTCAAATACTGCCATTGCTATCATTAGGGATCGCTCTGATGATGATCACCGACACGGAATTCTGGCTAAACATGTGAACCACCTTTTGGATCGTGACTGGGACGTCTCTATTTCACATGTGTATAGGGAAGGAAATCGCACTGCAGATTTTCTTGCTAACTTAGGCCATAGTCTCACTTTTGGAACACATCATGTTGATGTGTGTTGTTCGGATCTTTGTAGATGGCTTGACTATGATGTTATGGGAATTTCCCAAACTCGTATTATTAATACATGATTCAAGGCGCTTTTGTGCCTGCCTTCTTACCAAAAAAAAAAAAACCAAACGCGAATTCGGTGCTGCTCCCGTATCTAAAATGGAAAATTCTCAATTCCGGAAGAGAGTTGTAGGCAGCTGCCAATGGAGAATGGGAACGGAGCTGCGATTTGGTTAATATGGTTCCCTCCCTTCATATAGCAATGCCAAATGGACTGAGATGTTTTACTTTGGTGGAGCCATTAGCATTGACACAAATTATGCTAATGTGTTGATGCCTGATGGTTTAGGCCTCCGAGTTGGTTAATATGGTTCAATACATTAGCATCGACGAGAATTGATATGTCGACTCATTAGCATATTATACTATGATTATACGATAATAATACTTATAAATTGTGAACATGTATAAGTGAGTATGATGTATGTACATCTCATACGAATTAGTATATGATTGCAAGTTTAACTATTGAACAAATAGGTGGTTATCACATGCTACGTTTGCTAAGTATAGCGATAATTAGACTTTATGGTCATTATCGTTAGAGGGAACAAATCAACATCCAACCACTACCTGGATCGATGACTCAAATTTCTAAGATCTGAAAAGGAAGGTGAAGTCATCGCTCACCACATCTCGACTCTGACTAAAATAATAGTATTGAAAAATGGGAGTCCTTTTAAATTCTGTTCATTTTGCAGATTGAAATTATCTTTATTGTTCTCCAATCCATCGTATGGTGGTTAACTTTGGTAGAGCAATCTGAGGAAGCAATAGTTGAATGAATACAACCGGGTAGGGGTGGTAATCGGTCGGTAATCGGGTTAACCGGTTATCGGTATACTGTTCACGACATGGGAGAACTCGAATACCGATACCGGTTTGTAACCGGTTAACCGGTTACTGAACACCCGTTGACGGTTACAAACCGGCTATACCGGCTACCCGCGAGACACACCTCCTCCTCTCTTTCTCATTCTCGACAAACGGACTCTCTCTCTCTCTCCCAAACCCTCCCCAAAACTCTTCTCTCTCTATCTCTTGTTCACCTCTCCCCAACCTTCCCAGACCTCCTCTCTTTCTCGATTTCCTCTCATCTCCCCATCCCTACACTAATCGCCGCCCACCGCTGTCGTCGCTGTTGTCGCCGCCACATCGAACAAGCTTGCTCTCTACCCTCACCACCATTCCAGCAATCCAGCCTCCAGTTGTTGTCGCCGCCGCCGGATTAGGGATTTTTTGGGGGTGTCAAGAAATCCGGGTGCTTCCTCTCTCGATCCAGATCTCCGGCGACGAGGAGAAAGAGAAGATGGGTGAGGCGACAACCATCCCACCGCCATCTCGTCATAGCCCTCCCTTTGCTCCTGCTGCTCCCACCAAATACAGATCCAAAAGCATGAAACCTCCTCTGTAGTCCGATCTGGGTTCGAGTTGTCCTTCTCCAGTCCACGTGCTCATATTTTGAAAGATCGAACCTCTACTTCATCTCTTCGGCGACGAATCAATGGCGGAGCATCCCTTGGAAGTCAAGACGTCGGCAATGGCGGTGTGCACGAATCTGTGCTCTAGCGGAGAGGTGGAGGCAGCGTGGTGGAGAGGTGAAGGCGGCGGCAACAGGGAGAAGGGTTGGGGAGGAAGTCGAGCGAAGGAAGCCAGTATCAGTATACCGAAAAACTGTCGGTATATACCGGCAAAGGAGCCGGTATACTGAAATCCTTCGAGGCGCTGCCGAATACCGATACATCCCGATTATCGGTACGGTTATCGGTTAAACCGGTAACCGGAAAACCGATTGTCACCCCTACAACTGGGTATTATTATGAGATTCTTTGGTGTTGAGGCCTTAGGCTGACTTGTCAACGCTGGAGACGGGCAAGCATTGAAGAACAAGGGCAATTTGGGTGTGATGTGACAAGTGATTAGCGTACGGTTGTTTCAAACAATTGAAGAAGACTACTTATTCTTCAATATTGCCACATATGACATATGCAATGTTTAAAGTTAACCACTTGCCTTAGTTGCCTATCGACCGGTAGGGATGGTTTGTTCGATTCTTGCAACCAACTAGAAGAGGCATGATTATTAGTTTATTACACGCAAAAGGATATGATATGAAACTCAAAACAACAAAAATTATAAAAATCCTTGTGTTTTATTACTTCTAATACAAACTATATCACTTTTTAAATTATCGTATCAGTGTGATATAATTCATATCACGAGTAGCAAGACCTATATTTTATAGGTTTTATAGTCCTGAGTTTTGTGTCACAACTCATATCTTATTAATTGTTAATAAATCAAATCTTTGTGGAATTAATATACAACGGTTTTGCTCCGATTTTCTCGGAAAGCCTTTTGCGAACTTAGGGTTTCCTGAATACGATGGTGGCACCGCCGCCGACCATGGCGACATCCCCGACAGGCAAGCCACCGGATTTAAGTGGTACTCGGAGGGCGGCTACGGTTTCCTCCTCTCCGGATGGGAAGGGGGAGAAGGAGACAGTACAAGCCAAAAAACGTGTTCGGGGGCTGAACCTGATCCAAGAAGAGGTGGGTCTCCAGGGAGGTCCATCGGAGATGGAAGCTGACGAAGTCCAGGGGGGAACGATGCTCATACGAAGACAGTTCCGAAGGAGTCAGTGTGGCAGGGCGCAGCTGCTAGGCTCTTTGTAGACGTTATGGTGGAGGATGGGTGGTATGTAGTGGAGTCGGATTCTGAAGATGTTGCGAGTAGAGAAAAAGAAGAGGATGAATTTGTTCCTGAAGAGGAAAAGGACCCGACTTGTCCTGTTCTCGGCAGCTCAAGGTGGAGGAGGGAGTGGCGTTCGGCTTTGGTGGTGCGAGGCCTGGGAAGGAAAGTATCATACCTGCCTTTACCGCGTAAACTGAACTTCCTATGGGCACGTCATGGAAAAATAAGTATATCGGATATGAAGAATGGATGCTTTTTAGTGAGATTCAAGAGCAAGTTGGATTATGAGCTAGCAACATATGGGGGTCCTTGGATGATGGGTGATACGTATTTGGCGGTGCACATGTGGTTTAAGGGTTTTAACCTGTGGACCTCAGAGATCACTTCTACCATCGTCTGGGTTCAGCTACTTGACTTACCTGTGGAATTGTAGGTCGGGCTTATAATTTCCTGGAGGACTACCGAGCTCACCAAAAAGTACAGGTGGAAGTGGAAAATAACAGTGCCGCTCAACGGGGTGGATGGAAGAAGCCGCAAACGGGAGAGGTGAAAATCAATTCGGATGCGGGAACTCTTCGAGAGGGAGGTACAAGGATTGGAGTAGTTATTAGAAGAGCTGATGGGAAGTTCATTCTTGTCGCAGCAAGGAACATGCGTGGTGAGATGTTCAGACACAGCCGAGGCGTATGCGGCGGAATTGGGAGCTCGACTAGCCCAACAATGCGATGGGACACGGTTCATTTTGGAGACAGATTGCTTGTCATTGGTCCAACAGTTGGACAATGCTGAAGGCCTCCAAAATGAGAATAGGGTTATTTGCAGGAGTATTAGAAGACAGCTTGCCCAAGTCAATGAAGGGAGATGGCAGTTTGTGTCGAGGGAAGGAAATGCAGCCGCCCATATTATGGCACACACGAAGACAAGATGGAACAAGACGATTGTTTGGGTCGATCGGCCGCCGATTTATCTAGTTGATCAGTTAGTTTTGGATAATGTAACCACTGGTGCTGATTAATAAAGCGTAGCAGAGTTTACTATAAAAAAATCAAATCTTTGTTGTGAAAATGGTTTTATATTATTAAAACAGCAGACATCACCAACAAAGGCCCAACATTTTTTTAAAATTTTTAGGTCCACCAAGCTACAAGCAATCCATCTGGATTTTCAATCAAGTGGGCCATTTTATTTTAGTTCAGGGGCCATTCACACATGACAAATTATGTTTTTGGTAAATTGTAAGGTTGATCACTGAAATTACTAAAAATGTTCGTGTTTGGTCAATAAAAATATATAATTTCATTCGTGGTCACTATAATTAATCAAACAGTTCAAGTTACTCTTCATTACTTTCGTTAACCTCTGTTAATGTCGTCGGTTTTTTGCAAATGTGCCTAATAGAAGTGTCGATCGACTAATTTTATCAACAAAAAAAATACAATCCAACCCTCCGCATCATTAAAACCAGCCACATAAGATACCCAATCTAACCCAACCCTTTACTCGACCCTTCTTCATCTTCCTCAAGTTGTCTGGAAAAAAGTCCCTACCTCCCAAATCCCAAATCAAATCACGCCAGCCAACGACGGTAGATTCCTGACTCTACTCCTCAAATTTGACCTCCCCACCCTCCGTTCCTACTAATTCCTCAATCGTCACGTGCACTTCCCGGAACTCCAACAGCAGCGAAACTCCCAACAGCGATCACGCTTCTTCTCCGTCACCGTGAATGCCACCTCTTCGGCGGTGGCTTCTTCTTCTTCCCCACCTCGAGCCACCACTGTAACCCCCTGAATCGAGATCTTGAGTCAATCTCCAACGCAACCGCGATTTTGAGCAAAATTTGCAAATGATTTTTTGCCCTCTTCTGTTTCTTCGGCTTCACCCTACTCGACTTATTCGCCAATCAAAGATCTTCATTGGTCAGCAGACATATGCAGAGGCGGCAACAGAGGAACGACTCGCCAGTGGTGAAGGATGCGGGTATAGGGAGGCACGATGTCTTCGGTGGGAGTTTGGGTGTTCCCCGAAACGAAGGTGAACACTTTGTCCATCGCGCCGGCCCACGGGGCAGACAAGGGGATGAAGTGTTTGATGAATTGTCTGGTCCAGAATTGAGAGTTGCGGGTGAGGAGCTGGAGGACGAAAATCCTGCCGAGGTTGTGGGACGAATAGGCCACATCATCTAATTGCTTGATGGTTTTGGGTGTTTAATTGACGGGTTTGATTTGTATGGTTGGGTTTTATGACTTGGCGGATTTAATGACATATCACCTGATGTGGCGGGTTGGATTTTACTTTTAGCATATTAAATTTTAGTGACGGCGGATTCTGTAGTGTTGTGACGGCACTAGTGCCGCCAGCTTTCCAACCGTTGGATTTAATGAGGATCGTTGATCACTAACCAATTAACCATCACTTAAATCAAATTAGGTTAAACCTATTATATTGGCTTGAAGCTGTTTTATATCTACATCTACACAATAAATAAAAGCCAAATGAGAAAACTTGAAGTCTCATTTCAAATTTCCTGCATCCAGAGTGAAAGTAGGAAGGATATTTTGGTCTTCACAATTACTTTTTTTTTATTCCTTAAAAAGACACTTACTAGGATTCGAATCATGACCACTTTAAAGAAAAGCAAAGATCATAACCAATCACACTAAGTACATTTGTTGTATCTTTTTAAATTAAAAACATGTAATCGCGGAGTGGAAAAAAACTCTTCCCCCATTTCAAATTCTCTGCTCCATGAGCGTTTGTAGGAAGGGTAGAATAGGGAGTGTCAATTTTTTTCTTTTTCCTCTGTGGAACGGGCCAACTTACCGTACACATGCGGATTTAAACGGGTCCAGTAGTGTCAATTTTTTCTTTAAGTCCTTTTATTTCTCCGTGGTGGTAAAATATATATGAAGAGGCAAAAACAATACTCCTTTTTATTGCTAAAAAGAAAAAAAATTAACAATAAACTGATTCTAATGGGCTAACCGCTAATCATAAAATAAAATAGTTAAATGGGCCTGACATGCACGAGATTTGCTCATCAAGTAAAACAAATGAACACAATGGGTTTGCCATTCTAAAACAAGCTATTTTCTCTAGCATAATATATATTATGCTATTATTTTATATCTTAGTGGCTAAAATATAATGTATTTTAAAGTTATTCAATGGTTCAACCTCGACCAACCCAATTAGTCCAATTTTTATCATTTCAAATATATATTATGTAATTATTTGAAATCATAATGATTAAATTATAGTGTATATTATAGGGAATCGTTATGTATTTGTTAGTAAAAAACTAAACAGAAAGATATATTTGGTTATTTTTAACATTAAAACGATCCTAAACATTTTCAGTTTCCTTTCGAAATTCTATAGTTTTATCCCCGAATCAGTGATGTGTAAATGGCGAATTGCAGTCATCTCTTTTCTTTCATTATTTTTTATTTTCAAATAGAAAGTTTAAAAGTAAAGAATAATTAGAGTTTGGCATGGGTTGGTCAAACATGCCTTTTTCGTCGGAATCCATCTGTACAGCTACGCTTGCAGAAACACCATGACAGGCAGAAATAGGGCTGTCATTTCAGTTGCCGGTTAGAGGCTAACCGGCCGGTCTAACCGTTAACCGCCGGTTAGCGGCTAACTGGAAACCGAAAAAAACTGGCCACGGTCGGTTGTCGGAGGCGCTCCGTGGTTAGACGGTTAGCTGAAAAATCGACGCCGGTTAAACCGGCTAACCGACGCTAACTGGCAAGCCAAAACGATGTCGTTTTTGCCTAAATAAAACACCCCATCCCCAAATCCCCAACCCTAGCAGCCCCCATCCCCCAAATTCCCAGCCGCCTCCAGCCCTCTGCATCGCCGATAAGTCTTCCAAATCTTTGGAGGCGCTGAGCTTGTTCTCCACGATCATCTCCACCATCGACTCCCTGAAATCCGTCTGTGGATCGAACGATGATTTCACCGCCGCCAAGCACCCGGAAAGGCTCTTCTTGCTCGAAGACGACCTTGAAGAAGAAGAAGTCGAGGTTGATGAAGACACGCTCTTCCTGCCCTGCCCTTGAATGTTTCTCCTGTACCCGATTCGCGGAATCGGAGGTGAGGGTGAGATCCGGGGTGAAGATCCGGGGGTGAAGATCCGGGAAACGGAATCAGAGGTGTGGGCGAGGGAAGGGTAGCAGAGGGAGACGGCGGAGCCGGAGGATTTGACGAGGTAAGGATGAATGTACTCCGGGTTGTCGCCATTGTTGAGGGTGAAGTTCTGGAAGAAGGAGTTGGTGGGGAGAGGGGAAGAGAGGAGGGAAGGGGAGAAGAAGGTGGAAGGATCGGGGAGGAAGGAAGAAGAGAGGAGGAGATAAGGTTTGGTGGGTGTGGTGCAGATTTTTTGTATCTTTTAATTTTTAATTTTTTTTTTGTAAAGAAAAGGTAGTTTTCCGGTTGACCGGCTAACCGAGCCTAAAACCGAAACCGACCGGTCGGTTGGCCGGCTAACTGGACCTCTCTCACGGTCGGTGGTCGCCAGCTATAGAGGGTTGTTCGGTTTAACCGATAATCGGGTTTTCAGTTTTCGGTTAAACCGAAACCGACCGACTGCCACCCCTAGGCAGAAACACCATGATGACCGGGTGGCGGCAGCGGGGCTGGTGACGATGGTGATTTCCACTGGCTGAGTTCGGGATTTGGGTGGTGACGACCGATCGACGGCAACGACAATGGTGGTGGTGAATTTTCACGGCGGAGAGGCGGTTGACGATGGCCAGGCGGCAACAAGAGAGCTCATGAAGGTAGTGATTTCGACTTATGAGAGGTTTGAGATCTTGGTGGCGATGGTCGACCGCCCGCAGCAGCGATGATAGTGATGGATTGCATGCTGGTGAGACTTTGACAGAGGAGTTCCCTCACTTCACAGCGGAAGTTCCAAGAAAAGAATGAGTGGAAGAGGAAGAGACCCGTTACCTGCCTTTTCGTTTGCTTTTGTTTTTAACTTTTGTTTTTTATTTTATTCATTTAATAGCTAAACCAGACCCACCCATTTATCACACAGGCCCAACCATATTATTTGAACCGGTCAGAAAATTGTGACGGCACCGATGCACTGACGGCACTGCAAAATTGCCCTTTAGTGACTCAACAACTCTGTTAGCCACGCCAACAACAAAAAATGACGACATTAACGATGGCCGAAGGAAGGTAACAGAGAGTGACAAAACTTGAATTGTTTTGATTAATTATAGTGACCACGAATGAAATTAAATATTTTTAGTGATCAAACATGAACTTTTTTAATAATCTCAATGACGAACCTTGCAATTTACCCTTATGTGTTTGGTAATCTATCATAGGTCCCTCTGTAGTGATCGACAAGGCAGGTAACGGTCTATCAAGCCAATGTTGGAGAGAAAGAGAGCTTCCATATGCAAAGTCTATCAAGCCATAATGTGTGGTAGTCACAATCATATTGTCCCCTTGATGTATAGATGGTAGTACGATCCAAGAAGCATTATTCCCCTCCATGTTCAAAATGCAGTTACTATCCAAGATACCATTCACGGTTCATTTTCAAGCTCGTTATGCTTGACATTCAACTTTCCTTTTCAAACTCGCCATTCTTAGCATTCATGTATTTGCTTGAGCGGAATGTTGGAGATCAACAACTCTCGCCCATAAATCCTCCAACTGTCAAGAGCGGTAAAAATCAATCACCAAAATGATTCACAATCATCTGCAACATTGAGAGCAGCCCCGTCACTTCCTCAGAGCCACCATTCCCACCATTTATATCTATGTATGGCTAACTAAAGTGTCATTCTGGCTGGCTGGAACGAATCTCATTACGTCCTTCTGCCATCTCCGGCAACCATTAGATGTACTTCCAGATTTGTAAATGGAGAATGCGGAAGAAGAATCAGTAATTTGTCATTAGACTAGAAAACGTTGAGTTTTGCTCTACAACACAATCGTATTTATACAATTCCTCAAACCTATGAACCGACAATGACTTGAACAGTATATGTGCAATCTGATTGCCTGTAGAGATGTGAAAAAGCTTAATGAGTCTTGCTAAAATTTTCTCTCTAATGAGATGGCAGTCAATCTTTATGTGATTGGTTCTCTAATGAGCAACAAGATTTTTTGCAATTCTCATGGCAGATGTATTAATAGAAAAAGGAGCAGTAAACTTAACATTCAGATCATTAAAAAGGTAAACGCTTGTAATTCACACAAGAGATCAGCCATGGCTGTGTATTCTGCTTTAGCAGAAGAGCGTCTAACTGTGTTATGTTTCTTGGCTTGCCAAGAAATCAGAGAATTGCACATAAAAACAAAAAATCCAGTAGTCGACCTTCTGGTGTCAGGACACCTTGCCCAGTCGGAATTCGAGAAAGTAGATAAATGAGGAACTGAACTAGAAGGAAAAAAATAAACCTTTACCTAGGTTGTTCTTAATAAATCGAACAAGCCTACTAGCTGCTTGCATATGCAGGTCTGTAGGATTAGCTACAAACTGTGTAAGATGATCTATTGCGTATAGAAGATCCGGACAAGTAGTTCACAAGTATAGTAAACGACTAATTAACCTTTTGTATGGAGATGGATCAAGAAGAGCCACCATAAGTGGTTGAGAGTCGAACATTTGGTTCAGAAGGTGAATCTGCAACTTTACCAGCCCAACCTTTAGTAGAAGCTAAAGCTATAAGTGCACGAACATTTGTCGTTTTTGCCACAGGAGAAATTTTCTATAGGTAATCTATCCCTTTAGTTTGAGTGTAACCCTTAGCAACTAATCTTGCTTTATAACGTCGTTCCACAATATCATTTGCTTTATACTTAATCATATATACCCATTTATACCCTATAGCCTTTTTATTTAATGGTAAAGAAGTAACTTGCCATGTTTGAGTTGCAGCCAAAGCATCCAATTGAGTTGCTTCCTCATAACAAGAAAGCTATGTTTCTTTTACAACATTCATAACAAAACATTTATATGTATGAGCTAAGTTATCAAAAGACAGAACATCGAAAATAGGATACTTGATAGTAGTGGATGTAGCCACACATGAGTTAAAAACAAAGTCCTTTAGTTTAGAAGGCCTATTTGTTTGCCTCAATGGCCTACCAACAGGGGCTGGACCATTTATGTCGGGTATAACATCATTATGTGGGTGAGGCATGACAGGTTGAATAGCCTGAACAACCCTCAGGGGTTGTGGGAACAGGTGGGGGAATGGACTGGTCAACTAGAAGATCCAGGTTTGGGAAACTAAAATCAGAATTTGAAGTAGGAGTAAGCTTTTTGTATGGAAAGATGTGTTCATGAAATACTACATCTCTTGACTCTATACAAGAATTATTTCTAAATCAAGTAGTTTGAAACCCTTTGTACCAAAAGGGTAACCAATGAAAACACAAATAATGGCTCTAGGCTCGAATTTAGGTCTATTGTGACTAAGTGTACTAGCATAATCTAGACAACCAAAGACTCGCAAGTAGCCTAAATATAGGGGAGAACCATTTAGAAGTTCAAGGGGAGAAGTATATTTGGTTAAGGGCGAAGGGATTCTGTTAATCAGGTGAGTGGCATGCAGAACAACATGTCCTCAGAAAGGCATATGTAAAGATGCCTGAAATAAAAGAGCTCGAGCTATTGTCATAATGTGTTGTAACTTTCTTTCGACTCGACCATTTTGTTGCAAGGTTTGGACACAAGAGGTTCGATGACAATACCCTTAGAATTGTAAAAGTTGGGAATATTGAATTCCTGTGCATTGTCTATTCTTATCACTTTAACACTGAATTAAATTGAGTATGAACATATGAACAGAAGTTAATGAGCAATTCTCTAGCTTCAGAATTGTATTTAAGGGCATACAATACAATGAATAGTGTCATTACAGTGATAGGAATAGAGTTGGCGTGTAGGCCCTTTATTCTAGGACTAAAGGCATGCCCTAATCGATAATGCCACAAATCAAAAGTGGTATGAGAAGTATCATGTGCAGAACATAGGGAATGAGAAATAGTTTGACCAGGCAGAGGTTTTTCAGGTTGAAGGCAGTACAATCCAGATGTCTGTTCAGCTATACCAATCGTCTACATAGCTGACAGCTCCTAGATAAACAAGCATGATGTATAAACATTAAGGAACAATTGTGTTACTTAGTGAGTTTGCTAACATACAACAAATTAAAGGTAAACGTAGGAATGAATAATACACTTGAGATATTCAAATGATCAATCAACCATATTGTGCCTATGTGTGTTACTTTAGCTTTTGATTCATTAGGTAACGTGACAAAAGAATTTGACACAACCACAAATGAGGTAAACAAAGATAAGGAATAAGCCACATGGTCAGTAGCACCCTATCTACAACCCATATAGATAGAGAAAACTTACATGCAACCTCCTCGTAAGCAATCTAAGAAGCAGAAGAGGTGGACTATACAACAGCAACAACTTCATACAGTGCCGTTGTGGAGTGAGTTGCTGGAGAGACTCCTGACACAGCCATCAAGTTGATGGATCCCAAGTTGTGAGATTACTAAGGTTGAATCAACGCCAAAAAGCTTGGTATTGCTCTTTGGAGAAGGTAAGACTGTCAAAAGCTTCATCAGTCAACGACTCCTCTCCTCCACTGCAAACAACATTAATGGCCTTTCCATGGGGCTTGTATCCCGGTGGATAACTGTGTTTCTTGAAACACTTATCGATGGTGTGTCCAGCGTAACCATAGAAGATACAAACCGGCCTCTTCGATCCATCCTTGTAGACTCGCTTGCCTTGATTTGAAGAAGAAGCACCTTGAGTCTGAGAACCAGGAGGTTGAGCAACCGGCGCACAAGCAAATCCGTGACGAGACTCACGCTCTTGCTGAACAACTTGAGCAAACACATGATTGATCGGTGGTAAAGGATCCACCCGAAGAATCTAAGATCGGAGCGGTCCAAAAGACGAAAGAACTTCAGAGAAATTTCGCCTTGATTCGCCATTGATGCCGGACGAACTTCAGAGAAATTGAATGAACAAGAGCGAAAGAACTTTCAAGAACTAACTGAACCCTAATAGCTCTGATACCATGCCAAATTTGTAAATCGAGAATGCAGAAGAAGAATCAGTAATTTCTCATTGGACTAGAAAATGTTGAGTTTTGCTCTACAGCACTGTCGTATTTTTACATCTGACCAAATTACCATTTGATATCTATAAACTACAAATTACATTTGACTACCTAGAAAACAACAAAATTACATTTTGTACAGTATGTCTAATATGTACTACTGCTGGCTCCCGAGCTAAAGGTAGACGTCAACAAAGAGGCAACGCTATATCGAGTCCCAAATGCCATCTCTGGCCATTTCGTGCTTGAATCATTACCCCTTCGCTGCGATAGTAAGTACATTTCATAACTAGTCACGGGCCCGGCCGGTTGGCCGGATTCATTTGTCAATCGCGTAAATAGTCATATCAAATTGTATGTGAGAATTGAGATTAGCGTTTCTTTGGTAGTATGTTAAAAATAAAGGTTTATGAAATTACATAACATTCTAATTTCTTGGTTGCATAATATAATTGTAATTATTATAATACTTCAAACTATTCAAAAGATGACATCATATTTTTTTCCGACATTCTAACTGAAATACTAAGTGTAGTTTTTTTTTACGAAAATGAAAGACAAATCCTATGCCAGGGATCCGATTCCTAAAAGTTTTTTGAAAAAATCCCTCTTTTACTTCCTCGAGACCCAATATTGAAGAGTCCATTTTCTCTTTTGAGTTGTTAGGTCGAATATTATTTTGCATTGTGTAGTGACTAACCTTCCATAAGAACAACAATCAAACTATTTTCTATGTTTGAGAATGTATATAAGTCTAATTCACAAAAATGTAATCAACACAATCTTAATCTAGGCACTGCATAGTTTGAACAATGTATTATCTTCGTAGTAAAATTTTAAAGTAAACATAGACCATGTACCACAACTACTACATAACATTCAGGATCTGTTTTAGGATCTGGGATTTCAGCAGATATAATCGAATCTATTTTCGAAGGACTATATAACTAATCTTCTACATCTAGAAAGGCTAATAAATGAGCATGAGGTAGACCACGCTTTTGAAACTCAATTGCCATCACATCTTCAATGAAAGAAATTATAATCAAAATAGGAAAATAACAGTCTCGGAACAAATCATGAATTTAAGATACTTAAAGTAAAACTATGGACTTACATGCACATGTTTTCCCAAAAAGAATCCTCTCCAAGATCTCCTTCAGCAATTGATGTAGGTTCAGTTTGAAAACTCTTGCGATGACATCAGCTCTATTAGGATATTTTCTAGTAGTAGTCCTTATCAAATCAAGCATGTATTGAATCTCAGGCTCGACATGATTACATGTAAATGTAATGAAAATATTTGGATATCCTGCCCCACTACAAATCGCCATAGCATCCTTGAAACTTCCATACTTATAGCGAGTTGTATGTGATGAAGCTAAAATCACCTGTTTTTCACTCAAACTTATGTCTGAGTCACCTCTCAAGTAAGAAACCAAAAGACCTTGGTAGTAATGTTGTCGCAGATTTGTGTGGTTGTTTTTAATCCAATCCAAACGCTCAGCCTCAACCAATGCATATGCATTAACAATATATTGTTGGAACAACTTTCCACGCAATAGCAATGCATTCGATTCTTCCAGTCTGGTTTGGCGTTTATAGCTGTAAAAAATCACATTGGGTCACATCCTTCTCATTGTATTCATCCTCATCCTCACCCTCACCCCTAAAGTATGGAATATTTGGGTGCCAACCATCCTCGCCATGTGGGAATATATGGCATATTGCAAAGCCAATTAACTTGGGTGATATATACTAATTTTTTTTCCAGTTCATGACTTTGATACTGAACAACAATATCAAGAGAAAATGTTTGCTCTGCGGTATCATCAACAATTAAAGCACCGACCTCATTTGTTGATGACAAATAATATTCTGCCATCCCTTTCTCTTTTACCAAGCAGCTTTATTTCGACTTGTTCAACAGTGGTGTCATTCAGTCTATCCCTTGCAGACCAAAATGTCTTTACTAAGAAATTACTTGAATCTAACATCTCCTGAAATTCTTGAATAATTGAATCGAGCGAAGGATTTGAATCTGGAGTTTAGGAGTTCATTTCAAGTGTCATAGATGTAGAGTTGAGCAAACTTGGTGTATTCCTTTCAGTAGGTATCCTCGCGGGTCATGAAAATTTGGGTGATTTGAATTCCTCGCGGATTTGGTACTTTCGCCCTTCCACGTCAACGCTCCACAATATTCACATTTATATGTTGTTTTGCCAATATCAAACACTACAACCACTACAATAAAATGAAAACTCCAATATAAGAAAGAAATTTGGTCACAAACTCTAACATTAGAATAAATGAAGGAAAATGACATACTGAAAAATATCAATAAACATGGAAAGTCTCCAGAACGCATCACACGAAGACGATTACAACAATTTTCGGCAAATTTGATGGACCTCGACAATCTATTTCTCTTAATTAGTTTGTAAGTTATTCATCTCAATTTATAATCTTGTATTGGAATTAGTAAAATAAGCAATCCTAGCAGCTAACACATAATTAGACAACATATAAATAGAAAACAAACATGAAATAAATAGATTAACAGTAGGAATGTTGACAATTTTTTCATTTATACGCTTTTGCTTTATATAAAGATCATGTTTTCTTCTCACTAATTTGGTCAAAGGTTGATTAATTTTCTTCAACTCTGACCTATGTGCATTGATTTCTAAAATATAAAATGGAGAATGATAGTTTTGTAAGATCAACATCGATGAGAAATTATAATTAATCAATATTCATACCATCAGGAAACTTTTTTTGCACATCAGATAGACTCTAATTAGAATCGATCACACTTTCTAGTGATATAAAACAACTATCTTTTCCCTGAATAACACATTAAATTGCATGATGTATATAATTATGCTAATTAAAATATTTGTGCTTACATTCACTTTTTAACAATCAAAATGAAACATTATTTGGTTGTTTGGATGACTCTCCACGTGAAATATTTCTTCGAGGCATATAGCTACAAAATAAAAGCCTTCAAAAAATTAAATACGGATAATTAAATGTGTTAAACGGGTTTTATACGTGTTTAGTACGGAAGCCATTAAATGAACAAAAAAAAAATGAAACGACTTGTATAATATGGATACGGAAGTTTTAAGCGATTAAAATACGTAAGGATATATATATGTGTATTAAATAAAGTATTTACAAACTCTATATATAAATGCTAATGTAATTTCCAAAAATTATATATATTCATGTAACCGGTAAACTGGCCCAATTAAAGCCCTCTCCATTCCCACTTTGGATTGTTGTTTTTACCTACATATCCTTCCGTGCACTGTGAAGGAGTCGGGGAAATTTCAATTAATGGGGTCCCGGTCTCCCGGAGGAGAAGATGCAGGATGTATGGTGTTGAAGATTTTTCTAGAAATAATTTAACACTTATGAATTGCTCAACAATGTGAAGCAAAGGAGCTTTCTTGATTTGGTCCTTTACAGTTAATTACACACTCTCAAGCTTTATTGCGTTCTCTTCTTGGAATCTTGTAGATTTTGAGTTGTAATTATGCGCTTAAGCTTTAAGACGAATCATTTCCTGGGAATTTAGTATGGACTGCGTCTGCTATTTGTTTCATGGATTTTGGTTAGAAAGTTCAGGTATGGTTTTTTACAGTAGTAGATTAGTAATCCAGCATATGCCTCTGAACTGGATATTAAAGCTTCTATTCTCTAAAGAAAGGTTTACAGTTGCGTACCTTACTGTTAATCACTTAATTGTCTTCGACTGATGGAAGAAAGACTGGTAGAGCAGAATCGGAGTCAGAGCGGCATCGCACACAGCTTCTATTCCGTGATGTTGCTGTTGATTAATAGAATTAGCGTGTTGCTGCTCGAGGGAGTGTGTTGCTGCTGTTGTCTTCGAAGCTTGAGGGAGTGTACGTGCTGCTGTTGCTGTCTTGCAGTGGCGGCTACAAAATCACCGACATCCAGGGCAGCCATCAACAAATTAGATATAGGGTAACCTAATGAAGAGAGGCGGTTGCTTTTACGCGGCGGTGAGGTACGGTCCGACCGGCATCGAGAGAGGCGGCGGACGCGAAAGACAGGCAGAGAGAGACCGCGAATTATTTTCGGCGAGAAAGACAGAGAGGAAGTAGAAAGAGGTCGACGTGTTAGGAGTTGTAATGGGCTTCCGGGGAGGGGGTAAAATTCACTGGCGGCCCAGTTCAGTCCCTGGCCAAGTCATGTGCACAAATTCATTTTACAAAATTCTCCTTCCGTGAATCACGCAGAGCGCAGGAAAAGATAGATTAAAGGGGTTTTGGCAAAGAAACTCCTTATAGTATTGGTAGGATTTAATATAAATCGACCGCGAGACAACTGAAGATGATAAGAAGATATGTTAATATATATAAAACAAAATGCAAGTTCCTGTCGCCTAAAAACTTGCATGTTGCTCCTATTTATTTTTTGAACTCACCATTTGAGACATATTTTTTTAACTTGGCCTAAATGTGGCTATTTCTATTGTATTTTTATTTTTGTGTGCTCATAATTTTTTCCCCAATAAAATTATTTTTTGAACCGTTATTGCATATTTTTTCTAAGTGCTTATTAATTAGAAGATGTAGATTACTCCAACTATATAGTCATCTTTCTTTGCACATGTTTTGATCCTTATTACATATGTTTTGGTGATGTATTTTTCAATTTAAGGATGATGATTGAACAATACCATTATTTTCGTAGTGACATTATCTTCGACATTTAAAAGTTGTATTATCTAGAAAAACATGGTTTGCTTGCCAAAAAGTTTCACTGTAAGTCCGAGCCCTCTATTGTATATATTTTCTTTCATTGCTCCTCAATTGTAAATGGCGATGATCTTGACATGTTTTTGGGGTTTCTTAACATTGTTCTATTTAATAATCAGAGTGGATCGTAAACTTAAACTATTTATCTTCACAATAGACAAAATAAGTCTTCTCCCCATTACTTCCTACTCTTCCATGAAAAACCATGTCTAGACTGTTTACATGCATTCTCCCCACGCACTTCTCGAATTGAAAACGACAATAGATCTCAACTCAAAGAAATGGTTTGTGTACTCGCATTGCTCGCTCATCTAAGTTTTTCTTTAGCAAAAAATGTTTTCAACACACTTCATATACTTTTTGAAAAGAACTTCTCTACTTAAGAATGATGATGGATCTCGACAGAAGAATGTTTATTTTCGCAGTGTCGTTGCACAGTCTTCATCATTAGGATACCATCCTCCTTTCGAAGAAAATGTCTATTTATAGGGTGATAAACGGTTAGTCGGTTATCGGTTTTAACCGATAACCGAACCGATAAAGTCGGTTAGTGGTTAACCGATAACCGCTACTTCCTTATTGATTTCGGTTTTGGTTAGTAGTATTTTGGTTAGTGGTTAAACGCTAACCGATTAATCGGTTAGCGGTTAACCGATAAGAAAACCGATAACCGCCTACTAGTGTGACTACATGGTTTTTTGCTTTGGCTAAGGGAGAAAGTTGTAAGATTCAAAACCAATCAAAGTTGCAATTCCAAACATCCCAATTCTCACCTATTGCAAACAACCCTCCATCAAGAGTCTCAAATGTTTTTAAGAGTTAGAACTCGAAAGTCACCCCTCTCTAAATCCCCTTTGCACTCGATAGAGTGAACCTTAGGTTGATGACTATGGGCTAGATGAAGATCTTGGAGTAAATGATGACTATGGGCTAGATGAATTGGAGCGAGATCCTCGGGTCATTTAGGTTGATGATTTGGAGATAATGAACTTGTTATTTGTGTCTTGTTGTGATTGTGACTTGCGGTTGAATTGTGGGCATGTAGACTTTATGTTGTGGAGTTGTGGTTGAATTGTGTGGTTGCTTTAGGCTTTATGTTCAATTGATTTAGATGACTTTATGGTGTGTGATTATAGAGGCTGAAACAAAAACAGGTCACTCAAAATTGAGGGTGAATCATTAAAAAAGGTGGTTGGAATTCAGTTTTGGGTGGTCGGTTTCTCAACGAAAACCGAGAAAGTGAACCAGAACCTGCGGTTTGGGTTAACCGCAAGGGAAAACCAAAACCGATGTTTGCGGTTTTCGGTTAACCGAAGTCTCTGTCGGTTTCGGTTAGTGATCTTGGGACAATTTTGGTTGCGGTTAACCGATATTTCGGTGCGATTAAACCGAAACCGCACCGACTAACACCCCTATTTATATGTATTTGCTAACATGCTACTCAATCGGTGAACAACTATGAATCCTAATATAAATGCTAAATGCATCATTTTCCCTATTTATTTTTCAACCGGTAAATTCATCAATAACATATAATCTAAAACTTTGACACAACAAATTAACAAACGAACCTTTAATAATTGATATAAAACTCCTTCACGATGATCGCGACTTGACGCGATATTCACTTTCTAGTTTTCATATAAAAATAAAGATTTGTTTCAATTAAGTATATCTTGCTGTGGTTAGTTTTTTTTTTATAACAAGAGATCTTTCTAGATAAGGATGAGTTTAAATATTTCAATTCAGACTTCAGACCAACTAGACACATGATGAAATGCTCATGATGCTATTATTTAGAGTCAACTCCTTGAGCGGTCTGATGGAAAATGTGGGAATAATTAAACCTATAAACCGGGGTGAATTGCAAACTTGGTCACCCATATTACTCATTTATAACACTTTAGCCACTCGAATCAAAAACCATTTAACTTAGCCACTGATATTACACGTTTATGTCATATTTAGTCACTCGCCATCTAGTTCCGTTAAGTCTGTCCTACGTGGCAGTCAACTCCAATGTTTGACCGTTAAAAAACTTATGTGTCAATTAAAAATAATAATAATAATTTTTTATTTCCACATCATACTAAATTAAAAATATTTTCTTCATAACAAAACTAATTAATATAAATATTATATTACTAAAACCAGCCCACTGGCTCCCCCTCACCTCTTCGTTGTTGCACATCGTCGCCATCCCCCTCTCCGCTATTGCACTTCGTCGCCCTCCCCTCCTGCTGCCTCCATGCCACCTGAAACCCACGAGCCCAAGCATCCCACGCAAAACCCACCAATCCTCTTTCCATTGCAAAATCTCCAGCACCGCTGCTCCAAGCACCCCGCCGCAAAACCACAATCCTCCCAATCGTCGCGCTGAATTAAACCCGACGACGAACAGAAGGTGCAATCGATGGGGTCCCTCCAATTCACAGTTGCATTGATGAGGAGGAGCTTTCTCTAGCTCCACAAAGAGCAGCTGTGGCTGAGCGAGGAGCAGCAGTGGATCCGGGAAGAGCATAGGTGGTTGCGCGAGCGGGAGTCCCTGTTGAGCGAAATTCAGCCGCTAAGCTCCAAATCCAGGTCTTACAGAAGAGGATTTCGGTTGGCGGGGTCGATGTGGTGCCTCCAAATGTCGATACGCTCACTCCTTTTCTTAATCGAATCGTGAAAAACTCTCAGATCTAGAAACTAATTGTTTGTGTTTTGGTGATTTTTTTGGTTCTTCGAGTTCAGGAACTTGTCGGGAACACCGCGGGAGACAATAAGGCAACAGAGAGTGGCAGAGGAAGGGTCGGTGGAGACAAAGATGGGGGAATTGGCGAAGGGGGTTTCAGATAGAATCAAACATGGAGACGAAGTAGTTGCGGTTTGCGGTGGCGATGGCCGATGGGCAGAGGAAGGGTCGATGGAGACGGAGATGGGGGAATTGGTGAAGGAGGTTTCAGATGGAATCAATTGTGGCGCGGAGGAGTTTCGGGTTGCGGTGGCGATGGGCGGAGGAAGGTTTGCTGTGGTGATGGGCGAAATGAAGGTTTCGGATGGATCAATCGTGGCGGAGGAATCGACGAGCTGGAGAGCGAGATGCAGGTGGGGAAGAGTTGTAAAAGAAAAAAATTAAAAATTTATCAATTAATTATTTTTAATGGCCACGTCAGCATTTTATCGGTCAAAACTATTTGTTGACTGCCACGTAGGACAGACTTAACGGAACTTGACGGCGAGTGACCAAATATGACATAAACGTGTAATATCAGTGGCTAAGTTGAATGGTTTTTTATTCGGGTGGCTAAAGTGTTATAAATGAGTAATATGGGTGACCAAATTTGCAATTCACCCCTATAAACCCTCTGAACTTCAGAATTAGTGATGGGCCCACGGGTATCCCACAACTCATATCTATCCTTATATCCAACTAGATCAGGTCGAGTAATATCCATGCTGATACGAATCATGACAATTTGGCCTATTTGCACAATTGCACTTGTCATTTGAAGAACACAAGCGTAAAATATAATAATTATTTTTTTGTATAAAAATATAATTTGTTTACAATTAAACAAAGTGAAAATATTTCATGAATGAAAAAATAGTAATAAGAGAATGAGTCATTAAGATTAATTAATTGAAAGTTTAAATATTGTGTTTTTCAAATTAAGATAATTAATTGAAAGTTTAATTTCGAAATAAAAGAACGGACGAGATAGGTGGTAAGTGATATTTCCATTTATGGAATAGGAAAAAGGAGTCATGTATAATTATTAATTAGTTTCCAATTCTGGACTTGTTTATACGCCGCATGGCGCCACGATGAGAATTTAAACAATAAAAGAAAACTCACGCGTCAAATCCACGCAGTTGCCGGTATAAAAATGCCCATTCTCCCGTGACAAAATCACTCTGTCACCAACGAGGTTCAAGAGTCGAGAGAGGCTGCTCGAGGTTGATGGAGGCATTTCGTAGCAAGGACGCGATGAGGGCATCGCGAGAATAGGTGGGGGAGGATGTCACGCGTGGCGAGCGACATGGCGAATGATGTGGCGGATCATGACCAAGTCAAACACGTGTGGCATTAGGAAGACCTAGTAGCATAGGATGCTCCTAGGATTCCCCATCTTGAATATGAGCTTAATGGTGCACATAAAGAGCCACATTATGAGGTGGTATAATGGTGTGCATTATGGGGGAAACTTAATAGGGTGTAGTAATGGGGAGGGACCATTATGAGGGGCATTGATGCCTTGTATGAGGAGAGGCCTATATAAGGAGCCATCTCCCTCACTTGTATCTCATCCATCATTTTTGTGAGCAATACAACTATAGAGTTTCTCCCATCTTCTTGTGTCTTGTTCTTGTGAGTTGAGTGAGTTTGAGAGCTTGTAAGAAGGCTGCCTAGCTTCTCTAACGGAATTGAGAGCTAGGGCCGCACGACCAAGAGTAAGGCCGTGACAGTTGGTATCAGAGCCTGGTTCTGAAAGAAGAACCGGTGTCCTCACTCCCCAAGAAGGAAGATAAGAAAGAGCGAGAACCTCACCAAAGATGGCTGGATCAGAAGTCCATGACGATGCGGGGAAGCAACGTGGAAGGAATCAGACCAAGAATCCCAAGCCAAAGGGTGACAAGTCAAGCACTCGTGATCCTATGGCGGCGCTAGAGAGGCGTGTTGCTCGAGTGGAAGTGAAGATTGCGGAAGATATCACCGCCATGGAGGATTTGTGAGCTAACTTCACTCAAATCCAAGGCGATGTTCAAAGTGTGGCGGCTAGAGTGACGAGTTTGGAGGTTGGCAATGAAGGGCTTCGAGATGAGCTCATGGCCCTCATCAAAGACACCATCTCCACCGCCATGAACGATGCCGTTGAGGTAATGAAGGAGGCGGTTGATGCGGAGGTGACTGTCTTGAAGGAGGAGGTTGCGGAGCTCAAAAGCGAGGTGACGCTTGTGAAGAGGGCCATGGCTAACGGACCTGCCATCGCACAACCTGCCTCATCCATGGAGATTCCAAGACCAAAGAGCTTTCAAGGGTCTAGGAATGCAAGGGAGTTGGAGAACTTCATATGGAGCTTGGAGCAATACTTCGAAGCTTCGGGTATTCGAGATGAGAATACCAAGGTAAAAACAGAACCTCTTTACTTGAGTGATGTTGCTATGCTGTGGTGGAGAAGGACCCAAGGCGATATCAATAAAGGGACGTGCGTGATGGAGTCATGGGATGACTTCAAGAGGGAGATCAAGAGGCAATTCTACCCAGAGAATGTTGAGTTTGAAGCCCGGTCGAGACTAAGGAGGCTTGCTCACGAAGGAGAGATTCGAGGGTATGTGAAGGAGTTTTCTGAATTGTTGCTCGAGATCCCCGACTACACCGACAAGGAGGTCATGTTCACCTTCCTTGACGGCCTCCAACCATGGGCGAAGTTGGAGCTACAATGGCGAGGCGTGCAAAGTCTTGCCGAGGCAATGGCGATTGCCGAGTCCCTAGTCGAGTACCACGAGCCGGAGGAACGTGTGGAGTTCGGAGGCAATGGAGGTGGACGCGACTATGACAGAGACACACGAAGGCGTGGTAGACTGGACCAAGGAGGTAGTCATAAGGTTGAGAAACCACTTACTTGCTTCCTTTGTGATGGTCCGCATCGTGTGAGAGATTGCCCAAGAAAGCACAAGTTGTCGGCAATGAAGGCCATACTAGCAGAGTGCTCGAGCTCGGAAGAGGAAGCGGGGGCGACTCCAAGAGTGGAGCCCCATGTCGCGAAGATTGGATGCATGAAGAGATTGAGCGCCATCAAGCGGACGGAAGAGCCTCCCCATCCCGAGCAACACGGTCAATGCTTCGTAGAGGCAAAGCTCAACCAAAGGAAGACAAAAGCCTTGGTTGATACCGGGGCAAGCTGCAACCTTCTCGACGTAGATGAAGCACGGAGGCTGGGCATCACGTACGAGAAGAAGCGAAGAGGGTGGATGAAGGCTACCAACTCAAGGGCCACAAGAACTCATGGAGTAGCGCGCCAGGTGCCACTCAAGCTAGGAGGATGGACCGGGGTGGCGGACTTTGAGGTTGTGTCGTTGGACGATTATCAGGTCATCATTGCACTGAATTCATGGTGCGGGAGAAAGCTTTCCCGATCCCATACGCCAATAGATTCTGCATCAATGGCGGAGCAAGATCGGTTCCCATGACAAGAGAGCAACTCGAGTCAAACAAGAGGTGTTTGGCAAGGCAAGAGCAGCGAGAAGCGGCAACGATGGTGGAGGCAGCGGCTCACTCGAAGACTCATTGGAGAAGGACGAGAAGGAGGAGTTCACAGCATCGTGGAGCCATTAGAGACGAGGATGGGTCATCTTCGACATGCCAGGAGAAGCAAGGAAAGACCACCATGGTCGAGAAGGCGGGACACTCGAAGACGCGACGGAGAAGACCGCGGAGGAGTGCGCAACATCATGGGAGCACAAGGCTCGAGAGCGAGCCAGGGCCATCCTTGGTTTGGAGGAAGGTGCAACGAGACCTTGCAAGCAATGAAGCTAAGGCAAGGGAGGCATCTGCCAAAGAGCCACGACGAGGGCGTCGTGGATTGAGTGGAGGAGAATGTCACCAACGAGGCTCAAGAGTCGAGAGAGGCTGCTCGAGGTCGATGGAGGCATTTCGTAGCAAGGACGCGATGAGGGCATCGCGAGAATAGGTGGGGGAGGATGTCACGCGTGGCGGGCGACATGGCGAATGATGTGGCGGATCATGACCAAGTCAAGCACGTGTGGCATTAGGAAGACCTAGTAGCATAGGATTATCCTAGGATTCTCCATCTTGAATATGAGCTTAATGGTGCACATAAAGAGCCACATTATGAGGTGGTATAATGGTGTGCATTCTGGGGGAAACTTAATAGGGTGTAGTAATGGGAAGGGACCATTATGAGGGGCATTGATGCCTTGTATGAGGAGAGGCCTATATAAGGAGTCATCTCCCTCACTTGTATCTCATCCATCATTTTTGTGAGCAATACAACTATAGAGTTTCTCCCATCTTCTTGTGTCTTGTTCTTGTGAGTTGAGTGAGTTTGAGAGCTTGTGAGAAGGCTGCCTAACTTCTCTAACGGAATTGAGAGCTAGAGCCGCACGACCAAGAATAAGGCCGTGACAACTCCCACAAGCCACAAGGCACAAACCAATTCGCCAAAGCCAAACAGCAGCAGCTAGCCAGAAAAAAAAAAGTTCCCCAATATTCCTTTCATCTGCAATGGCGAGCAACCCCAAAGTCTTCTTCGACGTGACCATCGGCGGCGCCCCCGCCGGGCGGATCGTGATGGAGCTGTTCAGGGAGACGACGCCGATGGCGGCGGAGAACTTCAGCGCGCTGTGCACCGGCGAGAAGGGATCCGGGGAGAGCGGGAAGCCGCTCCACTACAAGGGCTCCAAGTTCCACCGCGTGCTCCCCGGGATGATGTGCCAGGGAGGCGACTTCGTCAACGGCGACGGCACCGGCGGGGAGTCGATCTTCGGCCGGACGTTCCCCGACGAGAACTTCAGGGAGAGGCACACGGGCCCCGGGACCCTGTCGATGGTGAACTTCGGCCGGGACACCAACGGGTCTCAGTTCTCCATACTGTTGACCCGGGCCGGGAGGCTGGACGGGAAGCACGTCGTGGTCGGCAAGGTCGTCGACGGGATGGACGTCGTCGATGCCATCGGCGGCGTCGGGTTCGAATCCGGACAGGGATCCGACCCGGGCGTGGTTATTGCGGACTGCGGTGAACTCTCCGAATAGTTTAATTAATTAATAATGATGGTGGGATTTACATTTATACTGTCGGTCATGAATAATGCTGTTTCGCCTGCGCGCGCTTTTCCGTTGCGCTGTTGATTTGAAAAGAGTTTACCGTTGGCATGAATTGTTGTTGAGGTGTGTCGGGTAGGTGTTTGTACTTTAAATTTTCTCTTCTGCGTATTTGTCATGAAGTATGTATTTGATGGTTAAATAATGAAGTTACGTTGATCTCATTTGGGATGAGATAATGAATGAAAAATCATGGCAAGTTTTCTAATTGTTCCCTTTTTTGTTTCTGCCTGATTTCTGTCAAATATTAGTTGAACTTGAAACACAGTATCATACCATTTGCTTTATCTCATGAGAGCTAATGGTTTCGACTGTTTTAATTGGGATTAGTCCGAATATATGAAAAAATTATTATATTGTTTAGTCCAAATAAATTGGATATAATCTTATGATAAAATCACATATTAATCAATTGTTTTCGGTATTTGTAAATTATATGAAATTTCATATACCATATGGATAATAATTTTACACCCAAATAACAATCCATATCTTGATCCAACATATAGTGAAAATTAAAGGGTAATGTCTATTTTTTATCCAAACCTTCTTCAGATTCTTTTATTTTATCCAAACCTATTAAAATGCTATTAATTATCCAAATCTTTCGTAATGAATCAAAATATTAACCATTTTTACGTTATTGTTAATAATTTTGTAACTCTTTTCTTAGTTAAAATACTACAATTTTGTAATGTTGACCTTTATGTGTCTCTTCCAAATCAGTATCATGTTGCCAAGTCAATATTACTAACAAAATTGCTAACTGAAAGTTAACATTTGGTTAATTCTTAGTATTTTGATAGGTTTGGCTAATAAAGAAGAATCCGAAAAAGATTTGGATAAAAAATAGACATTACCCAAAATTAAACAAACTCATATAAATATCACTATTCAAATGATTAACTTAGAATATCCTAAAGATAGGATTAGACGAAAAGGAAAACTAAAAAAGAAACGCAATTTGCAAATCAAAGGCAAAAACGACGTCATATCCCCGTGTACCAATTCGGAATCTTGCTGCGGGTCGACCCGCAAGTGTGTGACGCCCATTTTCCTCATTGGATCCGGATCAATTTGGATCGACTAGCGTGTTGACGACATTGATATATAGTGAACTTCCTCACCTTTATCGGCTTTTCTACAAAATACTATAAGGCAATGTCAAAATACAGCTTTTGCCACGTCAGCTCCTACTGAAACCGCCGCATAGAGCGGAGGGGGTTTCCTGTCAATTTAGTAAGCCTTTTCTTTCCCACTATCTCCCACCGGAAAACGAAGCTTTCTCTGCCACAGTCTGAAGAAATTCAGACTTCCAATCCCTACTGGAATCGAAGTACTTCTTCTCGCCGCCTTTGTGTTTTTTCACAGATAGATCTGCAGCGTCCTAATAAATTCATTATTCCAATCCGTGCCGGAATGTAAGCTCTTCCTCTGGAGCCTGTCTTTATATTTTACCGTCCTTTCTTTGTATTTTGTCGCCGAAACCTTCCAGCTAAAAACCCCTCATCCGCCCCGTTGCATGCTATCTCTCTCTCTCGCTCTTGCCGAATGGAAGAGCTGTCTCTCGCCGTCCATCCTTTGTAATTTTGTCGCCGAACCTTCGTGCGAAAATCCCCTCATCTGCCCTATTGCCTGCTGCCTCTCTCTCACTCTTGGCCTCTGTTCTACTCCATAATATCTCTCGAGCGGCGTGCTTTACCAAAATAATCCCGGATAACCCGCCTCTCCCACTGTCGCTGTTTGTAAGTTCCATTACTATCGATTATATTTCCTTTTCCAATGCGCGTTTGATCCAATTTGCAGACCATTAACCACAACCATGTTGTGATACAGTGTGTATTCTGTTCTTTGTACGAGATTTGGACTCAATTTCTGGATGAGGAAGGGAGCCACAGTTTCTTGAAGAATTAATCTCCCTTGGGCCTTGACTAATTGATTGCCTTTGATAGTTTGATTTATTTGGGTCTTCATCGATTGCAGTAATGCCCTCAAGAAGAATGGTTCATATACTTCCAGCAATCTCAATCGATGTAATATTCTCATTCTGAATTCATTTTGATGTTATGTGAAGATTGTGTGAAATATATGCAGAGAGGCGTTCATTGATATGAATTTTCTGCTCAATTATGTCTTTGTTAGCTCAAGGGAAAATGGCGCCATTATTCATAATATGATCAGTGGCTCTTGCGGACACCCCTTATCTTCTACTAGAAATGTACTCATATTTTTTCCCCCGTTTCCTGTTGAGTAGTGGGGAAGTTGTCAAAGTCATTTTGTCGTACTCATTAGTTGACCAGCTTGAGTATGTTCTTAAGAGTGAAGCTGAAACTGGCTCAATGTTCATTTTCACATATGTTTATGCTCACAAGTACTATGGTAAGTTAATTACATGTTATCTCATCAATAGGCAAGTACCCCAAAACCAATTTTCTTGATTAAATCAAGCTGGCAAATTTTGCTTCACCTGCAGGGGAGAACTATTTTTCCACCTCATATGCTTCCAAGCTGTAATGGAACCTTCACTATCCAGTAGCTCATATAAAACTAACTTCTATTCATTCTTGAAAAAATTATTCAGCATAATTAAGAAGACATTTTATTTCATTCTAGTGTCGAATTTGCAGCAGCAGCAATGGTGTTACTCGCAAATTGGGTGTCAAAGTTTCATACTCCCAAGTTCTATCAAGTTGCTGGAGACTATGAATGTGGCTGGTCCAATTAAGGTCTCATCAAAATATTGTCTTTTCTTATTTCTTTATCCATATTTCACATTTTGCAAGAAAGACAAGTTATGTTATGTGAATCTTTCTTTATTCATCATTTGTAGGGTGTGACCTATAAAATTCCAGCAGAGGTTGCTGAGGTCAATGCATATTCGTCTGATCGCAAAGAAGCCTTCATGGTTGAGCTGAAACTGAATGATGACCAAGATTTCTCTGCTTTCATTTTCAACAGTAATACTTTTAGGTCGATTACTGATTCTATTTTCAAGAATGACAAGCAGTTTGAGAGGTCAGCTTCGAATTCAATTTGAAGTCGTTGAAGGGGAAGAAATTCCAGTTCTTGGTGAAAGCTGTTGGCCACTTTTATAAACCTGGAGCAGTGCACTATGTGGTTTTGAAAATCATGAGTGGCTAAGAGGAAGAAAGAGCCTATTCCTCCACAGATCCAACAAGTTATTAATATGAGATTCAAATGACATGTTAAAGTTACTAAATTCAACGTCTTGAATCCTCAAGCTGATTATTCTGTGCTTAGAGTGGATCATAATCTACTTGGGGTAAGTTTAGAATATTTCTGCGTTACTTAAATTCATTCACCTAGATGGTACCAGCTTAATTTCATCCTTTGAAGCTCTCTTATTAAACTAATTTGATTGCAGCGTTTGGATGACACATCAAGTCAATCCCTCACAGAGGTCGCTCCTATATTGGAGGAGGCCAATAATACTAATCCAAGTACTCAGAATCTTGGAGGGACAACCTCAACTAGATTGAAAAGGAAACATGAGCTTGACTGTGAATTTGAGGAAGACAAGTAGTATTGACAGAATCTTTGTTTGGTCAAGGCCATATGATGAATTTTTTATTCAGTAGTATGTTGCTCATATGTGGGCTGTTTCTGGATACTTTGTTTTTTTTACTGAATTTGAAGCTTTGATTGTGCATATTTTGGTTTATCATTTTCCCAGCCAATAGGAATTTGAAGTTCAAAATGGCATGGATCTGTTTGGTTTATTACAACAACATTTAGTTATACATGTGTTAGTTACAAGTTCAAGTTAGCTGTTCTTTTTTTCATCGGCAGCAGCAAGTTCAAGTTCAAGTCTGTGTATAACTTTTGAAAGCATCAATTTCCTAGCAAGTGATGCTGCAATCGGTAGGGATATTGTTTATTCACCACCGGCAAATAACTTTTCACTGGTTTGCCAAACCCGTACTTTCTAAACTTGGACCAATCCTTGCTGATGGAATGGTCGAAGTTACGAATTCAAATTGCTTTAGTCATATTGCTTTGGGATTTTATACTTCACTGGCCAATATAATACAACAAAGTACACATTCCATTTTTATAGTACACCGGCCAACGGGCCGGGCCCATTGCTAGTTCATATTAATAATTGTAAGTTCCAAATAATAAACGATAACTAGACCCCTCAACTAAGCTCAACTGTAAAAGCTATAAGTTAACAAATAAAACAATTGATAAGGTTTTGCCACCCAACTAATACAACCTGGTTATTAAGGTTGAAATTATTTAGTTTAATTAGGTTATTGGGCCTCTCTCACTTGGATTAACGACTCTTCTAACAGTGGCGGAGCCATTAACATAATTGGGGGTGCTTGTAGCCCTTTCCGAAGGACACATAAAAATATCAAGAGAGGATAAGTGGTAGATTCAAACCCTTGAATTGACTTCTCGATTTCAGACCATCTTCCTTACCATCTCCACACTCCACATGATGAGGTATGCGACTATAAAGCATGCATACACTTTTATTCACAAAATAGCTATAATTGGTCCTAAAAATAACACCTACAACTAAGTTGTGTCGTTCCCACATTTCATGAGATGTCACATTCCTTGTCTTGATTCTCACTAAACTTCTTCTTCCACTCACATCTTGATCCACCATTCTCACCATCTATTGATCCTACTATCCATGTTCTAAATACAAAAATTCCTCTTCCATTTCCAGATACTACAGAACCACCTTTTTCAGTTCCTTCTACACCAAACCAACCTCCTATCGTACATGAAGCTTTTTCTCCACTCATTACACCTTTCCCCCCACATTCTCCTTCACATGTTATAGATCTCCCAGCATCACCCTCCTCACTTCATGTTGCCCATCGCAAACCTTCTCAAATCTCAACTAAACCTGTGGAATATAATGATTATGTTATGCATGTATAATCACACTTTGACAAGCACCTTAGTTGCTTGTTTATCCTATGACCAGTTTTCATCAGGATATAAGAAGTATGTTTGTGCAGTTGAAAGTTGAAACCACATTGATACCCAAAACATTTGAGGGGTTGCGAAGTGCAAATGTTGGAGAGATGCTATGAACTTGGAGTTGAGAGCATTGGTAGAAAATCATACATGGGATGCAGTTTCTTGTCCACATAGAAATAGACCTATTGGGAACAAGTGAGTGTTTACCATCAAATTCAATCTTGATGGTATCATAGAGAAGTACAAGGCTAGACTGATAGCCAAAAGATTTACTCAGATTTATGGAATTGATTTCGTTGACACTTATTTCCCAATTGCTAAATTGGATTCTGTCAAATCTTTCTTACATTGGTTGCAACAAAGGATTGGAAGTTGTTTCAGTTAGATGTTAGTGTAATGCATTATGCATTCCTGTTTGGTGACTCTCAAGAGAAAGTTTATATGGATCTTTCTCCTACCATTCCTGACTGTGGTAAAAGTATGTCGTATCAGGAAATCAATATATGCTCTATAGCATGCATCAAAGATATGGTTTGCCAAACTTACATATGCTCTTCTAAGCTTTGGTTATATATAGTCCCATAGTGATTATTCTATGTTTGTCCACTACAATAATACTGACAATTGTCGAAAACATATTGATATTATGTGCTTAATGTGATTATTTCATGATATGTTTGAGACATATATTGCTTGTTTTAAGGCCAGCTGACAATGGAATGGTTATATGATCATTACCACCATGTATTAGAATGTTGATATATTTTAGGTGGAAAGATAGAAATTGTGGAAGTACAAGCATACAGATAAGTCGAACACAAATCAAGTCTATCACCAAATCAATTTGGACCGGGTTCTTGAGCTACCCAGTTGGAGTGCATTATTTTCCAATTTGGACCGGGACTTTGGTGGATTTATTGGGCCCGGCCAATTAGAAGAAGCAGCTGGGCCGAGGAATTAAACCGAGAGGAGGGACGTAATTTTGCAAGGAGGAAATCGGCTGGGAATAAAAGGGGGAAGTTGTGCGGAATTGAAAAAGGGGAGGCGGAATAATTGGAGAGGCTTGGGAGTTGGGACACGAGATTCTTCTGGGGAGGAGAATTGCAAAAAGGGGAGGAATTATTTGGACCGGGGAAAAGGACGAACATGCGACTAGCGAGGGACAGCAGCAAGCTATCGCGAGGAACAGGAGATCGTAGTGCATAATTCAAAATCAGTATTTTCTTTCGCTAGTGATTAGTTCAATGATGAATATGAACATTATTGTTGTGTGTTTTATTTTTATCATGAACTAAACCCTAATTTCTGGGGGAAACACCATAGGATGTAGTTATTTCTAGAATTGATGGTTTGATTCGTATTTCTTTTCTTCCAATCTCCATTGCAGGAAATTACTTAATGCTTTGTGTTGACTGGCCACCAATACAATGATTTGTAGTTAATTAGGTTATTAGCGACAGTGAAACCCTAATAACTGAACCTATTTCATGTGACATAGTAACTTATCGAAGCGACAGTGGATTAAATAAGATGTTATGTGGTCTTGAATGGGATGTCGGTCTTAAGGCTAAATAATTAATTCATTGAGCTATGACAGTAGGATTTGAATTGATTGTTTAGTAACTAGTAATTCCCGACAGGGATAGCTAGCACAGCAGTGATATCATGGCTGTAGAAATATGGATTAAATTGATTGGAATATGTGAATTAATTTGGATATGATAGGTAGCGAGTCCCGGTGTTTCTCCCAGAGCTTTCTCCCATTGATTTCAACCCGACAATTTTAATTTGCTTATTTTGTTTAATTATTTTGCCATTAGATAATAGTTTCATCACTCGAATCATTTTCACCTATAGTTTGCTCCATAGAATTGATAGAATATAAGGTTGTACCAGTCCCTGAGAGACGATACCCGGATTTCCGGTTTTACTACAAGATAGGAATTGAAGCATTACGCTTTTGCCTTATCAAATACTCGTGAGATTTCCATTCAATTGGTCTATGTTGATGATATCACCATTGCAGGTGATGATGATCATGGCATGACTGATCGATCTTAAGCACTTCTTATAATCTCAGTATAAGATTCATGATCTCGACATACTTCATTACTTCTTAGGTCTTGAGATTTCTCGATCACAAGGGGGATTATGCATATGCCAGAAGAAATATTGCATTGATTTGTAAGAAGTTACTAGCTATGCTCGATCACTCCTATTGATATGAAGACAAGATCCAATGTTGAATGTTGATGATGGACCATTACTTGAAAATGAGACACTTTTTAGGAAGATCGTTGGTCGAAATACATCACCTTACCATCACACAACCTTATCTCACCTTTGTTGTTCAATAATTATGTTAGTATCAAACTGCGCCAATTGTGCCACATATGCAGTTGGCTTACAACATCTTGAAGTACCTCAAGAATGGTCCAGGACAAGAATTATTCTATCCATCCAAGTCTGATATGCAACTTATAGGATATTGTGACTCTGACTGGGCTTCATGTTCGTATACAAGATGTTCAAGACGAGATAATGTGTTTATGTGGGAAGATCACAGATTATATGGAGATAAAAGAAATAGGGCATTGTGTCACGATTCTCCTCTAAATATGAATACGTACAAGTCTTGAATACATGTGAGGTCGTACGGGTAAAAAGGATTATGCATGAACTTCATATTGTACATCCAAGACGTGTAGAAGTCTTCCATAGCAATCGATAAGCTATTCACATTGCTGAAAATTCGGGTGTTTCATGAAAGCGTGAAACACATTGAGATCGATAGCCACACGTGATTTGTCAGTTTCTATAATCCAAGATTCCAAACTCATCAGTCTCAGCTACCAGCTACAAATATTTAACAAACATCATTCACTAGTGGTGAATCTTAAATAGCCCATCATATCGAGTATTTTTCAACGTCTTTTCTGTATGCGAATCTTCTTCTTTCCTCACGTTATTTATCCGATGGCGCCATGCTGCCGATGATGGAATAGATACTGGCGTCAAGTGCACGCAGCTCCCACCAAAATTCCTTCCCCACTAACTCCTACACGTGTACCCAATCAGCGGCCACCAATCACTCACCCTAAACATTATTCCCCGCGCTACTATAAAGATCAATTCGAAACTCAACAGCAGAAACAAAACCACTAAAACCTCCAACAAAAAAAAAACATGGTGAACAACCCCAGAGTCTACTTCGACATGGCCGTGGGCAACGCCTCGGCGGGCCGGATCGTGATGGAGCTGTTCGCCGACACGACGCCGAGGACGGCGGAGAACTTCCGGGCGCTGTGCACCGGCGAGAAGGGGGTGGGCAGGTCCAGGAAGCCGCTCCACTTCAAGGGCTCGAAATTCCACCGCGTCATCCCCGGGTTCATGTGCCAGGGCGGCGACTTCACCGCCGGGAACGGGACCGGCGGGGAGTCCATCTACGGGGAGAAGTTCGCCGACGAGAACTTCGTGAAGAAGCACACGGGGCCCGGGATCCTGTCGATGGCCAACGCCGGACCGGGGACCAACGGGTCGCAGTTCTTCATATGTACGGACAAGACGGAGTGGCTGGACGGGAAGCACGTGGTGTTCGGCAGGGTCGTGGAAGGGATGGACGTGGTCAAGGCGATCGAGCGGGTCGGGTCGCAGTCGGGCCGGACCGCCAAGCCCGTTGTCGTCGCGGACTGTGGTCAACTCTCTTGAACCAAAAAAGAGGATTGAGACTAAGCCGGCTCGATCGGTGGGGGAAAAAAAAGGAAGATAATTCCTTTCCGAGCACTTCGTTTCGAGTGTTACTGTGTGATTTACCTACCTCCTGGCTGGGTATACTATTTACCTTATTGTTGATTTGAACGTACGTGATGAAAAAAAAATTTACCGTCCTGTGTGGTGGTGAATAAATCAATCAATTATGGAAATAATGAATGATGGTAATGTAACTTATTATTGATTGATAATATAATAGTAATGGGATATTTTGTGCTTGCCCTTATGGTTCTTGACTTCTTGTGTTTTCTTTCAAGGATTCTAGCCATACAAGCCCATGTACAATTTGAAAACTAGCCCAGGTCTTCCACCACGTTTCCTTGAGTCAATAATCTCATTTGCGAATTAAAACAGCATCAAGGATTTGACGGCCCCTTACAAAAGCACATTGCTCCGCTGCGATCAAACTCGTTTGTTATATAACCATGCATAGTAGTGTAGACATTGAGAAAGCTTATGATCATGTGAATTGGGAGTGCATCCTTTCTGTTCTCAAAGGCATGGATCTCCCTAACTTATGGCTCACTTGGATTAGAGGTTGCATCTCATCAGTTTTTTTCTCTGTTTTGGTGAATGGTGAAGCTTCTGGTTTCTTTTCAAGTGAGAGAGGGCTTAGACAAGGGGACTCCCTCTCTCCTTTCCTTTTCATTATGGTGATGGAGGTCTTATCGGGTATCCTAAAAAAGATGCAACTCCATGGTTTAGTTGAAGGCTTCTTTATGAATGAGGGTCTAAAAAGTGGTGAGGTCACTCATATCCTATATGCAGATGACACCCTTCTTTTTTGTGATGCTTCTGAAGTTCAAGTTCAATATCTCCTCGCAGCTCTAGCCCTTTTTGAAACCATCTCAGGTCTTCGCGTGAATTTACACAAGAGTTCCATGATGGTTGTGGGGGAGGTGGAAGATCATTCTCACTTTGCTAACATTTTTGGATGTGAGACGGTTTCCTTGCCGACGAATTATCTGGGGCTTCCTTTGGGATCTAGAATGGCTTCTTTAGCAGCTTGGGAACCAATGATTGAAAAGGTCCAAAATCGTTTAGCCACTTGGAAGGCTAGGATGCTCTCATTTGGGGGAAGACTTGTTTTGTTAAAAAGCGTCCTTGCAAATCTTCCCATATACTTCCTATCTCTTTTTAAGGCCCCTGCATGAGTGATTGCAAGGTTGGAGAAAATTTATAATGATTTCCTGTGGTCTGGTGTCTTGGATACTAAGAGGTTGCATTGGGTTCGATGGGATTTGGTGAAAACCCCTTTGGTGAGGGGAGGTTTGGGAGTTTTGGATCTCAGGAGTGTTAACCGATCTCTTTTAGGAAAATGGGCTTGGAGATTTGGGGTGGAGAGAGATGCTTGGTGGAGGAAAATGATTGTAACACCCTACCCTATACGTTTTGCCTAATCATATTGTTCATACAATTGCAGCGGAATTCATCTCGGGTGTTACATTAATTATCAAAATTTACTCAAATAAATTTCGACATGAATTACTCGCGTAATGGGATAACAGTTCTTGCAACTTATCCTGCAAAATAATTCATCACAAACATATACTCACAACCATATGCATTGGCTTTTCATAGCCATAGTCACAGTTTCATACTACACAACTGCATACTATACTGATACATGCTATAATCATCACAACTTACATAATTACACAATATACACATATCATCAACTTTCCACACCTGTGGATATCTCACACTACATCAGAAGCTAGTATGCACATGAAAAACGTTCTCAAAACATTTTACAAAAAGGTGTGGATCACTGGCCAAAATCTCAAGTAGTCGTCCAAGCACAGAATAGTTGAAGACCATACCTCATCTTGACTTTAACTCTAGCTTCTCTCCCAACTAACACCTATCTACTGCTGCTGATGATCTGCTTACACATAGCATAAGCAGAGGAAAATGATAAAAGAGGGTCAGCTCATAGCTGAGTGAGATAATCATAGCATCGTGAGTTCATAACATAGCATACCCCTACCATACAGCTAGCAAACAAGCCAAAGCACTAGGATCGGACCTCAGCCATCCTCATATCCCAATGGGCAAAAGACTCAACGACCTTGACTTATGCATATGCATCTTATCATGTTTTAATCATAGGCGCCTGGCTACTCCCATGCTAATAACTCTCCCGGGAAACATACCCCACATCCCGTCGGATGTAGTCATACATACCCCAACATCCCGTCGGATGTGGTCATACATACCCCACACCACTATGGGTGTAGTCATACCCCGACACCGCTCTGGGTGTGGTCATATCTTGTAAGAATTCTTCAGTCACCACCACATGAGAGGTGTGACTATCATACATATCATAATAGAGTAATAGCATAGGGAGCCCTAATTACTATGTAGTTGACCGTGAGACAACAACATTCATATTTGGTATCCTTATACATGATTCATATCTCATCTTGATTAATCATAATTCGTTACTTGCACATGAACTTGACCTGGCCATAATTGGCTCAACATAGGTAAATCAGGAGTCGTATAATTGCACTTCCTCGGGATAAACCCTCGTGCAAGTCATCCTCCTTAAACATCATAATATCACCAGGGAAAATATATTTTCCCACATGTGCATCCAAATACAACAATCATGAAAAATCATACCCAATCACCTTTTCGAACCATCATAAGGCATATCAACAGTCAAGCCCACAATTTGCAACATATACGAAATCATCAGCATAAACATGGCCCATATCGGCTAGGGCAAGTCAATAATATCATACAACAATCAATGGTTCATCATATAGCATAAAAGTTCATACACCCCTAATCATGCCATTCTAGTTCACCTAGGTCAATTCTAAGCATCAATATAATTATCGTGATACGACAAACCCGGTATGCCGTGTCAATCCCTCACCAGTTCTGGTCGTTCAAACACCGGTTCTAGCCTCCCTTACTAAAACGTCAATTTCACGAACGAACCCCGAATTAAAATCCGAGACCGTCCTAATATCCCCTGCAGTATCCCCGTCAATATTAGTTCTAGGCTCCGGATCAAATTCTCGATAAAAACACATCAAACCCTGGCCGGAGCTAAATTCAGCGATTAGGACCCCGACCTAAATAATTGCCGAAATTCGGGGATTAGAACTAGAGGATTGATTACCTCGCTGCAGGAAGCTCGTATATGAAATTTGGGCTCAATCCGACTTCTGGATACTCCGAAACCCTAATTTGCTTATCGGGAATTCAAGAAATTCCTGAACCAAAAACTCGTTTTAAAGCTCTAAATCGATAAATCACAATGTATAGATGAATTAGGCATTACTTACGGGATTTTTGGATCAGTAGAGCTCCAAAACTAAGCTCTGCAAATTTCCACCGAGTTGGCTCTGTGTTCTCTGTTCCTCGTTCCGAAAATGGAAAGGGAAGGGAAATAGGTTCTGGCCAAATAATGACACGGGGGAGGGATTTATATATTAGTCTGTGACCGCTTATATATATATATGGTTCAGGCTAGCGTATGCTCGGGCGTACATTAGACTACTGTACGCCTGTTTGAGTTTTGCTATTTAGACCATGAATTAACAGGAGTTTTGGGCATGATACTATACCCTAACCACTAATGGATAAACCCCAGTCCCTAGTTTTCTAACCCAAATCATGAGATTCGTTTAATCTTAAAATGAAAATCAACAATAATTTCGACGAAGCAGAACCGTTGATCTTCATTTCAAGATTAAATGAATATTATGCTTTGGGTTTGTGAATTGCAGACTAGGGTACACCCATTGGGGGTTAGGGTATAATATCATGCCCCAAACTCCGGTTAATTCATTGTCTAAATAGAAAAACTCAACGGGCGTACGGTAGGTTAGGGTACGTCCGGACGTACGCTAGCCTTTGCCAATATATATATATATAATTAATACGTATACTTATCCGATCGATCGATAATCCGATTTTCATCGAAATACTGTCAAAATGCTCGATTTTAATTCGCAAAATTTCTAGAAACCGTAAAACGAGTTTTGTCAAAACGGGATGTTACAATTGCTACAAGGAAATATTGGCCATAACTTGGCTCTGATACCAAACTGTAACACCCTACCCTATACGTATTACCTAATCATATAGTTCATACAATTGCAGCGGAAATAATCTCGGGTGTTACATTAATTATCAAAATTTACCCAAATAAAATTTCGACATGAATTACTCGCGTAATGGGCTAACAGTTCTTGCAACTTATCCTGCAAAATAATTCATCACAAACATATACTCACAACCATATGCATTGGCTTTTCATAGCCATAGTCACAGTTTCATACTACACAACTGCATACTATACTGATACATGCTATAATCATCACAACTTACATAATTACACAATATACACATATCATCAACTTTCCACACCTGTGGATATCTCACACTACATCAGAAGCTAGTATGCACATGAAAAACGTTCTCAAAACATTTTACAAAAAGGTGTGGATCACTGGCCAAAATCTCAAGTAGTCGTCCAAGCACAGAATAGTTGAAGACCATACCTCATCTTGACTTTAACTCTAGCTTCTCTCACACCTAACACCTATCTACTGCTGCTGATGATCTGCTTACACATAGCATAAACAGAGGAAAAGGATAAAAGAGGGTCAGCTCATAGCTGAGTGAGATAATCATAGCATCGTGAGTTCATAACATAGCATACCCCTACCATACAGCTAGCAAACAAGCCAAAGCACTAGGATCGGACCTCAGCCATCCTCATATCCCAATGGGCAAAAGACTCAACGACCTTGACTTATGCATATGCATCTTATCATGTTTTAATCATAGGCGCCTGGCTACTCCAATGCTAATAACTCTCCCAGGAAACATACCCCACATCCCGTCGGATGTAGTCATACATACCCCAACATCCCGTCGGATGTGGTCATACATACCCCACACCACTATGGGTGTAGTCATACCCCGACACCGCTCTGGGTGTGGTCATATCTCGTAAGAATTCTTCAGTCACCACCACATGAGAGGTGTGACTATCATACATATCATAATAGAGTAATAACATAGGGAGCCCTAATTACTATGTAGTTGACCGTGAGACAACAACATTCATATTTGGTATCCTTATACATGATTCATATCTCATCTTGCTTAATCATAATTCGTTACTTGCACATGAACTTGACCTGGCCATAATTGGCTCAACATAGGTAAATCAGGAGTCGTATAATTGCACTTCCTCGGGATAAACCCTCGTGCAAGTCATCCTCCTTAAACATCATAATATCACCAGGGAAAATATATTTTCCCACATGTGCATCCAAATACAACAATCATGAAAAATCATACCCAATCACCTTTTCGAACCATCATAAGGCATATCAACAGTCAAGCCCACAATTTGCAACATATACGAAATCATCAGCATAAACATGGCCCATATCGGCTAGGGCAAGTCAATAATATCATACAACAATCAATGGTTCATCATATAGCATAAAAGTTCATACACCCCTAATCATGCCATTCTAGTTCACCTAGGTCAATTCTAAGCATCAATATAATTATCGTGATACGACAAACCCGGTATGCCGTGTCAATCCCTCACCAGTTCTGGTCGTTCAAACACCGGTTCTAGCCTCCCGTACTAAAACGTCAATTTCACGAACGAACCCCGAATTAAAATCCGAGACCGTCCTAATATCCCCTGCAGTATCCCCGTCAATATTAGTTCTAGGCTCCGGATCAAATTCTCGATAAAACACATCAAACCCTGGCCGGAGCTAAATTCAGCGATTAGGACCCCGACCTAAATAATTGCCGAAATTCAGAGATTAGAACTAGAGGATTGATTACCTCGCTGCAGGAAGCTCGTATATGAAATTTGGGCTCAATCCGACTTCTGGATACTCCGAAACCCTAATTTGGCTTATCGGGAATTCAAGAAATTCCTGAACCAAAAACTCGTTTTAAAGCTCTAAATCGATAAATCACGATGTATAGATGAATTAGGCATTACTTACGGGATTTTTGGATCAGTAGAGCTCCAAAACTAAGCTCTGCAAATTTCCACCGAGTTGGCTCTGTGTTCTCTGTTCCTCGTTCCGAAAATGGAAAGGGAAGGGAAATAGATTCTGGCCAAATAATGACACGGGGGAGGGATTTATATATTAGTCTGTGAACGCTTATATATATATATATATAATATATATAATTATATATTATATATATAATTAATACGTATACTTATCCGATCGATCGATAATCCGATTTTCGTCGAAATACTGTCAAAATGCTCGATTTTAATTCGTGAAATTTCTAGAAACCGTAATACGAGTTTTGTCAAAACGGGATGTTACAATGATTGTGGCAAAATTTGGAATAGGTTCTTCAGAATGGAAACCTTGTTGGAACTTGGGATCATATGGTTGCTCTTTGTGGCGTACTATTGTCAACGAAAGCTCGTACTTTTGGAGAGTTGCTTATGTCGATCCTGGGGGGGGGGGGGGGTTATGGAGTGTCCTTTTGGCATGATGTGTGGATTCCTGGGAAACACTTGGTGAGAGAGTTCCCAAGGGTTGGGTCCGCTGCCCAATCCTTGGATGCTTTTGTTTCTGACTTGGTTTCTTTGGATGACAGGTCTTTTTGGGAGATCCCCCTTACAATTTCACTAAGAGGCGGGGCGGAAGCTGAACGAGTTCGTTTGATGCATTTGTTGTCTTCACTCCCACATAGTTGGACTTGTGCCGACCCAGCTCATTTGGTTTGGCCCTTGGAGAGATCATCGATTTTCTCTGTGCATTCCTTCACACAGCACCTCATTGATGATTCGTTTGAAGGTGACAACTCCTTCCCCTACAAGCTCATATGGATTTCTTCCATCCCTTCGAAGATTTGCTGCTTTCTTTGGATGACCTCATTATCAAAAATTGCCACCATTGACAACTTGAGAAGAAGAGGAATGATCATTACTAATTGGTGTTCCTTGTGTAAAAGCAACGAGGAGTCGATTTCACATCTTATGTTTACATGCCCATTCTCAAGGATAATTTGGGAATTCTTCACGAGAGCTTTAGAGCTGCATGGTCCTTTCCCCACTCAGGTTCGGTCTTTTCTCCATGCTTGGAGAGGATTGAGGTGTGATCCGAAGTTCACAGATTGCCTTAAAGTCTTGCCACATGCAGTGTGTTGGTCACTCTGGAGCGAAAGAAACAATAGGATTTTTAGAGATATTGAAATTTCCCCCATAAACTTGTGTCACAAGATCATCCAAGTGGTTGGTAGGTGGCTTCGAGCATTTAAAATTCTTTCAGACGCCCACTTACAACAATGGGTAAGGATTGGGGATGGTTGATGGTTGTTCCTTTGTTTTGATTTGTTTCCTGGTTTTGCCTCAATGTGTGGGTGCTTTTTGGGGCATTGAGGTTCAAGGGAATTCACTTTGCTTTTGTTTCTCTTTCTGTTAGTGTTAGTTATCTGTCACCAGTCTTGAAGTTTTCATACTGGTTCTTGTTTTTTCTTTTTGGGGTCATTTGGATCCAGGTTTTTAATTTGTGGGATTTGGGCTCAAATCACTGGTTTAAAAACCTAGGTTTTTAATTTGTGGGATTTGTGTGGGATTTTAAAATAGCTGATCACCATCAGCTATTTCATAATCACACAATTGTGGGTTTCTGAAATCTCTAATATTTAAAATCTCTTATCATATAATTGCTTTCCAAACGAGTGATTTTAATAAAATCCCACATTATGTAGGATTGTGCCCAAATCCCACACCCAAAACCTGCATCCAAATGACCCCTTTGAGTTTTGGTATTGTTTTGCCAAACCTTTTTTCTTTTTCATCTCAAACTTTTTTCTTCTTGCTTGTAAATGTGTTCGTTTTTTGAGTTGTATTTTCTTGTTTTCTCTTAGTAATAAAATTCATCATTCATAAAAAAAAAAACAAGCTTCTTTGTTTAGTTTTTTTTTATATAGATTGGCTTGCCATGGACGAGTCAACAAAAAGACTTTGTATAACACCCTAACCGGATTAGTACTTTTATTAAAATAACCTTATTAATAAATAAGATCTAAATAGTGGTAAAAATACCACTTGATGAATTTTCAAAACACAAGAAAAAAAAATTAACATATTAAATAGTTGACTGAAATCTGCATCAAATCTCAATTCTAGCACAAATACTCAATCAATCATCTTCGTTTGGAAGTCCTTTGGAGTCTTTAATCAGATGATGATCTGTCACAATTCCTTAGTGGCCTTTTAACGTTCCTACAACTCCAGAGTGCGAACTCAATATCATAATTCAGAGTCAAGCCTACCATGAGCTCATTGAAATAAACTGAACTATGCTACAAGTGGTAAGAAGTCAAACAATTGGTTGAATCCATTCGGAATACAAGGGTGAGGGGAAAGAGGATCATTCGCCATACAACGAGTGTAGCACAATCGATTTAAACTATAGTCTCGTCGCTGGTACTCCACCAATAACGAGACCGCAACACAAAAGAACTTTTGATTTGAATTCGAGTACAATGCCTCTCCTATGGATGATCATTGATCAGCCAACCCATCACCAATTTTAACAGTGGAAGTGACAAATGACAAGTTACTAGCTCACCAACAAAGGGGGAAAACAACCCCGTGAAAGTCTATCATCATATTTAACACTTTGGACTTTGCATGCAATCATGAAATTTTCGGATAAACAGAAGTTTTAAAGTTTAATAGGAAATTCTACAACAAGCCCGTCTAGCTCAGTTGGTAGAGCGCAAGGCTCTTAACCTTGTGGTCGTGGGTTTGAGCCCCACTTTTAATTTTTAAATTCCTTTAGCCCAAGATCCAAAACAGCCCAAGATCCAACTACTCCACAAACAAGTCCCCGCACAAATCGGAGGCCCACGTTCATTAACCCCCCTACCTTCAACTTCCTTTCCCCTAACACCGTTTACTTAACGCCTGCCAGAAAACTTATTCCTCGTTTCCTCTCTGGCTCCCTCCCTTCTCCCACCGTTACCTTAACGTCACAAAAATATCCTGCCCCGTCCCCCCTCTGTTTCACCTTTTTTACCCTTCCCTTCCGATTTTCACTCTTCTCCCCTCTGTCTGCTTCGTTGTCGACCACCATACCTTCCAAAAAAACTATCCGTCTCCCCCCAAAAAAGCTTTCTTACTATATATTCACACTCTCTTCTCCTCTCTCCCCGCTCCCTCCCTCTCTTTAATACAGACACAACCGTCCTTATCCTCCGGCCCAGCCATTCTTCCGTTCGTCGGCCTGCTCTCCCACCCCTAAGATCCGACAATGAGAGAAATCCTGCACATCCAGGGCGGCCAGTGCGGCAACCAAATCGGCTCCAAGTTCTGGGAGGTCATCTGCGACGAGCACGGCGTCGACCCGACGGGAAGGTACAACGGCGACGAGGCCTCCGATCTCCAGCTCGAGAGGATCAACGTCTACTACAATGAGGCGTCCGGCGGCCGCTACGTCCCCCGCGCCGTGCTCATGGATCTGGAGCCTGGCACCATGGACAGCATCAGATCTGGTCCTTACGGCCAGATCTTCCGCCCCGACAACTTCGTCTTCGGGCAGTCCGGCGCCGGGAACAACTGGGCCAAAGGTCATTACACGGAGGGAGCCGAGCTCATCGATTCCGTCCTCGATGTCGTTCGCAAGGAGGCCGAGAACTGTGATTGCTTGCAAGGTATATGACGAAATGACAATCTGGTTTCTCTCGTTTCTCAGATCTGTTTTGGTGTTTGTGTTTCTTTTCTTGATTAATGCGAATTTCATTTGACTTGCATTGATTTGTTTGAACTCTGCCAACTCCAGAGCGTAGATTCGCTACCGTTATTGAATCTGAATTCGTCGAAAGTTATGGCGGTGTTGAAAGGATGAAGCTCATTGTGGTAGTATGAATGGATCGACGCGAATTTCATCTGTGTTTGTATGAATGGATTAACTCAAATTTCATCCGGATTTCTTGATCATCTCTCAATGCCCTACTATAATAGGATCTCATTAGACACATTTTTTATTCGTTTGAACTGTTTAGCAAAATTGACATCACCACCATTGTTGAATCTGTTACGTTCTTAATCATGAGCTTGTACTAAGGAAGCTGCAGCAAGCGTAAATGACAGTTAACATTTCTCCCTTTCTCGTGAATCTGTCATTTTGCTCCTTTTGAATGATTATGTTCATTGCTGGTTGCGCTGCTCCATGTTATTCCTTTTCGTGCTTGTTTGTTCTTTAGCCAAAACTTTTCTCCATTGAAGATGTGAGCTGTATGATCATGGCCCCCACCATTGATATTGTCTGGCGTGGAGATTCTTTTTTGTGGTCTTTCTCTAAACTTCATAATTAGAGTCACTTTGAACAGATCTAGAGATGAAATTAATGATAATGTCTAAGTTTCACCGCTGCATGATTGGGGGGGATGGCCCAATCCCAACAACACCACCCACCCGCATCTACTACCCCTTTTCATCTTTTTCGCATACTGTTTTTTTTTTTTTTTGAATATTTTTAGCATACTGTTACTGGGGAAAAGTAGAAATGGATTAGAGGAAAGATCTGGGTTCTCATTATGCTTTAGAAGAAGTAAAGTGACGTCTGTCATTGTCCCTGGTTTGTTGATTTTGACTTGAGTATGTAGCTTTCATGTTGGTCCATTGCCTTTGGATCTAAAATTCTGATTCTTATGTCTCTGTTAATGGCTGATTTGGCATTCCGTTCACTTGTCCAATCTGAAGTAGTGGACTTTAGGTTTAGATGCTGTTTATGGTAATAAATAGACTGACTTAATTTCATTACCAGGTTTTCAGGTATGCCATTCGCTTGGAGGGGGCACAGGTTCTGGCATGGGAACCCTTTTGATCTCTAAGATCAGAGAGGAGTATCCCGACCGGATGATGCTCACATTCTCGGTCTTCCCTTCGCCCAAGGTCTCAGACACCGTGGTGGAGCCCTACAACGCCACTCTCTCTGTCCATCAGTTGGTTGAAAATGCTGACGAATGCATGGTCCTTGACAATGAAGCACTCTATGACATCTGCTTCCGAACTCTCAAGCTCAGCACTCCAAGCTGTAAGTCCCATTCCATATATGGCTTCACTCAACGGTGCATTGATATGCAAATGTCATAACCACTGAAACTGAACTAATGTGTGCTTTCCTGATCATGCAGTTGGAGATCTGAACCACTTGATATCAGCAACCATGAGCGGAGTAACATGCTGTCTCCGTTTCCCTGGTCAGCTCAACTCTGACCTCAGGAAACTTGCTGTGAATCTCATCCCATTCCCTCGTCTCCACTTCTTCATGGTCGGATTTGCCCCTCTCACCTCCCGTGGATCGCAGCAGTACATCTCCCTCACCGTCCCTGAGCTGACTCAGCAAATGTGGGATGCCAAGAACATGATGTGCGCTGCCGACCCCCGCCATGGCCGGTACCTGACTGCCTCAGCCATGTTCCGTGGCAAGATGAGCACAAAGGAAGTCGACGAGCAGATGATCAACGTCCAGAACAAGAACTCGTCCTACTTCGTTGAGTGGATCCCCAACAATGTGAAGTCGTCCGTGTGCGACATCCCACCCAGAGGGCTGAAGATGGCTTCCACTTTCGTTGGGAACTCGACTTCCATCCAGGAGATGTTCAGGAGGGTGAGTGAGCAGTTCACTGCTATGTTTAGGAGGAAGGCTTTCTTGCATTGGTATACTGGAGAAGGGATGGACGAGATGGAGTTCACCGAGGCAGAGAGCAACATGAATGATCTGGTTGCAGAGTACCAGCAGTACCAGGATGCTACCGCAGATGATGAAGGGGAGTATGAGGAGGAGCCCGAAGAGTATGAGGGGTAAGAGAAAGGCTGCAACTTTCTCCCAATGTTCCGTATGTCTGTGCTTAATCGCTAGTTTTTGTGTTCTTCTGGTTTGTTCCTTGTTTCTGGGAGGTTTGTGGATGATGTTTGATGGGAATAATTTCCGACCATTATTTGCTTGAGGGAGTATGAGAGGAAGGAGGAGGAGCAGTTTCTTTGTTACTTGCTTTTTTCGTATTCAATGGTTGAATTATTACTTGGTGTATGTTTCCTTTTTGTGGGCTATGGTGGAAATTTTTCTTGGACTAGAAATTGGGGATATGTTTTTGAGGCTGTTGCTGTCAATCTTTTTTGAGTTCATGGAGCTCTTCCTCGATGTCAGGACTTATCTTCAATGCATCCTAAAAGGGGTATCAATGCAAAATCACTTTTCCCGTTTGTATATATACGAGTTGGTATTTAGATTGGTCGTTCACCAAAATTCACATTTTTTAATGGCAAAATATATAGCCAAAACTTTCGCGTTTGTGCTAATAATAGCAAATTTGGAGAAATATCACTTATAGCCAAAATTTTGAAAGTTTCATGACAAATATAACTATTTCTGTTACAAACTTTAACGGTATTAGAGACTCCATTAATTAGGTTAACGTTAGAGTGACTAGGATGTCAAATCATCGCACACATCAGTGACACATCATCATATCATTGCCACGTCAGTTAATTTTGAGTTACAAAATAATTAATTTTGAAAAAAAAACAAACAAAAAAAAATATTTTCCTCCTACCCTCTACCAGTTCGGGATAGCAATGGGTCGAGTTAGGTCGGATTTTGCCAAACCCAAACCCAAACTCATGGGTTTATCCGTGTAAAAAACCCGGGGTAAAACCCATTGGGTTTTAAAAACTCAAACCCAACCCAACCCAACCCGCTGGGTATCCGCGGGTTCATGGGTACCCACGGGTTGTTGTCGTAAAAAATTTACAATAACAAGTTCCTATCAAAATTAAAGTCAAGTATCAATCTCTCAATACAAATTATCCATATATAAAACACCATTCTAGAAAATTAAAGCAAATCACAAATTAACTATACAAATTGTTCAACACCAATCTAGAAAACTCAAGAAAATTGAAGCAAATCACAAATTATCCATAAATAACATGATTAATTGAAAGCTTCTTCCTTTCAATTAAGTTTCTTCACTCTCCACTCGATAACATCAACTTCATTCCACACAATTAGAAAGAAAAAATTAGACATGTCTCCACAAACATAAATAAGTTTAGTTGTTTAGAATATTAAATATACCGAGAAAATTAATTATATGGTGTGGGCGGGTACCCTTGGGTCGGGTTTACCTAAACCCAAACCCAATCCGGTAAATAGTGAACGGGTTTAAACCCAAACCCGGCCCAAAACCCGTCAACACGGATTTTACCCGCGTTGATCGGGTTGGGTCGGGTGGGTACCCATGGGTTCGGGTTTTGTTGTCATCCCTACTACCAGTCGTCCCCTTCCTCCAAACCTGGCGGCGGCGGCGAGCAACGCTCAATCACCATCTTCTCGAACACCTGCAAAAAACCCGGAAAATTTATCTTCCATCTCTAACCCCTATCAACAGATAAACCCTTAGTAAAGATATCTGCCAACTGGAACTCAGTGCTAACATGGTGAAGGTTCAATAATCCTGACTTTAATCGTTCTCTGACCACATGGCAATCAACTTCTATATGCTTGGTCCTCTCGTGGAATACTGGATTTTCAGCTATATGGATGGCTGACTGATTATCACAGTAAACCTTGATGGGATGAGGGTGAGAAATGCCATAGAACTCAAGTAAGGCTTTAAGCCACTGCACCTCACATGACAACTGAGCAAGGGCTCTGTACTCTGCCTCTGAAGATGAACGTGAAACAGTCCCTTGCTTCTTACTCCTCCATGTTACAAGTGAGCTTCCTAAGAAGGTGCAGTAACCAGTAATTGATTTCCTGGAATCAGGGCAAGTTGCCCAATCAGAATCACTAAAACCACTCAACTGTGAATCTGTATTTGAAGGGAACCACAACCCTTGGCCTGGACACCCTTTAAGATACCTCAGTATCCTATGCAAAGCCTTCAAATGAACTGTTGTTGGACAATCCTGGAACTGACACAGCTGCTGGACAGGAAAACAAATGTCTGGCCTTGTTGATGTTAAGTACTGCAACTGTCCAAGAATGTGTCTGAAACCAGTGATATCCTCCAATGGTGTACCATCAGAGGCTGATAAAGAAGTTTTCATACTGATAGGAGTTCTGGCAGGCTTGCATTCAAGGAAATCAGCATGTTCAATCATCTCCAAACAGAACTTCCTTTGAGTCAATGAGATCCCTTTAGGTGTCCTGACAATTTCCAAACCTAGGAAGTACTTTAGATTGACTAGATCTTTTACCTTGAAACCTGACTGCAGTTGCTTCTTTACTGCTTCAATATCATCCAAACATGGACCAGCAAGGATGATATCATCCACATACACAACCAAAATGACAGTACCACTCTTAAACACTGAATAATCTTCAAAAGATTGAACAAAACCAATCTGAGTAAATAACTCAGTTAGCTTGATGTACTACTGTCTGCTGGCCAGTTTTAACCCATATAGGGATTTCTTTAGCTTGCATACCTTACCTTGCATGTGACTTAGCTCTCTCAACCCAGGGGGAAGCTCCATATAGATCTCCTCCTCTAAGTCACCATGTAGGAAGGCATTACTGACATCCATCTGATGTAAGTGCCAGGATTTAATAGAAGCAACTGCTAGAAGAAGTTTAACAGAAGCCATTTTGGCAACAGGTGAGAATGTATCCACATAATCATGTCCAAATATTTGTGTATAACCCTTGGCAACCACCCTAGCTTTAAACTTATCAATGTGTCCATTGGACAGAAACTTGGTCTTGTAGACCCATTTACTTCCAATAGGTTTGATTCCTGGAGGCCTGTCAACTATCTCCCATGTTTGATTTGCATCAAGGGCCTGAACCTCCTCTGTCATTGCCTTTTGCCAACAAGCATGAGGAGCTGCTTGGTGATAAGTTTGAGGATCAGGGGAGAGAGAGAGGGAAAGAGCAAAAGCTCTGTGGCTAGGAGATAAATGAGAGTAGGAAATGGTGGTGGCAAGGGGGTAAAGTATCTGTGAATCAAAGCTACTAGAAGTTGAGGTAAGAAAAGAAGTATGGAAATCTGCTAGGTGAGCAGGTTTCTTAAGAGTTCTAGCTTGCCTCCTCAAAGCAATGGGAAGGGATCCTGAAGAAGGATGATCAGGAGAGGAACTTTGTGGAGCAGAAGAAGGAGTAGAAACAGGAGTAGAAGGTGGAGAAGAGAAGGGAGAACCTGATCCTGATCCAGTTGGGGAGGCTGGAATGTAGTCAGGATCAGTGGATTCATGTATGTTGTGATCTGAGGGGAGTAAAGAAGAAAAGTCTTCTGTGAATGGGAAGGGGGGTTGGCCTGACAAGTTGGGAGCAGTAGGTGAAGAAGAAGGTGTAGTCTGATGAGAAAGAAAAGGGAATTCAGTTTCATTAAACTGAACATCTCTACTAGTGAAGACCTGATTTTTGTCAATATCATATAGTTTGTACCCCTTAATCCCAAAACTGTACCCTACGAAAACTGCTTTGATAGCTCTAGGGGAAAATTTTGGTTTATGTGGGTCAACAACTGTGGCAAAGGCAAGACATCCAAACACCCTCAAACTGCTATAATCAGGGGGTACTCCATACAAACACTCAAATGGAGATTTGTTGTCCAAAACAGGTGTTGAAATTCGATTGATCAAATAAGCAGCATGAAGAACTAAATGACTCCAAAAACTCTTTGGCAATCCAGACTGAAATTTGAGTGACCTTGCCACATTCAGCAGATGCTGATGTTTCCTTTCCACTCTCCCATTCTGCTGAGCTGTATAAACACAGCTCATTTCATGCACAATCCCTTCCTGCTGATAGAAATCAGCCATGTTGAACTCTTGACCTTGGTCAGTTCTAATGACCTTAACCTGTTTCTCAAACTGGGTTTTAACCATTGCACAGAAAGCTTGTAAAGATGAACGAGCTTGAGACTTGGAACTTAGTGAATAGAGCCAAGTACAACGACTATGGTCATCCACAACAGTTAGAAAATACTGATAACCATCATGTGAGACAATATCCACAGGACCCCAAAGATCTGCATGTATCAAATCAAACACAGAACTTGACCTAGATGAACTTCTAGGAAATGGTAAACGTTTCTGCTTTGCCAAATGACAAATCTCACAATCAAAACTCACTGGTGTTCTAATCTCATTACAAATTTTGTTCACTGCTTGTAGCCTAGGTAAAGAAAGGTGCCCTAATCTTTGATGCCATAAACTGGAACTGGAACAGGTGCTGGTGTTCACTCCAAGAACTTGGGGTTTGCAAGCCTCTCCAGGATGATTCTCTCCAAGAAGATACAGGCCTCTATTTACTGGGATTAAACCAATCCTCTGTTGAGATATGAGGTCCTGTATATGACAAAAGGTGGATTGAAATAAGAGTGAGACTGGGCTGTTTTTGGTAAGTTGGCTAACTGAGATTAAGTTGTAAGAAAAGGATGGCACCAAAAGAACATTAGTCAACAGAATACCACAAGGAAGTTTCACTATTCCTATATGAGTGGCTGAGGCTTGATGGCCATTAGGAAGATTTACAAACATCTTCTCAATCTGTCTGCACCTTAAGAAATGTTTAATGGAGCAAACAATGTGGTCACTAGCTCCTGTATCTAAAACCCAGAACACATCACCAACAGATGACTTAAGGGTTGATAGTGCAATAATACCTGTCATTGAAGTGCTGGCTTTGGTTAAGACAGAATTGGCTTGACTGGTGTTCTGGCCAGGATAGGACTGAAGAAGTGCCTTAAGCCTTGTTAGCTCTTCAAAGGTGAAGCCTGAGAAGGTTGAAGACCCTGAGTCTTGCTGACTGGCTGGGCTGGTAGGCCTGTAGTTGTTACCTCCTCCTGAAGTGTTCATGTATGGTGCATTGACATCTACAGATCCAGCAAAACCTCTTCCTCTTCCTGAGTTACCAGAAGGGTGAGGATTGTTTCCCAACAACCCATTTTTCTTCTTGAGTTTCCAGCAATCCTCCTTAACGTGGTTGTCCTTCTTACAGTAACGACAGAACAACCCAGTTTGCTGACCATAATCAGCTTGACCCTTGTCTCTAGGCTGATTAAATTGGGTTCTAGAAGCTGCAAGAGCTGTTGCAAGAGCAATAGCCTCCTCTGATTTACCAGCATTAACCTTAGCACCATTAAGCTGCCTCTCCAGCTGAACAACAGAACGATAAACACTATCCAGATCTGGAAGTGGATCAAGCATTAACATTTGAGTCTTGACCTGTTGATATTTTTCATTCAATCCAAGTAAAAACCTAATAACCCTTCCTCGATCCTGATAACCCATAACAGTCTCATACGTGCGCGAGGCACAATCACAGTAAGGAATAGGAAGATAGTTATCCAATTCATCCCAACACAGCTTCAGATTTGTGTGATACTCACGAATAGATTCATTTCCTTGCTTGACCAAGTCAATTTTCTCCTGCAAGTTTGCAATACGAACAGAATCCCCTTGACTTAACTTGCCTTTCAAGTAGGTCCAGGCCTCAGATGCAACCTTAATATTCCTAAGACTAGGAACAATGTTCTCAGACACAGAGTTTCTAATCCAACAAACCACAGTACCATTCACACGATCCCAGGTCCCATAGCTTGGATCAGTAACAGGAGGTACCTCGATTGTGCCTGCGATGAACCCTAGCTTGTTCTTCGTTCTGAGCGCAACTTCCATGGACTCGCTCCAAAGAAGGTAGTTGTCATCTGTCAACTTGAAGCTGATGACAGGAAGAAAGGAATTGTCACTCTGAGCAAGGTAAAATGGGTTTGCATAAGGATCCTCGTAGCGAGGCGACGAGATCTCCTTATCCTTGTTGTCTTTCTCACTGGAAGTTCCGTCGGCCATGGTGTCTCAGAGAAACACAGATGAAGGTGAAAAGAAAGTGAAAATGCGAGATGGGTAAGAAGAATCAGACTGGTTTTAGCCAACCAGGCTCTGATACCATGAGAATGTTTATGACCTAGCAATGGAAAGAGCTAGGGTTTGTGCAAAAGAGAGAAGCCGAGGTTGTGGGAATCGGCGGAATGCCTTTTTCCATTGGATTGCAGAGAATATATACAGCAAGCTAATTACAGGGAAAAGAGTAAAGCTGTACAATCTAAACGGCTAATTAAAACAAACAATCAAAATGGACCTATATAGAGATGCCAAGTGGCTAACTACAGTAACTAAGTAACGGCCACTACTTGAGAACAGAACGACGTCGTTGGTCTCTTTATTTATTTGCTGAGATTCCTTAACCGAGCCGAGTGAAAGGAAGCTCGACCCGGTTGACTCGTCCTCTGCATCCTGTGACAGCTGCAAGCTTCTGTTGCTTCTTCATCAATGGAGATCATCACTTGCAGCTGTGCTTCATAGATACCCGAGTGAACACCTTGCCCTTCCTTCTCCCTGCAAGTCCCTAATCCCTCCTGCCCATAAACTTCTACCCCGATACAAATTCCAGATTGAGAAGCTAAAGGTCTAGAGATTCGAAAATTCTCAGTGAAGAGGAAGCAGTAGAGAGATATAAGGTCGATTGAAGGATGTGTTCCAGTAGAGAAGACGCTGAGACATCGATCCGGATGTTTTCCCCTTTGCGATGAAAGGTGGGAATCGGTTGTGAGAAGAGGTAGGGTTGGGAGAAGTGATTTGTATCTAATACTGATGGAACCCAATTCCACTTGCGGGCATTCCACCTCTTTGGCAAACTTGATTTTAATTCAAACAACCATCAATTTAGCTTGAATATATATAAAAAATCGTTATATTATCATACATTCATAGATTATATCAAATCTCATCTAACATATATGTAATAATATATAAAATTACACCAAAACAACCGTTAAAACATGGATGAGACTTTTCACGTCGTTGCCTCTGCCATACTCCTCTTTGGCTTTCTTCGATTGGTTCTATAGCTTGAACTTGAAGGATGGCCTCTTGCCATCGAGCATTCTTCAAGTCATTTACTTGTACTTCTTACTGGTTATGAATGAAAGTCGAAAGATCCTAATCTTTGCGAGGAGGGAAAAAAGTGTAATAGATGTAGGAATGTAAATGAGTTGAGCTGTTCGCGAGCGACTCGAAGTTCGACTTGGGAAAAAGCTTGTTCGAAACTCGACTCATTAATAAATAAGTCGAACACGAGCTCAGCTTTGTTCAGCTCGTGAAGCTCGCGAGCTAGCTCGACTCGATGGCTTGTTGAGCTAAACTCGTGTGCTGGCTCGTTTAGAGCTCATGATATGTCTCAACATGTGGCTAGAGAGCCAACTCGATTACCGACTTATGGACAAATCAATCAATATCTTATGATTTTAATTCATATAGTTGTTAAATTATATATCTCACATATATAAAGTTTACATGTTGAGTATGTGAGCAATATATCGTATTTTCAACTTTAAAAAGAAATTATGTATCATAGATTGCTTCGATACTATGAAATAACAAAATTTGGAGTAGTTAAAATTTATTCACTAAATGATAAAGGATACCAACAAAGTATAATATGAGATTAGCTAACAAAATAAATGATATGTATCATCATATATACAAAATGAAGTACCAAATAAAAGTAAAGATTTTAGTAAACAAGCTAGATCGAACTCGACTCGACACGACTCGAGCTCAGCTCGTTTATTAACGAACCGAACTCAAACTAGGGTAAAACTCGACTCGGCTCATTTGCAACCCTAAATAAACGTAGTGATCTCCCCACCGTCACATAGGATGATAAGACTGTTCCTTGAATGGCAACTGGAAAGGGCATTGATGGGGACTTGTAATCCGAGAAGCAGAAGGAAAACTAACGGGTTAATGCCACGTTTGGTCACTGAGATTACTAAATCGTGTCATGTTTAGTCACTAGAAAAAATTAATATCAACTTTGGTCACTCAAATTACTTAAACGGATCACATTTAGTCACTCTCCGTTAGTCTCCGTCCAAATCCGTTAATAGAGCCCGTTAAATGCTGACATGGATAACAAAATCGCCTAGTCAGCGTTGTTTTAGACTAGATATGGTCAAACCCGACCCTCCATGTCACTAAACCCGTCATGTCATTTGTCAAACCCAATACACTAACCCAAACCGACCCATGAACCAAACCCGACCCTATTCTCCATCTCTACCACGCCTCTCCACTTCTCCCCCTTCCAATTCACCTCGCCGGCAAATCCGCCCCCTTCCGTTTAATTCTACCAAGATCACTACATCCTCTCCGTCGACCCTCAATCCACTACCTTCATCGAACAAGAACCCAAAGAACAAGCTTCTCCTTCCCCCATCAAGCTCAACGTCCCCCCCATCATCCCTCGACCTCCTCTCAAGATAATCGGTCGTCTCAGATCCAACCACCTGGATTATAAATCCCTCACCTGCTCCAGGCTCCGTCGCGACTCCGCCCCCATCCAGTTCATCTTCGCCAAGCTCCTCCTCTCTGACTCCGACCTCACCCCTCTACTCAATTCCAAATCCCCCCATTTCCTCTCCCAATCCTATTTATCGAATCCCGTCACATCCGGGTCAAACCAGGGCAGCTGGGAATACTTCTCCCGGGTCTGGCTCAGCAAACAGAACCGATCTTCAATCGGCCTTCCTCCTCCTACTCCCCGCTCTTCTGCAACTCACCGGAGTGCGCCGCCTGCGACGTCTCATCCGGCCGCTCCGACCAGTGCCTCTACCAGGATAAATATGGAGACGGGAAACTGACGACGGCGCGATGGGGGAATTGATTTAGGGTTTCGTCCGCTGCTGTGATGGAGGAAGGTGATGTTGGTGCGCGATGAAGAAAAAGAAGTACATAGCGGATTCGCAGGAGGATCTTAGGGTTTGATTGTCTGCTGCGATGGGGGAACTGAAGCCGGCGCACAGCGAAGATGAAGAAGAACTTGACTTCGACGGAGGATATGGGACAAGGGGGTCAAGGGGTAAAGTGGCTGGCTCCATCTCTCCCTGCTCTTTGATGTGTTTTATCGAAAATGGTAGACGAAATTGAAGGAGCAGAGTTTCGCGAAGAAGGAGAAGAGTTTCGGGTCTGAAAATGCCACTAACCCGAATGATTTTCCAATTTTGTTTTCTTAACTGGGTCGGATTTGGTTCTTGGTCCGGTTGGGTTAATGGGGTGGATTGGGTGTATGACATGGCGGGTTTAGTGACGTGGCGGGTCGGGTTTGAACATTTTTTACCCAAGACGGCGCTGACTAGGCGCTCTCGTTAGCCATATCAGCACTTAACAGGCTCTGTTAACGGATTTGGACGGAGACTAACGAAGAGTGACTAAATGTGACCCATTTTAGTAATTTGAGTGACCAAAGTTGATATTAATTTTTTCTAGTGACTAAACATGAAACGATTTAGTAATCTCAGTGACCAAACGTGGCATTAACCCGAAAACTAACACCAGCATGGAAGAAACTTGGGCTAAGTGCCAATGGACAATTGAGTGAATTGACCCAAAAGAAGGGCACAGCCCATTTATCTTTCGCATTTCCCGCCTAATCATCGCCCAACCCATATCTTTCCCGCCATGAAACGCTGTCGTTGCATCCGACACTTTTTTCCGTCTTGGATGAACTCGGGACGGAGCCGAAGTACACAAGGGTTTTACTTTTCTGCCTTTGTTATCTTCCCACAGTGCATAGAGATCAAGCTTCACTGAAACCCTTCTACTTCCAATCCCAAAGTCTGCTAGGCCGGGGGAAAGAACAATGCCGTCGGAGGATTCGAAGCCAGTGAAGCAGGAATCGGAGGACGACGAGAGGAGTCTGAGCTCCATGGTCCTTGCTCGGCGGAAGAATCCGACGAATGCAGGTACGGTAACCCCCAAACCTCGTCCCAAGCCGGCGAAAGTGAAAAAGGAGTCATCCGAGGACGAGGACGACAGCGATGAAGATTTCGACGGAGCTGTTAAGCCGAAGAAGGGTTCTTCTCAGGTTCGGTCGAAGGCAGCCGCCAAATTGAAGAAGGAAGAGGAAGACGACGAGAAACCCATCGCGAGACGGAGTTCCGCCTCGAAACCTGCTAAGGTGAGTTATCTATGTGTATTAGAAGTTCCAATTTGGGGATTAGTTGCTGGGAGTTAATGTTTTTTTCTCTCTTGAAACTGAAGGAATCGAGCGTGAAGAAGCAGAAGAAGACTGAAGTAGTGAAGGGTAAAGGAAGCGCGGGGACTCAGCAAAATGGGACGAAGAAGGAGAAGAAGGTTTATAGTTTGCCTGGCCAGAAGCGAGATCCTCCCGAGGAGGTAATTGTTCTTCGTTGGTTTGGTAGCTTAGGGTTTGTTCTGGTTTATGCAAGTGTTTGTTTGGAGTTAATTAACAATTCTGGATACTGTGGTTCAATTGCAGAGAGACCCACTGAGGATTTTCTATGAAACTCTGTATAAGCAGATTCCCAACAGTGAAATGGCACAAGTCTGGTGAGTTACATTTGCAACACCCACTATGTGAAGATTGTTTGATGGTTGAAGCATAATGTGATTATAGGGAAGAAGCTTACGCTGTAGAGAAATAGTAATGCTTTGTTCAGCGAAATGGCACAAGTCTAACATTTGCAGCCCTTCTCTGTGAAGATTGTTTGGTGGCTTAACCATAATGTGATTATAGGGAAGAAGCTTATGCTATAGAGAAGTAGTAATGCTTTGTTCAGCTACTTCGTAATAATTGTCAGCTTAGGATGAGGAATCTATTAGGGTTGGGTTATGGAGTTGCTGAGATCCTACTCTTTCTTAGAGATGTGTATCTTTTGAGCCTAATGAATAATCACAGATCTCAGCATGTAACAAAGAGTTGATGAAAATCAATCTTAGTTTCTTATGTTGATTGGTTTCTCGTATGAGTAAGAATGAACGTGAAAGATATAAGTCTCAGGAAAGTGGAGACTTCAGTGATCTCATCTTCTTATACCGCGGAACCATGCTTCACTCTTTGGTTCAAGATAGACTGCTGTTTTGCATTCTTGACTCATGAAGTCTACCCAGGTTTGACATTTGCTGCCATAGAGTCCCTGTTCGTTCTCATCAACATGTTTGATTACTAGTTGATACTTTAAGAACAAGACTTGTATTTTGAATATCCCTTGGCATTGCACAGTGCTATATTGAGTCACTGACATGTAATTCCATGGAAACTTCCTGCTGCACTTCTAGCAGCTGGCTTCCTGACTCATTCTCTGCTTGTTGTAGGATGATGGAATCGGGATTGCTTCCTAAAGACAAGGCACAAAAGGTGTTGGATATGAAGCTCAAGAAGAAGAACCAGAAGTTTGCATCTCCAATGAAAAAAGGCACTCCCACCACCACCACCACCACCACCACCACAAAGAAATCCAACGGTGCAACTGATACAAAGAAGAAGCCATCTCCATCTCCAGTATCTACATCTGCCAAAGGCAAGACTGCTCCTTCCAAGGTTACCGCAAAAGAGTCTAATAAGAAGCGCAAGGCTAGTAGCGACAGCGATAATGACTCTGACGATGACTTTGTGGTGAATGTCATGTCGAAGAGACAGCGGGCATCATGATGATCCTATTACTTTGTTATGTTTCTGCTATCTTCATTACGGAAAGCAAAGCAGCATTTGGTCTGTATAAGTGTACTATAACCTAAAACTTCCCCAGAGATCTCGTGTTGAACTGACTGACATTATTTCACAGTTTCCTTTCCTGTTCCTGCTGTCTCATAGTCTCTCATTAGGCCTTGGCTCATGTCATTTTATTGCTACCATAATACCGTACCGCAGTCCAACAAAATCCCAATTTCGGATCCGTTTTGTTGGGCTTGGCCCATTACATAATCTCACGACGGTGAAACTGTAAATTCTCCTAAATTAGCGCTAAATCAACGCTTTGATCACTAAATAGGATTTAGGGAGTAGGACGAACGATATATTTTATTTCCTTCTTGAGAAACCGCCATAATGATTAATGAATGGATTAACTCATTTTTTTTATTTTAATTTGTGAGATTCATTGTAGAATGAAAATAAAAAGTCCCCATTTCATAAATTCTTAAATTTTATGTTGAAATAGGCGGTATAAATATTTCTCAAATTCAATAATCCATCGATTAAATTTGCGATTGCTGTACATATCATTTACATTTTTGCCATTTGATACGTCTGATTGTGATTTAAACACTAAGCTATATGAGCAAGATTGTATTTATTTTACACACATAAAATTTCAACGTATTTAGTAAATGTTTATAAAAAAATTAGTAAAATAATGTTTGTTTTATTATTATTTGGAAAAAAAAATTGAAGATACAAAGTACAGTCGATTTAAGTTGGAAAGTCTCTCTGACGGAAGTCGTGAAGCGGAGCGAGGCGGGAGGGGAGCCGGAAAAACCCTAAATCGGCAACAGAGGACCCTCCATTGAGCGACACGTGTCACCAGCTCCCACCCCCCGCGCCACTCGATTTTTTTTTCTCCCTTCCCTCTTTCTCAATCATAAAACCAAAGAGACAGAGTCTTCACCGCAACCAAATTCCTTTCTCCCCCTTATCTCGCCGTCGGAATTTCCACCCTCTAATCCCTTCTTCTTCCCCAGAGCTCTATCTCTTCTCTTCTGGTCTCTCGTCCCTCGCCAATGGCGGATTGACCTGATTAGGTCTTTGTTTTTGTTTGTCTTTTTCCTTTTCCTTCTTGGGCGTGACGAAGATGAAACAGGGGAACAACTGCTCTCTCCTACCCTCTTACTTCGAAGAACACGAGCACGAAGTCGCCTCAATTCTGCTTGACCTTCCTCTTGTAATCGACCAATCCAAACCCTCCGCCGCCTCCGCCTCGTCGCATCATTCCATTCCGTTCTTCTGGTCCGGCAAGCGGAAGAGATCTTGTCTCTCTCGCGGAGGCCGAATCGATTCCTCGCCTTCAACTGCAGCATTATCTCCGAGCCCGTCTCTTCGTGATGCCCAGCAGCCGTTGGCGGCGGTCGAGAAAAGTTCGGCGGCGAGGGGAGAATCGAAACCTAAGGAGGAAAAGGAGGGCAGCCCTACAACGCCGCTTTCCCTGTCACTGAGCGAAGAGGAAGAATCCGGTGAGAATCCTCCCCGCTGTAAGCGGAGAGTCGCCTCCGCCGTCAGCAAAAAGGTAAACGCTTCGTTTTCCAGTGGTTTTTCGTTTGCTGGGTGGATTTGACCCTTTTACCCTTATCCCAATCTTGATGGTAAAATTCTGAAGCTGTGAATCTTTCTGTGGGGAAAAAAATTGTTCAGCAGTCGAGGAAGGATTTGATGGAGAAAGTTGCCGAGAGCGCGGAACAGCGGAAAGTTTTACGGAAGGTAATTTTGAAGTTTCTCCCTTTTTTCTTCTCCACTCTGTTTCCCCAATCCGTCTAATATTGTCACTGGAAATTTACTGTGGGGGGTTTCGGATTAAACACAGGAGATTGAGAATGTAACCCGTTATTACAAAACTTTGGAAGAGGAGAATTCGAAACTGAAAGCCATTGAAGAACAGGTAATTCTTTCTTTCCCCACCCACTCCCTTAAGAAAACCCTGCTCATAGAAAGCCAATCAATTTCTAACCCTAATTGCTCCCAATTGAAAATGTGCAGCTGAGGCTTGGCAAGGAAGTGAAAAGGCCTGGATTAACCGAAACCCAATTGGCCCAACCGAGAGCCGGTTCAGTGGTTGTGAATGAAAATGGAGTGGAGGGATCACTGATTCGAAAGGTTGGGGTGGTGCCTCCGTGTTCATCGAGCTGCAGCAGCAGTGGTAACAATAATAATAATGGCAGCGGGGCGATTGGGATTGATCTGAACAGCGGGAGTGGGAATGTGAATGTGTGTTTTCCGGTGGGGGAAGGGAGGTGGGAGGAGTCGATTTTGGGGGATTGCTGGCTGCGGCGGTTTGATGATTCAGGGCTGAGGGCGGCAACGGCGGCGACGGCGAGGAAGAGGAGGATTGAGAAGAGGAGGGAACAAAAAGAGCGACGGCGGCGAGGGTTAACTAATATTAGGTGGGCTTGTTGGAGCGAGAAAAACTTTAACTAATATGATAGTGCTGCGTCGTTTTTTAGTTAACTAATTGTATTATTATTAATCTTATGATTATCGGCTTATATAGATTATTAATCAATATTTTTGGATTAAGTTGCTTATTAGTTACTTTTTCCTTAAGCAAAACAGATCTAAGGATGTTTTATTATTGTTAATGCTGGCAGCTTTAGGGGTTGAAATTTTAATAATTTGAGTTGGTAACTTGTTATTGCTTTTTGGGGAGCTTGTAAAGTTATGGGCTCGTATTGGGCCGGCGAAAGCACGGCTGAAGGCTGATGCACAAGCCCAAAATGTCAAATTGATTTTCACGGCGGAATGTGGATACTGGATACGAAATTAGATGCCGAGCCTACCCCATTGAAGTAATGAGCGCGGGACGGATATATTCAATATCTGTACTTGCTTCATTTCGTGATAAGTGTGGGTCAGGTTTTTTTTTTTTTACAGAAACCTGTAATTAAATCATTAATCGGAATTGGCTGCTACATCATCCAGGTTAATCCGATCAACTAGATAAATTGGCGGTCGATCCAGCCAAACAATCCGCTCATTCCATCTAGTGCGAGCATGTGCCATGATATGAGCAACTTCATTTACCTCCCTGCACACATGAGTGAAGCTTCCTCATCGCTCCTCCACCACCCGTCGAATATTTCGACACACCACTCCTAGCTCCGATCGAGAACAAGATTGCTCTGTCAACAGTTGCACCAGCTGCAAACAATCTGTCGCCATGATTGGTTTTTGGACGTTAAATTGTTGTGCCAGCAGAGCTCCCATCTCCAAAGCCATCGCCTCAACCATTTTCGGAGTGAACTGCCCATGTACCATCTTTGCTGCTGCAAGAATAAACTTCCCATTCTCGTCCCACATTACCACTCCAAGGCCGATCCCCCCATCTTGTAGCACCCCAGCGTCAGTGTTAACCATGTCTCGACCCCTCGGAGGTTTGCGCCATTTCTTCTCGTCGGGAGGGGGCTGAGGTGGTGTGCTCCTCTCCTGATACTGGCGATAGTCTTCCAGGAAGTGCCTCGCCCTATCCACGATCTCATCTTCCGCCGTCTTCAGGCCATTAAACAAGTGTGGGTCAAGTTGAGTAATACTGATATGGGTATGTGTCGGGGCAGTTTGACGGATTCTCTTATTTATTTAAAAAAATAACGTTGAGAGTACATAGACAAAAACACTTTGTAAATGAATGAGACTACGAGAGATATAGTATAAGAAATAATTGAGTATAAACAATTGAAAGACAGAGTCTTAAAAAAAATTAGGATGAAAACATGATTTTAAAAAAGTTAAAAATGAGAAATACAGATATTGATGCAAATTTTGAGAGAACTGGTAAATTTTTTTGAAGCAATATCATTATCTCGCCCCACGCTACTGTGATTTGTGAATTTGATAATACCCACCCAAACAAGTCGGTGGATATCGAGTCGTACGAGTCAGTCGTTGCCAATACTAACCTGAAGTGATGAGGTCGATCAGGAAGACCTACTCATTGTGATGAGATTGGAGACCTAAACTAACTGGCGGTTTGGTTGGGTAAGTGAATGATAATATGACTTTCTTATTTGTTTCCGTAAATTACAATCGCAATTATAAAAAATCATAATCTTACATGCACCAATTTAATAATATATTAATTTATAATTTACATTCATTCATGGAATATATCAATTCTAGTTATCACAAATATCAAACCATCCCTTAGTGAAATTGGTGCATTATAGAAATAGAAGCCATGCAAGTTTGTATTAAACGATCATAGAAAGCAAACGAATTCCGGAACAACTAAAATCCAAAAATTAAGAAACAAGACAATTCAATTCGATCAACCTTCAACCAAATTAGCTTGGGATCTAATTGATTTAAAGCTCGATTAATCAACAGTTGGATGGTGCATGGACTAACTTCTAAGTTATAACCCAATATTCTATAAGATCATAACTCGATCAGCCTAGAAATAAACTTTTAAAAAAACTATAATTAGTCAAATTGAATTCGTGAATCGGTCGGATTCGAGTGATCTATAATTTCATTTTCTTCCTTTCTATTCTAAAAATAACTGAGTTTTTACTTAAAATAATTTAATCCCTAAACACACAAAAAATTATAAAAAAAGCCAAATAGATATAGATCAAATATAATATGTCAAAACTTTGACACTTATTCCTTCTTCACTTTTTCCTTTACTATTTTTAGGATTTATATTCAAAAAGAATAATGAAATACTAATCTAAATATCTATTAAGTTTAGATATCTAACTGTAATTTGAATATGGGTATTGATACAAATTTATAGATTAAAAATCTAACCGAATTCAAATAAATGGATATGAGTATTGTTGGGGCATAAAAGGGCCCAAGAGGAAAGCCCAGAAGGACGGATTGGGCCTGGAATGCGGGCACAGCGAAGGGAAAGCCCAACCCAAAAGGGGCATTAGGCTATAACCTAGGCGGTGGGGCTGGGCCTGACGTAGGGCGCATGTCTACAAAAGTGGCAACGGCCAGAAGCGTACGGAGGGGACAGGAAGTGGGGCCATGCGCCTTGGGGCCCTGGGCAAAGTGTAAGAGTGTCGGGGCGCCTGGCAAGGGTGAGATACAGTGCATTTAATAGTGTGATGATGTGGGGCGGATTTGGGGGGCAGTGGTCGACCCCTACCCTAGGTATAAATAGTGAAGTTGGTGGAGCTCATTTACTCATGTTAGAACTTCTCTCTAAAACTACACTCCACTTCTCTCTCTAAAACGACCATCATAACTTGGGCGTCGGAGTGCTAACGATCCCTAAAGTAGGGGGCTCGGTGGGCGCCTTTGATGCAGGAGCAGGGCGTGCAACCAAAGTGAAGAGGGTGAAGAGGGGCGCGTTGTCTTTTGAGGCGCAGGGTTACTCGGCACAAACAATTGGCGCGCCAGGTAGGAGAATATAACCTTGCAAACAGAAAAAATTATGGAAGGAGCGGTAGAGACGGTAGGAGAAAGGATGCGCGACCCAAATGAAGCGGGATCGAAGGAGGCGCCTCATCTGTCGGAAGAGGCGCAAGGAGGGGAAAACGAGACGCAAGAAATGGCCCAATCGGAGGACGTCACGCTCACGAAAGAACACTTGATTCGCATAATTGAAGAGTAAGATCAAGCGCTCGAGGCATTTAAGAAGGAGGTGGAAGCTCTGCGAAAGGGGGCGGACGCGGCGCCTCCCCCCGGAGGGAAGAAAAGAGAGAGAGACGAGGACGAGGAGGGGATGTCCAGCGCTCTAAGGCGCACGGAGGAGCTGGGACATCTGAATTGGCACATGGCGTCGGACTTCGACGAGCATAACAGGTGGGCGCCTAGGCGCTCCGGGAGGCCGTGGGGAGTGAGGAAACCGTTAGCGTGAGGCATCTTAGTAGAGCAGGCCAACTCGGTCATTCCGGCGCTCCCCGGCTACGACGGCACGACGGATCTAGAGGATCACCTAAACAATTACTTCATCAAGATGCAGCTGTACAATAGCTCGGACGCCATATTGTGCCGCGCCTTCCCTTCGACCTTCACTGGCGTGGTCCTAGATTGGTACCATCAGATTGAGGAGGGCAGGATCGACAGCTTTGAGCAATTTACGGCCATGTTTCTCTCAAAGTTTGCCATTCGAAAGAGCAGAAGCCTAACCATTAGCGCGTTGTTCAAGGTCAGGCAGTGCAAGGGCGAGATGCTTCGGGACTTCTATGAGCGATGGATGTCAGTGGCGATGGCGATCAAGGATGTCAAGCCTCCGGTCCTGTGATTTTTTTGGACGAGTGCACCACAAGTGAGGAGCGGGCGTTGTCTAAGCGGGACGTTGTGTCCACGGAGGACTTGGACCGTAGGGTGCAAAAGGTCATAATGTTGGAAGAGACTTTGGTCGCGAGAAGGATGGACCGGAGAGAGGCGCGACCTGAGGAGGCGGATAGCTACAGGGCGCCTCGAATTCCCCACGTCCCTCATAAGCCCCCGACCTATCCCTCGAACGTTCGCCGACCTGAGCCTCAGCGCCTCGCGCCAAGGGGGGCATGAAACTTCACCGAGCTCAATGACTCCCTGAAGAATGCTTAGCAGTACGTGAAGGACAAATGGTACCACCTCCGCTGGCCAGGCCCTATGAGAGGGCGTCCGAATGAGCAGAATCTGGATAGGTATTGCGAGTTCCATCGGGAGAGGGAAATCACACGGCCGAGTGCTACCAGCTCAAGTCTGAAATCCAAGGGCTTGTGGATAGAGGAATGGTAAGTGAATTCATAAGAAAAGGAGATGATAAGGCGCAGAGAGCTTTCATGGCTCAGGAAGAAAAGGCGGTGACGCCTCGAGAGAGCACCCCCGGGGAAGGGGCCACGCATGGAGAAAAGGAGGCGCCTAAGGTGGGCAAAGCGTTACCCCCACCTCCCTTTGATGTCGAGCCGGAGTCGAATCCTGCCCGAGTGAGGCTAACCATTGAAGTCATCTCCAACTCGATTGACCTAAGGCAGAAGTTAGACGAAGGAAGGCGTTTGAAGTAAGCCACCGCCAATGCGTGCGCGACCGTCCAGATTCATTTCAACGAGGTGTCCGAGGAGGCATGTCGTGTGCCATCAGTCGAAGTGTAGGAAATCAGGGGCGTGGTGGCCGGGTGCGAAGTGAAAAGGATGTTGGTGGACACGGGGAGCTCGATGGATGTATTATTCCGGTCCACCTTTGAGAATATGAAGCTATCGCCGAGCATCGTGAGGCCGGCCGACACGGTTCTGGTTGGGTTTTCGCGGGTGCCGGCTCGAGTCATTGGGCGCATGCGCCTGCCGGTGACGTTGGGGGAGGAGGAACACAGAGTGACGCATACGGTTGACTTTGGCATTGTAGATTGCCCATCCCCATACAATGCTATCCTAGGGAGCCCACTACCAGCGCTCTTCAACAAGATGGCGTCGTCGTGTCATCAAGTTCTGAAGTTCATTACTCCGAAAGGAGTAGGGGTGTCAAGGGGTGAAGCATCGCAGGAGGCGCGCCTTGTCAAGAGAACGCGGATGTAAAACATAGACGTGCGCCCTGAGGGCCTACCAAGGGCGGAAGTGACAGACACCGAAATTCTGGTGTCAGTAGACAACGAGCGCCCTGAGCGGTGCATTCGCATCTCTGCTCATACAAGCGGTGAAGCGATCGAGTCATTGGTTGAGTTGTTGAAAGAATTCGCAGATCTCTTTGCTTGGAGTGCCAAGGAGATGGCCGGGGTGAGACCAGAAGTGGCGGTGCATCGCTTGTCGGTGGAGAAGGGTGTGCGTCCTGTGCAACAGAAAAGGAGGCCTTTGGCGGAGGAGAAAGAAGAGGCGTTGCGCGAGGCCGGTAAGTTGCTCGAAGCTAGATTTGTAGAGGAGGCGCAATACACGACGTGGTTATACAATGTAGTGCTAGTACCTAAGGCGTCGGGGGACTGGAGGATGTGCGTCGATTACACGAGTTTCAATCGAGTGTGCCCCACGGACGCGTATCGAATGCCCCACATTGACCTGCTGGTGAATGCAACCGCTTACCATGAGGCGTTGAGTTTTTTTGGACATGTTTTCCGGGTACCATCAGATTCTAATGTGCGAGGAAGACCGGGAGAAAACCGCATTCATGACCCCCTTCGGCAACTTCCGCTACAAGGTTATGTCGTTTGGGTTAAAGAATGCGGGGGCAACCTATCAGCGCATGGTGAAAACTATGTTCCAAAGGTAGATCGAGAGAAACGTGGAGGCGTATGTGGATGATCTGGTTGTCAAGAGCAAGAGGAAAGAGGACCACTTGAAGGATTTGCGCGAAACTTTTGAGACCATGCGTGCTCATTCCCTTCATCTCAACCCGTTGAAGTTTGTTTTCGTCGCGGAGGCCGACAAGTTCTTGGCCTTTATGATAACGAAGAGGGGGATCGAGGCCAACCCAAAGCAAGTTGAGGCAATCAGACGCCTCGAACTTCCAAGAACGCCTAAGGAAGTGCAAAGTTTGAACGGGCGCCTACCGGCATTGGGGCGATTCATCCCGTGATCGGCGGACAGGGGAGCGATCCATTTGATCAAAATTCAATTGGATTGATGGATTATTGATAAATTATAATTTAGCACCTATAATTTTTACATTTCACAATTTGGTACCTAAAATGTATTTCTCTCTCGTGTTTCCCCATTTATATTCAAAATTGGGTGTCAATTCGAAAGTAAATTGTGCCATTAAATTCAAATATTTATTAACAAATAAAATATCAATCAACCTGCCAACCAACAGGCGGGGGACTGCGGAGGGACAAAGGAGGGGCGGGTAATTCCCGACTCGGGGTAGTGTGGGGCGGGGCATGGATATCTACTATCTATTTTCCGACTCGCCGTGTCCCGTCCCGTTCTTGACTCATTCTCTCTCAATTTCTTACAGTATCTATACATATTTCTCCTATTTTGACTTTTCTTCAACTAGTTATAGTTGATCTTTCAACTTGTTAGACTCATTTACCCATTCAATTATCATTATTTTTCATACATAAAGTGTTTTCACATTCTATTTATCATAAAAAGTAAAATTTGCGTCTATTTTTTTCAAATAACATGTAAGAGTCGGTCGCCCCGCACCGTACCCCGTCCCGCCCCATCGTCATCACTATGATATTCTAAAGTTTTCAAAATATTTCAAATGTGTATTTACAGTAGCTAAATTAATTGTTAAAATTTAATTGAAATAATCTAAATGTGAAAATCAAAATACGAAACACCAAAGAAATACTTATGAAATAGTTAGTGGGCTAGTTAACCATAGTGAAAAAGTCGTGTTTTTAAGACTTTAGGTTTGTGTACGTTTTTAGTTTAAAAAGATAATAAAATTTTTGTAGTATAATTGTTAATGATTCATATTATTGTTTAAAGAGACCATTGTTCAAATATTAGGAACAATGTATTTTTTTCCTACGAATAAGACAAATCTACACTTTTTACTTTTACTCGATCTAGTTGAAAGAAATTTGAAATGATGAAAAACTCCTATGAACCTACTATTATATATTTGTGGATATTAGATGTTGACGGAATGATGGAGTTGTGATACGATTTTGCTTTTGAAATTTTGATAATCACTTATATTAATAGCTATGATTCATAGTAGAGAAGTTATGTATTTTTGTAACTCTCAATATGAATTGTTGCAGCAAGTATTTGTTCTTGACATAAAAATGTGTTCTGATCTATAATCACTTTTATCTCTAAGAGCTAAATCCACCTATAAGTGATGATGTGTTGAGTTATTTTGACAAACTGAATATTGATTTGATCGTGTTTTTAAATTCTGCAAATCTCTAGTATTGATTGTTTGATGTAAGTATACGTTATGATGGATCGAGTTTTCGAGACGAATCATCACATGGTTGTGTTTTCAAATTTTAGTAACCCCTACCTTTAACAAATTGATTTTTTTTTAAATTATGATGGATTTCTGTAAATTGATTTCATTTGATGAGATAAATAAGAAAAAGACATACAATGTAATTCCTTGTCCTACCATATGTGAGTATATTGGTTCTTGATAATATATGTTCTTGTATTCAACTTTTGATAACTACTAAATATTAATGGATTAGTTTAACTTCAAGTTCACTAATGCAAATTGTTTTTTTATTGAGTGTAATACACTATCACCTTTTTCAACAATACGAAGTGTTATGTTACCATGGAAATTATTATGACCAAAAAAAAAAAAAAAACCTGCGACAATTGGCAACACAATCTTTTTTACAGTTCCACTGATTCCTTGACTGATTCCTTGTTTGCTCTTATATCTCTTCTTCTTCAGGAGGCATGAAATAGTGTATCCACCAGGGAAGCTAGAGAAGCCATATGAAAAGCTTCTCCGAGCCGATCAAAGGCTCTTTCAACTAAGCCGCAACCCATTTCCCAGTCTCCAAGATCCTTGCTTTCCACCTCTGCCTGACTTCTGTCCCGGTTTCAACCCGACCCTCAACCTGGTCATCAACCCGGTTCTGTACCCAAACCCTCAGCAGCACTCCCAGCTTTCCTCTCCATCCCCAATTTCAGGTATTAACAAATAACAATGTAGCAAAAGCTCCTTCCTTTTCTCCTTACCACTTTCTTCTAAAGATAACATACTATTCATTTTCCCCCATTTAGATCTGCAAATGACCAACAATGCTGCAATGTGGGGTGAGATGCTGCCAGAGCCCAACCCGAATGTCGGGCTGGTTGCCTCCATGGGGAACCAGTACTTTGGCACCAGAGAGAAGTTATTATGATTCCAGCTCAGGAGCTTCTTTATCAGATGGGCATATCAACAGCAACAACCTGTTTGATACTGAAATGAGCAGCAATCAATTCAGTGGGTCGGTATCGGACGGGTCACCCTTCTTCAGTTGATAAGAATTTCCTGATGATGCAAAGATTGGAAATCCTGGGGAATCTGGAGACTGGTCATGATGCTGACCTGGCGATTCGTCGCAACGAGATGTTCGACAACCAGCAGTAGCAGGGTTTTGTTCCAGATCCGGCTGCTGCTGGTTTGATTACAAGTGGGGAAATGTGTGCGCAGCAGCATCAGCATCAGCAGGTTTTGGTTCCGGATCGTGCTTCTACTGGTATGATTATGAGTGGTGGGCAAATGTATCAGCAGCAGCCATCAGGGTTTTATGATCCCTACCCTGTTGGAGGGATTGCTGGTACTGGGATGGTGCATTTCGACTTCTAAGAATGGATCTCGACCCGGTACAACAGTTTTAGGTAAAAGAAAGTTTTGAGAGTAGGGTTAGGTTCTGATGATTCTGCACATACCTTGCAGAAGCTTATTTTTTTTCCATTGTTAGGCCAATTTTGGTATGAGACTTCAGCCTTGGTTTTTCTTAGGTGTAGTAGGGGTTTAGGGAAAAGATTGGAACTTTACTAGGTTTTGCGCTTAGTTGGGGGCTGGGGGAATTGATGAATAAGGGCTCTTCAGAGATTCTCATGTTTTGTATCATGGAGAGTGAAGTGAGCAGATCTCTCGAATCTGATGCAGAAACTGAAACACAGCAGAATAAATGGAATTTCTTGTCAAGTTTTCTTACGGCAAAGGAAGGATATAGTAGTACCATAATCATACTAACAATTTTGAGTTATTGCAATAAATTGATATTCTATACGCTGATAGAGAGATCCTGTGTTTGAGTTTTGCCTAATAATAAGTACTAATTGTTAACTTATTTTGATGATAATAGCAGACCGTGAAAACTTCAACTCTATCAGTTGATTTAACATGAATAGTTTGGCTTATCAATTCACCCAAATTAATAGTGAGGACTGAGGGAGTCCCATATACTCTCATAGTCATTATTTACTTTACGAAATGACTACAATGCCAGTTATTCCATCATGTCATAAAACAAAAATCAAAGCCACCGTTCCTGTAAATGTGATTGAGCCAACATGTTTATAGATTCTCATTCAACTCATAAGTTTGCGCTTGACAATGAAAACTAAACTCTATGCAGAAAGACTAGAAACTATGTTTCTCAAGAAACATTCTACTGAAGAGAAGGGACCAATTCAATAAATTATTTGTTCTGCTAAATGGTCTCATTCGATTCTAAGTAAGGTTTAAAGTCTTTGAATGAGGAGATTTACTCGATCGATCATCGGCCGATTTTCTTGCAACTTCATTCGCAGCACCGCCTTTCTCATTGGTCATCTCGATGTGCCGCCTTTTCTTCGGATGTTTCAACATAGAGTTATCCTTCAGACTTGCTATCGTCAACTCCTCTTCTTTCTCTGCCTCTTTCTTGTTCTCTTTCTCCCTAGAAGCTTGTGGTTCAGGATTACTCGGAGGTGGAAACAACGGAGGCTCTTGGCCGCTTAATTTGCAGAACACTCTTTCAACCGTTTCACTTATTTCTTTCCCCAGGCCATTGTTGTCCAGAATCAATTCCCATACCGATTTCGAAGCCTTCTCGAGCACCGGAGTTCTACAAATGACAAGAAAATGAAAATGCAGCTAATTGGATCAGGTTGAGCTTTGAATGAATAGCATCAAGTACTGAAAAGGAAGGAGAAAATAACACGTATAGAGACACCTACTCAAGTTCTTGTCGAAGTGCATCGAATAGTTCCCTCTTGGTTTGTTTCTCTGCGCCAGGGGTATTTAAAACCTTACTCTGCTCGGCCATTTTGATGGTTGTATTCTTCAGCTCTTCCTGTGAAACAAAAAAAAAGAAGAAGAAAGAGTTAGAGCTACTTACACAATCAATTACTTTCAGAATTCAAAAAGTATGCAGAAGATGAAAAAGATGCAACAGTTCAAAAGGCTTAACTCGTAGGACACCCTGTTCTTCTAGCAAACAAAAGGTTTGATCCCGAAGAGACCATGGACAAGGGTTTCCAATATAAGTTAAGTTCTGATATAATGTTAAATCTTTAGAGAAAGAAATCATCGTGGTTTCTGTTATAAGTACCAATGAAATGCTAACTCTTTAGATCAAGAAAATCCTTGATACATTGCATTCACGGTTACTAAGCATGTAACGCTTCAATGTTCTGACAAATTTACCATTGTTCTTATTGACTCGAATCGACCACCAATCAAACAACCAACGTAACAAAAAGCTTAAGTCTTGATTGAAGCAATGAGCCTCCTGAGGATCGACAGCATTAACAAATATGCCATACGGGTTCAACAAACGAAATGATCGATCAACCGGGCCACGTGGACTCGAGAGGAGACCAGTGGTGTTGTTTACTTTTTCCTTTTCAATCATGAAACCACAAACTACAACTAATCACATTTTAACCCCACTTGCATAGCAGGGGGGAACAAGTTGATTCTCTTCATCACTATGAATCAACATAACCTGATTCTTTGGAACTCTTTCCTCTTCTCATCAACAGTAAGCAAATCCAAATTTCCAACCAAACATCAGCCAAACAGTAGCCATTCCCCAATTTCCATCCGAAATTTCAAATTTTACTAATAAATTCAAACAACACTAGTACGGGAAGGCAAACTGAAATTTAAGAGACAGAGAAAGAGAAAGAGAGATGGGGGTACATTGGCCTTGAGCTGATTGATGATCTTCAATCTCAGAGCATCAATTGTGCCGTCGTTCATCAGACATTCCAACACGTCCTCCGGAGATATCACCGACGACGAAGACGAAGAGGACGCTTCCATATTCCCCCCTGAGCAAAACCAGAAAATAAGAACCCTAGAAAGGATGAATTCGCTCCCTTTTCGTTCTTCACGACAATCTTCTTTCTCTTATCTATCGGCTTAATAGAAACAACAAATACCCAAGACGTGGTCTTGGGGAAAAGTAAGATTCAATTCCCTATCTTCAAAACCCATTGGAAAAAGGGGGCATAAGATCAACAGAAACCAGGAGGAAGGGAGAATTAGAACCTGCAAGAAAACTACGCGCCGAGACGAGCTGGGTCTGCCGCCGTAAACATCCAAAGCAGTGTGAAGAGAGTTCGCACAGAATTTATGAGGTAGACGACGAAAGGCGCCCCCTTTTGAACCCCCTTTGTTTTATTGGGCACCCCAGCTGCTGCTGCTGCTGCTGCCGCTGATTCTGCAGAGAATGGTGAAGATTGAAGAACAAGGGGAACTAACTAATCTGATTCCTCGCTCAAATCGCAACTGGTTGGAAAGACTCGTACGACGTCGTACAACTGGGGGAGAGGCTTCGGGGTTCTAAATAAATATATGTATTTTCAATTTCATAAACTAAAAATTATAAAAATACAATTTATCAAGAAATTTACAATGTAACTAGAATTATCTAGGGGTCGTTTGGATGGATCAATTGTAAAACGAGACAATTTGAGCAATTGTTTCATTTTACAAAACGAGTCATTTAAAACGAGTCAATTCAGATTACCTGCCCCCACCCCAGACAATTGTAATTGGCTCAAAATGAGTCAATTCAGAATTCCCCAGCCCAAATTGCTTCATCCAAATTTTCTGCTGCCAAACGGATCAATCTGGCACAATTGACTCAAAACGAAACAATTGTGTCAGATTGATCCATTAGAATTCCTCATCCAAACGACCCCCTAGAAAAATATGACTCTATAGTAATTTTTTTATTTGTTTTCTTTTTAAGTTCAAGTCTAGTATAAGTTCATTTTGAAGTTTCCTCATTGGGCTTAAAATCTCATATTGGGTTCTCTAATTGCAACAAGTAGTCTAAAGACTGGATGTGGGTTTAAATATTTCTTTTCGCGTGACCACTTCCAAGAGTGTTGAATCATCATCTCATGCATCCTCGATCGAACTCTTAATGAAGCCAACCACAATTGCTTCTAAACTTTGTGCCTCGATATATACATCATTTTCACCTAGATACTCAAACAACTGATTTACATCAATTTTGATATGATAAACCATACAATTAGAATTAAATTAATCATATACTCAAATTCATTTACTTCTTGTTCAAAATTTATGCACTTGAGCCGACTTCATCCCTTAAACATATTTAAACGTTTAAGATAATACAATGAGATAACACAATGAATCGTAAAAGTTAAGTTTATCAAAATATAAAAAAATATTTTTACTAAATAAAATTAACACACACGATATATAAATCTTATTTTAGGAGTATAAATTCATTTATGTTAACTATATACATTATAAAAAAAATATTTTTGAATTAATAAATTGTTAATTTATCAATTAATTAATAAATTGTTATGGTCTCAACTTTATTAATTTATAGAGGTTCACAACATGATCAATATTTCAGTACAGTATCACCTATCCAACAACAATAAATTACTCTCTTCCTTGGAATCTTCCCAAATCATTGGGACCATCTCCCTCCTGCCAGCTTATCACTGCTATTGTCTTTCAAAAGGGTTCATTGGTATTCTTCATCTTTATCCAATGAAGATGAAAGATAGCTCAAGATGAAGCCGTCTAGCTCTCCTTCAAGCACTGAATCAGGGTTAGAAACCTCGTGGCTGGTTCGAAGATCCTTGACCATACGGTATGGCTGGAGAGAAACGCAGAGCAAGCCAAAACTGTTAAATTCATTCAGCCAACCAAAACAACAGTGAAAGTTCTCTACAAACATACCAGTAATGCATGGAAGTTTAAGAAATGGTTCTTTGATCACTTACATGAAGGACGTAAGTGCGAATTTGATTGCCCCAGCTGATTTCCGTCAATGATTGAGTGTGCTGAGCATTCACCTGGGCCTGCCGAGCCATCTCGAGCTGGTCCAGCCGCGACTGAAGCACTGACATTGCTGATGCCTTGTTCATATGCTGTGATCTGTAGTGAATACCCCCCACACAGAATTATTTCAACATTTGGAGCATAAGGAGAACTTAGGGACATAACCCTGACAATATCTAAAGGTAATAACTGGAGCTTAGGTCGATAAGAAGTTTCACCTTTCGTTCTGACATGTGGCAGTTACCCCAGTTGGAATATGAACTATCCTCACAGCACTGTCAGTCGTGTTAACACTTTGCCCACCAGCTCCTCCAGATCGAAACCGTTCAATTCGTAAGTCGGATTCGTTGATCTGAACATGTGTGAACCCTTCACCAAGAATTGGGATCACAGCAACTGCTGCAAACGACGTGTGCCGCCTTTTACTGCTGTCGAAAGGCGAGATTCGCACCAGCCTGTGGACTCCTACTTCTGCTTTTGCATAGCCAAATGCATATTAACCATCTAGTCTGATGGGTGCCCGCTGAAAGTAGCAAAAGAAATATCAAATTTAGACATGTTTGGTTAACGGGAGATAACTCGGCAAAAATAGTCATGGAACTTCATGGAGTTGAAACACTAGGAATATGAAGAAAATGATAATGAATGACAAGGTAAAGAAAATCGAATAATTTGACATTTGTTATACACTCATTTTGAAGGTGTGAGTTCTTATTGAACAGTACGAGCTACCGGAGGATCATACACCAGTATCCCCAAAGTGACTCATACATGGGCAGGTATGCAAAAACCTTATCTGTTCGGGGGATGGGCAGAATACCAATTTTGAGAACCGGGATGGTAACGAGGATAGAGATATCTTTCTCAGACCTACCCAATTATTATCCCTACTAAAGAGCAGAAATTCATAAGAGCTACAAGATTGTGTGCTTCTGTAATCAGAGAAAGATGATAAAGATGATATAACCTTGATTCCTGCCATCTCACCAGACATCTCGTCGACCAATGTCACTCTAAACCCTCGGCGTTGAGCCCATAGTTTATACATCTGCATCACCATTTTCGCCCAGTCCTTGCTCTCAGTACCACCAGCTCCAGCTTGAACCTATTTTCATGCATCAAGAAATAAAGACACAAGCTTTAAGCAATGAAAGTTCCATAAACAGACGTTTATCATACAGCAGAGCAATTTGGACAGTAACATATCAGTAAATTGGAGAGCTACCTCGATGTAACATGAGCAAGAATCATGCTCTGCGGATAACAAAGCTTCTAGCTCTTTCTCTTTGGAATTTCTTCTCATCTCAAGCATGGCTTTCAATGATTCCTGCAGAGCAAACAAGTAGTCAATTCATTGATCATGCTAAAGTTACACATGATATCTCCCATCTCGGTTCAAATTACAATTTGGTCACATATCATGTTCATGTGTATCACAATAAGCATTAAGACAATTAAAAAAACGAAATCTCCCTACGACGACTTCATTAGCATTATCTGTTTCCCAGAATCAACAACATAATGACGAAAACTGATGGGAAAACAACAATGATAAGATGAAATATTAGGATGATTTTGGTGCTTAGTTGTCTCGATCTTGAATTCAGCGTCCAATGTGAGATATATAATTTGGGTATGTAACCAAATTGGTATTTAACCCGTTCCATCTTAATAGCAGCCAACCCTTCTGTTCAATAGTTCAAGGCCAACATTTAAAGCTAAGCAAGAGATAATCAGGTTCTCAGTATATTGTCCCGGTACGAGTTCTACCAAGTAATTTGCTCATCAGGGCACAAGGAAAAAGAGTACATGCCTAAACAACAAGAAGCAAGGTTTCCCACCAATTCCAAGTCGGAGTCCTCCGCTTCTTCACGAGCCAACTTTATCATATCAATGTGCTCAATCAAATCTTGCTCCAATGCTTTCACCTCTTTCATCTTACCCATCATCGAGCCATGCTCGCGGCTTAACTTTCCAGCAAGTACATGATCATCCCATAGGTTTGGCTTATTCAGCTGTGCTGATAGCAGATCTAATCTAACCATCAACTTATTCCACTGCCACACATTACAATCATGTATCAAATACAATATAAAAACAACTAGAAATCATGCAGAAATTGACAGCCAGGGTCCTAGAAATGAACTGAAATTTCAGCCACTCCAGAAAAAAGGGATGCTTTGCAAAACGGATTGTTCAAGTACATAGATTATTAAGAATGTGCAGGTTTCGAAATGGTCAGGTTGTGAGGATATATTGCTTTTGGATGAGCAGCAATCCATAAGATGATGAATTTCGGACAACAATCCACCCATTCCATGATCCAAATGACCCCTGACAAGTTCAATTTAAATTGAACCATGGACTGAATAATTGCATTCTGAATTTCTAGAACCTAATAACAGCCGTTACCTGCAACCGCTTCTTGATGACTTGAATGGACTGGGCAATAGCAGCAGCATGGCTCTTCCAATCACTCTCACTTTCATCAAGAATGGCCCAGTTACTAGCAACAATTCTATCAACAGTCAAGCCATCGGAAGTAGACAGCTCCGCAGCTGCTGCCGCATGTGTACTAAGACTAGGAAAAACCCTCCTCCGGAACTGAAGCTCTCTATTCAAGACGCTGTTTGAAGAGAAGCACAGGACCTGGTGATTCTTCCTTACAGATTGTGAAGAGTGAAGCTTTGAAGAATGGAGGAGTGCGTTCTGTGGCTCGGGTTGAAGAGGGCAGAGAAAGGAAGCTGCGAGGAGACTCTTGGAACAGATCCTAGATCTTCTGAGCGCCAAAGCTGACATCTTTCGGCCCTTGGTTTCCTAATCGACGGAGATCGAAGGCATTCGAGGCTTTTCTGCTCTATTCCCATTCCCAACAGAACCTCGAACTCGACTTCTAGGTTCTGCCGCCAATTCCAAGGGATTTCAAGTTCTGATTCTTCAGCTGCTTGATGATCGGAGAATTCAAGCTGAAACCTTTCCCCTTTCTTCCCCGATCCAATTTGACGAAGGAGTAATGAGCTAACGACTAACGAGTTTTCCTCTCCAGGGTTTAACAGGGGAGTTGAGTTGAACAAGCCGCGAGGGTTTAATGGGGAAAGGAAGCAATAAACGACAGCGTCCCCGGCCGCCGTCAGAACCAATGAACAAAAGCCCTGCTATAAAACCTCTTTTCTCTTAGTCCACCAACAGCGCCCTCCTCTCCGTTTCGTGCTCCGGCCATGGCGAACCCTAATTCGCTCTGCTTGATCCTCCTCCTCTCTTCTCTCGCCCTCGCCTCTGCCACCGTCTTCTTCGAAAAGAAATTCGAAGGTATCATCGTTGTCTCCCTTTTGAGATCTCGATGTTTTTTTTATTCCTGCGCGTTGCGATCACTTCTCTGCTTGTTAGCTTTAGCTTGGGTTTCAGTTGATGGAAGTGTCTCATTGTGTGGCTTTAGAGGATAGTTCGCCTCGGGATCAGGCTTAGTAATCATCGTTTTGAGTGGATAATGCCATTGCCGGCGAATGTTAGAATTGTTTGGATCTGGTCGTTACTGCTTGAATTTGGATTGCTAGCGAGTGATGAACTCGGAGCGGATCGGTGTTTGTTTAGATCTGCGAATAGATGACTGGATTACCTAGCTAGTTGAACGGTTGCCCTTAGTGCAAACTTGCGTTAGTTGATTGTTTGGCCTCGGATCGAGCTGTAAGATAATGAGTGATATTGACTGCGAACTGATCATCGTCAATCGAGTTGCAACTTGCAAGCAATGTTAACAAAGTGTTATTCATTTATCTGTTAATGATTTTTCGGTTGGTTGTGATTGTTAATTCGGACAAATTATAGATGAATTTTGTCAACTTCAAACATTTTAAATTATGAAATGACCTTTTAAATCTTGTTTAAATGTACAATAGTTTGCTCCAATCACATTTTAAACGATTCGTGAGTGACCTGTCAAGGTACAGAGACTAGTTGATTTACAAGTTTAATCGATAACTGATTTTTGTAGGTTTGATTCAAGATTAACCCTACCGGGCTACATCGTGCGGGGGAAATATCCAACGAACAAACGTTGAGGACCAAACCATCACTAGACAGCTAGCCAATTGGCCAACGGCACACTTGGCCAACCAATTTCTTAAGAATCAAACCTCTTAACTAACGAACTACATCTCTCTTCCCGCAAAAACCCTTCTTCCTCGTCTCCAGGAAACCCCTCTTCTCCTTCTTCCTTCACATAATCCCCGCCATTAAAATGTCAACTTTCACCAACAACCCTTCTGAGCTTTCCCCTTCTATTTCCCTCCAAAACTACCCTAAACCCTTATCCCCACCTCTTCCCGCCATCTCCAAGGAGATAGAGCTCGCCAGAGCCATGTCCGCCTCTTCAAGATCCAGCCTTTTCTCCTTGTCAGCGTCTGAAGTCTTGTTTGAAGATCAATGGCTGATGGCCGTCAATAAACCTCAAGGAATTTAGCCGTCTTGACATCCGTCCCAGCCCTTCTCCTTTCCCGCTCAAAAACCGCCGCAGTCGTACCGGCCATTGGTAAATCATTATCTGTCTCGTCCTATGCAATTGAAGTTTCCTATTTCATGTTTAGTTATTGTGAACAATTTTTCCCCTTAACACTACCATGAATTTGAATTCCGCGCTTCAAAACTAGATGTTTGTGTTGCAGATAATACAAAGGGATCCCCGGAGCTCCACCTGGCGAATCGGCTCGATCGGGACACGAGCGGAGTGATGATCATCACCAAGTCGCACAAGGTAGCCGCTAAGCTAGTCAAGGCATTTACATTGCTTCTTATGCTTCATCAGAATCATCCATGTAAGTCTCCTTTGAGTCCTGAAACATAAGAAGCAAAACAATCCAAAGCATCCAAGTTTGATTCATAATTATTGCTCAATAGATGAGCATATAGAAGTTTATTTAGATAGATGTGCAACAATGCTCTCCCACAACTTGTCTCTGAGATTGAATGGAGGAAGGAAGCTGAAGACGATACCAGTGAAGACTTCGCCTAATCCTCGTTTAAGTCAGGACTGCTTTATGGGCTGGACTATTATCACCACGTGGGCTGAGATATAAGGTCGAGTAGAGGCCCAACAATCTCCCCCTTCGTCAAAGCTTCCTTTGAGTCCTGAAACATAAGAAGCAAAACAATACAAAGCATCAAAGTTTGATTCATAATTATTGCTCAATAGATGAACAGATAGAAGTTTATTTAGATAGATGTGCAGCCATGCTCTCCCACAGCTGGTCATTTCACAGGATTTATTCAACTCGTACGTTCCCATCTTCCCCCTAAGATGATCAAGAGAACTCCCCCTTTATTGGAGAATCAAAGCTTGTTACTACAAATCAACAAACAGTCTTGATCTTCAAGAACTAGATGAGTAGATAATCTGGAGGGTATATTCATTCTAAACCAGAAATATACAAGACACAAGAACATGGATAATCATAATCATAACATTTTTAAAGGAGCATTAATAATCACAATTCTGAAACATCCGACATCAAAGCACAGCTTATTACAGCTTATAATCCAAAGAGACATCCAAATAAAGGCTTGTCACGGCAACAGAAATAGATTGATGCTCCCCCTAAGCCAGTGCATTAGGAGCTTGAGCCACAATATAATCATTCAATGCACAAATTGTGCTCAAAAGACCACAAAATAAATTGCATATGTCTAGCTTTTATTAAAATCACATGCATCTAGGCGTACATCTAAAATCCCTCCTCCCCCTTGATTTTCATCAAAGAGAATCGACCCAGTATCTTAGGACCAAACACGAATCAAACATAAAAGAAAATCAATGCAGACCAATTGAGGATCCATTCACGGACGGAGAACTGATCGACACAATATCTTAGGGCCAAACCTATCAAAGGAGTTGTGGCCAAAGTTGGAGTGTCAAATGTTTAAACAACTAAAATTAATACCCGCGGCTACGCTGCAGGAACTAAAGTTGCAATAACATGATCATATGATGCCAAGTTTATGTAACAGCAAAGGGGGATCGTTGTACTACAGGCAACAGTGTGGATTTGGATGTTTTGAAAGTGTGTGCAATAGACTTGTATCTTGAGCTCTATAGTCAATCAGCATAGGAATATAGTCTACGTCACAACAGCATGAGAGGCTACAGCTGTAGAAATTCAATCCCACCGAAAATTTTGTACCATCATTTTAATGGGTTCATGATTAACTGCTGAAAAGATATAGGCAACATTGAATAATAATCTTCAGATTGATCCAATGAATAGCCAAATAATAAGCATACACTAAGAGTTTCTTACCAAATCCAACTTGTTGACATAGTTCTACTCGAGACTTGGGAGATACTAACTCAAAGCAATGTCTTAAGAGTTCCCTACCGAATCCAACTTGTTGACATAGTTCTACTCAACATATACAAACTCAGGGCTATATCTAAGACTTTCCTACTGAAACCTTAAAAACCTCTGAAGGTTCTACCATGCATATCAACATGTCCTTTTTTTCTCGACAAATTTGCAGCAACATATACTTATAGTTTTGCATATCCGAGTTCAACCTCGGATCTCTTCACCTATTCTTTCTCTGCTTGTCCTTCCATCTGCAATCTCCACCTTCCTGCTAACCTTCTTGGCTTGCATAATCTCATAAATCTCCACCTTCCTACTGACCTCCTCGACTTCACATATAATGGCTTCAATCCAAGTATGGAAAAATATAACCTCATTGATTCAGTAGTAGCAGGAAAATAGTTGCTTGAGCTAATACTCTGATGAATAAGACATATGTAATTCAAGTACTCTGATCCAAGAGTGGTAAAGATAAAGTTACTTATACATACTGGCATCTCACATGAGATACTGGCATCTCACATGAGATCTTCACACGTAGAAAAGGCAAGGAATTTGGCGATCGAGCAGGCAATACACGATGCAATGCAGCAAGGGATATCAGCAAAAGATGTTGCTAAGCAAGCGCAAAAGGAAGGCGCAAAGGCAGCTAAGTTAGCCACTAGAAAAGCCAAAAGGATCGTAGGGCCTATCATTTCTTCGGGTTGGGATTTCTTCGAGGAGGTCTACTATGGTGGGACCATAACTGAAGGGTTCCTAAGGGGTACTGGGACCTTGTTTGGAGCGTATGCAGGCAGGTTTTATGGGGAGCAAGGGATTGGAAGAGTTGGGTATCTGGTTGGGAGTGAGTTGGGCAGTTGGATTGGAGGGAGCATTGGGTTGATGGTGTATGATGTGGTGAATGGATTGCATTACTTGGTCACTGCTGTTGAACCATAGATGGTCTGGCCAGACTGGGAATCGCGAAAAGGATGATGCTGGTGAGTCATACTCGTATGAAGATCCACCTGCGTACGAAAGTAATGAGGATGCGAGTGCTCATCTATGAAAATTCTGAATCAAAATCGTATGGCTCACCCTCGTGTTTCTGGTGATAATACAAAGTATAATGGTAGATCATGGCTTGTGAAACCTGTTGTTCAGAGACGGACCTATACGAGAAATGTTTTTGTAAATAGATGTAAGGTTTGGATATACTTTTGTTAGTGGAAGTGGTAGTTTACTTGATTTGAGTATTGGATAGGCAGAGGCGGAAAAATTCCAAAAGTTCCACTATTTTTTTAAAAAAATCCAAAAATACCACTCAACCCCAAAAAATTCCAAAAATACCACCCTTTTTAAAAAACCGTCACCCACCCTGCGATTTACACGAAAACAAGGCGGCGCGGTTTTCTATGCAAACCGCTGGGCTAAGGGGCGGTTATAAAAACTGCTGGTTGGGGCGGCGATTTTGGGCCAAACCGCCACCCAACCCAGCAGTTTGGTCCGATTTTTTTTTCCCGATCAACTCCTAACTTCGGCCGAAACTTCAAACGAACGTAACTTTGCACTCGGGTATCCGATCGTAGCAATTTTTTTTCATTTCGCATAACTTTTCGAGTGCAAAGTTACGTTCGTTTGAAAAGTAAATAATAGGGGAAAAGAAACGAGAGGAAGATAAACACAAAGGGGAAGGCGTGGCGCTTGATCAATAGGAGGGAAGGGAGTTGAAGCGCGGGTGGAGGAAATCAGGGGGCAGGCGCACGCTGCGGGAATGGATTGTTAGCGAGGCGCATGCTTCCGAAGGAAAGAATGGAAAGAAGGCGTGCATAATGGACCGCGGAGGCGCTTAGTGGGACACTTAGGGAAGTTAGGCCCCTATTGGGTGGTAGGCGCCTAAATGGGGGGCAATTGTTGGGGGCATATAAGGGCCCAAGAAGGAAGCCCAGAAGGCCGGATTGGGCCTGGAATGTGGGCCCAGCGAAGGGAAAACCCAACCCAAAAGTGGCCTTAGGCTATAACCTAGGCGGTGGTACCGAGCCTGACGTAGGGCGCATGTAGGGGTGCTAACGGTACGGTAAACAATTTACCGGTTATCGTTTATCCGGTTTCGGGTATACCGGATTCCCCATTTCAGCCGCCGTTAGCCGATACCGAATTATTTTGGTATACCGCCAGCCGAACTAGGACGGTCTCAGTTAGGGAAACGATGACATGAAATCTCGAAAGCATCATCATGTCATGTCTGTCTGACTGTCTCATTTGAAATTCGTTGAGTGAAAGTGACAAGTGACAACGTGTCCCGTCCTCGAAGCACAAAGCGTCAAAGCCTTTTTTTTATAACAAAAATCTGCTGCTCTTTGGCCTTTGCCTCCTTTTAGTTTTTACGCAAAAGAAGAAGACAAAAATGAAATACCATTTACCAATGCAGTAGGATGCAGGCTGTAGTACCAAGACAATGAGGAAAAGGCTTTGTAGTTTGTACTGCTAATCTACTACTACTAGTCTACTATGCAGGCTGTTCACTGTTGGCACTTGGCTGGTCGGCTAATGGAAAAAAAACTGTAATCCAACAAGTGAATTCCGAATAGCAAATACCAAAAAATGAAGATAAAAAATAGCATTATAGTTTTATAATAGTAAGTACTACGTAGCTATAATTCCAAAGGGAACAGTCTGGCATGCTTCTTCTAAATGTTTGAAGTTCAAAAAAATGACGATAAAAAATAAAATCACTAGTTCCTCACTTGCCACTAGGACCTGTACCACCAACATCAACAAAACCTTGTTGCTTCAAAGTGGTGCGAAGGTTATCATCACCATCATCCTCCTCATCTTGATCTTCCTCGTCCTCGTCTGAATCTTCCTGCTCTTCATCTTTCTCCTTCTCCTCCAGCACAACAGGTAAACTTTGTTTGTCACCTTCACTTGGCATGATAGTAGCACTTTCCATTCGAGCTTGGAAGTTAGTAGTGACTAAGTATATAAAAAATACAAATTGTTAGAATTCATCTTATAATATATTATTGGGAAATGAGTAAAGGAATACTTAAAAATAAATTAAATTGTGAATTCTGATTTCTTACCACTTTCATAATCGATTTGGTCTTGATTTTCATCTTCTTTATCATCAACTTTTTATGCTTTCTTCCCTCCTTCAAACCTTATCCAATCTTCAGCAGAAATCAAGGCCTCTACAATGATGGGGCTCAAAGAAGACCTAAACGGGCTGAGCACTTGACCTCCACAACTGAAAGCGGCCTTTGATGCAACAGAGGAGACTGGAACAACTAGGAATCCTTAACCATCTGGGAAAGAATAGGATATCTAACTTCGTTCTTACTCCACCACACAAGATGTCAAACTTCATATCATTATCATCCTCGTTAATAGCATCATTAGCATCTCTTAAGTAGATGTCTAGCTCAGAAAAACCTCGAATCCCCATATGAAGTTGCTCCTTTCTCATCTTCTTGAATTCAGCATCAAATGTCCCTCCATAAGATGCAGATCCAGTACCATCATCAACACTGGAGTGGCCTGAACAGTAGGCTCGGAGGGTTGAGGTGCATACTTCAATCTGTAAACCTCAAACATTGCAGTCATCTCTGCAGTCACATCTTTCACCAAATCATCTCATTTCTTCTTCCCATACATCTTACCCCACATCCAAGACAAATAAGCCATTTTACGCCTAGGATCTAGCACACAAGCCATGTAAACCAGTCTATTTATCCTTAGGTTCTCCACCTCATCATCATCATCATTCTCAAACCAATACTTTCGTACCTTTGCCTCCATTCTTTCTGCCATCCGATGTATCTCTACATCTATGTCTTTCTTAAAAAGTTCTATCACTTCATAGATGTCAGCAATGACCTTGAAGAAAGTATGAGCAGTCACATCAGATGTTCCTAATACATCAAAAAATAACAACAAATTATTCACATATTACAAGTTAATAAAAGTAAAAACCATGAATTTGAATAGGTGGAGTTCTGTTCACATACCCGATACCCGTAAGGTGAGCTCGTACAAGAACTTCAAATACTTCATTAGCCGCCGAATACTGCTCTAATCTTCCTTAGTTGGAGGACCTCTCTTTGAGTCCACATAATCCCGAAATGCAGAATCATTGGGGCTCGCATGCAAGAAGTTAAAAACAAGCTCAAACCTTTCAGCAGATTCCAACATCAAATAAGTTGAGTTCCACCTAGTTGGAACATCCAAAAATACAAGTCTTCTTCCATCCATTTGTAGATATTCAATGGCAGATTTGAACTTTGCACTTCTACCTGGTGATGACTTCACCCATTTCACACAATCTCGAACCCTTTCTACAGCAACTCCAACCTCCTTCAACCCATCTGACACAACCAAATTGATTATATGTGCCACACATCGAAATTGCAAATACTTCCCACCAAGCAAATCTGTTTCCCACTCTTTCATCTTTGTTCTCATGCACTCTACAAAAACATCATTAGAAGAAGCATTATCCATGGTAATGGAGAACAAATGTTGTGCTTTCCAATCTTGTAGACATTCTGCCAATTTTTCTGCAATATCCTTCCCACTGTGACTAGTGATGGGAACAAAGCTAATGATCCTCTTCTGCAGCTTCCAGTCACTCCCGATGAAATGAGCAGTTACACACATGAAGTTCTGGTTGTTATCAAAGGTCCATGTATATGTGGTGATAGAAATTCTTCCTTTGCACTTGGATTTGAAGAACTCAGATAACAACTCTTTTTTCTCCAAAAAGATTATATAACAATCCTACTTTATTGTCTTTCTTCCAGGTATCACAAACAATGGTTGGGTTACCGCCATAAATCTCTTAAACCCTTCATGCTCAACAAAGCGAAATGGCAGCTCATCCAAGATGATCATTACAGCTAATGCAGTTCTAGCTTTTTGTTGATCAAACTTCCATGGAGTAAGAGAGCCTACCTCACCATCCCCAGACTGATAATTAAATAGTGATTGACCATTGGCTGCCTTCCTCTTTCTCTCGCATGCCAAGTGATGGTTCTTCAAACCAGTAGTCTCGTTATTGATCGAGTGAGCTTTAATCAAAGTTCCACACTGTTTGCATTTACCATATGGGTAGTCATCCACCAGAACCTCATCATAAGGATCCCACCACGGGGATCTCTTCTTCCTTCCCGGACCCTTCACATTTTTCTTTGGCTCACCCACTCCATCTGCTAGCGTAGCACTGCAGGTGTTGCAGTAGCAGTAGCAGGTGTAGATTCAATGCCTGTGGTAGGTGTAGGTGTACTAGATGAGACATTCCCTTGAATCCCTTCTACAACTCCAACACGAGTACCCAATTTTTTGGAAGTGGTTTGAGGAGGAACTAAACCACTTTCTTTTCGGATCATCTCCTTTAAGAGGACGAGAAGGTTTTGTCCTATAACAAAAAGTAAAAAATCATTAAAATGTCATTGCCAACATGTCAAAAAACAAAAACCACCCCTTGTTTTTCACTTTACTATATATTGCTTCTGCCTTCTGCTTCCGCTGCAAGCCTAAAAAATGAACAAAAGTACAAATTACAAAACAAAGTAATTATTAATATATTGCTTCTGCCAAACTCGAAAATCTGATGCTTCTCTGCTCGGCAACAGCCTACAAGAGACTACGACAGTCGACAAATGAAAAATCCATGGACCATGGTAATGGCAAAAATCGAAATAGATTAACATTATCAAACTGAAATAATTGAATACGTACTATACTAAACCAGTTACCTTTCAAATCGACGGAGAGTCGGGGAGGGCGAGCTGATGGGCTGTGCAATCGAGCGATTAACCTCAGACGGCGACGAGGTTCGACGCAAACAGGGCAACAACGAAGGGACTTGACGAAAAGTAACAAAAAAGAGCCTGTTGGGTCGTGTCTCTTGGTCGGAGCTTGCGCCAGCGACGAGGGCGACGAAGATACTACCGCCTACCAGTTTCAATCGACGACGACGGGGTTCGACGGAAACAGGGCAACGGCGAAAGGCCTTGCCGGAAACAGAGCCTGACGAAGAGGATGACGACTGCTAGACTGTGTCGTGTCTGTCTCTTGGATGGAGCTTGATAGCTTGTTGTCGGTGACAGAGACGACGAAGCTACTGTCGGGTTGGATGAACGGAGGAGTGATCGGCAGACGACAATCGTGCACTCATTCTCGTGAAGCAGGGTAGGGCAGCAGGGGAAATAAAGCGCGATGCAAATATAGTCTAAGGTTAATTGCTTAGGGCTTCTGTTTGGACTTTTGAGTTGCCGACGTTTGGGTTTGGCGATTGCTTAGTGCTTACTCCAATTCGGTATCGGAATACTGCTCGGCCGACGGTATTTTAGCAGTCCGAGCTAGGTACGCCGTTAGCCCAAAAATCCCAGCCGATTACCGTTTGATTCGGTTAACGGGTTAACCGATAACCGTTCCCGGTACGGTTATCGGTTAACACGTTAATCGCATTACCGGTTAGCAGCCCAGACGCATGACGACAAAAGTGGCAACGGTCAAAAGCGTACGGAGGGGACAGGAAGTGGGGCAATGCGCCTTGGGGCCCTGGGCAAAGTGTCAGAGTGTTGGGGCGCCTGGCAAGGGTGAGATATAGTGCATTTAATGGTGTGATGACGTGGGGCGGATTTGGGGGGCAGTGGTCGACCCCTATCCTGGGTATAAATAGTGAAGTTGGTGTAGCTCATTTACTCATGTTAGAACTTCTCTCTAAAACTACACCCCGCTTCTCTCTCTAAAACGACCGTCCTAACTTGGGCGTCGGAGTGCTAACGAGCCCTAAAGTAGGGGCTCGGTGGGCGCCTTTGTGTGCAGGAGCAGGGCGTGCAACCGAAGTGAAGAGGGTGAAGAGGGGGCGCGTTGTCTTCTGAGGCGCAGGATTACTCGACACAAACAAGTATAAACTAATCAAACTCTATCATTTACTTTGTATTTGTGTTTCATACCCAATTCCAATTATGATAGGATTAAGAAATACCCATGAGCTTGGCAAAATAGTCATCCTTAACTCCTTCGTCCTAGCTTCCAATATCATTACAAGGATGCACATATTATGTGCAACCGAGATGCATGTAAGTTCGTCTTAAGGATGACATTTTCGACATGACCCGTTTTACCCTATTTGTTTGACTGATAAATTATGGTGTGGGGGCATGAGTATTCTTTTTGACATGGCATGTCCTAACCCAACCCATTTTTGCCTAAATAACGTGTAATTATACTCAAAATACGTATGATTTTACGTTCATTATCTCATATTTTAGCTATAGTAAAATTGTAAATAGGTGAGAACCTATAATTCTCGAATAATTTAATTACATGTAACATATTATAGTTTGTTTCTTGTTTTTTTATGAAAAAATAAATATTTATAATATTTTCCTTTAAATTACATATACATATGGGTCAACCTACTCCAACCCATGTCCCGCATGATAAATTAACTTGACCTAAACCTGATCTACCACACGACGAATATGGGTATCGAGATACGTGTCATATGCCGATCACCATTCCTACTTGGCCTAACATATTAGTGGGCTACAAACATCGACAACATAAAAGCAATGGAATCAATCAAACTCAACTCAATAGTTTGTTTGTAGTTGTATATACATAATATATGCTCACAGCTAGCTCACTGGTCCAAGAAAGAAGTGTTGGTTTGAAGATATATAGAATCCAATTCCTAAAGCAGCCCACCCCCACCTTTACTTCCTATATCACATACCCAAAATCCACCCTTCAGTTTCCTCCTTTGAACCATCAATCGGCGTAAGGAAAGAGAACCAAAACACTGGCTTCCATATCAGCACCGCCGATCCCTCTACTAACCCTTCTCCTCATAATCTTCTTCCTCCTCTACCTCTCCTCTTACTCCAACTACAAGCACCACATGAACCAGACGTTCATCAGCTTCAAGCTCGTCCTTCTGTTCGTTCCCGTGGCTATGATCTTCGCTGCTCAGCTTCTCCCCAAGTTCGAGAGGTTTGTTTTCCCACGCACCAAGGCGGAGTACTACGGCAGCTCGTCGTCGGCGGTGAAGAGGCGGCAGCTTGACCTGCCGTGGGGGATGGTGGCGGTGGTGGTGTTCCTTCTGCTCATGGTTTCTTTCCAGTCGTCTCTTCAGTCCATGTGGTCGCCGGTTGTGCGACGGTCCAGTTGAGTTGAGAGAGATTGGGATGACGTTGTACTGGTGGGTTTCTTTTTTCTGTTGTTGTTGTTGTACGGTTTTGGCGGCGCTGGGAATTTGGGACTGTTTACTATGAATAAAACAGTTGCAAAATCTCCCCTATGCTTATGAGTTTTGATTTTTGAAAATAAAATGAAGTGTGGTTTATGGAAATCTGCTGCGCATCTAATAGCTAATGACTAAGTTGTGCCAATTCGGACAAGTGGACAACAACAAGAGCAATTCTCATATTCACAAGATACTTATGTTACATATTGTAACAGAGTCACTAAAATTGGTTAGGAATTTCACTACAATGTGCAAGCTACAACCTAACGCTTCACTAAACTCTTTACATGTAATACTACTAACCGGTTTGTTACAGATCCGTAGTCGCTCAACGATGTTTAAGCCAAGCCAACTCTCCCAAAACCCTTCGAAATAGAGTTCCCTTCCACGACACTAAGCAGGAGTTGAGGAGTTCTTCAGTTTAGGGACTCTGAAGGAAGAAGTGAACAGATTCGGTGGCGATTCCACGATGATAACAGCATCATCATCATCTCCCTTTCTCTTCGAGCTTCTGCTACCCTGACCAAATGAAACCAGAAGGGATTTAGCCCAAGTTCAATAAAACTAACTTCATGAAACATATAGAATCATTGGCTCTTTAGCATGCATATATATATATATATATATCTTCCCATTTGGCCTCACATTCTCAGCATTTGACTCTTTCTTTACAGTTTTAACAGCCATGCCCTTACAGCTTCTCAACGCAGGAGTAGCAACTTGAGACTTCTTAAGACCTTCCAACTCTTGCGATAACTCGTGCACTCGAGCTTCCAGCTTCTCGATGGCCTCATCCTTCTCGGTGTTGGAAGATTGGAGCTGCTCTCTCAGCTCCGCGATGGTCCCATCCTTCTCACCATTGGAAGATTGGAGCTGCTCAGCCGTGGTGACAACTTGGACCAACTTATCATTAGCTTGATCGACTTCAGCTTGCTTCACCTTCAGCTTTTCGGTCAGCTTGCTTTCCAACATGTTGAATTGGTTCCATATGAAGGTTTTCTCCTTCGAGAGCATGGCGATCACAACATTCTTGTCAGAAACAAGCTTCTCGTACTTGAGCTTGAGCCTTTCAGATTCAGGGTCTGCTGCTGCTATCTTAGAGGTGGAAGATCTTGTTCGCCTACGTGATTCAGTGCCTTGATCTGGTTCGTCGGTCTCCTGCACGAAACATCATCCATCCATTTCTAAGATATCAAGCAATGAGACATGCTGAAGAATGCGAGGCAATACGCAATAGGCAACCTACTACTCACTTTCGAGCCAGCTGTGAGGAGGTCAAACAACATATTACTCACTTTCTAAGAGATCAAACAACATCAATTTGTAAGAGGTCAAACAACGAGAAATGCTGCAGAATGTGAGGCAATACGCAATAGACAACCTACTACTCACTTTCGAGCTAGCAGTGAGGAGGTCAAACAACGCCCTGAAATCTGCCAATTCATCTTCTGTTTCCTCTGCAACAATAAATGAAATGGAGGTAAGGCTGTTAGGATTGTGCCAAAACTAGACCACAATCTGTCAGAAAGTTCAATCATGCCACTTTCATTAGCTAAGAAATCACAGACTATAGTGCTGCAATTAAGGGAAAACTGTACATTTTCCCTCTCTACACCCTAACTTGATTTACTCTGACCATTAACCAACTGGACAATTACCAAGCATCAATCTAGCCAGGACGGTAAATGTACAATTTTGAAAATTTTCATATCCGTACGAAATCCCCCACAAGAAGCTTGAAAAGAAACGATAGGAGGCCAAGACTGACCTAATTTTCACTTAATCCTCAAACCCTAATTCAAAATTTTGAATTCAATATCCCCCAAACATTATGAAGAAGAAACTTTCCTGATTTCCATGCACCAAGTCACATAACCATCAACGAATAGCAAGCAAAAGAAGGGAAGCGATAACTGACCTAACTTCAGTTTACGGACCACAGCTTCTCTGTGCTTCAATCCCACCATCAACTCAGTTTTGGCAGCCTCCATTAATAGCTCCATCTCTTTCTCTTCCAGGCGTGACATGAGCTACTCCAAAATAAAACATAAACAAGCCCCGATTAGTCAACAAGTCGGATGAGCGGAAACCCTAAAAATTGGAATCGAATTGGGGGAAAACAGAGGAAAGAAAGCCTATTGAACAAACTTCGGAGATATGAGTTTCATAGAGTCGATGATTGGCAGTCCGTGCTTCCTGATGCTTCTTTATCCATTCTTCAAGAGATTTCCTCTGGCTGAGCAGAGTTTCGATCTGCTCTTGTTGATTCTTTAGCAATTTCACCAGCGGCGCATAAAACACTTTCCATTTCGCTACTTCCGATATGGACTCGGGACGCTTGGCGCCGCCCATTTGAGAGCTCGCCGACAAGTAGAAGAAAGATTGGAATTTGTTTGGTGTTTTGAGATAATTGCTTGATTGTTCGGTTGCAGAGATTTAACAATTGTGGGGGGACGAGACGAAAGAGGATCTCATCGGTCGGAAATAAGGTGAGCTTTTATTTCCCAAAACTTGTGATAAGAAGCGCGGGGTTCCTTTGTTTTCTGGATTTCAAATACCTTTGGGCTGGGCTTTATGTTGATAGAAGGTTGGGCCAAGTCATATATACTCGACCAAAAACATGTTTGGTTTATTTGATTCGATCTAATCCGATTCCAAATTTAATTTTGATCTATTTTTTAATTATACTTAATAATAATTTAGAGGAACAAAATATGAATTAATAAATATTCAATCCAATATTCAATCGCATATCATATAGCATTTACTAACATAAATATCAATTCAATACGATAGGATCCGATGTGAACAGGATCGTTCCTCACCCTCATTGTGCACCATCCCATCCAACATGCATATCACCATTAAGGTGTCATTTTCTTGAGAGTCTGGTTGATATTCTTTATATTACACGGATCATCAAGGTGTTCCAATCGCAACTGATTTACAAAAAGACTTGTGATGTTCAAGCAAATTCGGTTTCTCTATTTCACAACACATAGTCAGATATGTAAAATAGAATTTATATTACGAAAACGAAATCATATAGTACAACTAGTATAAGCTCGTTTGTTATCACTTGACACTTGGTATGTTAGCTAGAAGATAATATTTTAAAGAGTAGCAGTGAAAGTGTAGTTTGTTGTTTGGATTGGCAGTGGTTAGTTTAATCGAACGAGGAAATGAAATTGTTATGAATATTGTGAATTTTTTCTAGAGTGCAATAGATTGTTGAAATATCGGGAAGACGAAATTAACAATGCCAAAAATTCGTTTGATCATGGGAAACACTGCAGGAGGACAAATAATGATTTCACGCACAGTGTTTCGAGATGGGTTGTGAATGGGGGGGGGGGGGTTGAATGCGAGGATTGGACAGAGCATATATTGTATGGATCTTCGGTAGCGGTCGTGGCAAACATTGGAGGGGGATAACATAGGATTTCACCGACAATGCTTCAAAATGGGTTGCGAATTGGTGGGTGAATCAACAGTCAATAGATGAAAACTCTGTGGATAATAGTTGTCACGGGGAAACAATTGAACAATAGCTAGAAACCTAGAGGATAATAACTCCATGTTTCGAGATGAGCTGTGAATTGGTGGGCGAATGCTAGGATTGGACATAGCAGATCTTGTATGGATCTTCAGTAGCGGTCATGGCAAAAAATGGATGGGGATAATATAGGATTCCTCTGACAATGCTTTGAAATGGGTTGCGAATTAGTGGGTGAATCAACATGCAATAGATGAAAACTCAATGCATAATACATATCACGAAAAAATTATTAAACAATAGCTGAAACCTAGTGAACAATAACTGCGTTGAAAAACTGAGAGAACAATAAATAGAGATCCAATAAATAATAGTTGACTACTTAGGTTTTGAATGAGAGAGTGGAGTAAAAGAATGTCTTCCAAAATTTTTGAGTTTATGAGAAGGATGTGTGAGTGAAGGAAGCAAATCATATAAAGGTTGCTCACTTACATTTGAAGGAGTTTGTGGGCGATTAATGAATAGTAACTCAAGTGTTAGGCTTTTAATTAATTAATTAATAATATGTAGATGATATAGACAAGGTAAATCTCAAAGTTCAAATACAAAATTGAATGTGACAAAGACAATGTGGTCATCCTTCTTCACTCATATAAGGAAAAAACAAAGGGCTGAGTAGAAATAGAGCACTCTAAGTTAGTTGGGATGTTACTAATCCTCACATTATCATTATATCAATATTCTGAATTGGTTGGAGATAATTTTTATCGATATTGAATTGAATTAGGAATGAGAATGTAACAGGTAGGGCTGGGAAAATAGACCAGACCGTTAGAAAAATCGTGGTCCAAACCGTACCGCACAGTTTGGTCTGGACCGTAGACCGTTAAGTATGGTCTGGTCTGGTCCATGGTCTGTATTATTTTATGTTTTGATCTCTTGGTCTGGTCTGGTCTAGACCGCTGTTTACCGGACCAAACCGTGGACCCAACTGACTTGTCAATACGTGTTAATAGTCCATTCGGTCACTCTCCCAACTCCCACTACGACACCCAAGTCGCAACCTTAATTTTGAGAATCTCGTCCCTCCTTCATTCACAACCACATTTAACTAGAGAATAGAGATAACCGTGTCTCCATATGACATTATGTTAATATTTATAACGTTATGGTGCAAGTTGAGATGCTTTTACTTTGTATTTTTGTTATGTACTAAGATTTAGGGTATCAAAATTATTCATGCATGTTAGGATTAATGTTTTAAGGCAAATAACAATTATTTTTCTTGGTTATTGGTTCAATTTTTTGTATGGTTGATTAAACAAATTATTTATTTTTCGTTGAGTGTGGTCTATCTGGACCAGACCAGACCGAACCAGACCGCACAGGCGTGGTCTGGACTGGACCGTATAGTCTGTGGTCTGGTCTGTGGTCTATACTTCAGCCTCTCGATCTGGACCATAGACCGTATATATGGTCTGGTCTGGACCAGACCGCACCGTTTTCCAGCCCTAGTAACAAGTCCAAGTTGGGTATTTTGATACTTATATCCGTTCCGTGATAGGTTGAACAAATTAATCACGTGGTGCAGGTTATGACAGGTCGACTTATATGAGTATGTAATTTAAAAATAAAATATTAAAAAAAATCATATTTTTTCCATTAAAACTCCAAGCAACAAACTATAAACATTACAATTGTAATGAAATTATTCTAGAAATGGAGGTTCTTGCCTATTTTCTTTCTAGCTAAAATATGAGATGATAAAAGTAAAATTATAGTAATTTGAGTAAAATTACATATAAAGTCAGGTCAGGTTAAGTAGAGTACTCATATCCCACCCTGTCTACGAGACGTGAATCACACATCTCGATCAGGTCAAACAAATCAAATAAAACTCATGTGGTCAAAATTGTCATGACTAAATTGAATTTAACATATTCTATTTGGGTAAATGCCACATTTAGTCACTGAGATTACTAAATCATGTCATGTTTAGTCACTAGAAAAAATTAATATTAATTTTGGTCACTCGAATTACTGAAACATGTCACATTTAGTCACTCTCCCGTTAGTTTCCGTCTAACTTCATTAACGGAGTTGGACGGAGGCTAACGAAGAATGACTAAATGTGACATGTTTTAATAATTCGAGTGACATTCATAAAAAAAAAAATAGTAATTCGAGTGATCGGAGTTGGACGGAGACTAACGGGAGAGTGACTAAATGTGGTCTGTTTTAGTAATTCGAATAACCAAAATTAATATTAATTTTTTCTAGTGACTAAACATAACACGATTTAGTAATCCCAGTGACCAAATGTGTCATTTACCCTATCTATTTAGGCGGGATTTAAATATAACTTAAAATAAAGTATCATCGTTAACTAACCATAATTTACACGAAATTTATTTTTTTATCACGAGTGACGTAGAATAGATCAAGTGTTGAACTAATCGCTACGCTATTCGTCCAAAAGTTCAACGAAAATTTGGTTAAAAACCAAAGCCCAGTAGCCGATTCGTTACCGACGGCAAAGTTCAATGACCAGTTTGAGTAATTGACCCTATGTTTCCCGGCCCAGGCTCTCGAACGCTGGAAAATCATATGTTAATCCGACGGCGGCACTTTTTGGTTCTTTTAGACCTTCTGTGGACAGTGATAAGCCAACTTCATTTTCTCCATCTGCATCGTTCAAAAAGGCCTCGGATTCTGATTAGAATAACCAAACGACAACGTAGTGGGCGGACCTTTCCAGGCTCCTCTCTTCTTCCAGCCTGAATTCCAATTTCACTACTTGGTACTTGGTCCCTCTCCTTGTTTCCAAAATTTCGCCGCTGAAAAAAATAAACAACAAACATCGAGATCCCAATATATAAAAAGAAATGCCTCTCACCAACCAGGCATGAATCTCGACTCTCAAAGCTCTCAACTTTCTCCATCACGGGTTGGCCTTTCTTTTTCTCCTCCCATCCCAACCTTTCAATCTTTGATTTCACTCCTTACCCAATTTCCATCTCGCGCTAATCTCTAATGGGTTCTTGTCAACAGGTGAAAAAGACGACGACTTTGCTTATTAGATGTCTCCGGTGGCCGATCCGCCCTCGACCCAGAACGGGAGCTACTCCGCCGCCGCCAGCGTGATCAAATGCGTGGAGGCCGTGACGGCGGCGATGGAATCGTCCAACGCCGACGACGACTCCGATGACATCCTGAAGCTGCTGGACACGACGAGGCCAATCAAGGTCGAAAGGCCGAGGTCGTTCGGCGAGCGGTCGTTCAATGAGCTGTCGGCGGCACTTTCGCCTCGGCACTACAGAAACTACGAGAACTCTTCCAGAGTTGACCACCTCGACCATGTTTATTCTCCTGGGAGATGGTCGGGTTTCAATTCTCCGAGGTCGATGTCGACTCACTTCGAATCGAATCCGATCGTGGCCGAAGCCTGGGAATCGCTGCGGCGAACTCTGGTTTACTACCGCGGCGAGCCTGTCGGGACCATCGCTGCTTTGGACCATTCCAACGAGCAGGTCAATTACGATCAGGTTAGTCAAGAATCTACTCGTCTTAACAACTCAAAGTTGTTGCTAATTATGGTCAGACAAGTCTAGAATCGTTGTTTTGCTTGTTCACTGCATACTTCGGCTGTGAATCACGACTCCAAAACCACTATTAGATGCTATTACCCTGTATAGAATTGTGTTGAATGGCTGATTTTGGGGGAATTGTCGTTCGCCTGGCAGGTGTTTGTGAGGGACTTTGTGCCGAGTGGGTTGGCGTTTTTGATGAATGGGGAGTACGAGATAGTGAAGAACTTTCTACTGAAGACGCTGCACCTTCAATCGTGGGAGAAGACGGTGGATCATTTCAAGCTAGGAGAAGGGGTGATGCCGGCGAGCTTCAAGGTGATCCACAAGCCGGAGAGGAACGTCGAGACGCTGATCGCCGACTTCGGCGAGACAGCGATCGGTAGAGTGGCGCCTGTCGATTCCGGGTTCTGGTGGATCATTCTGCTTCGCGCCTATACCAAATCTACAGGGGATTCGTCGCTTGCCGAAATGCCGGCTTGCCAGAGAGGAATAAAGCTCATCCTTAGCCTCTGTCTCTCCGAAGGGTTCGACACATTCCCAACTCTTCTCTGTGCGGACGGCTGCTCCATGATCGACCGTCGAATGGTAAGGGCTTAACAATTTTGTACCTTCCTTTTTTTTTTTCCCCCTCTCTTAGGCATTTCGTCGAACAGTTCGGCTACAATTGAGCTTGAGTAATGTTTTTTTTACCATCAGGGCGTCTATGGCTACCCAATTGAGATACAAGCGCTGTTCTTCATGGCACTCCGATGCGCGCTGACTCTGTTGAAGCAAGATTCAGAGGGAAAAGAGTTCGTGGAGCGGATCGTGAAGCGGCTCCACGCTTTGAGCTACCACATGAGGAGCTACTTCTGGCTGGATTTGAAGCAGCTGAACGACATCTACCGCTACAAAACAGAGGAATACTCGCACACGGCGGTGAACAAGTTCAACGTGATGCCCGATTCTCTCCCCGACTGGGTTTTCGACTTCATGCCGTGCCGCGGCGGGTACTTCATCGGAAACGTCAGCCCGGCGAAGATGGACTTCCGGTGGTTCTGCCTAGGCAACTGCATAGCGATCCTGTCGTCGCTGGCCACGCCGGAGCAGGCGGCGGCGATCATGGACTTGATCGAGGCGCGGTGGGACGAGCTGGTCGGGGAGATGCCGTTGAAGATCTGTTATCCGGCGATCGAAGGGCACGAGTGGCGGATTGTGACCGGGTGCGACCCGAAGAATACACGGTGGAGCTATCACAATGGCGGGTCTTGGCCAGGTCAGCTTTCTTTCTTGGTTGACTGATGCTTTGACCCTCAGTCGTGCCCACATGGGCTTATAGTGAATAATTTTGGGTCGAAATTAGCAGCCCACTAAACAAAATTACAAAATGGACACCAAATTATTTTCTTAAATCTAAGAAAACCAACACCAAATAAATTAGATATGTTTTTTTTAAAAATTTTATTGGGTATTCTTTTAAGAGATCACTATAATTTTGATTTTTAAGCAAAATTCATTTTAATTTAAAGTAATGTATGGTTTGAATAGTACAATTTGATTCTATTGTTTATGGTAAAATGGATTATAAGATATTAATTAGGAAAATTTTAGTTTAATAACTAAGGTAAAAGTTTGGTTTAGTTGAGGTTATACCCGTCTTTGTGAAAGCGTATCGTATCCAAAGTCAGAATAGGAAAAATCTTCTACCGGGTAGATGATTTTAGCAGCGTAAAATGGTTGAACTCCGGTTAAACCATGGTTTTCGCACAAATTACCTACTATTGACTTTTCTGGTACAACCTGCTATACGGTTTCACAATCCTTGGGTTAAGTGATTATAAGTTCGTATGAGAACAAATACAATCGCCCTACCAGATTGTGAAGGCATTCATCGTGTGTGTTGACATCGTTGAATCGTCCTATCAAATAGATCCTGATTGAATTGATAGGATTGGTTTCACCGATTGGTTTCACCTTTCTATGTGCAGTTCTTCTGTGGATGCTGACGGCGGCCTGCATCAAGAGCGGCCGTCCACAGATAGCACGGCGAGCATTAGAGCTTGCGGAGAGCCGGTTGGGGAAGGACCATTGGCCGGAATACTACGACGGCCGGCTAGGGCGGTACGTAGGGAAGCAGGCGAGGAAGAATCAGACATGGTCGATTGCTGGCTACTTGGTGGCCAAAATGATGCTGGAGGACCCTTCACATTTGGGGATGGTGTCCCTTGAGGAAGACAAGTTGATGAAGCCAATGATGAAGAGATCGACCTCCTGGACTTGTTAAATACGCCATTTCCAACAGCTGAAACAACGCCATCAAATTACTGTCGAGATTTTGGCTGTAATGTGACAGTTTTATACGTTAACTTCCCAGTCTTGTTGCTTTAGATAATTTGGAGGAATTTGTCTAATTGTGGATTTTTGTTTCTCTCCTTTCTTCCCTATGTTTCTTTGTTTGCTTCTTGCTTTGGGTTGTAAATGTAGAGAGAATGAACTGGAAAAGCTCAAAGATCCAGCTAAAAGATACCCAAAAGATTCCGTCAAGTATCCCATATGGTAGGGCTGCGCATGTGGGCGGATCATCCGCGGGTTTGAGTCGATCCACCCGCATTTGACCCGAATTTCATTAAGTGGATGGCTGACGGATTGCGCTCGGAGCCATCCGCCGGGTGGTGGGTGGGTTGTGGGTGAGTGTGCGGGTGACCCGCTCAACCCAACAGCAAAAAGATCAAAGTCGTTGGCGCTAGAGAGAGGAGAGTGGAGACGTTAGATATAAACTCGGACTGCTCCTGGAGTTTGAACCTCAAAGCCAACCTTCCAAATAGAGATCTCCTCTTCTTCCCTTTACTTTTCCCTCTAATTCTTGTGCCTAGATCACCGCTCTTTCCTTTGTGGAATTATTTTCCTTAGTTCCTTGCACCTAATAATCGTCTCAATCTGTAGAAAACTCTTTCATAATAGAATTTCTATCCAATTTAAGAACTAATTCGACATTTTTCGCCCTATTTCAACTTCTTGTTTCCCTCGATGATTTTCTTCACCTATTATCATGTCAAGTTGACTCCTTTATAGTATATACATTGTGATGTGGGTGAACCCACAAACCCACCCGCATCATCCACCATCCGCCCGACCCAACCCGAGACTAAATGTGGGTGGGTGGTGGGTTAAAAATGATCAATCCGTTTAAGCGCGGGTGGGTCCATTTTATGGTCAAAATCCACCCGACCCACCCAATGCCCACCCCTACCATATGGAGTAGAAAAGGAACAATAATGGCGATACATAATTGCTTATTTAGTAGGATGACAACTTGGTCAAATTGGTGTGACGGATATCTCAATATTTATATATGTTTATAGGTGGAGCTAGGTCATTTTGGCCTTGTCATGGGACAGGGTAATTTTGGGAGAGAAAAAAAAAAACTACACCTACAAGTAATATAAAGATGTTTTGCCACTACATCACAACTCATTACTTTTTCATTAATTGCTATAAATTAGTCAATTGATTCCATTCATGACACTATTATTCAACAACAGCTTGTACATTATGAATTGTCTCGAGTAATGGTGGAGACGAAAGTGCATAAGTCATATATCCGTAAGCGGCTGTTGCTCCGCGGCGATACGTGCTCAACCCGCTCCTACTTGCTTATGAACCTAGAAAGATCATTTTTAGCTTCAGTTGTATTAATAACAACTTCAAAGTTGGATTGGCGATAAGTTTGCTAATGATTGTTTAATAAGATACACCGAAAGAGACCTACTTAAAAGTGTACACAACGAATATATTTTGCATTTGTTTCAGAATTCGAAAACTCGTCGTGGTTGTTTATGCAATATATAATTGTATTAGTTGATTGTTTCTTTCTCGATGAATGATTTATTTGAATATTATTAATTTAATTATATTATTAAATTTTTATTAATTATATATTTATATTCTGAAAAAAGGACAAGGGTAGTTTCTAATCCTGCCTCCGCCACTGTATTTGTTTCATATTGGTCTGATTTGGTCCGATCTAAATGTTAATTCATTTATTTTTCTTGAGTATTTATAAAATTTATGATCCATAAAATATGGTTCAATCCAAACATCAATTTGATCAAGATATGTACGAACTAATCCATTGCATATCCTGACCAGTAGTGCGGGTAATCACACAGTGTTTGGATGAGTTCTGTCACAGCTCGGGACAGAAAGTCAACTACAACAAGTTTGCGTTATTTGTCTCGGCAAACATTGACAGGCGGCGGGCTCGGAGGCTAGCCAATCGAGCAGAGATCCCCCCTCACGGTTGATCTCGGGCGCTATCTTGGAGTGATGGCAATTCACGGTCGGGTGACTTAAACCAGATATCAAGACCTTATGTTAAGAATACAGAGGAAACTAGCTCCATGGAAGTCAAAACACCTCTCACTAGCAGCTCAAATTACTATGGTGAAGCCTATCTCTGCCTCGATTCCTATTTATCCTATGCAAACAGAATTGCTCCCTATGAATGTTTGCAGGTCTTTAGATCGAATCAACAGAAGCTTCATCTGGGGGGATACGAAAGCCAAAAAGAAAATGCACTTGGTAGGTTGGCCTCAGCTTTTGAAGCCTAAGGACAAGGGTGGTCTTGGTATCCGGTCAACAAGGGAAGTGAACTTATCTATGCTGGCGAAAGGAGGTTGGCGCATCTTACAGGAGAAGGACAACCTTTGGGTGCAGATGGCTCGATCGAAGTATGGAGGAAACCGGGAACATCTTGATCTCCTGAGGTCGGTTCATGGAAGTTCCTTTACCTGGGCTAGTTTTACTAAGACAACCGATTTACTTAAGAAAGGTTGCGCCTGGAATATTCATACAAACTAAGTTCTGGATGGACACTTGGCTTTTGTAGGTTTCGCTTCAAGAGCTGGCTACGGGCATGATTCCGGAGGATGGTCGTATGGCTGTCGCGGCTGGTTTTGTGGATGAGGAGGGAAACTGGCGCATCGAGAAGTTCGAGAACTTGCTTCCTCAGGAGATACAACAGCAAATCACTGCTCATGCGATGGATCCTTTATCGTTGGAAGACGACAGGCTGTTTTGGAGTCCAACAACAGATGGAAGGTTCTCCACACGGAGCGCTTATCAGCTGCTCCGGCTCGAGAGTCCGGGCGATCAGCAACATTTGTGGAAGGCCCTGTGGCGGCTGCAGGTGCTTGAGAGAGTGTGGTGTTTCATCTTGTTGGTGGTTCAGGAAAAGATAAGCTCAAATGACTTCAGAATGCATCGTCAACTGACTCATGAAGGAGCCTGTTATAGATGTGAGAATCAGATGGAGAGTCTCGACCATATCTTTAGAAGCTGTCCACCGGCGACCTTCCTTTGGCACCGCACGGTCCCCAGCAAAACCCAAGCAAAGTTCTTTAGCTTGGAGTGGGAAGAATGGCTGAAACGAAACCTCACGAGTAAGGAGACGACGAGCTCGTGACTCTCTTGGGATACTTTGTTCAGCATAGCTCTCTGGTGCTTATGGAAAAATAGAAACGAGGGGACTTTTAATGGCTTGGGCAAGACCTTGTCCGCCCTGTCTCTCATGCAGTCTATCTTGATCAGGGCTGATCTTTGGGCTCAAGCTTGGAACGCTCCGTCAACTCTAGTGGCACGTGGCACAACTGCTCCTAGTCGCACCATGACGGAGATTGGGTGGAAACCTCCACCGGCAGGATGGGTTAAGATCAACGTTGATGGGGCTGCGAGTGGAAGACAGGGACCAGCAGGGGCGGGAGGCACGGTTCGGGACGCCAACAGCTCTTGGCTTGGAGGTTTTGTCTCTAGCTTGGGAACTTGCTCGGCTACTCTGGCAGATCTTTGGGCTATCTATCATGGTCTGAAGTTGGGGTGGAACCTTGGCTACAGGACACTCATTATTGAATCGGATTCTCAAGTGGCCATTCAGCTCGTGAACAATAGGATGGACCCTCTTCACCCTTATGCATCGATCCTTTCGGCGATTAGGAGGAAGATTGCTCAAGATTGGGTAGTGAGCCTTGTCCATACATATCGAGAAGGGAATAGAGTCGCGGACTGGCTCTCGAAGCACAGTCTCGTCTACCCTTACGGTATGTATGTACTAGAATCACCACCCCAGAGCTTCTTCCTTTTCTCCAAGATGATTATAACGGTGTTACTCTCCCAAGGAATATTGTGAACCCTCCCACTACTATCTCTCGCTGATCTCCCTTGTTTTTCTCTTTATTTGGCGTTTTAGCCTCCTCATATGAAAAAAAAGGAAAAAAAATCCTGACCAGTAGTATTGATGATTTAAATTAGGGCTAATACCACTACAACACCCGAATTATTCGAAAAATGCCACTTGTGTCCTATTGTTTCCAATATTCCATTTGTATCCTGAACTATTTTTCCGTTAGTATTGATAGATTTTGACCGTTAATATTTAACGGAAAATCCAGTCAGCATCTTACATGGATTTTTTTTAATAAGAATTTTTTTTTCAAAAAAAGGTAACTAAATAAAATAAAAAGAAAATACCTACACCCACCCACCCATCTCCGTGTCGTGACTTGCATCCCCTCCTCCCCAAAAATGAATTTCGGTCAAAATACACCTCCTCTCCTCCTTGTTGCCACCGCCGTCACAGTAGGGTTTGTAGAGCCTCTTCCCCGGATTCTCCAATACACACACAGATCTATCGCCCAACACCGCCTCCGCTCTAGAGTCCCAACTCCATACGTCAAAATCCGGAGCCAGTGCCCACCATGGAGGATTTTCTTGTCTAAAATCCGTTCACCACCATTCACAATGATCCACCGGCGCCACGGTTGCGGAAACAGAACCTGCAAGCTTGACGTCGTTCTTCCTCCGCCGCAAAGTGCAGCACCCAGATCCGTCGGATTGGCGAACATACGGGCTCTCTACACCGCCGCAGGAGAGGAGAATGTCGGCGAACAGAGGGGCTCTCTACACCGTCATTCTTCCTCCGCCGCAGAGCGCAACACCCAGATCCGTCGGATTGACCACTGTTGAATCTTGATGATTATGCCCCTCTGATTCCTCCTGTCATCTATGCATCAATCGATCTATTTCTCTTTTCCTCTATGTGCCCCAGAAATTCGAGGGGATTCCTCTTGATTGTTTTCATTATCAATCTTCGGTCTCGACGGTGGCCTTGTAGGCGATCTGCTGAGAATGATGGGAAGCAAATCAACTTCAAATTTGCTTCATTGCCGGGTCGGATTGGGGGAAGAAGGAGATGATGTGGCGGCTTCATTGCTTGGAAAATGGAAATTGGAATCGTCTTCATTGCCGGGTCGGATTGGGGGAAGAAGGAGATGATGCGGCGACTTCATTGCCTGGAAATCAGATTCGTCTTCGACTTCACACAAATTTTTAGGGAAGAAGAAGAATGGAATTTTTAATTATTTTGTTTTAAAATTTTGGCTTAATAATATAATTGAAATTACAGTTTTTTTTAATTTTAACTCAATCTTTTTAATTTGAATTAAAAAAAATATGAGATCAGTGACGTGGCATCTATGTGGCAGCCACATTTTTTGCCACATCAACAAAAGTCAACTTTGCGTTGACCACCGTTTGATCAACCGTTATCTTTAACGGTCAACGAAATTGACAGGATACAAATGACACAAAGTACCATAGTTCAGGACATGAATGGAATATTGGAAACAATAAAACACAAGTGGCATTTTTCGGATAGTTCGGGTGTTGTAGTGGTATTAGCCCTTTAAATTACCATCGTTGAATAAACTTGTTCAGGACATGGAAACAGAGGACAAAACAATGATGACCAACCCAAAGTGTTGGGCTTTGGCCTTTGGGTGCGGTGACTGGTGAGATTAGATAGATGGAACAAACAAACAAACAATGGAACAAATGGGAAATCTGAAATCGAAAGGTAGATGAACAAATCTTAGTGACCGGCCCATTCGTTATCTATCTTCTTCCTACCACCCACCAAACTCACTTCTCGTCTACACGTGTTCGTCCATCCACTCCACTGCCCTCCCCTAAAACCCATTCACGCCTCCATTGCTTTTCCTTCATTCCGCAGTCGGACTCAAATCCAAATCCAATCCGGGCCGGATCCCCTCCGCCCCATCTCACACGCCACATTTCTCCATTTCCATCTACCCTGATCTCCACGGCAATTCATCAACAACGCTGTCAGTCAGTCAGTCGAATTGTTTGTTTGGTTGTTTCCTTCTTTGCTCTGTTCTGTTATCTATCTACTTCCCTCGTCCGCTTCGCCCCTAGGGCTCTGTAATTGCAATTGAGAGAAAGAGAGGGTTGTGAAAGTTAATTACAGCTTGTTTGAAAGAGAGATGAAGGCGACGAAGCGGCCGATCCACGCCGTGTCGACATGGGTGCGGAGGCAACCGCCAAAGATCAAGGCTTTCCTGGCTGTAATCTCCGCCATGACCGCGCTCGTGTTCCTCCGGATGATCGTTAACGATCACGACAATCTCTTCGTTGCCTCCGAGGCTGTTCACGCCATTGGGATCTCCGTCCTTATCTATAAACTCACCAAAGAGAAGACTTGTGCTGGTAACTAAGAATGCCTGCCCTTTAATTTTCATCTGTGGATTTTGTCGCAGATTCTGATCATTGGGTTCTTTTAATGTGATTGATTTTGCTGTTCTTGCTGTGGGGTTTTGAGGTTTTCCAACATTGGACATTGGTAGAAGATTGAAAATGGATTGTTGCCTTATTGGGTTCTGTTCACTTCATTTGGACGATGAGCTATTTGGAAGTGTTTTAATTGATGGGTGCTTGTTTTAATAGGAATTTGAATGAAGAAATGCTCTGAATGGACATTGTGGTTTCATGAGTTGGTGGTTTCCATCTTTGTTGAAGTGTTTTTGAGTTTGTTTTGCAATGTGCAGGGCTATCATTGAAGTCTCAGGAGTTGACGGCTCTGTTTTTAGCTGTTAGACTCTACTGCAGCTTTGTTATGGAGTATGATATACACACGTTACTTGATTCAGCTACACTGTTGACTACTTTGTGGGTAATTTACATGATTCGCTTCAACTTGAAGTCCAGTTACATGGAGGAAAAGGACAACTTCACTATATACTTTGTGGTGAGTCTTTAGCTTTCGTTGTTGTTGTAACTTCCAGGGTTCTGGTTTTGGATTCTCTTCATGAAGAGTTCATTTATGTGCAATTTCCTTTATGGTCTTCAGTCAAAAGGTAGGGTCCTAAATGCTAGATGAACCAAAAGCAAAGTGCTCAGCAATAGTAGAGTAGTGGAGAACTCGTGTGCTTCCTCCTTATACGTTACTCGTGTTTATTTCATCAATGACGTTCTCTTTAATTTCCGTGGCAATGCAGGTGATTCCATGCGCTGTGCTGTCTTTGGTCATTCATCCGACCACTCAACACCTTTTCTTCAACAGGATTTGTTGGGCTTTCTGTGTCTACCTTGAAGCTGTTTCTGTATTGCCTCAACTCAGGGTGATGCAGAACACCAAGGTATTGGATTGAAGTTGTACCTTGCAGTAATTGATAACTAAGAATGCATGGCCATAGAAAAACAGTGTCGACATGTTTTTGGGTTGATCATTGCCTATGACGTTATGATTCTGACTCTTCTTCATTTCTGATAATCAGATTGTCGAGCCATTCACAGCACATTATGTATTCGCACTTGGAGTTGCACGTTTTCTGAGCTGTGCACACTGGGTCCTCCAGGTTTATGACACACTATCTATAACAACTTGTTCTCCAATTTTGTGTGGACATGATGTGGAATCTCACTGCACAAATCCTTGCTGGATCTTAAACCATTGCACATGTTGAACCATTGATTCAATTAACTAATCCATGTTCTGCTTCATCACAAAAAAAGGTACTGGATACTCGAGGCCGTCTACTGACAGCACTGGGCTATGGGTTGTGGCCTTCTATGGTCCTACTTTCCGAGATAGTGCAAACCTTCATCCTAGCAGATTTCTGCTACTACTACGTCAAGAGGTACGATCATCAATATGAATAATTTCCTAAACGTTTACACTTCTTTTTCGTGTTGTGATTTCCCCTTTCTAAGTCATGTTCTCGTCTTTGCTTTGCAGTCTGGTGGGAGGGCAACTAGTTCTCCGTCTCCCGTCAGGAGTGGTGTAAGAGGGCATCCTTTTACGAGCATCGTCAGTTTGCGTAGGGGGTGTGATGGGTAGCTGCTTGATTTGGCTTTCTCTAAGAGCTGTTTCCATGGCGGGTTTGGTTAGTTTGCTTTGGTGCTTTGTTGACGCGCGTCCACATCGTCAGTAGGGTTTGGTCTAGTGAGGAAGACTGTAAAGTTCGAGTAGCAGTTCTCTTTGCTGTTTGGATATGCATGTTTTCTGGCTAATAATCTTAGTAGTAGTAGATTTTACCTTCCACCACCATGTATATGTTTCAATCTTTGGTAGTCGTAGTCGTAGGTGGTTTTGGGCGTTTGCATGCTCTGGTCCCATCATCCAAGTGAGTGTGAAGTCTCTCACCAAGAGCAGAATTTGGGCTATGGGCTCTATGTTTGGGCCTTCCATGTCGAAGCTCATTTCTCCCTTTCCTTCCCCTTGCAGTCCAGTCCATTCCCTTTTTATGCAAAGAAAGGTTCAACTGCTTAGTGCTTGGGATGTGGGCAACTATACTGGTTAATTGCACTGGATGTCACCTAAATCCACTATTTCTTGCACGGTAACCATTTAAGTGTGTTTTGTTGTAGCTAACCACTTACGTCGAATAAATGTAGAAGCATCACCATTTTCGTCACTTTAGCTAATAGCAAGTATCGAAACATAATTTTCCATGTCATGTCAACTTTCCACGCCGCCGCCGGTTACAAACGCCGAGTCAGACCTGGCCCACTAAATCTACAATTTCAATATTAATATATGGCCCTCCTCTCCCCAACGGACTAAAATTTGCATACCTTTAAACAAAAAACAAAAAAAATCCGCTCGACAATATCTCATCTCCAACCCTTTCCTCTTCCCGCAGCGAAAATCGTTCTCCTCTCCAATCCTTCCATCTACACATAATCTTTTCCCGCAACTTGTTCTCCTTTCCCTAACACGAAGAATGATAGAAAATCAGAACAGGGAAACAAAGAAAGAATGAATAACTTAACAATTGCAGGTGCACGGATTAGCTTACCACAAGAGAAATAAATAAAGGTTTACACCACTGTTGTTGGTTGATTGCGATTCTTTGGAGAAAGAAAGGCCGCTACTACTTGCGATTCAGAGAAGTGGGAAAACTGAACCGTTGTTGGGAAGAGCTGGTTTTCTGCTCGTAAATTGCCTTGCAAGTAAGAGGCCCATTCTATTTAGTGGGTCAGGTCTGACTCGGCGTTTGTAGCTGTCGTGGGAAGTTGACATGGCATGGAAAATTAGGTTTCGGTACCTGTTGTTAGCTAAAGTGACGGAAATGGTGACGCTACTACATTTATTCGACGAAAGTGGTTAACTTGCAACAAAATGCACTTAGGTGGTCATCGTGCGACAAACAGTAGACTTAAGTGACAGCCGGTGAATTAACCCGCAACTATACTATGTGATGCCTGATGAGCCAAGCTGTGATGAGCGACTTGATGTTCGATTTTCGGAAAAAAAAGTTTAACATTCAGCTTGTTTACTAATGAGGTAAATTTGAATTAAGTCTTGTTGACATGTAAAACTTGACTCAGTGACTTGTTAAACTCAACTCCCGTGTTTAATGATGAATTTGATGAGCTTAATAAACAACAAATTTAAGTCCTTTTAACATCCAAATGATGAATTCCGACGAGCTTCCTCTTTTATGACTGTTAGAAGTAGGGGTGTTCAAACGGTGTGGTTATCGTGATAATCATTATAACCAGTAGTATTTGGATAATTTGGTTTGGTTAATTTGGATAACGGTTTGGTTTGGTTAATTGTTTTAGCTTGTCTGGTGTAGGTGGTTTGGTTTGGTTTCAAACACTCATAACCAATCAAACCAAATTAACCAGTTAAGTAATTAGTCATATATCTTATAAATATTATATACAAGTATTAATACTTTGCATAATCACTCAAGTGCCAAACACTCCTCCCTCTTAAGCTCATAAAAAGTAAATTCAACATTGTTCCTATATTGTATATTTGTATTTATAACATATGAACTCTTATTTTAGATAAAACTCATACAATAAGTTGGATGAAAACTTGAAAGAAATGTCTATTTCAGCCAATGGCAATTGCTAAGAGAATACGTCAATTTACAAAACACAACAATTCATTAACCTCATACCATTGACATATATATATATATATATATATATATATATATATATATATATATATATATATATATATATATATATATATATATATATATATATATATATATATACCCGGGTGAAATCCGGGGTACCACATACCTTGAGTATGAAAACGCTATCTAGACCTCGAATTAGCAGGATTTTTGGGCATGATACTATACCCTAACCCTTAATGAGTGAACCCTAGGTCCTAATTATCTAAATAATAAATTATAAACCCTAAGATGGTGCATTGATTTTTTGCCTATATTTGGACGAATCATAACCGTCGATTATTGTTTCTAATTACATTGATCTTGGGGTATAAGATTTAGAGAATCAAGACATAGATTTTGATCTTTAAGGGTTAGAGTATAGTATCATGTCCAAAAGATCAGTCAATTCAAGTTCTGGATAGCGTTTTCTTACTCAAGGTATGCGGTACCCCGGATTTTATCCTGGGTACCGTAGAACTCCCCATATATATATATATATATATATATATATATATATATATATATATATATATGGTGCCTTCTACGGTACCCATGGTGAAATCCGGGGTACCGCATACCTTGAGTATGAAAACGCTATCTAGACCTCGAATTAGCAGGATTTTTGGGCATGATACTATACCCTAACCCTTATTGAGTGAACCCTAGGTGCTAATTATATAAATCATAAACTATAAACCCTAAGATGGTGCATTAATTTTTTTGCCTATATTTGGACGAATCATAACCGTCGATTATTGTTTCTAATTAAATTGATCTTGGAATATAAGATTTAGAGAATTAAGACCTAGATTTTGATCTTTAAGGGTTAGAGTATAGTTTCATGTTCGAAAGATCAGTCAATTCAAGTTCTGGATAGCGTTTTCTTACTCAAGGATGCGATACCCCGGATTTCACCCTGGGTACCGTAGAACTCCCCATATATATATATATATATATATATATATATATATATATATATATATATATATATATATATATATATATATATATATGGGTCACACTCGTATGCGTCAGACACATACTATGCGACAGGATTTCTACACCGTAGATTTAATCTAACGGTGTTTATTAATTGGAATTAAATTATTTAATATTTATAATTTTTAAATGATTAGTTGGTCCTATTACTTTTTTATGCGTACCCTTTAACCCCTAAACAAACTTTTCAACATATTTTCGAATTATAGTACCAAATTTTATTCTAATCATGTCTCCAATCCATTAAGTTATATTTACTTACAATTTTAGTTTGGTGATTTATTCCTTTTCCCACTCATGTCAACGCTCAAACCCCCTTTCCAATTGATGTCTGTAGTGGCTGACGAACCCTCTCCTCTCATCCTGGCCGATTGAAGCAATTGGATTTTGCGCTTCCCATCGATGTTTAATCCCTCTATGGATTAAGAGAGTGATCTGTTCGAGGCATGATGGATTGAATCTTGTGCTCGAGAGGCGGACGAGGAAGGATCGGAGAAGTGAAGAGTGCAGACTCAAGAGGTGGGCCGAAGTGAGGATCGCCAATAGCGGTGGGTAGGTACGCTGCCGTCAATTGACGGTGAACGACTATGACCTTTACGTCCTGTAAACAATCACTAAGGCTGAAATGGAGAGAGGGGATTGGGTCTCGTCAAGGGAATTCTCTTGGTCGGAGTCCAGAATCGTAACGGAGTGAGAAAGTTTGGACGATGAAGAGAGACGACCGTCGGATTACGGTGGTGACGGTGGCAACTGGATAATTGGGAATTTGGGGGGCTAGGGAAGACGATGATACATGAAAAAACGGTATCGTTTTGTGCTCGTCTCTGAATCGAAAGTGGCCTGGAGAACGGCGTCATTCTATAGGTGTAGCTGAAAACAAAAAAGAATTTGTAATGGTATGAGGGTCGAACCAGCGTCCTGGTCATTACCATGGGCATTCTTCACCATTCATGCTGAACAAGTGATAAATATAACAGTGGAAGTATATTGAATCAAAATCCTTGTTCAGCATGAATGGTGAAGAATGCCCATGGTGATGACCTGGACGCTGGTTCAACCCTCATACCATTACAAGTATTTTTTGTTTTCAGCTACACCTATAGAACGACGCCGTTCTCCAGCCCACTTTCGATTAAGAGACGAGCACAAAACGATGCCGTTTTTTCATGTATCGTCATCTTCCCTCGCCCCCAAATTCCCAATTATCCCGTTGCCGCCGTCGCCACCGTAATCCGACGACCGTCTCTCTTCATCGTCCAAACTTTCTCACTCCGTTACGATTCTGGACTCCGACCAAGAGAATTCCCTTGACGAGACCCAATCCCCTCTCTCCATTTCAGCCTTAGTCATTGTTTATAGGACGTAAAGGTCATAGTCTTTCACCGTCAATTTATTCGGATTCGTCGCGAAAGGGTAGCTGTCATCTGCGACCTTAAAAACAGATGATGAGCCAAAGTCGATGTAGGTCAGAAGCAGGGACGATGATGATGATGGTAAAATTAGGGGTTTGCAATTGGGGTATCTAGAAAAATCGTAATGACGATGATGGTGGTTTAGGATTGTCGAATTGGGGCAACCTTTTAATGGAACTTTATTTTATCAATTGTATAATTTTTGGGTGTTCATTAAAAGATCTAGAAGAAATAAGGTATCATCTGAGTTCTCACAAAAACGAATAGGTATCATGTGAGAAAATAAAACGCAAATTATTATTGGGGGGCTACATAGCACATATAATTATTTAAGGGGTGCAAGTAGTAATTATTATTACTAATTTTAATATAATTTATAATGACCGTTAGATTAGATCTACGGTAGAGAATCCTGTCACATAGTATGTGTCTGACGCATACGAGTCGTTTCCATATATATATATATATTGTTACGTGAATACTTCTATTGACAATAAGATAATTGTATTAATTACATGTATAGAGAGGGCTTTGGTGAAGTGTGAACTCGAGAAGCTGTTGATCATGGAAGAAACATCTTGGCGCAAAAAATCCAAAGAGTTATGGCTGTCTGTTGGAGATAAAAACTCGGGTTATTTTCACCGTGTTGCCTCGAACAATAAAAGGAAGAACTCCATCAGAAGCATTAAGGTAAATGGTGTCTTTACACAAGGGAAGGATGAGCTGCAGAATGCTTTCATCCAACATTTTCAAAGTCGCTTCAAAGAGAGCTACAAGTTTGGCCCTTTCCTAACTAATTATAAGGAGGGTCTGATTAGTATTGAGGAAAATTATAACTTGTCAAAACCCTTTACCCTCGATGAAATTTGGCTGGCCGTTTCAGATTGCAAGGGAGACAAGGCGCCGGGTCCGGATGGATTTAGCCTTGAGTTCTATAAGAAGGGTTGGAATATCATCAAGGTAGATATGTTAAAGGCCTTTGATCACTTTTATCTCACTGGGGAACTTCCAAATTCTGTTTCACATTCCTTCTTGTGCCTGACTCCGAAAAAGGAAGTCGTGGAAGAGATAAAGGACTTTAGGCCTATAAGCCTCATTGGCAGCTTGAACAAATTAATCAGCAAAGTCCTTTTTGCTAGAATTCAGCCACTCGTTAAGTCCATTATCTCGTATCACCAGTTTGCAGGAGTCAGAGGGCGACAGAGCCATGAAGATAATTTCATTGCCAATGAGGTACACGACAGTAGGAAGAGGAGTGGTAAACCAGGTCTGATCCTAAAGCTTGACATTGAGAAAGCTTTTGATTCTGTCAATTGGAACGGTTTGTTTAATATTGTTAGATCTATGGGCTTTAATCAGAAATTCCAGAAGTCCAGAAGTGGATCAAAGGTTTAGTTTCTCAATCGAGATTATCGGTTTTGGTCAATGGAGAAGCAGCCGGTTTTTTCAGCATGGAAAGGGGCCTCAGACAAGGTGATTCGCTGTCCCCCCTTTTTGTTCAACTTAGTTATGGACATCCTGACGTTTATGTTGGATGAAGCCAATGCAGCAGGACTCTTATCGGGCTTCTACTTCGATGAAGATAGGCGCAGAGGGGAAGTTTCACATATCCTGTATGCCGATGATGCAATTATCTTCTGTGATGCCACAGAACAAGAAGTAACTAACCTGTTAGCGGTTCTGTTGTGCTTTCAAAGTGTCACTGGCCTTAAGGTAAATCTTGAAAAGAGCAAATTATTCCCTGTTGGGGAGGTGCCTCATTTGGATAGATTGGCTGACCTCCTATGTTGTGATTGGGAATTTCTCCCGACAATTTATCTTGGGCTTCCTCTTGGGGCTTCACCAACCTCTGGTACCATTTGGAACCCCTTGATCTCTCGTGTTCAGAACAGGCTTCAAGGCTGGAAAGGGAGGTTCTTGTCCATTGGCGGCAGATTGGTTCTTATCAAGTCTGTTCTCGCGAGCCAACCGACGTATCTTTGTTCCCTATATCGTGCTCCTACCCACGTTGTGCAGACTATCGAGAAGCTGCAGTGCTCCTTCCTCTGGTCCGGATCTCAGGAGCAGAACAAGTTCCATCTTGTCTCCTGGGATCGATGTAAACAACCTAAGAAATGGGGTGGGCTTGGTATTCAGGATTTCAAAAGGCATAATACTGCTCTATTGTCAAAATGGTGGTGGAAGTTTGTCTGTGGGGACTCTTGGTGGAAGGATCTAATGCGAATCAAATATCCAAATGAGGATTTGCAATGGATGCCAGGTAAACCTCTATCCCCGATAGGTTGCAGTCCTTGGTCACAAGTTTACATAGTGAAAGAGGAATTTTGGAAGTTTGCAGTAATTAGTCCGGGTTCAGGGGATATCATCTCCTTTTGGAGAGATCGGTGGGTTAAAGGAGTTACTCTTGCGGATTGCTTTCCGAGAGGTGCGGCTGCTGCTGTCAATCCCCGTGCAAGACTATCTGATATCCTTTTAAGAAACAATGACTGTGTTTATTGGGATATTTCCTTTAAATTTCAGTTAAGGGGGGTGCTGAGAGGGAAAGGGAGAGGCTTGTTAATCTTATTAATAACCATATTCCTTTGTTAGCGGCAGGCCATGACAAGATCACCTGGTTACCCACCACTTCGCAGGTGTTCACTGTGCATTCCTTATATGAAGAGCTGACACAGGAAGAAGGCAGGACTCTTACAACTGGGGTTCAGGGAGGAGATTTCCCATGCAAGTCAGTCTGGTTGAGCCACGTACCATTCAAAGTCTGCTTGTTTGTTTGGCTGACCTATCATCGGAAGATACTCACCCAGGACGCACTAAAACGAAGGGTTGGATTATGCCCAACAGGTGTCCTTTGTGCTGTGCACATGAAGAAGACCCATCGCACTTTTTCATCACTTGCAGTTTCACTATGATTGTCTGGAGAATCATTAGTCGCTTTGTACATGTCGATGGTATAACTACCAGTGGGGAGATTGAAGACGTCATCAAGAGCTGGGCAACTCTGAACCCGCAGAATCCTAAAGAGTGGTGCTCTAGATAAGTTTTACATGCGGTGCTGTGGTGTATTTGGAAGGAGCGGAACAATCGAATCTTTGAAGGGAAGAGCTCTACTGAATCTATTGTGGCCTTTAAAATCGGAAACCTTATTGCAGCCTGGCTCTTGGCTGCGGGTAAAATTGACAGGCAGATTGGTGAAGATTGGATACTAAAACTGAGGGAGGCTCTGCTTCACAGAACCATACCACATGTGCCTACCTATCAAGCCGGAGTTGCGCAACTTCCTTGGAGTGTTTGTGGTTGAGGTTCCTCTGTTGTATTCTGTTGGGCGGGGTCTGGTGTTTTTTGTTTGTTTCTTTGGGATTTTGGCTCCTTTCTACTTGCTTTGTTCTTTCCGGCTTGGAGTGCCTGGTTGCTCCTTTGCCCTTGTTTTTGCTTGTTCTTGTTTTGGTTTGGCCTTCCTTTAACTTTTAATTAATAAATTTCACCCTTACAAAAAAAAAAAAAAACTATAACTATGTGTTGATTGTTATGTTCTATTCATTATATAAATTGCAAATTGATGCATTAACCATACATTTTTTCACTTTATGATAATGTGATGTTATATTGGTTATTCTGGTTAACCAGTTAACAAAATCGATTAAACCTTATTTTGGTTAATTTGATTGTTGTATTAGTTTGAACGGTTTGGTTATGATATTGTATTCTATGGTTAATAAATTTTAGCCTGATTTGATTTGGTAATTAACATGGTAACCATTTGAAAACCCTAGTTAGTCGTAATTTATTTTATTGTATCAAATTAAGTTTGGGTTAGTATTAGTGGCTTCGTTTTCAAGGTGTCTATTTATCCATGATGGAAGCGGCTGCCTAATTCCCTGCCCTATAATCCATCCTAATTCTTCTCTCAAATGGCTGATTGATATGAACTCTTCTTTAAGAGAAAAGAATTAAAACAGAGTGTGGGGTGGGGTGTCTCTATCTGAAGTGGCTGTATCAACTAAGCTGGCACTTGTAGAGTTCCTTACCATGAAGGAATTAGGGTCTCCTTTTCGATTCTTATGGCTAATCACCAAACAAAGCTTTCATTCAAATGAGGTTAAAATAATGGCTTCTAATTGTAAACAGACAACCTCAAACTAGCTGCCAAAACTGCCCTACACAAGACTCTATCCTCGTCTTACATAAGCTATATGGAAAGGGCCAACTGACTCCAATATTCATAGAGGTTGACAGCTAATTATGTCCTGTGCCCCTACAATTTTGTTCTAACTTACCCACTTTAATCTGTTTATTATTGGATCAACATTAGTTATCATCTTACTTTGTGTGTTGCCCTCCATGTCGGAAATTTGAATGAGAGGCTAATTTGAACTGTGACAATTTAGAGAGGAAGGGAGGACGATAAAACCTTGCCAGTTATTCTATTTTATAAATTTATTACGAAAAAAGCTATAACTCCTCCCGATTTCAACCTAACTCACTCCATCTGCTCACCCCATCTATCTAACTCTTTGATAGAAACCCAATTCTTGGGATTTATCATAATAATTATTATTACTATAATTAGGATATTATTAGATATGGTAAAAGTCATTGAGTCATATTAGGATAGTCTATCAGGTTTTTCTAGTCTTTCGCTATAAATATGTAATTGGTCCTTCATTCATAATCAATCAAGAAGAATATTAAGAAACCCTCTCCTAAACCCTATTTTCCCCATCCTCTCAATTCTCGTTCCCAATCCCTCTAAAGGCCTAGGCCGATTCTCTGTCTTTCTCTTCTCCAATCTCTAAATCTGTTCTTAATCCCTAAATCCCAATTCCCGATAGAACCCTAATCCCAGGTTCTATCACTCTTCCCATCCGATTTTGAGAATAGTCAAGCCTAATCTTCCTCCACATATTCAAGCCGGTTAACTTTTTTTTTGTGTGCCAATTGAACAATTCTTTCCCCGAAATGACTATGTTGCCCTCCATCTGCTCACCCCAGATATTACCTGCTTCCAGAATTACAGAGTGAGGAGGCTGATATGGAATATTATAAGGGTGCGTTTGGATACAATGATTTGGATTTGGTATTTATGATTTGGATTTCCAAATACCAAATCATGTGTTTGGATATTAATTACATTTGGTATTTGGATTTGTGTCAAATTCATGGGGTGATTTCCAAATACATGTCTAGTGTATTTTTTGTCAACTTCAAATACATTTCAACAACTAGTGATTTGAAATACCTCCTAACAAAAGAATGGACCTATTTGTAAAATATGAAAAGTTTAGGTACTATAGTGTGAGGCAAAACATATAAAGGTACCAAAATGTAATTTTACCATCAAAATTTCAGGACCTTTTTGTAAACTTTTAAAAGTTTAGGTACTAAATTGTAAGAAAAAATAATTTTGGGTACCAAACTGTAAATTACCAAAATTTGTAGTAAGTGACCAGAAAATTAAAAATTGAAAATCATAAAATACAAAATACAAACAAATTACAAATGAGTATCCAAACAATGAATTTGAATTACATGTATTTCAAATGCTAATATTTCGAATACATCCATTTCAAATGCTAATATTTCAAATACCTTACATTTAAAATCCACTTATCCAAACGCACCCTTAGGGAAATTTGGAGAGAGCGTTGGAGGAAGATTTATGGGAAGAAAAGGCTGGGAATCTCAGATTTGATTATGAGTACTAAAAAAGTAATGGAACTGGGGGAAGTATAACTGACATTAATTTTGGACGATTTTTAGTGGACACCCAGTATGGTACTCAGTAAATGTAATATAGATAACAAGGGATCAGAAAATGGGAAAGTAAATCAGAAGAACTCTGTGTTTTTAGTGCTTGATAATATACCGTAAGTGAACCATAAAAAAAAATATATATATACCGTAAGTGAAAGTGTATAGAGGGTGGATAATGTACATATTGTAAATATTGATTTTATTTGATGAAACAAAATCAACTTATTCATTATAAAGATAACTAATATACGAAGAGATAACAATCGTGGGATATCTATGACAAAAAAAAAAAAAAACAACCGTTTCAGACTTTTGCATTTGTGGTTTTGCTTAAGAGAGTGTCATACAACGGCGGATCTAGGGGGGCCGTCCCCGGGCCACGGCCCAGCCCTCCCCTGAATTCGGAGCTAGTATGGTCCTTGTAAATTTTCGATTTTAGGTATATGTTTATGTTCTCGTCGGGTTACGGCCCAATCCTCTTTGTCTCTTTTTAAATGTGGCCCAGTGCTCTACCATATCCTGGATCAGCTGCTGGTGGCCCAGGGTTACGTGTGGCCCAAGCAGATTGGTGTGGTGTTCTGACCCCGATTCGAGTTTTTCAGTGCGTTCCATGTACAGGATTCTGACGGATGGGCGGTTCCCAGGGGTGCCTAACTTCCCTTGCAAATCCGTTTGGAGAAAGTGCGTCCCTTCAAAGATCAACGCTTTCATGTGGCTGGTCGCGCATAAGCGGATTTTGACGCTGGACAATATCCAAAAGAGGGGCTGCCACATTGCTAACCGATGTTGTATGTGTTGTAGGGAAGAAGAGTCGGTTGATCATTTATTCTCACGTTGTGAGTTTGGGTTGGAAGTTTGGAATGAAGTTCGGAGAAAGTGCGGGGGTTCTGCTGCTCACAAATAGCGAATCATTGATACCATCCAAAGTTGGAAGACCGACACTCCGGATAACCCGAAGGACTGGGTCGAGTTCTGCATTCTCCACGCTGTGAGTTGGCAAATATGGCTCGAGAGGAACAAGCGCGTGTTCCAAGATGCTAGCAGAACCGCCAAGGAGGTCTCTTGGATTGCAATCAGGTCCACGATGGACTGGTTAGTGGATAAAGGCAAGATCAGCAGGATTCAGGCGGCAGAGTGGTCTCGCCTTTCTAGGCCTTATTGACCCTGGGGTGGTTGTTGTGTGCCCTGTGACGTGCTGCTGTTTGCAGGGGAGGATTGCTTGCTGTCTTTTTTGTTGTTGGGTGGGAGGTTGCTTCTGGTGTGCGAGCTCTGTTTCGGGACGTTTGTTGCGGACTGGTTGTTGTTCGCGCCCTGGCTTCTGCTTCCCCTTCGATTTGTGCTGGTCCTGGTTTGATGGGGGTGTTTCTGGTTAGGTTCTGACCGATTGCTTGGCCGTAGTTCGGGAGGCCCAGTGGTTTTCTTGTTCTGTTGTTCTTTTGATCTTCCTTTGTTTTCCTTTGCGTTCGTTTTTTGGGTTGCTGCACCTCTGGTGCCGCTCCCTTTCCTATTCCTTTCACCTTTGTATTTCGGACTGGTTACCTTTTGGCTTACCATTTATGCAATTTTCACCCTTATAAAAAAAATGATCATGAACTTAATTCATTCGTCCAGCTGTACATGTAGCTAGCTCGCAACTTCTTATTCTGATCCCCCAGCTGGCGAAAGTCGTCGATCACTCATCACGCTCCATCCGTTCCATACATGAATTTTTGTAATAATAACCGATCCACAACGCCTATGACAGCCCCTCCTTATATGTATCCAAAAGAGATTGTGTGAAAAACTCAAACTCTTTCTTCTTGTCGATATGACCATTTTGTGATCAAATTCTGTACAATAGTCTACGAGTTACAGTCAGATCGTATAGGAGTGTGCAATGGTTCGATCTGACAATCATATGATCCAATAACAAAAGATATTTTAGGATCAAGAATCGGATCAATGCTGCATTTGATCTAGTTTGTCCTAGTCCAAATGTCATTTTGGTCCATTTTTCAGCATTTATAAAATTCATGGGATCACGTACTCAACTACATTTTTTATTCGATTTGCTATCAGTGGCGGAGCCACCTTATAGCCAGAAGGGGCTATAACACCCCCCTTCAACTCTCAAAATCGTGTAAATCTACGTGTAAATTTTGTAACAAACTTGGAATGTAGATTAGGTTTTAAGGCTTTAGCCCCGCCCTCTCCGGCTCAAACATCTTGAACGCAAATTATAGTCCCCCTCTCGTTCAGATTTCTGGCTCCGCCACTGTTTGCTATGATCTGATCCGAGCGTCGGTTTGGTCTGGTGCCGTCCAATACAGACCAAACCGTTGCACACCCATAATTGTCGTTATAGAAGTTAAAATAGCGCTTATGAGATATGCAAATTAAGTTATCTATGCTAGTTAAATCATCATTTATCGTAACGAAACTTGAAGAAGATTGGTAAGAATTTATTTTAATTTTCTCCTAAACTAAATTTGTTCTCCTAGAAGAAAAAAAGCAGTAGAATGCGATTTGTTCTTTGATTATGTTCCACAAAAATTAAAAAGTATATTACAATTCACATGCATGAATTATGCGAGCTGTGAACAGTTAAATATTGTACTTGTCGGGTGTTGGTTGGGATTTAAGGCTGTGTTTGACCATTGAGTCAGCATTCGGCTGATATTAAAACCAAGATAAGGATGGTTCCAGTAAGGTGAAAGTGGTTACTAAAACATATCACTAACTAAATATTTATGATTCCATGCATGCGCAGCCAAACTATGTGGTGGCAAATAGTGTATGTATGGGGTTGACTGATCAGTGCAGTCGACTAAACTTCGAAGTCGGTCTCGTATTATCAGCCACTAATTACAGAGAGAGAGAGAGAGAAAAAAAATATAGCTGTACAGTCGGCAGCCTCAACAAACACAGAGGAGCAAAAAAAAAAAAAATGGTTTTAATACTTGTATTATTGTTTGATAAATAATTTCAATCGATCTTTTCTTTACTCTTTTTGTCAATCCATAACTGATGGATTATCTCTTTTCTATGAATAAAATATTAAAATGAGATATCAATACATTAAAAAAAAAAATCTCTTCATGGAATAATTTCTCCGGTCTCGATTAGAGCCAATGTAAATAAATTCATAAATAATAAAATTAGAAAAATACGACTCATCTAGAAAAATATGAATCTAAAATTGATTGTTTCTTCTTGAAGTTCAAGTCTAGTAGAAGTTCATATTCAATATTTATCTTCGACACCTAAACATAAGTATACATGAATACATAATTTTCATCGATTAAATTTTTATATAATGAACACATACGATCCGATACATTAGCATATGAACTTGAAATATTTTAAAGATACGATGAATATTTATGGCATACTCAAAGTAAATATGTATGAATTTGGACTATTAAGATAAGAAAAATGAACCTTAAAAATTAAATTTACTAAAATATAATAAATTGAATTTGTACCTAAATAAAATTAACACACCATTTAATGAATATAATTTTAATTCATTTTAAACATATATTATTAAAAAAACTCTTTAAATTAATATATTATTATAATAACTATAATTGATTAATAATTTTCTACGACCCCGACTATATCAATTTGTGAGGTTTGTACTGTAGTTTAATATGAAGGAATAAAATACACTTTTTCTTTTCCCAACCACTCGGATTATAAGAAATTATTTGTTGATCTAATACACCGAAATATTTTATATGTATAAAATCATAATTTATTACATTATTATTGTTTACATGCATAATATATCTATACCAACTTGATTAAAAATCATAAACTATCTTATGCGATATAAAATATTATTAAACACATAATAAAGGAAATTCTTAGGGGTGGGTACCCAAAACCTACTCCTTAATCTCTTTTCCAGACAGTTCCACTGCCCAAAACTCCAAGGAAATCCCCACTTTCCCATCCTCCACCAGATATCATATTCCCTTCTCCTCAGTCCTCTTCTTTTTGCCATCTTTAGTTTACGCGTACCAATAATTCCCTCTCAAGCAAAACACAACTATACCAAACGCTCAATGTTCGTCACTATAAATAATACCCTTCTCCCTCCAATTACTTCTCATCACCCTATACGCCCTCAATTCCCTCTTATCTGATCTCCCTCCACCGCCATGGCGCTCTCCAAGCTCGTGATGGCTTCCCTTCTCCTCTCCCTCCTCCTCGTCCTTCAGCTCGCCCACGCTGATTACTCCCCGAAATCACTCGGTACGTAATCTGATCGATACTAAAAAAAAAAACACTGCTACGTAGAATCACACTTTTGACTATATTAATTGCAATCAAGAAAATGATCACCAAAAGTAATATGACGAGTATTAGTAGTTTTCCAACTACGATTTTTCAGTTGTCGATGACGAGTTGATCGAAGAAAAAACAAACATAAAAAAAAGTTTTTATTCTAGTTCAAATTTCAGGATATAAAATTCTATGTCGAAATTCGAAACTCATCATAACCAAGTGATGTTTATGGTGGTTTTCAGATTGTGGGAGTGCTTGCAAAGCTAGGTGCCAGCTATCGAGCAGGCCAAACCTATGCCACAGGGCTTGTGGGACATGTTGCCGGCGATGCAGCTGCGTTCCGCCGGGAACCGCCGGCAACTACGACAAGTGCCAGTGCTATGCCACCTTGACCACCCACGGCGGCCGCCGCAAGTGCCCGTAAGTCGAAAACGGAACTAGTATGAACGTACGAGGATGATGATGAATGTTTGTTCTCCATTTGGTAAATAATAAAACGGGTGTGGTCAAAGCAATAAAGAAAATGTTTGTAGTAGTTGCTGATATATATCTACGTCAGCAGGGGCTTTATTTTTTTTTGTTTTTTTTTTGTGAAATTATATGTGTAACTGTGTCTTGTTGCAATGGATGTTGGAGGATTAATGAAAATATACGCATCACTGTGTCATGTATTACTACTTCGTCAATCCTAAACAGTGGCGGAACCAGGATTCTCGTACATGTGTGTCGGCCGACAAAATGAAATAAAATAATAATATATTTTATTGTGAAACACAACGAGAAGTGGGATCGAAAGAGGTAAAAGGAACGCTAGGGTTTTTTTATAAGATAGACAATAATAAAGAGCGGTTGTCTATATGCAATCGGACTCTCGATGAAAGAGCATTTTTTGTCACTAGGTAGACAACTATGTGAAAGCTACAAGGATCAAGAAGAAACGAAACTTATTCAGTTGAGAGAAAAAGGAGAAAACTTCATTACGGTTACCCATGCCTAAGACCTAAGAGCAATAAACCATTGCGTCTAAGTGCTTAAATAATGGAAAGAACCCTAAATTTGTCATAAGTTAACTAAAATTTAAAATAAATAATATATATTTACGTACTTTGGAAATTTTATGACATCAATTTCATCGTAGTGTATTGAAGTTGTGTCTATTATAATTATTGAAGGTGTGTTGGAAATTCTAAATTCCAAAAAATTGTACCGACAAAACATGGGTCTCTCACAAAATATTCGGATGGAGATATGTCGCTTGACACACCTCCCTAACACATGGGTCTGCCCCTGGTCGTAAAAACATGAATTTAATTCTTAGATATTTATTGTAGAGTTAGAACGATTTCTTGTAATTATTGACTTCTTTATGATTGGAATCCCACATGATTATGAGTTTGATCGATTTCTATGGATATTGAGTGAATTGATGAAACTAGACTGTTAGTTATGCATGCATATGTACAATATTTATCCCGTCAATGGCTACTAGCAAATTAAAGTTTTCTCGACGTCCTAGAAAGTAAGAATGAATGGAAGAACACACGGTGTTATGCCAATATCTTATTACTTTAGTATTGAAAAATTAACCAGTAAAAAAATATGAGTAAAGTTAATGTGGTTATTCATTTAAGTGCACAAATTATATTTATTCGACTATTGGTAGATTAATCAGAACAAAAGTATATAGAATATGGTATCTGGCAGACATGGTCCGAATTCGTGTTGCTAGTTGCTACCATCTTCAATAAATTCCCTACAAAATGTTTTTTGAACTACATTAATATTTAGTTCTCCTTATATTTTTGTCAATTGGCCTATTAGCTCAGTTGGTTAGAGCGTCGTGCTAATAACGCGAAGGTCACAGGTTCGAGACCTGTATGGGCCAAAAAATATATTTTTCAATTTTGTATAGGTATAAAATGTTCGCACGCGAAGGTCACAGGTTCGAGACCTGTATGGGCCAAAAAATATATTTTTCAATTTTGTATAGGTATAAAATGTTCGATACTTGTATGGCTGATCTTTCGAAGACGACTCATTTATTGATTTTGTAAATTGAAATTCAGTAGAATTTGATGGTTTTAACTTTGTAGCGTTGCTGTGATCTGTATAGCATTTTCGCCTTTTCCTGTTTGGTTCTTCATGTGTTATTCGAATTGGATATATATGCCGAGGTCTCGCAATTAGCCACAAAATCTCAAATTAGGGGTGTGACAATTGAATCCGAACCTATGGATATCCGACCCGAAGTGGTCAAAGCGGGTAAAACCCAGTGCCGACGGGTTTTATGTTGGTTGCGGGTTTTACCCGCTTTTTACATCGTTGTGGTGGATTTTGCCAAAAGTCCAAGCCCCAACCCTGCTTTTCATCCGACCCACACCCGAAAAGCAAAATGATGTCATTTTGTATCTAACATGAACAATATGGACAATTGATGAATGCTATTAGTTTTAGCCTCGGTATAAACATAAATATATATGTAATTTATGGATGTTATTAGTCCTTATATAAATATATTTGTAGCATTATGTTAGTGAAATCATGGATGTTATTAGTCCTTATATAATATTTGTAGTATTATGTTAGTGAACTCATGGATGTCCATGCATTCGCGGAAACCCGTTAGATAAGGTTTGCTCTTCCAAAACTTAATGAATATTTTATCCAACTTTTCAATGAGTACATCCACTAAAATAAATTGGGTAAATACAATATATTATCCATAACTATTAAGTAGCGGGAAATTATAGCCACAACTATCGAAATACAAATTATTAGTCATAACTATTATTGTGGGTCAAGATTTGGCTAACAGCCCGTTACTGTTTTCAAATTTTTAACGTAGAAGGCCATGTCAGCATCGTAAAAAATATGATATGATGACTGCCACGTGGGAGCCAGCTCACCATCATAAAAGCTTAGTCATCATTACTAACAGAAGTGTTAACGAAAACTTAACGATTGGCTAATAATTTGTATTTCGATAATTGTGGCTATAATTCCCAACTGCTTAATAGTTATGGCTAATATATTGTATTTGCCCAAATAAATTTTTGTTTTGAGAAATCTGACTCAACTCGACCCATTATTATCCCTATAGTCAATACTATTGCCTTTGCCATTCTCACCGGCGGCCTCTTTCAAGCTTTTGGCCTTTTGCTTTGTTTTAATTCGTCCAGCTGTATAACACCACTTTGCTAGCAACTTCTTATTCTCCCCCAGCTGGCGGAAGTCATCATCAGTCATCAGCATGGTTGTCATGCCAGTGGTATGCCACCCGGTTGAACCTGGTTCCATTTGTGCATGTCATGAAACCGGTATGACATTACTGATGCGACCGATATGATCGACTTGCGCATTCTAAGCAAAATGACATCAATTTAATGAATTTAATTAATAAAAAAAATTAATTTATTTTCCATTTTATGAATTTAATAGTAAAAAGTTGATGATATTTGTTGGATTGTAACTAAATTTTCCACAAATATGTTTTATATATGATTAAATACATTGGATATTAATTGTTTTCACATTTTATAAAACCGACATGCATCGACACAAACTGATTATACCACCGGTCGTACCATTCCACTTATCAAACCGGCACAACGGTGTAAACCGGTTCGACAACCTTGAACATCAGTCCATCCCATACATAATCCGATACTCAACCAAGACAAGGATGGTTCCAATAAGGTCAAAGTGGTCCTAATTATATCACTAACTAATAATTTGTACTAATAAAATACGCAATGCATACAGCCAAACTATGAGCTGGCTATTGGCAAATAATAGAACTGCATGGGGTTGACTGATCGACACTGCAAGCTTCGAAGCGTCGAAGTTCGCCTCGTGCTGTCTCTCGAAGCAAAGGCCTAATTCCATGTTTTTTTTTTCTTACTGGAAAGCACGCCGCCTAATCCATTTTATACTGTTTTTTGGGACTCCCTTAATTATTAGGTTCTCTTCATATTTTATTTTATAGGTAACATCATCACACTGATCAATTTAAGAAATGGGTTGTATCATTGCTTGATAAAGAATTTTTATTTTGTAACTATTTGTCTATATTTTTTTTTTCATTTTCCTATTTGATGCCCTTGCGTAGTCGATTTCTCATCTCTTTCTCTTCCTCCAATCCTCTAATAATCTAAGGCCTACATGAGGGATTCACTTTCAAGCAGTGTATGGTATTTGTCTACCATACACGTTTTCTTTGGCTTCTACAAAAAGATGTGAATAATTCAGTGTTCTAAGAAATAGAGAAGAGAAAGATCAACGAGTCTTCGAACACTTACCTCTGCTTTTGAATTTGGAGATCTCAGATTTGAATCGCTTAAACAATTAAGTGGCTAAACACAGACGGGCATAAAAAGAAACCATTTAGCGAAGAATGACTTGATCTAGTGGTAATACCACTAGTCTTGAACCTGGAGGCCTCGGATTCGAATCCCTTAAGTAACACATAACTAAAAACCAAACCTGCATCACCCTTATAAGAAACCGATTTGAATTTAATATGGGGAAATAAATTTATTTTGAAATTTCATTTTTCAACCACTCGAATTATGCAATATTTTTTTAATATAATGATATCAAAAGATGGTGGCGTCTTCGGTGCACTCACTTTTTTGGGTGCATTCAGTGCACTCACTTCATAACCGTCATTTAAACATGCGATTTATGTCAAAATGATGTCAATCATCACTTATGATGTGATGAACAATAACGCACATGAATTTGCACAAAAACTATTAAAGATTTACGTTAATTTGAAGGATTTATAGTTTAGAGATTTAGGGTTAGGGTTTATGATTTAGGGTTTAGGGATAGAAATCAAATTTGGAGGTCTAGGGCTCAGGGTAATCAGCTAATTAGTTGTTATCATATGTTATATCATCATATTACACTAATTCTACAAATTAAAATTCAAAATTCGACACTTTAATACTAGTTTTTGAGTTGGGTGCATTGAACACACTCATTTTTGTGAGTGCACCGAAGTAGTCATTAAGTTGGTTGTTTACATGGATAATATAATATATATGTGTACCAACTTAATTAAAACTAATAAACTATCTTACCCTATGTAAGATATTAATGTTAAACACATAATAAAGAGAATTCTTAGGGGTGGGTACCCCAAAACCTACTCTTTAGTCTTCTTTTCCAGACAGTTCCACTGCATCCCCAAAACTCCAAGAAAATGCCACTTTCCCATCCTCCACCAGATAGATATTCCCCTCTCCTCATCATCATACCCTCTCTTTTTGCCACCCTTTAGTTTACGCGTAACAATTTAATCCCTCTCAAGCAAAACACGACTACTCCAACTACACCAAACGCTCAATAATATTCGTCACTATAAATACCCATCTCCCTCAAATTACTTCTCATTGTACCCAATAAGCTCTCTTCCTCTCATACAATGGCGCTCTCCAAGCTTGTAATGGCTTCCCTGCTCCTCTCCCTCTTTGTCCTTCAGCTCGCCCAAGCTGATTACTCCCCTCAATCAATCGGTACGTAATCTCATTAAAAAAAAAAAATTGCAACCAAAAATAATGGTCATCGAAAGTAATGGAATGGTTGTTAAAAGTTTCTCTTACAAATTTTCTGTTATCGAAAACCAATTTTTCAGATTGTGGGAGTGCTTGCAAAGCTAGGTGCCAGTTATCGAGCAGGCCAAACCTATGCCACAGGGCTTGTGGGACATGTTGCCGGCGATGCAGCTGCGTTCCGCCGGGAACCGCCGGCAACTACGACAAGTGCCAGTGCTATGCCACCTTGACCACCCACGGCGGCCGCCGCAAGTGCCCATAAGTCGAGATATCATTGCTTTTAATGATAAAGTTTAATTTGCTTCAGTGACGTGCCTTTCACGAGTCAAAACGGAACTAGTTTGAACGTACGACGGTACGAGGATGACGATGAATATTTGTTCTCCATTTGGTAAATAATAAAACGGATGTGGTCAAAGCAATAAAAGGAGCTTGCCCCTTGTAGTGGTTGCTGTTTGCTGGTGTATATCTACGTCAGCAAAGGTTTTGTTTTAATTTTCTTCCTTTTTTTTTGTGTGTGTGGAAATATATGTCACTGTGTCATGTTACAATGGATGTTGAGGGATTAATGATGATATATATCATGTTTACTACACTTGTTCTTAGCCAAAAAGTTTAGAAAGGTTATGTTTAGCTCTATTTCACCAATTGAAAGAACTCGTGATTTTACGTTAATTTACAACTTAACCAATATTTATTTTGATTGTAGAGTTATAAGAGCTTTTATGATCCGAATTCCACATCGATTTTTAGGAATGTTGAGTAAATTTGTGAAAGTGAAAAATATATGCATATGGACTATGGAGGACAATCATGTTATTGGCACTAGCAATTTAAAGTTTTCTAAAAATAATAGAATGTAAGAATCAAATGGAAGTACACACCATTTTATGTAGACCTGGCAATCGGGTCGGGTTGGGTAATTTTGGATTGGGAACTTCGGTTATGGGTCGGGTCATGTTTGGTTGACTTATTTCGGGTTAAATATTGATCCAACCCATTCGGTTTCGGGTCGGGTTACATGTCATTTCGGGTTATGAGCGCTCTCATAAACAATATCAAACATGCTTCATATTTTCTTAAAGAACACAAATTTTCTTATATGCATGACAATAGTTTACATAACACATGTCAATTAACATATTCTCAAATCCTTCCATGCTAATGAAATGAAATATAAATTGCGCAAATCATCAAAAAACAATCACAAGAGTAATTCTACTACAAGAAACACATGATATTTGATTATCCTTAAACTCCAAACATGTCATTCAAATCCTGTGATTTTTTTTAAACATCTCACCAATTTATGAGTGATTTTATCATATTTTGGGAGTAATATATTAACTGGAATGGGTCTAACGGGTCGACCCGCTAACCCACCCAACCCGACCTAAAAAATCACAGGTTATCGGTTCGGGTCATTCGAATTTTGGGTTACAAAAATTTCTAATTTTCGGGCGATTTCGGGTCGGGTTGTAATTTGACAGGTCTAATCTTATGCTCATGCTTATCACTTCAGCCACCCCTGAAAGTTGGGCATTAAAAATTTATGAATAATCTAATGGAATCTTTCATTTAACTACACCAAATATTTTTTATTCGACTATTTGGTAGATTAACCCAAATAGAAGTTTGTAGAAAATGGCCTCTCGACATGGACCAAGTTCATTTTGATTGATACTATGGCTACTGAACTCCTAAAAATTGTACAGTGAAGTAAATCAATTTTGAGTTCACCTAAACTCTTTTATCAAATGGCCTATTAGCTCAGTTGGTTAGAGAGTCGTGCTAATAACGCGAAGGTCACAGGTTCGAGACCTGTATGGGCCAAATATTATTTTTAATTTCGAGTTGGTCAAGGAATAAAATATATATTTTCCCATTGACAATGTGAAGATGTAGATTAAAGATGTCATGGATCACATTAATTTTTCTAGTGATCTTTTGCAGACATTACCCGAACTACACCAATTATTTTTTATTCGACTATTGGTAGAATAAGACATTACTCGAACTCGTTTTTGTCTGTTTGGGTTTACCTAACTCCCTATGAAGTATTTAGTGAAATGACCTATTATCCAAGTTGGTTAGAGTGCCGTGTTAGTAATGTGAAGGTCATAGGTTTGAGACCTGTACGTGCATAATTAAGTATTATTTTTCATTTCAAATTCGTCAAGGCATAAAATATACATTTTCCCATAGACAATGTGAAGATGTAGATTAGAGATGTCATGAATCACATTAATTTTTCTAGTGATTTCTTGCAGACATTACCCGAACTACACTAATTATTTTTTGTTCGATTATTGGTTGAATAAGAGATTACATGAACTCGTTTTGTCGATTTTGGGTTTAGCTAACTCCCTATAAAGTGTTTAGTGAAATGACCTATTAGCCAAGTTGGTTAGAGCATCGTGCTAATAATGTGAAGGTAGTAGGTTCGAGACCTGTATCTGTATGTGCCAAAGTACTGTTTTTTATTTGAAGTTCGTCAAGGTATAAAATATATATTTTCCCATAGAGTATGTGAAGATGTAGATTAGACATGTCAGGTCCCAATAAATCGACTTGTTGGGGAAAAGATTATTATGAATCTTATACCATTCTCTTAGAAATATTTCTTGATTGTTGTGTTATACTCTAATTTCCATAATTTTACCAAGATCAATTACATGCTTGCAAAGGTAGTTTCAAATATGTATTAGATTTGAAGGGTCTCACATCTCCTATAAAAATAATTTTATATTTTCATTTGATAATTCTTTTGTGGAAGTAAATTATATGAAAAATTGGATGCCTTTTTTTTAAGACAAGGAAGATCTGAGGTGAGAGAAAGTTGAAATTTTAATAATAAAAATAGAAAATTGCATACAAGGCAACATAAATTTTTTGAAATCCCTTTACTAATTTCTTTAGATTTTTTCCCCACTATAACTTTGAACATTTGTCACTATAAATGCCTACCCTCCAACTTCTCATCACTCATTCCAAGTTCCCGTTATCTCTCAAACTACAAAAAACTATAAACCCTCTCAAAGACCCTCCACAAAAAAATGGCCCTCTCCAAGCTTGTAGTGGCTACCCTTCTCCTCTCCCTTCTCTTCCTTCAGTTCGCTCACGCTGCTAATTACTCCACTCAATCAATCGGTACGTAAATTGAAATTCACGACATTGGATCACATAATTGCAAAAATCTTTTTTTCTTCTTCTTTTTCTTGTAATTGAAATTTTAGCATAACAATTCATGTTAAATTTGAAGTATATTCCTAAGTATGATATTTATAATTTATCCGTATGATGGTTTTGATCAGATTGTGGAGAAGCTTGTAAAGTTAGGTGCCAGTTATCAAGCAGGCCGAACCTATGCCACAGGGCTTGCGGGACATGTTGCCGGCGATGCAGCTGCGTCCCTACCGGAACCGCCGGCAACTACGACCAGTGCCCTTGCTATGCCACCTTGACCACCCATGGCGGCCGTCACAAGTGCCCCTAATTGTAATTTAATTAATTCACGATTGCGTTTAAGTAGTTTGAACGTGCGATAATTAATAATATTGATGATGTATGTTTGTTTTCCATTTGGTAAATGTAAAATGGATGTAGTACTGATCAATAAAAAGCTTGCAGTAGCTGCTGATCTATATCTCTATTTCAGCAGGGGTTTTTATACATAAGACAAATTATCATTTTTATAATTAGTATAGGTATAAAATGGTTTCTCATAGAGAATGCAAATGTTTCAAATTAGAGACATTATATGCCACATTAAATTTGTTCTAGTGGTCTTTTATATATAGATGAGTCTAACTCGTTTTGTTGATTTTGTGTACAACTAACGAACTCCCTGTCAAGTATTTAGCGAAATGGATGAAATTTGGGTTCACCTGAATTTTTTATTAATTGGCCTATTAGCTCAGTTGGTTAGAGCGTTGTGCTAATAACGCAAACGTCATAGGCTCGAGACCTGTATGGGCCAAATTATTTTTTTCCGTTCATATAGGTTGGGCCAAATTATCTTTTTATTTTTTTTTACTTCATATAGGTATAAGATGGTCTTTTGTATAAATGAGTGGAATTTGTTTTGTAGATTTTGTGTACAACTAACTAACTCCCTATCAAGTATTTAGCAAAATGTATGAAATTTGGATTCATCTATTTTATATTTTTGTCAATTGGCCTATTAGCTCAATTGTTAGAGCGTCATGCTAATAACACGAAGGCCACAGGTTCGAGACCTGTATGGGCCATATTATATAATTTTTTTTATAGTTTATATAGGTATAAGATGGTTTCTCATAAATAATGGGCCGAATTATCTTTTTTTAGTTCATATAGGTATAAGATGGTCTTTTGTATAAATGAGTCGAACTCGTTTTGTAGATTTTGTGTACAACTAATTAACTATCTATCAAGTATTTAGCGAAATATATGAAATTTGGATTCACGTAATTTTTTTATCAATTGGCCTATTAGCTCAGTTGGTTAGAGCGTCGTGCTAATAACGCGAAGGTCACAGGTTCGAGACCTGTATGGGCCAAATTATATTTTTTTACAGTTTATATAGGTATAAGATGGTTTCTCATAAACAATTAGCACGCGAAGGTCACAGGTTCGAGACCTGTATGGGCCAAATTATATATTTTTTTATAGTTTATATAGGTATAAGATGGTTTCTCGTACACAATATAAACATCGCAGGTATAAGATGGTTTCTCATAAACAATTAGCACGCGAAGGTCACAGGTTCGAGACCTGTATGGGCCAAATTATATTTTTTTATAGTTTATATAGGTATAAGATGGTTTCTCATACACAATATAAACATTGCAAATTAGAGACGTCAATGACCACATTAAATTTGTCCCGGTGGTCTTTTACATACATGTACTTAGCTTGTTTTGTTACTTGTTCCACAAAAAATGATCCGATTTTTTTTTTTTTTTAAGATCCGAACTTTAGTTGAAGTTCACCATGGAAACCTGTATGTGCCAAATTATCATTTTTTCGAGTTCATATAGGCATAAGGCATAAAATGATTTCTCATGCACAATGTGAACACCACAAATTAGATACCTCATGGACACATTAATCTTGTCCTATGAGTGTTTTACATACATGAACAAAACACATTTTGCTGATTTCGTGTTCACCTAACTCAAAATCAAATGTTAAATTAGTGAAATGGATGAGTTCACCTTAGTTCTCTATGGATTTTCCTATTAACTCGGTTCAAGATTTGTATGTGATAAATATCACTTTTTTAATTTCAAGTTCATCTCTAAATTTTATTTTCTTAGTTCATAATTTTTTTTATGGATAATGAGATAATTTTACAACTAACCCAAAAAAGAAAGGAGTTCATCTCTAAAATCATTAATAATTTCGGACTTTGCTACGGTGACATGCATGTCACCGTAACTTGCACTTTTAGGTCGACCTCACACATGCATCTCACAAAACTGAAACGGTATATTAGGTCGACCTAAAAGTGCAAATTAGGTCGAACTAATCCTATATGAGATCGAACTAAAAGTACAAGTTATAGTGACATGCATGTCACTATAGGCATACCCTAATATTTCCAATTTTAATTTCATGTCCAAGTTCATTTATGTCTCTGGCAGTGGCAGGTGACGGTTTGCAGACATTAACCAAATTAGTTTTGCCAAATTTGCAGTCATTTAACTTGTAAAAAGTTTAGGCGTTCATCTAACACACTCGAAATCTACCAAAAACAACAAATCCCAAAGCCCATGAATTAGGGCAGGCTATTTGGTCCGGACTGTTTGGTTTTACCCAAAATCGGACCGTATAACCTGGACCGGGACTGGACTGGGACCGCATAGCAAACAATCTAATCTCATATTCGGGCTTAGATTTGAGATTAAAAATCGTTTGGGACTGGATCGAAAACCGGGAAAGACCGGATAAGAGATCCCAACTCCACTCAAATCCCCACAAGTTCAATCTAAAATCAAGACCAAATTGGGACCAGACTGGTTCAAGGCCGGACCGGATCAAGACCAGACTGTATCCAATCCAATCTTTGGTCCTTATATTCCCGAAAAGACAGAACTAGGACGGATCAATTCGAGCCAATTTAACCGTACCGGACCGTATAGCCACCCCTACCATGAATACCTTTCGAAACCTATTTAACTAGGCGGTCTCGGTATTTTTAAGAGGTACTATAAAAGTAAAATAGTAAATAAATAAATATTTAATTCATAGAGTACACAATTTTATTATTTGTACAGCGAGCAAAAATTTGTATGTTGTGATAGATTTATTAAATACATTAATCGTTTATTTTGTAAATAAAATATTTTTCAATCCATATAATGCAACAATCGTTGAGAAAACGCCATTAATATGATTTTGAATATAATTTATTATCAAGTTCATAATAAAAAAAATTCTATTTAACTGCTTGCAATTACAACAAATGTGTCAATTAAAAAAAATCAGATGTATGTCAGAGATCCTAATTTCAAATTTTTATAATGACCAAACATAAATATTTCACCAAAATCTTAAGCGAAGATGTGTCGCTTCATATGCTTCCCTTAATATAGGTCCACGTCCATCCCTGATAAAAGCAGCAAAGACGAGCACATAGCCCCATGTAGCCCTACACTAAAAATATTTCACAAAAATTATCCAAACATTAGTTGAAGATGGACATTTTTTTTAAATAATGGTGATATAAGTTTGTTTTCATTATACACTACTACTTAGTTTGTAGGATTCAAATTTAAAACCTCCAGATTCAAAATTAATACCAATAATATTAATGTATTACTAGACCAAACTCTTATTCACAGTCATTATCAATGATTAGAAGTCGACTGGTGCATCAAAAAGATGCCTCCAGCAAATCTCTAATAGAGTATACACTTGTTGGCAGTGGGTCAGATTAAGAACTGTTCTCTCTTTTCTCTTTTTCCTTATGTATTCTCTTATTTCAACAATTTTCTTAGTTACTGCTTTTCTTCGTCCTGATATTGTTTAAAATTAAGCAAGCATATAATAAATTAACGATCGACTTCATCTCCAGCTGGCTAAATCCACTCGCAAGAAGCCAATTGTGAGAGCTGCATTGTTTTCCAAGTTGAAGCTCTCGCTTTCATCGATCCTATCTATAGCGACCAACTTGTTCCCATTGCCAAGAGTACATTATGCATTACTTTCCCTAATTAAACACTCAACTAATAGTGACCTTCATGTACCACATTACATTATTCCAATTTCAAGTTCATTTGTCCTTGTAAGGCAGCCTCTGACAAAGTTTTGGATTACGATACAAATTTAAGGAGTTACAAAATCCGCGTTTTATCTTTTGGAACCTTTGAATTGAAAGGAATTCATGAATCTTTGAGGATAATCAAGCTTCAACTACGAGAATCATCAACGAAATCAATACAATTATTTGTCTTTGGGCAAGTCAGAAAAGTCTCTCCGGTGATGATTCGGCAACTCACTTATCCTTATTTTCTAGTAATACGAGGACTTTGACCTTCAACCACCTTGATCAAACAGTTCACTGCCACTTTTGTTTTCATTTTCGATCCAAGACTCACTGTGTTCTCTTTGTCTCTTTTATTTACTTTGATGTAATCTCGGAGTTAGTCCACCTCTGATGGACCCTCCACTATTTTGATGAATAAAATTGGGCATGCATTCATTAAAAAAACCACCTCCTCATATTATTGTATGATTGTATCATAGTGACATGAATTGTGACATGATTTCGTAAGTTCCACAGTTCTGTGTTTTGTACCATATCTTTTGGTGTGAAACAAAAACTAATAATGTTCCCCACATTTTCGTATTTTATCATTGGGTTAACAACCATTAATAAAAATCAATGTTTATTAAGAAATCCTACGTACCGGTCAGTTGGACTAAAAATAGCGGATATCGAACCCAAATTAATTGAAAAATTTTAACAGTAGAAAATGGTTGAACCACGATTAAATTTTAACAGTAGAAAATGGTTGAACCACGATTAAATTACGATTTTAATACACAAATATTCTACTACTAATATTTCCAAAATAATCTACAATACGATTTCACAATCATTCATTGAACCTCAATATTTTGTCCATAATCCCTGTTGGCGAGGATAGACTCCCCATATACAATTAGCATATTCCCTAAAATGGTCCAATTTTTAGTTGAAGATGACAATCATCAAAATTCGGAAGGCCTTCGGTGTTGCAAAAGGATGCTTCCTTCGAATCTCTAATCAAGTATTACTTGCTGGCAATGGCTGAGATTAATGATGTTCTCTCCTTTTCGTTCTTTCGTTCTTCTGTCTTCTCTTTTAACAATTTTCTTTCTTACTACCTTTTCCTCATCCAGTATTAATTAAATTAATCAAACATCATAATTTTGAATAAATATACTAATTGTATACTTTCAATTATTCCCGCAATCATATGATCACTTTATAAAAATAACTGGAAGCCATTCAGCTACTACATAATACAACCTCTCTTGCCTTTATATTAATTAACTGATTTTTTATTTGTGAAACATCTTCATATTCAACTCAACTTGCATTATCCAGTTTCAAACTCGTCACTATAAATACCCCTCCTGATCACACTTCTACACATCTGATCATCTCACTTTGATCTAGCTACAACAAACAAGATCCCTATCTCAAAAAACAATGGCCATCTCAAGGCTTCTCGTAACTACCTTCCTCGTCTCCTTCCTCGTCCTCCAGCTCGCCCAGGCTCATGATCATGATCATCAGCAATCCAAGAAGGCCTTCGGATTAACGAGCTACACCGGTAGCTCTCCAAAACTCGGTGAGTTATATTTCATTAATTTTCAATGCATATTAAAAGTAACCGGTGTATTGCACTTTTTATAGATGTGAAAATTATATTCGTTTCAAGATTTTTGGTCACCCTAACTTGTTTTTCACTATAACGAAAAAGGGCAGCGGGGAATCACAAATCGGTCACTGTAACATTTTTTTGTGACAATTTTTGTTACCATTTCGCGACCCTTTTTCTTAAATCTCTTTCTTGTGTAACAGATTGCGGGAGCTCTTGCGACGCTAGGTGCCAATTATCAAGTAGGCCAAACCTGTGCAAGAGGGCTTGTGGGACTTGCTGTGTCCGCTGCAGCTGCGTCCCTACCGGCACCGCCGGTAACTACGACGAGTGTCCTTGCTACGGCACAATAACCACCCACGGCGGCCGCCGCAAGTGTCCTTGATTAGGATTCGAAGTCGCCGGCCGGCAACTTAATTTCTCTATCGAGAAGGGAAAAAAAGAAGATTTGCTTGTACGATAAGAACTTTTGGGGACGCTTGATATATATTTGTCAGGTTCCATGGATGAGTTGAAATGGTTTTTATATTTGTTGTGTGTACATTTGAGCATTTGTGGTTAATGTTTGGAGAAATAAAAATCATGGATTTCGCTTATTTCGCTTATCTTAGATCAGAATACTGAATTGAATGATTAAAATGATTAAACCCAAATCACCTATTTACCACCCAAGTTGGAAACAAGTTGGAAGGGGAGTTAGCTAATGATGAATTATTAAGATAGGAACCCGTCTATAGAATAATTGCCAACTCCCTAGTCGCAACCAATAATACTTAAAAATTAGTACATAATTCCAGCTGCAGAGCTTAATACTTGAACTCCAGCTGGCTATAGTTATTTTTCAAGTTGAAAGTCTCACTTTAATTAGTCCGATAGACTAGTTTAGCTATAGCGACCAACTTAGTTCCAATTGTTAATTTGTTTCCGTGGACAGCCACTTGCCAACATCTTTTGTCCAACAGCATCCATTACGCATAGAATTAATTACTAATTTGTTTGCCTAACCAGTCAACTAATTAGGGAATAATACAGACCATTTATAAACAAATAAAAATAATGGACTCACTTACCTAACTCCCCCAGTTCAGCTTTATCCACTCTAGGATGGATTGCTTAATTATTAAATGACACTAACATGCATTGTTGATTAATTTGACGTGTTAAAAAAACTTAATGACTTGGTACCACCTGTATAATTAGTTTGATAGAGGGCTTAGGATAGGGTTAGTAACCATTGGTTACTGACGTATGACTTAGGTTGTTATGCCGGTGGCATGTCACCCGGTTCAACCTGGTTCAACCTGTACCGGTCATGAAACCGGTATGATCGACTTACGCATTCTAAACAAAATGACATAATTTTAATGAAGTTAATTAATAAAAAATTTAATTTATTATTCATTTTATGAATTTAATAGTTAAAAGTTGATGATATTTGTTGGATTGTAACTAAATTGTTCGCAAATATGTTTTCTATATGATTAAATACATTGGATATTAATTGTTTTTACATTTTTTTAAACCGGCATGAACCGGCACAAACTGGTTATACCACCGGTCATACCATTCCACTTGCCAAACCGGCAAAATGGTATGAACCAGTTTGACAACCTTGCGTATGAGTAACTAAATCTGGACCTTTAGATCTAAGTGGGTTCAGAAAATCTAGATCTAAGGGTTGTCAATTAAAGACATTTTATTTTCCCTAGTTTTCTAATCGGCTCTTGTTTTTTTCGTTCTAACTCGGATTTCAAATTTTTTTTTTTTGCACAGATGGAACGAGTTCGTTGTGCTCTACAAAATAAGATCAATTTTCAATATATTTCGAGAATTTTTTTTTACCAACTACATACCAATAGTAACTTCTTTTTTTAAGTCATTATTGAAAAAGTTTGCTCAGAAGGAACGAGTTCATCACGATCTATTGGATCTATAAATTCCTGGGTGAAAAAAAATACTGGACCAAAAACTACCATACTTTACCACTATGGTATGTGGGTGGTAACTTGTGGTAACTTATGGTAAACAATGATGAAAGTCGTAAATGACAGTTAGTATACACCTACTATCATGTATTCAACTTTTTTACCATATTGGTATGTTCATACCACCATGTTACGCTTTCTTACCATATGGTATTAAATACGAGCATGCCATATGGTAATGACTGGTAAAAATTTATTCAATTTTTTTTGTATTAAAAATATATCAAAGTGGATGTCATTTTAAAAAGCACATTTAATATGATTTATCTATGCAAAAAATTTAAATTTCGACTTAAAACGAGAGAGAAATCGTTCGTTAAAGATTAAAGGGGAAAAGATAAAAGACTTTCCAGGAGCGAGAGAGATATTGATGTTATGCTCATGTGGACGGGTTACTCATGGTTACTGACCATAAGATTACTGACATGATCTGTTCCCTTGATAGAGTACTCGTCTCGTGGACGATGCAGAACGAGCATGGATCCTCCTTTCACCCTAACTCGTTTTGCCTCATCTTATACACTGGGCCATTTTATCTAAATTATATATAATATTGGGGGAGTTCTACGGTACCCAGGGTGAAATTCGGGGTACCACATAACTTGAGTAAGAAAACGCTATTCATAACTTGAATTGACTGATCTTTCGGGCATGATACTATACTTTAACCCTTAAAGATCAAAATCTAGGTCTTAATTCTCTAAATCTTATACTCCAAGATCAATTTAATTATAACAATAATCGACGGTTATGATTCGTCCAAATATAGGCAAAAAAATCAATGCACTGTCTTAGGGTTTATAGTTTATGATTTAGATAATTAGGACCTCGGGTTCACTCATTAAGGAATAGGGTATACTATCATGCCCAAAAATCCTGCTAATTCGAGGTCTAGTTAACGTTTTCATACTCAAGATATGCGGTACCCTGAATTTCGCACCTATTGATATTTACTGAAATTACTTATGGTTTTGCTTTCTTTACACTATATTTTATTATCTTAGATCCAATGATGTTGTCATTATGTAAGAATCTCTATTTCGAAATAATTTAACTTTATTTATCATGCCACTTCCACAGCTCAAACAGGTAAGAATCTTAAACCCCGGTCTATCTCTAAGCTCAAATTAAATTATAACTAATCCAACTCGTGTTCTTGTGTCGTAGTGTCGAGGACAATGTTCCGAGTTTGAACAAAGATCAACCAAGAAGTTCATACGTCCAGAATTCTTAAATACAGTCCTAAAACACGTATTAGAGGTGAGAGAACCCGATCCATTACGTTAAATCAAAGTTTATATGAGTTTATTCGTGTGCGCATGTATTATCGGTTGTACAGAGAATTTTATAGGATTTGCCACGGTTCTGTTATCGTCTCTAAAAGCTAACCACTTAAGAATAAGGGCCATAATGATAACACAATAGCGACGAGTTTGGTGATGGTATTGGCAGCCTTACTAAAGACTGTTGGGTCTGCTAGTTATTTTTTACAATAATAAGATATTTCATTCGTCTTCGAAAATCAAATACAAAGAAACAGCTATCAGATATGGGCTGAAATTAAAACAAGAATAGTAAGCTAATCGCTTGGGACAGAATGACGAGCTTGTGATTGAGCAACCCAGTCAGCTTTGAAGTTCAAACGACGAGGGATCTTGCGAATCTCAATCATATAGGCGCTGAGTCGAGGATTATCCGCATAGCTTCCATCATCGAGGCACATCTCCATGGCCAAGAATTCGATCCCTGAGAAATAGCCTTCACCAGAACTTCACAGTCAGACCAGAGCACACGTGCCACATTATACTCTTGACCAATATTCAGTCCTTCTAACATAGCATTTGCTTCAACTTCAATCGGAGACGAACAAAGAAAAGAGTCAGCCCGTCCATCACAAATCTGTCATTGGTAGTTACTGATGACGATATCATAAGCCGCCTCATGGGAATCATGTAGGAATGATCCGTTGCATTGCATCTCCATCAAGGGGGAACATGGCGGTGGGCAAGAATATAGATGGCCCCCTCTGGGTTGACTCAGAGCTATCAGAATAGGAGTGGAACGTCTCAGGCAATTTTTCCACTCCGGGAATTCCCTAACAGCTGTGATGCAAGTTTCATGGTCTGATGGAGTGCATTTCCTGAATAGCCAGGCATTCCTAGTGTTAGTGCCACGTACTTTGCGCCTTCCCTTACGCGCCTAGCACCCTCCGCTCACGAGCTCTACTACGCGCCTCCCCTGCACACACGGATGCACCGCGAACCCCTTTGGGGCTCGTTAGCACTCCGACGCCCAAATTAGAACCAAGGTTTTTAGAGAGAGAAGTAGAGAGTATTTCTAGTGAGAGGATCAGACTTGAGTAAATGAGGTTCACCAACTTCACTATTTATACTATGTGTTGGGGCGACCAACATCCTCCACTTCCGCCCTACGTCAGCTCGGCAATTAATGCGCCGTACTCCTCCCATATCATGCGCCTCGACCACCTGACACCCCGCTCAGAGGATTGAGGCGCATGACATCAGCAGGTCAGTCTCCGCACTCTTTCGACCGTTGAATGTCTCTTGTCTTATGCGCCTCGTGTCAGACTTCCGGCCCCACCTGCTTGGAAAACCCCTTCTGCCCCCTGCGCCTTGTCCTTTATGCGCGTGGGTTTCCCTTCTGGGCTTTTCTTTGACGAGTTGGGCCTTCCTTTTTGGGCTATCGGCCCTGGGCTCTTGGGCCGCAACTATACCCCAACACCTAGTTTTCCAAATATTCTAATATAAGAAGATGACTGGAAGTAAGCTGGAGGGGCTGCTAGTTAATGATTTGAATTGTCATAATAATATTGCTATTGTAATAGCACATAGATACAATCAAAATTAACCATGAACTATTATGTCCCTTCAAAGAACTTTCTAATTCACAAATAATTCACTGTTAATTTTGATTGAATTGGGTGATCAATCTGGTTAGTAACTACTAACTACCTATGAAACAATTATCTATTTTATGATGTGATCATTTTAAGCAAAAGGTTTTAATACAGTGGGTAATCTCTTTCTGAAAGAGAGATAGTTAAATGTTGTGTTCATGAAATCAGAAAATTATCATAATAAAAATTTATGTTGCATCAGCAAAACCTCTATACTTTGCAATCCTAAATCAAGAAATTCGTCGCCATAACCCCAAAATTCAATCAATCTAATCCGATTTCGATCATAAATTCACAAAAGCGAATCGCCTATAGGTCTAGAGCACCTATCAGTACTGAGTTGCCAACTGACTAGAGTTGATCAGATAAGTGGTAAGATGCTATTTCGAAGTTTTTAATTAGATCATTCAATTTGAGTACTTATATTAGTTACTTGCATTGATCCTTGTGCTTATGTTTAAGTTATGTGTTCACAAGCTCTCATGCTGAATTAAGTTCATTCATGTTCAGTTATTTAAATTAAATAAGCTAAATTTGGAGGTAAACATGTATAAGTCATATATTAAGCAATGTCATAATACATCAGTAAATATGTTAAACAATCAAGTACAAGATACTAAGTTGAACCAATTAATAGATTTAGATCTCTTAATTGGGAAATCATTTTAAGAAACTCGACTTACTAAGTTCAGCAAGTCACTATTGTGTGGGAGACTATTGAGATCAAACATGAACTGCAAGTGAAGTTAAAAACATGTTTAATCCAAGAAAGAAGTTAAAAAAAAAGGGGGAATTGGAGTTATGAATTGATAGCTCCATTCCATTCCCTTTGGTCCTTTTGCACCTTTCCTTTCACGATTCCACAGCCAAATTCCAGCTAATTAATGTCACTACCCCATCATGATTATTCCTTTTTTTTTTTATTATATAGCAAGGCATTAATTAATATTCACTTTTTGCTTTCCTTATTAAGTCAGTGTTTTGTTGTTTTACTCTTTAGAGATTCAACGAGATGGCTCATGTAATGACTATGGTTATTAAATCGGTGACATGTCGGTCGTTATAATAAGATTCAACAGGTATTAGTTACAAAATCGGTTGGAATGTCTCTTGTATGAACGATTTCAGACCTCTAAATAAAATGATGTCGTTTTGAAGAGTTTAAATCACAAAAAACAATCTTTTGATTTGTTCCTTGAATTTGAAAGTTAAATATTGATGCTATTTGTTGGGTTCAAATATGAATATTTAGATGTTTATGTTACTTTTTAGATCCAAGTTTTATTCAAATATGAGAATTTTTCATTTTTGTTTGGAATGTAGTAATTTTAGTTAAATATGGATAAAATTTTAGAGAGATTGTCGGACCACGTCACTTGCCAAACTGGTGTCACGGTTTAAACTGGTTTGACAACCTCGGTAGTGACAAATTATATTCTTTCATTGATAATGCAGTTGCAATGGGACAATATCATTTGGGTGTTCTCGGTGTTATTGTTTAAAAGGATGTCAATGTATAGACTTGTTGGGTAATTTGATCTAATTTTCATGACCCATGTGGATATTGAGTCATATTCAAATGGACTCGTGTGCACTTTCAATGGTTTTGTTTGGAATTTGAACTGGTTCAATATGGATGAACTCATTTGGATCAGACCAAAATGGGTCTATTTGGATCGAGATAATTGTACACACAAAAGACAACATTGATCATCTCATCAATTACCTTCAACGAGTTACACTTTTTATGTTGGTATTTCCACCATTCTGTTTGTGAACAAACAAACAAAAAATCAAGACAAAAATTACATTAGAATTGGATATTCAATAACAATTCAGACTCAAACTGAAAAATTTGTATATGAGTTTGTCTTAAAAAAACAAAATAAACCAAATCTTATTTGACCTGTAGTTAGATGGATTTCAAAAACACTTCAGTATTGAGTCTCATTTGCCTCTCTCATTTTTTTTTTTTTTTATAGAAGCTTTAATTAATATTCATAGACTCCAAACTAACTTGATTCCCCTACCATACCATCCATAACTCTCCTATCCACCTTAATCATTAATTAGACGCGTCTAATCACCTCTCCCTATTATAAATACCCATCCCTCCACCACCTCTCTCCTCACCATCACTTCCCTTGAACTTCCACCTACCTTCACTAAAACTTCAAGTTCAACCATGGCTGTCACCACCACTACAAGGTCGTCGCTAATAATCGGCTCCCTCCTCCTCTCATTTCTCGCCATCCAGCTAGCACATGCCGATCTCCAGCCATCGCCGGCGCCCTACGCTCCGAAATTCGGTGAGTTTGTCACTAAATCAACACCAGTTAATAAATGACCAATCACAATCTATATTACGGTGATAGAATTAGTTTCATAAACCCGTGGCTAAAAGTGTCGGTGACTAATTGTGGGTTTCTTCACAGATTGTGGGGGAGCTTGCACCGCCAGGTGTCAGTTATCCAGCAGGCCAAACCTTTGCAAGAGGGCGTGCGGGACCTGCTGTGTCCGCTGCAGCTGCGTTCCTCCCGGGACCGCCGGTAACTACGAGAAGTGCGCTTGCTACGCCGGTTTGACCACCCACGGCGGCGTCCGCAAGTGTCCTTAATTAGTTAAAGTGATTTGTTCCGGTGGCCGGAGAGATCGAGGAGAGGAGGGGGAGGAGAGCCATTTGCTTCTTGTAACTTGTGTGTATTGATTTCGTTTTTTCCTTTTCCGGGGGTACTATTAAGTACTGTCATAATGATGAGTGTATCAAATTCGGTTGCGAAAGGCAATAAAAGCAGCTTATAGGGATGTTCTTTGTAATGTACATGTCATGTCAAAGTTTGAATGTTACTTCCAAAGTTCGACAATTCATTGTTTTTTTGTTTTGGAATGCCGATTATTTTATTGGGACTTGACTTGGGAGTTATTTTCTTGGGGAGTTATGTTAAGTTACATGGTATTTGAAGAATTTAATATTTTTGGGTAGATTTCAAGACTTTTTTCTTTTCTTCTTTTAAAGTGCTTTAAAGTCATAAGAAAATTGAGTGGGAAGAGAAAAATGAGTGAAAAGGAACATTGTGAAGTGAAGTGACAAGTTATGAGAACATACAGTGAAAATTAATTTTGGCAATAAGGTTTTTATGACTTATATGTAATTAATTTTGGCATTAAAAATTAAATCCATTAAGATAGTTCATAGTTGCCAAACTATAACTTGTATGTGAAACCTCAACGAAAGGGGCAGAGAAATTCAATACCCTTATAAATAATGTTAGTATGGTGTTAACACTAAGAGATGTTAGCACCCTATCAAAATATGTTATTTATGTAGAATTCTAATTTATTAGAGAAAAATTATCCAAATTTATGTAATCTGACATATGTAAGTTGGATAATGAGAAAATTATGCCCTGAATAATTCATTTAATTCGATTTTATCATACTCAATCGAAACGATTTTGTGCGGGTATTCACGCATATTTTTTTTTTTGTCATAGATAGATGTATACTGTCATAGGTAGGTGTACAATGCAGTATGCTTACAAATATGTAAAAATAAAATAATTAAATGCGGCGGTCGATAACTAATCAATCCACCGATAAAAGAGCCTTTTTAGCCACTCAAGGGGCAGCTCTGTCAGTATCCTAAGAATGCAACAAAGGATACAAGCGAGTAAACAACACACGCCAAAGCCAAAGAAGCCAAGGAAATATCATCCTTGCCTATAGCAAAAGCAGAACAACCATTCCCTACAAAATGCACCAATAGAAGGCAAAAAGAAAACAGCCGATAACTGAGATAAAGAAAATCCACGTGTGAGATAACCTGACCATATTCTTATTGCAATGATTCACGTTGCCACAAGCAGGAAACTCTAGGCCTCTGAAACAACCTGCAAAACAACAAACAAATAGAACACAAGCCCAAAAGGTTCCTAAAATAAAACCACGAGCAATAATAGCCCAGCTCAGACTGTTGCCCATGAGAAGCCCAAATAGGGTAAGCCCAACTAGCAAAACTGGATAAGTGAAGTCGACGACTCCTTTACTATTAGTGGATGTTAGATGCCACGCGCCCTCACCAGTCACCCCCACCGCTGCAACTTTTCATTCGGGATAGGATAGGGATAAATGAAGATCCCAAGAGGGCAGATCAGCGGGCAACGGGCAGGGTGAGCGGCAACCGACTCAGCCAATATGCACGCCCACCGTGTGTTGGAGGCTCCGATAAAGCATCACCGGCCAAGGGAGGCAGAGGAGAAGAACTTGAAATTAAACGCCAGAGCTAGGGGAACGGGACAGAGGAGGAACGCGAAGTCACCAAACCTGCAACAATCACAGCAAAAACCAACAAGAACAGAAACCTAGCATGCTTCCAGAAAAGAAATAGTTAGATCAGCAACAAGAAATCTGAAGAGTAAGGAACAAATCAAAGGACCAAAACAGAGCAGAGGAACGAAACAGAACCAACTAAAACTAACAATATTGGGATCTAAAGGCTCAATTGAAAGCGAACTCAATCTAGGTGAAATAACATAGAAAATCAACAAAATCAAAATTAAAGATGGGACAATATCACCGAAGCTTTCCGAAGCATGGAAACGAGATTCGGAACGGCGTGGAGGAGAAGCCAGCGGCATCGCTCAGTGCATAGGGATGGATTTTTACTCCGCCCTGCCCGTCATAATAACTTCCTCCGGGTAATTGGAGTCGCGCCACCCTGCGCGTCACTTCAGGGTTGTTTTTGCTGTTGTTGTTCTGGAGGAGTTGCTTGAGACCAAACGAGGAGTCGTCGACCTCGCCGGAGATCCACCGGAGTAGGGACTGTTCCTGAGACCTCGCCGGAGGAGGCATGGCTGGTTGGAGGAGGCATGGCTTGTTTTTGCCGAAAAAGTTAAACTGCTCACAGGTCAATTTGTGAGTAGATACTCACTGACCCATGAGCCAAGAGGAGAGAGAAAAAGGCCACTTTTTGGGTGAGTCGAGAATTTGGGCGGAGGAAGTGGGCGGGTTTTGGGCGGCCCGAAATTTTGGGCGGGAGGTGGGTAGCTTTTTGGGTGGCCCGAATTTTTGGGCGGGAAGTTGGAAAAGGAAGGAATAATTTGGGTCTGGTGGGGGCGGCCCGAAATTTTGGGCGGGAAGTTGAATATGAAGGAACAATTAGGGTTTGGTGGCTTGCAGCCTAGTAAGGGCTGCCCGCCGAGGGCCCATGAGCCGAAGGCTCATAAAACAATTTTTTGGGCCGATATTGACATGACCTGATAGGATATGTTTTTGTAAAAGGACGAATATTGGTATGACATTATGAGATACTAGTCTGGGTTTTACAGATATTTGTTGACATGTGTTGGCATAATATCAATTCCTAATTCCCTTAAGTTTTTTTTTACACTCGTTCAGTTATGCATTGTCATTAATAGTTGTCTTGTGCAGGGATGTTTGTAAGTTTTCGTCGTCGATGGTGTAAAACAATTTTTTGGGCCGATATTGACATGACCTGATAGGATATGTTTTTGTAAAAGGACGAATATTGGTATGACATTATGAGATACTACTCTGGGTTTTACAGATATTTGTTGACATGTGTTGGCATAATATCAATTCCTAATTCCCTTAAGTTTTTTTTACACTCGTTCAGTTATGCATTGTCATTAATAGTTGTCTTGTGCAGGGATGTTTGTAGGTTTTCGTCGTCGATGGTGTAAAACAATTTTTTGGGCCGATATTGACATGACCTGATAGGATATGTTTTTGTAAAAGGACGAATATTGGTATGACATTATGAGATACTAGTCTGGGTTTTACAGATATTTGTTGACATGTGTTGGCATAATATCAATTCCTAATTCCCTTAAGTTTTTTTTACACTCGTTCAGTTATGTATTGTCATTAATAGTTGTCTTGTGCAGGGATGTTTGTAGGTTTTCGTCATCGATGGTGTTCCTTATGGTTGAGAGATCAATTCGCAGTCGGGATGTTGACTACGCAAGTCAGCGAGTCGTGCAATGCATAAGTGCGACTTTTATTGAAAATGATTTGGACTTGTTTTTCATTCACTTTAGCAGGTACGCAGAATATTTATTTGCCTTTCTTTGATATTAGTCTACTTAAATTTTGGATATTTGTCAGCGTTGTCCGGATATTTATATGCTATTGTTAAATATTACTTTGTTTAGTTGAGATATTAATATTGGTTTGAGTGGATATTAGTCTGGGCACTAAACTCTTTCTCGTGCTTTGTAAATGTAGTTTGTTGGCTGAAAAAAAACGCAAGGAGACTGAGTCAGACTACGATGGGAAACAATCGGTTCCTTATATTATGATGGAGGATAGCCCGTTCCTACAACATGCGGCAAAGGTCTTTACTCCTAACATCTTCAATCGGATACAAAATCAGTATTTGAAAACTGAACCCTATCTAAAGGTCTTTACTCCTTGTGCACGTACTTGCGCTGCGACTTCAGCATCTTCTTCTTCCTCATCCTCCTCTGGCTGTGGCGGTGGTGACGGCGGTGGATTTCGTCGATGTCTCTTCACGTTCGTTTTATCCCTGCACGTACAAATATCTAGATATATCAAACAATTATCCAAGCAATTCACAACAGATATCATGCTGGTTAAAAACCAATATCCAGATATATCAAACAATTATCCAGGGAAATCACAACTGATATCATGCTGACCAAAAACCAATATCCAGATACATCAAACAATTATCCAAGCAATTCACAACAGATATCATGCTGGTTAAAAACCAATATCCAGATATATCAAACAATTATCCAGGGAAATCACAACTGATATCATGCTGACCAAAAACCAATATCCAGATATATCAAACAATTATCCAAGCAATTCACAACAGATATCATGCTGGTTAAAAACCAATATCCAGATATATCAAACAATTATCCAGGGAAATCACAACTGATATCATGCTGGTTAAAAACCAATATCCAGATATATCAAACAATTCTCCAGGGAAATCACAACTGATATCATGCTGACCAAAAACCAATATCCAGATATATCAAACAATTATCCAGGCAAGTCACAACTGATCAGTCACAAATGATATCATGCTAATCAAAAACCAATATTCAGATATATCAAACAATTATCCAGGCAAGTTACAAATGATATCATGCTGATAAAAACCAATATCCAGATATATCAAACAATTATCCAGGCAAGTCAGAACTCATATCATGTTGATTAAAAATCAATATCCAGATATATCAAACAATTATCCAGGCAAGTCAGAACTCATATCATGCTGAGTAAAAACCAATATCCAGATATATCAAAGAAACAATCCAAGCAAAATACAATGGATATCCATAATCAAAATAAATAATATCGGAACGCACACAAAACAGATTATAACATGTATAAGAGATTTAGAGTGCACCATTGATAAATCTCTGCACATACAAATACCCAGATCCTATCAAACAACTATCCAAGAAAGTCATAACTGATATCATGCTCAAACAAAACCAATATCAAGATACATTAAACAACAACCCAGGCAAAAAACAACGGATATCCAGAAGGAACAGAATGCATATCTTGCCGAACAGAACTAATATCGGAAGGAACACAAAGCAAATCCACAAAACCCAAAAATAACACCCACAGAAGAACGAACTCATAATGGAAAACCCGATCGTAGCCATGAAACCCTAACTCAAATATGTCCAAACGAAAATAAATATCCATGAAGACAAATCCACAAAAGGAAAACCCAGATCAAGTCGTAGCCATGAAACCCTAACTCAAATTTGTCGAAGAGAAAATGAATATCCATGAACAAAGACAGTTACCTTAGTCCAAATCCCGCCCTTCGTCGCCGCCGAAATCCCGCTTCGGTCGCCGCCGGTTCGCTCGCCGCCGCAGGAACTCGCCGCCGCTTAGCTCGCCGCACCACTCGCCGCCGCTTCGCTCGCTCGCCGCCGCACCGCTGGTCACTCGCCGCCGCTAAATATTTGTTCTTCGTCGGTTTCGTGAGAGGAGAGGGGAAGTGAGAGAGAGGGGAAGTGAGAGAGAGAGGAAGTCGAAGTGGGGGAGAGGCAACAGAGAGGGGAAGTCGAAGTGGGGGAGAGAGGGGAATTGGGGGTTTGATTTTTGAATTGTGGGCCTGGCGGGCTTGGTCAGCCATGGGCTCGACCAACCGACCCAAACCGGCTCACCTTCCTCTACCCAAATCAAGAGCTAGCTTACCCTTGCCCACGTGGACAACAAATCCACCGTGTGAGTATCTACTCACACTTTGGCCTGTGAGCAGCATAACTACATTGTGTTTTTGCTTGTTTATGTTCACGCATATTTTTGTCTTCCCTGCATTTGTGCAATCAATCAATTTTGTTCATACATGGCCCGAGGGTTGCGGCCACTTTGAGGGGGGCCAGCCATGAAGCCCATCCTCACATAACGAGACATCCGGTTTGGATAGGTCTAAGGAGAGCATATGACCGTCAAACCTCAATGAACCCATTGGGCCTAGAACTACGCACTCATGATTATTTGAGGCAATTACGTATATACCCAATCCCTTTGTAGCCCAAAGAAAGGAAGCTTGGTTTTGGCATATGTTGTATTCCAAATCCAATGCCCAAAGTAAACCACGAAACATGTGGACAGGACAGTTATATTTACAATGGTTTAGGAATTTCTATGGTAACGGCGGTTCGATCGGGTTGGATCCGGTGCTTAAGCCTAGGAATTTCTATGGTAACGGCGGTTCGATCGGGTTGGATCCGGTGCTTAAGCCTATAGGCTTAAGCACCGGATCCAACCCGATCGAACCGCCGTTACCATAGAAATTCCTAAACCATTGTAAGGCTTAAGCACCGGATCCAATCCAGGCTTAAGCAAATGCTTAAACTATTCCTATTGGTTAATAGTGGATTAGGTAGTTAGTGGAAGGTTAGTAGTTAATAGGTAGTTGAGCATAAATTTGGTATTATGTGAATATAATTATTATAATTAATATTATCAATTAATGTTTCTCTTTCTCTCTCCTGACCTTCTCCATAACCCTCTCTCTCCACTGCAATTATAATTAGAAAGGAAATTCGTAATTAATACAATTAAATATTATTATTTAATATTTAATAAAACAAGAATATAATATTTGTCCCTTTTTAAAATGGAAATTGAAAATTAAAAAATATCCGCTCTCTCACACTTCGTGGTAAGTTGCAATATAGTATTAACATTTTGCAATAACATTATCAACGTTTATGAAATGAATTATTTATTACTATACATTGAGTAATCAACGATTTCAATATACTTATCAATTCATTACAATTACATTATTAACCATTTTGGAAAAATTGTTACCCCTTTTTTCATTTTTGTCATCAACGTTTATGAATGAATAGTTAAAGTTATGTAACATTATCAGTAACATTTTGAATAACAATATCATTAATTTACAACCTCTTTACTTATTATTCACATTTTCACGTCAAGTTTATAACTTTCTCATCATGGCCCTCTTCCAAAGACTTTCAATGACATTGTTAACATTTTGCGATCAATTGATGGCTCTTTACATTATCGTTCTCAATGATCATAAAATACAATATTAATTTTCAACATTTTCAACACTTGTGACATAGTAAAGAAAAATATTAGCTCAAGCAAACCAACATTCACATATGTGCACTAAACTTCTAATAACAATACAATAACGTCCGACTTAATTTTAATTATCAAATATCATCCAAAGTGTTCATCAAAATGTTGTTTTTCGTTCAAATCTAAAACAAAAACGTTAAAAATGATAGGCTTTAATATCAAAAAATGACATCAAGGTTTTAATAATGATATTCAAAACCATTAATTACAAATGAAGAACTCACTGATAAGAAAATAAATTTTGTTGAAAATAAAAGAAATTATTAATACTATTCAGATGCAATGTTTAATGTCAAATACCGTTAAAAATATATTAATAAAATATTCGGTCAAGCTATAAAAAACTACTAAAAATGTTAATAACTAACATGTGTTTCATGGATAATGCAATTAAAATGACTATTAATTACCTTCCAAGGTATTATTAATATCTTATTTTTCAAATATTAATAACTCTTATACACACTTATTAATAATTACACCAACTACGTTACTAAGTTAGACTAAAAAGGTTAATAACAATTGTTATATCATTAACAATACCTTACCATCCCCGTTTACTTGCTAGCTATTTTAGTCTCTTTCAAAAGATTTGGTAATGATAGCAACTAATAATTATTAATTATCTTACTAAATGTTATTAATACCTTTCTTGTAAGACATTGATAACACTTATATACACCTATTAATAATGATACAAACTACGTTACTAATGTAGACTAAAAGGTTAACAACAATAGTTATATCATTGCAATACCTTAGCACCTCTGTTGCTCACTATTTTAGCCCTTATTAAAGTTTCTTAAATAATTTGGGGTTATTAACAAGATCACTATTAACGAGAACGTGCCGTTTTTCAACGGATAATAAGAACATTACCAACAAAATCTATAATCACTATACCGACTTCATACCTCTCACAAGAATATTATTAATTAACCAAGAACATGCGCTCCCAGTTATAGGCGCGACATCATCATCAGCGCTCGTTTGCCACCGCTTCTTAGGCTTTAGATTCGTCTTATCGTGGAGAGGTCATCGTATAGTTCCGGTCTGCAGTCGCTCAGTGCGGAAACTAAATCGTCGCCGTCGGCTTCGGCACTCTGCAACAAGAACTCCATCTAAAGCTCGACACCGGCAGTGAGATCTCGTGGTTGCCGACCTGACGAAACGACCGTCTCGATCGTAGAGCCTATTCCACCTCCAACGTCGGGCGGCAGGAAAGTGGACGGTCCATTTTTGGTAGCTACGAGTGTCGCCTGGATCTTGATGAGGAGACTATTGTGCAGCCGCAAGAGGAGATGCACAGTCGGAAGGTTGAAGGGGAGAGGGAAAAATCTTTCCTTGAAACAAGCCGAGGGCGGAGAAAATATATAAACCCTAACTAAATATATCACGTTAGATTTCAAAATAATTAAAATCTTCTAATTCCCTAATTACCCTTTAACCACCTACTAACAACTAACATCCATTAATTAACTAATTTCCTATAAGCCAATAGGAGAAGTTTAAGCAACTGCTTAAGGTTTTGGGTTTAAGCACCAGAACCCACGCCCGGTTCGATTAGAGATATCGGATTTAAGACTCTAACTGGTAGGCGATTTTAGTGGTACAAAATAGTTTAACCATGATTTTATTACAAAATATTATATCGCTAACTTTTTCGTTATAATTTCATGTACGATTTCACAAACATTGATTTTTTTTCCATCGTATATTGTATTATCACTACTTTTAAATGTTAAGCCTTCCTTTTTCACATACTCAATACTTATTTATTCCCTATTTTGTCTTGGTATACACAATAGTTTTCAATTATTTCTATTAATAATTGTCAATTATTTGTAGAAAAGTATTTGTTACTATTTTGGAGATCAGTTTTAAATATAGGTTATGTTTGGTTGTAAAATTATATATATTTGAAACCATTAAAATTTATAAAAAAACATAAATTAGCGTTTAAAATAAAAGGTATTATTATATTTTGGCTAATAGAAAAATACGTTACATGTTGAATATAACATAATTTTTTTATTATCCAGGACCTCAGTCCCACGTGTCACGTTGTGAAAACGGAGCCTACTAAATCTTAGGGCCACCTGTAATCAATTTGACGCCAACGAGACTTCGCCTTTAACTTCGACTATTATGACTTTTACTTTGGATAGCGTGCCCCCCCCCCCCCCCCCCCCCCCGGCAGCTTTGTACCTCTGAGAACACCAATGGACCTTGCTTGGATTTGAAACTAGGATCTGCAACTTCTAATTCTTCACTGTCGTGATAGATTTACGGTTAGACTATCTTACATTTGGTTGACCTTTTTAGGATATTAAACAAGAAATAAAGCATATTACACAAATTACACATTTAAAAAAGCTCATCTATAAGTTCTTTTTACAAAACAGTAAATTTAAAAATGCTTACCTTGTCAAATATTTATCTTTGACCAAATCACTAATTTTGTAAATACAGCCAGCAGTCTAGTCCGAGATACATGCTCCCTTCCCTTTAACAACCAATTAGACCTGCCTACATACTACATAGCTCTTAGGACTAGAGCGGCCCCTGCAAGATGATAGAAAAATAGGCCCACTAACGGGTAGTCTCGTGGCCCAATTCCAGGTCCACAGGTAACCTACAGCCGGCCCCCCTAATCAACAAATCAAATCAGCCCATCCGGCCCTGCTTGTCTGGTTTAATCTGTAGCAAAGCAAACCCAGGCACAGGCAGCATGAATCTTATCATTCGTTACACTTGTCATCATTTCACTTAAAACTTGTCATTATTGCAGTGTTACAATTTCAATCAACTTAATGACTTTAGAGAAGAGAGAAAATGACGAATTCACGCATCTCGGGTTCGTTTGCTTGATGGATTTGGGACTCAAATCTCAAGCTTGATGGATTTTAGCCAAGTCCATTGTTTGTTGTTAGGTGTTAAATCCGTGGGGTCCACGGATTTGTTCCCTTTTTTGGATCCAAATCCGTGGACCCCCTAATACGAGCACGGATGTGCTTGTAGGGGATCAAAGTGCACAGCTCCACGCTCTTCCAACGAATCTTGACGGTAAGCAACTTAAAACGAAAATAAAACGGACCAAAGGTGCAACTTCACACTTGGGAAGAGGCTCGATTGGTTTAAGTCGAAGCTCGGCCACGATTGATGCGGTTTCAATCGATAGAAGCGAACTTGCTGCTGGAACTCAACCAACACCCAAGAATTTGGTGACAAAGTCACAACTATTTCATTCAATCAAAAACTACCTCTTTACACGAGAGTCTCAAGCTTTAAATAGACAAACACAACCTAATTTGAACTCTAAACAAACAAGGAAATCGAATTCTAACTCTAATATAACAAGGAAAGAGAATCCAAGCTTAAAAAGGTAATGAACTTCAGTTACTTCCTGCCCAAGCTGCTGCCTTCCTGCACAAGTAACAAAATCAGCCTTCATAGCATCTTCGGAGCTCTCGATCGGGGCCTTCCAGGGAGGTTCGATCCAAACCAGCTTCAGTTGTTTGCTCTTCTGAACTTGTAGAACAAGTTCCAACTCCCCCTTTCCTTCGTTGATGCCCCAGTTGCATTTACTAAGCCTCCAAAGTTGGTATCTCAAACCTGTTCCAGACTTAGCCAAAAACAGCCACACTTCCAGTTTTACCATAGCAACTTGGAACTCCTGAAAACGAACCCAAATCAATCGAAATTGCTTGGACCATGATTCAAATGTATAAAGGAACACTTGAAGTTCAACTATACTCCATTTTCTCGTGATTCCATCCACCAATATGTAAGAAACGAACCCGTAAAGTAGGCACCATGAGATGATCCAAACACTTAGCCAAATTCGTCCGTTTTTCCTCCCAACGTTGATCGATCCTTTGGCGTTTAATTCGAGCTTCAACAGGCGGCTAAACTGGATCATATCACCCCCCGAACTTGTAAATCCCACATATTGGGGTGGGATTTGTAAATCCTTGATGGCTAGTTATATTTATAGCAAATTCATCATAATTATATCATCAAATCTATCATGCAAACAATAGATTCTTCAAATCCATGATGGTACAAATCTCTCATAAATCCAAAGGTTTTTGAGCCAAAACCCTCATTTTTCAAATCCAACAAGCAAACGACCCCTCAATTCTCACATGAGATGCATGCAGGCCCAAGAGCGAGCGAGCGAGCCCACACCGTACTTTTTGGATGAAGAATCGTATCATCAGCCCGCCTTAAATGAGAACGAATCCGACAGCTTACATGACTCCAGGATGTTCATCGAGAGCGAACTGGAGACGTCGATTCTCCCACCAGCGCAATACGGTAGTAGCAGCTAGGGGTGGAAATCGGTACGGTATCGGTATCCTAATCCCAAATACCGAAATCCCGAATACCAAATTACACCCTAAAGTCAATCCCAATCCCAATCCCTAAATAATTTCGGTATCCCAATCCCAATCCCTAAATATACAGGTATCCCAATCGGTACTTCGGTATCCCAATCGGTATTATCGAATACGAAATTAATTACCTTTACAATTAATAATTAAATATATAAATTAGATTTTATTGTTTAATTTAGAGAAAAAGACTGAACAAAGAGTTTTGAATTAGAATATTATTAAGGTGAATGGAGAAGAGGAGACATCTCAAGTTCTTATCATTGGTAATCTTTAATTCAACGAATTGGAGGTTGAAAAACGACTATTAATAGTGATGGAATGATCTATGTATAATTAAATGACACTTTTGGTGGTTGAGGGTTGTATAGTAGTGAATGAAAGAGTCTAGTTGAGAGGATAAAATACACACTAGCTTATATTTCGGTATTGATCGGTATTTCGGTATATACCGATCCCAATCCCGTAATCCCGTAATCCCTAATACCAAATAACAAATGAAATTCAATCCCAATCCCAATCCCAAAAAATAATTCGTGTATTCGATAATACCAAATATAGACAAATTCGGTACGGTATTCGGTATATCCCAAATACCGGTACCAAACTTCCAGCCCTAGTAGCAGGAGCACAACGTCCACGCTGGCAAGGGAAAAGGGCTAAAGCAAAACACAAAAAAGAGGTGTCGTATGGTGGGGGGGCAATCGTCCGACGTGGCCGACACGTCAGTCGTCAGAAGATCACATCCAACGGCTGAGAAAAAGCAGCGATTAGAGACCGTCGATTGTGACCTCGCCGGGTTCGTCCCCGGATGACGTGAGGATAGAAACTGCTGTATATATCTGCAGGAAAGAGAAAGAGAAAGAGAGAGAGTTTAATTCTGCAGAGCAAAAGGTTGGGATTTTCAGTCCTATTTGAGAGCGACTCCATTCTGCCAGAGTCAGAGCAACAGTTGAAAAAATTGAGAAGTCAGTCCTCGCTCTGCCTCTGCTGCTTCGTCTTCGTCTTCTTCTCCTTCTTCTTCAGGGTCCCATTCCATTTCCTCTGTAATTTTCTTCTTTCTCGTTCGGCAATGGCGGAATAGGGAGGTGGGAAGTGATTGGGAAGGGGAATTTATTAGGTTGATAACGAAATTGATTAGGAAACTGAATTGGGTGATTTCAATGGGAGGAGGGAGCGCCATTAATCAGCTGAATGAGAGTTGTGCTTGAAGCTCTTTCCCTTTTTATCCTCGCCACCACAAGCAAGGTGTTTCACGAGAGTGTGACGCTGAAACCGATAGAGTGAGAAAGTAAGAGAGAGAGAGAGAAAGGCGTCTCTCTCTTTTCACTTTTCTCCTCTCTCTCTCCTTCCTTACTTTTTTGTTTGAGAAGAGAAGAGACGAGAGGCCGATTGTCTTTCTTCCTTCTGCAAGGCCATTTTCCCTTTTCGTCTGCTCCATCTCTTTCGCTTTCTCTTTTCTTTTCATGAAGAGAACCTGATTCTCCTTACCCACGAGTAAGGGCCATCACACTTTTCTATCTTCTTCTTCTTCTTCTTCTTCTTCTTCTTCTTCTTCTTCTTCATTTCCGTCGTTTCGCTCACTCTCTAGAACTGCAGATCGGACACTGAACTTGGATTTTTTTCTTTTTCGTAGAGACCAAGCAGTTTGTTCTTGTCCTCACAAAACTTCTTCGCGTCTCTCTTCTGGAGTCATAATTACTCCCACCATTAAATTACCTTCCTCCTATAAACCTCTACCTTCGCTGAACCGACGTTCTGGTTTCCTTCCTTCTTCCTTCCTTGATTCCTGCCGCATTCTGCTGCTAAATGCGCTTTCATTAACTTGTGTTCATTTATTTAAACTCTGCTCTTCTTCTCCCGTTTCATTTCAAGAAGAAAGGACAAAAGGGTGAGTGAAAGAAGGAAAGATCTGGGGGTTTGCTGGGTGGTAACATTCTCAGCCATGGAAGCTGTTTTCACTAAGAAGAAGAAGGTGGATTCTGGTTTTGGTTTGTTATGAAAATGAAGATGACACGCGGAACGAGTCGGTTCGCGCGCCAGATGAATCCGCAGCAATCTGGTGAGTGAATACATTTCCTCTTTCTGGTCCCCGGAAATTTGTAAAAAGGATTTGTACAAGAAAACAAGATAGAGGAAGCCCAGAATTTATTCCAATTTGTCGTTTCATCCTCTGTTTTCTTTTTCTTAAAAACTTTTGTTCTTTGCTGGCCGAGCTTTGAATTAGAATATCCATCTAGGAACTAATTATCTATCTTCTTTCTTCGTTCATTTGGAATGCAGCAGCTGGGGGAGTTTCAGTGGCGCCAGAGAAATCGAAGAAGGGGAGGATTAGGAGACTGAGCGCCGTTAACAGAGCCAGCAGCTCGAGTTTCGAGGATTCTCCACCTTCGTTGATTATGGGGAAGAGGAATAATGGTGACGTATGTGACAGAGATGAGCAGCCACAACAGTTCCCTTCTTCTTCGTCTTCTCCTGCCGGTGGCAATTCAATCCATAGCAAGAGATTCAAGCTCCCCAGAAAGGTAAAATTTTCTTGATTTGTTGAGTAATCACTTTAACATTTTGGAATCTTTATACAACTGGGAAATCACTTTCGTTAGTGGGTTTTGCTTAGCGAGTCTTATGCTTTTGATGTTTCTTAGCAGTTGCTTGATGGCTGCAATGGCGTCGGCCATGTCACTGTTCCAAGGAAGTTACGTTCAGGTGAGAGTTGTTTCTATCGTTAATTATGGATTGGAATTCAAGCAAAACTGATTAAGGCTTTTCAAAACTTTTTCTTCCTTTTCATAGAAGCAAAGATTCTATGTCTCTTATCTTTTTCTGAGTATATGTATAGTTGGAATGTGGATGCTGCAGGATCCCAAAGACTTTTTCTACTTTTTCGCAATGGGCTGATGATAACCTTTCGTATTTTCCTGTTTTGTAATATTAGTCTTGCATATTTTAGCAGTGACCATACTGTATCGTGAAAGGTTTCATCTTTTTCTTCACTTCTTTGACTGCTCACAGCAATGAAGAAACGAAGTAGAGAGTCTGTCTCTCCACCTCTTTCTGATTCACAGAAGCTGAACCGTGCAACTTGTGGTGACGGAGAATCACGAAAAGGCAACGGCTTCAAAAGATCGAGACTTGACTTGGTCAGTCATAGTTTTCTCCATCTACTCTTTTGCAAGTAGATTTCTTTTTGCCTTCTGGTCAAGGAATTCAATTTACAGGACAATGGGCCGATTACTAAAGATGAGGAGGAAGTTGCTGAGGCTCTTTATGCTCTGGCTGGAATGTTCCCAGACAATACCCTTACCGACAGCAAGTCTAAATTACAAAACGATCCTCCAGATGAAAATACTACAGCCTTGAAGGATGGTACTGAGGTTTCAGACCCTGCAATTGGAGGTAGTATTCTGTAGCTATTTGCTGTTAGTCGAAATATGCTGTCATATTCAAGTTGCATTGCTGACATGCTTTCTACTTGTCTGATTTGGTGGCTGGTGAACAAAAGAGGATTTGAACTCCATCTTGGGGTCGAGGGGCAAACTTCAGGAGGAAACAGCTGACATTAGCTCTTGGAAGATACCCCGAGTCCAGGATCTTCCTGAGATATACAATGGCAGAACTCTAGCTGAGAAAATTGTGAATCTTGCTGGTCAAGTAAACATGGACACTACTACTCTGGTGGCTGAACCTGAGAAGGAAAAGAAGCTTGTCTGCAATTCGATTAGTGCTCTCATTCCACTCGAGTCAGTTCTTAATACAGTGTATGCCTATTGACTTCACTTTTCTGGGATTCTTCTTCATTACGCCCCTTTTTTCTCAGTGTTTTGGTGTTTGCATAATCTGATGCTGTTCGATATTGCAGAAACAAGAAGGCGCCAACCAATCCAGAACATTGGTTACTTGGCAGAACGACAGAGGTTTCCTTGGAGCTGGTGAGCTCAGTCATGTTTTTCTTCTTCTGTTATTAAATGACAACTTTGCCTTAATTTGAACTTCAAGTTTCCTCATCGCAAAATTTGTGTTTAGACCACTGCACAAGGGCTGCAACTGGATAAGCAGCTTCCGGTCAATGAACCAAAGAAAAATGGTACAGCTCACTTGCTTTGAAACTCTAATTTCCGAACTTGCTCAAATGCTACTACTTCTCGATATATACATTCATCTGTAATGATTATGGGCATTATCTCTTCCGAAAGGTCTCGCTCTGTGGCCGGGATTGTCATCAGCAGCATCAAATGGTCCATCTTCTAGTCACAGCCCTTCACTGCAGTAAGCTAACAAAAAAGTGTCATACTGCATAGAATTTTACCGTATTTCTCATTAAAACCATTCTCATGCACTTTCCTTCTTTGGCTGCCACAGATGGTCTCCTGCTAAACTTCCTTCTTGGCTGGATGCAGCGGTATCTACTTCTAGGCTAGCAGCTTCCTCTTCGAAGGTAAGTGCTTTGTTTTCTGCTCTTACTTTGTTATCTCCATGGTGTTGTGAATTACGTTTGCATCTCATTGATCAATAGGTCAGTGACAGAAGACCATGGAGGAGAAGCATGACTCACGTTTTCATAAGCCGTCTCATACAGACTTTACAAACCTCAGAGGACAAAGACAGCCATCCACCAGCTAGAGTCGAATCCCATGAGATGTTGAAGCCAGGATTATCTATGACGCTGAGTGACTTCCATGACACGAGAAAGGGTTTCACTGAAGTTTCCTCAACAAGTACAAGCGAATCAGCTAGAGAAGGTATCGGTCTGCAACAGAGGATGATTTGCTACAATCAGTCACAACCCGCTCTCTTTCCTCTTGGCACGTACAGTTGTCAGAAGCAGCAGGTGATAATCTTATAAGTTTTCTGGTTCCTAGCTGTTGAGAAAAAAGCTCTATATTGACTGCCCTCTAATGGCATTATGCTTTCTCTTCACAGAGCTTCAATTTCATGTCCTTTCTGCAAGCCAATACAAGTTTCAATGGAGCCACAACACATCAGGTTTTCGTTCGTTCCTTCAAAACACAATCTCCAGAGCTTCAGTTGTTCTACTTGTTACTTATTTTGTCTTTGAACGTGTGAACTATAGACTCAACTTCACCCAACAACGACGTATCTCGGCATGCCACTGTATGCTCCTCCTAATCTAATAACTAGGCAACTGCTACTACAACACCATCAGCAGCAGCAAGCACAAGCTCACCATTCTCATCTTCTGTCAGCAACTCAGTACAGGGAAGCCGGAGCTTCTTCCCCTGCAGCACCAACACTGACTGATCTTTTCACTTGGCAGAACAAGAAGCAAGACCCTACACCAGCCCGAGCAGCAATGGCGATGCCATCATATGTTCGAGCCATCATCCCACCACACGATCATCAGCTTAATGCCAGAGTGAGAAGGCAAGACAATGTCTTTTCTTCTGGTTATGAACAGGGTGGGGGAAGGGGCGGGTTTAGAACGAATGGTGCAGCAGCAGCAGCAGCAGCAGCAGCACTGCCCCTGCAACTACTCTGCGATGAACGCATGTGAGCAAAGAGGTTTGCTTCACCTGATCACGATTGTTTCATTCATCGTCAGTGTGAAAGAAACGTTAGCAGAGAATTCACTTCCGCTTGTACTTGTACAGCCGTCTTGCAAGGATGGCAGAGAATTCACACAGCCAAAAAGTATATATATGAAACAAAATTTTGCATTCACTGCTCTCTATTCTCTCCATGATAGCCTGCCCTTTCTCCATAGCGCTCTAACGAGTAACTACAGAAACTTTCTGTGCTATTTTGTTAGAAACACGTTTTCCTTAAGAAAATGGGTTTTCTACCATAATTATCATTATTGTTATTATTAGGTTTTATTAGATATGGTTAGTAGTCTTTTAGCAGAATTAGGTTTAGTATTAGGTTTTCCTATCTTTCGTTATAAATATGTACTTTGCGTTTTATTCATAATCAAGCAAAAACAATTATTCAGAAAAGTATCTCAAACCCTAATCTCTCTCAATTTCGTCACCTATCCCTAGGCCGACGGCCATTCTTCTCCTCGATCCCCAATTTCTCTTCTAAATCTCTAATTCCCAATTCTGTTCTTCCCCAATTCTATCTCAATCCCTAAATATCTATTAATTCTCAATCTTATCAACCCGATTGTTAGAATCCTAGAATTAGGTTTCTAACATTTGGTATCAGAGCCAGGTTCGAGAATTGAGTTCGCCACAACTCTCAACCGGAGACGAGTTCTACAACTGGTTCGACGATTAGCTCTTCAAAGCTCTCGAACCTGTCGTGGGCAGAGCTGCGTGACCGGGCTCGCCGCATCGGACGCCGTTGGAGCTCCGAAGAGTCGCCGACCGTGCAAGCAGAGAAGGTGACCCGAATCGCCGACGGCGAGCGACCACCAATGTCCGCTGAGACCGACGAAGCGGTGGAAGTCACCGTCGGAGGGAGTGACACGGAACCGGTGATGGAGGAGGAGGCTACGGACGGAGACATGACAGAGGAGCAGCAGCTACCAGTCCGACCTGTGACGGCGGACGACGAGCAAGAGCACGACGAACATAAGAAGGAAGAGGTAGAGTCGAGTTGCTGGGGCGATGTATCGCCAACAAAGAGGAAGAAGGAAGAGATGGCGATGGGCGGTCGGTTCAGGTTGCCAGAGACACGAGCAGCGCGGGTGGCTCAGCTAAGCCTGCCATCTTCCCTTGCGGATCCGGGCGAGAGCTCGACAGAGGTTGCTCTGGCGACGTCGGGTGGAAGAACGAAGAAGGAGGGTGGCGACAACCATTCCTCACGCAAGCTCCTCCCATTCCACGAACTACAGCAGCAGCGAAGGGGAGTGGGCCAAGGGGAGGCTGTTGCCTGCCCTACTGGGCCAAGGCATGGGCCTGCTCTAGCAAGGCTCAACTGGGTTTGGCTGGACCAGGTTAGTGGGCTGAGAGTGGAGCAGCAAAGCGGGCCAGAAGTGGAAGTGGTTTGGGCCCAGCAAAAGCCTGAGTATAGACCGCATACCGACTGGCTAGTTAGGCCATATCTGAGCTGTCTACAGAAAATTGAGCCCAACGTGGGCTATGCTTTGAAGACAATGGGCTCTATGATTTTCAAGGGCTCTTCTTTGGAATTTGCAGGTGGGCTTATAAGGGAGCCAAGCCCACACGTGATTGAGAAGAAGATGAGGAGCACCATGAGGCCTAACATTGGTTTGGGCTCTAGCTCTTCCTTCCAATCAACTGTGGGTCAAGTCCAAGATAGAGGAGGAGATTGGATTATTTTCACATCCAAGTCAATGGAGGAGTTTATGGAGCATGAAGAAGAACATCTCTCCAATTCTTATTTCGTGGATTTTGCGAACGAAGGGGAAGAGTTGTTTGGCTATGGAGACCGTGACCCGTGTCACGTGGTTCGAGAAAAGTGGAGGAGAGTCGGGGTCACTGGAGTGGGCTTCGTCCGAGTAGTGGAGCACGATTGGAAGAAAAGAAAACGCAATAAATGGAGGAGCCACAACGTGGATTGCACAGTAGACGGGAAGAAGTGGGTCGAATTGATCAACCTTGAGGGCAAGGTTGGTCTCAAGGGGGAGGGGATGTTAGAAACACGTTTTCCTTAAGAAAATGGGTTTTCTACCATAATTATCATTATTGTTATTATTAGGTTTTATTAGATATGGTTAGTAGTCTTTTAGCAGAATTAGGTTTAGTATTAGGTTTTCCTATCTTTCGTTATAAATATGTACTTTGCGTTTTATTCATAATCAAGCAAAAACAATTATTCAGAAAAGTATCTCAAACCCTAATCTCTCTCAATTTCGTCACCTATCCCTAGGCTGACGGCCATTCTTCTCCTCGATCCCCAATTTCTCTTCTAAATCTCTAATTTCCAATTCTGTTCTTCCCCAATTCTATCTCAATCCCTAAATATCTATTAATTCTCAATCTTATCAACCCGATTGTTAGAATTCTAGAATTAGGTTTCTAACATATTTGCACTTCTCAAACATTTTAATTTCATACCAGGCCTCAGTCTCAGACTTGGGTTTTTTTAGGGTATGAAATTAAAACGTTAGATGTTAAGTTGATTTTAACGGCCGGCCCTAACATAACATAGTTTGGTCCAGCGCAAAATCGGATTAATTTGAAATTGTTGTATCAGAGTTTTTTTTATAACAAAAGTGTATTGGATTGGATAAGAGTCTTCAATTTAAGAACTTATTTATAAAAAAAAATGAAAAATTTTAAGAACTTAAGTGTACATGAGTTCGTTGAAAATATTGATTCCAATTGATTAGATTAAAAAATTATAGAATAATAGCAAAAATATCCAATGTATTGAAGAATACTAAAAAATTTATCAATGTTTGATGTGTAAGGTAGAAAAAATCATCAACACAAGATAATGGTGACTCAAAATAAAATATGAGAGTTGTGATCAATAGCTTAACTCTAGATGTGTTTAGTGTGAGTAAAATTCAATTCTTTCGAATAAATGTCTTATGCATGAGGTGATGATATAATAAGTCAATGTTAACACTAGTAAGGCCATGTTTGTTACAATTTTAAAAATTAGAGAGTGCCTACATATTTAAGTGAGTAAGTTTCCATTTTTTAAGATATTGGAGTAAACCAAAATATCACTTCAACAAACCCTAAAACCTAAATTGATAAAAAGATGAAGGCAACTGGATAGAGAAATGAAATTTAGGTATCGATTGGATTAGAGATTGTTAAGATAAGAGGTTTGGGCCAAAAGTTTCATTTCGAAAATGGTATTTTTAGTTCAAAGATATTTGGATAAATATCACGATTTGGATTGGACTTTGACTTCCACAAAGTTGTAGCTTGTGTTTATGGAATACGAGATGGGGGATTGGAACCTGATTTCTTCTTTTTCTATTTTTCTTCCCTCTCTAGTATTGTGATTCTCCTTCTTTGTTTCTTTTATCCTTCTTCCCTAAATATAAGAAGCAAATAGAAACTAAAATATAATAGAAGCCATACCAACAAACCTTATCTACTCCTTCTACTCTTTTTGGATAAGGAAGACCAAGGGAAAACTAGACTCAAGTATGAGTTTTTTTAGGTTGCATGATCACAAACAAATCCCAGTCAATCAAATATGATTACATCAACATTGGGATAGGAACAATGGACAATAACGAGGGGGATATCCATCGGCGAGAAGTCAATATTCGAACAATTACAAGCGACTGAAGCTTGGCGAACAGCTTTGAGTGGAAGTAACAAAGGCAGCGACGCAAAAGAAGTAGTATCTTGGTAGCGAAAGTAATCTGGTAAAAGGTTAGAGATGGTGGTGGTTGGAGAAATTTGTGTGATGGATGATGAAAATTTCGGTTATTCATCATCTAAATCTAAATTTATGAGTGTAATATTTTGTTTGAAAAAAAAGAAGACAAAGACAACTTGAGAATAAACAATAAGAGGAAATGATACTTCAAAATTTGTATTATCTATTTTGAAACCCACATTTATGGTTTCAAAATCTCTACTTTTTGTCTCCTTCTCAAAGTGAATTTTACAAAATTCCACATTATGTAAAATTGTGTTGAATCTTAAGTCAATTCTATTGGTTGATAGTAATTTAGGTAGTTAATAGATTGTTAGTAGTTAATTGTGGTTACAAACTTAAGAAACTTCTTAAGTTTTAGGCTGAAGGACAGGATCCAACCCGTTCTTTTTCCTCCTGGGGTGTTCGATGTATAATGATATTAGTTGCGAAGAAGAAGATGGACGTTGAAGGAGGAAGGACGAGAAGCTTTGCCGGTCCAGTAGAATGCAGAGAAAGAAGAAGAGCAGGGTGGAAAATGCCGATGCTTGGCCAACCTCCATGCGTGAACTATAGACTCAGCTTCATCTGCAGACCACTATATGCTTCTCCTAGCCTAATTTACCTAACAATTCAGCAACTCGTACAACACCATCAGCAGCAGCAAGCACAAGTTTAGGAATCTCAGTTTCTCGTGGCAGCTCAGTACAATAATCAGTGTTCAAGAAGACGCGGTTAATCTCTCGCTTAGGCGCGATTAATAGCTGGGATGAGGAAATCGCCCCGTCTAGTTCTGGGCGATTGATCTAGGCGTGCTAAACGATTAATCTCCATGGAAAACGCCTAATCGGTGCCTAGGCACTCGGAGGCGCGTTTTCACTCTGGTGGGCGACGCCCAGAACAACTAATAAAGGGGGAAAGTGTAACCTTTTTGTGGAAATCCCAAATCCTATTCTATTTTCCATTTCCACTCGACCAGCCGCTCACCCTATTCGACCAGCACCGAGATCCCTCCTCATGGTTGGCGACTTGGGATGTTTAGAATTGTGGAAAAGGGTTGTATGTGTATATGAATGGATGAATAATGATATGGCGACTTGGGTTTTTTTGGAATATAGCTTATCTAGCATATATTTTTTTCAACGTTTAATCTCGCCTAGACAACAACTAATCGACCTGGACGTTGGGCGGTGCCTCCTCGCCTAAATAGCGCCTAGCTTCTTGAACATTCTACATGGTTGTAGCCGGAGCTTCTACCTCACTAGAAATCTCTTTCTCTTGTACAACCATTTTACCAGGATGCAGAGAACTCACACAACCAAAATCATATACATGAATCAAAATTTCGCATCACTGTTTTGTCTTTACAACTGATATTTGTACACAACTTTGACATTCTTTGAAAAGAGTGAAATTTGGGATAGTCGGAAGGATAAAAGCACTTAGGTCAGAGAAACACACAAGTGACATTCAACATACGAAAGAATTCAATGCCTAACGAAGTAAAGCATTAATTTTCCCTATGATTACAATGCTTGATATGGTGAGGGGGAAACCGGATGTTCAAATGGGAAGAAGAAACTGGATATTCAAGTGGAAAATAACACAATTGGGTGAACTTCACTCAGTAACACTCTCCAGTAGAGAAACACAACATATTTACTCCAGCTTCTCCAGCTCTCCCATTCTCTCTATGATAGCCTGCAAATTGTCATCGTAAATATCATAATGCATCCTAATTTGACCAATTATTCTCACTTAAACCTCGTATTTAGTATCTACAACTCTCACTAAGATCAGAGATGACACAAAAGTTATTAGTATGGAGGTGTCGGAATGAATTCCAGCATGCTAGAGTATGTAAGGAATTGTAAGAGCATAAGAAAATATGCATACCCTCTTGCTTGTTTCTTGGAGCTCTCCAGCAAGAATGAATTCATCAAGTATCAAGTACACCTTCAAGAGAGCAAAGAAAAAGATCAAAATGAGAAGTGAGCGGGGCAGAGTGAATTCATATACACTGATTCTATAACTGGGACTCTAGAGGACCTTGCAAATCAAAGAAAAATTAAGGGAGTACCAGTACCTTGTGAAAGTTAAAGACTAAGTCAAGCTCACACACATTGCTGAAGAAATGATCCAATATCTCGACGAACAAATGGATGCATTCCAAATAAGCCAATTCGTTATCCGTTATATCCACACATAGCGAGAAGAACAATCCAGCGTACCGTCGGTAGATCACCTTGTGCGTCCGGAACTGCATCATGGGGGAAAATAACCATCATGTAAATAACAAGACTAACAGCTAGAGCAAGACACTGGTAGTTCTGATTATAACAAGACTAAGAAGCAAGATAATATATTGGTAGTAATGAATACAAAACACACATTGCGACAAGCTTAATCACAAAACTTAGGGGGGGAAAACCAGTTAGAGATAGAAGGGTTCCAGCTGAAATCCGAAAAAAATCCCTCAAGTAATCACACAACTGAGAGCTCCAACAACAGTTCTTCCTAAGTTGCAGCAGAATTTCCACCACATCTATATCCTATTACAATGACTAAACATCAAGCCGTTCCATTTATCGAAGAGATCCTAAATGGGGAGAGAAGAGCAATCACCAACCTCGACGAAATTCGTGAACTTGGGATCTCGATTGACCACCAGCCGATGAACCTACCAGGAAAAGAACAATAATACATCAGCAATTGGAAGTTCGAACCAAAGGTATCATCCAAATCTGCCCCTACCAATGAAGCTAAGAAGATGGAGAGAAAAAAACCCGGAATGAAATGGCGATGTTTCGCGAACTCACCTCGTACTCGACTTTGTGCTTCTCCGAATCCTCGAGAGGTACGTAGTACTTGGCGAGACGAGTCTTCCCCTGCCTGTTCTGTAGAAGTATGAACCGGATCTGCCAATCAACATTACAGCAAAACAAACAATGCCCAGCTCAGAAATCAATCAGAGAAAACAAACGACGGCCCGTGTGTTACCATTGAACGAGCACGGAGTGATTAATTGAGGAGGTACCATTTTTTCAAACAAAGCTACGTATCGCTGCCGAGTTCTACTATGGAGGCCGGTGTTTCAGATGGCGGAAGTAAGGAACAACTCTGCCTTCGTCTTCTTCTGGCTTTCCTTTACTCTTTTTTTCTTTCTGAATCGTCAAATTTGTCCAGGAGCAGATCGGGTTGAATTTTCCGCGAGAAAGGAAGAAGGGGAGCGGATCCGGTTACTGACGGTCAATTAAAAGACAGACCCTAGACCAATTATTTTCAGCAAAGGTTGTCAAACTAGATTAATCGACCAAGTTGGTTTGATAATTGATTTGAGATTTAAGGGTCGGTTTATATTTTACAAATTTAAGTCAGTTTTAATATAATATGTGAAAAAACTTCATTTGACATATTCTTCAAAATAAATATATATTACAAAATTATCAATCCTCATATTCAAACTCTGTTTTGACTAGGTGAACCACCCAATTTTAAATGGTTTAACCAAATTTTGACTAGTCAAGCTCATTTTGACTTTTTTGTTTAACCGTCCAATTGAAGGAAAAAATTCAAAAGTACCACTGTTTAAAAAAAAAAATTCAAAAAGACCACCCAATCCCAAAAAATTCCAAAAATACCACCCTTTTTCAAAAACCGCCACCCCCAGCGGTTTGGTCGAAAACCGCTTGTCGGGGGCGCGGTTTTGGACCAAACCGCGGGCCTAGGGGGCGGTTATAAAAAAAAAAAAATTTGGACCAAAACCGCTGGGTGGGTGGCGGTTTGGCCCAAAACCGCCACCCCAACCAGCGGTTTGGTCCAAAAGTTCGGTCGAAACTTCAAACGAACGTAACTTTGCACTCGGGTATCCGATCGTAGCGATTTTTTTTTTCATTTCGCATAACTTTTCAAGATCTACAACTTTTACTAGGATGAAATTTTCAAAACAGGAACTATTTGTGGATATACGGGACCTTGAGAATAACTTTACCTTTACTTTTCAGAAATCCATGTACATTTTGAAATTATGATTATATTGAAAGTTGTAGATCTTGAAAAGTTATGCGGAATAAAAAAAAATTCATGACATTCGGATTTTGGAGCACAAAGTTATGGCCGCCCAAAGTTTGACGAAATAAAAAAAAAGTCGTTCGGGGTGGCAAATGACGTTTTTTTCGAGACGAAGACGGAACCCGACTGTTTGAGACTTGCAAGATCTCAAAAAGTTATTCGGATTCAAAAAATGGAGGCCGCAAACTTTTTGAGATCTTGCAAGCCGCAAACCGACTGGTTAGTTGTTGCTTGTTTTGGGCCTCGCCTTTCGTCAAAGCTTAACAAATGGCGGTCACTGGGAATCGAACACAAGACCTCTCGGTCACAGAAGGCTCTGATACCATGTCAAGAACCAGTTGATCCCAATAACTCGAGTTATTGGGACCAACTGGTTCTTGACATGGTATCAGAGTCTTATGTGACCGAAAGGTCTTGTGTTCGAATCACAATGACCCCCGTTTGTGAAGCACATGATATCATATATTCATACCTGTGCAAATGAAAGCCCTTATGAGGTGACTGGCTTTCGTTTGAGGGGGTGTGTTAGTGAATGATATATGATCCAAGATTGAATCTTTCCCAACAACTCGAGTTATTGGGATCAACTGGTTCTTGACACTAACATGGTCTAGCATTGTCTGTGAGCAAGGTTGTCAACCCGCGGGTTGACCAGGACCCGGTCGAGCTAGTGGGTCAAGGGTTAATGGGTCAACCATTTTAGTCCGGTTTGGCCCGGAAACATAGAAAGAGTCATTATATTGCACTTAGGGGTGGGCAACGGGACGGGACGGGATACCCGTCCCGTTTTAAACGGGTACCCAGTCCCATTTGGAGACCAAAGTCCATCCCATATCCCAAACTCATATGGGAAACGGGTACCCATTACCCGTGCGGGACGGATAACGGGTACCCATACTACCCATAAAATACCCAAAGTTTAAATGAAGGAGCAAGGAGGCGCCGGCGACAGGTTGAGAGTCTCTTCTCTCTCGACTCTCACGGTCTCACTCCCGAGAAGCTCCAGCCTCCAGAGAAGAGAAGCTGCTGCGCCTGCGCGTCCAGAAGGCAGAAGCTGCTAGTGCTAGGGCTGCGGCCTGCGTGCGTCGACTCTCAGTCTCAAGTCTCACCGTCTGTCCGTCTCACGGTCTCAGTGCAGTGGGTATTGGGTAAGGGCCGAAAATTATTCTTGAATTGGGCTGGGCCTGGGGCCCTGGGCTGAATATTATTTAAATCTGTCTTTGTCTTTGAATGGGTACAACGGGTACCCATATTACCCAAACGGGTATTAACGGGTAACCCGCGGGTACCCATATTGGGACTGTACAATTCCAAGTCCCATCCATTTAAAATATTACGGGTAATACGGGTACCCATAACCCTTAAAAACGGGACGGGTACGGGTATACCCAAATACCCGTTTCCCGTTGCCCACCCCTAATTGCACTTATCCTCATAAATTATATAAAATCTTATCCAGCATATGAGTTATAACATATAATATTACACCAAAATAATATATCGTACTTAGATCCAACATATTGTGAAAATTCACACACACTTATATAACATAAATATTCAAATGTTCAACTTAGTATTCCAAAGATTGAGTTAGGCGAAAAGAAAAATTGGAAAATAGACACATTTCGCAAACTAAAGAAAAAAAATGACACAATTTGACCTCCAACCCGGTACCTAATAGCGGTCGGCCCGGCGGGTGCGTGCGACCCGTTTTTCTCACTGGGTCAGGGTCAAATTGGGTCGACCCGTGGGTCAACCCGCGGGTTAACAACCTTGTCTGTGAGTCTGTCACCACTATAGTAGAGGGTGGTAGAAGATGATATAATTAGTAATGAACTTTTTTCCCTGAAATATGAGAATGAATGTAATTTTGAATATCACATTTATTCATCATTTATTGGAGTCACATCAATGCATATTGATCATAATGCATATTGATCATATGAGTTGAAAATGCAATACACAAGAATAATTAAGTAAATGGAATTATAAAAAAACCACAATATTTATGGATAAAACCACCTAATTTTCTCATAAGTTTCCTCATCTTTTATTTAGCTTGAAAAATATATATGGTAAATAACACTATCATGCGTGAAAAAGAAGGAAGAAGAAGAAGAAGAAGAAAAAAAGCGATCTTTCACGTTGAAATCATGCGTCGAGCTCGGACATAAGCAATATGCTTGTCTCTGGGAGGAAGAGAATCCACAACAACATCCATAGCCATAACTTTTCTCATCCACAGTCATCAGTTTCAGAGATTCCTCCACCGCCATTGCTTCTTGAATCACATCAAACCAGTAAGCCATAGCAAACGCAACAATGTCAAGCAACCCGATTCTCTCCCCTCCAAAGTATTCCTCCCCACTCCCAACCAGCTCCTTCTCCAGCAACTTCACCTGCTCACCCACTTGCCCGATTATCCTCTCGATCTCGCCCCTGTCTTTAGTTTTCACGCTCTTCGCCGCTGTCTGCAAGATCTGCACGAATCAACGGTCAATTAGTTTGGGAGCGGACGTACAAACTCAATTCAAGCATATAAAGTGCAAACTCTCATGGCTTTACCGTTTCTTCGATGAACTTGATCCAGAATCGAGCGGTGGATCGAGCGAGGGGATCTATGGGGAGGAGTGGGTTGTTGTTGTTGTTGTTCTTCTTCCATGTATCCTCGATGTACTCGAGAATGACGAGGGATTCTGAAATGGGTTTGCCGTTGTGTATGAGGACTGGGATTTTCTTGTGGATTGGGTTGGATTGAAGAAGGAGAGGGGATTTGTTGGAGAGGTCTTCCTCTATGTATTGGTAGGGTATGCCCTTCAGTTTAAGGGCTACCTCCACTCTGAATTTGTAAGGGCTGGTCAAAACCCCCAGTAGCTTCACCTCTTCTTCACTCATACTCAGAAAAAGAAGGGTTGCAATTGAATTGAATTGAATTGTGTTTTGTGATTTGTGCAGTTTCAAGTTTGCTCTTTTATAAGGACTTTCCTAGTGGTTTGAACTCAGGGGAAGCCAAGTTTGTCTTCCTGTGACGTAGCAGATGACCTCTTTTTTATTTGAAGATAAGATGGTGCCCAAAATTATGGCCCAACAAACCAAATTCACTTGATCACACCCCTAATAGTGGCCAACTTATTCACAAAACTCTCAATCCAAAACCAATAAGGAAAAAAATGGCCAAAAGGAATATGGGAAGAAGCCCTTTTAAAACATTCTAATGCTCGTACTTGGAGTTGGTAGCAGCCAAGAGAGCAGCTCCAATCCCAGACCCGTCTTTAGAGTGCTCAATCACAATGTTTCTCGAAATTTCTGACCCCAAAAGCTCTTCAACAGCCCTTTGCATATACCCTCTATACTGAGGGTAATGCTCGTAGAGGCCACCATCCATTGCCACGACAGTTCGCTTACCGTAGATCGAGCCCTTTGAATCCTGGTCCATCTTCTGCAGAATCCCCACGATCCCGGCTCCTGCTAGCCTCCCTCCTCGTTTCACAATCGCGTCGCAGACCTCCAATGCCACTTTTCTGGAGCTCAGGTTGGACTCCACCTTGTAGAGAGAAATGATAAAATGTAGGCATCAGGTGAGTTGCTTTTTCGAGGTGATTAGTGACTTTTGAAGGGCTTGAAGTTGAGAACTATTTTTCAAGTTACCTGGGTTGCATTGTAGAGAATAGAACCAACAGCTTGGAGATCATCAGAGTCGTCTTGCTGCATTGCACACAAGTCTGGAGTTCTGTAATAGCAGTAGTTACATAGTTCATGACGAGCATTAGTGTTTTGTTTGGAAAAGGTTCCGCCTTTCTGGTACACAAACACCCAAATGGAGGGAAGAAAATGTTCATTACCTGAGGCTAAAAGGGGTGGTTAGTTTCTCTGGGAAACGTCTGCCAAACAAATCCCCTTCTTCTGCCATCTTCAACAGCACTCTTCGAGCGATTTCACCTAGATACATCCCAGAGATCGTCTTCTCAAATATCTGTCACCATTGCACAATGAACATCAACATTTACGGCATGTTACCTGCATTGCAGAAGTCACATTACACAAGGGACAAGTCAAAATGCCATGAAGTTTTCTTTCTCACCTGTTCTCCCGGGTTGATACTAGCAGCATCCATGTCTTTATCGAACACAGTCAATGGAATCCCATTTGAGAAAGCTCCCCATTCGGTGTTAATAATCTGAACCAAGATGAATCGAATCCGTTACAGGTTTTATCAGCTAGATTGGGGCTGAAATAAGGTAAGAGTTAGCTGCACATACAGTCATTCCTGAAGCTGACATTGTACCATGTAGCCTTGGAATTGCATCAGTCCTCTCTACATAACAAGCATTGGTTCCGGTACCCAAAATGACTGCTACCATGACATCGTCGTCCCAGTACCTTGCTCCGGCCAATGCACCCACCGTGTCGTTGACCTAATTCCGGGCAACCAATCCCACATAACACAATCACAATCCTAGTTTCCGGAACAAAGATCATCACCAAGAAGTACATATCAGCATTACCAGGGCAGACACTCGCATGTCCAATGCTTGTCTCTCCATTGCCTCATTCAAACAAGCAACAACATCTCGTCCAGCCTGGTAAATTTCCCACGAAGATTGGAAATCTAAGCTCACTCAAACCAACTAAAGTTCACTGAAACTTGACTGTGATTGAAAGAGAACGAACCGTTCCAGAAACTGAGAAGCCCTTGGTCCACTTCATGAGTATGCCAGAGTCAATGGAGGTTTGCATTACTGGGAAGGAGAATGTGAACCCAATCTCCCTCTGCCTCCCATGTGGCAACCTGAAATTCCCACCTTCCACCTCCGCAAATGTCGCCAGCCCATTTGCAATAAAATCGAACAGTTGCTGCACAAAAACCAAAAATTAACAAACCAAGACGAACTTTTTCGACACCAGGATTCAAAATTCGCACATTAAAAAAGATTCTTTTTAGAGCAAGGTTCACCTCGGAGGTTCCAGACATGAGCTCTTTGGGGATTGAGACTTGCTCTGACTCAGTAGCAATCACTCTCTCTTCCTTCCCGCCAAGCTGAACTCTCAGCACCCTGAAATTCGTCCCGCCCAAGTCCAACGCATAGAACAATCCCTTCTCATTTCTTATTTTTCCCGAACCCAGAAACAAACACGCAAAACCCAGATCAGAATCGCGCTCAAAATGGCCAAAGATGAAAACTTTATCCCTTTTTTTCCCCCTTCTTTTGAACAGAGTAAGCAAAAAAGTTGCAATTTTTTTCTTACCCGCTGGGCAAGGCGTCGACGTAGCTGAGAATCATCTTAAGGTCACTCCCGCCTTCGACAGCCAGCCCGGCTCGCATGTCCTCTGTCATGGCGTCCGCCACGTGGCGCAGAACGGGAAGCGGAGTGGCGGATTCGTGCTGGAGGTTTGTCAGGATGGTCCCCACGCTGGAGGCACTGGATCTCAAGGCGCCGGCCATCATACGAACTCCGGCAGCGGGCATTCGATGCGGCGGAGGAGGGATGCGGAAGAATCCGGCGGAGGAGGTGGTGGTGGTGGGAATTGACGACATTGTTGGGGTTGGGAGTGTTCAATTTGGGCGGTAAGATCAAAGTGGAGGGAGAGAGGAAATGTGAAATGATCATATGAGGCAGAGGCAGAGGCAGAGGCAGAGACAGACAAGGGAAAGTAGTTGGTTTAACCGAGGGTGACCCTACAATATTCACGGAAAATATAGGTGTCCGTTATTTATATATTCTATATAATAATAAATGAAATAAAGATTTGGTCATTTGGATCCAGAAATTACATTGGGCTCGATGTGGTAGTCCGAGTCCATCAAATGACTTATGGCCCACTACAAGATCACTAATACGGAAGCCCAAAGCTGTGCAATGAGGAAGAGGAAGTACAATGGAATTTCAGTGTGTTTATTGTTCTTCTAGTTGAATGGTGTTAGGTTGAAAGTTGAAACCAATAGTAAATACTTCGTTTAATGAACGTATATGTATCCGTACATATTTTATCCGTTTAAAACTTTAGTATTCGTATTATATATTATTAAACCGTTTCATTTTTTTTTGTTCATTTGATGGCTCCCGTATTAAGCACGTAAAAAAAATCGTATAACACATTTATAATCCGTATTTAATAAATTGAGTTGTTACTTTTATTTATATATTTTTAAAATAATTAATTTATATATTTATGACTATTAATGTACTATTAAATAAACATTATATTAAAGACGAAGTAAAATACCCGTACATATTTTATACATAACTTTACCGTACCTCATTTTACTAACTACGATCTGGAACACCCTCCGGGATATGTGATAAATTTAACCAAACGTTATATGTAAATTGACCCGAATTAATAAATTTATTTCCATTTAGATGAATCAATTATATCATTCAGCCATATCACTAATTGGAATTGAGATAATTCTATCCATTTCCCCTAATAGTTTGAAACTTCCATCACGAGGGTTTCTATAAGCAAAATGTAGAAACGGAAACAGTGAATTAGAAGAATTGGGAGTGCACTAAGAAGTGCCAAAAACTGGGGGGTGCAACTTATTGAATCTGCCCATCTAAGGGAAGCACCATTAGAGAAAGCTTAGGCTGGTAGCCAGGGTGCCGGCAGATGTGGGTTTCGTTGGAAATTGGTGAAAGGTCACTCTCTAATTTTCTACACCATTTGTATCAAGAAATATGCAGTCTCGTCAGAAATCTGGCACAACCAACACAACATGTAACAATACACAACCTAACAAGTAGCAACAACATAATAATACTCAACCTTTAACTAGACTTTTTTTTCCCCAATCGAATTTAACCTTTGAAGATGTTCTTGTCCTCCCTAGATTATTAGGTGCGTTGACATACATGTAGAGAAGTAATATTCAAGAAAGTATCAACCTGAAGCAATGCATCAAGCGGACGAGAGATGATACGGACAAGTCGGAAGTTATGAGAATTTGAACTCAAATTTTCTCGTTTTTATTGTTGTATGTGTATTGGTTGTTCTTCATTATCAACATTCACGATAGTTTATTAAAAGAGTTCATTTTTCGAAATTTTGTTTCATTTGAAATTAATGGAGTACATATTGATAATGTCAATCAATATATTGTAGTGTTTCTCTATCAAGACAGTAATTTTTATTTATATGAACTAAATGTCATGTAAATCAAAAATGATTTCCCTCAACCACATCATAGGTTCGAATTTTCCGCCTAACATCATTGAAATGAAACAATTTGATGATTGAGGGGCTAATAATTGAATAAAATTGATTGCTAATGGTTTCCGTTTCTCTATCTTGAACCATAATCAATCGTAAAATAAAAGAGGAAATCAGAAACCGGATAAGGAACAGAAGAAAAAAAGAAGGCACTTGTTTCACACACAACAGAGAGTAGAGAACAAAGGCAGGGGATTCCACATTCCAGTGAAGTGGACGCGAAGCAAAGAAGCTTTTTTCCACATCTCCATTTTGCATATTTTCCTTATCACAAGAACTGCGACTTCCCAACCCACAAGAACGTCGTTTTCAGTCTCCCAACTTTCTTTATAAGAAGTAAGAACTCCCTCCCGCCACAAAGTTCTCTGCTCCTTTTCTGAAAGTGATGGGAAGCGACGGCGGAGCAGCGGCGGGGATGATGAAGCGCGCAGAGGTGGATACCCGGCAGCCGTTCCGGTCGGTAAAAGAGGCCGTCACGTTGTTCGGCGAGAAAGTTCTGGCCGGAGAGCTCATGTACTCCGACAAGATTAAACAGGTACCGCCAACGAGCTAACCCATTATTTTCCTTAGCTTCATTTTGCGCTCTCACGTTTCCTGATTGCATAAGGAAATTAATTAGTCCATGTTTAATATCGCCAATGAACAATGCATGGATTTGGTTTGAAATATATGTTGATTTAACGGTGAATCATTGAGTAGGTCAGGTGTCAAATTGAAAAATGTCGATTTGATCATATTTATAATGTTAAACAGTTGTATCATAAGTGAGCTCTCACTCACACAATGGAAGAAATAAATGAATGTATCTATTCGTACATTCTCGTATTATTGTGTCGATCTGATATAGAGAATGTGAAAGAAAATTGTTCAACTGTCTCAGCGCGCGCTAGTTTAGTGACATTTATTGTATCCTGTCTATTTCAATGCCCCGTGGAATAATTTCATCGCGCAAGTCGATCACTCAACCATAATCAATGAATCTCTTAATTAATTAATTAGGAATCAAAAGAATCATCTTACTTTTTTTCATTACCAACTCTTACAATTGTACTTTGGGAAGCAAAGCATATACTGATTTCTCTGTCTCTCTGTTTTCATCAAACGGCGCCACTTTATCTGCCCTGAATTCGTATCGGTCACCTTTAAGATGCAGACGGGACCATCGGAGCTGGAAGAAACGAAGCAGAGCCTGGAGAAAGCCAAAGAGGAAAGCACCCTCATGGCAAACTCCATCTCCCTCCTCCGACAAGAGCTCGAGAAAACGAAGCAAGAGCTCCGGCAGCTGAAACAGAGGGAAGTAGTCAAGATGAAGAAGCAATCGACGGCTCCGATTCCGCAGCCCGAGATCAACGGCCAGGACGTGAGAGTCGTGGAACCAACAAGGTCGTCATCGTCATCCTGGAACAATAACGCTAGTGAATTAAGTCGTCATCCTGAGGTAATGGAGTTCCAGAAGAAAAGGTTCGTGACGTTTGCTAATCCGCCATCTCTAGCTCAGGTCATGGCTCCTCCAACGATCGACCACCATCACCAGACGCTGGAGAGACATCCTTCGCTGAGGAGGAAGAAGAAGAAGCCGTTGATACCTTTGATTGGAGGCTTCTTCTTCTCCTCCAAGAGAAAGGGGCACCACGAAGTTGCTTAATTGTGATTGTTGTAATTTGACTAATTTCTTCCATTGTAAGATGATGATGACTTCCCATTTTGGACATTACTTATGGCTTTAATTTGAAATCACAGTCACTAATAATAAGTTCAGGAAGAAATGAGAGATACAAATTAATAATGTTATCTTACTACCCTGTAGCAGTATTGCAAAACAAGGGTTTAATTTCAGGGTTTCATCTGGCATTAAAGAGTACTTATGAATCATCCATCAGATTTGTTGTACCTTGTGTTATCATTATTAATGTTAAGTTATTGACAAAGATTATACTAATAAAAACAGATAAAACCGTTGAAATAAATCGAGTTAGTAGGTATGTTTTCAGAATGAAAATGAACATTGTTTATTCTTCCCCATAGTTTATGCCTTGATGAGAGCCATTTTCAAGCTACCGAAAGCATCGTCCAAGCACCAAATTGCCACTGAAAGGGACCGTCTTAATCAAAGTACTCCTTAGTCCAATATTTAGTACAGTAATCCACTCACTTTTGTTGTTTTTTTTAGCTTTTTTTTATTTAAGATGAATACTCTTTAAATGCAGAGATTGATAATTTTAACTCATAACTTCGACATATTGATCGCCTCATGTCCCACTTGTGTAGCAAACAACAACATGTTGTTTTGAATTGGCGTTTGAGACGTACAGTTGGACATGCATCAACTGATATTATTAGTGGTTTTTGGCATTATATTATTTTAGATCTTTACTAATAGCGTAGAATTTGGTTCAATATTTTTTAGATGGGAATCTAAAATTTCACTAAGCACAGGCCTATCAGTAACAAAACGACTGATGCCTCTCAAACCACCATATACAAGAGCTAATAAACAACAATAACGAGCAGAAAGAAAGAAAAATCTATCTATCAGCTAAGTCTAGGAGTCAAGCATTTTCTGCATTTCAGGATCCCCAGTCACCCTACATGTAATCTCATCACGCACACCACTACAAATCTCCAAAGGAGAACGAGCATGTCGAACTCCATACATACGCGAGCACCACTCACGCCAAATCCAGCTAAGCATAGTACACCATGTAAGGATACACACTTTTAGCTTTAGCAGACCCCCCCCCCCCCCCCCCCCCCCCCCGAAATTGCTTAACACACCAGTCAACCAATTGATCCCATTGCAAAAATGGAGGTGGAGCACATAGCCTTAATCACTGCTGCAACACATAAACAACATATGATCACTTCATCAGCAGGTGATCTTTACTTTCCAACCCGCCTGGACATAATAAGCATAGACCAGAAACAGTTTTTTCCCAACGGAGAAGCTTGTCCTGAGTTGTCAATCGATCATGCATAGCAAGCCAAACAATAAAACCATGTCGTGGTATAACCCAAATCAACTTAGTCCAAGCCAACACAGGGTTATGCTGTCTTATAGATTGCCAAACTCTAGTAACCGGGAATCTCTCCATCCGTTCACCCTGCCACAAAACATCAGGCATCACTCCAGAAATAAATTGTGTAGCTAAACTTCTACATTTTAGGATTCTCTTCCATATCCACATCCCTACAGAACTAGGAGTAACATTCCAAATGCTCTGTTGCTTCAAACAGTAACGAGTCACCCAAGCCACCCAGAGAGAGCCACCATTAGTCAGGATGTCCCAAATGTGCCTTAAAACACAAGCCTTATTCCAAACATCAAACTTCTTTATACCCAGCCCACCTTCCTACTTCGGTTTTGCCAGCAAATCCCAAGCCATTACAATTTACAGCTTTCTTCCTTGAACCATCCTCCCCAGAATTCTAGAGAAATGCATTACAGAGCTTCTCCACCTCTTTGATCACATATTTAGGCAATAAAAACAAGTTAAGCCAATATTGTAGCATACTAGAGATTACTGAAGAGACGAGCTGATTTTTCCCAACATAGCTAAGGGTTTTGGTTCTCCAGCTCCTCAATTTCTGAGTAATACGATCAATTAAGACTTGATAGTCTTTACGAGACAGTTTTCCCGTTAACATAGGTACTCCCAAATACTTCACAGGCAAAGAGCCAAGTGGAAATTCAGAGTATGACGAGATTCTTTCTTTTTCCTCTTGAGGGATCCCTGCACAAAAAAGTCGGCATTTCGCAGGATTGCACCGTAACCCAGAAATAGAGTAGAATTTGTCCATCAATTTCTAATTCCAACAACTCCTCGTATAGATCCATTAGTAAACATCATCTCTGATCATCAGCAAAACAGAGGTGAGTTATTTGAAGTGGTTTGCACCTTGGATGGAATTCACCATGCAATCCAGAAACTCCATAGCAATAACAAAAAAGTAAGGGGACAAGGGATCCCCTTGTCCGAGCCCTTTTCTAGCTGAGATCCTACCACATAACCCGTCATTCACAGCCACTATAATCAAAGGAGTAGTGATACAAGATTTTACCAATTTCACATGACCATCAGGGAAATTCATAGCAGTCATAACGTTGAATAAAACCCCCCAATTCACTGAATCAAACGCCTTCATGAGATCAATCTCGACAGCACATCTAGGAGTAATTACTTTTTTATGGTAATCCCTCACTAACTCAGAATCTAATAAGATATTAATATTATCACTAATAGCTCTCCCATTAACAAAAACAAATTGTGACTTGCTAATCAATTTAGGTAAGACCCTAGCCATCTCGTTTGCTAACAACTTAAAGATTCCTTTATACAAGACATTGCAACAAGAAATATAGTGGATGAGGTGTCATTGCCCTGCACTAATGTTCTATAGTTTTTTTTTTTTAACAATGTTCTATAGTTTTTTTTTTTTTTTTTATTGGAACCTGTATTCATATTAGAAGAAAGAGGTTACATTGGGTTCAAAGGAGCCCGGCCCAAATCAGTCTCCAAGGCATAGAGCAGAGACAAAGGAGGGTTATCCACCCAAACAAACTGATGATCCCAAATTCGCAGAGAGTGAGCCAACCAGTGGGCAGCTCCATTGTTTCTTCGAGGCGTAAACTTCCATTCGACTTGAACCCCAGATATGTTTGCATTTACTTCAGCCAATTTCCAAATCTCACCACACCAGCTACCCACTTCAGTTCTATCCTCCTCTTTCTTCATTAGCTTTCGAATCAGCATCTGGCAGTCTGATTCCACAACCAGAGGGCTCAACCCTTTCCGATTTGCTTCCTTCAGCCCCAATATCATCGCTTTCGCCTCCGCTTCTATGGGTCTGCAAACCCCCTTTTCCTTCATCCCAGTCGCCCCCTTAAAATCCCCCCTCCAGTCCCGAAGAACGCATCCCATCCCGATTCCCGATTGATTCAGAATGCCCGCGTCGGTGTTTAGCTTGAACACCCCTTCAGGAGGCGGAGTCCATCTCCTTGCATCAGCAGCATTTTCTTCGCGTTGAGGTTGTTGATCCATGGGGCCACGAGCCTCTAAAAAGGAGTTAAGCCAAGTCAAGGCCCTGGGAATGATCTCGTTCTCATCAAGCTTCGGATTGTTGTTCAGGTGATTGCATCTCTCCTTCCAAAGGTACCACAGCACAACACTGAATCGTTGTATTTTTTCCTTGTCAAAACCCTTCCATACCTCTTTAAGCCACTCAAAGCAAGTTTTCCCTTCTCCGATCTCGAACAAATCTTTACCTTCCCATTGGCTCCACCTGTTTCTTATCCAGCTGCAATCGCGAAGAGCATGCATCTGGTTTTCTGGCAGATCGCAGAAAGGGCAGCCCGAGTACGCTTCCTCAATCCATTCTGCGACGTTGCAACCCACAGGTAATATATCTCTTCCAATTTTCCAAAGAAAGATACGAACTTTAGGAGGGACATCCGTTTTCCACAGTAGCTTCCAGAATTCCACATCCTCTTCTGATGGCATATAATGTTGGGTCTGAAGTTCCCGTCGTTGTTCCCGAATCCTGAAATAGGCTGTTCGAACCGAGTATTTCCCATCTTCAGCATCTTTCCAAACCCTTTTATCTTCCTGGGGGGGACATTGGATGGGGATTTTTGATACCAGGGCACAATCACTTTTTGACAGCCTCTCCTGTAGTTTAGCTTGGTCCCATCTGCTTCTCTCAAAATCAATTAGGGAACTCACAAATTCATCTCTGTCCATAATACCCTGAATGGGATCAGCGAAATAGAAGCTTTTCCCAGGGATCCACTCATCTTCCCAGACGCGAATTGACTCCCCGTTCCCCACCTTCCATCTGAAGCCTTGTTCAATTTTATCCTTTGCAGTCACAATGCTCTTCCAAATATAACTGGGCCTATACCCCTCTTTGGCATTTAAAACATCAGTCTTAGGAAAATACCTAGCCTTCAGGATTTTGGCCATCAACGAGTTAGGTCTCTCCATAATTCTCCAGACCTGTTTTCCAAGCATCGCGTAATTGAAGGCCTTTAGATCCCTGAAACCCATACCACCTTCCTCTTTATCATAACAGAGTTCATCCCATTTGATCCAATGAATTTTTGTTTCCTTACCCTTCTGACCCCACCAGAATGAAGCTATCATACTTTGAACCTCTTTGATTATACCCTCAGGGATTAGGAACACATTCATAGGGTACATAAGTTGGGCCTGTGCAATTGCCTTAATCAGGATTTCCTTTCCCGCTTGAGATAGAGTTCTGCCCTTCCAGTCCTTCAGTTTTTTTCGAACCCTCTCTTTTAATTCCTCAAAGATCACTTTCTTAGACCTTCCAACGATGGTGGGAAGACCCAGGTACTTAGGGTGTTTGTCCACCTCCTTGATTCCCAAGGTGCCACAAATCTCCAATCGTCTGCTACATCGGACATTTTTGCTAAACGAGATGTCTGATTTAGAATAGTTGATCATTTGGCCTGATTCCCTTTCATAGGCTCGCAGTATGTCTCTGAGAACATCACGGGAAGAGTGATTTAAGGATTATTAAATATCCTTTTGTAGAGTTTATTCAAACACATGCTTTTGTAAACGTTTAGTGGTTTTCCTCAATTTAAATGGCTAAATTACACATTTGGTCACTCAAATTACATAAATCTTTCACGTTTGCCACCCGAATTACTTTTCTTTCATATTCGCCACTAACTTTACGATTCGTTTCACGGTTAGTCACCGACCGTTAATCTCCGTCAAATTCCGTTAACTCCGTCAGTTTTTTGATGACGTGGCAAACGGAATTAGCCATTTGACCATCTAGTCAGCAACAACACCCAACCTAACAAAAAAAAACTAAAAACTAATTAAAAAACCCCCCAACCCAGCAATACCCCCCTCTCTCGATTGGGACCTGGGATACAAGAGGACTCGACAGCACCCCTTGCTCTTCCCTCCCGCCCCGGCGAGTAGAACAGTGTCGCCGCGCTGCTCTGCTTTACCTCTACCTCCCGCAGCTCTGTTTCCGCTTCTCCCTCACTGGTCGATCAGTTCCGACTTCCAAATACCGCCAAACTTTCCACGTCGCGTCGAATTCGGAAGGACCAGAGGAATCATTGAGCAGAATCAAAGTCAGATTGAAATCGGTGACAGCACTGGGATGGTGTTGTGGCTTTGATTATGCATAGCATCAGCATTCTAATCTTCTTCCGACCCGCGAAACATGCAGAACCAAGGAGTTCCGTCCTTGAGTGGATCCCTAATGAACCTCCGTTCATTGTCTCTCCTCCTTTAACCCCATGCCACAATAGCTTTATCCCCCTTTCATCTCATCTCCCTTTCTCTCCCCCTTAAATCAAGAAAACCCAAATCTCAATATATTACCCAATGATCTTCAAACTTCGAACCCAAAACGAGAGAGCCACTTGAATCAGATGAGGAAGAGATTGAAAAAAGAAATCCACCGATTTTCTGATTTGGTTCGATTGGCAGGCTGGGTGGAGGAGGAGATTGAAGAAGAATTTATGGGTTCGCAGATTTCTATCAAACGCAGATTTCTAAAAAAAATGAAGAAGAAGTGATGGGCTTATGGATTTATGGATTTGGTTTGATATTGCAGAGGTAATCCATGGTGAAGAGGCCGGGACGATGTGCTTGCGGAGGTAATCCATGGCTAGCTCGTTGTAACCGAGCTAAGCGAGGATCGGAACAGGAGAGCGGTGCGAAATCGCGAGCAGGGACGACCTGGTGCTTGAGCCGATGACGGGAGGATCAGGGTGGGGTGTTAATTATTTAATTTTAATTTTTTTAAATTGACATGTCATTAAATTAATTGTCTAGTCAGCAGTTTTGTTTGCCACGTCATCATAAAACTGACGGAGTTAACGGAATTTAACGGAGACTAACGGTCGGTGACTAACCGTGAAACAATTTGTAAAGTTAGTGGCGAATATAAAAGAAAAGTAATTCGGGTGGCAAACATGAAATATTTTTATAATTTGAGTGACCAAACATGTAATTTAGCCCAATTTAAATAAAACCCAATGTTCATTTGTGAATTCAAGCCAAAGGAGAACAAACTTAGTGTGCGTGAAAGTAATGCAATTGAGCCCGACCTTAAGGGTGTGCCAGTCCATCCTCCGGCACAGGGCCTCCGGACCTCTATTATGTATATGACTAATTACTATTACGGATTATTAAATTTTGATTATAAATTTAAAACAATAGAAAATTTATGAAAGATTTTTTATTATTGATCTAAAACAATAATAAAAAATTTAAGTCTGAAGGTTAAAGGAAAGAATGAAACACATGAGGCAAATACTCGTTTTCTTATTAAAATATTTCAGACCATATAACATAACTTATTCTTTGTTGTGTATTTCCAAAATAGAATAAAAGAGGTAATTGATGATGTCTCATTATTATCATTATTAAATTTATTGCTTTAACTTTCTTCATTTTTAGCTTTTCAAGTGGGGGAAAAATTCAATTTCATCAATTAATCTACTTCTACTACCGAGGCAATAATGCTAAATTAATTAAATAATTTTAATTGATTTATTAAATGTTAGACAAAATAGTTAGGTACAAGCCACCAATAGTATAAAGAAAAAAATAACTAAATCAATTATAAATAGTTTTGACATTATGTGACATGGCTAATTCTTATGGTAAAGCTACATATTTTTTTACTTTTATTCAACGTATTTATATGTTTTTTCTTTTGAAATTTTAATCTTTTTGAAACTTGTCGTTTGTTTTCCTAATACAAGCATATTTTATAGAATCTTATTAATTCCGGTGACTGTTGCTACAACAGGAAGAAGCTTTTCAAAATTAAAGTTGTTAAAGTCTTATATGCGCTCTACAATGACATAAGAGAGGTTTAACGTGTTAGCTATGTTAGCAATTGAGAATAACTATTTAGATGATACAAAGATGGAAGAGCTAATAGAGGATTTTATTTCAAATAATATTAGACCATTGTTATTTTTTAAACAATGATAGATGATTTTATTCTTTTTGTAATTACTTTCCGAACTTATGTCTTTTTTATTATTATTTAATAATTTTTATTTTTAATAAATTTACGGGGAAATTTTTTAGGGCCATATTTTAAATTTTCGAACAAGGCCTCCATATATCATGGATCGGCCTTGCTCATAACCAATCATCTAATGCTCAAACAAAGATACAACAAAAATGGGTAAATGACAAGTTTGGTCACTGGATTTACTAAAACGTGTCATGTTTAGTCACTGGAAAAATCCTTTGCAGGCCTCGACGTCTTCATTTAGTGTGTTAAGCACGATTGGGGATAGGGAGGCAAGTAAGATTCTAGATGCTCCGAAGAAGAAAGAAGTAAGAAGGGATCAGTGGAAGGGGGGAGGAGGGAAACCTCCAACTTCTAAATGAAGGTCTTGTTCTGGAATGTACGGGGGTTCAATAAAACCTCCAAACAACGGGACTTGATGCAAGTCCTACGTAGGAATCAAGTAGATGTGGTAGCGGTTCTGGAAACTCGAATAAAGGCTGAAAAGGCAAAAGATACGATAGAAGAGGTCTTTTCAGGTTGGGAGAGGTGTCTTCAGTGCACTGATTCTAATCTTGGAAGGGTCTGGCTGTTCTGGTCTCCTGAGATAAAATTACAAGTGTTGAAACCGGGTAAGAATTTTGTGCATTGTCTAGTAGAGGATATAAATAAAGACAGTTTCTTCTTAACTGCAATTTATGCTTCTAATGATGAGGCAGAACGACTTCTTACTTATAATGAGTTAGCTAAGGTAAAAGTGGCTGGTTATCCATGGCTTGTGGGAGGAGACTTTAACACGGTTAGAGTACCAGAGGAGACTTCAAATCAGTTCAGCCCTACTACCAGCATGGGAGATTTTAATGGCTGGATAGATAGGATGGAGTTGCTTGATTATAGAACCACAGGTCCCCAGTTTACGTGGACAAATAGGCAGGTTAATCGTCCAATTGCCCGAAAACTTGATAGAGCTCTGGTCAATCTTGACTGGATAGAGAAATTCAAAGATTGTGTCATTGAGGTATTACCTACTCACTTCTCTGACCACTGTGGGGTGCAGGTTAGTACTACTGCCCAAATCAAATCTATGCCAAAACCCTTCAAATACTTTGAATTCTGGGCTGAGCACCCGAGGTTCTTGGAAGTAGTGGAGAATGCTTGGAAGGTTGTAGTTCTGGGAAATCCACTGCAGATAGTTCAGGGGAAGCTGAAGGAAGTGAAACAGGCATTGAGGAAATTTAACAGGGATGTGTATGGAAATCTCCAAGACCAAGTCAAGGAAGCAGAGGCTGCTCTGCACAAAGCACAAATGGTGGCTTATTCTGATCCATCTTCAGAGAGTTTTGCGGATGTTAAGCAGGTAACTGAGCAGTATGAGTTCATTTCAAAAGCATATGAAAGCTTCTGTTGGCAAAAGTCCAGGATCTCCTGGCTGACTGTGGGAGATAAAAGCTCTCATTTTTTCCATCAAGCAGTAAAGATAAGGAACTCTAAGCGGGCTATCAGGAAATTGGTAAGGGATATGGGGGAGGAAATTTACCAAACTGATAAGATTGTGGAAGAGGTACTTGGGTTTTATAAGAAACTGTTGGGAGAAGCTAATGAAGATATTAATCCTAAGGAAGATGAGGTGGAAAGACTGGTTAAGCGGCAAATTCCGAGGGATGAATGTGAGGCACTGGTACAGGAGGTCACAGGAGAGGAGATAAGGGCAGTGGTGTTTAGTATGAATCCACAGAAGGCCCCAGGCCCCGATGGATTCTCTGCAGGGTTTTTCAAAAGGGCGTGGGGGATCATAGGTGAAGATGTTATCAGGGGGATTCTGTTCTTCTTCAACTCAGGTATTCTACCTAGTGGAGTTAACTCCACAGCTGTCTCATTACTTCCCAAAATCCCAAATGCTGATACCCTAAAACATTTTCGTCCTATTTCCTGTATAAACTTCCTATATAAAGTCATTGCAAAGGTCCTTGCTAATAGAATCAAGGGGGTTATGCCTCTAGTAATTAGTAGCCCTCAGTCTGCTTTTATAAAAGGAAGGAGTATTATGGACAACATACTGATGGCACAGGAGTTGGTGAGTGGGTACCAGAGGAGTTTCCTGTCCTCTAGGTGTGCAATTAAAGTGGATATTATGAAAGCCTTCGACTCAGTGAGTTGGAAGTATCTATTTTTTATGATGAAAAGTATGGGGTTTCCTCCTATTTTCTTAAAGTGGATTAGAAGTTGTCTTCAAACTGCTCATTATAGCATTAATATAAATGGTAGCTTGTTTGGATTCTTCAGAGCCAGAAAAGGGGTAAGGCAGGGTGATCCATTATCACCCTACCTCTTCACCATTGCAATGGAGGGTCTGACAACAATGTTATCAGAAGCAGGGCAGTCAGGGCTTATTCCATTTCATCCGCAATGTAAGAGAGTGGGGTTAACCCATCTCTGCTTTGCAGATGATTTACTTATCTTTACAAAGGGTTCAGCTCAGGCCATTATGCAGGTCAAAAAGGTTCTTCAAAGTTTCTACCATCTGTCTGGTCTTAACAGTAATCCAGCAAAATGTGAGGTTTATTTTGGTGGTGACTCAGTTCTCTACAAGCAGAATGCTTTATCTCTCACTGGTTTCCAAGAAGGTAAACTCCCTGTCCGTTACCTAGGTTTGCCTCTTCTCTCTGGTAAACTCTCCACTGTGGAAATTGATTGTTTGGTAGAAAAGATTACTAAGCGTATCAGGTCATGGAGAGCAAGAAAACTCACATATGCAGGGAGGTTGCAGCTCCTAAACTCTGTCATACTGGGGATGGTACAATTCTGGATGCAAATGTTTGTTCTCCCAAAGCAAGCTGTCAAGAAAATACAAAGCATTTGTTCTCAATTCCTCTGGCATGGGCAGGATGGAGGTAAGGCAAAAGTGGGATGGGATCAGGTTGCTCTCCCTAAACGGGAGGGAGGTCTTGGGGTAAAAGACCTCCTTGCTTGGAATCAGGCCTGTACAGGTAGAATGATCTGGCTATTTTTGATGAATTCAGGGGCATTATGGGTGGCATGGTTAAAAGAATATAAATGCAGGAATTGTGATTTCTGGGGGCTAAAGGTTCAGTATAGTAGTTCCTGGGCGTTTCGTAAAATCCTCAAGCTTAGGGAAGTGTTTCGCCCATGGATCTGTGTGCAGCAGGATAGAGTATACTGGGATTCGAACGAGATGAACTCATATTCTATCCGTAGGGTTTGGGAAACTTTAAGAAGGAAAGCTCCTAGAGTGGACTGGCATAAGTTGGTATGGGGTAGTATCTGTCCTCCTCGTTTTTGTTTGCTTGTCTGGTTAGTCTTGAAGAATGCAATTGCCACCCGTGACAAGTTGCTGAAATGGGGAAAGACCAGCACAGCTGAGTGCCCACTTTGCAGACAGGAAATGGAAAGCCGGGATCACCTTTTTACCCAATGTGATTTTGCTACTGAATTGGATGCAGGATTGGGATGTCATCTGTTGCAGTTTCCAGACTGGAATGCGATGATTCACTCGCATTCCCAGGCTGGGCGTGCTCCGCTTGGGGAGTGGCAAGCTCTTCTATGGTGCCTAGTGATTGCGTTTGTTTGGAAGGAGAGGTGTGAAGTGGTTTTTGGAGCTGCTGCTCGGACGCCAAGGCAGGTTGCTGAGCAAATCAAACAGGAGTTGGTGTTTCTCACTTATGGGGATAGGAGGGCCCGGGACACTTTAGTGAGATTGGGTTACATTTAGTTGATTATAGTGAATAGTAGCCTGATATGTAATTAGAGTTTTGGCTGGTAGTTGGTGAACATGGGGCTTTTTACTCCCCACTTCGTTGTTTTGGTTACTCGGAATAAAAATGGAAACTGATTCAACGAAAAAAAAAAAATTTAATATCTATATTGGTCACTTGAATTAGTAAAACGGTTCACGTTTAGTCATTTTCCGTTAACTTTATTTGATATGACAGTCAACCTAAACAGTTGACCGTTAAATGTGTGACGTGTCAATTAAAAAATTAATAAAAATTAATTTTATTTCTTTTAATATTTCCACATCATTATATAATAAACTGAAATAAATAAAATAAAAAGAATCCCTTCCCCATCCTTGTCCCCGAGAAAAATCTCCATTATGTACTCCGGATGAAGAACCGGTAATCTCCACTACCAACTCCGGATGAAGAACCGGCGACGGATGGAAACGAGTAGGACCTGCAATCCCCGATGAAGGCCGCAGTCCAAGAAGGGGTCAGAGCGGAGAAATCAGCGGCGATGAGGCGGCAGCCAAGGCCACCCAAGAGGGATTGGATCTGAACTGCGGCTTGTTCCTGGGAGACCACACAGAGGCTGCAGTGAAAGCAGGGATGGTGGACGAATCAGCCATCAACAAGGCGATTTCCAACAACTTCGCCACGCTGGTGCGGCTCGGCTTCTTCGACGGCGACCCAAGGAGCCAGCTCTACGTGTGCACGCCGGAGAATCAAGAGCTCGCCAAGAAAGAAGCAAGGGAAGGGATTGTCCTGCTCAAGAACAATGCAGGGTCGCTTCCCTTGTTGGTAGTGGAGATTTTTCTGGGGACAGGTAGGATGGGAATGGACTTTTTTTTAGTTTTATTGATTTTATTTTATTATTTAATGATGTGGAAATATTAAAAGAATTAAATTTATTTTTTATTAATTTTTTAATTGCCACGTCAGACATTTAACGATCAACTATTAAGGTTGACTGTCACGTCAGATAAAAGTTAACGGAGAGTGACTAAACGTGAACCGTTTTACTAATTCAAGTGACCAAAATTGATATTACTTTTTTTGGTGACTAAACATGACACGTTTTACTACATTCGGTGACCAAACTTAGCATTTACCCCAACAAAAATTGATGGGTTGAGGTTCCTTATGTTTAGTGATTTTCAAGATATAGCATAAAAACATAAACTAAATGAAAAAATAAGTAAATGATACACAATTGATAAGGAAACTCATCCTAGATGAGCATACATCTCAATCTCAATAATGGTATGCATCGACGCATCTTCTATCATGCAACCATATCCCTTCAAGGCTTCAACTAAAGCATTCTTAATATCTTTCGCCACATGTAAAGGAAATATAACTAGCTAATACATACTTTCGCTTCATGTCATTACACTAATCAACCAAACAAGGAAGTAAGGATTGAACATTAACTATTTAGGGCCTCATAAGACAATGTCACATCACATAAGAGTAGTTTACTAACAACTTATCATGATATTATAAGCAATACTATAGTAGCACGCAATGGATGATATATGCATCAAATTGTTAGGGCATCAATTAACTAAGGCATTCGAATAATACAAGCATCACTTGACTAAATCATCTAATGATATATCATATATGCATCGAGTGACATAGATAAATGATGATCGAAGGATCTTACTAAATCATAGAAAGAAGATGCATTAAGCATCAATAAAATATACATATTTAACAACGAATTTGAACTAGCAATATATAAGAGAGAAGGATGGTACCACCATCGATGATGAAGGCATCTCATTAGCTGCACTCTCATATGAATGTTATTTCCTTAGCTACACAGAAACAGTTTTATAAGTAAACTTGGGACGCTCAGAACGAGGGAGAAGAATAAAGCAAATACAACCAAAGACATAGAGACGAGAACAAGGAGGGTGGTTGGAGAACAACTTAAAATATGGACTGGTCCGACCCAATGTAGTAATAACCTGATAGCTAATAAGACGAACGGTAGTAGAGAGAGTTTCGGACTTTCAGGCCTAAAGGATGAAGCGACATGAGATGCTAGAAGAAGTGCACAGGTAACCTCTAAATGCATGTATGTTTTTACATTCTACAAGAGCATTTTGCTAGGAAACTAGGGGACAGTACTTGTAAGTAAGAATGCAAGAGAATTATACGAGTTCATACGTGGCGGCTGAGACAAACCAAAATCACATCGGTCATGAGGAGATAATTGAGAACTTTGTAAGGGGCAACTGACGAGTTTTATTGATAATCAAAGCAAAGTATAAATACAAGAGAGCTTGTCCTGTAATCTCGCCATTACTAACCAACTAATCCCCTTGACTCCACTTCCCTTGATCTCTGCTAACCCACTAACTAACACTGCTAACAATACTGCTAACTTGACTCCAAAGCAATCAGACTCTCTAACAACTCGACTGGACTTAATTGACTCAAGACACAAACAAAGTGACTAAACTGTGTTTAACCAAAACGACTCAGCAGCGACTCAACAATAGCAATGTAACGGCTACTTTATTCAAACCCTTGCTGACATGGCCTCCCCTGAACTGAAGCTGGTCAGCAAGCTTCAGTTCACTCCATCTTCATCTTCAACCTTCTGCCACTTCAACCACACCCAGCCTGCTCCTCATTAACTCAAAACTCTCGAGTTTCAGAGCCTTTGTCATCACATCTGCCACCTGGTCCCGAGTTCCACAATGTACCAGTTCAATAACTTCTTCCTTGGCCAAATCCCTGAGAAAATGAAACCTCACATCTATATGTTTACTTCTTCCGTGAAGAACTGGGTTCTTTGACAGCTTGATTGTTGAATTGTTGTCACAGAAGATCGTTGTGGCTCCCTTTACACTCTCATTCCAACCCATCTGCTCCAGAATTTGTTTTAACCAGACACATTGGGATGCACAGTAAGAAGCTGCAACGAATTCTGCCTCGGTGGTGGAGAGGGTGACAACAGGTTGTTTCTTGGATGCCCAGGAGATAGCAGCTCCAGCCAAGAAGAAGGTATAACCACTCGTGCTTTTCCTGTCTTCTGGATCCCCTGCATAATCACTGTCAGTATATCCAATCAAACAACTCTCTGCACTTCCTCTTTTGTACCAGAGACCATGTCTCATGGTCCCTTTGAGATACCTGAGAACCCTTTTTGCAGCCAATAGATGCTGCCTTGTTGGCTTTTCCATGAACCTGCTCAGTAAACATATTGGATACATAACATCTGGTCGAGTGGCTGTCACATAAAGCAAGCTCCCAATTAGCTGTTTGTACTCAGTAGGATCCACTAGAATTCCATCACCTGCTTTAGTGAATTGAACACCAGGTGCTATGGGGTTCTTGACAAAGTTGCAATCTGTTAGGTTGAATTTGGCAAGAACCTCCTTCACATACTTCTGCTGACATAGATATATGCCCTGATCATTCTGGATGATCTCAACACCCAAAAAATACCTCAACTTGCCTGGATCTGTCATATCAAATTCTGCTTTCATTGACTGCTTGAACTCTTCCACCATGCTTGGACAATTGCTGGTAAACATTAGATCATCGACATAGAGACTGACCACCAGGATTGAGTTTGCTGCCCTCTTTATAAACAAAGTGTGCTCATAGGTGCTCTTTTCAAACCCATTCTGCAAGAAGTAGGTCTCAATCCTACTGTACCATGCTCTTGGTGCCTGTTTAAGGCCATAGAGGGCCTTATGAAGTTTGTAAACTTTCTTTTCTTCTCCAGCAACCACAAAACCTTGTGGTTGCTCAACATACACATCTTCAGAAAGCTCTCCATGTAGGAAAGCGCTTTTGACATCCAGCTGGTAGACATTCATGCCATGGTGTGCAGCTAATGCCAGAAGAGCCCTTATTGTGTCCCATCTGGCAACAGGTGCAAAGACCTCATCATAGTCAATGCCAGCTTGTTGAGAGTATCCTTTGACCACGATATTGGCTTTGTGTTTATCCAGCAAGCCTTGTTCCTTCAGTTTGGTTTTGTACACCCACTTCAGACCTATTGGTATAACTCCTTCTGGTAGGTCAGTGAGAGTCCAAACTTCATTCTTCTTGATTGCCTGCATCTCCACCTGCATAGCCTCGTTCCACTTTGGATCTCCTGCAGCTTCTTCATAAGTCTGGGGATCAGAATCAACAGCCACCATTGCCCTCCAATCAGTGTCTATGAGGAAGTTGCAGTCATAGTCCTTCAAATGAGAAGGTCTAGTTCTCTTTCTGGGTCCCAAAGTCTCTGCAGCAGCAGCAGCAGGTTCTTCTTCTTCCTCCTCCTCCTCCTGATCTTCAGGCTCATTTTGAGTAGTACCAGCTGTGATCTGAGGATCAGGATCAGTTACTGCTGCTGTTGCAGGATCAGCAGTTACTGCTGCTGTGGCTGTTGAGTCCTGTTCAGCATCTTCTTCATCAGACTCATACCATGCTTCTTCACTTCCTTCCCAATAGATCTTTGTTAGAACAGGTTGGATCTCAGAGTTCCATTCCCATCCCTTATCCTCATCAAAGACAACATCTCTACTAACCACAATTTTCTTGGTATTGGGATTATAGAGTTTGTATGCCTTAGATTCTGCTGATAAACCCAGAAAATGACAAGGGGAGCTCTTGTCATCAAGCTTCCTTCTGTGTTGATCAGGTACATGTACATAGGCCTTGCAACCAAAGACCTTGAGATGTGAAACAGAAGGAACCTGACCAGTCCACAATTCCTGAGGAGTTCTGCCTTGATTGGCCACAGTAGAACACCTGTTGAGAACATGAGAGGTCCAGGCCACAGCTTCTGGCCAGAATGAAGCTGGAACCTTTCTATCTTCAAGCATGCATCGAACCATATTCAGTATGGTTCTATTCTTTCTTTCAGCCACCCCATTCTGCTGAGGGGTGAGGGCTGCAGTAAGCTGCCTTCTTATACCTGTCTCTTCACATAGATCTTTAAACAGGTTTAGGAGAAATTCCCCTCCTCTATCAGTTCTCAAGCATACTATAGGGGATTCAGCCTCTTTCTCAATCAAAGCTTTAAACTTCTTGAATCTATCCAGTGTTTCAGATTTGGTGGCTAAGAAAAACACCCACAACTTTCTACTGTAATCATCTATTAGAGTGAAAATGTACCTTTTCCCCCCATTTGAAGTTGGGGTTATAGGGCCACAGAGATCAGCATGTAAGAGCTGAAGTTTCTTGTTTGCTCTCCATGTGCTCTTCTTGGGAAATGCTGTTCTGTGCTGCTTTCCAATCTGGCAGGTTGAGCAAACCCCAGTTGTTCCTTGCAGCTTAGGCAAATCCTTCACAAAGTTCTTCTGTTGCAGCTGCATGATTGCTTGTGAATTGATATGCCCAAACCTTCTGTGCCACAGTTCCAACGAGTGTTCATTAGTCCCTCCAGTCTTTAAACACTGAATGGTCTCCTCTCTGCACATGTTTGCTTTTAGTACAAACATCCTGTTCTTCTGCATACTAGTCTGCAGTACCAGCCCTTTTTCTTCATGGAACACTTTACATGTTCCTCCCTTGATCAGAAAGGCCAGACCTTTCTCTTGAAACTGGCCAACACTGAGCAAATTTGTGTTCAGTTCTGGAACATAATACACATCTTGAATCTGTAAGTTTATATGTTCTAGTACCAACTTAACAGATCCTTTGCCAGCTACATCAAGCCTGGAGTCATTTCCCAGCCTCACACTTCCTTTGAAACTTGTATCCAGCTCAGTAAACCACTTCTTGTTTCCACACATATGGTTACTGCAGCCTGAATCCAAGAACCATAACACTTCATTCTTCTCATCTTTTCCACCATTCAGAAAGGCCATGAGTAGCATATCATCTTTTAACTCAGAAGAGGTGGAATAATTAACCTGTTGACTGTTGTACCATTCAGGGCATTCATACCTGAAATGGCCCAACTTATGGCATTTGTAGCATTCTACAGAATCCTTACTCCAACCTCTTCCTCTCCCTCTTCCCCTTCCTGGATAGCCACCTCTTCCCAGACCTCTTCCTCTTCCACCACTCTCATATCCAGCCTTAAGTGCTTGATCTTCTTCTGCAGCATTCTTCTTCTGAAACTTCTGCTCATGCACTATCAAGGAACTTTGAAGTGCATCTACACTGAGTTGCTCAATGTCTTTGGACTCTTCTATTGAGCACACCACATAATTGAACTTCTCAGTCAAGGTTCTGAGAATTTTCTCTACAATCTGAACATCAGTCAGATTTTCACCACAATTCCTCATGGAGTTTGCAATAACCATTACTCTACCAAAGTAATCAATGACAGCTTCTCCTTCCTTCATTTCCAGCAGCTCAAAGTTCCTCCTCAGACCCTGTAGCTGTGCCTTCTGGACTCTGGCACTTCCCTGGAACTTTTCCTTCATTGCATCCCATAACTCCTTTGCTGTCTTTTTCTTTGTGATGGTCTTCAGAATTGTTTTATCAATGGAGCTGTAGAGGTAGTTTTTTGCCTTCAGATCTCTTAGCCTTGACTCCTCCAGACCTTTGCTTTGTGCCTCAGTAAGAGCCTCGCCTTCAGAGGGTTCTCTGAATCCTTCACTAACCACTCCCCAGTATTCCTTTGACCTCAGCAAATTCTCCATCAACAGGCTCCAGTGATCGTAATCACCATCAAATTTGGGAATGCACACCTGTGCAAAGCTGCTATTCTCACTCATTTCTGCAGATTTCTTTTCAGCCTTTAGCTAGAAATCTCACTCACCACCCTGCTTGAATCTCCTCTCTGATTCTCTCGTGTTTCCCTAACCCTGATCTGCAATCAGACTTGCAGATGAATTTTAATCTCTCTTTTGCTTGGTTACAGTTAGCCAAAGCTCTGATACCACAATGAGAACTTTGTAAGGGGCAACTGACGAGTTTTATTGATAATCAAAGCAAAGTATAAATACAAGAGAGCTTGTCCTGTAATCTCGCCATTACTAACCAACTAATCCCCTTGACTCCACTTCCCTTGATCTCTGCTAACCCACTAACTAACACTGCTAACAATACTGCTAACTTGACTCCAAAGCAATCAGACTCTCTAACAACTCGACTGGACTTAATTGACTCAAGACACAAACAAAGTGACTAAACTGTGTTTAACCAAAACGACTCAGCAGCGACTCAACAATAGCAATGTAACGGCTACTTTATTCAAACCCTTGCTGACAATAATGGCAGTACAAAACATAATAGTAGTACAGAACGACATATTAAACTGAAATCCTAGATATCACATGAAGACGTGAAGAGAACATATTGTAGAGAAATAACCGTAAGAACTTATACATGTGGAAAGCATATCTAAAAGGAGAACAAACCTCTGGTGCTTTGACGGAAGGACAAAGCTTCGATCTCATAAGCTTTTACTTGGTTTTGTACTATATGACGCATATTGACTTTTGCAAATATTATTGTCTCACAAAAACATATAAATAAAAAACAGTTGGAGTATATAAATTAAGAAATAATATTATGGTCAAATTAAGTTTCCTATTGATAACATGAGAGAATTGTCACACATTGAAGTATAATAAAAACTAATATTTGAAATAAGAAGACTTCAATTGTGAAAATTAAATAAGATGTATTTGAAAATTATCACCATTAGTGATTATATTTTCCACCAACATCTCCGGGTCAGTTTCTTCAAACTCACTCGAATATCTACACCACTGTCAATTCTCCACAGATTATAATGGCCATTCACTATGCAATACAACAACTTCACATGATCATGTTCCCCCCACCCCCATTTTCCCAATGCAGCCTTTGGCAACATGCATGCACAATTTACAGGTCGAGAAAATGGCGATTGTGCTGCAACTATCCGAACCTTGGCTTCGCGAGTATCAAGTAATGCAAATTCTCCAATATCGTGGAATCAACAATTGTCACTTGAGCGTGTGACCTCTTCAGATCACTTGCTAGTTTACTCTTCCTGGCAATTTTACCAAATCAGCTCTCTCATCATTCACAAACATTATAGGTTCTTCCGTCCAGAACTCACCCGTTCATGCAAATGAATGCATTTGGTGGATACGTCCTAAGTGGCACAAGGATACATACTGATACAGCTAATGGAGGCACACTGAATCGTGACACGACGACGCTTTAGTGTTCAGTTGATGGCTGACTAGCTCGAGTGTATATTTGACTAAATTCTGAAAGTTTTAGGGTCTCAAGTCGCAACATTGTACTTTCCATCACTACATTCGACATTTCACCTTTTTGTAACTTTGATCAGGTGTCATTTATTTATGAATGGGTGCTAAAGTACCCACTACATCATAATCGATAGTCTTTGAACAGGGTAGAACGCTGAATGTATCATTCCTTGTGTCGCCAAACCATTAGGCTTTCAGTTTGTACAAGTTGGACTTACCATTCCTTGTACTAAACTATTGTTTAAATTGGGGGTCGTCATTATTAGGGATAAATAAACGTGTGTTTATTTGTGTGTTTACTTGTACATTAAGTCACTTACTCCTTGTCCTTGTTGTACTGTATCTCTTGTACTCACGGGTATAAATACCCTTCTCTCAATAATACTAAACACACGATTTACCCAAACCTTACATGGTATCAGAGCCTGGTTATCCAACCCTAGTTTTTTTTTCTTCTTTCGGCTGAAGCTTACGTTCTCCTTCCGCCGTGCCTCTCTGTCTGCTTCAATGTCTGGTATCAGTACCGCTTCCTCTGGTTTTTCCGGTGATACCGGCTCTGGTGGCGCCGGTGGAGAGGCTCCTCTGGTCACGTTCAATCCAGCCGCCTCTCTCCCGCTCAAACTCACCGCCAACAACTTTCCATCCTGGCGAGCTCAGCTTCTGTCCCTCATGGCTGGCCTTGATCTCATGGGCTACCTCGACGGATCTGTTCCTGCCCCGGCTGCTATGATCACAGTCGATGGCGTCTCCTCTCGCAATCCTGCTCATACTCGTTGGTATCGCCAAGACCAACTGCTTCTGAATGGGATTTTTGCGTCTGTTTCTGAGGGAGTGCTTCCCTTCATCAGCTCAGCGGCCAATTCTCACGTCGCATGGGCGACTCTTCAGCGGCTCTACGCCAGCTCGTCGCAGTCACGAGTCATGACCCTCCGCGATCGCTTGTACGCTGAAACCAAAGGCGATCGAGATGTTGTCTCGTTTGTTCAACAGCTTCGTACCCACGCTACGGAGCTTGCTCTCGCTGGAGCTCCTGTCACTGATGCTGAGCTTGTTACGCTCTGCCTGCGAGGCCTAGGGCTTGACTACCGCGAATTCTCTGCTGCCATTCGCGCTCGCGAGGTTATTCCTCCCCTCGAGGACCTTCTCGATCGGCTGGTTTCCCTCGAAGCTGATCTTCGCGCCACCAAACCATCCGCCGACTCTCCAGCCACTGCCTTTGCCACTCAACGTGGCCGTGGTCGCGGCCGTCGCGGCGGTTCTACTGGGCGCGGCTCGGGTCGCTCGGCCTCCTCATCCCGCTCTGTCTCGCCTGGTGCGTGGGACCCCTCACGCGGAGATGACGAACGCCGCCCTGCTCGAGTTATTTGCCAATTCTGCGAGAAGCCCGGGCACTCGGTTCGGCAGTGTTATCAGCTCTTTCCTCACAAACGCCCGCAAGCTAACTCTACAACAACTGCCGCCAGTTCCTCTCGTGCTTCTGCTCCGCCTGCTGAACCATGGCTTGTTGATTCAGCGGCGACTCATCATGTTACTCATGATCTTGGGAACTTAGCTCTCTATTCGGACTACAATGGTCCTGATGAAGTCTATCTTGGCGACGGTACAGGTTTGGCCATCACACATATTGGTTCCTCTTCTCTTCCGACCTCTGATCGTCAATTACGTCTTGACAATATTTTATGTGTGCCTGGTTTTCGTAAGCGTCTGCTTTCTGTCGCTAAGCTTTGTCGATCTAACCCAATCTCGGTGGAATTTTTTGCTCATTCTTTTGTTGTGAAGGATCTAAGAACGGGGGCGGTGCTGCTGACCGGAAGGAACAACGGTGATACGTATGAACTTGGTGGTGGTGCTCGAGCTGCTCGGTTTGCGTTGGTTACTACTCGCAATACTCCTGATCTCTGGCACTGCCGTCTAGGTCATCCGTCTGCTCGTGCCATGTCTAGTCTTATTCGTGTTAATTCTCTTCCTGTTATTAAGTCGGCTCTTTCTTCGTGTGATTCATGTCTTTGTTCTAAAAGTCACAAACTTCCCTTTAGTTTGTCGAGTCTTACTAGTTCCCGTCCTTTAGACTTGTTGTTTTCGGATGTTTGGGGTCCTGCCCCTGTTAATTCAGTCGATGGTTATTCTTACTATCTTGTTCTCGTCGATCATTTTACTCGTTACACTTGGCTGTACCCACTTCGTCGCAAGTCGGATGTCCTCTCTGTTTTTGTTGCCTTCAAACGTCTAGTTGAAAACTATTTTTCCACTACAATTCGGCGGCTTTACACCGATGGAGGAGGTGAGTTTCAAAAACTACGCCATGAATTGACCGCTCATGGAATCACACATCTTTCAACTCCTCCATATACTCCTGAGCACAACGGTCTCTCCGAGCGTAAGCATCGCCATATTGTTGAAACTGGCCTCACCCTCCTCCATCGTGCCCGTCTTCCACTCACTTACTGGTCGTATGCCTTTTCCACAGCTGTGTATCTTATCAATCGTCTTCCTTCGTCCTCTTTGCGCGGTCAGGTTCCTTTCACTGTCCTCTTTAATGAATCTCCCAATTACTCCAAATTACGTGTGTTTGGCTGTCGCTGTTACCCTTGGCTTCGACCTTATTCAGCTCACAAACTCCAGTCTCGGTCTCGTCCTTGTGTTTTCCTCGGATACTCTCATCAACAGAGTGCCTATCGCTGCCTTGACCCGACCTCACAGCGTCTTTTCCTGTCTCGTCATGTTGTTTTCGTTGAAACAGAATTCCCAGGTGTCCCTTCCTCTTCGACGTCAATTTTAGCAACTCCTGCTTCGTCTCCTTCCTCCTGGCTCGCGGCATTTCTTCCCGCCGTGTCTCTAGTCCCCATCCCGCCAGCACCACTGCCTGTCTCTTCCTCCTCGGTACAGCAGCCCCCCTCGCCTTCACACGCAGTCACCGAGACGGGCACGACCACTGGGTCTTCCTCGTCACCTCCTCTGACCGCCTCCACTCAGTCTGATACTGTTACCCGGCCAGCCCCGCCGCCGCATCATATGGTTACTCGCGGTAAGAATCATATAAGGAAGCCCAATCCTAAATATACTAACGTGACACAGCTGCAGGACTCCTCTCTTCCTCCCCTGGAGCCTAAATCTGTGAAGGAAGCACTTCGCTTTATTGAGTGGCGCCGGGCCATGGCTTCTGAAAACTCGGCTCTCTGTGCGAACTACACTTGGGATCTTGTCCCACGCCAGCCTCATTTCAACGTGGTTGGGTGTCGCTGGGTGTTTCGTGTTAAATTTCGTCCCGATGGGTCTATTGAGCGGTTCCGTGCTCGCCTCGTGGCTAAAGGTTTTCATCAACGTCCGGGAGTTGATTTTCATGAAACCTACAGCCCTGTTCTAAAGCCAGTGACAATTCGGACGGTCTTCACCATTGCTCTATCTCACTCTTGGCCTATATTTCAGTTTGATGTTAATAATGCGTTCCTTCAAGGACCGCTACAGGAGGAGGTTTATATGTCTCAGCCACCAGGCTTTCATGATCCGTAGTTCCCTAATCATGTCTGTCGCCTTCGTAAAGCCATTTATGGTCTCCGCCAAGCTCCGCGGGCATGGTATGATGCGTTGAGCTCTTTTCTCATTTCGTGTGGTTTTGTGAAGACAAGCTCCGATGTGTCTCTCTTTGTCTATTGCCACGGTGGAGTTCTTGCCTATTTCTTGATGTATGTTGATGATCTACTTCTCACCGGCAATGACTCCCGCTTTCTTGCTTCCTTCCGTCGCCAGCTTGCTGATCAGTTCTCACTTAAGCACCTCGGCCACGTCAATTTTTTCCTTGGGATTGAGGTGCTTCCCACGGCCACAGGCTTTGTTCTGTCTCAACACAAGTATGTTGTTGACTTGCTCACTCGTTTTCATATGCATGAAGCTAATCCGTGCTCCACCCCACTGTCCTCCACTGCTCGACTTCGTGTCTCAGATGGGTCATCTTCGGCTGATGCTACTCTATATCGTCAGGCTGTTGGTGCTTGCAGTACCTCGTCACCACCCGACCTGATGTTGCCTTTGCAGTAAATCGGTTGTCTCAGTTTATGCATGCACCCACGGCTGTGCATTGGCAGTATGTCAAGCGTTTACTCCGGTACGTTGCTGGTACTCGCACTCTTGGTCTACGGATCACTCGCAATCAGCTGCCATTCTCTCTTCGTGTGTTTACTGATTCTGACTGGGCTGGTGACCCTGATGATCGCACCTCGACATCTGGCTTCTTGGTTTACCTTGGCGATACTCTTGTTTCCTGGAAGTCCAAGAAACAGCGGACGGTAGCTCGTTCTAGTACTGAAGCTGAGTACCGTGCGCTGGCCCTGGCCACCTCAGAGGTTCAGTGGCTTCGTAATTTGCTCACCGAGCTTCACCAGCCTCTCACTGCGTCTCCAGTCGTCTTCTGTGACAACTTGGGTGCTATTCATTTCAGCTCAAATCCGGTGTTCCACTCGCGCATGAAACACCTCGCCTTGGACTTTCATTTCGTGCGTCAGTTGGTCCAGTCTAAGCAGTTGGTCGTTCGGCATCTTCCCACGGCGTCTCAACTTGCTGATTTGCTCACCAAACCGCTTCCGAGTACTCGTTTTCTTCTGCTACGGTCCAAGATTGGGCTTGCTGACGCTGCCTCCATCTTGCGGGGGCGTATTAGGGATAAATAAACGTGTGTTTATTTGTGTGTTTACTTGTACATTAAGTCACTTACTCCTTGTCCTTGTTGTACTGTATCTCTTGTACTCACGGGTATAAATACCCTTCCCTCAATAATACTAAACACACGATTTACCCAAACCTTACAGTCATGAGGATTCAAAAACCATGATCTTTCGGTTCTAGACTCTGATACCATATTAGCGAACTAACCTCCTAATTCCAATAACTCGAATTATTGTAAAATGATTTGTTAAGTATTTTTGTCTTACAAGTTACAACCTTAGTTTTAAACTAGTAGTAAATTTCTCCAGTTTTAAACTAGTAGGCCTCGGCCCTCAAGGCATGGGTCGTAGTTTCGAAACTATGGGCTGTAGAATTAGCCCAATATGAGTCGTCATAAAATTTGACCCCAATAGAACTTGGCCCATCTAGTTAATAGAGCAGAATAAACCTAAACGGCTAGACCTGGAACTCGTGGAAGGACTAGGAGGAGTCGAGGAGAGTTCCTGTTTTTTTTACTAGATAAGGCCCGCTCGCTCCGCTTCGCGTAAAATGTATACTTGTATATGTGCTTATCAAAGATCAAATCGTTGTCCTAACATGTAGAGGGAAAAAGCGCACATATGCTCGAAGAAAGGCAATTGAAATAGGAAATAAATATTACGTTTCATCTTTACTACCCATATATACATTTAGTTTGATTCAATAGTTTCGACATCCAACCGCTTCCATGTATTGTTGTGCGTTTAACATCTTCACATGAGACACCTTTACTGTTATTAGCCAGCTTCAGACAAAGAAATCAAATGAAGGAAATTAGTTGGAAAGAACTGCAATGATTGAAAAGTATCCTATCTCCAAAGTGCCGTTATAATTGTTGAATCCTTTCTAAAACCACTGTGTAGAGGGTGGCTCATTTAGATTTCAGCGACATGGTCTTGGGTGGTTAAGAGGCATTGGATTGAAATTAGTTCCGCCGGAACTGTAGAATTTTGTAGGATAACTACTACAAATTATATAATCAATAGAAGTATAAAGTGTTGTGTTATTTATATTGTCTAAAGTAAATGAAGCATAAACGATGTCATTAAATATAAATTTATTGACATAAAGAGGATGTTAGGGACCATACAACAAATTTCTGATTGACATCATATGATGACAGTAAATTTAGAGTCGATAAATTGTGAGATACATATAAGCAAAGCAGAAGAAGGGAGACGTACATTTGGGAGCATGGTGACAATCTATGCTGCAATTCGCTGAATTGCTGGAAACATTGTCTTTGTCCCAAGTCCTAACCTAACTATTACATCCCACCATAATGTCTCAAGGTATACTGCAGAGGTAAAAAGACATTAGTGATATCCAATGACCATAAGAAAATAATATATGCAAGTAACAAACTATTTCATATGAAGTCCAAGCTGAATAAGAAAACGTGCAACTCTGTGAATACATTCCTGAATGAAAAGGGTAATCGATGGATGCGTGGATCTCCATAAGTTGAGTTGAAGAAACAAATTAAGAGCAGAATGTTGGTCTTGTAAAAACCAGTTGGCAGCAAGCTGGTAAGGGAGACTATTGCAAGAAAAATAGAGCTTCATAATCTACCATTCCATGTTAGCAGGGACTGAAAACGTAGTCATGACACAATCAAAACAAATTCTATAACCCAAGAAGGAAGAGAAGTTAACTTTCACCGAGAGTCAAACTTGTGCATCAATCTGGACTGAGAGCTAGCTTTTGCATGGCAATCATGGAAAAGAGAGGGAGAGAACTACCATGAGAGTCTGAAATCGCAAAATTGAATGAGAAGCAAAAGGAAACGCAAAAAATGTCATCAATCATGACCCGTCTGGCAGGAGAAATATCACAGGCTATAGAATTACTTCAAATAAAAACACCAGATGATACATTTTGGATTATTGCTATGGAATTTAAGCGAAAGTATGTTGGAGTCATTGTGATGTCACTAAACAGACAACTTCGTAAGAACAAAAGAAAGAAGTTTAATGCAAAAGAAAATGGTGGAGAGCAACATGTTATACCAGAAATTATTAACCATAATAGTAGGGTCTAAGCCTCCATGTTTTATCAATCCTTGAGTCATAAAGGGAAGGAAGATAAGTTTTAGTTTTATGCAGAGAGCAAGGCAAGTTATTGAAGACATAACACAATCAGAAACTAAGAAATCGAGCAAGGCTATTTGATCTGGTTATTTCCTATAGACCCAGCAACCATTCAGACTCGAGTACTCAAGAAAAGTATAAGTGTACACACCTTATAGTTGGAATCGATGGGTTGAACTTTGGGACCAATTGATCCAGTATAATCTTAGCTGGTACATGTTGAAGGAGAATGTCGTGTCTGCTGTGCTGGAGTTGATTCAACCAACTTGTTTGGGCAGCGCTTCAAGTAAACATAAAACATAGTTCAGGCCACAATCGAGACGAACATTAACCATTAAGTTGTGTTGTGCACACCATAGCTTTAGATGTAAAACACAAATTCTTGTCACAAGGAAAGAACACCACTACCGAATGAAGGCAAGAAAAACATGATCTTTTGCTGGATTTAGGCCATTCAACCCAAACGAAACATATGAGTAGAGTAATCAACCATGTACAATACAATCATTTTGCTAAAGAGCAGTAAGGTGAGAACATATAGTATCTCTCTTAATAATCTAAATTGCTACTTCAAGTATGGTTACTGCTCCAGTTGGGCACTGCTGACAAATTAAACTTCTATTCCAAATTACAAAGTATACTCTCTACAGGGTTCAAGAGGCAAAGAGTGACAAAGGCCTGAAACTTTCCCTTGCCCACCTACAAAATATCTTTGCTCTCATAACTACTTCGGGATCCATATTAGTCTCAACTCACGTTAACCTTTGAAAAATGACAAATGCAGAAACAATCAAAAGCAACGTAACCAAGTTCCAGTATCGCATTACTGTTTACCTTGCAAAATCCCACAAATCTTATTTATTTATTTATCTAACCTTTGATATTTCATCATTGTAGTTAAAACCTTGTGATGTTGAGGCTATTTGAAATTTGGGTCAGGGTAATAGAAGGGTGAAATTAACCCAAAAACAGAACAATCAAATCAAGCTTGCAAAAAAACTGGTTGGTGGTACTCTAATGACAAATATTTTCTATTCCTTAATCAATATCAGCTCCCTCTATCTGAAGCTGACGATGGGAAGTTCTTGATACAGGTTACAAATGGCATGAATCTTTTTAACTGCAAATTTGGAGGTTTCTTAAAGGTGAACGAACAAAATGCAGCTTAGTATGAAGAGCATTTATCACAACCACCAAACTCCCTAAAGTAGTTGTCATCCCTCAACAACAACCTGGCTACACTAACAACAGACATCAATAAACAAAATCACACAGAGGGACTTCGACAATATCTTTTCTATGGGGGAATATTTACACGTGAGCTAATAACACAAAAGAGTAGAAATCCATCAGTATAAAATGAACAGCAAGCACCACAATATAGAGGGGTGATATGGTATCATCAGGAAGGGAAGAAAAGGCACGGTTCTAGAATAAAAGGTCGAGTAGGACCTAATTAAATTCTACTTCATCTTCCATTGCTCTCCCATTTGGAGTTTTCCTGTTAAATTTCCACAAATAATGAAAAGACTATCAAAGTAAAATGTGACTTCAGGAATTCGTATTTAAAACAGAGGCCAGAAACACAAACATGTATATGCTATGGTGCTCCTACCATTAGTTCACTGCTACCAGTCTTGCATCATACCCCAAAGGTGCAATAACTGGAATAATTGAAGTATGAGGAATTGCAGCATGAGCCCCTTACCGCTGATCTTAGCCTTGCAGCTTTCACATCCATCAAGGAACTGGCCTGACCATGAAGCAGTTCAACCTGCAGGAAATATATGAGCTACATCAATACCAAAAATTGCTTCCTCGGGACCTCCTTGTCCACACACACAGAGCACCCATGAAGACAGTTGGAACCTGATCTGAAGTAAAAGAAATCAATTCATCATTAATGGCTATTAGATTTTCTTCTGCATGATTAGTGCAAATGGAGGTAACTGATCTAAGGATTCTAAGTAAAGAGAAATTATCAACACATCATCCTTGCAAAAGGAAAACTTAGAACCGCTATAAACTGCCAGAGGGAGAAATCCCAATATCCCTTCCCAATGAACCATACTCGTGTCGTTAACAGGGCAAGGATGATACTAAGCTGGAATAAACAGAGAAGAAAAGATTACCCTAGATACTGTCAGTTGAATCTTCTTCTTTCTCACCACTCCTAAAGCTCATGTCATGGCTGCTCGTCCTTCGATCCATACCCTGCAAAAAATCCAATTCAATTAAAATACGTGGCCTAATTTCGCAATCTCTTTGATTTCAAATCTAAAACATAAAACCCATAGGAATCAGAAGTTCCTTGAGAGCCCTAAAATATTATAGATACATGTGTCTGTCATTTACACCAAGCAGCATTGCAACATAAGAAGCATGGCATAGACATCCATTGCTTGCGTCAACCTTGCTTGTATGCCCCCATTGAACCATCTCTGCAGAAAACCAAAAGATAAAGGCTAAATTATGGCCAAGAGATCATGTTCAACACCCTATAAATCCCCCCAACCTAAAAAGGAAAAAGAAACAGATCCAATCCCCTTAAACGTCTAGCAATTACAGAGGGCCAAATCATTATCAGAATCGGTTTCACAACCAAGAAAACAAATTTTGAAGGGAAACACAAAGAAATCACTTAACTGAAAACCTGTATTGGTAATAAAAACATTGACATAGTAAAGTTGAGAGAGGAGAGTAAAAGGAAGTCACCTCATGTATGCTGGGAGATCTTCTTGGGTTGGGATATCTCTTCTCTCTCTGCCACTCTGTGTTGTGTCATCCTTCTCCGTAATACCACCAACCGATCACCCTCGCTCAGGGAGCGCATCATTGCCGCGTAACCCATCACGCCAGAACAGAATGAAAAAAATGCCTCTCATCTTCTTCCTCTTTTCCAATGATTCCCCTCTTCTTATTATTCTTCAACAGCGGGAGAGAGGGAGAGATTAAAGACGGGGATTCCTCCAAAAAAGAGTAGGCCAAACCTAAGATTCAAGGGTGGAAGAGAGGATCAGGTGCAAAGAAAATAAAAAGGATATGAGAATTGCAGGGACAATCGTACCAGTATTTCTTGAATGGGCGTAGCAGCAGCGGAGGGTTTCCCTTACGGAGAAGGACGACGGCGAGGGAAAAGGGCGGGGAAGATGATGTGCTGTCGAGAATTGCCCGCCAGCACAGCAAAACCAGTGGGTGAGAAGCTTTGGTGGGTGAAAAGGAGTGGACGAAACCAAGAAGTCACAGCCATCCCGCGGTTCGTTTCCCTAGCAAGAGAGTGTCTCAGTGTTGTGGGTGGCGTGAAGAAGGGAGGAGCAGGAAGGGTGAGAAGACAGGATAAAAGGGAGAGTCCAATAGAGGTTTGTGTGTCAGAAAAGAAGAAGAGAAGCGAGAAGGGAGAGGAAGACGATTAACCAGTGGGTAATAGGAAAGTACAGGGTTCCTTTTCGGCGAGTGGGGTAATTAGGTGGGCGAAGAGTTGCTGTGAGGAGGGAAAAGCTGAACGTGACCGAATTAGGAGGAAACAAACGGCAAAAGCCCAGTCGCAGTCCAGTGTTTGGGGGCCACTAATGAACAGTACTCAAACTGTGGCTTTTATATACCAATTCTTTCTTTCGTTGCTTGTGAAAATAGGTATCACAATACACTTCACAATTTCTCACAAACACGGAGTTATAATAATTAATCAAATAAAAATAAAAATATGAGGTCACAGAAACGTAATATTTTTTTTTTTATGAATGAAACGTAATATTCTCAGTTCCTATCTCCTGTGTTTTCATTAAATTGGAAAATCATTTCAATTCTGCGCTTTTTCCGTTCCAGAAGGAAAAGTCCATTCCGCAAACTAATTGCCGCCTGTTTCAATACAAAAACTCGAACTCTCTCTTCCGTTCCGCTCCTCTCGCCTTTTTCCCTCCAACTGCCAACAAAACCCTTCTTCGCGCCTCCCTCCCCTCCCTTTCTCTCACTCTCTCAATTCAATGGCCATGGCGACCAACTCCGCTCAAGATCCGACGCGTTCAGCTCCGCCGTCTCCCTTCCACTTCCAGCTCCTCCATTCCCATCCTCACCTCCACACTCCGAATCAAAACGTCGCCACCGCCTCTCCTTTCCCTCCTTCTCCCAATCGAATCTTCGCCTCCCCTCTCCCTTCCGCCGACGCCGGCGGCGGCATCGCTCGCCACTGCAGCAGCCTTCTCGCTCCTCCCCCGACGGCAGCAACGATTCTCCACTCGCCTAATTCGCATTCTGCTCTCTCCGTGAGTTTTTTTCTTTTCGTTTTCTTCTATTTGACATCGTTTCTGGAATCTTCTCGGTGTTTCTTTGGTCCGGTTTCATGAATGAATGCTTCGGCACCAATTTTCTTCGAATTCAGCTTTGCTTTGTTAGGAATTCATGTAATGGCGGGCTTTGCCTCTGAACACTGCTTGCTTGAAATTGAAAAAAAAGAGGGGAAGGACTTTTGGAAGAAGGAATGTGAACTGCCGAGTGCTTATAGTTATACCACTGAGTGCTCTTTTGCAATTTTTTAGTGCTTGCGGTTTCTAGAGTTCGTATCAAGTTGGGAGGTTAATGAAACGAATTTTCATGTTAATTGCTTGCAGTTTATCACTAACCACACGAGTGAGGATGGTAATTACAAGGTTCAAAATGGAGGAGGAGTGGTGAAAGTCCCTAATTGCTTCAGTCCAGTCAAGGGGAAGCAGCATAACAAGGTGAAGGTCACAAAACAAAGCAAGTTGGCTGGGAAAAAGTCTAACCCTGGTAAGTTTTTCCTTTTGCCTCCTTCTAACTTCTCACTTCAAGAGCTCAAGATTATTTGCTGTGTTGTGATGAGCCTGAGTTGTCTGGCATATGTGCTTCACTTGGCAGAGTCTGTTGATGGTCAGAGCCCAACCAGTGGTTGCAGATACGACAGCTCTTTGGGTAAGCTGTTGACATATTTTACTTGCAATTTCTCATGTGGCTACTGTAAGTCTGAACGTTTGGGTTCGTGATTCTGCTGTGAACTAGGGCTGTTAACGAAGAAGTTCGTGAAGTTAATCCAGGAGGCCAAAGATGGCACCCTTGATCTCAACAAGACAGCAGAAGTTCTGCAGGTATTCAACACATGTACCATAGTGCTTTTGGCGCATGAGATTCTGTGGTAAATTTGATGTTGGATTGGGTTACTAATCGTTTCAGTCCCTTTTTGGTGCGCTTTGCCCGTTGTTCGTTGTTATCAGGTTCAGAAGAGAAGGATATATGATATCACAAATGTTCTGGAAGGAATAGGGTTGATAGAGAAAACTTCTAAAAACCATATACGGTGGAGGTATTACTCTTGAACCTTCGCCCAACCTTTAACATTTAGCTTCCTTCTTTTTGTAATTAAAAAATTTGACTGATGTGAGATTTATATATGGATTAGGGATTCTTCTGATTGTTCTGGGACAAAGGAGTTTGATTGTGATGTCAATAGATTAAAGGTATGGATCAATGAATGCTACATGAATTTCACTAATCATGCCTTCTTTTAGAGAGCTGTGTTAAGAATCAAAACCTTACTAGTTTCACAAACCCTACCTCAAAACTTTCTTCTGCGCAGGCTGAAGTTGATAGTCTTCATTCTGAAGAATGCAGTCTTGATGAAGCTATAAGGTCTGTTAATACAAATGGATTAAGTTAGTCATGTTTATTCTGGTTTTGTCCACTGCAGTTGGATTAAGTTGATCATGTTTCTCACTCTCTATAGGGAAAGGGAAGAAAGCTTAAGGCGCCTACAAGCGGAGAAAAGCAATCAAAAGTATCTCTTTCTGACAGAGGAGGATATTATCAGCATTCCCCAATTCCAGGTCCATGGAATCTTAGTTTAATCTCTGTTAACTGCGATGCAGACATGTTTCTCTTTCTCCCCCTAATTAATTAACTTGGTAGTAACTTTGACTGATAATGCCACAGAATAGCACATTGATGACAATCAAGGCCCCTCCTGCTAGTAATCTCGAAGTTCCTGATCCTGATGGTGACCAGGTATGAACTGTTTGCGTGTGTGACTAGATTTTTTCGCTTTTCGTCTCATAGTTTATCTACCATCTGCTAAGCAAACTGTTAAAAATGAACAGGACTTGGGCTCCCGCCAACACAGAATGATCATTAGGAGTGTCACAGGACCAATCGAATTGTATCTCCTGAGGTATATGACCTTTTTTTAATGTTTCTAACTTCTATTTATAGCTTGTCCAAAGCATCTTCCTTTGGCCTTCATGTTCACTTTCGAAGAAACTCAAAAAGTGACATGCTCTTATTTGAATAGCAAGTATAATCACCAAGCGACGGATGTGGTGGAAATGGACACCTGTGACGATGCTAGACATAGTTGCAGCAATTCACCAAAGGACTCTCCTTCTTCTGCATCTTACACGCCTGGGGTTCAGAGGATGGTACCTTCTTACAATGATGTAAGTATCAATCACATATGTTTGTCGATCACATCACTTGAACGATAACGAACCTTCGTTAATAGGCTTTATTTTTTTCTTTGACGTATTATCATATTCATCAATGGCAGAACTACGATGACTACTGGCTGCAATCGAATAATGAAGTGGGTCTCTCTCGATTATGGCGTGACTGAGTACTCAAATGTAACCGTGCTAGAGTATTGCATCATGTTACGACTTGTATCTGGTAATATCCCATGATGAAGAGTCTGATCTAGGTATGAATTATCAGCAGTGCAGCAATATCTGAGGTGATTCTTTTATAGTTTTAGATCCTGGTGGGGGAAACTAAGTGTAGATAATTAGCTTATCCAGGGCTGATCGCAGGGCTTACCAAATAACAACCCTATATCAAGATTAAGGGTTCGTAGTGAGATTCGTTCAAGTATTGGGCCATATAGTAAATTTCTTATTGTTGCATTTCCAATAACAAAAAGGATGTAACTTTGTTACCAAAAAAAAAGCTCCTTTTTATCACAGTTCGGTGGTTGATTCAACTAGATCTTTGTTCAAGATCACAGAAATATGGAAGTCCTTCCTATTGGTGTTTTTCATTTTTCCATACCCATTTCGTGGTTATACCATAACAATGGTGGAGTTAACGTATGGTTCAGAAGGTGTTGTATCTCTCTTCAATTTTTATTAAAAGTATAATTTGTCTTTATATATTGAGAAAACATTAGAAAGTTGTTGTAAAAAAAAAAAATCATTAGAAAGTAGACGTAGGGCTGGACATGCGAGGTCACCCGTGAGTTTGGGTCGATTCGCCTGCATTTTATTCGAATTTTGTTATGTGAGTGAGTCTGTGGGTGGGTGACGGGTTGTGCTGTGAGGCATTCACTGCGTGGTGAGTGGGTTGTGGACATGTGGGCGGGTGACCCGAACAAAGTTGTTGGCGTTAGAGAGTGGAGACAATGATGGAAACTAGGGTTACTAATGGAGATTGAATCTCAAAGCCAATCTTCCAAATCTTGACTTCCCTCTTCTTCCCTTTATTTTTTCCTCTGATTCTTGTGCCCAAATCACCTTTCTTACCGCTGTTGAATTATTTTTTTTAGTTTCGTACACTCGATAATCATTTCTATCCGTAGAAAACACCTCCATAAAATTATTTCTATCCGATTTCAAACTAATTCGACATTTATTCTTCCTATTCCATCTTCTTGTTTCCGGGTAACTCTCCACCAATTATCTTGCCACTTGAATTTATTTTCAAATTTGGAGGGTGAATGGATGTTGAAATGGATTTTTATTTTACATATTGACATTACACAAGGGGTTCAGAAATATAAATGGATCATGTCAAGTTGACTCATTTATATTATGCACATTGTGATGTGGATGACCCAAAAACCCACCCGCATCATCCGCCATCCACCCGACCCAACCCGAAACTAAATGTGAGTGGGTGGTGGGTTAAAGATTGTCAATCCGTTTAAGCACGGATGAGTGCATTTTGTGAGTTTGAGGAAGGAGGAGTTTTATTGAAACAAAATGGAAGAATTACACGTAGGAGTTCCAACGAACAGATAACAAACCCTAAGAAGAAATCGATCAATGATTTCTTCTTAAACAGCAACACAAACCTATCAATCTACTTCCCAAGCTCGATTCAAACCCCACACTGTGAGTCGAGCTACCGAAGAAGATAAAGAAACTGAACCCAATATAGAAGACCACTCTCTACTTAATCTCTCCGTAAACTGTCAGTTTCTAACAATCAGATGAGCAGGGTTTAAATAGAAGGGAAGCAAATGACCGTTTACATAAAGGAATCTACACAAGCTAGCCTAGAGATCGGAAGTCGTCCTGGGTAGCGACACCTTTTGAGAGGAACGAAGAAAATGTGGAGCTGATGAGAAGAAAAGGAGAAGAAAAGTAGGTCTTCAAAGATGGGTTGTCTTTGAATGACTATGAGAGTCGACAGTAGCGAACGACATCGAGGAGTCTAGAACGACGTCGTGTTTGGAAGATCAATTGACAGCAGTGAAATGCTGTCGTGGAGACTCATCCAACACAATTTATGGTCAAAATTCACTCTCCCCATCCAATGCCCACCCCTAAGTATACGGTACTTGTAGCCTTCCAAATTTTAAATTAATCGTGTGATTCATGAACAATCGTAGCAGTCTGTCATTTTCAACCCTTTTTAAGTTTAAATCCAGTTTTGCCAATAGGCCTCTTAACGGAATGGGCCATCATGATCTCGGTTTCTGTTGGGCCTGATAGGCCATATATCTCTGCTTGTTACGGATGTCTGCGTGGAAGGATTTGTTACAAGCAGGTGCCGTCGAAGTGGAAGCGAGGCAACGTAACGACTCACTCTACGCATTTTGTCCAGGCCAGTTTCATAAGTTTCACCTAACGTCACAGATTAGAGAAGTGAAAAAGTCAGCATCCAAATCATTCTCGTAACCCAAAAGTCTTCAATGCTTTGGATTTGAACCGTTGGGGATACTCTTTCTCAAAACTCCAATAATAGGGATGGATAATGACCACCACACTCCCCACCAACTTTACACAATAGCCGTTGGCAGTTCCAAAAAGCATTACCAATCCAATAGTAGAATACCTGATTAATCTCTTTACCAAACGCTTATTTATTATATACACATTCTAAGCTCAGTCAGCAATTCCAGATCCCACTATGAGAACCCGATCTTTTTTTTCCCAATCTTTAGACAACAGGATGAAATTCGCGTCCTCATTACATGTTCCTTCCTCCGAAATGTTCCCTTTTTACTTTCTTTTTTTTTTGGCATTTCGAAGTGTTTGAAACAATAAAGCAACAAATGGAATGAAGAAACTAAAGAGAGACATGGCAAATTTACACCCGAAGAACAAACTGTTTTCTTTGTTTTCCTTTCTTCACTTGGTTCCTGATCTGGCTTTCCTTAACCTTCCACGAGTAAGACGGATGGCTTCTTCGATGACCGTCTCCTTTGGGGCAGCGGCAGCAGCGGGATCATTAGACGGAGGTGCTGCAGCGGATTCGATCTGCATTGCTTCCGGTGCAGATGGGTTTGGCTGTGGCTCGGATGGAGCGGAGAGTGATCTCGTCGGGGCGTTGGGAGCTTTTGCTGGATAAGGGGCTCTTGGTTGATTTGGAGCTACCGATGGAGGAATGGTGGCTTGAGGGGATTTAGAACTCACTGCCTCCTCAGCTGTGGCTAGTTCCGTTTGGTGCTGAGTCGATGATGTGCTGGAAGTGGGAGATGGGGGCTCCTCCGGTTCTGGTTTTGACCCTGCTGGCTGACGACGGATTGGTGGATTAGACGCTGAACGAGCCCTGGGACCTTGTTGCTGCTGAATACAATTAGACAATTAGTAGTATTCCATAAGGTTCACAGAGCGCTTTGCTAGCAACAATTGTACGCTCAAATAGCACTATGGTTAACCCAAATATCATTCTCCCACCCCTGCATACACAATTGTAATCATCTAGAGTTACATGGGTAACCCATCAAACAAACACTAGGGACGATGAATTATCTAGTCTCTAAGAAATCACTCATAACCCGATAGATCACAAATGCGGTGCGCTAATTACTTTTATGCCAACTCTTTAGCAGCTCATCTTCTAAATCAAACAAGATCTGATCATCCAACAACAATGAGCAATTTGATTCTCAATGAACACACAAAAATGTTAAATGCAATAGAACTGACATCATTTGATTAAAACTACGATATGATCTGTTCCTGGAGATGGTACCTGAACTGGCCGAGGCCTTGGGATTGATTGAGCAGAAACATACTGCAAAATGTCGAAGACTCTTGTCTGACCATAGCTAGCAGCTCTTTGCCAGTACAATATTGCCATGTCTCCAGCCCTTGTCCTTAGCTCCAGCAAGTTGCGGTCAATTTCATTCTCATGTTTAGCAACGTATGGTCTGAAGAAAGAGTCATACACATACGTAGTTCCCTGGAAGAGGTAATGAAGAGAAGAAATCAGTACTCAAAGGGATGAAAATTGGAAAACTGAAAAGAAAAGGTTACATTCTTGTGATAGCTAGGCACCTTGGTTTTGGGGTACCACAAGTATATAAAGAATGCCAACTTCGCCTCGCTGTACATTGGAACCCTTAAAGAAAGCAAAAACAGAATATTAGGATAGACCCAGAGTCGATGGATCAGATTGCATAACATTATGCATAAGCATTCAAGCTCTAAGTTATTACCATGAAATAAAAGCATCACCGATTCTCTCGCTAACAGTCAAAACGGCAACCAGAATCCTGCAACACCAACAGAAGCACAAAAGATTCACAAACTGAATGCAGTTTGCAAACATAAACTGGAGAAATGAAAAGGCATGGAATCTGTAATGTACCAATACTGGCACCAGAAACGAAGCTGCTCAATCTCTGGTTTATTCAATTCAACAGTTTTATAGCACTCGTATGCTGGATAGGCGTAGCCAAAAACCAATCTGTCAACACACATCAATGTCAGTTTACTTCTGATTATAATGCAATTCCTTTATTATGATGTTTTGAGATATCACTTGAGTAATGGCTGCTATAACTTACACAAGTCCTCTAGTAAGAAATGATCCTAGCATCTTGTAGACCTAGCAAAGAAGGAAGAAACAAGTTAGCCACTAACAACCAAAGTGCAATGATGATATAACTCAACACCTCAATTAAGAAGATACTAAACTCTGATGTTCATCTCTGAAACTTGAATCAATCATCACAGAATCACACAATTAGGAACGCATCAAAGTTAGTTTGATGGAATCAATTCCGCTTTTTAACACCATGTTTGCTTCAGTGTTTGGATTAATGAGAGTAAAGTTCGACATAAGAATCCCTTTGCTCTTGGGAAAACCAAAGGGAACAAGAAAGAAGACGACAGTGTTGTTTCAGCCTTGTGTCTCCCGAAATGAACACAATCTCCATTTAGTAAGAAGATTCAAGGTTCTTCACAGGTCCAAAGATTAGGGCAACAAGTCCTCGCCGTAAAATTACTAAACAAAGACGGATTTTCAACTCAATCGTTCCAAGTTTCACAGATAACTCTGAAATGCCGCCGGAGTATCGAAAGGAAACGAATACAGTACTAGTCACTAGAGACCAAGAAACCGCCATGAATCACCGGATGGAGAGGTAAATGTAACCGTAATATGCCGAAAAATTGAAGGCTACCGTCACAAATCCACAAGAAGCAAACACGAGAGAGAGAGAGAGAGTGCGAGGGAGAACCATTGATTACCTTTCTAACGGCGTCTCGACTGCGGAGTAGTAAACAGGACGAAGAAAATACACCGCAAGCAGGAAAATGAGGGAGTAACCGCCGGATTGAAGCGGCGGAGGATGAAGCCGACGCAGATCACAGAAACTTCCGCAGCAAGGGAGGAAAAAAGGACTCAGGCGTACGTTCTGACAGAAAACACTGTGAGAAAGGACGGCGGCGAACCGTTAGGAAGTCGGCGGTCGGGGAGCGAAGGGGAGAGAGGCGGAGCGGAGAGAAAGGTCTGAAGCAACAGCAAGTTTCAGTGGTGTTATAAAACAGAAAACTCTCTTCGTTTTCTGTGGTAAAACTGTAAAAGGGTAGTGATTCCCTAAACGACAGCACACGGCCATTTCGTGAACCCTAGTTGAAAGATCACCCCACACACCATTGATTGTCCGGTTGGGCAGCTTTCCGGTCCAACCGCTGGAGAAAACCACTCAATTAGGGCCTGCCCAACCGTTCTGAATGACCAAAATAGGTCTGGTTCACCGGTAAAGCGTATTATCTTCCCCCCCCCCCCCCAAAATTAGGGGTAACAAGAGAGTCAAATAGAAGAGTCAAGTAAAGCGCGGGAGTCGACCAATAGTCGAACTCCCGATGAGAGGGCTTTATGTGCCACAAGATGGGCGGCCCTATTAAGTCGACGAGAAACATAACAGAACGAAATCCAACTGAAATGGGTAGCTAGAACTCAAGCATCTTCAAGCACCGCACCACTTCGATCATGAGCAAAATCCTCCCCCACCATACGCCGTGTCAGTTGTTGCGAATCCCCATGAGAAAAGGATTCTGGTTGTTGCGAATCCCCCACCACCCTGCAGCCAAAGAAGAAATGAGAAAAGGATTCTGGTTCTGCCGAACAGATGGGACATTCCGTGGTTTGAACCAAAGTTTTGGTGAACAAGACTGTTTGAAGCGGAAGGAAACCACGGACAGCCCGCAAGAAGAAGAATCTCAACTTGGGTGGCACCGGCAGGCTCCAAAGAAGTTTCCAAAATCGCGACTCAAAGGGCAGCAGGGGCGGTGGGTGTGTCTCGTTATACTCATTGGACAGTAGGTGGTAACCTGTCTTTACAGTATAAACTCCAGAAGGAGAGTAATGCCAAATCATTCTGTCTAAAGTATAAGATACTGGAAGCGGAATGGACAGAATAAGATCCACACTCACAGGCATGAAAAGAGAGTTCAGGAGATCAGCCTTCCACGAATGGGTTGTATGGCAAATGAGTTCAGAAACTAGTAAAGGACAGGATTGTATACCTGGTCGTAGTAGAGGGCATAATGGGGGAGATGTTGGCAGCCAATTATCCTGCATAACCTGGATTTGAGTCCCGTCTCCGACTTGCCACCTCAAACCACGCTTGAGTAGATCCCTTCCTTCCAAAATACCTTGCCAAGCCCAAGATGGGCGAGCACCCGCCGAAGCATCAAGAAATTCATGTAACGGGTGATAGCGAGCCTTATAGATACAGGCGATGGTACTAGAAGGTGTGAATAATACTCGCCAAGCTTGTTTAGCTAGAAGCGCAATGTTGAACCTGTTAAAGTCCCTAAATCCAAGCCCACCTGTAAACTTGCTTAGACAGATTGCACTCCAAGAAATCCAATGTATGCCTTTCTCCTTATCCTGGCCAGCCCACCAATACTTTGACAACTGACCATTGCATCTACGACAGGTTTCCTGAGGCAGCCGGAAAGCCGACATGGCATAAATTGGACCAGCAACCCCAATCGCCTTGATAACAACCTCCTTCACCGCCAATGATAATGCCTTTGCCTTCCAACTACTAATTCGAGCCGCCAAATCTTCCTCAATGAATTGGAAAGATAGGGACTTAGAGCAACGGATTTGAGAAGGAAGTCCCAAATATCTGTCATCAGGCTGCATAATTCCCACCCCTAAAAAGGTGCTAATTGCATGGAGTTCCTGATCTGAGACATTACCACTAACACACACAGCGGATTCATGCAGATTAACCCGTTGACCACTATACGTCTCATAATCAGAAAGCAATTGCATCAAGTTCGCACATTCAGGAATAGAAGCTCTAAGAAACAGGTAAGAATCATCGGCGAAAAATAAGTGAGAAATGGGAGGAGCTGACCTGTGAACTCTTAACTCATGAAGTGAGGAGGAGGCGATCTCTCGGCTGATCTTGGCAGAGAAGGCTTCCGTGTAAACGGCGAACAACAGCGGTGATAATGGATCCCCTTGGCGAATCCCCCTTTGAGGTTGAAAGTAACCATACTGGGCTCCATTGAGAAGAACTGAAAAACGGACCGTTGATACACAGGCCCTGATCCAGACCATCCACTTCTCACAGAATCCAATCGATTGCATAACCTGGAACAGAAACTCTCATTCTACTCAATCATACGCCTTTTCCATGTCTAGTTTTAAAGCCATCCATTTGTCCTGTCCCCGGGTCTTGGTCTTGAGAAATTGCATCACTTCCTGGCCAATGAGAATGTTATCGGAGATGCACCGACCCTTGACAAAACCATTTTGGAATTGACTAATGATTTGAGGAAGAATGGAACTGAGCCTTGATGCTAAGATTTTGGCGATAATTTTATACAAAACCTGGCATAACCCAATTGGCCGCATATGGCGCATGGAGTCAGCATTGGCAACTTTCGGAATAAGGGTCATCAGTTTGTGATTCACACTATGGAGCAGGCGGCCTGTTTGGAAGAATGATAATATGGCTTCAGATACATCCCATCCTATCTCCTCCCAAAATCTTTGATAGAATGCTGCAGTAAAGCCGTCAGATCCGGGAGCTTGGCCTTTCCCAATGTTAAACACTGCCTTCCTGATTTCCGACCTAGATACCTGCATAGTGAGCTGATCATTCATTGGTCCTGTTACCTTGAGAGGAAGATCCAAGCTGCGTATAAAATCTGTGGGGTTCGAGCCATTAGAAGAAAATAACAATTCAAAGTAGGATACATAGACTTCCCCTTTAGCCGATTCCGCTGTTTGGAGTTCCCCTTGCGCATCATGAATGCCAGGAATGAAGTTCTGTCGCCTTTTCCGCATTGTGGTCACGTGGAAGAAATGAGTATTGGCATCACCACCATGAAGCCAGTTGACTCTCGATTTCTGCTTCCAATACAGCTCCTCCTGCCTGTATGCATCAGCCAGCTGCCTCTCTAAGTTGTTGATAATTGACCAGTCAACTGCAGCAGCCTCCCTTTCCGCATCAATAGCCCCTTGCAGTTCTCGGATTTGGCGGGCTGAGTTTGTCGTACCTGCCTTGGCCCATCCAAGCAGCTCCTGTCGAACATGCTTCAGTCGAGTTTGCACCTGGAAAAGGGGTGTGCCGCCAGCAGATTGCTGCCATGCCGAGTGGACTAGAGGAGGTACATCCGGGTTGAAATCCCATCGTTGGTCGTAGTGAAATCTTCGAGCTCGGTGGTCCTCCATCTCCACCAATCTCAACAGAAGCATCCTGTGATCAGACCCCCTGTCAGACAGATGGTGAACCTGCACATCAGGCCAAACAGCAAGTACATTATTATTCCCCAAACACCGATCCAACCGGGATTGGATATGATCATCATTTGATTGTCGGTTAGTCTAATTGAATCGAGGTCCGATGTATCCCAGATCATGAAGCCCAGCCTCCCCCAGGAAGAGGTTGAGTTGAGCAAGGGCTGCTGGGGAAGGGGTTCGACCTCCTTGCTTTTCACTACTAGAAAGAAGACAGTTAAAATCACCCACCACGAACATCGGGTCAGCATACAAGGAAATCATATATGAAATTTCATTAAATTGAAACTGGCGAGACCTTCCTCGCAGCTTAAGTGTACAAAAACTACACCAAATTGGCCGAAAGAAAGGTGCTCACATTCGACAAATAAAAACCCCAAAGACTCTACTGAAACTGTAAACACTAGACTAGAAGACCAGGCAACAACTAAGCCACTACCATTATTGGACACACTATGTACTTGCTCCGCAGGGAAGCCAAGACTACCAAACTGCTGTAACACAAACTCATCATCCCTCCTGGTTTCACTCAAACACACAAGCAGCGGAGATTCTCGGAGCAAGGTCTCCTTCAGGACCGAAACTGTCAGGGGTGCTCCCAATCCCCTGCAATTCCAGGAGAGTATGCTCATGGATCGGACTGGGACCGATCAGGGCCGGTTGCCTCCACCTCCAGCTTCTCGTTGGAACTTGCATCGCTGCCTTTTGGGCCAAATATGGCTCTCTTAGCATTTGGCTCATGCTGCTCAACCATTCTCTCATCTTGCTGCTGCGAATCCACTAATGGACTGTTTCGCTGGCCATCTGGAGGAGCAGAGATACAGAGCTGCCCCAAGTGAGATGCCATTCCCAGGTGGAATTTGGAAGGTTGGAGACCCCCAGCAAGAGCTACACCAGGTTGAGCCCCCTACTTGACGGAGCAATCGCAGTAGCGTGCCCGAAAACTGCTCTGATGCTGCGGGCATTCTGCGCCGATCGTGCGCCAGCACTATTCCCAGCCAAGGTCCAGACTACTCGCTTACGTCGGCGCTCCAACGTGTCTTCACGCACCCGAGGCCCAAATTCACTCGCCACCAGGTGTTTCCCATATCTTGGGGGCTGCACACCAAGTTCATCCTTGCTGGGGCAGAACCTGTTCACATGCCCAATCACCCCACACAAGAAGCAGAACTGGGGGAGGGACTCGAACTTCACTTGAACCTTGAAGCATCCTTTGGAAGGGTCCTCGTGGGAAGCTGAGACTTCATCAGGGAGAGGCCGGTTCATATCCAACGAAACTTTGCACCTGAGGTAGAGCCCGCCAGAAGACACCGACCGGTGGATGGTAGCCTCCTCCGCCGGACCTAAGGCTGTTCCCAGGAGAGTCCCAAGCCTCTCAGTACAGCAGTAAAATGGAACTCTCCAGAATTGGGTCACCAATGGAACCCTGAGAAGTTCAGCCGCCAATTCAGTCGTCGGTGTTTCCCACTTTCGCACATGGATGAGGAACTTCTCAAAGATCCATGGTGTGCCGGAGAGGATTCGCCGGGCCGTTTCAGAATCCGGGAGGAAGAACTGGAGGAGATCCCATTCCACCACCGCAACTGAGAAATCGCACTTCCAAACCCGGCCAACGATCGATCTCAGAGTAGAAATTGAAGGAAGCGGGCCACAGAGCCTACCAATCAGAGTTCGGTCGACTCGCAGGGCACCCACCGCTACATCAGCGTTGTTGAATTGAACTGCCGCCATCGCAATCGGAGAATCAAAGAGCAATCGAGGATTTTTGCAGAAGGGGGAAAGCTGATTCAGGCAACAAGAGTGGTGTGAAGCAGAGGAATCGTGCGAGGGATCCCCTTTTATGCTTTCTCCGATAATTGAAAGCCGGATCCGACGGGGCACGTAGCCGGAGGCGGTTATCGCCATTGTCGCACGGAGGCAAAGAGCCCTACCACTCGCCCGACGTGGGGAGAGAGGAGGGAGAATTGGGAACGTTTTTTTTTCCTTTTGGTGTCACATAATGTTTACTAAAGCGTATTATCTTCTTCCTTATATGAGAATTGAGAAGTCGCATCATTTCCTTTAGCGTATCGTCCGTCATGGTATTTTAAAAGTGAGGAAACCAGTTTTTTATAGATTTTTATTTTAAACGAATATGAGAATGGATTCTGTAATACTTTAGACGAATCCCACATCGACAAAACTCGAGAGATTCATGGTTCATAAGCAGGAAATCGGCTTTAACTGACAAGACACATTTTGGGGTGAAATGGAAGAGTTCTTGTGAGAACTCCGAAGTTAAACGTGCTCAGTGTGGAGTACAACAAGGATGGATGACCTTATGAGAAATCACCATGAATTGCACCCCAAGTCGAAAACCGTACGAGTGTAGAGACCCAAAAAGGAGAAGAGCAAGTTGTCAATGATGATTCAACCCGAAGACAACAAATTTTAAGGTTAAGAGTTCGATTCTCCATCGATTGCATTGATGCTTCTCTCCAATGGCTAAGGAGCAGAATACAAGCACTAGCTTCCCATAAAATTATGTTGCTTATGAGTCTTCAAATGTTTCAACATCACACAATAATGTAGACCAAAGTAGTTGCCAAGGCCATTTAGAAAAGAAAGTAGTTAAGTGGCAAACACCACCATTCCAGCAAGTGTTGCATGGCTGGTGTGGGAGATATGTGGGGTGAACAACTTCCTTGTAAATTTATATTGCCCACGCAAGAGATTGGATGCACAATTTCATTGGCCGCATCCGACAGGCGAACATTGCTAATTCTTTATTGGATCTAAACCCTCTTGTGTTACCGGATAATGTTCGTCATATCATATATTTCTAATTTTCTATTGGCTGCAAAGGGAATCATAGGGGCTAAGATCTGGTGACTAAGGGGGGTCCCCTTAGTCACATGACTAAGTGAATCTCCCCCTTGCACTTCATTAAAATCCAAGGGCTCCTATTAATTCAATTTAATGAAAGGGCAATGTAGTAATTGCATGTTTATTTTTAATTTTTAATTATAAAAGAAATAAATAAAAAAACAGTGCCGGCCGGCCGGCCGTCCCCGTCGCCTCCCGCATCCGGTCCGATAATTGCGCGGCCAGTGGGCAACTGGGCGCCATTTTTTCCCCAAAAGAGTTCCTGTGCGCCCATTCCATTATTCCATTAGATAGAGAGAGAGAGAGAGAGATTTTCTGGTCGGAATTTTTTTCCCGGCGAACATCGTCGCCGGAGAAAAATTTCCCGGCAGCCGTGCTAATTTTGTGATGTTGTTGACATATTTTGTAATGTTTATATGCTTTGTTATTTTGTAATGTTTGTCGGTTTTTTTTGTAATGTTTGTAAACTTTGTTATTTTTGTGCACCATGTTTGTAAACTTCGTCATTTTTGTGCACCATGTTCGTAATGTTTTTTATGTCTAAAAAACACCCGGGTTGACTTTGGGGAGGAGCCCCTCTATATAGGGGTGGAGCCTCCAAAGTCAACCCGGGTGTTTTTTCCCGTTCGTATGGATTGTCGGTCTAGTTTGTCATTTTTGTCCACCATGTTCGTACTGTTTGTATGTCTAAAAAACACCCGGGTTGACTTTGGGAAGGAGCCCCTCTATATAGGGATGGAGCCTTGAAAGTCAACCCGGTTGTTTTTTCTTTTTGTATGGTTTGTATTGTTTGTCGGTCTAGTTTGTATTGTTTGTACAGTTCATACGTTTGTAATGTTTGTAAATCTGTTTATATGTTTTGTCGCTCTAGTTTGTACTGTTCGTATGTTTGTATGGTTTGTACTGATTGTAAATCCGGTTTGTATACTTCGTAATTTTCCATAATACCCAAACTACCCCTGCCATTAATTAAATAGCCCTTCCCACTTTTTAACCATTGGATTGAAGTGTCCAGATCTAATGGCTAGGAGGGGCTTAGTCAAGTGACTAAGGACCCCCTTAGTCACCAGATCATCATAGTCATCAACTAATTATCATTATCTCCCAAAGAGACGACAATCAAACTGGACGCTTAGAGAACCAAAACATTCATATCAGTTTCCAACATGAGGCTGATGGCTGATAATTAGAATTTAGAAAAGGTATTGAGGGATTCACAAATTCTGATATCTAAACTAATTTCCAAATTAACCTGCATTTTTTATTATCTTAATAACATCGATGATGGGGACGATTATGACCATACCTCCCTTCTAAAGAGGTACACAAATCACATAAAAAAAGATTGAGAGGCTAAAGCCTCTCAATGATAGTAAAGTATATAAGTTTTAAAATTAAATTTCTTCCAAAAAAATCAAATCATAGGACTAAACTAAGGCTAATCGGTTCGGTTCGGTTATACCCGGAATCGTTTAGTAGGTTCTCGGTTAATCATTAAGCACTTTGTGCTTACTGTTAACTACACCGTTTAAATTAGTCAATTAACCGTAACTGCATAGTCGGTTCTCGGTTATTTGTCGGTTAACCGAATAACCGTTAACTAAGTGATTTAACAAGATTACACCAAAATAACCGATCGATAACCCAACCAACACAAGAGCTACTTCTTTCAATTGTGAAATTTTCTATAATTTTCCATACATACGCATGTATTTTTTTTATTAAGTTGTTATCATTGAATAACAAATAATTTAACATAGATATATCAATACATAATCTACTAAATCCAACACAAGTACACAATAATATCATTATACCGTCAAACTTTATTAAAAAAGCATACAATGATACTCAACATTAATTACTCAACTCGTAAACCCCATCAAATTAATGGAAGTTTAATGTTACTAATTGTTGTCGAACAACTATGCGCAAGTCTGACTTTCTACTGTGTTCCTTATAAAACTCTTCCTTTAAATTATTTTTATTTGAATCTAAGTCACTATTACAACTAGGATAGACAAGGGGTCTTGTAAGCTTTCAAACGCCCCATTATTTTCGGCCTATGTTTGCAACTCATGGAAGTCTATTATTTTGGCTCTAACTATGAGGATGCTCGTAATCGGTTAGTCGGTAAACCGTTTAACCATCGATTATTAATTGTTTAACCATCGGTTAATTATTAGCTAAATTTGACTACCGGAAACCGACCATTTTATCATTTAATCGATTATCGGTGTAAGTGTAACCGTTAAGCACCGATTCCGGTTTGGTTATCGATTACACCGTTAATGGGATAACCGTTTATCAGCCCTAGACCAAACGATTGTTGTCACACCCCACAACTGCAATGATGCAGTAAATTGTCTTGTCAATTTTGGCCATTCTCTCCTCATATCGCTTGATTGATTAGTGAGGAGGGTCACGGTTTGTCGAAACCCTGGGAATGGCTCCCTCCCGCCCTCCAAATTTCAAACGGTTCAGGAAGGCACGTGGTCAGGGGTAAATGAGTTCAGGGAATTCATTCATTGCCTCACCAGTCACCAGCTAATTGCCCAGTAATAATATAGTAATGACAACCCTTACTCCCTTTCCTATTAACAAATGAAAACATTAACGAAGGCTGCCTGCCTTACTTTGGTTTGCATCTCAAGTGGATAGAAGAAGAAAGTGCTCCAGTCTAGACGGCACGAATTGTTACCTTGAGTCAATTGCAAGCAAAGCTATCTCGGGAGACAGAGAGAGAGAGAAAGAACAGAAGGGCCAGAGGAAACAGAACATAAAAGGCAAATGTGTGCCCCAAAGATGGAAAAGAGCCATTGACTAAAAGCACTGCTCCAAACACAGAAAGTGGATTTGACATACATGAGGCCGATGGACAGGGAAACAACTCAATAAGAGAGTGTTTCTATACCTATCTATGAGCATATAACATCAAATTTTGCATCATCATATTCCAACACGTTTGCCCATCTCAATTTATAATGCGCAGCGAATTCATTTATGAGCAATACATCAATATCATGCAAATCGATGAGAGTCGTGAAATGCTACCTGCAATAATATTGTAATAAATTCAACTAGTAAGCAGACTAACTCAACCGATCATATACGCTAATCACTAAATTGCGTATCCAATGTTCTTGCCATTGGAACTTATGTACGGAATCCTTCTTCATAATTGCAGTATCATTTCATTGATCATGAGGAGACCTTTTTTGATGCTCAAAAGGTGTGGTTGTTTGTCCAAGGTTGGTCCATAGGTTACCCCATTCCCACAAATCAATGAAGTAGGGGTGTTTGCCAATTCATCTCCAGTACTTTTTTCCTTCTCTTCATGTGCCCTGTGGCTGTAATTATAATTTTGGTTTGGTGGTGCGTCACTGTCAAGAAAACAACCCTAGCTAGCTCTGTTTTCCAGTTCACTTCACTCCACCCATCTCTCTCCATCTCTCTTCTTAGTTCTTACTAGGTTGTTTTGAATTTGCACCTAAGCAAGCAACACCGCAATGGGTGTGGTGAGGGGGGAGGATTTGCTTCATGACTTCATCGATCATCATTGTTCTTCTTGACTTCATCACCTACAACAAACCCATCTTTTTGTGTAGTATTAGAGCATCTCCCGTCGATAAGAATAACTAATTTTATTGACGGAGTCAGAAATCTAAACGAGGGGACTAAAGATTTTACGATGGAGAAATTTAAATCATGATCATTAAAAAGGAGAGATAGAGCCTTACCAACTACTCTATTTTTCCGGAATTTATTAAAAATTTTAACCTCTTGTTGGTAATGGTAATCACACGAAGTCCTTAAACGACTGGCCACACAGAGTGAGGTCTTTGAGAGAAAGAAGAATTTGCAATGGGTTGCGGTCGAGTTTCTCAGCCCGTCCGTCGGGGACAGGAAGCGCCCATTATTTTCTGACGGGCCAAGCCTTAACTTGATAAGAAGCAGCATTATGGGCTCATGGGCCTTTGCAGTTAATTGGACCCTAGCCCTCGTCGTCCAATATAAGTATCTCCATCCGTCTGTCCTTCCACGTGGATTTTGTGGATGGGAGGGAAGGAGAAGGACAGCAATGGATGTCTGGATGATGTGCCAGCCAGAGAAAACAGAATCCTTCTTCTTCCCCCCGCTTACTCTGCTTGCCTTGCCGCAATAGCCACTTGATAAACCATAAAGCTCCAAGACAAAATGCCCCTAGGAGCCGCTTCGGCTCCGCGCCTGCAATCCCCATTTCTCTGCTGCCCTCTCAAATCGCCATGTTCGTCTCCTTCCAAGTCCGCCAGAAGCTCCACCCTTCAATCCCCCCGGCGGCCGCCTTATCCCCTCGTTATAGCCGCTGATCTCGACGCCAACACGGTCTCCACCTTCCTTCCTTTGTTCCTCTTATTTGGGTTCTGAATTTCTCACTCAATTGTGATGGAATTGAACATTTTCCGCGGTTTTGAATTTTTCTCAGATTACAGCCATATCCGTTGGGCTAGTGAGCGTGGCAGTGGGGATTGGCATTCCAGCATTCTACGAGTCCCAAATCGATAATGCTGTGAGCAATCCTTAATCTCATTTAAACTGTAACTAGAATCTATAAGATGCATTAGTTTCTACTTTCTGGTTTATGGTTTCGATTTGATTTTTGGGATATTTTGGGGTAACTTGCAGTCAAAGAGGGACAACACTCAGCCTTGCTTCCCCTGTAGCGGCTCCGGTGCCCGTAAGTAAAACCCTTCTCTGCTATGCCCTTTCTTCGTTTGATAGCTCTGTTGAGTGCATTTTGCCATGAAGACCTTTCAAGTTTCCAACTGCACTGGGTGTGAGGCAAAAGGGCTATAGCGCATACGCAGCATTGCAAGTTTGCAACTGAACCTACATTCATGTCGCCTAGAGAAACATAGCTTTTTATCGTCGAATGATTGAACATGGTTCCTCTTTTACCTTACTGCTGAGAATTGGAATTGGCTTTATGGCCAGAGAGATGCAGATTTTGCGAGGGGACTGGCTCGGTGACGGTGGACTTAGGAGGGGGCGAGAAAGAAGTGTCTCCATGTATCAACTGTGATAGTGCTGGTTCATTGACTTGCACCACATGTCAAGGCTCCGGGATTCAACCGCGTTACCTCGATCGGAGGTACCCTCGGCCTATCATGATAGATGAATCTTGTGCAGCAAGCAAAGTCTTAGGTTTCTTCATTTTAATTTCAATCAAAGATCATACTTAGTGAATGAATGATGGGAACTTTGGTGTTTTGTGTGTTTCTGACAGGGAATTCAAAGACGACGACTGAATTACGTTTAGTTCGATCCCAAGAACTTGGGTACATTTTGGTCCCAACTCTGAACATATGGAAGAGAAGATCCAACAGTCATTCTTTCCAGTCTACTTGTAACCTTGCATCTATGTACCTCTCCAACTACTCTTTATAGAGCTTTTTTGTCAAATCTTTTACTCTTGTTACACTGTTGATACTGTACAATTTTCTCTCTTTTTGTTGAGACCAACTGTAAAAAGTGATACATTATCTCTATTAAGCTTGGCTCCAAGTTAAGAACAGGTTTGGTGGTGATTTCACATCCATACTAATCAACGTATAAAACCAGAGGGAACAAGAAGAACAGAGTAAGTGAAGTAAAAAAGAGGTTCAGAGTTGCCTGTGAAGAGGCTCAGTTAGAAAGCTTTGGGCAAACTTGCTTGTCTAGAGGTTTCCTTCATTCAATCATTATATAGAGTTGACTTGTTTCGAAATGATACTTGTTCTTGCTGCATAAGATGGAGATACCGGTTGAGTTGGGTTCGCTCTGGTGGGAAGCGAGGACCAGATGATAGTTTCAGGACCTGTGAAGCAACTTTTCCTTTGCAATGCCTTGTGATAACAGGCAAAATACATCTTGGAGGAAGAAGTGCTGAACATCTATTGAATTAAAACAAGCAAGGATTCAGACCAGAAAGATAAAAAATTTGGTCCCAACTCTGAACATATGGAAGAGAAGATCCAACTGTTGATATCAACCCAGAAAACAGATGCAACAACAGGAACGGAGTAAGTAGAGTAAAAAGACGGGACAGAATACACAAAAACGTTGATCTATTTCACAAGCTTGCTTACCATCATTCATTACAATAGTCGGCCATGGGAACTAACTGAAACCCTAAAGAAAACAACACTACAACGAGCAGAAACTAACAAGAAAACGCCATCAACTACTGCACGGCCATCCACACGACTCTTTGACAACTTGGGCTATCCACAAGACTATTTGGCAACTCCGTTAGGGTTTTCGGCCTCCTTGGCTTTCGCCTCGAAGTAGTAGTAGAACATCGTAATCAGCCACGAAGCAAAAGCAATGAGACATGGGTTAACCATGGATCCATCACCTCCATGGGTGTCATCATCATTCCTCCTCGCAACAAATCCGTAGAGAGCAACCGCAGCCAATAACCCATCAATGATACGGTAGCCATAAGTGGGTCTCAGAGCAAGGTACATGGAAACAATCACCAGTACACCAAGCAAAGCAATCAGTGCATAAGCAGAGTTGTAGACACCAGCCCAGATTTTGACACAGTTTAAGCTCATAAAGATTATGGACCCAAAGGAATTGGACAAAACACCAGGAGGGTTGAAGAAGAGCCGTTTAGCGAGGTTGGTCTTCCTCCACTGGTGTATCTTATTGAAGTAGAGGACGAGGAATGGGTAGCCTGCGCCGGTGAAAACCCCCAGGAGGAAGACTCCGTCAGTTCGAGCAGGAGAGCTCTGAGTGAGAAGTGCGGCGGTGACGAAACCGGTGTAGGAGAGCAGCGCGACGACGAGGAAGACGAATGTGTCGGAGAATCGTGAGAAGAGGGTATAGAAGAGAGAGATACCAAGTGGTTTCTTGAAGTACGGGATGGTGGTAACTGGGCGAGCGATGATGGAAGGGTAATCGACGGTGAGTGCTTTCATGGCGCCAGTAGTCGAGGAGGCCATTCTGAGAAGTAAAGGGTAACAGCTAACAACAAGAGAATAGAAAATAGATCTGGTCGATTGAAGAAGAAAAAAGAAGAAGAGAGGTGAAAGTAAAATATCTTTCACCTGGGTCGGGTATACCTCGGGTCGGGTCGGTGGCGCAGGGTGTTTATTAGGGCTTTGACTATTGTTTTGACTATGTTTCATCTCCCCCGTTTTCGTTTTAGGGTTTTAGCAGAGCAGGAACCTGTAAGAAAAGGAAGAAGAGGAAGAAGAAGGATGTTGTACGTTATAGGATTGGGATTGGGCGACGAGAAGGATATCACTCTCAGAGGGTTAGAAGCAGTGAAGAAGTGCGAGAAAGTGTTCATGGAAGCTTACACTTCGCTGCTCTCCTTCGGCCTCTCCGACGACGGAATCGCTACTCTGGTAAGTTCCCTTCTTCTTTTTCTTCTTCGGATTCCGATTCCGATTCTCTGTCTTGATCATATTTTCTTCTCCGGGGACAGGAAAATCTATACGGGAAGCCGATTACGATCGCCGACAGGGAGATGGTGGAGGAGAAAGCCGACGAGATTTTGTCCGAAGCTCGTGCCTCCGATGTCGCCTTCCTCGTCGTCGGAGATCCCTTCGGGTAAGATTGTAGCAGAACTTCTCGTCTTAGTTTGGGCTTCTTTTGTTTTCGAATTGGTGAATGAGCTGATTCGTGAAGATTTGGCAATTTGGCAGAGCTACGACGCATAGTGATCTAGTGGTTCGAGCTAGGGAATTAGGGATTGGGGTTAAGGTAGTGCACAATGCGTCGGTGATGAATGCGATTGGGATTTGTGGGTTGCAGCTCTATCGATATGGCGAGACTGTTTCGATTCCGTTCTTCACTGATGTTTGGAGACCTGATAGCTTCTACGAGAAGATAATGAAGAATAGGGAGCTTGGACTGCATACTCTCTGCTTGCTAGGTGGGAATTATATGTTTGTGGTTCATCCTCTTCAGCCAGGGGAACTTGCTGCAACTTGTTTTTTTGAGAATGTGATGAGAAATTCTTATGCTTGGGTTTGTTGCTGTAGATATTCGAGTGAAGGAGCCTTCGTGGGAGTCCTTGTCGAGGTTTGTATTTGAAGAAAGAAACCATTGTGTTTTCGATTACTTGTAGAGTACTTTTGTTCTTAGTTCATTTCCTCTGCTGGCTTCTTTTTTTTTCAGGGGTAAGAAGAAGTATGAACCACCAAGGTACATGACGATAAACACTGCTATTGAGCAACTGCTGGAAGTTGTACAAAAGCTTGGAGGATCTGGTACGTAAAGAGAAACCCTTGAAATCTACATACTGGTTGAATGTTAATTGCTTTATACGAAAAAGGGGTTCCGTCACAAAGCTTTGAGCAAGCTTGGACGTGAACAGGTTCTTCACTGGAAATCATTGCCTAGCAACCGGTTACCAGAAACTTAAGATCTCCCCCAATGAGCTGATAAAGCTTCCTTCTACTATTGTTCATGCTGCGAGATTACATGATTCTTCTGATGTTATGATTGAAATATTTATCCTGGATGAATCTTTATAGTCGGCTTATTTTGAAATGCGACCTGTATTGCAGCATACGATGAAGATACCGATTGTGTTGGGTTTGCTCGGGTGGGAAGCGAGGACCAGATGATAGTCGCAGGGCCAATGAAGCAGCTTCTTTCAGTCGATTTCGGGCTACCTTTGCATTGCCTTGTGATAACAGGCAAAACGCATCCACTGGAGGAAGAAATGCTGAATACCTACCGCCTCAATACAAACAACGATTCAAACCAGAAAGATGATGGGAGTGTATAATTTACTTGTTGTCCAAACAACCACTGTAACCTATTCATTCGAGTTGTAATCGAAATGTAACATCGAAATCTTGTTTTGCTTATTGTAGTTCTGCGAAATTGAGTAACACATATGATGTGCTCAACTGATTTTGGCGCCATTTTGTTACTTAATTGCATGACAAGCAGCGTTACATTTCTGGTCAAGTTAACAAGTTCTCAAGCTGACATTGCCAAGTATCTTTAGGGCAATAAACTCAAACGACTGTCGCAATATCCCGACGCATGCCGACACTCTGTAAGCTAGCCAACGGCGGGCAAGAGCTACTGTCCCTCAGGCCTCATCTCACCTAATAACCGGAAGCCCTCCTCCCCGGGAGTTAGGGCTGGGCATGCGGGCGGATCATCCGCGGGTTTGGGCCGACCCACCCGCATTTGACCCGAATTTCGTTAAGTGGGTGGGTCTGTGGGTGGGTGACGGGTTGCGCTGGGAGCCATCCACCGGGTGGTGGGTGAGTTGTGGGTGGGTGCGCGGGTGACCCGCTCAACCCAACAGCAAAAAGATCAAAGTCGTTGGCGCTAGAGAGGGGAGAGTGGAGACGTTAGACATAAACTAGGACTGCTCCTTCCTGGAGTTTGAACCTCAAAGTCAACATTCCAAACAGTGATCCCCTCTTCTTCCCTTTATTTTCCCCTCTAATTCTTGTGCCTAGATCACCGGTTTTTCCTTTGTGGAATTATTTTCCTTGGGTTAATTGCATAGTTGGTCACTGAGATTACAAAAAACGTTTATGTTTGGTCACTGAAAATATTTAAATCCAATTTTGGTCACTCAAATTAGTTAAATGGTTCAAGTTTGGTCACTCTCCGTCCAACTCCGTTAAATATGTCTGATGTGGCAGTCAACCCTCAAAGTTGACCGTTAACTCGGTGACGTGGCAATTAAAAAATAATAAATAAAATAAATTTTAATTTCCAACTCATTTCCAACTCAACCCGTCGCCGGTGAGCTTTTCCCCGTATGGCTACTTCCCTAATCTCTCCACTCACAGATGAGACTTCCGCCACATCACTGTTGACCATAACCATAACAATCACAATATCCGCCGTCGTTCTCTACTTCCTCGGAAATCTCCGAAGAACCAAATCGTCGCCGGGTCCACGTGGGCTGCCGGTCGTCGGGTACCTCCCGTTCCTCCGCCGCAACGACCTCCACAGGCAGCTCACTTCCCTGGCTGAAACCCACGGCCCAATCTACACAATCCAGGGCCTCAACAGATCCCTGGTCGTGGTCAGCTCCCCGGATCTGGCGAAAGAGGTCCTTCGGGTCAACGAGTCCATCTTCTCGACCCGCCCAATACCGATTGTGGGCCGGATCTTAACCTACGGCGGCATTGACCTCGCCAACCTGTCGTACGGCCCCGATTGGGCGGCAAGGACTGCCAGCTCATGGGTCTCACATGGCTGCTCGCCAAGAACCGGACGGCCTACATCCACACAGTCTCGGCCGTGCTCCGGGCGATAATGATGAACAACGACGATGGTGTGGATTCCCAGCAGCATTCGTGCGCTCTTAATCGCGACGGAATGCCCCTTGCTGTCGATTCGTATGAAATCCAGAGCAGCTCCCCGTCAATGTTGGTGGTGGTGGTCGATTCGACCCTGGCCATGTTGTGGGGCGGCGGCGGGGAGGGAGGAGGGGCGCCGCCGAATTTCGCGGCGGAGTATCGGGAGGCGACGAGGGAGATGACGGAGCTGTTGGGGCGGGCGAATGTCCGTAGAAGCAAGCAATAGTCAAAGTTTTTCTCAGTCTACAACTCTAACCCGTCGCCGGTGAGCTTTTCCCCGTATGGCTACTTCCCTAATCTCTCCACTCACAGATGAAACTTCCGCCACATCACTGTTGACCATAACCATTGCAATCACAATATCCGTGGCCGAATCTTGGTCACTCATTTCCAACTCAATTTTTTTTTATTTTACTTTATTGTGAAAATGAGTTGGAAATAGTAGAAAATTAAAATTTATTTTATTTATTATTTTTTAATTGCCACGTCACCGAGTTAACGGTCAACTTTGAGGGTTGACTGCCACATCAGACATATTTAACGGAGTTGGACGGAGAGTGACCAAACTTGAACCATTTAACTAATTTGAGTGACCAAAATTGGATTTAAATATTTTCAGTGACCAAACATGAACGTTTTTTGTAATCTTAGTGACCAAACATGTAATTAACCCTATTTTCCTTAGTTCCTTGCACCTGATAATCATCTTAATCTGTAGAAAACTCTTTCATAATAGAATTTCTATCCAATTTAAGAACTAATTCGACATTTTTCGCCCTATTTCATCTTCTTGTTTCCCCCGATAACTCTCTTCACCTATTATCATGTCAAGTTAACTCCTTTATATTATATACATTGTGATGTGGGTGAACCCACAAACCCACCCGTATCATCCACCATCCGCCCGACCCAACCCGAGACTAAATGTGGGTGGATGGTGGGTTAAAAATTAGCAATCCGTTTAAGCGCGGATGGGTGCATTTTATGGTCAAAATCCACCCGACCCACCCAATGCCCACCCCTACCGGGAGTTACTAATTAACGCCCTAAAATTCAAAAATCACCGCCCTAAATTAAACTGAAATTACACATTTACCCTTCATTCAAATTACCACCGCCCTAACCCTTGCTCTGCTCCGCCGACGACGCAGCCACCTCTGCTGGTGAGCTCCTCAAAGACGAAGAAGAAAATAAAGAATCCCCGCCGGCCACTGCCGCCACCTCCTGGTCAACGCCGACGTTGGCTTCCGATCCTTCTTCATCGCTGCCGCATAGCTCCCCTTCCGTTCCCCAACATCGTCGGGATTGACCCGGAAGAACACCGGATAAACCACCTGCTTGTGCCGCTTCCGGCACCGAAGGTTCTCCACCATTTTGTCCAGGCACCACTCCAAATTCGAGTAGTTCTTCGAGAACACCACCACCGCCATTCTCGATTCTTGAATCGTTTAAGCCGCAACTACGATATGTCCTCCCCGCGCCGGAGGCTCACATAGTCGATGTAGGTCAGGATCCGCCGCCACCGCAGCGACGCGTTAAGATAGCTCGTGAAGTTTTCCCCTGTGTCCCCTACCATGAAGCTCAAGAACACGTCGTACTTGTGCACCACCGGGACTACCTCGGCGGCGACGACATCGCTTGAATTGGATCCGGCCACCGCTGCCGGTTGCCGACGGTTACGAGTGAAATGGAGGATGATTTGGGTGAGGAGAACGGAGAGATGGATCAGTACAAGGACTATGCAAATTCACATAATTGATATCAGAAGAGAATAGGCCATAGGGGAATGGCGAACGGTGGATTAAATGCTTGAATAAATTTTTCTTAAAGATTAATTTTGGGAGGACGACGACTTGGCTGTACTGGATTTCTATTTACTGGCAAAGGCGCAGCAACGTAGGTGGAGGTGGCGGCGGCGACAGGCGGAACAAAGCTAAATTAGGGATTGGGAGGCAGCTGTGACTTTTTTAGTGATTGGGGCAGTATGGTCTGTTTGGGTAAGGTTAGAGCGATAATTTTAAAAAGTTAGGGCGTTAAATAGAAGTTCAGTTTTTTCAGGTTTTTTTTATCCTTCTGTTTACAGGCTCTTAATTTGTTACTGAAAGGCCCAATATTCGAAGTCCACTACGATAGTAAGATTGGGCCTTCTTAAGGGTCTCTTCAAAACTGGGACCAGGTATCAGCAAAGGCCTTGGCCCAACTTTGACACTGACAGCTCAACTGTTCGTTTTTTTCTTCCATACCTACCAACGTGCCCCCACTAAATCAATGGTTGCTTGAGAGTTGATACTTGGAAATTGGAATCCTTTTCACCACCATCCAATATCATCGGCAATTGATGGAGTTATTACTTGGAGATTTAGTAATGTAGTTTAATAGCAAACAATTACAATTTAGTTTAATAGTCAAACCCATTTTGATAGTACCATTGCCCCTATAGTTAAGATGTTACTTTGGATAGCGATACATTAACTTCTTATTACTGATAAATAAATAAGGAAAAGGGTATACATTAGTATCAATTGTCTTGATTATAGCTTAAATAAGACAAAAATAATGATTTAATCATAGTTAAAGAGTAACATGAAGTGTACATGATATTTAAGATTTTTATCATTGTTTTTCCACGAGTTTATAACTAAATCGTCAATAAATAATCCCGTAATTCTTAATCTATGCTATTATTATAATTTAAATAGCTAGCAACATGACCATGGTAGATGTGTGTCGTTGGATGGTTACCTCATAACATTCTCTTTAAGAAAATGGGAAAACAATTCAAATCAAAGGAGATGGTTGTCGGTGATCCGGTGGACGGCTGAGATCAATCAACCTCAACGAATCGACGGTTGGAAAATGCTTACCAGCTCTCACGCACAACGGCGCGCGGCAAGCGAACAAGGGGCAGGATCTTAATACCGTCGAATTAAACCGCAAAAAGCCAACGGAAGAAACAGATATCAGCCAGCCCGCGTATTTTTCCCTTCCTTCTTTCTCTTCCTTTCCCACCCTTCTTTTTCTGTCTTCTGGTGTCGGCGATTCGGCATAAACCCGAACCCTCTCGAATTTCCGATCCAGGAGGCAACCTGCGGGGTTCGGAGCTGCCAAAGATCCAATTTTCCGCATTAAAATCAGGGTTTCCGCTGCCTAAATCGGGGGTCTCATTGACTCCATGATTCATACTTAACCATTGTATTGAGAGTTCGAAACTAATAAGAGCTTCCAGCATCCGCCGGACGGTCACCGGCTCTGCAGAAAGCTGGAAAATTGGAGAGCCGCCGGAAAATTCAAAACCTGGGGTTTTCGGGATTTGCATTTTGGAGAGAACCCTTTTGTCCGCTCGCCATTCTGCTTCTCCCCCATTCAGTATTGTGGTTCCATTTTTCCTTTCCTGGGTTGCATTAGATCCAGATCTAGGAAGATGGGGAAAAAGGGCGGGTGCGGCTTCGTTGGGTGGTTGATGGTGTTAGTGATATTGGCATTGCTCGGCGTAGGGATCTTCTTAGTAGTGAGGCACAAAATGAACAAATCCGACGACGACGGCGATTCGATTCCGGGTCCTCCGGGAGCTATCCAGAAGAAGTACTCCGACGCTCTCAATGTCGCAGTCCAGTTCTTCGATGTTCAGAAAGGTAGCTGTGTTTACTTCTTTACCATTGCTAACTGCGAATTTTTGGTAGATTTTGCCATTTTGGAGCGCTCAGTCTGGGAGGGTTTCCTTTTCAGCTGGGAAATTGAACGAGGACAAGATAACTTGGAGGGGCGATTCAGCGCTAGAAGATGGCAGCACTGTGAAGCTCGACTTATCGAAAGGAATGTACGATGCTGGAGACCACATGAAGTTCGGATTCCCCATGGCATTCACTGCCACTGTTCTGTCTTGGTCAATCTTGGAGTATGGTGATCAGATGGAGGCAGTGAATCAACTTGGAACTGCTCAAGATTCCCTCAAGTGGATCACTGATTTCCTCATCCATGCTCACCCTTCAGATAATGTGCTCTATGTTCAGGTTCGTTTCATTCTGATTCGTTCATGTACAGCTTGATTTGGATTTGATTTGGTGAATAGAATAGCTGAAATGTTGGTTTTATTGGGCTAGGTGGGTGATCCTGTATCAGATCACAAGTGTTGGGATAGGCCAGAGGATATGACCGAGAAGAGACCGGTGTTTCAAGTGAACGCGAGTTCTCCCGGGTCAGATGTTGCAGCTGAGGCTGCTGCAGCTTTGGCCTCAGCATCTCTGGTGTTCAAGAAGAAAGATTCGGACTACTCATCCACATTGCTTAAGCATGCCAAGCAGTTGTTTAGTTTTGCGGATAAGTATAGAGGTTCATATTGCGATAGCATACCAGGATCTGCTACTTACTACAACTCCACCGGCTATGGAGATGAGCTGTTATGGGCTGCTTCATGGCTGTACCATGCCACGGGGGATCGGTCTTACCTTCAGTACGTGACTGGATCGAATGGGAATGATTTTGCAGATTTTGGGAACCCTAGTTGGTTCAGTTGGGACAATAAGCTGCCAGGAATCCAGGTATTGATGGTTGCAATGTGAAATGTCCCTAGGATGAACTGCTGCTAAATTTCTTCTGTTTTTGTCTTGAATGATGGAAATATGTGGAATTCGATGCAGGTTTTGCTGGCGAGATTGACATTCTTGGGTGAGAAAGATACCTCGAACTCTGGGCTTCAACAGTACAGGGAGACGGCCGAGGCAGTGATGTGTGGGCTTATTCCTGATTCTCCCACAGCTACTTCCAGCAGAACAGACGGTAAGCTTGAATTCTTGTCTTTTTTTTGTGGCATAATATGGCATCTATATGAGTGGGAAGTATAATACATTGAAACATTTCCAGCTTAGCTGGCCTTTTGGATCATCTAGTCATCACTTGTTTGGCATATATGCTAATCAAGGATCTCCGGCGGCCCTGTGTGAATTCACATAGTTCGTCCTGAAGATGAAAAAATTGAGGAACCTTATCTAGTCAGAGTATGCTATTGAAAATATGCCTAATATGTCGAAAAATGCCAATTGGAGCGATGATTATGAATGTTCTAATTAGTATTACCATTTACACGAGATGTTTGTTCTGTTGATCTTAATGTTAAAGGTGGGTGATGTTTGCAGGTGGTCTGGTATGGGTGAGCGACTGGAATGCCCTGCAGCAACCTGTTGCTGCAGCATTCTTAGCATCTGTGTACAGTGACTACTTGCTGACATCAGGGAAAAGACAGTTTTCTTGCAGTGGAAGTACATTCAAATCATCAGACCTCAAGAAATTCGCTAGATCCCAGGTAAAGATAGCCCAACACAAACCCAGTCCTTATGTAATTTGGCAACAGCAGTTCTATAGATGATTGAGAGGTATAAGATTGAGAATTGAGCCCTTCACCACCATGAGAGCTAATGTTGTTTAATCCTGGTAGGATATAACTCTTGTTATTGGAACGATCTAATTCCTTAATGCTCATGCTTTTCATTCCATTATTGTTAGGCTGATTACGTTCTAGGCGACAACCCAATGAAGCTGAGCTATCTAGTTGGGTATGGGGACAAGTACCCGCAATTCGTGCACCACAGGGGAGCTTCGATCCCCGCGGATGCATCCACAGGCTGCAGCGACGGCTGGAAATGGCTCTCGTCAACGGACCCCAACCCGAACGTGGCCATGGGAGCACTAGTTGGCGGACCATTCAAGAACGACTCGTATGTCGACGACAGAAACAACACAATGCAGACCGAACCCAGTACTTACAATAGCGCCGCCATGGTTGGGCTGCTCTCTGGCCTTGTCACCACTTCGTCAGTCGTCCAGTCCTTTAACTGAGACAAAAAGAACAAACTCAGCAATGTAATTCGTTGATTTGTTAAAAAAAAAAGGCTTGTGTGCTTTGTGAAAGGATACTTGTTGTAGGATGTGTTAGATTGAATTGTACTATTGTGCATTGGCTCCACTGCTCATATAACCCCAGCTTGCTTCATTGCATCTGCCGGTCCGAGGCTCGAAATTTTGGGTTAACCACATCTTTCTTATCAATGTTTTGTTCACATCAAACCAAATCGATTTCTGATTCATGTTGGATTTTGGAAGGTGAGACTGAGAGCAACTGTAATGGGGGCTTTCTGTTTGTTTCTCGCAGGCAACTCCCTTTGTGCAAACTAGTCAATAACACAATTTTCAACTAGACGACAACTAGTCATGTACTAATGAACACGGATGGGTCTGTTGTGCATGCACCTTCGAGTACGGCAGCAGGAGGTTCTAAGTCAGAGTTCGAACTGGTGCTTACACCGAAGCTCTTGTCCTTGCCTTAAAGAAAGTGACGAACTTTGATCCAGGAAAAAGCCTAGTCAGCCACCAACTCGGTGCAGGTCACGTGCCAGAATCCAGAATGCAGTCCTGGAAGTCTTTAACTCTATTGGCGTTGAATCTACACCAATTTGGCTACTGTGTTCACGTAGGCGAGCATTTAACGCACCAACTAGATTGTCAATGAAAAGGTTTCCTTCGACATCCGATTAACTGATGTACTCTTCCTTGTTTATATGTTGCTTTTTTTTTCATTTTCTATAATGAGAAATTCGGATCAATACAAAAGTAGATTTATTTATTATATCGATTTGATCCTGTAACGATAAATCAGTCAAAAGAGAGAGCACAAGTAATACCCCTAAGTAAGGAGCATATTCCCCTCTCTTTGTCATGTGTAGTGTGAGAACCAGCATCACGTTGAATCAAATCATTATATATGCATTTAGTGTTAATGGTCATTTGTCACACTCACACACACACATTGGAAATGGAAAGAGCTGTTTCCCCTGTTTTTATTGTTTTGGGTTTTAGTACACGAGTCAGCAGCTTGTTGATGTATTTGAGGAGGGGAGATGGAGTAAGGGTAAGTTTGGGAGGACGTCTTCTAGCAAAAGGACATGTGTGGCCTTCTCTGCCTTGGAACAGATGGTTCTTCAGTCCCTCGATAGTGAAAATTCTGAGCTCATTAGGGCAAGTGTCCATTTGGGCCAAATAGGTGAAAATCAGTAGTGAGTTGATGGGCTCTGCCTCTGACATTTGAGTTGAAAGAGATGAAGGGTGGGGAGGCAGGGGACATGTATGAAGGGTTGTGGACTTGTGGTGTGTAGTCTTATCCACCTCCCAACATTCATCCATTTGCATCCTTGAACTCAATTTTGATGGTCCATATTATTAAGGCTCATATTGCTACATTGATGAAATAGTGAGTGGTTTGGTTTGGTTAATTGAACAATAAACCATGACAAATAAAAAAACTCGAAGTAGTCGATTGTCGAAAATCAAAATCAATAAGTCTTTAGTGGATTTGGTTTCAGTCAGAATAAAAGGAGGAGATTCATAAACACCGCTTCCTGCTGATCTCCTCGAGACCAGATTAAAACATCTATCAAAATCAAGAATAACAATCCATAAACACCGTTACAGGGGTTTGATTGCCTCAAGGATCATCAGGTTGTTATCGGTTTGTTAATGATTTTTGATTTTGATCAAATTCGAAATCGAAATTGTTAAGAGCTTTTCGATTTGTAACCGCTAAGTAAAACCGATAAGCCTATGAAACCATTTCGATTAAAGTCGAAAAACTGATAAGCTCATTATCTTCATTAGATAAGAAACAAGGATTTCCATAACTGAACATGGTAATTGATATGCAGACCAAAGCAACAGTCGATCGAAATGAACAACAACTGTTTGCTCATTTTAGGCATACTTGCAATGCAAACATGAAACATGCATCCCCATCAATCCCCCTTTGCACTGAAAGCAATCTGTAACCAACCCTAGCCAATTAAAAATATATTAAAAATTAGATCCAAGCATTAACATTTTGCTTAATCACGGTCGAAAATCTTATTCATATATTTGTATTACCAATTACAAAAATTTACAAAACTTGTTCAAGCCCCAAATGGCAAATAATAGTAATCATCACCTACAAGTGGCCAAGAGAGAAATAAGTAAATAACCAATAAGGGTAAAAAATGCAAACAAACCCTAGCATAGAAATTACCACGTTGAAAAGGTGCCCTAAACTATCAACAAATTGGTAAATTACAATTAGATATTACAGTAAAAATTCTCGTAAACAGACAAACTACATTTTATAAGGATATAAAATTCTTCTCCAGTAAGTCAACGGGCTATGTCTGACTTGATTGTGTAACCCAATTGCTGCTCCATCTCCCAGTTCAACTTCGATGCTACACCACAATGCTGCGCTTCATATTCCTGCAGATTAGAAATTATCAAATGAAGAAAAATTTAATAAATAAAATGGGGTTTCATTGGATTGCTTTTTACCACGCCATACAATGATTTTTCACCTTCTTATTTATCACATGTAGATGTAGTAATTTATAGTAAGTACCTCGAGCTTGACCATGAGGTCATGGGCATTTTGGGCAGAGACGATAATGTGACGGGCAGCCGGGGCAACGAACCCTTCGTCCACGGCCTTGTCGATGAACGATAGTAATGAGTTGTAGTATCCATCGACGTTCAACAAACCCACCTGAAGGAACACGAAGTCATTTTTCAATTCCGGGGAGATAGAATGCTATATGCAGTAAACAAAGATCGATCATAAATGTTTCGAGGTTTGTGTGCTCACGGGTTTGTCGTGGATCCCGAGTTGAGCCCAGGTGATGACTTCCAGGAGCTCTTCGAGAGTCCCGTATCCACCTGGAAGGGCGATGAATGCGTCGGCTTGGCGAGCCATTTCGGCTTTGCGTTGGTGCATCCCTGATACTGGTTTGACATCTCCGACGGGTTCTCCAGTAATCTAGAAGAAAAAAAAGATCAGCGATGAAAGTGAAATCTGTTAGGTAACTTATGGAGTACGGAAGTCTATTTAAATAAACGCGTTAATTAATTAATTAATTAATTAATTAATTACCTCTCTAGGCATAAGAGTCTTGGGAATCACCCTGGGGGAACAGAAGGGAGCAAAGAGAATAAAAGGTTATTAGTTTAGAAAGCTCGTAATTAAGTGGAAAAAACAAAAGGAAAAATTGGTAATTAAATCCTTAAACTCTTGGAGATCTACTTTCCAAACCTTAACCTAGGTTAATTGAGGGGCTCAAGAGTAGGGTTTTTCAGAAACTCATCCACCATATCGTTGATTTCGAGAAATTTAGGGACGAAAATGACAATTTTCTCTAGAGTCAGAAAGAATGTGTAATGGTTTTGAGGTTCAGTCAATTACCCCAGAACGTGGCGGCCACCTTCATGGACGGCTTGAGAGACGAGGCCCATGAGCCCAATGCTTCCTCCTCCATAAACCAAGTCAATCTCCCTCTCAACCTGCAACATATATATCATATTACATCAGCCAAATTTGCACCATTCGAGGCTCGATCTGGATCACAATTATAATCTTGCCGCGTAAATTAAACATTTTCGTTGGCACCTCATCGCTAGATTAGAAGACTATAAGAAAGACCATACAAGAATAAAGAATTGACATATTTTAGCTCTCAATCGAAGGAAGTTCGTGTTTCCTATTAAAACGGAAATGGAATTTAACCCTCATGGTTTGAAAGATGAATAGAAGGAAAGACAAAGACCTAACACTTTACCCTTCATGTTACAAAGTAATGAAAATCACGAATTTACGTGAGATCGAAACCGATCTGACTTTTTTTTTTCCGTACCAGTTCTTTGGCTAACTGAAGAGCGGCGAGCTGGTAGCTTGGGTTCTTGCCGGCGCTGCTGCCACAGAACACACAGACGCGCCTGAACCTTGATCTCATGGCAGGCTGCTGTTGTTGGTTTTCCATGACAAAGGGAGAGGAAAGTGCAATTCTGATGTTGCTGTTTCTTTGTATGGGTTTCTTAAGAAAAGGGTATTGTTGGGAAGTTGGCTTTGAGTTGGAAGAAAAAGAAGTGAAGGTATGGGATTGGGAAAGGAAAGGAAAGGAATGAGAAGTAGCTAGTAGTGGTGCCAATCTGGGCCCTTTATATATGTGAAGAAGTGAACTATTTGGCCCCCTTTATTATTATTTTTTTTTTTAATTTAGGGGCTGCACCTATCTTCCTCTCCTTCTCTTCACCATTGATTAATAAGTTCCATTTCCAAACACACCACCATCAATTTTATTTGTTTTTCTATTTAATGAGTTCTTTTTATTTTTATTCTTCTTTTGTGTTATTGAAATTCATATATGTCCACATCTATAGGGGCTATGGCCATCAATTTCACACTCAACAGTTTTTATAGTGGCTAACCTCTCTTTAATTAGTTTATTATATCAGTCTTCCTTCCAATGGCTGATTATGTTCTTGCAAAGAAAACATTATGCAAACCCACAAAAAAGGAAAACCTATATACCCCTACTAGCTAGCTAGGTGATTTCTCCCTCCTTTGATGCACAAAATTATGTACTAATACCTCATATAATACTTTGGTCATAATCAGTCATGCCCTCTTTTCTTGATGCCAAATGAAAATGTGAAATGACAATAAACTTGAGAGGTAAAATTATATTTTATATTTTTTAGTTAAATATACTTGTTCATAAAATAAATTCTTCAATATGATAAGTGGAGTGTTATCTTCTGTAATTACCTAAAACTTCGTCATACCCTATTGTTCATATATAGGGGTTGTTTGGAATTCTTGATCCCGTAAATGGTACTCTGAGAATGTATGCAGTAAGATTATGTGTATAGTAAGAATGCATGTTTTTTACGTTTTAACAATATACATTGTTTGGAAGATATAAAGAATGCGTGTCTTTAATCCTAATTTTTTTCCAAGGTAAGCCCAGAGTGCATGGGACAAAGACGCGACTCAGTTACAAGGAAAACTCCAGAAAAAAACGATAATCCGTAAGCAAAGATATTTCCTATGAGAGAGCCTGATTTGAAGACACAAATACTAAAACTCACCAGAAAAGTAAAATGCACAATAATATACGCATACTCATATTACATAATTCACAATAAAATATTCCAAACCACATGAGTTTGACCAAATACACACAAGTTGACTGAAATGTAAATGATGAGCATATTTTAAATATGGATCTAAGCCTGGTCACTAATAAGATTGGAATGTGCAAAGACCAAAAAAGTAAATAATGGATCTGAACGACATGCTCTGAGAGTGATCAACTTATTGCCCTTCTCTCTCCTTTTTCAAAACCTCCACCTTCTCTCTAGCTTTCCATCATCTTCTTCACAGGGCTGCCGCCGACACCACTCTGGTGACCGGCGGTGACCCAAATTCTCTCTTTTTTCTTCCTTTCTCTTGCTCGCCGGATTTCCTTTGTGGTTTCCTTGCTCTCCGATCAGTGCTGGCTTTTCCTGTTTCCTTTGCCCTTCTCGGCTTTTGCAGATCCTTTCTGATTTTCCAGCCCTCGATGGCTCTTCCAGCCCTTGGCGGCTTTATCTCGGTTCCTAAGTGGTTCCTCCCACATTCCTCCCTGGTGGAGATGTTGTGTCTTGTTCAGATCTAGTTTTCTAGATCTGTTCCTCTGTTTTGGGTATGGAAGATGCAATTTGGGGGTGCTTCTGCTAGTTCGGTTTTGAAGATTTCCTCCTTCTTGGTGTGGTCGTCCCCGTGGGCGATCACGTTCACTGTTGCACCTCTGCCGTTGTGCTCCTTGCTTGATCTCTGCATCTTTGCCAATCGTCAGTGTGGGTAGCGGTGTTTCTTCCGATTGTCGTGGCGGATGGTCCATGTTTCTATGAGATCAGAGTTCTTCATTTGGGTTTATTTGCAGGGTGGGTGTGGGTTGTTGTTGATGGATTGGGTTGTGCTGCTTGTTGGTGTTCCTGTTCTTGGAACTCTTTTTGGCTTTGTGTTTCTGCAGGTGAGGCTCATGCTGGTGGGTCTTCTTTCTTGTGGTTTTTGTGGGCATTTCAACCCTTTGTGTTCCCTGCTCTCTGGTTTGTCATGGATGCTTCCGCTGCCGGTTCCCTCTCTTTGTTTCAGCTCTGAACAATCCTGTATAGTGCTGCCCACCGCCATGTAATCTCCTTGGTGATTCACTGTGATGGGTCGTCTTCGAACAACTCCCAGGAGGCGGCATATGGTGTTGCAATGTTCAATCATCATGGTCATTGCTGTATTGGATGAGCTGAAGCTTTCCTTTGAGTTTTTCTGATAAATGAGGTTGCAAAGAGTGATTCAGATGCTTTGGTTTGCGGTTCAAGAATAGAATTCCCTTGTCTAGTTGGATCATGCTTGGCTTTCTCTTGTTCTGATCTTCTCCTTGTTGGTTTGTGTGTTCCTCTAGATGTTGAGGCTGTTCTTTCTTGATTTGTTTTCTCATGTTGTTTCCCCTCTTTGTAACCGATTTTATTAGTTGAGCAATGTAAGTGATCCCTTTATCAAAAAGATCCAACCAACAAGGAGCTAGGGAAATAAGTCAAATAACTTACAGGAGCCAATAATTACGGCAAATTGACAAGCAAAGAAAGAGAAGAGAGACAAAGTGTACTCGCGGGATTGCACGTGAAATTTGTAAGTACAATCTGCCCCACTAAACTATTCATTTCCCAGAGATCCAATTTAGATGTGAATGTGATTCACTATGAGTCTATTCTAGGAAAGATGGAGTGGAATTCAGAGCTATTGCAATGCATTCTAGTAGATCAAGTGAAGACTACTTTCAGGTACTCGTATGACACGTTTACTTATCGCCAAATTTCATTTGGCATGTACAATGCATCTGCTACATTACCAACAACCTTTGATGATTTGCCCAAAAAAGTGGTGGAAGTATTCATGGACGTTTTTATCTATAACGATTCTTTCTCCTAGTGTCGGGAGAAGATGAAGAAAGTTCTGATTTGTTTTGAAAACTCACATGGCCCCAAGGCACTTCACAAAAGGGTTGACGACCAAGGCCATGATTATAATCGACTATATCAGACACACTGCATTGAATTTTGATTCTTTGCAGGTTGAGTTGTGCTAAATCTTATGGTGATTATGGCCTAAAATGATTAGTTTCAAATTTTAGAGGACAAAAGGTAACTAAAAGTAGTGGGGTCTTTTTCCCTATATCTGGATATAAGAGTGGAAGGAGTACCTATGTATCTTAATGCATTCAATTTAACGATTTAGTAGTCGTAGAACCGAGTTTTGTGCTCGGTGTTCCTAATTTCTCAAGTTTAGTGACCTTTGTTTTCAAACCCTTCATAAAACTATAAGCAAACATCGAGGTACTCATTTCTCAAATGTTAATTACAGTCATGAATAGAGCACCAAACTATGAAGAATCATATGCATACTTTAGAATCTTAACATATGATCGTACAACTTACAAGCATGATTGAGCTAGACCAAACCCTTGTTCGTAACTAGCAATCGGTAGTTACAAAGAATTTGAGAGCCATTATAATAAACTAACAATCTATAGTTGCATCTTCATGTAATCCCTCCAACATTATGTGAGGTTCTTCCACTATATATGGTGTCGTCGAGTCAGCTAGCATGAAAGATCGATCGAGGGCAAGTAGTCCTCGATCTCTATAGCTAGCTAGGATCTTCTTTCTCATCATCACATGATTATTGATTAACCACCATTAGTTAGCACATCAAGCCATATGCGCCTAAGATTTGGTTTGGAGAGTATTGCATTCTCAATTTGGCAACTCGACCTAGATTTCTATATACTATTAATTTATGAAGATAATTATATAAGATCGAACCAAGAAATTGTAATTAATCTGTATTTATTTATATTTTTCTTGCAATTTTAGTTTTCTCTGTAATCTTCAATCACACTTCGGTCGTTGTGGTACACTTTTTTCTAGATGAAAATGAGTTTCATTATATTATAGAATCAAATAAGTGAACGCTACAAAGGGTATGATATTTCGTTAAATATAACAGCAACAACAAGAAATAAAGACAGAAACGACAGAAAAACAAAATCTAATGAAACCAAATTGAATGTGTAGGTATATCACATAAACAAAGAAGACATTTCCCAATTAGCAAAGAAGGCATATCCCAATATCTTCTTAATCATTTCATAATACATTTTAAAATAATTAAAAAATTAATGACTAAATTAAATTATGAACAGGTGCAGATTAGTTATTATAGAAGAAAAACCCAAGTTGGGAATCTCCATTCCTATTTATCAATCATCATTAGTTTATTATACTGGGGTTTCTAATAATTAGGTGTATTTAATTGATTGGTGGGTTCTAGTCCTTTTGGACTTATCAACTGCCATGGATCACACCTGTTGTTCAAAATTCTTATGTGAATATATATTTTGAGATCATCTCCCCTTAGACAACATTTACAAAGGAATAATAAGAATAGCTTTAATTGGGTAGTTGGGCAAGTGTAATTGCATCTACACTTGAAGGTCATCTCTCAAACCTGATCCATCCTAGAAGTTTCCCTTAAAGGGGAACCAAAGTAGGTACACATATTCCACCTTATTATGTCATTGCTTCCTTAGATGGCTAAATTATATATTCCACCTTTAACCAATCTTATCTTCAGAAATGGTTGAATGCCTTTAATTTGTAGCCTTTTTGTTTCCTTTCTTTCCTCTATAGTCTTACCACCATGCACTTGGAAAGCAATGGTATCATGGTTTTTGTAAGAAAAAAACAAAGGTAACATGCACAAGCGTTTTCATCTTATTAGTTGAAATTTGTGTATAGATATTTTTAATTCTCTTTAATTTCAGAATGTATTCTTATGGCTGGTAAATAGAGGTAGATGCATTTTTTTTAAAGTTTCTTTTGATGTGATCTTTGAGCACCATTAGAAGGGTTGTTTAACCGATCGTCGGTTTAACTTAAAAAATCAAAATGATAAATTGATTAATCAACCAACTCGATCCAGGATGTAACTATCTTCTTTTGATTATTAATATGATTATCTTTTGTCAAAAAAAAAAAAAAATTATCAACCAACTCGAAATCAATAAAAATCTGTTCATCACATAGCTTCTCTCTGGTTTTCACACAGTACATCACAAACACACGAACCCTAATTCTTCTCCCTCTGGCAAATCAATCTTATCACCACGCCGTCCTCGTCCTCCTCGAATTGATCTTGTCGGTCGTCATGTCCTCAATCCCCAACCCACCCACCCCTTTCACTCATGAACTCTAATTAGAATAACACTTTTTTCTTAATTAGATCTGTTTATATGTAGGTGACATAATAAAAATCCAACTCATGTAATCCAATCCAAAGATTTTGCCCATAATCTATCTGGGATTTTTTAGAAGACCCCTTAATTGATATGCAAAATATAACAACGTATTCGGTTGGTCTTATCCTCGTGGTAGGTTTAAATATCATACATATATATATACTACTTACTTAACTGGAATCAAATATAGTTATTTGTGTAGGCAATATTTCCATTAGATGCGAAGCTATTTGTTTATCAATTATCACGAAGAATCCATATCCCCTTTCCTATGGTAACGTACGTATATAACCATTTATTTCCCTAAGTCCAATATAATCAAACCCTCAAATCGCTCCCTACACACACAATTGATCCGAGAAAAAAATATTCAAGACACCTCACATAGTTTAATTACCATGTTCCTCTCGACCTGCCGACTAATTGTAATGCATTTATTATTAATTTGTCTTAATTATGTTCACCTACAATCCATCCCGAACCACCTCCGGACTGGTAAAGATTAATTATTTGATGATTTATTCGATGTTATTTACAATATAGAACATAACCAACACGACCTTTTGTTGATATACGCATCATCATCAATTGAAACTAGTTGAATTACGAAATTGACGGTTATGAGCCATACACAAAAAAATCTCTAATTCGATCGACCAAACTGATAAAAGTACGGTACGAAATTGTTAGGCGAACTCCAAATTTCTCTTACTTGAACTTCAACGCAACTCACCATAAGCATATATTCCTATTTTTTCGAGTGGTTTCCTCCATATATAAAACCCTACCTAGTTAGATGAATGTGGCTCTGCCGCCAGACGTATCACCTTTAGAAATGGTTACATGACTTTGGATATTTTTAAGTGATTAATCTCTGGGAATGAAACAAGAAACCGAAAGAAGGGAATGTGACAAACAAGAATCTCTTTCTTTCTTTCTTTTTGAGCGATTTTTGACCGGTGAATATACTATTTTATTGGCTATTTTTTTGGCCTTGTGGGAACTGGGAAAGCAATATGAGCATATACTTGGAACATGGCTGAAAAATGTGCACTTCATTAATTTCCCCCGTCGGAAGCATTTTAATATATCGACGAGATAAAGCTAAGGAGCATTAGAAAAGGTAATTAATTAGACGCATGAAAGCTACTAGTCGAAGACTTTAAACGTCAGTTTTGAAGATGCACTCATCATATCACTAGAAATCATGCCAATAATTTTACCTTCAAAAACTTATATGAGAAATGAGGTATACATTAAGCTAGTTTTACAGCGAGATTCTACTATTATCTTCTTGCCCGTGCAATATATAGGGGGATAGACTTCATATACATCGTTGTTATTTAAAAGATCATGTATGTTCTATCTCCTTTCGATTGAGAACATTTTTTTTCTCGAACCTCGGAGTTCATGCTACTAAGTACTAACTATGCCAATGTGATCACGCAGTTGCGTTTCTCAATTCCTTGCCATTAAAATGTTTGTTCTATTGTGACTAAATTGTTTCTGGGTGCTCTGCGGTTTTGTTTGATTGCAGTTCTGCCAGACTTTTCGCAAGTCTACACATTCATTGGCAGTGTCTTCGATCCAAATGCTGGTGACCATTTGCAGAAGCTTAAGAAAATGGACCCTATAGATGTTGACACGGTATGAATATGAGAATCGGCTTTTTACAGCGCATTTTTATAATCTTTCTAGAATGCACTTCATTGTCAATATTTATTGAAGTTATTTTTGTGTATGTGATGTTTCAGTGTGAAGTTATTGGTTAGCAGTTGAAATATACCCAGAACTCGATATTTCTATCTTGTAAAGTTAGTTTTGACTCTATATGTGGCAACTGCAAGTATGGAAATAACATTTTCAGCTTTGAGCTATGTTAAAATAATTTTTTGAAAAGTTAAATTGTGACCAATTTGCTAATGATTGTTTAGTTAGATACATGGGGGAAAATGAATTTACTTTACAGTGTAGACGACAAATATATTTCATGTTATTTTCAGAATCTGAAAATGGATCATGAATGTTTATGAAAATAATGATTGTATTAGACTGATATTTTTTTTTTCTATTACCGGAAACGGAAACTGAATCACATCACATGCCATTCTGGTGGTCGGCCACACTAGATGCACTCATCATATCACTAGAAATCATGCCAATAATTTTACCTTCAAAAACTTATATGAGAAATGAGGTATACATTAAGCTAGTTTTACAGCGAGATTCTACTATTATCTTCTTAGCCCGTGCAATATATAGGGGGACAGACTTCATATACATCGTTGTTATTTAAAAGATCATGTATGTTCTATCTCCTTTCGATTGAAAAGTTCGTTTAAATCATGTTCACCGAGAGAAAAACTTTATAATTCACTATCTCGAGTGTCTTATATAACTAGGTTCCCACGTTATCATAGGTGGTACATAAACTTAGTTATCCTATTAATTAACTTATTTTACAACATTTTTAGGAGCTATAAAATATGACATGTGTGATGTGTGTAAACATGCTAACGTGTTCCTAACCCTCCCACAGTTAGTTTAACAAATATTATTAAAGTCATTCCCTTCCGCTTCATTCCTCTTTGAATCGCCCTGTAAACTCGTTTCTTTTATGCCCTAATCATGCCATGGAAAATTGGAAAGTCTCCCCTACTTTCAAGTTAGGGTTTTAATACGAAGGAAAACTAGATGCCATATTATATATGGTTCGTGTTTCATGCATTTGATTACAAGTCATATACAAGGCCATCATCACGCAAGGAGAAAACGGCAAGGAAATATATACTACAACAACCAACAAATACAATTATTAACATGCAAAAATAACTATTCCTAACAACATGATATGGTAATATGATAAATTTGAAAAATCTCAAGATATCTGATCACCGGATTCTTATTGGAAGAAGCATGCAAGAACAAGATAACAACATTTGTAAATTGCAGCTCCCACCAACATCTCGATCCAGCCATCATCATCATTTACCCACCAGAGTTAATTTTTAGTGGAATACATAATCAATTAGTTTATCAAGTACTTTAAATTTCTTTCAACAATTCAAATTTTTAGGGCTCAAGATATCTGGACCCTTCATTTAGAAAATCAAGATCTAAGAATGGAGAATTAAAGACTATTTTTATTTTCACTAGCTTTCTTAATTGACTCATATCTTTTTCGTTTTAACTCGGATTTTAATTTTTTTTGCACAGATGGAACGAGTTCACCGTGCTCTACAAAATGAGATCAATTTTCAATATTTTTTTAGGAAAAAAAAATTATGGCCTCTCGGTACCAACTGCATACCATATGGTATCTTCTTCGTTTTTAATTCGTTTTTGAAAACGTTTGCATAGCAGGGATGAGTTCATCATGATCTACTGGATCTACAAATTTCTGGGTGAACAAATTACAGAACAAAAAAATACCACACAATATCATACAATACCACCCTGGTACGGGGTGGTATTGTGTGGTATACAATGTTAAAAGTCGTAAATTACAATTAATATACTTCTACTATCATGTATTCAACCATCCTATAGTATTGGTTTGTTCATACCACCATGGTACTTTTTCAAAACATAGGTATGCTTTTATTTCAATACCAGTCAATACCATATGGTATAGGCTGGTAAAAAATGGCTCAATTTTTTTTGTTCGAAAAATATATTAACGTGGATATCATTTTGAAGGGCACAATTAATCTGATCTAACTGTGCAAAAAAAATTAAATTTCGACTTAAAATGAGTGAGAAATCGTCCGTCAAAGATTAAAGAGGGAAAAATTAAAGGCTTTCCATGAGAGAAAGGATGCTGATGACATTCTGATGTGGACGGGTTACTCATGGTTACTCACCATAAGGTTACTACCTGATTCATTCCCAATTTTTAGAACGAACTATAGTTGTTAATAGAACAGTGAAATGCTAGGAATATATGGATAAGGAAAATGTTGCAACATATGGTCGTCTCCGTGGATCACATGCATGGAGATATTAAGCAAAGAAATAAGTAGTTAATTATAAGACGAAGTTGCAGTTAAATACCTATGTAATATAATCTATCTTCTGTTTTATTGATTTAGTTGAGCAATGATGATAACTAAAGTAGTGGGAAACGAAAGAGACAGATGGATATAACCGCAAATTATGAGAATCGTCAGCAATGACTTCATCAACTGTCATATATGGTATAATATAACAAAGGGATTTGGTCTACCAAGATCCATATCCATTTTTTTTAGGTTTAATTCACCCGCGTAGCCATAACTTTCACGGTTTTGACAAATATAGCCACTTTTTGAATAATACACAGATGTAGCCACACTTTTCAAACATTGTGGACTAATCTAGCCATTTTACTTAAAACATTTGACGGTGTTAAAGTCTCCGTCAGTTAAGTGGACGTTTTGCTGATATGTCCGCCAAATGGATGACACGTCATCGCCAACTGGATGGAGTTAGCCACGTGGACACCACATCGGAAAAAAAAATTTTATTTTCTTATAAAAAATAATTTTTTTTATTTAACTCTCTCTCTCTCCCCTTCATCGTCATCGTTTGTATCCCCTTCCTCTCTTATTTTCTAGGGTTCATAGAGCAGAGACTGATTTTCAATCCCTTCTTCTCATTTTCAATCCCTTCTTCCTTCCATCTTCAATCCCTTCCATCGAGACCTCCTCTCTACCCCAACTCCTCACTGCCTTCACCGCCACTGCTACCGTCCCCTGTTTCTCTCATGATTCCATTTTCGCCTAAATATACCAATATCCCAGCCGTTCCTTCATCTCCGTTTTCGACAGTTGAATCCATGTCGAATAGGTCTGGAAAGAAGGTGGATTTCAAAGCTTGGATTTCTTCCTCTCCGCTTCATCTCCCTCTCCAAAGCTTGGATTTCTTCCTCTGCTACTATCTCTCTCTTTGATTTTTGATTCCTTATGGAATGGATAATCGATGAGCAACCGATTCAGGGCGTCGTTCCTGGTTCCGCTGCCACTGTCGCCTTGGAATCCCTATCGAGGGGAGAACGACCCCTATCCACCGAAGAAAGCAGGAGAGGATGTGAATCGGCCGTTCATATCCCGCTCGCAACTCCGAATCTGAAAATCATCTTATGGCGGAGACTTTAGAGATTCAGCAATGGCGGAGAGAAACAGATACACGAACTCGTCGATAGCGACATAATGAACAAAGCCTAGCAAAGAAACGATGGCGATTAGGGTTCTTCAATTTCTGGATATGGAATTTTTCAAAGGGGAAGTTCAATGGCGATTAGGGTTCTTCAATCTCTCGGTCTTGTATTTTCGCCGACGAGATGTAAGAGGTGAGGGGAGGCCAGATCATGCAAGAGGAGGAGAGAAGAGGAGGAATCGCCGTCAGTCCCCTGTTGCCCACCGTCGTCGCTTTGTACTTCTCACAGATCGATGAACTTTTTCAGCTCCGGACCACCACCGCCACCTCTCTTCTCCTTATTCTCCGATGGGTCGTTGAGAAATGCATTTTCTTGTTCGTTGGGATAATGGGAAAGAGCTTGTGGGTGCAGCGACGGAGGATTGGCAGTGGCGAGAAGAAGAAGAAGAGGAAGGGAAGTCTTAGCGGCGGACAAAACATAAATTATAGGGTTTCCAGTTAATTAAAAAAAAAGGATAATTTTTATTGGCATTTTCTTTTATTATTTATTGTTTAGTTAATTAAAAAAACATGCCACGTCAATCACTACTGTTAGTCCAGTCAGCATTCGCAGTTAGTTCGTTAAAGTTTTTGAAGGAATGGCTATTTTAGTGTATTTTTCAAAAAATGGCTATATTTATCAAAACCGTAAAAGTTATGGCTATGCGGGTGAATTAAACCTTTTTTTTATTACCCATGAAACTCAGCCCACGTGTCATTTTGTAACAGCGGGTTCTACTAAATTTTGGGATCACCTACAATCAAATTCGATACCAACGGGGCTTTGTCCCAGCAGCCTTGTACCTCCGGTAACACCAACGGGCCTCGCTTGGATTCGAACCTGGGATCTACACCTCCCAAACCTTCACTATCGCGGTAGCTTTACCGTTAGACTAAGATATAGTTAGAGACGACCATCTTTAGAGTAGCTTCTTCTTTCTTTTTTGTGTTTCTTCGCTCTTAATCCCTTTCATTATTTTCAAGCTTCTTCTTCCTTACTTAGTGTATTATGTTTTACCGTGTGTTGTTGATGAAATTTTATAACTGAGAGGTAGATGCGATGATATTGGTTCAAAAATTTATGATTTTAGATAAGTGTGAGATATTTTGCTACGTTAACATTCAACGCTTAGCCACGTCTAAGTTTGCTAGGCACAAAGCAGAACCTCAACGCTCACCTTACCCCTAACGCTTGCTTGAACCTAGGGTAATCGCTTTAGTAATTTTTTGTTGTTGAGAAATTTAGTAATATCTTTCGAAAACGAAAGAGAAAGATTAAGGAATTAATTAGTTGATTGGATTGACTAACTGAAGTAAAGTGGAGAGATTAAAGGCATTTAGAGGCCAAATTCAGAATTAATTCATTATGTCCCAAAACGAATCGCTTTCGATGGGTCACGTTAGGAATGTCGACTGCCTAAGCCTAACCAACTCCTGGATGGATGGACTCCTAACAGCAAACCACAAAATTAACCCTTCGTTTTATGTGCACTCGAGGCAAATTAATCTGATCAACAATTGCATTGTAACCGTGGACAAATTAAAAGCAAGAGGAGTGACGACTAGGAATGGCAATGGGCAGGTCCGGGGCGGGTATCTCGATACCCATACTCGCCCCATGATAGGTCGGGTTCAGGTCGGGTAATTTATCACGGGGCGCGGGTTGGGGCAGATCGACCCATTGGGTATGTAATTTATGTGAAAAACATTAGAAATATTCATTCTTTTCATTGAAAGACCAAGAAAGAAACCATAATATGATAAAATGTAGTTAAATTACTGAAGAAATTGAGGTTTTCACTTATTTACAACTTTATTATAGCTAAAATATAATCTAATAAGAGGAAAATCTTAAGTAATTTGACTAAGATTATATGTAATTTAGGCAAGAACGGGTCCATAATGGGGCGGGTCAGAGCAGGTCGGGTCGATGAGAGGTACCCATGCCCGCCTCGCCCTGCCTACGGGGCGGGTTTGACCCGCCCCAAAACAGGTCAAACAGGTCGGGTAAATCGGGTCAGGTCGAAATTGCCATCCCTAGTGACGACCCTTATGCCCAAGTATTCTTCATAATCAGGCTGAAGAATCCATTAAGCACATCTTTTTGGAATGCGATTTTGCCGTTCAGGACTTCAGCTTGTAGAGAGTTAGAGAATAGAAGGAACGTTTCTAAGTGGCGTAGCCAAGATTTCGTCTAAGGTGGGTCCATTTAGAAAAAAATACACATGATAAAATAGTTTTGTTAACTTTGATAATCATTCATGATATAATCAAATATTGAAAAATTATGATAAATTGAAATACATTAGCCGTTAAAAACATCAAGAATATCAATATATGTACCAAAAAATTATTAATGATTTAGTTAGTCATTTTGTTTCTCTTAAAGGTGTTCTTTGTCAATAATTTATGGTTTAGTTAGTCATCAGCTTTCAAATGTTCTTTGTTAAGAATCGTTTAACATATTTTATATCATTTACTAGCATGCTCCATCATAGGAAAGTCAGCTTAAACGAAATTGAAGTTTGCACAAATCTAATTACAGTGTGCTTAAGAAATGAGGTCATCAAAATTCAAACATCAAAACCATTCGATCAAGTGATAAACTATTCTCGGTAAAACACACACCAATTTTCGGTATCAACGATTGTACCTAATTTAACCATTTTCCTTACGAACCAGGGTGGGTCCCGGGACCCACCTTGCTACACTCTCCCTCCGCCACTGCATGTCACGATGGTACCATTTAACATAATGGATAGTTTACCATCCAGATATATAGTGGATGATATCATCATGAGATGGATATCATCCAACCCTTAAATGGATGGTGTCATCCCACCATCTCATTATATACGGTAATCATTCAATTATAAAGCGGTCCAATGGCATGTAACCGTACATCCAACATAATATGGTTACCATCTATAACACTTCTGAGATGGCTGTCATGACATAATGATAATATCTAAAGACTAAGACGACTGTTACTAGAAGCAGCAACTGACTCACAAGCGAGACTAGGAGTGGAGATCATGATTATTGCATGGGTGTTGTTTGTAGTCGCGGAGCTCTCAAGTAATCTCCATACGAGTAAGAGGTAAGAGTGATGTTGATTCATTTGTATACATAAAACAATCTCGTTCGAAGAATGTTTGAAGAAACGTGAATCGAGCAACATTATTTTATATTTAGTTGAGTCACTGTTGATATATACACCTCAATCATCAAAAGAGAAAATTAATCTGAAGTTCTGAATAATTGGCTAAGTTATAAAAATTATAATGATTCATATATAAATAATTATTATTATTTTATTAAAAGGGTCCATAGCTCAGTGGTAGAGCATTTGACTGCAGATCAAGAGGTCATCGGTTCGAACCCGGTTGGGCCCTTTTTTGTTTTCTATTTTTACATAAATATATAAATTACAACCACTTGTTCACCAGTCACTGCTCATTGAAAAAAAATCATAGATAACGATAGTACGAGTTCGTAATAAAATAATAACTTGAACTAACAAGTAATTTTCAAAAAAGAAAAAAAAAAGTTGCTGCATCTTAGTCTAACATGTGACTTGTTAGCTTCACTATGTCCATGTAGTGAATAAGTAGTATAAGATTGAAGAGTTAGTTCTTTAAGACATAAGACCTCCATGATACATAAATACATAATTCACTATGAAATAATCTTAACAATAGTAAACCATATATAATTCATTATGAAACTTCTTCCAACCACTCACATTATTGAAATAAATCGGATTCAAACAACAATTCGAATTACGATATTAACCGAAATTATTGAGATCAACGGGATTTAAACAACAATTCTGTTATAATTAGCCATCTGATCCCACCCCCAGTGTACTCGATCATGTCCCACTTTCCAGTGCATGCAATTATTTGGAGTATGGGTACGCACGTGCCAGCTAGAATTCGAGATCAATGGTATAACCTACCAACTATCAGCTGACCAATCTAAGCTGTTGCTTTGCTGCTGCACACGTGCGGCTGATTACGATAGGATTATCCAAACTGAAGCTTCCTGGATTCCTTTCCTTGAAGTGAAGTGTGTCTTTTTGGTTCGAGCCTAGGGATCATTTGGAATCTTGTTGGTTGTGAGTTTCTTCATTGTCTTTGTGCCATTTCCCACCTCAATCCCCATCCTCCAAATACATGTAACCTGCCCCTCCTCTATCTATCGCATAATTGACCCCTTTTCAATTGACTTTATCACCTTGTTCAAAAAAAAAATTACACTACTTGCCACGAGTTGTTTCTTTAATGTGAATCCTAAGTCCTAATCTCTTCATCTCGGAAAAAAAAAAGGTAACATAATCATTTACTAACACAGATATTTTTAGAGTTGTAGGTAGCGCATTACCTTTATCCACTATATGCGTTCTTGATAATTGAAACTAGAATCTTGAAGAGACAAACCAAGTTCCCGAATCAAATGTCTTCTAATATCTAACTTGAAGATGAGTTTAGGCTTCCCACTTTTCTTCCTATCATCTACATATTCTCTCATTTGCCATCAAAACCATCTTGAGGATTTAATTTTTTTTATATATAAAAAAGAAGAGTTGCCTCCCTTTGCATTATGATTTTTTTGACAATATAGCACACATTGTTGACTTGATCCTATTCACCACCACTAACCATATCATAGGTCTCGATGATGAGTATTTATACCTCTTAGTCATAAAACAAATTACATTGTCATTTCATGTAATGATGATCACTTTAGTAGTGATAACTCCTTGTGTATTAGCCAATGAAAGTCTCTTTTCTTTTCTTGTCAAATCAAGTTGATCAATCAAGATCAACAAGATAACAACATTACAATATCCAGATTGGATTAATTTTTTAATTGTAAGGGTTATACAGTACTTTTGGATTGGTTTTCTTTTTTCAAATGTGAGACTTGAATTTAGCCTCGTGGCTCAGAGCCCTCGTCATATGAGAATCAAACGATGCCATAATCAATCACCAATTAATAATAATAATAATAAACCAGTCTATTAATGAGCAAAGTTATTAGTTAGTGTATTATCTATTATTTATGAAAAGGGTGTGTTGCATGTGATTCACGTCCAACACGTCCAATCACCATGACCGTCACAACTACCCTTAACAATGGTAACTTGTACACTAACAAAACCATAAAAGGGATTTTATATAGATAGAGCATAATTGAGAAGCTAACTCTGAAATTTAATTTATTGATAACCATCTATAATCTATAAGGTAATAGAGGGCAATCCTAAGCAGTGGCGAAGCCAGAGTTTGAAAGTACCTGTGTCCTATTTCCATAATATAAATATGAAATAAAGAAATAATTATTTCATAAATATAATTAAAACTAATAATATCCAAATAATTCATTGATAGATATTAATGAAATACTAGACTAACACAATCATTATTTTCATAAGCACTTACAACCAATGCAGTCAAAATCGCGCTTTAAAACTTAAAAACTTACGATTTTACTCTTCTAGGTCAACAAAACGCTTTCGTTTCCATATAAAATCTTTAGTGTGTAAAATCGGACTAAATTGCGTTTTAAAGCTTAAAAGCTTACGCTTACGCTTCTAGCTCAACAAAATGCTTTACGCTTTTATGCTTTTAGTTAACTAAATTTGTATTCTTGTCATGAAATTAATTATAAAAAGTATATTTTATAAAAAGTATATTTTAAAGGTAAATCACCAACAATTGATATATTTGATATTAAAAGATACATAACAGGTCTTGGATGCATTCTCAGCTTCAATAGAGTAATCTAGTTGACGAGTTCCCAAATTCATTAGCATAGAGGGGGCGGTGGCTTATTGTTAATATCTATGTTTATGAACTTATTGTTAAGATGCTATGAGTTGTTCTACTTTAGACATGAATTGCATGTATTTATTAACTTATCTAAATTCTGTGCACTCATATTTTACATAGTATATGTCGTACTTAACAGATTTTTAGCCATTTTACACAATGCGTCAAAAACTTACGTTTTTACGCTTTGATTCTACGTTTTACGATTTTACCCTTTTCCGCTTTTAGGTAGAATCGCGCTTTTAACTGCATTGCTTACAACACGTTTTCAAATTCTCAATGTATCCGACTAAGCAACCATTAGCAAATTGGTCGCAATTCGACTTTCAAACTTGTTTTTCATAAAGCTCAAAGCTGAATATGTTCTTTTTACACATGCAGTTGCAACGAGTAGAGTAAAAACTAACTACAGAAGGCAGAGAGATCGATTTTTTAGTATTATGATTTATGAATTTTTGTTTATAGTGTGGTAAATTAGTTTATGTTAGCTTTTAAACTTGAAATAACTTGTAGTGTAGTGATAATTCACTTTTATATTACCTAAAGGTGATGAGTGCAATCTTTAATTGATGCATATATATATAGATATTTTATTTTAGCTAAAAATTGCCTGTGTCCCGGGACACATTCAATTGGCCTTGGCTCCGCCTATGATCTTAAGAAAGTAACCTTTACTTAGGTCTAAAACCCCGATCCAAGGCACTTTTTAGTGCAATAGGATAGGAAATGTGTGGAGCGGAAAAATTATTATTGTTCTTATTGATGCGTTTTGAACACGTGTTCACATGTACTTAATCGAGGGTGGACGATTATTCAATGATCATGAATCGCTCGTGCTAGATTCAACGATATCATACGCCCTGTAATCACGTGGTGGCACTGTAACCGGGTTGATATTACGTGGGGATACCTTATGAACTTTAACTTGTCACATCAGGACAGCAACTGAGCAACATAAAATATCAAATCATATACAAAGTAGCCTAGCTAGCTAGCTAGCTTGCCCATGCACGTACAGCTCATTCATACTCGATCATTTCTGCCGCCTACACTTAAATTACAGACGAAAGTGCCAATCACCATTGGTCGCCAACTTTGTCCGTTGCTATTGTATCGTGCAGATTCTCTCTGTCGTCCCTCTTTTTTCCTTTGTCAACAATTTAATTTCATCAATTAGACAACATCAACTTGTGAAGGAAAAGAGTATTCACACTTAGGGGTGTTAGTCGGTGCGATTTCGGTTTAACTGCATCGAAATATCGGTTAACCGCAACAAAAATTGTCCCAATATCACTAACCGAAACCGAAACCGACAGAGGCTTCGGTTAACCGAAAACTGCAAACATCGGTTTCGGTTTTCCCTTGCGGTTAACTGAAACCGCAGGTTCTGGTTCACTTTCTCGGTTTTTGTTCAAAAACCGACCACCCAAAACCGAATTTCAACCACCTTTTTTAATGATTCACCCTAAATTTTGAGTGACCAGCTTTTGTTTCAGCCTCTATAATCACACACCATAAAGTCATCTAAATCAATTGAACATAAAGCCTAAAGCAACCACACAATTCAACCACAACTCCACTACATAAAATCTACATGCCCACAATTCAACCACAAGTCACAATCACAACAAGACACAAATAACAAGTTCATTATCTCCAAATCATCAACCTAAATGATCCGAGGATCTCGCTCCAATTCATCTAGCCCATAGTCATCATTTACTCCAAGATCTTCATCTAGCCCATAGTCATCAACCTAAGGTTCACTCTATCGAGTGCAAAGGGGATTTAGAGAGGGGTGACTTCGAGTTCTAACTCTTAACAACATTTGAGACTCTTGATGGAGGGTTGTTTGCAATAGGTGAGAATTGGGATGTTTGGAATTGCAACTTCGATTGGTTTTGAATTTTACAACTTTTTCCCTTAACCAAAATAAAAAACCATGTAGTCACACTAGTAGGCGGTTATCGGTTTTCTTATCGGTTAACCGCTAACCGATTAATCGGTTAGCGGTTAACCACTAACCAAAATACTACTAACCGAAACCGAAATCAATAAGAAAGTAGTGGTTATCGGTTAACCACTAACCGACTTTATCGGTTCGGTTATCGGTTAAAACCGATAACCAACTAACCGTTTATCACCCCTATTCACACTCTCATATGCTCTTCTCAGATCGATCGAGGCAGAGGTGAAGGCCCTTATTGAACCCTATGTGCATCATTAAATTAGACTATTTGTCACTATATTAGAGTCGGTGCCTTGATACATTTGGGAATTCCGACATCTGCCCATCCTTGGGGTAATCTCATATGATGATTATGAAGGAGGGTAAGAGAGCAAGAGCAAGAGCAAGCTGATGGTGATTACTGGTGAAGTTGTTGGTAACGCGCATGTGGTAGGGATCACATTTATTTATTTTTGCTGTTGAACATGCATATAAATAATTTATGATCATTCGTGCGGGCAACAAAATTGGATGGCGACTCCCCTCCAACCTTACCTGGCTGGCTGGCTGGCTGGCTGTCTGTTATGATGATGAAATGACCAAAGGGGAAGTACTAGCTAGTCTCTGGTTGGTTTTTGCCATAAAAGTTTAGGCAAAAACATGTCCACATTCCAAGATAATGGCTGGCTGACCCTAGCTAGCTGCTGCATGAAGCTCCAATTGTAGGGCAGTGGTTAGCTTAGCTAGCAGCTGGGTTCTTTACCATCCAGTAGCAGGAAGATACAAGGAAAGAGGTGATCCTTTTCTCTTCCAAATGATGATAATTATATATAAAAACCAGGGACAAAAGACAATCTCTTTAGTCTATACTAATCATTAATATCCGATTATGAAGATATTGAACATCAAAGTATAGCAGATGCACTAAACCCAAATGAATGACGTCCCTTGGACACCTGCTTATTCTGAGCTTTTGGGGGTACAACAATAATACACAACAAATGGAGCAAGACCATAACTAAAAGACTGCAACCAAAACTAATGGAAGAAAAAAAAGGGGACATTACAGAATTGGAATCACAAACGCCATTGCCACATTTTCCTACCGCCTGCTGTACCCGGGTGGGGGTGCTGGCCTGCGAGGGGCAGCATTGTGTGGCGGGTACTGTTGCCTCCTATTTTCAGCTCCAGGAGGCGGCGGCTGTTCGTGATGAGTTCTTGCATGGTGTGGTGGTGGCACTCGGTTTGATCTATGGTCCAAGGCAGCAAACCTGTTTCCGCCAGCCTGCTGATGGTGATGTTGGTGACCGTATCCATAAGGCACGGCCTGGTTGACTGGTGGTGCAGCTGGAGCGCCGCCCCACTGTGTGCCTGCTGGCTGGCGACTCTGGTATGCATCATAACCACCGCCATTCGGCGGGGATACTACTGGCTGAGGAACATATCCACCGCCACGGGGGTTGCCTTGATGATGAAACCCGCCTTGCGGATAATATCCCCCACCATGATCCTCTCTCTCATATGAAGATCGAGAGCCTCCATACCGGGGGTTGGACCCACGAGACTGATCGTACCTTTGTTGATAAGGAGGTGCAGACTGCTGATGCCTAGAATGTGAATAATCATGATGAGATCCATTTGAGTAGGATGAGTTTCGAGGAGCATATGATGGCGTAGCATCATAAGAATGTGCACGACCATGCTGTGCATGGTTGTTGTATTGGTTTCCCTGTCTGTTCATCTGCAAGCTATTGGTGACAAGCCGATGAGACGCCTCGCCGAGATGGCGGCCAGATATGTTCCCGTTGTTGTTATTGTTATGGCGGCCAGAGTAGTTTCCATTGCTATTATTATTATTACTATTGTTATGCCTGAAAGAAAAGACATTCGTCACACGTGGAAAGAGACAGCGGTTTTTTTAAATATTTATCATAGACATACAAGAAGGTTCAGAATCAACAATGTCAGGAAGAGTGCAATAACCAAATGAGGTAGTTGACCAATAATGGTTTGGCTGTTTTAATGAGATTGTGATAGAAACTACCTACCTGTCATAAGGCCTTCTCCCAGAGTCTTCGTGCCACAGAACCGGATCAGGTTTCATGTCTTGCAAGCTCACAATCTAGACAAGATAGGGCATGAAGTCAACTTAGCTCAGGCAAGCAAAGCAAAATGGATACCGGGAAAATGAAATGCATATAATATACCCTTTTGGGGAATGTGACACCAGGAGGAGGTCGAGTGATGTGTTTATGGGGATCAGGTAGTCTGTAAATAGCACATCTGGAGAAAAGTAGAAAAACAGCAGAGAGTAGCGGTTAGCAGTTATGGCAAGTTCACGGTAAAGAGTACTGATCTGTAATGTGAGTGTCTAAGCTTTACATGACTTCGTTGTCCAATATGTCTTCCATGCCAGTGACTGGAGACCTAAACACTGGAGGGTGAGTATCTCCAGCACAAGGGGAGATATAGCCATTCATCCCATCACTGCATGTAGGCCTAAATAAAATCAGAAATTTTTCCATGAAGATCACAATATTTGCAGTACGCAATCAGAAGAGATTACAATAATGAGATAAAGACCTCAATTCTGGGTTGATGCATTCCTTGATTCCAATCCTCTCATTATTTGTCATTTGCTTTGATTTATTGTCGAGCAAGTATATACATTGGGCCAGGGTGTGAGATGAAGCAACGAAAAGCATGTCAAACATAAAACTGTTCCTCCTTGCTTCCTCATCCTACATTGCATTTCATACCCAAAAATAAAACCCCATTGTTTTAGTCCAACATACAAATTTGCACAGAGGAAGGAGAAGTCACAAGACCGTACCGTTAAAGTTTGCTCAACCTTCTCAACCTCTGCAAGAAGTCGAGTCTCATCGATAAATGGGAGTTTCGCAATACCCTTATGAGGGTCAAAGCCAAGAATAAATGGGTCAGAAATCTAACAAACTAAGAATTGACAAACTGAGCAATGTGAGATTAAGGGTGGAAAAGGTGAAAGGTAAGAAAGAAAACTTACCTGCCAGGCATATCGTTTCCCATTCATGTCAACTTCGAAATCTGGGTCATAGATACAAGTTTATGTTATCCCAACAAGTAGATATTAACGAAACATATGGCTTCATTATCAGTTAAAAAGAACTTACCAACTGGGTAAAAATCGATAATAGGTGAGGTTGGATCTGACATTAATTTTCTGTACTCTACAGGAAGAGCATGGGCACTACAAAAAGCATTCCACAGTTAGTTCTTGCACGTTGTTAATACGTGCTTATACATAAAGAAAATTACTACTAGAAAAGTACAGTCGCAATGCACCTTGCAGCAGGAAAAACTCCCAACAGCTGGTTGAATGGCTTGAAAGGAGAACCCATATCAAATGTGATGTCCAACTGACCGAGGTCCTTGAGATCAGAAGCAAAGGGTGCATAATGATAAGGAAAGAACCTGAAAATCAAAAGGGAACAAACTATAAAATATATGAAAAAGATCTGAATTTAAGATAACCATAGACCAATGTATCTCTTATACAGTGCTAACTTAGCTCATAGTAAATAAGTTTGCATCAATGAAACCAGAAGACGAGAAACAACTAATATGCCTGGATAGGGAAGAAATATAATCTTACCAGCGCCATGAACAAACTCCTTCGTAATAATAATGCATTACCCAACATAGACCTTCCACATACTTTAAAACCTAGACCATTGGATACCAAATAGCCAAGAGTTAGCAATTATATTCATAATAATAATAAAAATGAACACTTAATGGCAGTGAATTTCTCTACAACTTACAACATCTCTTCGAACATTTTCAAGTTCATCGAGCGTTTGGGCAGAAAATTTCTCTTCATAGTACCTCTCCTTCCATCCAGGCTCACCAAGTTTAATCTGGGCAACAGATACCAAAATTAGAGAAGTGTTGCATGAAATCCTGGACACCAGAACAAATTGGACAAGCGCACCCAGCTTTCATAATGCGTAAAACACAACAGCAAGTAATGTTGCCACATGGAATAAAACCATAATTATTAAGCTTCAAGACATAGCCAGCAGCCCATTTCCATTTCATCCTCTGATCATTATAAAATTATGACAAGGAGTATTAGCTAGTGCAACAAAATAAAAACCTTGTCATCTCCTCCATTTTCTGTGTTAAAAACATCAGATTTCTCACGAAGTAACTCCTTCAACTTGGTTTTGAGATCATCTTTGTTGTCTTGTACCTGAACAAAAAAACACAAGAGGAAATTATCAATATGACAACTGATGTCAATGAACAACATAAAGTTAATTTCCACCAAAATAACAAATGGAGTAAATCAATGGATTCTTAACCAAATCAAGGCAAGAACATAGATTTTGAGTCTTTAAGAATGGCCGAAAGGGTCAGAATCCATTGATCTGCCTCTCTAAAGCAGAAAACATACATCTGTTTCCAGGCTATTCTCAGCTTCCACAATGGCAGCACCAATATTGGCTACTGAAGACAACCGGGCAACTTTATGAGCTCGACCAGGGGATCCTTCATCGTTAGAAGGCCCAGAATGTTTCCTTTTAGTATCCCCGTTTGAACTTCCAGAGCTTCGCTCATACGGTGATGGAAGTGGAGCTGATGCTAGACGAGAACCATGAAATCTATGAACTGGAACCAAAGACTCAGGTTGAACTGAAGGTGCCGCATCATCGCCTCTTTTCACCTGCGCCTTCTCCCGCCTGATTCTTTCAGTCTGACGCTGCAAGACATGAACATACCGAAGGTCAATAAATCTTCGTAAAAAAACTATTTTCCATAAGCAATTTTCAACACAAAGGAATTCTACATCTCCCGTCTTGCATTTCTCAACAATAGACTACTCAAACACAGCAGATAAGGAGTATAACAAGGCCTAGACAAGTCATTGAATCACTACACCTCCAGACAACAAATCTGCACACCAAAAACAACAAAAAGAAGGAACAATCTGCACAATGAATACCTGCTGTAACCGGGCTCTTTTCTGAAATATCTGATCTTCAAATGATCCTACTGCTTGAATAAAATGTTCCACCCTACTTAAATTTGGCTGGAAAGAGAACAAGCGACATTAGACAAATCTTCAAAGCAAGAGCGACCTGATATCCAACCGAGTCAGCAACTGCATCACAATTTTTTCACGCACCTTACTACCATCAGTCAGATATCCACCCATTGACTTGAATTCCTTCTTGTACACGGCAATCAGCAAATTGATGGCACCCTGACAATGGAAGAAAGTTCAAGTTTTCCATAACATCTAATCCAGTTACCTAGGGACAAATGTGACTTTAATAGTCCATAACCATGTAACCTCACAGCATATCATTTCAAAAACCTGATGCTGTCTTTTGTGTCACCCTTGTACATGCCTTATTAACAAAAGCCAAAAATGATAACAGTTCTTGGAGATGCTATGCTAGATGTTCACAAATATACAAAACATGACAACACAACATATTTCTTCCTTAACCAAAACCTCCCTGCCACGAATGCAAAAAACCCGCAATCCAAAAGCTTAATTCACGGTGTTCGAAAAGCAAGCTCAATTGAATAGCTTCCAGACAAATTTAAAAGAGAAGACAAACCTCACGAATCTCTAGAGTCGGCATATGTGGCAGGAAATCATTTCCAACAAAGAAACATATAAAGATGAAATCATCCACGACTCGCTCCAAATCAATCTCAAATGGAGGATTGGGGATTTGCATTTCATATTCCAGATACTCTCTCAGAATCCATATATGCAAAAACTGCACAAAAATTTGAGAACTGAAGGTTATTTTCATTATGTATGGCTTAGCAGAAGATGTAGTATTTAACATTCGGAGAAACAGTACCTGATATGGCTTTTTAGGTACAGCAGCTTCACCTTTCTCATCGAATTCACCAGCCTTCTTCTTTGCCTTTCCCTCACAATTTGAAGCAAAATGACCCATTTGACCACATATAAAACATTTGTCTTGTCCCGGAGTGAACACAACCTAAGAAGTATCAGTGAGGAGTAAACATAAAATAGAAGTGGCAATTCTTCGGCAGTTAACAGAACGGATAAAAATGAAACTCCTGCATTTTTTTATATAACTAACAAGCTTAATAATAAAAATTAAAAGCACAACCAGATTTAATTTATCTCCTCATTCATAGACCACTCAAAATATGGTAAAAGTGCCCCTATCAGGATAAATCATGAAGCAGCATATAAGGTTGCAACATTCAGTCGTCGATGAAAATGAAATCTATCCACAAACCAGATGCTAACCTCTCTAAGAATCGAGAAATGAACTTCATGTGTAGCCAGTCCCAGCATAATTAGATCAGCATCCTAGCGGAAACAAAACAACAAAACACATTAGCACTCATAGAAATGATGAAAAGATTTCAACTTTTAAGCCTTCAGACGAACGACAGAAGTATACCAGCCCATACAGGCAGTGGCGTGTATTAGGATCATGACCAGGAAGATTTCTTTGCAGACGTATATAAGACATAATCTTGTGTTCTCCTTCACCAGGAACATTTGCATCCGAAAGAATAACCTTCCAACCAAAAATTCACAATCATCCACTATAGTCGAATGAAATCACATAAACAGTTATGGATCGTCACATAGATAGATAAAGAGAACGCCATACCTTAATATTCTTCCATCCAGGATCATTGTTGAGTCTTAAATGAACATAATACTGCAATGCAACAGAGAGAACTGCCATAAATGGAGTTCCAGGAGTAATGACATTTGAATCAAAGGTTTGAGACTCCTCCTTAGGAGGAAGCGTCCTTCCCTCCCTCTCAAACTCTTCTCTGAGCTTAACTTCTTCTGCTGCCTGCCAGAAGAAAAAGAAAGAAAGTGTCTTTCACTGTCACGTATTCCATGCCTATGATGAAAAAGGAAAGCATGCATTAATCTAGATCAACAACAGCATCAACAGCTTAATACTTGAAATCCCCAAATCCCTCTATCCTTGGACACAACTTCGATGGAATAAACGAAATTGATACAGCCCATAGTTGCAAGTTCTACATTTACTAAATCGCAAACTCCAAATAATTACACAATAGCACTACATAAGAGTGCAGCTCATACCGCATCGGCAGCATCTTTAGCAGCCCTAAAACGCCTAGAGCGCTGCTGATTCATTTTTGCACGAGGAGCAACCCCATCTGCCCATCAGCACCAGACGAAACAACATCAGTGCCTTCATTCACACCCCACATTAAGAAGTACAGAGTGAAACAGAAAGTGAAAAACTGCACTCACCAATTGCCATGTACAGCAACTTCCTGGGCCTCACCATCACGAATAGCCTATCAATGTAGTCGAATATGCACTGGAACACTTCATCAAAAGAAGTCGGCGACGGCTGCACAAACCACAAAATAAACACATCCCATTCAACATCCATCACCCAGAAAAGCCAATACAATCCCAAACTACCACCAACGAAACGGAACTAAATTTGACGAATTGAACGGGGAAAAGTAGAAGCAAGTCTGTACCCTATCCTCGGGATGGAAGCAGGGATGGATAATCCCATTCATGTCGAGGTACAAATTGTCGTACTCGATTTCGTTAGGGTTGGGCCTGCTGGTGTCGACGGGAATCTTCACACCTTCGATCTCGACCGGCTCTTCTTCGACTACGTCCACCACGACCATCGGATACTTCTCGGCCAGCCAACGGTAGAACGCGGGAACTCCCATTGTTGGCGGCGGCTGGTGCTCGTCGACTTCTCTCTATCTGGTTCAACCACCGATGTGAATCTCCAAATTTTAACAGTCGCTTAGCCTGATCGATCGACGGAAGGAAGCTACTCCGTGCAAGAAAAGGTTTCGTCCTCCCTGGGAGGAAAGAATATGCCGAAAGAGAGAACCGAAATTTGGAGATGGCGGGTGATAATATACTCTGAAAGGATTCAGGATTTGGGGAAATTAGGGCAGAGTCAGCCAGGGGAAATTTTGGGGACAGCCGTTTCGGGATATTTAGCGCAAAATATCCTCTAATCTCGTAATGTTTATTGCATCTCGTGCTATATCGCCGACATGTCCATCATGGCAATTTATCGCGCTTTGCTTACCGTTTGAGAAATCGAAAGGGAACGCGTTTCAGAAAATAGAAACGTCAAAATCGAAACGTATTGGTTTCTCAAGGCTGAGAACAAAATTCGATATATTGGCTGTAAGGTTTATGAGAATCGTGTGTGTTGTATTATTCCCAAAAGAGGGTATTTATAACCCAATGTTATGGCATGCTATTTGGTCTGTTTGGGTTTACTCTAAATTGGATTGTATAATCCGGACCGAGACCGGATAGCAAACAATCCAATCTCATATTTGAGCTTAGATTTGAGGTAAAAAACCGGATAAAGACCGGATAAGAGACCCTCAACACCTAAAATCAAGATCAAATTAGGACCGGACCGGGTCAAGACCGGACCGGATCAAGACCGGATTGTATCCAATTCAATTTTTGGTCCTTATATTCCCGAAAAGACCGGACTGGAACCGGATCAATTTGGTCCAATTTAACCGGACCGTATAACCACCCATACCCAATGTACAACAAACATACTAACTAGGAATGGTTATGGAATACATGTATTACAAGGACAAGGAAACTATATCTATAAATCAACTCTATTACGCCCGAAAGATGGACGTAGTGTCATGCGCTCATGCCCCGTTCACTTATCATTTCGTTTTCTATTTTTTGTTGTCACAATATAAATCATGAAACATAAATGAAAAAACGTGTTCACTTGTCATTCCATTTTCATGTGAAAAAATCATTTCATAATTTATGGGTAGCTATGGGAAAACAAGGGTAAAATATCTCGAGTACCACTTAAGTTTGAGAATTTGGGCATATATAATATACCACTTAAGTTTGAATAGGGCGTCAGGTACCATTAAAGTCGTCAAAATGTGCATCCGTCTAGTTTTCCATCCAACCAAAAAAATTAATTACTTTTTTGTACCCAAAACTTTTATAAACATCCAAAACTATATTTCAACAAGTTTTTATCTAATATAGAAATTAAAAAAACCTTCTAAACATAATATTACTAAAATGACTAATCAAAATTGTCAATAAAATAGATAAATTAGTAAAAATAATAAACAAATATCAAGAATAATAATAATTATATAGAATATAATAATAAATATTTAAAATCAATATTAGAAGATATATTTAAATTGCTAATCCAATTAGAAGTATCATTAAAAATAGTTAAAATAGAACCTAATCGATCATCAATACATCAAGACCAAAGAATGATAAATGGAACACAGTCAGAAAGAATTAAACATATTCCGGTAATTAAAAAAAATTAGAACGAAAAGTGAACGAAAGTAACCAAGTAATAAATAAAAGCTATAACATTCTGTAACAAATCTAGAAAATAAAATACGACTATAGGAAGAGAATTAGAATTAGTAAATTTAATTAATATGGAACATCTATAATATAATATTAGAAAATTACAAGGATATTTAATATAGAAAATTATACAACATCAGCATGATGTACGGGAATTAAATATAATATTTTCAGATTATTTATATCGATATAGAATTCATAGGATATATTTGCTTCAGCAAATTATTTAATTATTATAACACATAATGGTAATTGAAAATACTTATAATGATAATTGATTCTACATTTCTTATTCAAAAATTGATTTGGTATCAAAGTCTTCAAAAGAGGATTCCAACTAAACAGAATTCATAGGATATATTTGCTTCAGAGAATAATTCAATTATTAGAAAACATAATGATAATTGAAAATACATATAATGATAATTGATTCTAAATTTTATATTCAAAAATTAATTTGGTATCAAGTCTTCAAAAGAGGATACCAACTAAATAATAAAAATTTATGTTTTTCATAAGTCAAAATGATTTTTTACAATAAGAAAAGTAGAAGGACCAATTAAGAAATTTAGAAAACAGAATATTCCAAGAATATTCTGTTAACTTTAACAGAATGCACTTAACATTAAACTTAAGTGGTACCCGATGCACAAATAATAGAGTTCAGTGGTACCTGACGCCCTATTCAAACTTAAGTGGTATGTCTGCTCCAATTCTCAAACTTAAGTGGTACCCGAGATATTTTACCCGAAAAAAAACAAGAAATATTGATTTTCTGGAAATGGGGAAAGGGATTTCCCCCAATTCCTCCACTGTAGTTAAATGAAATAAGGGCTTCGAATTCCTTGGCCAGCCATTTTTTATTCCCCAATATGAAATCAGTCGTCCACCATCCTAAAACTAATCTCCATCCCCATCCCGTTCTTCTAAGGGCTAATACCACTGGGAAACCCGAACTATTAACTTTGTGCCATTTGCGTCATAAAGTATTCGATATGACATTTTTGTCACAACGTATAATAGTTGTGTGCCATTTATGTCCTGACGATTTCGTTGACCGTTATAGATAACGGTTGACCAAACGGAAGTCAACATTAACATTGACTTTTGTTGACGTGCCAGCCACGTGGATGCCACGTCAATGACACCTCATATTTTTAATTAAAAATGAATTAAAAATTATAAAAATAATATATTATTATAAAAATTAAAAATGTAAACTCAATTAATTAATATTGTTTCTAAAAATTAAAATAAAAAAAAAAGTAAAGGAAAACTCCCCCACCGCCTCCTACTCCCTCTGCTTTTCAGCTTCTCCACTGTCGATCCTACTTCATCCAATTACAAACCCATATCAAAAAAATACCAACCATCGCAATCGAGAACAAGGATGAATAGGATGGGGCACCGGAATCGCCAACGATGAAGGGTCTGAGAGAGCGCAGAGATGGATCAGGAGAGGGAAAAGACAGGCCGACGACTAGGCGACATCCAATTCCGGCATCCCCTGCCGCTCTCTGGTTTTTCCGGTCGGCCGAGCTCCGCAGCCACTCTTTTCTTTCTCTTTTTCTTTGTAAAATCGACTCACTCCCCTACCTTCTTCATTTCTACCTTAGCAGAAGCTTGGATTTCTCTTGCGGTCATATCCAGAGCAAGAGCATAACCTGAGAGAAAGCATTACCAGATCCGAGTCCCTCTCTCGTCATAAACTAAAATCCGAATTTCACAGAGACGAGACGAGAAAAGAACTTGCATCAAACCTCTGACGGAATCCATGGCGGAATCCTCTGTCACATCGCGAGCTTTCTGCCCGATGACGACGGCGAGCTCCACCTCGTGATGCAGCGATTGTCGAGGATGCGAGATCAAGATCTACAGGATCGACTTTGCGGTGAAACTCGCTATCTTGACCATTCATCGCCCCTCCTCTCCACCTTAGGTAGAATCGCCCAGAGACGGAATAAGAATCGCCTCGATTGGAGTGACAGGAAGAGGAGGACTCGATCAGGTGGGATGTGGCAACCGATTAGGGATGCGAGGAGAGGAGTAGAGGTGAGGAGGCGACAATTGTTCTAGCGGCGGAATCCTTTGACAAAGAAGGGGAGAGCTGACCGGAGATTCCGGCGGCTCGGGAAGCAAAGGAGAGGATTCGCAGAGGAGGAGGGTTTTGGTGGTGGCGGAGGTTTCAATTTCCAATTTATTCATTTTAATTATTTTTTAATCAAAAGGGAAAATTAAAAGATAATAATAAAATTTCCACGTTAGATGCCACATCAGCGCTGACTAGACTTTCTGTTAAAAACTAACGGTCAATGCCAGTCAACTTTAACGGAAAAATAGTTTAGGACACAAATGTCATATCGAATACTTTAGGACACAAATGACACAAAGTTAATAGTTCGGGTTTCCTAGTGGTATTAGCCCTTCTTCTAATTTCAATTCTCCAGTTCTCCAACTCCACAGACCCTTCCCGAGTCCCGACCCGATGACGATGAGGTCCCCAGTATCCCATCAATGGTGGCAGGCTAATAACGGCAATGCTCTGTTTCTTAGCCACATCGATCTCCAGCGTCGACGGGATCGGCGGCAGGGGGGCTGTTCATTCCAGTGCTGACAGTCGTCGCTGTGTTTGACCTCAGCTCTGCATCTGCACTCTGCTTTCATGGTCACCGACGGCTCCATTGCCTACTACTCCATCAAGAAATTTGTTGCCAGGAAGAGGTAGAGTACAGGGAATTGGTTTCCACTTTTTCGAGAGTGACCGTCTGGGTTATTTAGGACGTGGTGTTTCGTAAAGATCCACAATGACTATCTTACCCGGTCAATTAGCGCTGCTACTGCTACTAAAACAATATATATTTTTTGTCTTTGTATAATTGGTCGTGTCTTTGTATAATTAGGCAGGATGCTATACTTGTAAATAGTATAATTAAGTGAAATGGTGGTGGGTTGAGTCCCTAATTAATGGTTTGGAATTGTTTGAAAATTATGTGATTTGTATTAAAAATTATAATCATGATTTGTGTTGTATGATGTTTAATAAAAAAAATTGTAGCAATCAAGTACCAAGAATGAGAATGAAGTAACTAAACATATTTTCATTTCCAGAATTCAGTTTTAGAACTCACAAAAATTCTCAGCTAAACAAGTTTTCTGCAGGTTTCATTTCTCAGAAATCACTAGTTTTGTTTTCATTTTAATTTGTTTATTGTTGTGGCAGCTACAAAAAATGGAATGTAAAGTGAACGGGCCATCAGCGAGTCCAATTTTGGAACACAGAAGTCGAAACTGCGCCAGCATCAAGGGCTTAGTAAGCAAATCGGCAAGCTGAGTGGCAGTGGGAACATGTCGTGCAAGAAGCTGACGAGACTGGACTAGCTGACGGATAAACAAATAGTCTAAAGCAAGATGCTTCATACGAGAAAGAAACACAGGATTAGTGCTAAAGTTAATGACACCGAGGTTGTCATGGCCTGGGTCCCGATTAGCGGGAATTCGCAGCAGGAATTAAGGCTCGTAATGTTTATTGCATCTCGTCCTACTGACTCTCTAGCTACGGCGTTTGCAACTCAGCGGGGGCGTGGTTGCAGCCGTAGCGACATGCCTAGCCGCGGGGTTGGTCATGGTTCCTCTCCGCCTCCCTCTTCCTACTCCAATTACTGGGATACTCCTCGTGGTGATGATGATGGTCGCCGCGCCACTCGTATCATGTGCCAGTTCTGTGAGAAGCCATGCCACTCTGCTCACACTTGCTTTCAGCTCTTTCCTCATAAGCGCCCGGAGGCCAACAACACTACTGCGTCATCTCGTCCCCGACCGTCTGCTCCGACAGATGACTCCTGGCTTATGGACTCTGCTACGAGCCATCACGTCACTCGCGATCCTGGAAACCTAGGCATCTACTCGGACTATAATGGTCCCGATGAAGTTTATATTGGAGATGGTACAGGTTTGCCAATCACACACATTGGCTCTTCTTCTCTTCCTGCTTCTACTCGTTGTCTTACACTTCATAGTATTTTATGTGTGGTATTCGTAAGTGGTTGATCTCTGTTGCCAAACTCTATCGTACTAATCCTTTCTCCGTGGAAATTTTTGCTGATTTGTTTGTTGTGGAGGATCTAAGAACGGGGGCGGTGCTGCTAACCGGGAGGAACAACGGTGATACGTACGAGCTTGGTGGTGGTTCTGGAGTTGTCTGTCTTGCATGGTTACCACTCGCAATACTTATGAATTATGGCATCATCGTCTTGGGCATCCGTCGTCTCGTGCTTTGTCTAGTCTATTACGTGTCAATTCTCTTCCTGTTGTTAGGTCGTTGGATCTCTCTCATTGTAATTCGTGTTTGTCGAACAAGAGTCATAAGCTACCCTTCGTTGTGTCTAGTCTTTCGAGTTCTCGGTCCTTAGATCTAATTTTCTCTAACATTGGGGCCCTGCGCATATTCCCTCTATTGATGGTTATTCGTATTATCTTGTTCTTGTTGACCATTATACTCATTATACTTGGTTTTATCCCCTGCGTCGTAAGTCTGTTGTTCTGTCTGTTTTCACTATGTTCCAACGTTTGGTCGAAAATTATTTTGCTACTACCATCCGTCGGCTTTATACTGATGGTGGAGGTGAGTTTGTCAAACTGCGTCATGAACTTGCTTCTCATGGTGTCACTCATCTTCTCACCCCATCGTATACTGTCACTCATCTTTCTGAACGAAAACATCGTCATATTGTTGAAACGGGTCTTACTTTACTGCATCAGGCTCGTCTACCTCTTTCTTATTGGTCATATGCCTTTTCCACTACTGTTTATCTGATCAATCGTCTCCCATCATCTCCCCTTTGCGTAGGGCTGGAAAAATAGACAAGACCGTTAGAAAAACCGTGGTCCAAACCGTACTGTACAGTTTGATCCGGACCATAGACCGTTAAGTATGGTCTGGTCTGGTCTGGTCCATGGTCTGTATTATTTTATGTTTTGATCTCTTGGTCTGGTCTGGTCTAGACCGCGGTTTACCGGACCAAACCGTGGACCTAACCGACTTGTCAATACGTGTTAACAACCCATTTGACCACTCTCCCAACTCCCACAACGACACCCAAGTCTCAACCTTAATTTTGTGAATCTCGTCTCTCCTTTATTCACAACCACATTTAACTAGAGAGTAGAGATAATCGTGTCTCCATATGACGTTATGGTGCAGGTTGAGATGCTTTTACTTTAAATCTTTGTTATGTACTAAGAATTAGGGTATCAAAATTATTCATGCATGTTAGGATTAATGTTTTAAGGCAAATAACAATGATTTTTCTTGGTTATTGGTTCAATTTTTTGTGTGGTTGACTAAACAAATTGTTCATTTTTCGTTGAGTGTGGTCTATTTGGACCAGACCAGACCGAACCAAACCGCACAGGCGTGGTCTGGACCAGACTATATAATCTGTGGTCTATACTTCAGCCTCTCGGTCTGGACCATAGACCATATATATGGTCTGGTCTGGACCAGACTGCACCGTTTCCCAGCCCTACCTTTGCGGTCAAGTACCTTTCTCTCTTTTGTTCAATGAGTCTCCTAACTATCTTAAGTTTTGTGTCTTTAGTTGCTTGTAATATCCTTGGTTGCGTCCCTATGCTCCAAATAAACTTCATTCTAAATCCCGACCTTGTCTTTTCCTTGGCTATTCCCATCAACAAAGTGCCTATAAGTGTCTCGGTCCTGCTACTCTTCGTGTTTTTTTGTCATGTCACGTTGTCTTTGTTGAATTTGAACTTCCTCGTCTAAGTCTTTTGTCCTCGTCATCCACTTCTTCCTCTCACTCGGACATGGTGCTTCCCTCGTGGTTTGCTGCCTTTTTGCCTCCAGTTAGTCTCTTTCCCGCACCACCAGCTCTCCCTTCACGGTCATCGCCGTCGCTCGCTCGTCCTCACACATCGGCTGGTGATGCGTCTTGTTCAGCACCTATAGTGACGGAGACTCTTCCTCCCTCTACGGACTCTCCTGCTCCTGGTGTTGCTCGGCCATCTTCGTCGCAGCATCCGTCGAGTCCCCATCCCATGGTCACACGTGGTAAGAATAACATAGGGAAGCATAATCCCAAGTATGTTAATGTCGCTACAGCCCAGGCTTCTTCCCCATTGGAACCAACTTCTGTGAAGGAGGCTTTGCTTCATCTCGTGTGGAACAAAGCTATGGTCGCCGAGAATTCTGCCCTTCTGGCTAGTCATACGTGGGATCTGATCTCTCGTCTTCCACATTAGAATGTTGTTGATAATCGTTGGGTCTGACGTGTGAAGTGCCACCCGGATCTATCGAGCATTTTAAAGCTCAACTTGTTACTAAAAGGTTTCATCAACGTCCTGGTCTTGACTTTCATGCATGGTCCATGAAACCGTACCGGATATCGTATCGGAAAAGTCAGCAGTATGGTATTTTATGATAAAACCATGGTTTAACCGTAGTTCAACCGTTAATTACCGCCTACCAGTTGAACCTCCGATACTGGTATTTGGTAGTTGAACCGCCGGTACTGTACGGTTTCATGAACGATGCTTTCACGAGACTTTTAGTCCATTTATTAAACCCGTCAGTCGTCACCATCCGTTTGGTCTTTTCTCTTCCTCTCTCTCACTCTTGTGATGACGGCCGTTAGAGCTGAATTAAACCGTCAGTCACTGTGATCGATCTTCCCGTCGCCACCGTAACGTACTAATCTTCATCGAGAACCCGAGCGGCCGTCCGACATATTCAGCTAGTCAAGCAAGTAGTGGCTGGAGGGAGAGAAGCCTTTCGCGGTTGCTTTTGCATCTGTCATCGAAATTCCTTTTTGGGCTGGCTCGCTTTTTCCCCCTTCTCTGGTTTTGGTTGGTCCCCCAGCAATAAATCGAATTCCTTCCATCCACAAAGACTCCCGCAGCGAATGTGTGGATCCTCTTCACTCCGAATCTTACAGGGTAATCTCTCTCTCTCTTTCGAACCGTTAGCTAAATATAGAAGAACCCTTCAATTTCCCCCACCATCTCTCTTCCCAGTTTCGACGGATCTTAAACCCTCCATCATGTCGCTGACAATCAAGCTCCACGTTGTTCCCCACACCATTCCCCACACCGCTATACGACGAGCTCCCGTGGCTGCCGTGACGAATGTGAAGCTGCTGGTGGGGAAACCCATTTACGGCGCTAACGAGTTGCTTCCATTTCTGTACAGGCGGACGACGAGGTCGAGAAACATGAAGGGTGCTGTTTTGCCGGCGATCAAGAGCTCCTTGATCGACCCCGACGGCGGGGCGCTGGTGGATTTGGTGGTGCCGGAGGGGGAGAGGGCCGCGAAGGTTTCTGAGGCTGAAGGGTTGCCGAAGGTGAAGCTAACGAAGGTGGATGTGGAGTGGGTTCATGTGGTAAGTGAAGGGTGGGCGAGCCCGTTGAGAGGTTTCATGAGGGAGGATGAGTATTTGCAGAGCCTGCATTTCAATTCGTTGAGGATGGAGGATGGGAAGGTGGTGAACATGTCGCTCCCGATTGTGTTGGCGATTGATGATGGGACTAAGGAGAGTATTGGGTCCGCGAAAGATGTTGCTCTTTTGGGTCCTGATGGGGATGTCATTGCCATTCTTCGAAGGTTAGTGATAAGCTCCAGCTTTTGGTGGTTTGTTTTGTCATTGCTCATTTGTTGGAAATGACAAAGATAATGGGGGGTTCAATTGCTGAAATTGTCCGAGAACTGTGAGGTTTGTAGAACTCTAAGTGACTTGTACCGATGTTTCATTTCACTTGCTCTGCAGTTAGTTCGGTAGACTCAGCATGCCGATTAGGCTCTTTACATCACAGTAATTTCCTTGTTATTGCTTACTTGTTGAAGCTGGTTAGAACGATGGGGTTAAAAACGCCTAAATGGTCACATAACAAAATAGTGACTTAGTGAGGTTTATAGAAAACTAAGCGGCTTGCATCTCATTTCGTTTAATCTGTAGTTAGTTTGGTTGAGTTAACATGCCAAAATAGGCTTGTCTCATCATTGAAATTGCCTTCTTATTGCTCACGTGTTTAGGCTGTTAAGAACAATGGATTAAATTCCTAAACAGTCGCATAACTATCTATAGCAAACTAGGTGATCTTTAGTCTCGTTCCGTTGGATCTCTCGTTAGTTCAGTTGAGTCAATGTGCCAATTTCAGTGTAAATGGAATGTGAAAAGGTGGTTGCTTACTGACGTATCAGTTGTATGTTTAGTTTACTGACATATTTTATTATAAACCTCATAGTTCAGTGACACCATTTGGCGTATTTAACATATTAACCCCATCAACAATGAATGCTAAATGGTTAGATGATGTGAGAGTTCAACAAACTGGTGAACCAATGATGTTTTTGTGCCTTGATTTGCAGTATAGAAATATACAAGCACAACAAAGAAGAGAGAATAGCCAGAACCTGGGGCACAACTGCTCCTGGTTTACCCTACGTGGAGGAGAGCATCACTCAAGCTGGAAACTGGCTCATTGGCGGAGACCTTGAAGTCCTAAAACCTATCAAGTACAATGACGGGCTCGATCATTATCGCCTCTCCCCCAAGGAGCTACGCAAAGAATTTGATAAGCGTGGAGCTGATGCAGTTTTCGCTTTTCAGCTAAGAAACCCGGTTCACAATGGTCACGCTCTTTTGATGAACGACACTCGTAGGCGGCTTCTGGATATGGGTTACAAGAATCCCATTCTCTTGCTGCATCCTTTGGGAGGGTTTGTGAAGGCTGATGATGTGCCTTTGGATGTCCGAATGGAACAACACAGCAAGGTTTTAGAGGACAAAGTTCTTGATCCAGAGACCACGATAGTTGCAATTTTCCCTTCACCTATGCATTACGCTGGTCCGACAGAAGTGCAATGGCATGCCAAGGCAAGAATAAACGCAGGAGCTAACTTTTATATTGTGGGTCGTGATCCTGCTGGCATGGGGCATCCTGTGGAGAAGAGAGATTTGTATGATCCTGACCATGGGAAGAAGGTGTTGAGCATGGCTCCTGGGCTTGAGAAACTGAATATTTTGCCCTTCAGGGTAAGGTTTTGGATGTTCAGTTTCAGTATGCACCATTTCTGCTTGTCTAAATTTTTTTTCTCTCTCGAGCTAGTATCTTTTAGGCTCGATTAGGTTAGGAAGAAGAAACTCCCTTGATCCGTCTCTGTTTTGATTGTAATAGTTGTTTGTACAACGAAATTGCAAAGTAGTCTGACAGTTGAAAGGAGGTTATGCAGGTAGCAGCTTACGATACAGTTGCAAAGAAGATGGCCTTTTTTGATCCATCAAGAGCGCAAGATTTTCTATTCATATCTGGAACCAAGGTATACGAATATCATCGATTCTCATTAGCTGTACTGTTGTGTAGTTTTTATTCACAGTTTTGGCTGCGGGCCCCCTAGCTACTGCATTTCTGACATGGGTGATCCAGGAATCTGCATGGTTTTTCATTGCTCAATTAGGGTGATATATCACATGATAAAATCAAGATAGTAAAGTTTGGTCGTTTGTTTTGGTGATTTTCGGAACCCTTCATTCATCACAAGGCTTAGTAGGTTAAAATACAAGGTCTGCAAAGCAATAATCTAACTTTAAGTGGCATCGATGTCAATGTTATTTTATCACGAGTCAGTCGTCTGCATGTCTGTTCTTTACTTTTACACATTTCTATCTTGCAGATGAGGACATTTGCAAAAACAGGTGAAAACCCACCCGATGGTTTTATGTGCCCGGGAGGGTGGAAGGTCCTTGTGAAGTACTACGAGAGCTTGCAAACAGAGGACACCAAGCAGCAGAAGCCTGCTGCTGTATCTGCTTAAGGATCTGGGTTTGGTTAAATGTCGAGCTTAAGATAAAAGATAAAGACTTTCCACTCCATTTAGTGGAAGTCCTTGAGCAAAAGTTATGGCAGCCATAACCATCAACTGAAGAGTTCTGGGGCTGGCCCTTTGGTAACTGGGTATCTGTTCTTCCCTGGGTTTCTTTTTTGGTTCTTGAGACTAAAAGGAGTTATATTTATTTTATCATTCATTTGGATGACAGTCTAGCTAGTTTTTCTTTTCTGCAATATTACATGATAAAAATGACGGCTATTCGATCTGTTATCAACGTGGGAAGAGAAAGTAGTACCCTTTTCTCAACTTTCTTTCCTTGCGTTATGCTGCAATGCCATGAATCTGCTTCAGCAACCCTGGTAGAGTATAGATCGAGGAAAGTTGCAGGTTTAGAGTTCTGTATGTACAGTCTCAACTGCTGCAAATAACTTGTAATAGTGTCCAATAGTCCAAGGTACTCCAAACTCAAAAGTGGTTAGATGTGGGTCAATTCCTGGGCTAAGAGTGCATATGGACCAAGTGATAAAAGTTCCATTGGGTTGTGATTCGGTAATGGGCCTTCTCCAATAGATTCAATTGATGGTCTCTCTCCCAAGTACGTAACGAAATGGTAAGAAATGGTGGTTCTTACGTGCTTCCCTCAAACGAAAGTTAATTCATAGATTTGAAGTTTGCATAGGCCCCGTCATACCATATGCTTTTTAAACATAACGTCCAATGTGGGAGGTCGCGAGGGGGCTTGAACACCTTTACCTCAAGGACAAACCAGTTCTGATAACATGTCAAGAACAAACTGATCTCAATAACTCGAATTATTGAAAGATATTCATGTATGATTGTTAACCACGTCCTTACACAACCATGAATACCGAGAAGGACCCCTATCAATTAGTACCAGCAGCCAGCCAAACCAAACCCGAAAATGGGATCAGTAGGCAAGCAAAACGAAAGTGATGTGAGTAACATTGCACATGCAAGTCCTTCCTTCCTTCGTTCCACCATCTCCCATACAAAGGAAAAGCAGAAGCTTCTGTCGATGGACGTCCCTCTCTTTTGCATGGTTTTTCCATTTCCATGGCCGACTGATGGCACACGTATATACCCTTTGCTATCCTGAACCCTTGGTGAGGGAAATTTCACGCCAACGGTTGTTAAAGGGCTGGACCCGAATCCAATTGGACCTAGCTAGCTAGGTCGTCATTGTCCTATGTCCAAGCAAACATATATAGCAAACGTTCGATCGTCCTTTTTGTAGCTTCAAAGGAGAACGTGCAAGTTCGATTCGACAGAAGGGAAAAGGAAAACAAAAAGTACAATAGTTAGGACAGTAACCGTAATGGTCCTTTGAATTCATTCACAATTAACCGTAATGGTCCTTTGAATTCATTCACACTTAACCGTAATGGCCCCGCCTTCGTCCCGAACGAGCCTTTTTTCGATTTCGTCAAACTTTGAACGACCATAACTTTGTGCTCCACAATCCGAAAATCATGATTTTTTTTTTTGATTTCGCATAACTTTTTAAGGACTACAATTTTTATCATAGACATAATTTCGGAATGTACTTGGATTCCTGAAAAGGGAAGGTAAACTTATTCCCAAAACCCCGTATATCCAAAAATAATTCATTTTTTGAAAATTCTCTCCTAATAAAAATTGTAGTCCTTAAAAAGTTATGCGGAATCAAAAATTTTTTTTGCCACGATCGGATAACAGAGCACAAAGTTACGTTTTTTTAAAGTTTCGACGCAGGTTAGGCCTTCACCGTGGCCGTTTAATGCGGTGAAGCTATCACCGTCTTTGTCTACAGCGGTGATGCAATCACCGTTTTCCTCTAACGCGGTGATGCAATCACCGCCTTGGTCTGACGCGGTGAATACCCAAACATGCGTAGATTGGGAATTTTTTTCATAACGTGTGTATTTTGAGAATTTTTAAAAAAAAACATGTGTACAGTGGGATTTTTTCCTCAATACCATATGGTATAGACTGGTAAAAAATGACTCTTTTTTTTTGTTAGAAAAATATATCAAAGTGGATATCATTTTGAAGAGAACAATTAATCTGATCTAACTGTGCAAAAAAAAATTAAATTTTGACTTAAAACGAGTGAGAAATCGTCCGTCAAAGATTAATGAGGGGAAAATTAAAGATTTTTTAGGAGAGAGAGGATGCTGATGTCATGCTGATGTGGACGAGTTACTCATGATTACTCACTATAAGGTTACTGACCTGATCCGTTCCCGCTCTCATCTCTTATCGGAGGGAACGGATCAAGATAGTAACCTTATGGTGAGTAACCCGTCCACATCAGCATCCCTCTCTCTCCTGGAAAGTCTTTAATTTTCCTTTCATTAATCTTTGACGAACGATTTCTCACTTGTTTTAAGTCAAAATTTAATATTTTTTGCACAGTTAGATAAGATTAATTATGCTCTTCAAAATGATACCACTTTGATATATTTTTCGAACAAAAAAAGTCGAGTCATTTTTTTACCAGTCTATACCATATGGTATTGACTAGTATTGAAACAAGAGCATACCTATGGTTTGAAAAGTGTACCATGATGGTATGAACAAACCAAGACTGTATGATGGTTTAATACATGATAGTAGAAGTATATTAACTGTCATTTACGACTTTTAACATTGTGTACCATAAGATACCACCCCGTACCAGGGTGGTATTGAGTGGTATTTTTTGGTCCTGTAATTTGTTCACCCAGAAATTTGTAGATCCAATAGATCATGATGAACTTGTCCCTTTTGTGAAAACGTTTTCAAAAACGAACTAAAACGAAGAAAATACCATATGGTATGCAGTTGGTACTGTGAGGCCAGAATTTTTTGTTATAAAAAAATATTGAAAATTGATCTCATTTTGTAGAGCACGATGAAATCGTTCCACCTGTGCAAAAAAGAAAATAAAATCCGAGTTAAAAGGAAAAAGATATGAGCCGATTAATAAAGTTAGAGAAAATAAAAATGGTCTTTAATTCTCCATCCTTAGATCTGAATTTTCTAAATGAAGGGTCCAGATTTGGTTATTGATGAATGCATAACCCATGGTTATGCACCCTATCTTGAGCCGAGAGTTTGATAAATTATTTTACGTTTTAGATTTGTTGTGAATGTTCTTTAATCTCAATTATGATGTAATCTGCCTGATAGAAATTGACTGAATTAACATGTCTCATGGCAAGTCACGACCCATAGAATTTCATTTATTCCTTGACAGAAGACGTAATTTTGATCTGACGCAATAATCAACTTGAAATTATGTTCTGTAGCTGTAAGTCAAAATTGTCGACGCAATAATCAATTTCAACATTATCAGCGCATGATATTTCGCCTATATAGATCCGAAGTAAAAATGATGAAAAATTATTGAAAACAAGATTCAAGAAATTAAGAATTACAATATTACGTGAGGAAAGTCGTCGGAATCGAAGAAAGTGCTCCATTATTTTTGGAGTTGCGAGACCTAGCTAGCTTGTTAGGTTATATGGTGTGGTATGTTATCATCAAAAGTCGACATATTCTTCAGTTTTTGATCGATCGGTTTGCCATATCTATGGGTATTTTCCAGTACTTAGCTTGCAAAATGGTCGCTTTGTTAGCTTCGAATGGTCGATATCAAAACTTACACAAAGGGTTTCCCTTTTTAACAGTTGGAGATCGAGAATTAAGCTGCTAAAACATGTTCAATTGTCTCCATAAACTGTACATTTGGTCGCATCGACTGGAATGGATGGATAATGGATTGTGTAATCCCTTTCCTTCCAACCCACAAAATCGTGCCATTTCTCCCTTCCCAGCTAGTCGGGTATTGCCTGCCTTAGGCCTTAGCAATGCATCATCAACGGCCAAATAGCATGCAGCTGCAGGTGTACGTGCCTACGGAAAGGAACCTTCGGATTATCAAACTATCAACTTATAATAATATGCATTCATATAATCATATCAATCTTCAATAGAAAAGATATATGATATCAATCTAGCTCAATATTTCCTATCAGATAATCGTTTGTGATTTTTTCACCCATTAAATATAAAAGAATATTTTTTTCACGTGGTTAATTGCAAATTGTTATTTCGAAAACTTCACCCATGATTCTATTAAAAACTCAAGAATTATATCTCGTTTTAAACAATGCTAACTTATTGCAATTGTTATATCTTGTTTAAATTTCATTTATGTAGATACTAGAATGTATTATATGTAACAATGACAACTAAATTCATTATTACATTTTTTTGTGGTAGAAATATGAACCAACATTGACGAGGTTTACGTACGTACAAAATCTCACAACGCTTACCTGTATATTTTATATGTACTTATTTTCTCTGCAACTAAGGTGGGTGCTTGGTCTCCGCCACTAGTCAACGCCATCCCTGCCAGCGACTTAATACAATGTCTGCATAGTTAGTAAGAATTAGAAAATTTGATCAACATGAATTCGACGGTCAACCCTTAATAGTGAGATTCACAAGATTCGAACACAAAACTTTTATCACTTATTAAATCATCTCCGTTAGTACATAGATAGGTAGATAGGTCAACATTGTCAAGAACCAGTTGATCTTAATAACTCGAGTTGTATAATGAATATCAAATACTAACACGCCCCGCTCAAACGAAAGTCAATGGGATTAATTACCGAGATTCGAGCGACAAAATTTTTTGATATCATATAAAAAAATCAGTTGATCCAAGTTGAGGGGGTCGTATGGATGTGGAAATGTAATGCAGTAATTGGATCCAATTACCGCATAATGCAGTAACTGGGTTAAAACCCCACGTTTGGGAGAGCAAAAATGGTATGGAAATTGGACCATGTAAATTGGCTTCAATTACCACATTCATGGTAATTGAGAATACTACACCTCACCCTAGTAATTTGACATTACCACGTTTTCTTAATTCTTTTTCCAAATTCCACACCATCAATTCCCACAAAACTAAACCCTATCCAAACGTAATTTTTTTTTCAATTTCCACAAATCAATTCCTTGATTTTGTAAAACATGGAAATTCAGACAAATTTCAACATTTTAAAATTTTCACATCCAAACGACCCATGAGAAATGTTCTATATATCTCACATGCTAACAACCACTGCTCTCTTTCTTTTATTACCGCATCCTCTAGAAAGAAAACAATGGTGTACGGCTTGATCCCATTTGGCAGTCAAGAGATGAATGAAAGCGATGAAAATTGGGGTGGCTATACGGTCCGGTCCGGTTAAATTGGCCCAAATTGATCCGGTCCAGTCCGGTTTTTTTGAAAATATAAGGACCAAAGATTGGATTGGATACAGTCCGGTCTTGATCCGGTCCGGTCTTGACCCGGTCCTGTCCCAATTCGATCTTGATTTTATATTGAGATTGTGGGAATTTGAGTGGCCTAAGGCCTAAAAGGGTGAGGAGTTGGTTAAGTTTTGTACTAAGTGCAAAGGTTTGTGACCGTTTATGCAAATTACACTTAAGTTTTGGGTGTTGAGCTCTCTTATCCGGTCTTTATCCGGTTTTTTACCTCAAATCTAAGCTCAAAGATTGGATTGGATTGTTTACTATCCGGTCCCGGTCCGGTCTCGGTCCGGATTATACGGTCCGGTTTCCGGTTTTTTATCCGGTCCCGGTCCAAATAGCCAGCCCTAGATGAAATGACACATCAAAGGAATGCTGTTGCTGCTAGCTATATAGATAGGGAAAAAGTTGATGGCCTCTTTCAATTTCTCCTTACAATGTTGTCTTTTTACGAGGGCAAGCATGCAGTAAACTCGGAGCCTGCAGGGAGGAGGCCGGCCGGGGCAGAGTAACATGGGTGGCAATGTGACCATTTTTTAATTAGCTTAGAGCAGCAGCAATGTTGTTTCGAAATGATTCTCAGCCATCAGAAAGTCACAATAGATTTCCTTCTTTTGTTTGATTTGCGTGGAGCCCTAGAGTGAGACTACTACTTTATTTGGCTCCTCTCTCTGTTTTGGTTTTGACTTGGGGCAGCCAATCTCATTCACACAACATGGATGGAGTGGGACTGTGGGAGTAGCTATGAACATTTACGTTTATTTAGCTTACAGCTTGGACCTTCCCAGCTTTCTCTTTTTTTTTTTATCATCGTAGTTTCAATCGGACTTGAATTGTTTTTATCTCACAAACCCCAAAAAATACTACCACGAAACATATATGCATATTAACCCTTTGACATGTGATTTACAAACTAATAGCAAGATTTCGTCTAATAGACTAAGTCGTGTCCTCCCATTCAGAACATCAAAAGCTCATGATTGTCTTATTCGGGATAGACATAGAGTTGACAATGTGTTCATTGGTCATGAAATCACGCATTAGCTAAAAATTCATTGGCAATGGCGATACCTATTGGATGGGGCTGGAGTTGGACATGGAAAAAAGTGTATGATCAAGTCGAATGATCTTATCACTTTTTGAGATGATGAATCTGTTAATTAATGGTGTGGCCTTCTCGAGTTCTCAAACAGGGGAATCCACTGTTGTCACTCATATTCGCCATTTGTAAGGAAATTTTTTTAGGGTTGATCTCGTAGGCCATTGTTGACCTCCATTCAAACGACCCCAGATTGTAAAGTACTTGTCGTCGTCGATGTATACAATACGAAAGAGGAGGAATAGTGTACTGCATCCGGACGATGTCGTATTAAAGTCAGCCTCTACCTCCTCCAAATAGGGATGGCAATCAAACCCACGACCGCGAGTACCCAACCGCCCCCGACCCAGTCAACGCGGGTAATCCCCGCTTTGACCGGGTATGGGGCGGGTATGGGTAAAACCCGCAAAAAGTGTGATGGGTATGGGGCGGGTATGGTTTTACCTTCCCCCGCCCCATACCCATACCCATATCCGCCCCACCAAGAGAATTTCTTCACATATACAAAAACTTGTGGATCAAATTATAATCTATCAATGGTGATGATGATAACTCAAGTAAATAAATAGTAGAAATGCAATTGACTGACCACCTTAATAAAAACCTAATTCATTTCCCTCAATTCTCCTTTCACTCTTTCACTTTCCCCTTTGTCAACAAGATTATGTTAGTTAATTATTATTTAGTAGATGTATCAGAGTTAGAACATAATAATTTGAAAAATATTATACTCTATATTATGTATTAATAAATGTTTTAGGATCATATTCTTTGAATCGTATTAAGAAAATGATCATGTTTTGTTGAATTCGTGATATAATAGGTACGTTTAGAGTTGTAGTTAAAACTTTTCTTGTAAATTGCAGGATAAAAATGTTGGATGTACGGGTACGTGTATTACCCATGGGTACCCGAAACCCATGGGTACCCGAAACCCACGGGTATGGGGATGGGTTTGCCAAACATTCCCCCGCATGGGTATGGGGCGGGTATGGGTTTGGGTATTTGAAGATAGGGATGGTTTAGACAAACCCGCCCCATTGCCATCTCTACCTCCAAAGTCCTGTACTTCATTCAATAAGGGGCTGAGAGAGAAAACGATGCACTCTAAGGGGTCATTTGGATGCAGGTTTTGGGTGTGGGATTTGGGCACAATCCTACATAGTGTGGGATTTTATTAAAATCACTCGTTTGGAAAACAATTATATGATGAGAGATTTTAAATATTAGAGATTTCAGAAACCCACAATTGTGGGATTATGAAATAGCTGATGGTGATCAGCTATTTTTTTTGATGAAGGTGAAGATTGCATTAAAGGAAAGCTGAGGAAAGAAACATAGTCTTGTACAATCAGCTGCACAAGAGGTGCAGCACACAGGAAACAACCAAAAAAACGGAAGCTCTGCGAGGGAGAGCCCAAGCCCAGCCACAAAGAGCTAAAGCAAAAACGAAAACAAAAGCAACAGAAAGGGCAGATGAGCCGAACAAAACCAGATGGCCCCCAGCACGATCCCAACAGCAGCAGGCCCACGCCAACCGACCAAACCCCATCACAGCAGCTAATCGAAGACGTGAGGGGACTCCAAGCTGCGTCGGAAAGCCAACAACCACCCCTTGCCCTCCTCTCTGCTAATCTTGCCGTGGGCAATCAGGCAATCGACAATAAGCAGAATGGCTTTCTTAAGTACATCAGCAGCACCGAGGCACCTATCCTTAAAAACCCGGCTGTTTCTTTCAAGCCACAGCTGCCAGCTAATCACATGAAGAGCACAAAAGCCAATCCAACCAGCGAGGCTATCAGGAGGATCGCTGCACCAACCATTAAGGGCCCTTAAGATATCACCTGTCGGCGGGGCTAAATTGAAACACACTCTGCCAAACACACTCCAAACTTCCTTGGCGAATTCACACTCAATAAGCAAGTGGTTGATGCTCTCCTCCGCACTGAGACACATGTAACATCGATTGGCCAGCATCCAACCTCTCCTCTGCAGGTTATCCAGCGTGAGGATCTTCTTGTCCGCGACCAGCCACATGAACGCCCTGATTTTGTGCGGAACAAACCTCCTCCACACCGACTCATTCGGAAAAGTTCTCACACCTGGGAATCTGCTACCACTTAGCTCCCTGTACAATCGATTAACAGACAGTCCACAATCCGAATTGTGGGACCAAACAATCCTACTAGGACCACAAGGAACAAGGTTAACCGCATTCGAATTAATAAGATTAAAAAGTCCACCCTCTCCCTCTCTGCCCCCCCTCTCAAAGTCGAGTTCAGAGTAATGTTCCACTCGAGATGCGTACCTGTATTGTTGGCGAGGTCAGACACCCAGGCATCAGGATCGGCAGCAACTCTCGGGAAAGAATCCGCCAAGACATGATTTGGGATCCACCAGTCCTTCCAAAAAGAGACCCAATCCCCACCGCCAGGATCAATATGACACACTTTCCAGAACGATTCATATTCTTTTGTTATGTTAGCCCAAACGGAATCCCCAAAGCCACTTCTGCATCTTTTGCTCTGCCACTCCGAATCAGCAGGGTATTTAATTGAGATTAACTCTCTCCACCAGCTGCCCCGATCGGTGGCATATTTCCACAACCACTTGAATAAGAGTGCTTGATTCAAACAATGGAGGTCCTTTATGCCTAACCCACCATTGTCCTTTGATGCTTTGCACAGGTCCCATTTGACAAGCGGAATCTTCCGATCCACATCAGTGCCGCCCCAGATGAATCTTCTCTGAATCTTCTCCATTTTCTGGATAGCACCTCTAGGAGCATTAAATAACGAGAAGAAGTACACTGGTTGACTATTCAGAACCGCACTGTTAAGAACCAGCCTACCCCCAAGCGAGAGGAGACGCCCTTTCCAACCCGCCAGACGACTTTCCATCTTCTCAATAATCGGATCCCAAATTGCAGCAGAGTTAACTTTTTCCCCAAGCGGAAACCCCAAGTATTTCACAGCGTCCCTGGTCCAATTACATCCAAACACAGCAGCAAGATAATCCGGATTAGGGACATCACCAACCGCAATCATCATCGATTTTTCGAGGTTGATCTTCAGCCCCGAAACTGCTTGGAAACATACCAGAGCAGAAAGGATATAAAGAGCTTGGTCCACGGAGGCTTCACAAAAAATCAGCGTGTCATCCGCAAACAGCAGGTGAGTGACTTCCCCTTCCCTACCAATATCGTTCATGAAGAACCCTCTGATTTTGCCAACTTCTCTGAGTTTAGATAATATAGTGGATAACAGCTCCATGATTAGAGTAAACAGCCCAGGGGAGAGAGGATCCCCCTGACGAAGACCCTTCCCTGTGTTAAAAAATCCTTTAGCCTCCCCGTTAATAATGGTCGAAATGACCGGAGAGCACATGGTCCCTCTCATCCAATCGCACCATTTCCTGGGGAAACCCATAGCAGCAAGGGTCTTGAAAAGGCAGCCCCAACTCACACAATCAAAGGCCCTCTCGATATCTAGTTTAAAAATTAACCCGGGTCTGCGACTTCTCTTTCTGCTGTCCAAAAGTTCAAAGGCAATCAGCGCAGCCTCCGAAATCTGCCTGCCACGGATAGAAGCCTGCTGGTAGGAAGAGACCAACTTCGGGAGAACCTGACTAAGCCTCCGAGCCAAAATTTTGCTGATGAGTTTGTTCAGGCTACCCATCAAGCTGATCGGCCTCAGGTCCTTTATATCTTCTACAACATCCCGCTTGGGAACGAGACACAGGAAAGAGTGAGTGATGCGCTTGGGGAGGGCCCCAGTCTCGTAGAACTCGGTCAAAGCATTCATGACCTCCCCCCGAATCAGATGCCAGCACTTCTTATAAAAGTCCCAGGAAAAGCCATCAGGCCCCGGAGCTTTCCACCCATCACTGTCTCTGAGACTCGTCCAAATATCAGCTTCGGAGAAAATTTGAGTGAGAGAGGACGCCTCCCCTTCATTCAGCATAGCAACCTCAAAGACCCTAGGAAAAGGTCTCCTGTCGACAGATTCTCTGAAGAAAGAGGAGTAGAAATCCACAACCCCTTTCGCCACCTCTTCTCTTCCTTCGATCCTAACCCCACGGATGTTGATGCAGTCAATCATATTAAACCTCTTCTTGTAGTTTGCCATCACATGGAAATATCTTGAGTTCTCATCTCCCAATTTCAGCCATTGCTCTTTCACTTTCTGTCTCCACAAGATTTCCTGGAGGGAGAGGAGTCTGCTTAGATCCAACTTAAGCCCATGAATATCATTAATCTCGCCACTACTTAGAGATCTTGAATCCCCAGCCACGTCCATTTCTTTGATCTTGGACAGCACCATCTCAATCTGAGTATTGATATTACCAAAAACCTCTCTGTTCCAAATTTTAATAAGCCCTTTAAGATTCTGTAACCTTTGACTCCACCGGAATGCAGCCCCATACCCTTCAATATCCGCCCTCATCCACGTCTCCATATCTCTAAAGAATCTCTCATCCTGTAGCCACATATTCTCAAATTTCCAAGGTCTTCTTATCCTTTCTTGCACCCCCAACTTGATTAATAAAGGGTTGTGATCAGACTCAACCCGCTCAAGCGCCATCAAACTACAGTTCTGGTAAAGATGATCAAACCCCTAAGTAATAAAGGCTCTGTCAATGCGAGAAAGGGAGTTAGAGCCATCACCTCTACACCAAGTGAATAAACTGCCGCAGAGAGGAAGTTCAAGAAGTCCGTTGATGTTAATGCAATCATTAAACTCGTCCATCAAAGCATTAGACCTTCGAGCACCTCTGTAGTCCTCATGAGAGCGAACCAGGTTGAAGTCGCCAGCAATACATAAAGGAATTTGTGTAGCAGAGCACAAATCATCAATCTCCCTAAAAAAAGCCAGTTTACCTTCTCTATCTTGGGGGCCATAAACCACAGCGAGCGACCACAGATTCTGGGAGCCCTCTTCCTGAAAATCGACCTGAAGGAGGTAGGTTCCAACTCTAGACGAAACACTCCGAAAGCGACTATTGTCCCAGAAAATTGCAATCCCCCCCCCCCCCCCGCATTGTTAATAGCATTCACAGCAACCCAGCCACTATCCCTGCTTCCACTGATCTCCGATATGAGCTCCATGCTACAATGATTCCACTTCGTTTCGACTAGACCCACTATGCTTGCTTTTCGTCTCGCTAGAAGTCTTTTAACCCTCCCTCGCTTGCAGAAGTCCCCAAGACCCCTAACATTCCACACAATTAGAGAAGGATTCATTAAACTTTAGACCGATCACCTCTCTCGTCCCTGTTCTTAGTTCTACGAGTTCCACTCAAGGGAACCTCCACAATTCCCAACCTTCGCTGTTCCATTTCCAATTTTGTCCTATGAGGACGTATCTTCCTTTGATGCATAAGCCTGGCCTTACTCTCAACTATCATGTCACTTTTGGCCTGTCCGTCATCATGATCCAGATTAATCAGATTCGCCACTTCGCGGCTTCTATTCACCAAAGTCTCCACGTCAAAGGGGAACTCATCCAACCGCCATTCCATGGCTTGGCTGTCCGGCACACAAGAGGGTGAGGGAAGATCGGGCAGGTTATCCAAGGAGGGGCTAGGGGTTACTGGGGCTGATAGGGGTGGGCTGGAAGGTGATTGGGAAGGGGAGAGGATCGGAGGTTTTTAAACCAGTAATTTGAACCAAAATCCCACAAATTAAAAACCTGGATCCAAATGACCCCTAAAAGCCATTTTGGGTACACATAACAATAACAAAGACAGGTTCCCCTTTGTATTCTGTCCACAAGAACATGCACTCTGAAAGGCCACCCACACAACCCATTTCCTATTTGTGCGTTCATCTCTATTTATTCCATTCCAGACTTAAATACTCCCCATTGCCAATGGTAACTTCAATAGAATGATGGTACACTGTTGATTTTTTTATATGTCCAATATCTCGAGATATTGAAAATTTGAAACACATGTCGTTTCTCAACATGTTATCAAAAAAATTTACTGAAAAACTAAAAATGATGTGTTTAGATTTCGATGATTCTCAATAATCAATATTAATGACCGAATATAACCACTTTAAATTTAGGTTTAGTTTCTTTCTCCCTTCCCGACTGAACATAATGAAACCTATATATAACTTTTTCGTTGTGACTCCAACCATAGGCGGAGCCAGGGGTTGGGAGGTGTCCTACGACACCAGTTTTTTTTGGGTAAAAAAATACGTTTTTATTTGTATATATCAAGGATCAATCTCATCAACTTTAGGTGATATAAGAGTGTTTTACCACTACACTATTGGTTTTAAATAGTAATTGGTAAAATTCCCAATTGAAATATACCTCAAAATCGATCTCTCTATCTTCTTACGTTAGTTTTGATTCCACCCGTTGCAACTGCATGCGTATGAATAACATTTTGCAGCTTTGACCTATATTAAGAACAAGTTTCGAAGTCGAAATGCAACGAGTTCACTATGATTATTAGTTGGATTCATTGAAAAAGACTTACTAAAGAGTATAGACACCAAATGTATTTTGCATTTCTTTTGAAATATGAAAAAGCGTCGTGATTATTATTAATTGAATATTTTTTATCTATAAAAGAATTATTTAAATGTTATTAATTTTAATTATATTTATTAAATAATTCTTCATATATTTACATTCTGAAAAAGATAGCACAAATACTTTCGAATCCCCCCTTCCGCCACTAACTCACGAGCAATTTCCCTAAGCAAGGAAGCAATGTACGGATATGGATAATAACGGGGGCCCAATTTGCCCTCTTTCTCATGTGTTTGGTTGTTGTGGTGGCCTGTACGGCTAGGGCTACCTAATGATGATAATCAACCAACCTAATAAGTTTCAGGCCCAACCAAAACAGGACCACAAACCTCACCCCTTCTTCTTTTTCCAATGTTTGGGCCAACAATAGCAAACCCTAGATAAATATATACAAATATTGAGCCCTCCCTCTCCAAGGAAGAAGGAGACGATTTCAATTCATCAATCGCTCTCACCTCCCAGCAAAAATCTTTCAACCAAGATTTTCTCCCCCCAGCTTTTCTCGAAAACTTAAAAAAAATGGTAGAGGATAAAACAATATTCATATCAAGCAATGCATTCTACACTTGATTGATAGAACAATATTCATATCACAAAACCAATGGCATGTCAATTTTATTCTTATTTATCTCCCCCAAAGAGAAAACATAGCATGGTTGATAATTAATATACTGTATCTGCTCTTTATGGTTGTGGTAGAAACAGATATGAATGAAGTAGTAGTATATTGAGTAGTGACAGTGGTGGCCCTTCTTCTTGTCATAAAAGAAGACTTGACATGGAAATGGACCAGCTAGTTTTTAGCTGGAAGAAGAAGAAGAAGAAAAGGAAGTTAGGAAAGGGAAAAACCAAACCCCCATCTGTATGATTTAGAGAGAGAGAGAGAGAGAGAGAGAGAGAGAGAGAATTGTGCAATGAGGAAGCAAAAACAGAGCTGCCTAATCAAAACAGAGTAATATGAATTGCAGAAACAGGGAGGTGCCAGCAAGGTTCAAATTCAATTAATCCCATGTACCCTCTTTCCAGTGAATTGTTGTATTAATGGGATTGGGTGATGACTTGATCCACTGAATTTACAGGTCTCAATAATCAAAACCCAACACAGCAAAAGGGCAAGTGGGAATGGTGGTGGTGGTACAATTTCAGCAGGACAGTTATTGTTACTCATCATCACCCTCTCAACTCTCAAGCTCTGCTTCTAATTTATTTACCACATTCAAGGCAGCTGAGGTGGTACACTTGCTATGAATCAATCCTCATTGGGACTTGTTTTTCCCTAATCTTTCCTAGGGGAGAAGTGTGATCTCTCACTTTTAATAGTTGGGAGAGTCCACAGACCACTTTGGCAAGCTAATTGATCAATACAACTATACAAGGTTGTTTGGATGCTACAGTTGGATGAGGCAAATTGACTCAAGTGTTTTAAATCGGAGTAACTAAGTGATATGGATTCGTTTGTCAACCCAAAAATACAAATGCAACAGTTTGGTTGAGTCAATTCAAATTATTGTGTAAAAGTGTTTTTCTTTTTGATGAGCAAATTGGGTAAAATTTATTCATTTAAGAAAGCCACCATCCAATCCACCCTACGTTTTTATGGCGGAGCTAGGGAGAATTGGCATGATAATGGTCTTACTAATATCGATGTGTGAGTCTATGGAAAAAATCATTATATGCATGTTTGAATGGTAAAAGACTTAGAAAATTCAAGTGAAAAAGTTGAAATGAATTTCATTCTCCCCAAAAGTTTTTTTTTTATAAAGGTGATATTGATTTAATTTTTTGTGATTAAGGTACTGTAGAAATTTGAAGCTGGGACCTCCAGATTCTAAACTAGTGGTACCACTAGGCCAAATTCCAAAAGTTATTTTAAATCATTTGCCCAAAATTTGAGAGTTATAAATTTGAACAAAAGTGGTAGAAATTTATTTTATGTAGATGAAATTATTGGTCAAGCCAAAATTTATTATTCTACCATCTTCTTTCTTTCTTAGTTAAATACATTTTTTTTAATACGAATTAACATATTTAATTATTAATAATATAATTACAACACATTTCCATAGTTGGGAAAAGTATAAAAGATACCATAGATGGAAATCAAATCATGTCAAAATATAAGTTAAAAAAACTATATTTTTATGAAATTGAATCCACATGGACTGTGTGAGAGTCATCAATATACGATCAAACTAAATTACCCAAAAACATATATACGATTAAACTAGCTCGCACAAATTATAAAAAAAAAAAATTACAAATCTTGTACACGTCGAATAAATATTTCTATTTTGTTCAAGAGGAATTTGACTAAAAACTCCTGCACTTTTTGAACTTTCTCACGTTCCTGCCTATCTTGATTTATTTATTTATATGTACCGGGAAATTTGACAACATGGTTCATTTTTTTAATTTTCATTTTATGCAATTTGGGTAAATTGGGTTCAGCTCAATTGAGTTGTGGGCAAATCAGGATTTGGATAATTGTATTGGTCAATTGATTTACGGATCATAAGAATTGTGAATCATAGACTTTTAGTCAACTTTGATTGTGGGCAGATCACAAATCAAATTGACTAGAAAAGTCATTCAAATCGCGTTATGACTTGATACCTCCCTCACACCACTGCACTTTCCCTTACCAAAATTTGCCAATATACAATCTACTAAACAAAGAGAATCTATCTCATCCACAACTTTTAACTTTTATACCATGGGCAATATGTCAGAAGTTGAAATAAAAGGCTCCATGGTCTTACATGTATAATGAGTAAATATTTGCCTATACAGATAGAATAGGTTGAGCATTCACCCGAATTACAAAATTACGCTAAATACATTCATTATTTTTCTCAATAAATCTCATTAATTACTCTCCTTATATGTAGACAATCTAACATATACACTACTTTCCGATATATAAGAAAGTCCCCATAACATAACTACTCAAGTAAATGGTTTATCCATCCCAAACAAATTTGGTCATATCCCCATTAGCTCCACAACATTGAGATGGAAAGAAATCCATTCAAACTTTAGAGGATGAAACAAGGACAACCAACATACACCACATTGAAAGTGAAACCTAGAGAGAGAATGAAGGAAAGAGAGAGAGAGAAAGAGATAGAGGGGGGCCAAGATGTCCTTAGCAAGGACAACAAACAAGGTTAACCCCAATGGGTTTGGCCACCCCACCGCATATCACATATGTCCCTCCCCCCTTTGCCCAATTGCCCCCACATGCCCTTCCCTCTCTCTCTCTCTCATTTCCCCCTTTCTCTCTCCTTCCATCTCCCAAATCCCTCAATTGTCCCCATAAATACCCTTCTCCTCTTCCCAAACCCACAAACCCCAAAATCAAAAAGCCTTTCTCAATCTCAAGTTCCCAACCCACAAGAAGAAGAAGAAGAAGAAGAAGAAGAAAAAGTTTGCATCTTTCACAAAAAATGGCCATCAGGAAATCGAACAAGCTCCCGCAGACAGCCATGATCAAGCAAATCCTCAAGAGATGCTCCAGCCTGGGCAAGCGCAACGGCTACCTCGACGGCGGCGGCCTCCCGCTCGACGTGCCGAAGGGACACTTCGTGGTGTACGTCGGCGAGAACCGGAGTAGGTACATTGTCCCCATTTCCTTCCTCAGCCGGCCGGAGTTCCAGATTCTGCTCCACCAGGCGGCGGAAGAGTTTGGGTTCGACCACGACATGGGTCTGACCATTCCTTGCGAAGAAGTCGTATTTCAGTCCTTAACTTCCATGCTCTCCGCCTAAGGGAGTGATTCAGGGATTCTTCTTTTTTTGAGGTACTAGGAGGGTAATTTGGAGGGAATTTGTTGATGAAGAAGCTGCTTAACTTGCTTCTCATTTTCTCCCAAATTTTCATCCTCCTACCTCTTTTTTTTTTGTTTCTTCTTCTCATTAACAGATTTTATCCTGACTCGAACCGGACCGGACCCGTTATTTTGGTTGGGGGTTGCTGATTTGTAAATCTACGGAGCTGCTAGAGTTGGAGTTTGGTTCGGGTATGGGGTTGGACCGTAATTAATTGACTGGGTTTTGGATGTATGGTTACGTTAATTTGACTAATGATCATGATTATAGACTGATTGTTAGCCCCAAAGTGATGACTAATGATGATTATGGATACGAGGTGCCTTGATTTGGGGGGTTTCGATCCTCGTGCCTTTTGATTACGTTTGTTTGTTTCTGTGGTTTTTTCACTTGATTACAGGATCTTGTCTTTTGGCTTTAGGTGTAATTTAAGTTAAGGGCAGGGCAGGGAATGGGGCGCTACAGTTTATTTCGGTTATGAGTTAAGGAAATTGTTCTTAACCGACACCTACCCGCCGAATGTTTTGTCAAGTGGGCTATTTTATTAAAAAGATGGAGAAATTCAATTTTAATTAGCGTAAAAAAATAACCAACATGATTATGGCCTGAAAAGGGTTGGTGGGCCTGTGGCTTACGGCTTAGATTGAGTGTTTAACAATGATATTTAGGATTTGCGACCGTAGGATTTTGATTAAATTAAGTATATGGATTTTGATTAATTAAGTATGGATTTTAAGTAATTAAGAATTTCATGATATCTGGGTTCCATTTGTCGTAATAGTCAAAATTTTCAATTGGACCAATGAAGATAATGTTTTTTTTACAGGGAGTTAAAAGTTAAAACTGATTATTCATAAAAAAAAAAGTTAAAACTGATTGAGTAAATAAGTAGCCATGTGACTAGTAGCGTGGAACGGCTCTGGTTAGGTGAGTTTGGTTTGGTAGTTTGAAAACAAACGGCTTGAATATTGATCCTTCCCCAGACCAGTTACCTGCCAACTGCTTTCAGTTACCCAGGCTAGGCTAGGCTAGGCTTTTTCCTCATCAAGCTGTTAAAAAGATACCTTGGAGATAAAAAATAATAAAAATAAAATAAAATAACTATAAAAAGAAGAAAAGAGGGGTAAGGGTTGAACCGCAACCCAATTATGGTGCTGATATCATGTATGTAGGGTTGTTAATGAGTCGAGTCGAGTTTTGCCTTGTTTAGATTTGATTAGTTATAGATTAGCCAAACTAGCTCTAGCTTGGCTCATGTGTAAACGAGCTGAGTCGAGTCAAACTCGAGCTGACTCATTTACTAATACCTACTTGACTCATCATTAAGATCAGAAGTTTGGCTCGAACTCAACTCTATGATAATTTATATATCAAACCATTATATATTTAACCCTAATATTCCAAGAGCGATGATGACCAGAGGCAGAGTGTCGCAACTGACTTCCCAAAGATTGATGACCATCTGCTGAGAGGGATCTCGTCCATCCATTCCATGGAAGAAGTGAAGAAGGTGGTCATGGAGATGAGCGGCCTGAAAGCACCAGGCAAAAACGGGTTCCAGACGCTTTTCTTCCAGAAGTGTTGGAGCAGTGTTGGAGAGGATCTTTACAAATTCATCTTGCAATGCTACAGGGATCCGTATAAGATCAGTCTTGCCAGTGAAACCCTACTGACCTTAATCCCTAAATCAGATGCCCCAACTTCAATGAGTCATTTTCGTCCTATTCGTCTTTGTAATGTTGGGTATAAAGTGGTGGCAAAGTGTACTGCTAACAAACTGAAAATGGCAATGCCCCACTTAGTACACAAAAACCAATCGAGCTTTGTACCAAACAAGCACATTACTGATAATATTCTAATCTTGCAGGAGACGGTACACTCGATGTCAAGCCAGCAAGGGAAGAAATGAACCATGTTCCTCAAAGTCGACCTCGCTAAAGCCTAAGATCCCATTGATTAGCGAGTTCCTTGAGGAAACCTTGAGGGAAGCTGGACTTCCTGGAAGCTTCGTGCATATGATTGTGAAGTGTGTTACCACATATAAGCTCCAAGTGCTCTGAAATGGAGGGGAAACTGAGAGCTTCTTACCCTCCAGAGGTCTTAGACATGGATGCTCTCTCTCCCCCTACCTCCTTACCCTTTGTGTTGAAATATTGAGTCATTGTATTCTCAAAGAGGTTAGGGATAAGAATTGGAAGCCTATTAGACTGTCTCCTACGGGTCCTCCTTTGTCTCATCTCTTTTTTGCAGACGACCTCGTCTTATTGCTGAAGCTAACCCTAGGCAAGCTGATGTGATCATGAAATGCTTAGACTCGTTCTGCTATGCTTCTTGAGAGTTAGTGAGTAGGGAGAAGTCAAGAGTTTTTTTTCTCAAGAAACGTCAGAAATGTTGCTAGGGTAAAGTTGATCCAATTTTTTTAGTTCAAGTGGTTTTAACCAGTGTTGTCGAAACCGAACCGGACATCGATTCGGATTAATGAGAGGTTCAAGGTTTATCGAATAACCGTTAATTAACCGATATTAAAAATCGGTCATTAACCGGTGCTTGGTTCCAAAAAAGAATAGAAAAACATAGAGTAAGAATTAAAAAAAGTCAAAACGAAAAGTAGTGGGCTTGCAGGGAGTGGGGGTAGTCCATTTTTCCGTTACCTTGTTTGGTTTTTATTAATTATTAGTTAAAAGATAACAAAAAGGGAGGCGCTAGTCAAATATCCCAACCTGCCCGTTTTTTTCCTTACGGGGCCGGACTTGTGCCCGGGTCCAATTTTTACCAGTCTGACCGGTCGGTCCAACCCGATTTTCATAACACTGGTTTTAACGGGCCCTATGCTAATGTTGGTGTAGTGTTGAGATTAATACTCCATCAAGCGTTAAAGTAGCTTCTAAAAGTATTGTTATTATAAAGAGGCTTGGGCAGGGGCAATTTTCGTAAAAATTGTACCGCTGATTTACCTACATGTTCAATGCAAACTGCTTCTAATTAATCCGAACCAAGATCTCCCACTTGAAACTTGGCCCGACCATCAGCTTTACCACTAGCCTTCAACCGTTATATTTGATCGACCCAAGGCCGTCCAATGAATCGTGGAGGCCCTATTCCAAAATTGAGATGTGGCCCAAATGATTTTTTAATTATAATAAAATTAAAAATTATATCATAATTATTTGAAATGTAATATCTTTCTAACATTGTTTAAAATAAAATAATCTAATTTTTCTATTCTCCATGGGATAATTTCAATTGTTATCATGGCTTTTTTATTAAAATTTTATTGTATTATCTTTTCAATACAAATAGGGTTTTTGAAACACAAACAATACTTTAACAATCAATATAAGTGTCTAGTTTATATATACATGAGAATACTAATCATTGAGTAACACCAATATTAATTAATATAATTAAACTTATTATCATACTCAGAATTAATTAATCATACACTACAAATACACCCTAATATATGATCAGGTTAATTAGAAGGTTTAAGTTGAGGCCCCTAATATGGAGGCCCGCCGGAGGGCCGCTTGGCACACCCTCTTGGCCGAGCCTGGACCGACAGCCTGCCATAATTGCGATTTATTTCCAATACTCTACACCACGATAAAAACCACCATTAGTAATATATATTCGAACACAAAAACACTTAATAAGAAGAATTTAACAAAAATATTCAAATTTGTCAATTCACTGTAAAAATGGTTAAGCAAACTGATAAGATGTATATAGTTATCATGTCTTTTCCACGTTGGTTGGTATTAAGCATAGTGTTTATACGCTTTTCATTCTCCCTTTCTAATTCAAGGACAGGCAACCTCCCCTCACTTGCAAATGTCTCCTCTATTAATCCCAAAATCCATTAATTCTGATAGGAACAGATATTAGCATAATAATATTCTATCCAATTCCAATATACCTTTCCTTTTAGCAATCCCATACGCCCTTCACATTTTCATGTTCTTCCAACTTGCATCTTTAGGATAACATATAAGAAAGATGGTATTTTGCTCTCCTATAATTATTGTGTTTCTTTATTCAATAACGGAGGAACTCGGATGCATATGTTTGAGTGTACTCTAGTTCTGCGAATATCCAATAACTTCGCGAAAGTGAGTTACTCGAACTTCTAGTTCTGTCAATAGCCATCACTTTTCTCAATATATGATAATTAAATTATAAGAATCAAACTTTAAAACACCCAAATCAACCTATGCCTTACTACTTAAGGCGCTAATATTGTTGAACTATTAATTTATGATACAAACAAATCACTCTAGGAAAAAGTTCGTCGACATTCCAAACCTGCCCGAAACAAGGAAATCAACAAGAAAGTGTCATAATTTGTTGTCTAACTAATCTAGTTTAGAGTATGAAAGCGAGGAAAAAAGTTCGAGTAGATGTTTGACGTTGTAACAGATTTTATACATGGGTTGATAACACGATCATGACCCCATGTTTTGTTAGGTAATTAATCAACTCAAAATAAATCATCATGTCTAAAACTCTAAACCGTTGATGTCTTTATCATAAATGCATTTCAGATCATGGCGTATTTAGCATTCTCATTATAATTATGCACATGCATGTGTTTTTCCTTCTCGTGTCCGGAATAATAATCAAATCTTGGAAGCTTAATCCCAAGTCCCAACGTTGACTAGTCACCCACTAAGCTTAATGACCAGTGGTGATTTTTTTTCTTATATAAATGAAAATAGCACATTTTAGCTTTCATTAAAATTCAATTGGAATTCAGAAAGTCCCTGACAATTATATAAAATCCAATTATATAAAGTGTCATGATCTGGCAAATATTTGCACCGGCCCAAGGAGGAGACCTTGGTTGATGAGTCGGCCCAAGGTGGAAGTGGGACAGAGAGAGCTGCGGTGGGCCGGCCACCATCTCCTAGGGCCGAACCCATGATTGACCCGCTGGATTCGGAAGATACCCTCATGGATGACGAGGCTGAGGCCCAAGTTTTTGAGCTCCGGCGTCGGGTTCCGTCGGCATCTGGGGTGCTGAAGAGACTGGTGAAGTCTGCTCGGGTCAGTCAAGTGGTGAAAGCTTTTGAACGTGGTTTGGCAATGAAGGAGAAAGAGGATGATAGCGGCATGGGGCAATCCCAAGCTCGTGCAAAGGCGGGTGTGCTGGACTCATCTTTGGAAGCCACTATGGATTTCCCCCTCAATGAGTATGGGACCAATCTCACAGAGATAGGGGCTGGTGCTAAAAAACGTCATTTTGATGAGATGGAAGGGGAGATGGCAGAAAATCCAACCCCCAAAAAACAGTTTGTTGAAGAAAAAGATGATTCGGAAAAGGTGGAGGAAGCCAGCCTGGAGTGGCCCCACCCAGTTAAATGAGGCTTCTCGCCTGGAATGTGAGAGGAATTGGACCATCCCTCACATTCCAAACAGCGTTGGGTTTATTGCATTCTAATAAACCGGATCTTGTGTTCTTCTCGGAAACACGATCGAGCCGGAAAGTAGTAGCCCGTCGTATGCGGGGTTTGGGTTTTCAGAATTCTCATTGTTTTTTTGTTGATGCTGTTGATGCATCGGGAGGGTTAGTGGTAGCTTGGTCCCCCGGGGTTGATGCCTCGGTGTTTTTTCATTCCAACTTTTGTATTTGCACTCAGATTAATGAAGTTAATTTTTCTTATGTTGTGGTTTCGGTTTACATTAGTTGTGATTTGGCAACTAGGGCGGTTCAATTGGCCCACCTGCAAGAGATTTGTAATGAGATCATGCTTCCTTATGTTGTCATGGGTGATTTTAATGCTACCCTTCATGAGGGTGAGAAAGATGAGGGGAATGCTTGGAATGCTTCTCAATCTCTGAGCCTTCGAGAGTTTGTCCAGGAATTGGAGCTCCATGATCCAGGTTATCAGGGTGACCAGTTTACCTGGACGAACAAGCGAATGGGGGCTGCGTGTATTCGTGAGAGACTGGATAGAGCGCTGTGCTCCCAGTCATGGATTGATAATTTCCCCGAGACCCTGGTTAAGCACTTCACGGATCAGGGTTCTGATCATCGCGCCCTGCTCCTCTCTGATAAGCCATATGCTCGTAACTCCAGACCCCTCTTCCGCTTTGACGCTTGCTGGGCGGATAATCCGGAGGTCAGGGCCATGGTCCAGTATGTATGGCAGGAGAATATCCAAGGTACCCCTATGTTTCGACTATGGGAGCGCCTAAAAAAGTTGAGACATCTTCTCTATGACTGGAGTAGGGCAGGGACCACGAATTCCCTCCGTAATATCAAAACTCTTCAAGGGGAAATTGAGCGTCTCAGAGCAATTTACCCAATCGATTGGGATTCGATTCGTACCCTGGAGATGGAGCTATCGCGCCAATGGGAGGCGGAAGAAATCTATTGGCAACAGAAGTCCAGGGTCCGATGGCTCCAGAAAGGTGATCAGAACTCCTCGTATCTTCATACGGTGACGTGTACTAGGCGAAAACGGAATTTTGTGGCAGGGTTACATAACGCAGGAGGTGAGTGGGTAACGAAGGAAAAAGAAAAGGCGTCCATTGCCACAGAGTTCTACCAGAATTTATTTACCTCAGAGACTACGATACCAGATGTGGCTGAGAGGGTGGCGGCTTTATCGATCCCTCGCAGTGTCACACCGGAGATGAATGCTAGTCTAACGGCCGAAGTATTGCCAAGTGAAGTCCGGAGAACAGTTTTCAGGATTGGTTCGACACAAGCTCCTGGATCTGATGGCTTCACGGGCAAGTTCTTTAAGGCCTTCTGGGATATTGTTGGGGAGTCAGTGGTGGAGGCTGTGTGCTCGTTTTTTGCAACGAGTAGGCTGCTCAAAAGTTTTAATCATACCTGGCTAACATTGATTCCCAAGGTAGATAATGTGGAACATGTGAAGCAATTACGCCCAATTAGCCTATGCCAATTTGTTTATAAGATTATAACCAAGATTCTGGCTGAGCGGCTCTCCTTCCTCTTACCGCATATCATTTCGGATGGCCAGAATGCTTTCATCCGGGAGAGGCAGATAATTGATAATATCCTCATTGGACATGAGCTAATGCATTATCTTAAAATTAAAACACGGGGGAAGAAAGGGTACATGGCTCTAAAGGTTGACATGGAAAAGGCCTATGATAGAGTCGAATGGCCGTTTCTTCTTGCGGTGTTGGATAAGATGGGATTTAGCTCGGTCTGGCAAGGATGGATTCATGAGTGTCTCAGATCTGCCTCTTTCTCGGTTCTAATGAATGGCACCCCCTCAGGTTACTTCAGTCCTTCCCGGGGTCTACGGCAGGGAGATCCGCTTTCCCCACTCTTATTTGTGCTCTGCACTGAGGGGTTCGCGGCACTTCTTCGTAAAGCAGTTTCGGAGAAGCGATTGGCGGGGGTGAAGGTGGATCCGCGTGCTCCTAGGATTTCCCATCTTTTCTTTGCGGATGATTCTTATTTATTCCTGCGTGGATCATTGCAAGAATGTGAGAATCTGATTGAGGTGCTGAATGATTATGAGGAACTCAGTGGCCAGCGTGTGAATCTGGAGAAATCGGCAGTCTGCTTTAGCAAGAATATTGCTCAGCCGGATCAAGAGTTTTTGGCCACTATTTTGGGGGTTGGGGCGGTAGGAGTACACGATAAATATTTGGGATTGCCAATGCTAATTGCACGTTCGAAAATGGCAACTTTCCGCTACCTGGAGGAGAAACTGCTAGAGCGGCTCCAGGGGTGGAAGCAGAGGACGCTTTCTTGGGCAGCCAAAGAGACTTTAATTAAGTCAATTGCTCTGGCCTTGCCCTTGCATGTGATGTCCTGTTTCAAATTGCCTCTGTCCCTGTGTCGATTACTAGATAAGCATGTTGCCAGGTTCTGGTGGGGAGCTGAGGAGGGTAACTCAAAGGTGCGCTGGGTGTCCTGGCGGAATATGTGTAGAAGTAAACACGAGGGGGGGGATGGGATTCCGCCGATTTGAGCATTTTAACCAAGCTTTGTTAGCTAAAATTGGTTGGCGTATCTTATCTGAGCCCCAGTCCCTTTTAGCCCAAGTTTACAAAGGCAAATACTTCCCCAATGGAACGTTCCTTCAAGCCAAACCTCGGTCTCGGCCGTCCTGGGGTTGGCAAAGCATTTTGTTTGGGCGCCAGTTGTTGGAGGAAGGCCTCCGCTGGCAGATTGGGAATGGTAAGTCTGCCTCCCTCCTTCATTCCAACTGGATACCGCGTTATCAGTTGGAAGCCCTGCGCTATAATCCGCAGATTTTGCCAGGTGAGGGTGACCCGAGGGTGGCTGAGGTCATTTGTCCAGGGGAAGGAAGGTGGAATGACTCCAAACTGCACCAGTGGTTTGACCCGGCTACCTGTCGAGCAATTAAGGAAATCCCTCTGCCTCGACAGAATGTGGAGGATAGATTGATCTGGCATGGTACAAAGGACGGGGTTTTCACTGTCAAGTCGGCTTATCACCTTGCAGTGTCCCTGGATAGGAGGAAGGGTAGTTGGCATTCCCTGGTAAGTTGGATGGATAAGGGGAGTTGGATCCGGGTGTGGGATGCTAATATCCCTCCTAAGTTAAAGGTTTTTCTCTGACAGATCTTTAACCGGGCCCTCCCAACCACTGAGGCACTAATTGAGAGGAAGATCCCGGTTCACCCACGTTGTCCGGTGTGTTGGGCTAGTTCGGAGACAATGGAGCATTTATTTCTATATTGCCCGGTCGCGCGTGCACTTTGGGACTATTCGGGTTTGGAATACCTGGGAGAAGGGTTGCCACGGCATACCTTTCCGCTTTTTCTTAAGAAGTTACTCGCCTTGGTTCACCATCCCACGCTATTCATGGCAGTGGTAGCCGTCCTTTGGAGGATCTGGCGGTCTCGAAATTGGGTGGTCTTTGAGGGTAAACAGTTTGATATCCCTGCTTTGATGCGTCAGTTTCACCAGCAATTTGAGGAATGGATGAGTGTGCTGCCGGCAGGTGTTACGCATGGTTCTCCGCTACGGGGGTCTGCTCAGCTACTGCCGGTGGAGGTTGGAAGGATTGTGTGTATGTGGGATGGCGCTACTAAGAGTGGTTCTCATTCAGCTGGTGGGATTGTTATCTTGACTCCCTCTCGCGAGATCCTTTTGATTAAAGGGGTCCACGTTCCGGTAATCGATAGTCCCATGGTGGTGGAGTTACTCGTGCTTCGAGCGGCGATTCTCTGGTGTCTGGAGCTTGGATTTACAAATGTCATTTTTGAAGGTGATGCCAAGGTGATTATTGATAAAATCAATCAGGGAGATACTAGAGACACCCAGGCAGGGGTGGTTCTTGCGGAAGTTGTGAATTATTTTAGGCCCCAGTCAGAGTTTGTGGTTCGATTTGTAGGTCGGTGTAACAATAGGGTAGCCCATTCGGTGGCTAGAAAGGCTCTTTCTTTGTCCCCGGCTATGAGTCCTGTCTTTGATTATCAGACCTGGCTGTTTTCCAGGGTGTAACTTTTTTGGTCTGATTCAATATATATATAACTATCTTTTGTCAAAAAAAAAAAAAAAGGAATGAAAATTTGCAGTAATGAAATTCAAGAGGCAACAAATGCTCTCAATTAGCAAGATACTTTGCACGCATATTACCCTCATGATAGACATGAAAAACGGTAACTTTCCAGTTCTTGTTGAGCGGCTCTCCTGGAATCTCTGTACAATAGTTGAGTTATGATGATTTAACTTTTCTCGTATCATAATGAGTACGTAGTACTGCATATGAAGAATTGAGCTCAACTCATACACAATGATAGCCAATGTAACATGTGTTGACAGAAGTGCAGCTGAAGTTGAAGATCCTTATTGCCGCTGACCGTTGAGGAATTAGAGGATTCAGAATTGGAAAGCCCAAGAAGCACTTTCCTTCTTAGGAAAGCAACGACTAGTTTTTTGGGTCTATATATTGAGTCGCTCTTCCTCTGTAAAAGTACTTAGAAAAATAGTGGTACATGACTATTGGAATTTCTGAGGGTTTCTGCAACTGGAGGTATAGGAATCAGTTGCTGGTGGTGGGTTACGAATCTGGGTTTTGATTCGGGTCTTGTCTTATAGTTTGTGTCTTGTTTATTCTTTGTTTTTTATAGGAAAAATCAATAAAAATAGAGTCTCTCGGAGTGTAGCAGGTGCTATCTCCGGGACGAGGACGTACCCATAGTTTGGGGAACCTCGTTAAAAATCCATGTGTTCTTTATTTTGTTTTGCGTGACTCTGTTTGATTTTGGCATGATTTTAGTTTCCTTGTGTGCTTCTAATTTCCGCTGATTAGTGTCGTCTGATTTTATTTTCCTTGGCTGGTTATGTTTCTCGCTGTCTTTGTTGATTGATTTTTCTTGCCTTTCCTCGTCTTTCTCCTTCCTTTTTGGAGCTCTCTGTTAGCCTTTTTAAGTCTTGCCTGTCGTGCCTTTCCCTTCATCCAAACCCATCCTTTCGTCTTCCTCCAGTTCCCTTGCAACTATGGCTTATGCTTTTGCCCTCACCTTCTCTGGTTCTCTTTTTCATGAGCCAATTCCTATCAATTTCCACCGCCATTCTCAGTCCTTTGCCTCTCGCCAGATTTCTCCTTCTCGTGACATTCCCCTGCCGGATTTCATTGACCTTGGTCTTGATTTCCGCCATCTTGTCAACAATCTTGGCTGGGGATTCTTGCTCGATGATGCTCCCACCCTGGTGTGCCCTGCTGCAGTCCGGTTGTTCTACTCCAACCTGCGCCACTTTGGTCTTCACTCTCGCACCCTGACTTCGCTAGTGGCTGGGCATCTCATGACTCTGCCGGTTACTGACATCGGAGCTCTTCTTCAGTTTCCTGATATCGGGGAAAATCTGGCTGACGTCTCTGAATTCGGAGTGTTCAACTTCAACCTCGCCGAAGAAGCTGAACATCTCTCAGGATTTCTACCTGGACCCGATGGTACTTTTCCCTCAGCGGTGCTACTTCCTACTTTGCAGGTTTTTCATTATTTTCTCACCCGAGTGTTCTTACCTCGCCCTAACCTACTCGATCGGATCACTCCGCTGGATGTTTGGATTATGAATCATGCCATCGCTGCTGTTCCTCTTGACTATTCTCAGCTGTTCTTTGGGGCCCTCATTCCTTGTGTCGATCACAACTTTTTGGCCCCGCTTCCTTTTGCGGCTCGCATCACTCAACTCTTGTTAGCATTGCCCTTATCCCTCTGCTGATGACGTAATTGACGAGCTGGAGATTGCGATTGAGGGGGAGGAGCTTCCCATTAATGTAATCTGGATATCCGACTCTGAATCTGATTCAGACTCCGATTCTGGTGTCGATGCTGGTGACGCAATGCTGGAGCCGTTTGCTGTTGCTCTTCAAGAACTCTATGGATCCGATGCCGAGGAAGATCTTTTCTAAGGTTGTGTTAGTTTCTCAGGGGGAGTTTAGTTCTGAGATTTGTTGCTGTGGACAATTGTGTTTGGGTGTTTGTTTCGAGCTCAGAGAGTTTTAAACTGTTGACTGGTTTGGTTTTGTGTTTTGTTGACTGGTTGATTTTGTGCCTCTTGATTGATTGGTTTAGTTATGGAAATCTTTCGTGCTCTCTCGTGTGGTTCTTTTGCTTGTATTTCTCTTGCAGGTACATCGGCAATCTCAATCTCCAACTTAGGGGGAGATTGTTGACAGAAGTGCAGCTGAAGTTGAAGATCCTTATTGCCGCTGACCGTTGAGGAATTAGAGGATTCAGAATTGGAAAGCCCAAGACGCACTTTCCTTCTCAGGAAAGCAACAGCTAGTTTTTTGGGTCTATATATTGAGTCGCTCTTCCTCTGTAAAAGTACTTAGAAAAATAGTGGTACAGGACTATTGGAATTTCTGAGGGTTTCTGCAACTGGAGGTATAGGAATCAGTTGCTGGTGGTGGGTTACGAATCTGGGTTTTGATTCGGGTCTTGTCTTATAGTTTGTGTCTTGTTTATTCTTTGTTTTTTATAGGAAAAATCAATAAAAATAGAGTCTCTCGGAGTGTAGCAGGTGCTATCTCCGGGACGAGGACGTACCCATAGTTTGGGGAACCTCGTTAAAAATCCCTGTGTTCTTTATTCTCTTTGCTTCTCCATTTTTGATCTGTTTGGCCTCTCTGCTCTGTTTTCTTTTGAGTCTCTGCTTCTAAGGATTTTGTCCGAAGAAGAAGAAGAGATCAGCTTCGCAGAGCTAAGAGTCTCTGTGGGCTTCAATTCTCCTAAGCCAACAAGGATCTCGTGGGCTTAACTGCTTCTAAGTCCTTTCTATATTCTGTTCTTATTTATGTCTGTGGGCTTCCTTCTATTCCAGTCATGGGCTTTGCTCTCTTAAGCCCATTTCGTTGCCTGATGTAGAAGAAGCCCTTTGCTGTCTCCTGTTGCATTTCATTTCCCCTTTTCCCATCATCCTCTTCGAGATCGAGGGATCAGCAAACCAAATCCCTAAATTCTCCGATCAACTTCCGATCAACTTCCTGGTTTCAACATGCCATATCCCCAGGTTAATAACGAACATTGCTAGGAAGCATCATGTATGTTCTCTAATCAAGCCATCCTGCAACTTTATAACCGGAATCATGAAAAACAGAGCCGTCAGAATTGATGAGATTTACCCAGTCAGGAGTTGGCGGCTTCCAGGAGATCTCTGTCTTCGTTCCTATGAGCATACTAGGCATATGAACAAGCATGTCCTTGTCCATTACATTTCGCACTACATTAATCCATTCTAAGATGCGTTGGATGAAGAATCGATCATTTATGGTTATCCAAAAGGACCAACATGTAATGTCAAATGCAAAGCACATGGATTGCTATCGAAGTTGACGTGTAATCCAATCCTCAAATTGGATTTCAAAAAATTGTTGGTGGTCAGAAAACTTGATAAGTTGCAACCACGTTATTAATACAAAAAGTCACAATCTCGCAACAAATGCAAAACTGTTTCTAGTGCTGCGTTGCAGAAGGTGCAAGTGGGTGATATTCTGTGGAACCATTTTAACACACCAAAATACATTTATGTTATTACAAAAAAAAAAAAAAAACCATACACAAGACAACCGGGGGAACATTTTGGATATAAGATCATTCCCATACAACAACTTCCCATAAAGGAGTTGAGAAAGTGAAGTATATGTCCATGGTATCCACAGAACTTTATCATATATATTTTTTGCACAAAATCAATAGTCAAGTACGGGTATATTTTATATTTCTAAGCTGCCTTTAAAAATCAAAATACCACTTCATTGGATTTGGGATAATATTTTTTTCCCCCGCAAAGTCAGTTGTATGACTATATTTAATTTTTTTCTTCATGAATGAATATAAATATCTAGTAATTATCGATCGAAAGAGTTGATAAAACAAAAACTAAAAATGTCGTGGAAACAAATTCAACGCAATATTTCAAGTCACAAGACAAAACCAGTTGTGCTGTGTGTGATTATTATTGTTTGTGTTTGGCAGTTGCATGTGACGATGTAACCCTTTTTTGTTTTCTTGATGAAATGTTGTCTGGCGGGAAAACTTTCTTTGGCCAATTTAGGGGATTACTGTTGCAAAGGGCCAGTCACGTTAGCTTAAGGGATTGTTTGGACACAAAGAGACCCTTATGTTGGGAAGGTGAGCTGTCTTCGTAGGCCATCCCTGTGTTGTTGAGGGGAAGCAGCTTAAGCTACAATGGCGTTTTTTTTCTTTCTTTCTTTCTGTCCCTTTCCTTTTTTTTCCAGTTCGTTGAGTTGGAGAAAGCCAATATTATAAATATGCTTATACTTTCTGAGCCAAACATTGCCCTATCAAATTGATTGCTTCATCAGCCCTTTCTACGGTTGAATGTCCAGCCACAAGAGAAAGCTCCCAAGTTTGAATCTTTGTGGGTGGAGATCAGACAAATCGCAACTGTTTGCTAGCTCTTCAATAGTGACCAATTGATCATCAATAGGGCACGACTCCATTTATTCTCCAAAGGCCAAATCTAGTAGCTAGATAGTGGTGGTGGTCCAATTCATAGTTTGTGATTCTTTTCCTTTGTTCTAGTTATATGATCTTGGGGTCAATTGTGCATTTCTCATTCTCAAATGTATATGATTTATCAATTTCCGTCGTAAACGGTGAAGATGAGATGTTTGCGAAACCAAACGAGCCAGTGGGTTTAATTAAGTTTCAGCGCTTTCAAACGGTGAAACAATACTCAAATTAGAAACAGATGAACGATAACTTAAAGAGGTCGCTAATTCTAGATGTAGTACGCAACGGCATGGATTTGATATTACCCGACACGGGTTTGGGGTGATGGAGGAGTGCAAGTTTTTGAAACTTGTGGATAGTGGGAACTATTGAGTGGGTCTTGGATTTGCATGATGGAGTAGAGATTAGAGAAGCTAAATAGTTCAAAGGGATCTCGTAGATGGAATCAAATAAACTATAAATGGTTGTGGGAGCCGAGAGGGAACTTTATATATTTGAGGCAAGAAGCCATGATTTCAGCCCCTATGATGGCTGTGTTTGTGGAGGTAGACAGAGTTTTAAGATTGCGGCCAAGTTTTCAGGGGTTAAGAATTCTAGATCAAGACCATCAAAATTACGGCCAAGTTCCAGCTAGCGGAGCATGGAGGAGATCGGTATGTACTACTTTCTACTGACCAAGCTATCTAGCTAGCGGTGGTATGTATATATGTTCCACAAGTTGTAGGTTCGCCAGTTTGTTACTCAAAAGGACTGTTTCATGTTACACTATGGGGGAAAAGACAACATATTAATGGGGTGTTTGCTTCGTGAATTTAGATTATGGATTTGGGTCCCCAATCTCATCGATCGTAGAGTTTGCACAAAGTCATTGTTTGTTTGAAATTTGTTGGGGATCAAACCGGTGGTGTGTATGAACTTTGAGGGTTTAAATTCTTGGATTGCATGGGTTGGTAAATCCCATCAAAAGGTGATATTTGATTATCATATTTGTAAAATCACTATGCAAAAAGCTTAAAAGTCATGATTAAAAATTAAGGATAATGTCTATTTTTTTATTTAAACCTTTTTAAGATTCTTTTATATTATACAAACTTATCGAAATACTAAGAATTAGCCAAATGTTAACTTCCAGTTAGCAATTTTGTTAGTATTATTGACTTGGCAACATGATACTGACTATGGAAGAGACACATGAAAGTCAACATTCCAAAACTTTAGTATTTTAACTAAGAAAAAAGTTACAAAATTATTAACGATAACGTAAAACTGACTAATATTTTGATGCATTACGAAAGATTTGGCTAATTAATAGTATTTTAATAGATTTGGATAATATAAAAGAATCTAAAAAAGTATTTGAATAAAAATTAGACATTATCCAAAAATCAACTCAACAAATAATGAATTCAAAATTGAAACATTCTCATTTTCAAATCCAACTATTAAAGTAACTCTTCCGAACATATAAAAATGCCGCAATTTTGTTTTTTCCAAGTAAGATTGCATTTGGTTGGCTACTAGAGCTATCTAATCTGCCGGGGTACGGCAAGAGTGTTGAAATCATAAGTTGTTGCACCCAATGTGCAACGGGTTGGTCGTACAGGATTGTAATGGACAAAATTGATATTTGAACTGGATCACACCGAACTGAAAATAATAGGATTTAGTTATTGGTTGCATGAACTTTATGAATATAGAAGAAAAATAAATTGAATTGACATTTACACTGAATCAAAAAGGACCTAATGCACTACTGATCTGATCCTTAGTTCTAAAATCTATTTTTACTATTAAACCGCGATTCTCTCGATCGGAACCAATCGTTGCACACACGACACATCTAACTCTGAGTCCCTCTCAAATAATTTTTTTTTCTCTCTTTTTTTTTTTTTTTTTTTGATCGGTACTTCTCTAAATCTTCCTTCTAGTTAGGGGTGAACAAATACACCCGCAAACCGACCCACCCGTCCAACTCGATCCAACCCACCCGTATTTATCGCTAAAACTAAGGTTTTGGGTTGGGTGAGGATTTTCTTTTGTACAACCCGCCTCTTTTGGGTTGGGTTTGGATTTTGGATTACACAACCCGTCGAACCCGACCCGACCCGTGTTCCAACTATTAGTATGAGTTCGTGTACAAAAAATATTTATGTCGTGTATAGCCATACTTATAAGAAAATTAAGATATTTTGCCATGTTTTTCTCCCATGGTTTTCCTAATCTAATGCATTCATCAATTTAAAATTTAGACATAGATTTAATATAGCTATGATTCATGTAATCCTTTTTCTTGTGTACAATTTTAATAGAATAACATACTATGGATGTGTTTGTTTATAACCTATTTAGCCTATTTAAACAAATATTGTGAAAAAAAACTATAGACATATGTTGAAGTAAATTATATTTTATTAAAATTCAAACAACATTTGTGAATTTCGATATCTTTCACCTCGGTTTATTCGTTTGAAATTTTAATTAGTTTTAAAAATATTTTTATGGTGTAGAATAATTACATATTTTGTGTTGGGTTGGGTTTTTACTTAAAAATATCGCCAACCCGACCCAACCCAATTGAAAACAAATCGTAGAATTTTAAATTTTTTGGTTGGATTTGGGTTTAATATTTTCCAAACCGTAGTGAATGGGTCGGGTGATTAAGATAGCTAAACCCGGACCACCCGACCCATATACACCCCTACTTCTAGTAATCGATCTATGACACTAGGATGGAATTCCGCTTGCAATTTTGTACCCAGGAAAAAGTTGGACTTTTATGAGAGGCCTTGACCAGCTATGCAATCCGGAGGAAAGTAGATCTCAGAAATGGGCTGGCTGATTTACCAAAGTTATACTGGCCCAGTCCACATAAAAAAAGGTTCTCAGCCCATTAGCCTTGGATCTCGACGCCAAGGGTTATAGTCCGCAGTGAATGAGTCAGTCGATCACAAGGCCTGAGAAAATCTCACCACCAATTCGGGTTCGATTCCTTTCAGCCATAAGCCCATAACTGCATCTTCTTTACTGTTCATTATTATCTGTTCATTATTATCTTTTCAAAGTCAGAGAATTAGTCATCGTTGATGAATGTCTCAATTCACATTTAATAAACAGTGATACCATGTATGAACTGATACAAGCATTCCATTATATTTTCAGTTGTTCGAGTGGGAGATCTCTAATGTTTTCGTCTTCTTCTCAATCTTAGTTTCGAAGTGATGAGCTAAGACGATTCCTAGTAAACAACGAAATTGAACGTCCGGGGATTGAGACAGCAGCAAAGTATCAACCTTTCTTAATAGTATATATACAAACTGTTCAAAAGGGTGTCATGTTCCATCACTCAACAACGTTTAAATGCAAAACGTAAACACCAAAAAAAGAACAGCAAAGGAAGTCACACATATGGATACCATATACAGATACATAGCAGACACAGACAGAGTCATTAGTTACAAAATTACCTTTTTCTCTCCCCCTTCTCCAAACCCTCCATTCTATAGTCACCATCATCACATTCTTCACTATCATCATGATCATTATAACGTCAAATCATGCAGTAGATTGCGAGCTGCCACCCCATTCGCACTTTCGATCTACTGATACCCATTCTTATTCCCTTTTTGAGGAAAAGAATCTGCTGAATCCTCTCCCGGGCTTCTCTGGTGTTGGAGTGGATGAAGTAGACGATGAGGTCGACTTGGTTGGCCGGTGGTTCGGATGCTTCGAGCTAACCGGTGATCTCAACAAGTTGGCGGCTTCCAAATCAGGGCTTTCCCTTCCTGGGTTGTTGAAGGAATGCACTGGAGACCGAGGAGCAGGAGAAGTTGCAGTGTCAAGCACTTCTTCTCCTCCTCCTCCTCCTCCTACTTGCAAGTTTGTGCCGCTTGTTGTTGGTGGTTCTTCCTCAGCAGAACCATCGCCACCTCTCGGACTTCTTTCACCAGAGTTCTCTGTCGACTGAGGGCGTAGAGAGTTTAGTTGCTTGCCTAACAAGAATATTGTCTCTTGGCATTCTGCTAGCTTCTCTGCTGCAGCGAAGAGGTCTTTCTCCTGTAGGAAAAACAAGAGAACAATTTGTTGATTCGTCAAATTCTGAGTTTCAAATGGAAGCTTTTGAAATAAGGGAATGCATAAGACTAACCTGCTTTTGCTTAGCGTCCATCTCAGCTGCTGCTGCTGCACAAACTGGGCAATTCTCGTTCCTAAAACAATTAAACATGAGTCAATTCGATTCAGGTTTGTTGCGGGGAAAATGGAAAACAAGTGAATTAAGGGTTAAAGTTCATACCTTTCAAGTTGTTCTTGAAGATCCTTGCATCTGCTCGAAGCATCTTCGTGTGCTCTCTTCTCAGTATCAAGCTCTATCTCTAACCCTTCGGCCTTGATTCTAAGAGCATTGACCTCAGTTTCCAGCTCATCAGCACGTAGCTCAAGTGATCTATACGATTCCACCATGCACTTCAACTGAGTCTCAGCCAAAGAATTTGACCTTTGAGCATTAGTCAGCTGTAATTTGACTTCATCAAGCAGTTGGTCTGTTTCTTGCAACCGAAGCTTCGTGGTTTCGAGTTCTTCACCACATCTAGCAAGATCAAGAGCCATGTTGTCCTTCTCCGACTTCAGTTCTTCAAACTCCTCTAATGAGACTTTGCACTGGATCAAGTTCCCATCATCTGGAACCTCGGGGTTCGACTTTGGACTGCCACTTGACACATGGCCATTCATTGACGAGTATGGTCCATCATCCGTTACAATCTTGTTCTCTGGCAGAGCAACTTTGTCGATACAATCTGGGCTGCTGATCTCAGATTGATTTCCTTTGTAACCCATCACACTAAACCGAAGCTCACTCGCCTTGTCCAGCACTCGGGACAGGTCAAAAATGAAGGTGCCCAAGCTTGAACCTTGGTTCAGAACTTTGTTGATGGTTAATGATAGGTCTTCGATCTTCTTGCTTAGTTCTTCCCCATCATCACCATCAACCGTAATTGCTTCTTTCCGAAGCAATAGTACGAAATCATGTATCTGAGAGACTGCAGAAGCCAAGTCTTGGCTCATTTCAGACTCTACAGTTTTAACATCCTCCAATATCTTTGATTGCATGTCATCATTTTTGCCCGAGTTGACTTCTTCTGGGACAGCTTCTCTACTAGGCACATCAGACATGCCATTAGAGACCTCAGGAGTCTTGTTGCCAGGGTGATCCAAACAAGCCAGCTTCTCCATCTCGAGGAAGTCATCCATGAGCTCGATGTTCTTAGCACTCTCTGCCTTGATCGATGATCTCTCACCATTCTTTTCCGACATCATCGATGTGGTCCAAGAGTCAGCACAGCTTCGATCGTCATCATTTCCATCCTCTGACATGGATGTGACGCTAGGCACAGATTTCTGCTGATTGGTCATATGAAGTTGAGCTTCTAAGCTTTGAAGCCTGCTTGCTGTTTTGGCACATAGATTCCTCGAAGCCTGAAGCTCACTGTTACGCTTAGCCAAAGCTTCTTTGAGCATCTTGGTCTCTTCTTCCGTGGCAAACAACCGTTCTGTCAAGAACTCGGTCTCCTTCCCGAGAGAGAATTCAGTTATAGGTGACATGTGTGGGCTGGAAGGCTTGACAGGTGACCGCTTTAACCTCGAATCCCCATAATCTCGGCCCAAGCTCTCGACTTCAAGCTTCATCTGTGCCAGAGCAGCAGGACCTGGCAGTTTCTTCCTCACGAGCCCCCGTAGCCTCTGGCATTCGGCTTCAAGCTTGACTATCTTCTTCACACCTTCCATGTGCTGCTTGTTTGCCACATCAGCAGACCTCATGCTCATGTTCTTCTCTTCATTCCTTATCTCAAGCTCCTTCGACACCACATGTACTTCATACTTCATCGAGTTTATCTCCCTCTCACAAGACTCTATATTCCCCTTGAGAACCTCGATCTCCGCCTCCGCCTGTGATTTCTCCTCGCTCATCTTGACCAACATGTTGCCACGCTCCTGCAAAGACCTCGATAAAGCTGCATTCTCAGCTGCTGACCTTAACAGCTCCTGATCCAAATTAGCAATCTTTGATTCGAGATCAAGTCTAATCTTTTCACATTGCTTGTTCTTGGTGAGAACAAGTTCCTGCAATTTCTGCTCATGGTCTTCCTTGAGGTTTCGTATTTCCCTCATGCATTCTTTGAGAGCACCGTCTAGATGAGCTACTCGATCTTCGACTGTCAGCTTGGAGAGCGTCATTGCTTCTAGACTGTTCTTCAACGCCAATGCCTCTGCTTCAGCCTTCTCCCAGCCTGCAGGGGGGAAAAAACAATCCATGTTCTATAAATATGGCGGGAGATGAAAGACTGAATCACAAGCATCTATACAGAACTGTAAGTATTATTACCACAGACAGCTTCTTCAGCAACCTTGGCATGCTGTTTCACCAAGTTCTCCTTTGTGGTCATTTCTGATTGAGCTGCAGAGAGCTTTTCATTCAAGTCATTGATCTCGTCGTCCAGTGATTGAACTTGTTCTTCATATCCTTTCACTTGCTCCTCTAAACCGGTCAAATGGGTGTACGATTCAACTGAGATTTGGACATAATTCGGTTTCTTGTAGTTGTCCTGTTTCAAACATAAATCCAAGGGGTCAAAACTAGTTCAACTTCTCGATAGCCATATTACATTTTGGAGACTGATGAGATGAAACAAGTTACCTTCACTGCCTGCGCCTGTGGTTCAGCAGAAGCCAAAGCAGCATCGAGAGACTCAGCTGCTGCAGCCGCTGCTTTGGATGCCTTCTCGGATGAAGACTTCTTCTTCCATGGCCAACTCCGGCGGTCCATTTCTACCAATAAAAGTTCTGCAAAGAGTTGAATCCAAACTACATTGTCAGAAGGCAAGCAGCAAACTACAAACGAGCCATCAATTTTTGGCCTTTGGAAAAAGTACACATTAAGCAAAACCAAAGTCATCAGAATTACATAGACCCAGAAAAGAAAAAGACTCCAAAAAACCAATCAAAGAAACTTTAGGAGTAGTGTCAATGAGATAGATAGTAACAAGCCAACCACATCAATTTTCATTTTTAATACCATAAATGTTCTATTTGAAGTGCCAATTCAAGGAGGCGTAAAATCTGGAACACCTCTCATAATAGGGAAGCAGTTTTAATCGGAATAGAGCATGCAAACTAAGGCTAAAAGTAGAACCCAAGATCTAAAATCAACGGAGCTTCATAATTGCACAATCAAGATCTCCAGAAGACCAGAACTGGAAGAATTCCAAAACAGTTTCAGCAGGGGGAATTTAAAAGCGTGGTTTGAACTCTGAGACTGATGAAAGAACAGTAGAAAGCTACAGTGGGGAAAGAAATAAAAATGCACAAACCGAAGAAGGACTGATAGTCACAGTCTCTCAATACCCAAGAGCTCAAAAACCGTTGGGGGAAAACAGATTAAAGGGCAGGGAAAGGGAAACAATGAAGAGTAAGGGAAAAGCCCATTGCGGCAGGGAAATGACCGGCTCCAATTAGAAACTCAATCGGTAATTTCCCGATCAGAAAGCTTCCACCGGAGTTAAAACTGGAGAAAACCCCACCGACACCGAGAGGAGCAATCGACCGGGAAAATTGCAATAAAAAAACTTCTTTTACAGAGTACAAACCGCATCGGGAGAAAAGACAACCCAAAAGAGAAAAGGACAGAAACAGACGAAAACAACACGCTAACATCATCGTCATCATAAGCACAACCACGAGTTACTGATTTCCCCCCCAACCACCAAACGGGACGGGACCCTCTCAACGCAGAAATCAAACTCACCGGAGCAAAATGTAGCTTCCGACGACGGGGAATCAGGATGAGAAGTCTGGCGGCAGGGGTATGAAACAAAATTTCTGGGTTTTTTTCAGTTTTCAGGTTATTGTTAGGTAAGCTGGTTTGGGTTCCTAGTTGTAGTTAGTTGGTGGTATTAATGGGGATCTGAAATTAGGGGTGCGGGGGATCGATTTCAGGTTGGAGGGGAAGGGTTCGAGTTGGGAATGGAGGAATGTGAGACGTCGGCGGCGATGGCAATGGCGTTGGCGTCGCAGAGAAGGAAGACGCGGGTTGTGCTGGTGAGAGAGAGAAAGGGGAAGGATGGGAGGGGGAAATATTCGGTTCTAGAGAGGCAGAGGTGTCACTTAAAAGTTAAAAGCCAAGAAGACGACGTTGCCAAATGACTATTCACTCACCTTTTCCCACACACCAGGGCCGGCCCATGAATATTGGAGGCCCTGTTCCGGATAAAAAAAATGTGGCCCAATTTTTTTTATAAATTAAAATTATTGTATTATTTTTATAAAAGTAAAAACTATCATTTTTACAAAATATTAAGATACATAAATTGTCTTCTAATGTTATCAAAATCAAGATCAAAGAGAATTCAATTCAGCTTTAAAAACTTCAAATAATACTAGACTAGTGGTATCAATGAAATCCAAAAAGTCCTTAAAAGACTCATTAGAGGCAAAATTCAAGAAGATCAAAATCATAAACACGATGATTGATTATAGCTGAAACCAGAACATACAATACAAAATTGATTATTTAGAAAGAAACAAATAAACGAATCCGAACACTAACCCAATTGAAAATTAGTCTATCTATTAGACTCACCTCAATAGATTATGAGACCTCAATTGAGTACAAGATGAGATGAATTCTAGAAAAATAAATGGGAGGAACAATATAAGATGAGTAGAATTGTTGATTTAATTCAAATTGAGTAACTTTTTTATAAAGCTGACCAGTGACTACTAATTTTTTTTACTTTTGTGCAATTGGGTTACAATGGGCGATTATTAACGGAAAAGAAACCATATTTATTGATGGGCTAACTGGCTAAGGGGCCTAGTCTATTAAATCTTTTATTTAACGGTGGATGCTGAAAATTCTCTTTTAATGGAATGCTTAAAGAAATACGTTGCCATGTTGCCATGTCCATGTGGTGTGGGGTTATTAATTCTTTTTTCATCCATGGCCCATACATTATTTCTCGTGGCCCATACGAATTAAAGGAAGGAATATTATAAGGCCTATAACTTAGCCCAATTGTTCTTAACTATTGAACATAGCCTTATTGTATTTGATAGAGATTGGAGGCCCCTCAAATTATGAGGCCCTGTGCTGGCGGGCCGACCAGCACAGGCCCATGGCCGGGCCTGCCACACACCCATAAAAAAACTGAGAGTCAGTGACACTGTCTGAGCCCTGAGGGTGTTGCTTGCTGCTCTGGTAACTATTTCTAGTTGGATTTTAGAGCTACAATTATAGCTTAAACAAATGTTTAGTGAATATTTTGTAGTAATAATACCATTATTATTAATAAATGGGGAGCCGAAGTTCTAGAGTGTTAGAATTATTTGGTATTTTTGGCTACCAAAAGTGAAATTTGCTCTAATATGTAGTGTTAGAGTGTCAAACTTGCTCTTTTTTTTTACATAGTTTAGTTTAGAGTAGATTTCATATTTTTTTAATATAGTTTTTAGATTATTTTTATATAGGTAGTAATATTTGATTAAGATGAATATTTTGATATAAATGTTTTTTGAAAAATATGGACATTAAAAATTATCGTCAAATATGACGTCATTAATGCCGAAAACACAATATTTGATTAAGATAACGATAGATTCGTCACATGTTTGCCATATTAAGTTGTGCCATTAACTACCATAAAAAAAAAAAGTTGTGCCATTAACTATTTATTCAGCTTTAATAAGAATAAGTTGTGTCATCAGTTGTTCATTAACTTTTAATCGGAATGAGTTGTGATATTAACTACTCATTTAGTTTTAATCATAATGAGTTGCGTCATCAATTGTTCATTCAAGTATGATCATTGTTGAAGAACGAATGAGTTGTGAGACAAAATCGACTCAAAAGAACTCTGATACCATGATAGATTTCAAATTCAAGTGAAACACATTCTTGTGTATTTATCAATCGGAGAGAAAAACCTGCACGATCCAGCTTGCAGAACTGGTTTTATATTGTGTTTACATTAAAATTAGAGAGAGAAAAGTGGAAAAGTGGTTAGGGAGTCTAATTGACCGTCTAATTTGTGTAGATCAACTGAGTGAGTATGTGTAGGGATGGCAATTGATCCGGTTGGGTTGGGTTTTGTCAAATCCAAATTCAAATTCATGGGTTTATCCGCCAAAAAAATTCGGGGTAAAACCCACTGGGTTTGGAAAATTCAAACCCAACCCACTGGGTATCCGCGTGTTCATGAGTATCCATGGGTTTTTGCGGTAAAAAATTTACAATAACAAGTTGCTATCAAAATAAAATTCAAATATCAATTTTCTCATACAAATTATCCACACATAACACACTAGTATAGAAAATTCAAACAAATCACAATTACACTAAATAAAAGCACACAATTCTTCTTCTTTTTTTTCGTTCATTTGTTTGGGGAGAGTAGGGAGGCGGTAGGTGAATCGTGAGTGTCGTGAGAGTTAGATTGGGGGAAATTAGAATTAGGGTAGGGTTTGGGGAGAGTAGAGCAACGGAATAACTGTGGGCGGGTATACATGGGTCGGGTATCGCTAAACCCAAACCCAACCCAACCAGATGAACAGTGTACGTGCTTAAACCCGAACCCTACCCGAAACCCGTCAGCACGGATTTTACCCGCGATAACTGAGTTGGGTCGGGTAAAGTACCCGTGAGTTCGAATTTTGTTGTCATACTATGTGTTGGAGAGAAAATGGTGCATAAATAATTATCATTGCTCTCTATTATCAAGGGGGAGCTAAGCATATTAGCCTTGATGCTTTAGGTGTAACTTGGAGGCTTTCAAAGATGCATCTATGTATATGGTATTTAATTCAAAGGGGGACAAAATTCTCCAAATCCGAGATGAGCTGCCTAATCCTCCACTAGCCAGGCTTTGAGATCACCATAGATATCCTTTGCCTAATCCCTTTGAATATTGTTGTAATTGATTCCTAATTTAATTGATCACCAGTCATTAGAGCTGGCAATCTTGATCCAATCCATTAGTCCAATCCAGTCCAATCCATTTAAATTGATCCAAATCCATTTAGTCCAAATCCATTTAATCCATGGATAAATGGACTGGATTCATGGATATCCACTAAATCACTAACCTATACCCAAAAATCAAAACAAAACAAGAGCCTGAGCCCTGAAGCAGTCGGAGCCTGCTGTCGGCCTGTCGCCCTGGAGTGATTCCGGCGAGCTGCTGTCGGCCTGTCGCCGCCTCTCTCCCCCTCTTGAACCCACCTCGTCAGTCGTCGCCTCCAACAACCACCGCGACCTCGTCGCCTCCAAATCTCCAATTCTAGACAACGCCGATAAGACAACGCCTCTCTCACCCTCTTGAACCCACCTCGTCAGTCGTCGCCTCCAAAAATCACCGCGACCTCGTCGCTTCCTATTCCAGACCCACCTCGTCGCCTCCTATCCAGACCCACCTCGTCGCTTCCTATCCAGACCCACCTCGTCGCCTCCTTCACGAAGGTCAGAAACTCGCCTTCCTCTCCATCATTTCTCGTCCAGCTCCATCAAGGAACGTTAATCACTCCATTCGCCCAAACCCACGAACTGAAATTTTGTTCGTTGCTTCTCCGCTCCGCCGTCTCAAAGGTTGAACAGGTACTTTCTAATCGAACCTCTTCCCCATTGTTTCACCATTGGAATTTCTGATTTTGTGAATTCTTGCAGTGAACTCTAAACTCGAATGAACATTCAGTACTTTGGCTTGGAGCAGCCAAAATTTGAAGTTCTTGAATCAGACTTGTCCAGTTCCAATCTGAAGTACTAAAATCTCAGGTAATTTCCTTCCCCTTCCCCTTTCCAGTTGCATTTTGTATTAAGCAGTTGTTAGTCATGGTGAGTTGCAATTTATGTTGCCCTGTCTGGTTCTCTTTGCTTGATGGAATGGAATCAGAGTGGGTTTTCATATTTAACAATCAAAGGATGGAAGTTGTTCATATTTAACAATCAAAGGATGGAATGGAATCAGAGTTGGAAGATTTGTTAGAGGCAGCACTACCGATCCTGCTATAAGAAGCAACGTAAAATGGTTCAATTAGACAGAAGAAGAACAAACAGTTGTCTAAAGTTTAGGCTTAGTTCTTCCTGTGACATGATTCTTTAGATCGACACTTGACCCGGTGTACTAACTAGGGTAAAGCTGCTAGCAAATTCGGTTAGGTTTAGACGTTTGCTTTCCCCTGATCATTCATTTGATTGAATGTTTGCTGTTCTTATATGATCTGGATCACCTCTGTGTAGACTGTAGGCTACTGAAAGTTGACTGAATTAGCTTGCAGGTGGTAATGTACTTTGTTAATGGCCATTATGGTTCTCCCACCTTTGCTTGAATGAAGTTGTTGATTTGTCCAGTAATATAATGCACCACCTTTGCTTGCTTGATTGTTAATTAAGCTGGGTAGCTAGCTCTTCCATCCTTTAATTGTAATATAATGCACCACCCTATTGATTAGTGAAGTGACAAATATCAGTAATATAATGATTTCACAAATAAGCAGTTGTTAGTCATGGTGAGTTAGTCTTTAATTTGATGGAAGTTGTGCATTCATAATTAAGTCTGGAATTGGATTGATTTCAGGATGTCTAGTCAACAAATGAATGTTATGGGAAATGATAATGGTGGTAGTTCTGGAGATGAGGCTCATTTTGCAGCAATGTCGACGTCTACGGTTCGAACAAGTGTTCAACGAAAGCGACAAAGAACTTCTAAGGCATGGGAGACATTTACTTTTATCCCTGGGAATCAGTTTGCAGATAATATATCAAGAGCACAGTGCAAAAACTGTCCCAAGCTTTATGTGGTTGGTAAAGGTATTTCTAATCTCACTCGTCATAGTTTTAAGTGTATTGGACGTGCAATTGAAGTGCCAGTGTCGAATGTTGGAAGCTCAAAAGCAATAGATCAAAATAGATTTAAGGAGCTAATGGCTATGGTTATCATAAAACATGGGTATGAATTTGCAATGGTTGAGCATGGTGGACTTCAGGATGTGATGGCCTACTTGAATGATGATTTTAAGTCATTTACTCGGAACACTGCTAAGTCACATTGTTTGAAGATTCATAAGAGGGAAAAGGAAAAATTGAAAACTATCTTGAGCAAGGTTCCTGGCAGGCTTTGTTTGACTTGTGACTTGTGGACTTCTTGTGCTACAGAAGGATATCTTTGTCTCACGGTTCATTATGTGGATTTTGAATGGAGGTTAAATACTAAGATCTTAAACTTCTGTCACATTCCCCCTCCACATAGTGCAATAGTTTTGTTTCTAGCTATATATGATTTGTTGAAAGAGTGGCAAATTGAGAAGAAAATTTTCTCAATTACATTGGATAATGCCAGATGCAATGATGTTATGCAAAGTTTGTTGATCGATAAATTGAAAGAAGATGATGCTTTGGTATGTGATGGAGAATATTTTCATATCCGTTGTGGAGCTCATATTCTAAACTTGATTGTGAATGAAAGGTTAAAACAGATTCGTGCTTCAATAGATGTAATTAGGGAGTGGGTGAAATATGTCAAAGGGTCTGAATCTCGAATGATTGTCTTTGAAGATTGTGCAAAAAGAAGTAATTGTTTGAGTTCTAAAGGATTGTGGTTAGATTGTCCGACTAGATGGAACTCGACATACATGATGCTTGAAAGAGCTGAGCTCTATCGTCGTGCTTTTCAGCATTTGAAGTTGGTTGACAGGAATTTTGATCGATTTTCGTCAGATGTGGAATGGGAGAAGATCAAGAAAATTAAGAAGATTTTGAAACCTTTTGATGATATCACTAACCTTTTTTCTGGAGTGCATTATCCTACTTCGAATTTGTACTTTTGCAATGTATGGAGGATTCAGATGCGGCTAATGGAGGCATCTAAAAGTATGGATAGTGATATTCGAAATATGGGTTTAGCAATGAAGCAGAAGTTTGATAAGTACTGGGACTCCTATAGTATGATCCTCTCCATAGCAGTGGTTTTTGATCCACGGTACAAGATGGATTCTGTGAGGTTTTGCTATGAGAAGTTGTATGGGGACAACGATGTTGCTAAAGAAAAGTGTTGTGAGCTTCGAGGGAAGATATGTGATTTACTGAAGTTGTATGGTGATCCTACTGATCAATCTCAATCCCTTGCTGAGGATTTTGCTGAAGATGTTGACTTTGGAGATGATATGGATGTAAGTAAACATGCTTCTCATTTTTTATTCTCTTTCATGATGTTTGTCCTTTATTTTGCTCATTCAATTTTGTAGAATTAGTATGTGAAGTGCTTCTGGAACTTCTCTCAGTGAGTTGGTTTTGATTAGTGTGGCCATAACCTATTCTGATAAGTTTGTCCGAGCATTTATGCTTCTTCAAGTTGCAGTGGAGGTGGCTGCATTTGTGGCTTGTATAGGTTTTGCCTTTTTTATTGTGGTTTTCTAATACCCTTACACTAAATTAGCTATCCTTCCCTGGGTGCTGCATGCAATTAGTCCATTCTTCATTGCCAAGGTTTTACAGACAAGTTGTTGCTGCTGCATGTTACAGTCTTACAGACAAGTTTAGAAGCTTAGATGATATGGCTAATGAGGCTGTTCAACTTGAAAAGAATTTTTAGGATGTTCTGTAAACCATGAAGTGAGATAAAGTCATTGGATGATATGGCTTGAGTTTGTAGTTTGATGTGGTTTCTTCTATCCAAATACCATGTCCTTACTGCTGTCCTTTAGCTTTTGAACTGATGCTGCCTTACATTTTCTAACTGATGTTGCCTTACATTGTTTCTTCTTTTCTAACTGATGCTGCCTTAAATTATTGCTGTTTTCTTCATAGGAGTTTGATTCTTTTGGGGAAAACCAGTTCTTGGGTGATAGAACACAACTCGATGAATATTTAGATGATAAGAGACTCAAGCGCAAACAACCATTGGATGTTCTTCTCTGGTGGAAGAATAATGAATCTCGGTTCCCAGAGCTTGCTCACTTGGCCAGAGATATTTTGAGCATTCCAATCACAACCATAGCATCGAAGTCGGCTTTCAGTATGGGAGGGAGAGTGTTAAACAACTGGCGAAGCTCTCTTTTGCCCGAAAACGCCGAAGCTTTGATAACCACACGCAATTGGTTATATGGGTTTCCAAGTAAGCTAATTAAGAATATATTTTGTATGATATGGTTCAATCTAAGGAAACTTTAAGTAACATTTTAATCTTATGATATGCAGGTGATGATCGTGATAATGGGCTTGAGGTGAAGATTTCAAAGGCTATTGGAACATCCTCGATGGCTGCTAATTATACTCCTATCTCTGATGAATGATTGAAAAGTGAAAACTGAACTATATCATCATCTTTTTGGCTACATGATTGAGTTATGAACCCGATTGAGTTTTGTTTGCCTGATGCAAAGATGTAATGTTGAATGTTTTCTGACCCAAACTTGACTGTGAATGAAGTTAGGGTCTTTAGTTTGCTTAGCCCTGTTGTCCTGTTAAGAATCAGGAAATGATGCAAAGATGTAATGCTGAATGAGGAAACTGAACTATATCATCATCATTTCTCCTACTGCTTGCCAACAACAGCACCTGATGCTACTGGCTCATTAGCATTTGGTCCCAATACTTCAGTTTACAGCAACTTCACCCCAATTTCTTATACCAGAATGATCAATAATCCCCAGCTCCCAACTTTCTACTTCCTCAACCTTACTGGGTTGTCCATAGGCGGAAAGGATTCTGATTGATTCTGGAACAGTCATAACAAGGCTTCCTCCTTCAGTTTACAGTGCTGTGAAGGCAGAGTCTGTTGGCAAGCAGTAGTTGGCAAGCAGTCATTGCTTTGCCTCCAGCAGACTCTTCAGCAGCTGCCTGAACCCCATTCTCGCCGTTCTCTTTGGAGGTCTGGATCAGTGAATCCCCATTCTCGCCGCATTCGATGACGCCATAGCCGACGACGTCGACATCTTGTCAATGTCTCTGGGTTCCGACGACCCGCAACCGTTCTTCGACGACGCGTTGGCTATCGGAGCTTTCCACGCCATGAAACGCGGTGTATTGAGCTCAGCGTCCGCAGGCAACTCTGGCCCTTCGCCGGCCACCGCTTCCAATTTGGCGCCCTGGATGTTGACCGTCGCAGCTAGTTCTATGGATCGCAAGTTCATTTCTCAAGTCGTGCTTGGAAATGGAGAAATCTACCCGGTAAGCTGCTCGATCTCGAGGAATGAGTATGGCGCCGTCGCCGTCGGAATTCGTAGTCTCTTTTTCTCGTCTGAATCCATTCGTTGATGTGCTCGAGGAGGGTTGCGGGAGGGATTCCGCCAGCGCCGTTCGGCCCCAGATTCGGCCGCTTGTCCAGTTGGGAGGGACCTGGAGGCTGGAGGTGTCGCCGGCAGACTCTTGTCGCCGGCAGACTCTTGTCGCCGGCGATGACTGTTTCAGTGTCTCATCTGCGAAAATCGTTTCCATTTTTTTTGTCAAAGAAAATAAAATATCATGGAAAATATACAGTTTGGTACCTAAAATTTTTATTATAAAGTTGCAGTATATAAAGTTTTCAAATTTGACATCTTGATTCAATGATTTAAATGTCATTTGGATTAATGGATAATCCATCAATCCACTTTATCCAATCCATGGATCCATTAATCCATTTGATCCAATCCATTTGATCCATGGATCAAACAATCCAATCCACTTATCCATGAATCAATCCATTTGCCACCTCTACCAGTCATGGATCAAATATATCCAAATTCTTTATACATGCACGGTGGTTTCCAATTTATCTACGGGTTCGCTCATTTAATTTAATTACACATCAAACACAACACACCACAACTAAATTAGGTCTTGTCTTGGACTTCAGCTGAATCAATATGGCTTGTATACCGGAGTGTCATTGGGCTGGTTATCGATTCAGCGGTTAGTGATCAACCACTAATCACATTCATGTAACGATATCGATTGATCAATTGAACTAACAACTAGTTTTCATTTTAACAAATAATTGACTAATCATTTATTAGAACCTACTAATAGGACCATTACACGTAGGTGACTGATTAATGTGTCGTGATAACTGATCACCACTTTATTAGAAGTAATCCTTTGCACGAAATGTGATGTTTTAGGCACATGACTCTCTTACTTTGAAAGTGCATTTTTGTTGTCTTATATATCTTGACTACAGAAATTACATTTATCGAATTCATTCCAAGACAATTATAGATGTATGTAAGTTACTTATATTCTTCATAATCCATTTGTCCACATGACAAAGACGAGTAAGCAAATTTAAAATTGCACATCATGTAAACATAAGAATAATCTTATTAACTTCAACATTCAACTTGAACATCCCATCACATGCATAACCATTTCCCATAAATTTCAAATTCGTAATACAGGTATAAATTTCAGCCCCTATAGATTGATTAATCTCAGCCTACTTACGATGGTAACTCAAAACAAGATTCTTCCTTACCTCTGGAGTGCGCATGACATCTTGCAGAGTTAACATCTTATCAGCGGTGAAGTTCAATTCCACATTTTTAGAGTCAGCAGTTATATTGGTGTGACCAGTCCCAAGCAACACTTTATTATCACCAGACACTTGTGTATGTCTTGAACATAGTATAGTTACTACACATGGTTTGAGACACCTATAGCTAGCCAGCATCCTATTGAGTTACTGTCGAGGTTAAATTGGCTATTATTTATGTAACCATAGCCTCCTAATCCTCTTCTTCAGTCGAGTTAATGTTGGGACCAGTGCTACGCTTGTTCCTATATTTTCATGTCATATGACCTTGTTTCCTATAGTTATAGTAGAGACTAGAGAAACAGAGTGTCATTCTTAAAGGATTGACTCATCATCTTTTGGTGACCACGAGGGGCACCATTCTTATTGGTGTAGATCATTTGGCTCTAGTTCTTGAAACTTTTCTCATTTGGTTTCAGATCCCTGGGGGTGGATCGTTTAGCAATGACAACAAACACTTTTCCCTTCATAACTTGTTTATGAGCTTCTTTCTCACGGTGCTGCTAACGGTGTTGTTCTGATCGTGTAGTAGTCGTACAGTTCATCAGCAGGGCGTTGAGGATGCAGTTCTTGCAAAGAAAGTCATCCTCCTTCCAGCAAACAATCATCTCGCATAAGCTGCTTCTTCGGCTAGAACTGGCACATGGATGTGAGACGGTTCGCCAGTATTTTATTCATCAAGCAGAACAATATTTTCTATTTCTAGCTGCGGAAATTCGCTTCTTGCAAGCAAAAGAGGAGTGACATTGCTTGCGCCTGATCCAATGTTTTGTTCGGTCACCATAGCAGTCTCACAACGTCTTAAAAATTGTTAGAAACCAAACACAGAACAATAGGGTTACCGAATCTGGCTGAGTCGAAAACTAGGTTGCTCTCTTTAAGACGATTGCGACATTGCCTCGTATTACCCACAACATATTATCAATCAACTTTCTCCAGGATAAAACAACCACTCACTCTGACTCTCGATTTTCTTAAAAAAAAAAACTAGAGCTCTTTGAAGAAAATCTATTGTGTTTCTAAATTGAGTCTAAAGGGTCTAGAGATCTGCTATTAATAGGAGCATAAAATTCCGAATATTCCTCTTTTGTGTGGAATAAGTCACACAATTAAAAAAATATAATTACTCACTTAATTAACTGTGGACTGATCTAGTAAGATAAGTATTCAGTCATTAATCATTATCAAAAACGTATTTTTTTTTATAAAGGTGATGATTAAAATTAAAAGAAACAAAGAGTTTGATACAAAGAGGATCAAGAGAATTGATCCGAAAGCAACAAGAACCAAAACCTGCTCAGCGGGCCAGATCGCTTCTGCAGGAAGGAGAAGCAAACAAGACAAGAAAGAAGACAGAAGAAACCAGCACTCCAAGCACGCCGGCAACAGGGAGGCCTAGGAACCGGCTTCAAGACTAGAATTTCCAACGAAAGGGAGCGGGCAACACTGATGCATAAGAGCAAGCCACTCTATCCGGCGATCATCATTCAAGATTCCAGCTGCCCTAACCCAACTCAAAAGAACTCTGCAAATCTTATGAAAGATCACGCGCCAATGGGACGATTTATCATGGAAAATCCTGGCATTCCTCTCCTTCCAGATCTCCCAGGAGAAGGCATGTAAGAGACCAGATGCGAAGTCATTCTTCCATTGGGTTTGGCTGCAACGACTCCAACACCTGATGAGAGACACGAAACGGTCGGGAAAGGGTCCGTGGAACTCAATCATCAGCTGGAGGATGGACCAAATTTTGCTAGAGAAGGAGCAATGACAGAACAGGTGGTCGATGTTCTCCTCCTCCAAGTTGCAGAGAGCACATCTGCTGGCCAGATTCCAACCTCTCCTCTTTAAATTGTCATGGGTAAGGATGCGCTCATGCGTGACAAGCCAGAGGAAGGCTTTCACCTTCATTGGAACCTCGGAGCGCCACACGGTTTTGAACGGGAAACTGTCGCTGCCCGGAAATCTCTCCTGATTGAGGGCTTGATACATGGAATTCACCGAGAAACCTTTTGGGCAGAGGCTCCAAGTAATTGTGGCAGGTCCTGCAGTAATCAGATCAAAAGTATTTATTTATTAATTATCTTTGATTATTTTTCATTTCTTTAAAAAAAAGGATATCCGAAAATGGGTAACCCAAAGACTAAACCCTTTGAAGAGAGATACATATCATTACACACCTTTTTAAAGACTTCACTCACCAATATGATATTGTGTTTGAGACTTCATATAGCTTTCAAATCTATTCACACCAACGGGTTCTTTTCGATACATCATTTTGGTTATGTGGTATTTCGAATAAAAAGGGTTGCATTATTTTGCTATGTAACATTTCACGCGGTATTTTAGCTTGGAGGTGTGGTAATTGGGTCTAAGAGTCTTGTTTGGATAAAAACATTCAAATATTGTGGTATTTCACCACTTAGATTAGAGATGAAGTGAAAAAAAAAGTTGAGAAATCAGTTATTTGAAATAACTAGTGGGTAGATTGTTGAAAGAAGCCAGTCAAACGGCTCTGCAGCAAACAAGGTAAGAAGTCAAGAACAAAGATGGAAAGGAGCGGGCAAAGAATGGAAAGGAGAAATGAAGCTGTCAAGAAAGCAAAGATGGAAGGAGGCACGGATCATGGCAATCAAATCAATGAGACTCCAACGGCTAATAGTGAAAGGCAGTATAAATAAGCAAGACACTGGATGCACAGACAACTTTTTCCGAGACATCAAACTGACCAAGAGAAAGCATAAGGAACCTTGCTGAGAGTAGTTTGATAGGAGAGGTTTTGCTTGATTAATTCGGGGAGAATTAGATCAAGAGTGCAGTGTTGGGGAAACATTGTTATAGCTGGATAGCTGGGTTGAGATAGATTGATAGAAGAGATTGAAATCTCTGTCTGAGAACTTAACTACATAAACACCAAATTAGTGGATCGTCAGAAGTCACAGGATCGTGAGCTTCTGACCGTGGATTAGTCGGCTTTGCACTTTGCAAGCCGGATACCACGTAAAAATCGTGCGTTGTTCTTTATTTAGTTTCTGCTCTAGATCAAGATAATATTGCTCTGTTTTTTCGTCTCTGAGTTTGCAGGAAACAGGGCAGGCAGTCTTACCTGAGGAAGAAGAAGACTGAAGTGAATTTCCTGAATTCACAAAACGCCGCGTTGAAAGCTAGCCTTGGGCTTTCACTCACAAATCTGAAACAGGAGTTTGGGTTTTGGTTGTTACAGGCACTGGGCCTTAAACTCAGTTTTTTAAACAAGCCCATTGAAAAGAGAAGAAACGTTTCTGATTGTTATACTAAATTCATTCACCCAAACGTTTCCTTTTATTTATCTATTCTTGTTCAAACCCTAAAATTTCGATCTCACTTGTTCTTGTCGAAGCTTGAAGGAAAGTGGTGCAGATTGGAGAGACTGCAAAATCGAAGAGTGATTGCTGCGTCAATCCGGGTGTATCGTCTCGCGCTCAACGATCAACACGTGGTATCAGAGCCGTGGTCGCCGACAAACGCAGGCTTAACAACCTCCGGCGAAGATGAGCTCGAGCTCGGGAAATGCAAGCGGTGTGTTTATGGCAGATGGATTCTCTCAGACGCGGCCACCCAGGTTTGAAGGAGTGCACTATGGATATTGGAGAAACAGGATGGAGCTGTTTATTGGTTCCACTGATCCGGACTTATGGAACATAGTCCTCGATGGTCCGCTGGAAGTGAAAGAAGCCAGAGGAAAATGGTCTGAGCAAGATAAGAAGAATTTTCAGTTGAACTCCAAGGCCACCAACTTAATGTATTGTGCTCTGGGGCCCGAAGAGTATCATCGAGTTACCGGGTGCAAAACTGCCAAAGAGATATGGGACAAACTTCAGGTTGCTCACGAAGGTACATCACATGTCAAAATCTCAAGAATCAACAAGCTCAAACAGGAATTTGAGTCTTTTGTCATGAAGCCTGAAGAGTCAATTAAGGAGATGAACGATCGTTTCAATACGATTGTGAATAGTCTGAGAAATTTGGAAATAGAGTATGCAAGTGGTGACCTGGTTCGCAAAGTTTTATGGGCTCTTCCTAAACAGTGGACTCCCAAAGTCACTGCAATTGAAGAATCAAAGGACTTAACAAAGTTAAGTCTGGATGAGCTAATGGGGTCTCTGATCACTCATGAGGACAAGTTGAAAAAGGAAGTTGAGGAGGAACCGAGAAGAGAAAAGAAGAACATAGCCTTCAAAGCACTTCTACAGGAAGAAGAAATAGACAATCTGGAGGATATGGAAGACGATGAGTTAGCCATGTTAAGTAAACATGTGGCTCGATTGATAAAAATGCGCAAAGAAAGGAAGAAGGGAAATTTCAACAACAAAGCTCGAGAGGGTGATGAACGAGACTTCAATAAGCAAGTTCGACCTGGATCAAGATTCAGAAGAGAGGTGACTGAGAAACCAGTGGCTCAATCAGGGTGCTTCAAGTGCGGCAAGACAGGACATATCAAAGCTGAATGTCCCTTGAACAGAAAAGAAAAAGCATATGCAGCCACATGGAGCTGTAGTGAAGATGATGAAGATGAAAGTGAGACCAGTGCGAAATATGAAGCATACATGGCTATCGATGAATGTGATGATGATGCAAGCGCCTCACAGGTAAAATTTTCTGACTACTATTCAGATAGTGAAGATGAATTAATGACAGATACCATTAGGGAAATTGAACTTGAGTTTAAATCTGTTAAAGACAAACACATAAAGCTTAAAACTGAATTCAAAGAACTCAGTGCAAGCTATGAAGAACTAGTAAAAGAAAAGATTCTACTAAAAACTCAGGAAGCTCAAGTTAAAGAAGAAAATGAAAAGTTAAAACGAGAACTGCATCAAATCAAAATGGAACTTGAGAAAACTCATAATATCCGAAACAATAGAAATAAAGGCAATCTTAAGTCAAATCTCAAAACTGGTTGTTTTTATTGTCATAAAGAAGGACATCTTATTGCAAACTGCAGAAGGAGGATAGCAAAGGAAGTCAGAACCAGTAAATCATGTAACTCAAGAACTGATCACACTAAGTTTAAAAACAATTGGAAAAATCATGAAGCATTCAAACTAGTGTGGATGCCTAAGTCTAAATAGTTCTCTGCTGTTCTTCTAGGTCTGTCTCCAAGTGAGCATGGAGGACAGCAACTGGATTTTGGATAGTGGATGCTCACACCACATGACTGGAAATGAAAAGCTTTTCACCAAACTGGTAAAGAACAAAAAGGGTAAAGTTTACTTTGGTGATAATTTCAGTACAAACATTCTTGGTAAAGGTCAAATAGGTTCAAATCCATCAATTAGTAATGTCATGTTAGTTGAAAGCTTAAAACACAACTTAATTTCCATAGGACAGATGTGTGGGAACTCAAATCGAGTGATTTTTGAACCTAACAGGTGCATAGTTGAGAGTTTGACAGAAGGAAAAACACTGTTTACAGGAAAAAGAATAGGCAAGCTGTATTGCATTAACTTAAATGACAAAAGTGCATTCAATGAAACCTGCCTGGTATCAGTAGACAAAAATGACCAAATCGAGTGGCATAGAAGGTTAGGACACATAAGTGTAAGTACTTTGTCTAAACTAGTAAACTTGGAGCTAGTTTCTGGAATTCCTAAACTTCTTAGTAAAAAGGAATTCTTCTGCGAAGCCTGTGCCAAAGGCAAACAGACCAGGTCCTCCTTTAAAAGCAAACAAGTTATTTCAACCACTAAACCGTTAGAACTATTACACTTAGATCTGTTTGGCCCTAGCAATATAAGAAGTCTGGGAGGAAAATACTACGCCTTTGTCATAGTAGATGACTTCTCTAGGTTCACTTGGGTCCTTTTTCTTACTAATAAGGATGAGGCTTTTCAACAGTTTAAGATCTTTGTTAAAAGGGTTGAAAATGAAAAACAGTCAAATGTTATAAGTATTCGAAGTGATCATGGGGGGGAATTCATTGGAGAAGAATTTAACAAATTCTGTGATGAAACAGGGATCTCACATAACTTTGCTGCTCCCAGGACCCCACAACAAAATGGGGTAGTAGAAAGGAAAAACAGAACCTTAATCGAAATTGCCAGAACCATGATAAATGATTTTGGTTTACCTAAACACTTCTGGGGGGAAGCCATTAATACTGCCTGTTATACCATTAATAGGGCTTTAATCAGATCAAAGCTTAACAAAACTCCTTATGAACTTTGGAAAGGAAGAAAACCAAATCTTAGCTACTTTCACCCTTTCGGCTGTAAGTGCTTTCTTCTAAACACCAAAGACAACTTAGGGAAGTTTGATGCAAAATCTGATGAGGCAATTTTTCTTGGTTATTCAATTCACAGCAAGGCATATCGAATTTTTAACAAAAGGACTCACAAAGTAGAGGAGTCCATTCATGTAGTGTTTGATGAGTCTTCTAGCAAGTGTGCAGATTCAGTGGAAGAAGATGATGATTTTGGCCTAACAGAAAAGAAAATCGAGACACAGAATGACAGGCAGAACCTAAATGAAAGTACAGAGCATGGGACAGCTGAAGAAAAGGAAACAACTGCAGAAGCACAAGCGCCTCTGCACATTCAACGACGTCATCCAGCCTCTCAGATAATAGGAGATCCAAATCAAGGTATGATCACTAGATCTAAATCTGCTTTTATACATACTGCCTTCATTTCTACACTTGAACCTAAAACAGTAGAGGAGGCCCTAGAAGATGAAATTTGGATTGAATCTATGCAGGATGAAATAGGTCATTTTGAAAGAATCCGTGTGTGGGATTTGGTGCCTAGACCTGTGGATAGAAATGTTCTAGGTACCAAATGGGTTTATAGGAATAAATCTGATGAAATTGGAACTATAACCAAGAATAAATCTAGATTAGTAGTTAAAGGGTATGATCAGGAAGAGGGCATTGATTTTGATGAGACTTTTGCCCCAGTAGCTAGACTTGAAGCAATTAGGCTGTTGTGTGCTTTTGCTGCCTCAAAAGGTTTTAAACTCTACCAAATGGATGTAAAAAGTGCCTTTTTAAATGGTGATTTAAAAGAAGAAGTTTATGTTGAACAACCACCCGGTTTTGAAAATCCCATGTATCCTGATCATGTATATAAACTTAACAAAGCCTTATATGGGTTAAAACAGGCTCCTAGAGCCTGGTATGAAAAACTAAGTAACTTTCTCATCAATGAAGGCTTTCGCAGAGGGTCAGTAGATAAAACATTGTTTATTAAAACTTCTGGTTCACACTACCTTCTTGTACAAGTTTATGTGGATGACATAATTTTTGGATCTACTTGTCCAGAATTATGCAAAGCTTTTGAGTTATCTATGACAAATGCTTTTGAGATGAGCTTAATGGGTGAATTGAATTATTTTCTGGGACTACAAATTAAACAAACCTCTGAGGGCATTTTCATAAGTCAGACTAAATATCTTCAAAACATGCTAAAAAGGTTTGATCTGGGAAATCTTAAAACAGCTTCCACTCCCATGGGGTCTACTGTGAAGCTTACAAAAGATGAATCTGGAACTAAGATAAATGACAAACTTTATAGAGGAATGATTGGATCCTTGCTGTATCTCACAGCAAGTAGACCTGATATTATGTTCAGTGTGTGTGTCTGTGCACGGTTTCAGAGCTGTCCAAAAGATAGCCATCTCTCTGCAGTCAAAAGGATCTTTAGGTATCTAGCTGGAACTGCTTCACTAGGCCTTTGGTATTCTTCTGACTCTAGTTTAGAACTACTCAGTTACACTGACTCTGACTATGCTGGATGTTCTGTTGATAGAAAAAGCACATCAGGTGCTTGTCATTTCCTAGGAACATCCTTAATCACCTGGTCTAGTAAGAAGCAAGGCTCAGTAGCCTTGTCTACAGCAGAAGCTGAGTACATAGCAGCGGGGCTCTGCTGTACTCAGGCTCTCTGGTTAAAATATCAGCTTCTAGATTATGGTTTCACCATAAAATCTCTTCCTATCTTCTGTGATAACACCAGTGCTATCAATATGTCAAAGAACCCCATACAGCATTCTAGAACCAAACATATTGAGGTAAGATTTCATTTTATTCGTGATCTGGTGCAAGAAGGAAAGGTTCGTTTGGAATTTATTAACACAAATCTGCAATGGGCAGATATCTTTACCAAACCCTTAGGAGCTGACAAGTTTTTACCAATTCGTAGAGAACTTGGCTTATTTTCCCATAATGAAATTCCCTCCCTCACTAATTAACTATAAATCAGGGATGTCTCCGAACCTTTTCCTTCCTTATTTCTGATCTTTCCTTTCATCTGTTCACCTTCCACTCCTTTATAACTCCATTTTTTTCACATCTCCCACCTCACTCCATTCCTAAACCAAAGTAGTACTCGAGTAAACAGCATTCCATCTAAACCTCTAAGTTTACTCGTAAAATGGCTCCCAACAACCCTCAACTTCATCCTGCTGCTGTGTTCAACAACAAAGGATTTCGCAATCCTGCTGCCTATGCTCGTTATCTCAATCATTTTCGAGATCGTCCCATATATCCCTCTCTCTCTATTCAGCCATCAGCTTTCACCAAATATGACATGGATCTCCCATTGCTCATTCAAAATCTTGGCTGGGAATCCCTGTTTGAACATCAACGGTTCAGCTTCTGTCCAGAGGCTGTCAGACTGTTCTATGTCAATGTCAAACGAGGGCGAGGGGCTGAACCCTCCTCGTTCACCACTCAAGTCTTCAACCATGAGATTACCATCACTCCTACTCTGCTTGCCAGCATTCTCTCTCTTCCTCACTCAGGGCTTCAAGCAGGCTTTGATGGGGAATTTGATGATCTTGGCTTTGACTACACCATGGCACTGAATGTGTTTACTCGGGACACAGGGCGTCACTTTCCAAATATGCTGGCTGCAGGGAGGCTGCCAGATGACCTTCGGGTGTTCCACTTCTTTATCACTCGCTGTCTTCTTCCGCGAGATCTTTCCAGTGCTGAACTTCTTCATCCATATGATCTTTGGATCATTTCTAATGCAACGGCTGGTAGGCGTATCAGTTATGCCTCCCTGGTCTTTGCACATATGCTTCGTTTTGGTGATGGAGGTTATAGTGGTAAGCTCCCCTTTGGACCACTTATCACTCGCTTGCTTCACAGACTTGGCATTGACTTGAGAGACAAGGTCACTGTTTGTGATGTGCTTGACGATCTTCGTCCAAATCATATTCTCAATCGTCTGGACACAGATGTGGGCCGACGTAAGCCTGTCTTTGGCTCAGGGGGAGATATTGGACATTTCCAGGCTCATCCTCAGCATCTAGTCAACGCCCTGGTAGATGCGGCGTCAGTAGCTGTAGAGAAGGAGATCCGCAAGTATCAGGAAGATACTTCCAGCAGCAGCTCAGGAAAAAGAGGAGCTCCCACTGACCTGCTCCTTGTTCAGGCACGTCTGAAGTTGCTAAAAGTTGACCATGATGATCACCCTGTCCTAGAACCTGTCTCGGAGTCAGATTCTGAGAATGAAGATGTCATTTCTGACTATGACTCTCCTCCTGACTACCCTTTTTAAAGAGTAGATAGAACCTTTAGTCTGTGCTATAGGATCAATTTCTCTTTGGATAGGGGTAGTTCATGGGTATTAAAATGTTGATCCATAATGGATCTATTTGAATTTTCATTAATGAATAAATGAAGGCTCCTTCGTGCCTCTTGTGCTAGTTTGGTTTCATTCTTGAAAGAACAGGCTGCACCAACTGTTTGCTGAGTGTATGCAGGGCACATGAAATGTCATCAAGAGCCATTGACAGGCTTAGGGGGAGTTTGTTGAAAGAAGCCAGTCAAACGGCTCTGCAGCAAACAAGGTAAGAAGTCAAGAACAAAGATGGAAAGGAGCGGGCAAAGAATGGAAAGGAGAAATGAAGCTGTCAAGAAAGCAAAGATGGAAGGAGGCACGGATCATGGCAATCAAATCAATGAGACTCCAACGGCTAATAGTGAAAGGCAGTATAAATAAGCAAGACACTGGATGCACAGATAACTTTTTCCGAGACATCAAACTGACCAAGAGAAAGCATAAGGAACCTTGCTGAGAGTAGTTTGATAGGAGAGGTTTTGCTTGATTAATTCGGGGAGAATTAGATCAAGAGTGCAGTGTTGGGGAAACATTGTTATAGCTGGATAGCTGGGTTGAGATAGATTGATAGAAGAGATTGAAATCTCTGTCTGAGAACTTAACTACATAAACACCAAATTAGTGGATCGTCAGAAGTCACAGGATCGTGAGCTTCTGACCGTGGATTAGTCGGCTTTGCACTTTGCAAGCCGGATACCACGTAAAAATCGTGCGTTGTTCTTTATTTAGTTTCTGCTCTAGATCAAGATAATATTGCTCTGTTTTTTCGTCTCTGAGTTTGCAGGAAACAGGGCAGGCAGTCTTACCTGAGGAAGAAGAAGACTGAAGTGAATTTCCTGAATTCACAAAACGCCGCGTTGAAAGCTAGCCTTGGGCTTTCACTCACAAATCTGAAACAGGAGTTTGGGTTTTGGTTGTTACAGGCACTGGGCCTTAAACTCAGTTTTTTAAACAAGCCCATTGAAAAGAGAAGAAACGTTTCTGATTGTTATACTAAATTCATTCACCCAAACGTTTCCTTTTATTTATCTATTCTTGTTCAAACCCTAAAATTTCGATCTCACTTGTTCTTGTCGAAGCTTGAAGGAAAGTGGTGCAGATTGGAGAGACTGCAAAATCGAAGAGTGATTGCTGCGTCAATCCGGGTGTATCGTCTCGCGCTCAACGATCAACATAGATATGTATTTCAAATAACTCAGAATAAATTATTTCGATTGTCTCATGAACAAAACACCACTTTCCATTTTATTTTTGTCCCAACGAGTTGTTTCCACCTAAACAACTCACCAAATTACCTCATCCAAACCACCTCAAAAAGTTTATCCTCACTTTGCTTAAGCTGTATTTAGGGGAGTTAATCATATATCGCATTCAAAATCATTGACGAACACGAACTGTGCCCTGAAGACCATGCGGTTTGAATGGGTCTACAATTGTCTTTGATTTGACACTGACTTTGGGAACCCTTGGGGAAAAATTTTTCTTGGCGCTTCCTTCACTCTCTGTGTTGTCTTTTGCAGTCAGAGACGAAAGAAGGGAAAGGGCCAAAGATGGTGGCAGTAGTAATTATTGAAGGTGACGGGAATTCGGGGAAAAAATCCAAAAGTACCACTGTTTAAAAAAAAATTTCCAAAAATACCACCCAACCCCAAAAAATTCCAAAAATACCACCCTTTTTCAAAAACCGCCACCCCACCCAGCGGTTTGGTCGAAAACCGCTTGTCGGGGGCGCGGTTTTGGACCAAACCGCGGGCCTAGGGGGCGGTTATAAAAAAAAAAAAAATTTGGACCAAAACCGCTGGGTGGGGCGGCGGTTTGGCCCAAAACCGCCACCCCAACCAGCGGTTTGGTCCAAAAGTTCGGTCGAAACTTCAAACGAACGTAACTTTGCACTCGGGTATCCGATCGTAGTGATTTTTTTTTTCATTTCGCATAAATTTTCAAGATCTACAACTTTTAATAGGATGAAATTTTCAAAACAGGAACTCTTTGTGGATATACGGGACCTTGAGAATAACTTTACCTTTACTTTTTAGAAATCCATGTACATTTTGAAATTATGATTATATTAAAAGTTATAGATCTTGAAAAGTTATACGGAATAAAAAAAAAATTCATGAAATTCGGATTTTGGAGCACAAAGTTATGGCCGCCCAAAGTTTGACGAAATAAAAAAAGGTCGTTCGGGGTGGCAAATGACGTTTTTTTCGAGACGAAGACGGAACCCGACTGTTTGAGACTTGCAAGATCTCAAAAAGTTATTCGGATTCAAAAAATGGAGGCCGCAAACTTTTTGAGATCTTGCAAGCCGCAAACCGCCGGGTCTCGCCTTTCGTCAAACTTTGGGCGGCCATAACTTTGTGCTCCAAACTCCGAATGTTATGAACTTTTTTTTGATTCCGCATAAATTTTCAAGATCTACAACTTTTAATATAATCATAATTTCAAAATGTACATGGATTTCTGAAAAGTAAAGGTAAAGTTATTCTCAAGGTCCCGTATATCCACAAATAGTTCCTGTTTTGAAAATTTCATCCTAGTAAAAGTTGTAGATCTTGAAAAGTTATGCGAAATGAAAAAAAAAATCACTACGATCGGATACCCGAGTGCAAAGTTACGTTCATTTGAAGTTTCGACCGAACTTTTGGACCAAACCGCTGGTTGGGGTGGCGGTTTTGGGCCAAACCGCCGCCCCACCCAGCGGTTTTGGTCCAAATTTTTTTTTTTTTTATAACCGCCCCCTAGGCCCGCGGTTTGGTCCAAAACCGCGCCCCCGACAAGCGGTTTTCGACCAAACCGCTGGGTGGGGTGGCGGTTTTTGAAAAAGGGTGGTATTTTTGGAATTTTTTGGGGTTGGGTGGTATTTTTGGAATTTTTTTTTTAAACAGTGGTACTTTTGGATTTTTTCCGGAATTCGGGCGAGGAAAGGGAAGCCGTGAAACATAAATAGGGAGAGAGCTGTAGCATGTAGGTGAAGTGTGTATATTTATAGGTATATAGAATTTGACGATAGATTTTGTAGTTGCCCTATCTGGCTATCTCTGCTATACCATCCTTGATCCTTCCAAAACCAACCAGTAATTAGAAAGCTATAGATGTGTGTGTGACTCAGTAGCTGCATTTTGACCAAACGGGAAACAATACTATAGGACTCGTTTGAAACTTCGGATTCTAAACGTTGTATTCTGTAGTATACATGTAGACTCAGAATACAACGTCTTTTTTTTAATACTTGTTTTGATCACATAACGCATGTATAGAGAATGCATGATTTATTCATAATACATAGAAAATGATGTATATAAAATGTGAGATTTAGTATTCATAGTTCATTTCATGTATAATCCAATCCATGAATTCTTCTATATTTTCCAAACAAGTATTCTTAATCCATACATTCTTAGTATACATATAACCTTAATTCACACATTCTTCTAATACACCATTCTCGGAATCAAAGGTTCCAGACGGACCCTTGTATCTACTTATAATGGTTTGGGAAGATGACTATGGTGAACCAGCTAGAGTCGTCGTTTCCCCACATGGGTTATATGTCTTGCGAGCTGCGACTCTCTGTAGAGTCTATGTGCATCAATTCGTGTTAGCAGTTCAGAATATATTGGATGTTTTGTTCCCTATCTTTGGTTATTATTTTTTTCAACGCGTTGAATTACATTTGAAGTTTTCCCAGCATTGCTAGTTACGAGTTCGATAAATATAGTGTCTTTATTGGTAATTAGTCGTTCTCATCCCTTTAAAGATTTGGTGTTATGCATATGCTTAAAATAATCAAAGTTGAAGCATTCTACGATTGGTTTTTTATGACGATATATATTATTGATTGATAGTCACCAGTCTAAGTCTAATGATGGATGCTACAAAATTCGTAAAGAAAAATTCTACACTCAGTTATAAATAATAAATGTTAGCAAATTAAATTAAATATACTAGCTAGCTGATTTTCTACCCAAACAATAAAATTCCACAAATATACCATAGAAAAAATAATTGAGAATGTCCATCAGACTTTGGATCCGAACTGTAAAACGAACAAACAAGGTGAGAAAAATAGTTGGTCCATTTTAGGTCCTCGAAATTCTCACCTAAAACCTTGAATAAAAAGTCAAAGTTGCACTGTGTTTTGCATCCCACAGCCTGACTATTTGCTTCGCCACCGTCGTCGTCTCTGTAATGTAGCATGATCCATGAAACCATACCGTACCTGTAGTTCAACCACGAAATATCAGTGTTGGAGGCTAAACCAATAAGCGATATTTAACAGTCTAACGGTTGAACTACGATTAAACCACGATTTTATCATAAAATATTATATGATTTCAAATCATCCAGATGAAACTCATCTTATGAATTTGGAGAAAAAGGGTTTAGCATTTCGCTGAGATTAAATCCCAAGTGACGAAGTAAAGAATAACAAAACATGGAGATTATGAAAGTAAATATTCTTGAAATCTAATACAGATTCACTGAAAGATTATCACTCGGTATGCTGTCACATGTTTAATGTATTGTAGCTAGCTAGCTTTAATTCATAATCCGATGAAACCTTACACTATGTTCATGAAAGAAGGGAGGAAAAGGAGGGGAGGGTAGGAAAATTTGGAGGGGAGGTGAAGTTTGGAAGGGAGGGAAATTAGAGGAAATTGTAAAGAAAATATTGTTTAATGGAGGAAAGTGGAAGGGAAAGTGGGAGGGAAAAAGTAGATTGGGAATTGTGATATGTATTATATTTTATTGATGATAGAATAGTTAAATAATTTAATTATGTGTTTATACTATTTACATTAATTATGTAATGTGGATCAAATTTGTTCTTCTTTGTTAATTTTGTTAACTACAACAAATCAAAAGTTGGTTATTTGAATGAAATTTGTCAACCTATTACTAAAATTTTGTTAACTATTTTATTGAGTAATAACATAGCAACTAAATATATAAACATACAACAGATTACAGATACATAAATTTGAGGAGCGTAACAAGTTTTTATATCTCATACAACAGTGTTATGTATGGTGCAAAACAACGTTACGTATGAGGTAAATCATCTATCTTGTTTGGTAGGATATTTTTGTGTCGAAATCGTAACCAAAGCTTATTTGTTTTATATTATTTAAACCACCTAATGGTTTAGACTACAATAGGAGATTTTTCCAGTCGAATTGTCGGTAAGATACATTTTTAAGACGTATGAAAATAGATCATTTGAAATTTACCCATTTGAATCAATTAAAAATTAGTCAACCTAAGTTAACCATTTGGAAAGTGTGACATATATGTTATTTATTAGTTATGTAGTAGTAAAATAATTGGTTATGTGTTGATGTTATTTTCGTTATTTATGAATAGTGAATTAAATTTATTCTTTCTTGCTAATTGGTTTGGGTTCCGTAACAAACCCCACTGGTTTTGTATACTATCCACTCCCTTATTTTAATAAAAAAAATTTGGACTATAACCACAAACCAAAATCTTAACGATAAAAATAAAAAGTCTATTCCCCATCCCCAATTTTTCGTCTACCCAACCCATCTCACTCTACCTAAAAAAATTGACAAACTCACTCTCTAGACTCTTCCCATCCCCATATCTGATGCTAACTGAGAAAGAATCTATTCCCCACCCACTTTCTTATTCTTTCTCATTCGCTAATCCGCCATTTCTCTCTTCTGGAAGCTCTATCAATTGAGAAAAAAAAGAGAGCTAGCCTAATCCGCCAGGAAGAGCCTTGATCCAGGCAAAATCGAGGCATGCATGTCTCTTTGATTTTGTATCCAATGTTTTTCTTTGTTTTAATTGAGGTTTTGTGTTTTTTAGTCCTGATTGTATGGAGGAAAGTAGAAAAACAGAGGCGGCTGGACTTCCTCGGTGACGATCGAATGTGTTATCACTGCATACTTAACTGGATGATGCATTTTTTGGGTTCATTTTTCTTCGTTTTTTTTCAAATTGGAAACAGATTATCTTCTTTCTTTTGCAGGTGATAAATCTTCTGGTTTTTGTGGAAAGAAGAAAGAAGGAGAAAGTAAAGAAAGACGGGAGAGGAGAGAGATTATAAAAACTAAAAAAAAAAGGAAAATAGAGCCCACTCTGCCTTTTTTTTCCGATTTGGAGGGATTGGTTGAACAATTCACTTCTCCTTCCATTTTCCGCTCTCCCGCACTGTTGCTTTTTTCGGAAACGGGGGAAAGTGCTTTTTAATTCCAACTTTCCGTTCCCTTTTTTCCTTTCCTCCCTTTTCCTCTCTTCCTGAACACAGGGTAGATAATATCTTAAATTCAAAAATAAAATTCGTTGGTGAAGATTGAAGAAGGGGTAGGATTAATTAAAAAAAAATACTTCCTTTTGGGTAAAGTCTATTTAAGGACCGTGACATATTAATATTACTATTTTTTGGGACAAATTTAGATGTTGAGGTAGCTGTACAAATTAAACTTGGTAGCCCCGACCAATCACAAGCCCTGTATTCACTCAGATTAGACACTTCAACCATTCACATAATTAAAATTAAATGCTAGACTTCTAATAAACTTATAAAATTTAACCATCAACCCAGCTGTGTCCTTCTGTTTATGTCAACTGAAGTGTTTAATTACCTCAAACCAAATATATTAATCTCCCAAATTTTGTCTTCTTCCATCTTATATAGATTTTAATCAACAATTGGTACCGCAATTCAAGATGATCAATTAATAACACCACATAAAATGAATACCTCAACATTCATACTTACCTTACCTTATAATCCAAGATATCGAATTATATATCACATAATTATTTTTTTCATTTTTTCATGATTTTTTTTCGATATTGTTCCAATTTTATCGATGCCATTGCAATTTCTACTGCCATTTTTACTACGCTTATCACAGGGGCCTGGTCGGATCGGGTTGAGAAGAGGGCCGAGTACTCCAAGCCAAAGTTACTAGGAACAGAATCCAAGGAGGAGCATGCAATGCAAATGCAATTACAGCATGGTCCCACAAAAAAGATGACACGGTGGTCCCCACGACACCTCTCCGTCTCCGGCCACCTTTCGCCGCCGCAGGCCGCCACCCGTGTAAAACCCGGCATGGTAAGTATAGGCCCCACCGCCGCGCGCTATATAACGTATTTCCTGGAGAGATAGCGACCACGTTTCGTAAAACCCGGATGATTCGCCAAACCGACAGACAGCGTCGGCAGCGGAGAAAGAAAGAAACAACGAGGCGGATTTGTGGCAGCCGGGCCGGGCCGGGCCAACCCACCTGTCCATACTACCGGTACAAAATTTGTATTTAATGATCGGAGTGCCTCGTCGTCATTTATTAAGCACACACACAGAGACCTACCATCACCTGACGAAGACAAACCCAAATGCACGTTTTCGGGTTTCCCATGCCCACAAAATTAATGTTTGGTTCTTTGATCGTCAACTCGTATGTGCCGTTTCTTAGGTTTCGTACGTTCTTCCGTTGTTTGATTTCATGCCTGCACATAATGATTGGGACTTGGGGTATTGTTATTTTGAGATCTTTGTGCATTTCTAGTCGAATCAGTGGTCATCATTATCAAAAATTTCGACCCACATAATTACGTACCCAATTATGGGTAATTTTATCCAAATTCAAGCAAACCCGTTGATTATTGGTGCGAGTGGAGTCTATATGGGTATGAGATTTTGTTGATGAGTTTGGGTAAGGTATGTGCGTATCACTTCCATACTCTAAATGGGTGTGGGTTGGGTATAGATGCCTATATATTTGAGTTTGTTTTAACTACACATATAAAATTGGACCGATTTGTAAAATTTAAAAACTTTAGGTACGGAAAAAAATTAAATTTAGGTACTAAACCTAATGATCTTTTAAGTTCATGTACTAACATATAATTTGCAAATGGGAATGAGTAAAACCCCATATCCATGGATTAAAAACACAACCCAAATAAATGGGTATGAGTAATGAGTGCAAATCCATCAAACTTTACCATTTAACCTTGTATTTGGGTTTTATACCCAACCCAATTAATTTGGATAAAAAATATCATGGGTTTTGTTGGGACTTTTAGGGAGGAGGGTACACGTACGATTGCCCGAGACCGGGTGACAAGGATTGTGATAGAGTCGTGAACAATGTTCACTTTCCGAAAAGAATATTTCCACCCTCTACAAAGCCTTGGGTTACAGGAAATTTCTCCCGAGGATAAAACTATCACCACTTTAGGTTCCAGGCTCAAGAACACTAAAGCATACTTAGAAATTTTTGGAAGAAAGAAGAAGAATATGTTTGATGGTATGTGGCATCATCCACCCCACACATATTTATAGGGGCCGAATCCATGCATTGTTTCATGAAAGGTTGCCTTTATCCATACGAAAGGTTGCCTTTATCCATATGAAAGGTTGCATCTATCCATATGAAAGGTTATCCTTATCCATATGAAGGGTTGCCTCTATCCATAAGGTTATCCTTATCCATAAAATAATGCAACCGCCACTAGGCCAAAGGGATGTGTCCCTTCACGGAATTAGAATATCGGTTCGGTCGGTCTAATACCAAACCGGTTGGTCGGTCCAACCCAAAACCGGTTTGACTTGGTTAGTCCGGTTCAACCAAATTTCCAACATTCCTCCCCCATTTTAGTGTATTCATAGAATTCACTAAAATCACAACATTCTTCCAACAAAACTTAAGCATAAATGAAAATGTCGTGACGATTGAATTTTCACCTTAGTATATTACACTTGACGAATACTCGAATACAAAGGGTGTCGGTAACGATTGAACCCATTGACTCATATGAATATTCGAAGATAATATACACTTAAGTTTTCAAAACTTCTAAGCGCCTTGACACTATTATCCGCCATGTGTCCAATCCTTCTCATAAGCGCACACGAAACCAAAGTCCGGGTTTCTTGAAGCGGCTACACTTCATGCTTACGTAGGTTGAATCTCTTATTCGTGTACTCGCATAATACACTTTTTCAAAGATTCAATTAAGAAGTTTTGAACTTCATCCTCTTCTCTCATGCAGGATAACAAGCACATACCTCGGGATGAAAAATTGTGTGCTTCAATTTCTGATAATAAGCTTTCCACATTGAATTCAGCCTCTAACGTTGTATTAGAGGGGAATTAGGTGTCCCATTACCAGAAATTATATGGACTTTAACCCATCCCTTTCACAGACTTGATCACCAAGTCACTAGTTAACCACTTCGTCAAATGATCAACCAAATTATTTCGAGTTTGGTCATACTGTCTAGACACAACACTATGAATGATCAGTTCACAGCTTTTACCGTGCCTTACTCCCACATGACCGTACTTGTCATTTTCTCTTGACTATATGCCTTAGCCAAATTAGCATTACTATCACAAAAGATAGTAATATGTGAGATTGGTTTAGGCCATAAATATATGTCATAAACCAAACCTCTCAACAATTATGTCTCTTCTCTAAGAGAAATCAAGGCCACACAAATTTTGATTCCATAGTGAAACTTAGTGATGCAAGTTTGCTTTCTAGAGGCCAAATTATGGCACCTCTCCCAAGCAAGAGGACCCATCTCAATGTTGAAGTATCACCTTTAACATGAGAAATCCAACTAACATCAACAAATTCTTTCCAAAATTGATGGAAAGTCACTATAAGTCAATACAGTGTGCCTTTGACATATCCTAGTACACGCCTCATTTCATTTCAAATGATGAGAAGTAGGACTCATCACATACCAACTTAATTGTTCTATCGCATATGCGATATCTAGCATCATGTAAATCATGCATACATCGAGCCCTCAATTTAACATGGAATACTCCAGTTGTAAAACTGATTTTCAGTATTAACCATAAGTTCCATACTTGGATCCATTGGGGTCTTGAACTCACTACAATTCCTACTATGGAATTTATGCAAGTACCTTCTCGTGCAGAAAAATTGAGAGAATGACTCTTTCTTGTCGTTCCGCTTGATACAATACACAGAATCACATTTGCCTCCCCCATATCCTACATGGAGAATTGAAATAACAACTTTTTATTAAAGTTCACTTATCTTTTATTGGTTCCAAAGATAAGCATGTCTTATACATACAAATGTACGATGACTTCATTACCAGAATCATCATAAATTGTGTACACATTTTGTCTCTTTGGTTCAAAATAACATAAACCACTTGACAAAATCACTTATCTTTGATTGGTCCCAAAGATAAATATGTCATTTACATACAAACACAACGACTCTATTACCAGAATCATCAAACATTGTTGTTATACAATTTTGTCTCCTTGGTTTAAAATAACATAAACCACTAGACAAAATCACACCACCAAACCACTAGACAAATCCAAATTTATCTAGAACTTCGTAAATGTCGAATAGAGAATTAGACTAATTAACCATTGAGTATGTGACCTACCCAAAAGCAATTTTCATTCTTCTATTTCTCCATTTTACGAATCATTCTCCTTCTTCCTCATCTTTGAATCATCCCTCTTCCAAGTTACCTTCCGGATATGGAATACACCATGAGATAAGTACGAAGAAAACCCATCTTCTACTGCCATCGATGAAAAACCCATCATCGAACATTCTCATAATTCCATAGACCGGAACCGGTTTCTTGTAAAGAGCGGTTCGAGCCATCGTACCGGAAAATTATTCTTTTCGATTGTTGGGACTTTTAGGGAGGAGGGTACACGTACGATTGCCCGAGACCGGGTGACCAGGATTGTGATAGAGTCGTGAACAATGTTCACTTTCCGAAAAGAATATTTCCACCCTCTACAAAGCCTTGGGTTACAGGAAATTTCTCCCGAGGATAAAACTATCACCACTTTAGGTTCCAGGCTCAAGAACACTAAAGCATACTTAGAAATTTTTGGAAGAAAGAAGAAGAATATGTTTGATGGTATGTGGCATCATCCACCCCACACATATTTATAGGGGCCGAATCCATGCATTGTTTCATGAAAGGTTGCCTTTATCCATACGAAAGGTTGCCTTTATCCATATGAAAGGTTGCATCTATCCATATGAAAGGTTATCCTTATCCATATGAAGGGTTGCCTCTATCCATAAGGTTATCCTTATCCATAAAATAATGCAACCGCCACTAGGCCAAAGGGATGTGTCCCTTCACGGAATTAGAATATCGGTTCGGTCGGTCTAATACCAAACCGGTTGGTCGGTCCAACCCAAAACCGGTTTGACTTGGTTAGTCCGGTTCAACCAAATTTCCAACAGGTTTGGGTAAAATTGACGATATTGTTATCGTGTTCGTTATTTTACATCGGTAAAAATTACATTCTCAGTATTGTTTCGATTGTTGATAGAGAGTAGTTAACCGACACTTATTCCTTAAAATGCCATCATCAATTGTTTGCCTAGTAGTTGAGTTTGCAGAATTCCAAAAGATCCCCCGGAATTCACTCTGACTTGTATTTGTGTCCAATTCCGCAAGAAATCAGTGATGACTAATGATGGAAAACATGCCCATCTCTAGACACCTTTTCTTTGGTTGACAATTGCGCATTATATATATATATATGCATGTTCCCTTTTTATCATCACTTGTTATGTTGTAATCATTTCAAAAGGTTACACCGGTACACCTTACTATGTTTACTTGTAAGAGAGCAAGAAAAAAAAAACAAAAACATACTGCGTGAAATGTTGGTAAAGAACTGGCTGAACAACTATTGCGATGTATTATTAATATAAAATAATTGTCTATAGTTTATTGATTATCTTCTTGTTCAACTCCGCCGAGTCAAGAGAAATCTTCGAGACCCGACAAAAGTTCAAGATTAGAGCTCGAACATTTATCCTGTGTAAAGACTCTCAAGTCTAGTTCTGTCTGACCATTACGTATAGAACTAATTACCTGTTTTACATTAATTATCTTAAGAAAGATGTGGTCCAGGAAGAAGTAGTAGATTGATGACAGCAACAACCGTGCGTTAAATTAAATCAAACGGCTAATCTCACCCCTATTATACGATGTGATATGGTTAGTGTGGTCCTGGAAATGGAATCATAACTTATGATAACAATTAAATAACACAAAGCAACAAATTAACACTAACGACAAATTTGATTGGCTAATCGTGCTAATACACGAACCTAGGTACGTTGATAATCATCATAGCATTTTACATGCCTCGAATCAATGGCGACGGCCATATTTTTAATTAATTAATCTTTGCTTACGGAGAAAAAAACAATTTTGATTAACTAATTTCTCGCCGTTCTCTGTTATTTGGCCTCCATTATTCATTGACAAAAAAACATTGCTCATCGTGGTTTCTCGGCTCGTCTGTCGAACGAAGAACATTGTAAGTACTAGTAGGCACAATTTGATGGTCGATCGAGTAACAACAAAATCAGTTAACAAAAGGTATCACACCCTATATGTAATTAAGGAGACTAATCCTTGTTTAATCAATTCACCCAGAATTGGATGCCACGAATCTCTCCATGAAATCGATTTGTTAAAATATGTAGATCATGACATCACGAGTTCACACCACAATGACCACTAATTTATTCATTGGGTAACTTTTTAATTTTGAGTAATTTATTATATGGAAGCAGCGAAATGTGTCATGTTAATAGTGCTCTCTTTTCTGGTCACATGAATAATTGGTATATATGAGCTAAATTTTTACAGCTAAGATGTTTTGTGTTTGATCCGGAACAATTACCAATAGTATAAATGTTGGAGTCGGAAGTCGAACTGCAAGTGCTGGGGAAATCCGAATTCGAGAATGAGAAGGATTTGTTTGGCGCCAAGGTTCAAGTGTGGGTTTGAATAAACAAGAAACGTTGCCGTTTCATTTAGTTGGTGTCTATCTGTCGAAGTGGTTAAGTGTCAGTTTAGTACTTGAGTTCTGTAAAGTGTCAATTGAGTCCAATTAGCAGTTATTATAGAACAAGAGTTATGGAGATCATGCTGGTGATTTGCAGGAGGGTCCAGTTAGTGGTCAGTGCTGTGTAAGCCAGATCTTTTGGCTGAAACACAAGAGTATTTAAGGGTCTTTGCCAATATTGAATAAACTGTCAGCTTGCAATCCTTTGTTTTCACATTGTGGTATCAGAGCACTGAAGCAACCTGTAACCACGAACTGTGATAGAGAGAGTGTTGAGAGAAAGCTTATGGTAATCTGGGGTTAGGGAAACACGAGAGATTACTGGTGAGGTTGCTTTCGGGAAAAGAGGTGAGAGGAATCTGTGAAGATTGGTGTCAGATCACCATGACTGGCAATGGCAGTGCTGCTCAGGTTTGCATTCCCAAATTTGATGGGGATTATGAGCACTGGACTTTACTTATGGAGAACCTTCTTAGATCGAATGAGTATTGGACTGTGATTAGTCCTGGAATCAGAGAACCTGCTGAAGGAGAAGTGCTTGCAGCAGCACAACAGAAGATCTTGGATGAGTTGAGGCTCAAGGATCTTAAAGCAAAGAACTATCTGTTCAGTTCTATTGACATAACTCTTCTGAAGACAATTGCAAAGAAGGGAACTGCCAAGGAACTGTGGAATTCAATGAAGGAGAAGTTTCAAGGGAGTGCTCGAGTTCAAAAGGCTCAACTTCAGGTACTTAGAAGAAACTTTGAATTGCTTGAAATGAAAGAAGGAGAATCCATATAAGAGTAATTTGGTAGGGTCATGGTAATTGCAAATACTATGAGGAATTGTGGAGAGGATATGCCAGATGACAAGGTGGTTGAGAAAATTTTGAGAACTCTGACTGATAGGTTTAACTATGTTGTGTGCTCTATCGAGGAGTCCAAAGATATTGATCTTCTAACAGTTGATGCTCTTCAAAGCTTGTTGCTGGTGCATGAGCAGAAGTTCAGCAGGAAAACTGCAAAAGCTATAGTTGAGGATGACCAAGCTCTCAGGGCATCCTATGAATATGGGAGAGGAGGAAGAGGTCAAGGAAGAGGATATGGAGGTGTAGCACGAGGAAGAGGAAGGAGTAGAGGCTGGAATAGAGAAGCTGTTGAGTGCTTTAGATGTCACAAACTAGGGCATTTCAGGTATGAGTGTCCCGATTGGTACAATGGTCCACAAGCACACTATGCTAACTCCAATCAAGTGCAGACCAGGGCTCGAGGAGATATGAATGATGATGTGTTGCTCATGGCCTGTGTTGATTCTGAAAGCTCACTGGAGCTGGAGGAAGAAGCACAAGGATTGATGGCATTACTTGAAGAAGTAAAACAAGACAGGCATGAGGACTGGTGGTTCTTGAATTCAGGATGTAGCAATCATATGACAGGAGACAAGAAGGGGTTTACAGAGTTGAATACCAACTCTACAGGTTCTGTCAGACTTGGTAATAACAACAAGCTGGAGGTTGCAGCAAAGGGAAGTGTAAAAATTGAAGCTGCAAATTTGAACATGATTATCAGTGATGTCTTTTATGTGCCTGGTCTCAAGACAAACCTGCTAAGCATTGGCCAGTTACAAGAGAAGGGTCTAGCTTTCCTGTTCAAGGATGAATGCTGCAAGATCTTTCATGAGGAGAGAGGATTACTGCTGCAGACAGAAATGAAGTCGAATAGGATGTTTGTCATACATCCTGAAGAACAGCCACAAAGTCAAGAATTTCAGTGCTTTCAAATTGCCAATGGCAAGGAGAAAGACCTGGAGTTGTGGCATAGGAGATTTGGGCACACTAACATACAAGGATTGAAGCATCTGCAGCAGAAATGTTTTGTTGTGGATTTACCTGCATTGAAAGGAGAATTGGAGGTATGTGCAACTTGTCTCATTGGTAAGCAACACAGAAAGCCTTTTCCCAATAAAAGTTTGTGGAGAGCAAGTCAGAAGCTAGAACTTATACAGGCTGATTTGTGTGGCCCTCTAACACCAGTGTCAAATGGTGGAAAAAGGTACATTTTTACCTTGACTGATGATTTTAGCAGGAAGCTGTGGGTGTATTTCCTAGCTGCCAAATCAGAAACTCTTGAGTGGTTTAAGAAATATAGAACTCAGGTTGAGCAAGAAACAGGATTAAAGATCAAATGCTTGAGAGCTGACAGGGGAGGTGAATTTATGCTCACTGAATTCAAAGAGTTGTGTGACCAAGTTGGGATCAGAAGGCAACTCACAGCTGCCTTAACACCCCAACAGAATGGAGTAGCTGAGAGGAAGAATAGGACTGTAACACCCCGGTAATTTAGATTTAGGTTCGACTTTAATACGTGATCGGTTAGATTGACGGTTACGTACTAAGAGGTACAATCGTGGATTAAGAATAATAATATTATAACATTATTATTATAATGTTATTTGTAAAAAAATAATCAAAAGGGGATGGGAGGGTCGAGCGGCCACAACTCCCAAAACCCCTCCCCATTATTATTGTTCACAAAAATCCCCTCCCCCAGCGCAGCCCCATCATCCAACTTTCCCCCCATCCCCAGAAACCACCCTGTCGCCATTCTGCATTCGTCTCCAGCGTGAGGCGAGAAGAAGGAGAAGGGAGCGCTTGTTCCCGCACTGCCATCTCCCGATCCGATCTCGGTCCTGATTTCCTAGCCCATCCCTTTCGTGTTTCTAGGTAAAGATCACGAACCCTTTCGCGATTTCTAAACTCGATTTATCGATAGTCTAATCCGAAGCTCGTATTTTATTAGCGGTGACGTTTGAGGGTTCGATCAACGAGGAGTTCAACGTCCCAGGTCATTCACCTAGGCCTAGGCACGTTCTAGAGGTAAGAGAACTCGATCCCTTTGAGTTAGGTCGATTGATTTGGTGATTTTTCGTGAGGGTAGAATTGTAGGGTTTTAGCAACAGGCTTTTAGTGACAGATTTTGTTTGGTCACTAAAGTTGCTGGGAATTTCCAGAAAAGTATTTTTAGATGTTTTAAATTGTTTCGAGCCTCTCTGAAGGTTGTTTTCTGAATTTAACAATTTTATAAATTGAGTGACATCTAGGACTAGGAGTTGATTGTAATTAAATTTGGGAATTTTTGAATATGTATTTCTATTTTTAGAAATTGTTTGAATATTCGTTTTAATTAAATAAAAATATTTCCGAGGAGTTTATAAGGGTTTGATAATTTTCCAGGGTATAAGTACTCATGATTGATGTAGGAAAATTATTATCCGAATTTTTAAGAAGGTTCTAGTTAGGTGGAAAATTCGTCCAAGACTAAAATAATTAAAGAAAAATAGTTGTTTTTTAAGGGATTAATTCTAGAAAATTTTAGTGGGGGTTAAAGGACCCTTGGAATGAGGTTCAAGGACTGGAGTTTGAGGAGAGGATGTTCTAGTGATTCAAAAGGGGTTTTAAATCAAGAAAGGTCGTCTAAGAAAATAGATTATTATTAATAGGTTTCCCCAAGATAATCCGGCTAAGGAGGGGTTTCTTCGAGGAAGGAATAGAGGAGTCATCTCTTCGAGGTGAGTGTAAAGGGGTTAAAATCTCTGTCGTCTGTCTTTTAGTTTATGCTTTTCGTTCAAGTTATTAATTAGTTAATTTTTTAGTAATGCGCGATATGTGTGTGAGGCATCCCACCGCCTGTAAGGGTGGAGGCACGCGTTGTGCTATGTATGAATGTATGATTGTAATAGTTGGTTAATGGTAAGAGGAACCCCCAGGCGGTTGGGCCACTACTGGACGCGGTAGATGGTCAGGTCACTGCTGAACGGCGAGACGTAACGCAGCAGTTGATCGAGTATGTTGGGGACACTACTGGACGGCGAGACGTAACGCAGTAGTTGATCGGGCATGGACTGGACGGTGAGACGTAACGCAGTGCCATTGCCGAGTTTGGGTATGCAACCGGACGACGAGACGTAACGCGGTTGGCATAATAGGGTAGAGACACCGGACAACGAGACGTAACGCGGTGGTCCCTTGTGTTGGTGTCTATGGATTAAGAATATAAGTAAGGAAATTCTAAAGATAAGATAGGAGTAGAGATCTCTTATAGACTGTTTGATAGTAAAGTTTAAAGAGTGAAAGTGAGAACGAATTTCGTCTAAGGAAGGCATTCCCCTAATAATGTGTTTAGTAAGGAGTTTGCGTAGGACAAAGACCTTAGGAAGTAATGACGAGACTGACCCCTTCTCACTCACCAGGTTGAGGATAGTCTAGCAGAAGTGGATCACGAGAAGAAGCAGGGCGAAGCGAGCAGCAGTACCAGCGTCGGCGGGATATCGGAAAGCTCGTGAGGAGTCAAGTTAGATTAGTTAATTATTCTGTTTCATGGTTATTAGTATAAACTGGAGATTCTGTGTTAAGTTGTTTTAAGTGTTTGAGATTGAGAATTTTGCCCAAGTGTTGGGGTTTTTCGTTAAAAATTTCTTAAATGAGGTCGGTTTGTTTATTTTAAAAAGTTGTTTGGGTTGCTCCGGAGTAACCGATTTTTGGTTGAGTTAAGGTTTGGTTTTTGAAAAGAGACGGGACGTGTCATTTTGGTATCAGAGCCGACACTCCTCTGTTCCTTGGCCTCCAAGGAATACTGGAGTGACGATCTGCGTTTTCTTAAGGTTTCAGTTTTTAAAAGGAAAGGAAAAAGGGAGTGTCTGTTAAAAGTTTGGCCAAACGAGTCAGAGTCTTTCGGAAAATTTTAGAATCTCCAGTATACTCTAATCATGATAAGGAAATAACTTTAGGATGCCTATGGGGTTATGATACGTCTTGGGAAGGAGAAGGAGCAGGTTCCTAGAGGGATCGTTTAGTGAAACCCCTTCATGAGTGAGAAGAGGAGGGTCAAGGTAGCTCATATTCTATGGGGATGTGAGCTGATCAGAATAAGGTTCTGGAAGGATCCAAGCAGTTAGTACATCGACTGGCAGAGCCAAGGAGTTATGGAAAATGTCGCCATAATCGAGAGGAAAAGGTGCAAGGAAGGGTCGTGGAGTTCATGAGAATTGAACATAGGGCTACAACCCCAAGGAGCATCTGAAAGTTAGACTTTGAAAAATACTAGGGCCACCTAAGCAAGCAAAGGAAGAACTAAGTATATCATAGGGAGCCTAACAAGATGTCATGGGATCAATACATCAAGCCTAGAAGGAGGTACAACTTCTTGCAAAGAGATTATCACAAGTGAAACTTGGAGTCGTCACAACGAACAAATTTCGAGGTCGAAATTTTTCTTAAGGAGGGGGGAAATGTGATGCCTCAATTTTGGATTTAGGTTCAACGTCAACTACCAGGAGAATTGGATCTACATGACAAGTCGATTTGGAATTTTGTTTCACCATGTTTGGATCAAGCTGGGGAGTAAAAAGGGCAGTGAGACATTTATGGTTACACGAGTGCTGCAAGCTAGGGAAACTTATTTGAGAAAAAGGTACCAACGAAGTTGTTATAGTAAGAATAGATGATCGTGGGAAGGAAGTATAAGAAGGGTGTTGATAGAAGTATGAGTTCCGAGCAAATTTCGGGGACAAAATTTTTTGTAAGGGTGGAGGAAATGTAACACCCCGGTAATTTAGATTTAGGTTCGACATTAATACGTGATCGGTTGGATTGACGGTTACGTACTAAGAGGTACAATCGCGGATTAAGAATAATAATATTATAACATTATTATTATTATTATTATGTTATTTGTAAAATAAAAAAATCAAAAGGGATGGGAGGGCCGAGCGGCCACAACTCCCAAAACCCCTCCCCGTTATTATTGTTCACAAAAATCCCCTCCCCCAGCGCCGGAGTGCGGATCTGGTGACTAAGGGGGGTGCTTAGTCACTTGACTAAGCCCCTCCTAGCCATTAGATCTGGACACTTCAATCTAATGGTTAAAAAGTGGGAAGGGCTATTTAATTAATGGCAGGGGTAGTTTGGGTATTATGGAAAATTACGAAGTATACAAACCGGATTTACAATTAGTACAAACCATACAAACATACGAACAGTACAAACTAGAGCGACAAAACATACAAACAGATTTACAAACATTACAAACGTATGAACTGTACAAACAATACAAACTAGACTGACAAACAATACAAACCATACAAAAAGAAAAAACAACCGGGTTGACTTTGGAGGCTCCATCCCTATATAGAGGGGGCTCCTTCCCAAAGTCAACCCGGGTGTTTTTTAGACATACAAACAGTACGAACATGATGGACAAAAATGACAAACTAGACCGACAATCCATACGAACGGAAAAAAACACCCGGGTTGACTTTGGAGGCTCCATCCCTATATAGAGGGGCTCCTTCCCAAAGTCAACCCGGGTGTTTTTTAGACATAAAAAACATTACGAACATGGTGCACAAAAATGACAAAGTTTACAAACATGGTGCACAAAAATAACAAAGTTTACAAACATTACAAAATAACAAAGCATACAAACATTACAAAATATGTCAACAAACATCACAAAGTTAACACTGTCGCCGGGAAATTCTTCTCCGGCGACGATGTTCGCCGGAAAAATTTTCCGATCAGAAAAGTTTCCGACCAAAAAAAGTGTCTCTCTCTCCCTCTCTCTCTCTCTCTCTGGAATGGGGGATGGAATAAATGGCGCCCATCTCTCTCTGGGGAATGAAATAAATGGCGCCCAGGGCAATGGAATAATGAAGGCGGCGGAAATTCTTTTTTCGGAAATTCTCCGGCGGCGGCGCACCGAGAGGGGAAGCTGGGGAGGCGACCGAGAGGGGAAGCTGGGGAGGCGACGCACACTTTTTTTTTAATTAAAAATTAAAAATAAATACAAAATTACTATATTACCCTTCATTAAATTAGACTAATAGGAACCCTTGGATTTTAATGAGGTTGAGTGGCTGAGATTCACTTAGCCATGTGACTAAGGGGACCCCCCTTAGTCACCTGATCTCAGCCCCCCAGCGCCGCCCCATCATCCAACTTTCCCCCCATCCCCAGAAACCACCCTGTCGCCATTCTGCATTCGTCTCCAGCGTGAGGCGAGAAGAAGGAGAAGGGAGCGCTTGTTCCCGCACTGCCATCTCCCGATCCCGGTCCTGATTTCCTAGCCCATCCCTTTCGTGTTTTTAGGTAAGGATTACGAACCCCTTCGCGATTTCTAAATTCGATTTATTGATAGTCTAATACGAAGCTCGTATTTTATTAGCGGTGACGTTTGAGGGTTCGATCAACGAGGAGGTCAACGTCCCAGGTCATTCAACCTAGGTCTAGGCACGTTCTAGAGGTAAGAGAACTCGATCCCTTTGAGTTAGGTCGATTGATTTTGTGATTTTTCGTGAGGGTAGAATTCTGGGGTTTTAGCAAGAGGCTTAACAGACTTTTAGTGACAGATTTTGATTGGTCACTAAAGTTGCTGGGAATTTCCAGAAAAGTATTTTTAGATGTTTTAAATTGTTTCGAGCTTCTCTGAAGGTTATTTTCAGAATTTAACGATTTTATAAATTGAGAGACATCTAGGAGATGATTTTAATTTAATTTGGAAATTTTTGAATATGTATTTCTATTTTTCGAAATTGTTCGAATATTCGTTTTAATTAAATAAAAATGAGTTTATAAGGGTTTGATAATTTTTCAGGGTATAAGTACTCATGATTGATGTAGAAAAATTATTATCCGAATTTTTAAGAAGGTTATAGTTAGGTGGAAAATTCGTCCAAGACAAAAATAATTAAGAAAAATAGTCGTTTTTGAAGGGATTAATTCTAGAAAATTTTAGTGGGGTTAAAGGACCCTTGGAATGAGGTTCAAGGACTAGAGTTTGAGGAGAGGATGTTCTAGTGATTCAAAAGGGGTTTTAAATCAAGGAAGGTCGTCTAAGAAAATGGATTCTTATTAATAGGTTTTCCCAAGATAATCCGGCTAAGAAGGGGTTTCTTCGAGGAAGGAATTGAGGAGTAATCTCTTCGAGGTGAGTGTAAAGGGGGTAAAATCTCTGTCGTCTGTCTTTTATTTTATACTTTTCGTTCAAGTTATTAATTAGTTAATTTTTTAGTAATGCGCGATATGTGTGTGAGGCATCCCACCGCCTGTAAGGGTGGAGGCACGCGTTGTGTTATGTATGAATGTATGATTGTAATAGTTGGTTAATGGTAAGAGGAACCCCCAGGCGGTTGGTCCACTACTGGACGCGGTAGATGGTCAGGTCACTGCTGAACGGCGAGACGTAACGCAACAGTTGATCGAGTATGTTGGGGTCACTACTGGACGGCGAGACGTAACGCAGTAGTTGATCGGGCATGGACTGGACGGTGAGACGTAACGCAGTGCCATTGCCGAGTTTGGGTATGCAACCGGACGGCGAGACGTAACGCGGTTGGCATAATAGGGTAGGGACACCGGACAATGAGACGTAACGCGGTGGTCCCTTGTGTTGGTGTCTATGGATTAAGAATATAAGTAAAGAAATTCTAAAGATAAGATAGGAGTAGAGATCTCTTATAGACTGTTTGATAGTAAAGTTTAAAGGATGAAAGTGAGGATAGTCTAGCAAAAGTGGATCACGAGAAGAAGCAGGGCGAAGCGAGCAGCAGTACCAGCGTCGACGGGATATCGGAAAGCTCGTGAGGAGTCAAGTTAGATTAGTTAATTATTCTGTTTCATGGTTATTAGTATAAACTGGAGATTCTGTGGTAAGTCGTTTTAAGTGTATGAGATTGAGAATTTTGCCCAAGTGTTGGGGCTTTTCGTTAAAAATTCTTAAATGAGGTCGGTTTGTTTATTTTAAAAAGTTGTTTGGGTTGCTCCGGAGTAACCGGTTTTTTGGTTGAGTTAAGGTTTGGTTTTTGAAAAGAGACGGGACATGTCAAGGACAGTGTTGAACATGGTTAGATGCATGCTGGCAGATATGAAAGTTCCAGCTGCATTCTCGCCAGAAGCAGTAGCCTGGACAACACATGTCCTAAACAGAAGCTCTACCACAGCAAACAAAGGAAAAACTCCTCAGGAATTGTGGACTGGACATCCTCCTTAGGTCTCCCACTTTAGAGTTTTTGGTTGTACTTCCTATGTGCATGTTCCAGACCAGCAGAGAAGAAAGTTAGATGATAAGAGTACACTCTGTCCGTTTCTAGGTATTTCATTTGAGTCAAAGGCCTACAAACTCTATAACCTCAGCACCAAAAAGGTTGTGGTTAGTAGGGATGTGGTGTTTGATGAAACTAAAGGATGGAATTGGAATTCTGGGGAGGAACTTGTGGAGACACATTTGTCTTGGGAAGGAAGTGACCAAGAGTGGTTTGATTCAGACATAGAAGATGATTCTACAGAATCACCTGAGCCAGTTGTTTCAGCAGCAACAGAACCAGGACAATCCTCCACTCCTGGAACATCAGAAGGATCAGAAGGAGGTGATGGGCCTAACAATGATGATGAGATGGATAAGAATACTGATGTGGTGGAAACACCAAATGCTAGCATGGGAAAAAGAATCAACAAGCTACCTGGTCATTTTCAGAATTATGGCATGAGCTTCACTACTACTGACTGGGTGGCCATGGTGGCTGTCACTGATGACCCTCAAACGTTTGAGGAGGCAATGCTGGACCCTAAGTGGAATGCAGCAATGCAGGAGGAGATGAATTCAGTTGAAAAGAATCAGACTTGGACTCTAACTACTCTCCCATAAGGCTTTGAGGCCATTGGTCTGAAATGGGTGTACAAAACAAACTACAAGAAGATGGCAGTGTGGACAAGTTCAAATCTAGAATTGTGGCCAAAGGGTATTCTCATAAGGAAGGAATAGACTACATTGAGGTTTTTGCTCCAGTAGGTAGATGGGATACCATCAGGACCTTAGCACTGGCAGCATATCATGGCATCACAATCTACCAACTGGATGTCAAGAGTGCTTTTCTTAATGGAGAACTTACTGAGGAGGTTTATGTAGAGCAACCACCAAGGTTTGTGGTTGCTGGGGACAAAAATAAAGTCTACAGACTTCACAAAGCACTCTATGGCCTCAAACAGGCACCTAGAGCCTGGTACAATAGGATAGAATCCTATTTTGTTCAGTCTGGGTTTGAGAGGAGTCCTTATGAACATACTCTATTTGTCAAGAAGGCTGGAACTAGTATTCTGATCCTGAGCTTGTATGTAGATGATCTAATGTATGCAAGCAATGATGATGAGATGCTTGCTGAGTTCAAGCAAGCAATGCAATCCGAGTTTGAAATGATATATCTGGGAAGGATGCATTATTTTTTGGGAGTAGGGGTTAGTCAAAATAAATATGGAGTGTTTATCAGTCAACAGAAGTATGCAATAGAGCTTCTTGAAAAGTTCAATCTATCAGGCTGTAATCATGTGCTTAATCCTATGAGCCCTGGATGAAAATTGAACAAGGCTGGAGATGGAGTATTGGTGAATTCTACAGACTATAAGCAGTTGATTGGGAGCCTGCTGTATGTAACAGCAACCAGGCCTGATATTATGTACCCAGTCTGCTTCCTTAGCAGATTTATGGAACATCCAACTCGACAACACATGTTAGATGTCAAGAGTGTGCTAAAATATCTAAAGGGAACCGTGAATTTTGGCATCTTGTACAAGCGAAGAGGGGAGGAAGAGGAGGAGCTGCTAGGTTACATTGATAGTGACTATGCTGGAGATACTGATGACAGGAAGAGTACAGGGGGCTATGTGTTTTTTCTGGCAGGTGGAGTCATCTCGTGGGCTTCCAAAAAGCAGCCTGTGGTTGTCTTGTCCACCACAGAAACAGAATTTGTTGCTGCAGCTCACTATGCTTCACAAAGTATCTGGCTTCGAAGAATTCTGGAGCAGATGGGTTGGGGGAAAAGTGTGAAGAAGGCCACAACCATTTTGTGTGATAATAGCTCAGCAATCAAACTATCAAGGAATCCAGTCCTCCATGGACGCATCAAACATATTGATGTGAGATTCCATTTTCTGAGGGAGCTGGCAAATGAAGGAGTGGTTGAATTGGAACAATGTGGTACACAAGAACAGGTTGCAGACATTATGACAAAATCTTTGAACTTGGAAGTGTTTCAGCTGCTGAGAAGCAAAATGGGTCTGTGTGATGCCTCGGAGCCTTCTGCTGAAATCTGAAGGCTGGAGCATTTGAACTGAACGAAGTTGAGAGGGTTCAGTTCAGGGGAGGATTTGTTGGAGTAGGAAGTCGAACTGCAAGTGCTGGGGAAATCTGAATCCGAGAAGGAGAAGGATTTGTTTGGCGCCAAGGTTCAAGTGTGGGTTTGAATAGACAAGAAACGTTGCCGTTTCATTTAGTTGGTGTCTATTTGTCGAAGTTTTTAAGTGTCAGTTTAGTACTTGAGTTCTGTAAAGTGTCAATTGAGTCCAATTAGCAGTTATTGTAGAACAAGAGTTATGGAGATCATGCTGCTGATTTGCAGGAGGGTCCAGTTAGTGGTCAGTGCTGTGGAAGCCAGATCTGTTGGCTGAAACGCAAGAGTATTTAAGGATCTTTGCCAATATCGAATAAACTGTCAGTTTGCAATCCTTTGTTTTCACAATAAATTCCATCAGAATAGATATATAGCAGCTTTGTAATTAACTAGTTCATGTGATTTTAGTTCAATTTCTACCTCTCTTGTTTCTTAATGGACTATTAAGGGATGTCAATTGAACAGTTACAAGAACATTATTCCTACAATAATGTCGTGTGTTCTCTCCTATTAACATTTAATGAAACCACCAGCTGCATTAGTCACCCAACTAACAACCCCCACAAACATAATTGTATACTTTAAACATATGGTTACAACAAAAAGAATTGTCTTGGTTTTGCCTTATCACTGTTTAATCGTGATGGTAATCCTGAAGTTAACAGCTTAACAAACCTACTAATCCAAAAACGAGCAATCTCATCATCAATCAATAACATATCTTTAATTTCCTGCCACCTATTTCAGTGTATGCGGACATACGAACAACTTCTATCTAATCATGTCTCTAATGTATAGTTAAGGCACTAAGTCGTTGTCTTAAGTACTCTGTAGCTATTTGGTTTTGATAATTTCATGTCAAATATCATGAATCATTGAGCAGTACTAATTGACCCACTTTTTTTTTATTTGCCGTGGTTTGTCGTTTGGGTTATTATGGAAGGCATTCTTAAATTCAACATTAATCGATCGACATCAAGATTATGATTTTTAATTATGGGTTTGAAAAGTATGGAAAAGAGCAATAAGACAGAAACTTATGTGTCAACGTGTTTTCTTTAAGCCTTTGGTAGGGTAGGGTTATACGTGTCTTCATCTGATGCACCGGGGAGATCAAAACCCTAGTTCTTCTGAAATGGCTTCTCTTTAACAAATTTCATAGAGCAATGCTTAATGATGCTATTGATATGCCCGGATTTAGGTTTGATAAAATTTTCTATTTTAAAATTTTCCTGCTCTAAATCCCTATAAAAAGTTGGATTCAGGGTATTGTTGGGATGTATTTAGTTTGTCTATTTAATTGAATCACGATTATTAATATGAGATCGGATTGAATGTTAACACACATTAAGTAAGCGAGACAAATACTAACGTTTTTTACTTTGTAGACTGATAATCTCTACATATTTTTTGATAAAAAGTTGGTGAGTCATTATCTAAATTCCTCTATTTTTTATGGTTAAAAAAAACTACTTTTTATCGCAATTGGCTGTCTCTCAAAACTGTATTTTAATAGAGTTATGGACTGGCTATAGGTAGTTTACTACTTAGAGAAAAAAGATGAAGAGAAAGACAGGAAGCAGATGATTCATCTGCCCACATAAAGAGAAGAGAAGAGATAGTTTGGTGTGAAGAAATGAAGGAGAGATAATCTAAGAGAGAGAAAATGAGTTTTGGTGCGAAGAAATAAAGAAGAGGGAGAGGAGGTTTATATATCACATAGACCGCATGCTAGGGAGGCGGTTTGGTCATTTTACACCAAACGAAAACCACACCCCTTGCCAATGGTATACGTTTTTCAAACACAAAACGCGCTTCGGGGGAACGGTTCTTCTATCCCCGACGCGGATCGTTGACCTGACAAACGGTCTTCCATCATATCGCGCCTTCATCCGACGGTTTCAGCGTCCGCCACATGGCCACGCAGTTTGTCAGCAGCCCTAATGGAAATCGTCTCCCCACCGAGCGGTTCTCCTTTAAACCGCCCCTTCCCAATGCGGTTTTCATTAAATGTTGGTATTTCTGAAAAAAATCCGGATAGGTAGCGCGCCATCCATATGTATTCCGCTAAATTAAATGGCTGAAAAAACAATTGGAGAGTTTTAATTAATCTCTCAATTAATTAATCATTAGATTCCTCGGGTGTTTTTTTTATTACACCTTTTACTGGTCTGCTTAGCTATGTAACTGGTCGAACTTGGCAGAGATTAGGAAATAATTGCTGGTTTAGTCGCTAATGCAAATGGGTTAAGAGCAGAGCAGGCACGCGTGTTGTATAGATTTGTTGGGTTGCTTGCGCAAATAAAACACCAAATTTACTGCAATCCTTAATGAAAAAAGAACTTCCAAATTTACTGCAATCCTTACTTACATGCACATGGATCCCGTCTTCCCACACACATTCAAACACACACACTTCACAATTGGATAGCTCGACGGAGACAAAGATTTTTGTTTCATTAGTGTACGAATTTAGTTAGGGTGCTTAACATCGTTTGAATTGAGCTGCAATTCAGGTTTGGTTTGAATATTGTATGGATTGGTAACAATTTACAAAATTAGTATTCGATTATAGATAATTGAACGTATGATCTAACAGTATCAACACGTGTTTACGCGTTAAACTATGTAAATACGCCAACTGCATTGTTAATGGTACACCTAAAAGGAAGCTAATTTATGAATTTGTAACATAAGATGCACTGTACTTTGCGTTTAGATTACATATTAAAAATTCTCAATAATTATTGAGAATTTTTGTGTTTGTTCTTTTTTTCTTCTCTTGTGGTCACCACTCACCAATTTTAGTGGAGTTGCTAAGGGACAGGGTAGATAGGCAGAGATGATTTAATATATACTGAAAATGAGGAGGCTATTCTGTATGCTTGGCAGGAAATCGCACTAAGGAAGAAGCTAAGCTATAATGATATGGTGAGAATGATGGCTCAAAATAACATGCAAGATATGATCCCCTTTAGCCTTTACCTCATTCATCATCCTGCCCTTTGTATATGTCGACAGTGATAGCCATTTCAGCACAATGTTGGATAACAGAGCATACTTCCTATGCTTGTACCTTTCATACTGTCAATTATATTGCTCTAAAATTCCAATAACTCAAGTTAGCACAAAGGTAACTTGAATTCTTTTATCAATTTACAGTTTTAGTGACCCGTACGTGTCTCATTCTTTCAGTTTTACTTTAGCCCACCACCATCACCATCCTAAAGACTCTCTTTTGTCAATTGCCCAAGTCTTCCTTGGATTCTCTGTCTGGCGCTTACTATACTTGCATTATCACTCACGACCTTTTTCTCCCTCGTAAGCATAGCAATGGTGGATCACAATGATGGAATTCTTTCCTCCTCGCCTCGGGGTCATATGGAGAGCATCATTATGGCCTCTCCCACACCATGAGTAGTCTAACACCTTCACAATCCGTGTCGATCTAATGATTGCGACCTGATTCAACGTCTTGCACGTATGCGAGCCGCGTTCTGATAAATGGTTTGTGAGTATTTTTAACAAAATTGATCGATGTTCGATAAAAGTTGAAGCTTTCATGAGAGTGGGGTTTTTAGCTACGGAGTGAACAAATTTGTCGAAAGTATTTGTATATGCAAAGCATAGATGTGTGGGCTCGAAACTTCAACAATAAGGATAATGAGGAGCATTAGGAGGATAGTTTGATGACAAATCTGGTTTGATTGAAAGGAGGTGATTCGTATTGAATTAAGAGAAAATATTTATATCCAATCAGGAAACTATTCGAACCATGTTAGTTCTTGTGAAAAGATGGATCTCACTTGAACCATGTATGTGGAATGCTTGTAACGATGTTGCTATATTTCGCACACGTAGACTTAAAATGGTGTTAGACTATATACTGCGTTTAAGCCTCAAGTTATGTACGTACACTATGTTTGGCAAAATAGGCGGGTGCAAGCTGAGGTGTAAAGTGAGGGGTACAAATTGGAGGAGGGTGTAAGTGGATGGGTAAATTGTTGTTTGTAATGAAAAATAGGGGGTGCAAATAAGCTGAAAAGTAAATTGAATGTTGTCAAACTTAGTCACACATTCGAATCTATAGGTTTAACTATTGACCAGGAAAATTGAGTCAACATTTGGAGCTAATTTGACAAAAATTTCCTAAAATTGATGACGACACAGTAACCAAAAATAAATAATTATTATTATTTAATCATTATAATGATTATTCTTACTATCATAATATATTAATAATAACAATTATTACTATATAATTTGGCATTTCTTAGTCACAAAATAATAATACACATTCTCCCTCTCTCTCTCTCTCTCTATTTCACTCCAAATTGGGAATTGATGAAAATAATAAACTTATCCCCAATTGCACCCTCACTATTATTCCTAATTATCCAAATTGGTATACCCCCAACCTTGCACCCCTCTCATTTACCGTTCATCCCAAACATAGTGTACACAACTCCATCAAAATCATGCGAATAAGATTACTGTTATTATTTGACCTCAATGCATTTCTCAATCGCTCGTACCCATGAACTTTTTTGAAAGATTTGACATTCATAGCTTGTCGAAGAAACAAAATCAAAGGGCCTGGGCAGTTAAGTAGATAGGGGCAGATTTGGGTTTCAATTAAGAAGGAAACTAAAAGGGCCTAAAGTTGGGCCCACTTAAGCAGCAGCAGTGTTTGAGCTAGGGTGGAAAACAGGACAGAAGCAAAGGGAGGAAAAGGCTGTCTTTTGAGAAAGTAGGGTTGAAGAATAGGAGAAGATTATATTGTCAAAGCCTCAAAGGTATGGTGGAGAAATATATATATACAGTGAAGAAGAAGAAGAACATGGTCTTCCCAATCCCAAATGAGTCACACACTAGAAAGGAACCATGACTATTCTTTTCACATTTTGAGTGCTCCTCAAGTGTTCCTTCCTTCATTCTTGCTACTTCCTTTTCGTCTCTTTTAATTTCCACCCTCTTTTCATTTTCCTCTCCTTTACCAATTACCTCCACTGGGTACTTCAGCCTCTTTTCACAAACCGACCAAGTTCATTAGTCAATAAATGTTACTTGATCCATAAGTAAGTGCATCCTCGTCACACGTTAACCTCTAATGAGATTAAATCTTCCACCATTTGTCACACGTTAACCTCTCCTTTACCTCAATTGGGTTCTTCAGCCTCTTTTCACTACCAAACTAAGTGCATTAGTCAATCAATGTTACTTGATCCATAAGAAAGTAAGTGCATCATCACATGTTAACCTCTAACGAGATTGAATTTTCCATCGTCCTTCATCGATCAGAAGTAAAACTATATTTCAATTCATTTAAAACCACTCTTATGTCGTATTAGAACACACAAAGTACGCGCGTAGCGTCTTTAATATTCCGTTGACACACAATAAATCAATCAATTGTGGGTGCCGGTGTGGTTCTCTTTCAATACAACTGCTTCATAGTACTCTCATTCATTCTAATCTAATCTAATTTCATATATGCATGCTAGCTAGATTTTAGCTGTTGGGGAGTAGACAAACAATATTTACAACTCAACCAACTTTAATAACCAATAAGAATTAATGTGTACCAAGAATGAACATAATGTCGGCAATAATGTACCAGATGAGAAAAAGTACTCTATTGTCATGAGCAGTTACTATTGACGTAAGCTGAAGCTGCTGCCATGCCATTTGGTATAGTTAAGAGGGAGAAGAAGGCAGAAAAGAGGTAAAAGATAAAAATGGGGCAGTAGCGGTTACTATTTACGTAAGCTGCTCCCCCTTCACGATCCTTTACAAATCGTCAGCCCAACCAACCGACTAAAAGGATATATATACACACACAACGGTTAAATAGTTTGATTCTTAACCATATATATGATTATTGTGAGACATATTATTTCCAACGTTGGGAGGAAGACAAACAAGAAGAAGAAGTTCCAATATATATAGAGGACCATTTGTCAGCTGTGGTCCAAAGAAAAGACAACCAACCAGCCAATAGCATAAGTTTAGACAATTTCAACTGCCTGTGGCTATAAGCAGCAAGGACGACGAAGTTACCAGCATGGAGCTTCAGTTCATGTCTCTGTCTGTGAGCAACAAACAGCCAAATTATTGTCCCTTCTCATGAATAGGCATGATGAGTTTCTTCCCATTTGCAACCATGGATGTACAGCTTTGTTCATGAAACCCGACAATGGCATACGTACACCAAACATGCAGAGAGATATAGAGGGAGGGAGGAAGGTTCAAATATATTAGGGGATAATGGTAGGCGGATTGTAAAATCGTATCGGAGGTTGTAATGAAAACGTTAATGGAAGGAGTATTTTATGTTGAAATTGGGATTTAACTATAATTCAATCGTTTCATATTGCTAAGATCCGTCCACCGTTTTAACATTTGATAGGAGGGTTTTTTTTTCACAGTCGGACTGTCAATACTTATTTGGTGTGATAATGTTTTGGGTGTCCAACAACCGGCCATGCGATTAATACATTTTGGGTTGATCTAATCTGTACGGCGATGATGAAGTCATCAACAAGTCATGTGTCTTACAAAAAGAAGTGCTTAGTTGGTTGTTAGGGTTTGTCCATCTGTAATAGGAATCACATTGATAGTAGACATATAGCCAGACACGTCTCAGCGCCAGAACATACAATTTGTGCATTCGTAATGGAAATCACATTGGTAAAACTATAGGCTAATACGTCTCCCCTTTGAATTTTAAAAATGAGGATTCGAAAACATAATAAATGCATTGGAGTTGGCAGCAAGCAAACCCTAAAGCCAACTAAGCACTTCTTTTTGTTCTCTTTCTAACTATAACTACAAAGGTCCCCTCCCCTCTTCCCACACCGACACTCCTTCCCTCCCAAGTTCCAACGCAGAGAATTGGGAGGAATTTGGGCCGTATTCTGAAGGCCCATGTTTTTTTTATGAAGATCAAATCAAAAGCTATCAAGCCGGTAGCGACGCCTAAGGAAAGCCCAACTGGTTGCTTTACGTGCTCCTGGCCCCTGGGACTGTTATCATCATTGTTTGCGCTTTTATCCAACAAACATGTAATGCACTCACGAGTCACGACGAATCGGGTTTTGCATAAAAGTGTAATTAGCATGTCGTAGGCCCAACTTCATAGAGCCATCAAAGAAGTGCGAAGAAAGCCCAAGCCATCGCTGTAGTTTGGAAGCTACCGGACAACGTGGGCTGGGTCTGATAGAGATTGAGTAATACAAGTGCTTTTAAAACGACTTGGGCCAGACCCAAACAGTTACGGATCTGGCGCAGAACATAAAAATCGATGTCTATAAGCCCATGACTCCCAGCGAGATTCCTGTGACTATGGCCGGTGGGACCAATCTTCTACTTAGAAGTATAGTTAGTAAAATACGGTACGGAAAAGTTACCTATAAAATCTGTATGAATATTTTACTTTATCTCTAATCTAATGTTATGTTTAATAGTACGTTAATAGTCAAAGACATATTAAATACCGATATTAAACGTATTATATGGGTTTTTATAAGTGTTTAGTATGGGAGCCATCAAATGAAATGACTTGACAATAATACATATACGAAAGTTAACGGATAAAATACATACATATACGTATATGTGTATCAAACGAAGTATTTACTAACTATGCTTAGAAGTTACATACAGATGTTTGTTTATTCCATTTTGAGTACTAATGTTCACCACTTATGAACTGTGACCAATAATCCATCCGCTTCACAACCCACCCTACCCAACCCGTTCAAGTTTGTGTTGACAGAAGTGCAGTGAAGTTGAAGATTTATGTTGCCGCTGACCGTTGAGCAATCAGAGGTTTCAGAAATGGAATGTCCAAGGAGCACCTTCCTTCCTTGGAAAGCAACGGCTAGTTTTGCTTCTATATATTAAGCCTTGCTCCTCTCTGTAAACTTACTTAGAAAGATAGTGGTACAGGACTATTGGAAGTTCTAAGGGTTTCAGCAATTGGGGTATAGGATTCAGTTGCTGGTGGTGGTTTACGAATCTGGGTGTGATTCGGGTTTTCATTTTACAGTTCGTGTCTTGTAATCTTTGTCATTTTTTGATAGGAAAAATTCAATAAAAAAAAGAGTCTCTCGGAGTATAGCAGGTGCTATCTCCGGGACGAGGACTGACCCGTAGATTGGGGAACCTCGTTAAAATCGTTGTGTTCTTCCTTTTTCACTTGCTTCTTTGCTTGCTGTTTCACTTCCCCTGTTTTGATCAAGTCCCCTGCATCCTGTTAATCTCATCTTCGTGGAAGATGATGAGTTTCAGAGATTGATGAGTGGGCTTTATAACTGGGCTTAAGTGGTTTTTTATCTGTTTGTTATTTAGCTTAAAGTGTGGGCTTTTGCTGGTGTTTGGGCCCAGTCTTGACAACGAAGAAAGTGAACGCTGGAGAGCAGATCAAAGATCTAGCTTCACTTTCCTCTCGTTTTCCCCATCTGGCTTTTCCCAATACTTCGAACCCTACTTCTCTACTCGCTTCTTCTTTTCTCAAGTGGTATCAGAGCCACTCCTTGGCGAGGCTTATCGCTACCAAGGAACAGATCGATGGCTTCTTCTTCTTTCGGTCAAGCCACTATCAATCACCCTCCCATTTTTACGGGTGCAAATTATACAGCATGGAAAAAACGAATGAAGCAGTTCATGTGGGGCATCGACGAAGACCTGTGGCTGATTGTTCAAAATGGGCCGATCCCGATGGTTGCTGAAGAACAGGAATTCTGGTCGGCAGCACAAAAGAAGAGCGCCCAGCTAAATCAACGCGCGATGCATGTATTGCAGTCGGCCATGACTCCCGATGAAGCGGATCAAGTGGAGGACTGCGAAACTGCTCAACAAATCTGGGTTGCTCTCCAGCACACTTATGAAGGTACATCAAACATTCGTGAGTCTCGTATTGACTTATTGGTTCACGAGTATGAGGCTTTTAATATGCTTGCTGATGAATCTATACACGATATGTACTCTCGCTTCACTATCCTGATTAACAAAATGAAGGGCTTAGGGCGTACTTTCCTGGTTAAAGACCTAAATAGAAAAATTCTTAGGTCTCTCCCTAAAGAGTGGCTGCCTAAGCGCACTGCCATTGAGGAAGCAAGAAATCTTGCTACGCTTCCTATCAACGAATTGATAGGATCTCTGCTTAGTCATGAAAATGTTATAAAACAGGTGAATTTTGAGGATGAGAAACGCAAGAAAAATATTGCCTTTAAATCTCGGGCTGTTCTTTATGACTCGGGCAGTGAATCTGAATCTGATTTTGATAGAGAGTTTGCTTTAGTCAGCAAACGTTTTCATCGCATGATGAAGTATAAGAATGATCGTCAAACTAAATCTGAGGGTCAGAGGAAGTCTTATTTTGATCGTTCTAAACATTGTTCTCAAGAAAGGCTGCTTCCCCAGCAGACCAGATATGTTGACACAGGTTATCCTGAGAAAGAATCCCAGGCGTGCTACAAATGTGGGAAACACGGTCACATACGAGCACACTGTCCATTGACTCTAAAAGCCAAGGAGAAGGCCATGAAGGCATCCTGGAGTGACTACGACTCCCAGTCCGAATCTGAACCGATTGACGAGCAGGCATTCATGGCATTGACATCAACACATGGTAAGGATCAGGTATCGTCTTCTAAATCTGTTTCAAACTCGAACACCGATCATGTTTGGTATCTAGATAGTGGCTGTTCGCATCACATGTCAGGAAATCGACGTCTCTTTTCTGATCTTACTGTTAAAAATGGTGGTAATGTGTTATTTGGTGATAATGGCGTGGGTAAGATCATTGGTTGTGGCTCTGTTGGAGCTCCTCCATTACCTACTATTCGAAATGTTCTCCTTGTCGATGGTTTGCATCACAATCTTTTGTCTATTAGTCAGCTATGTGAAAGTGGTAATAGAGTTATGTTTGAGTCCAGCCACTGCATTGTTGAACGAATTCATGACAAACAGGTTGTGTTTGTTGGTAACCGGGTCAACAACATGTATTCTATTAATCTGCATAATATGGATGAGTTTCATGAGCTATGTTTAACTGCCTCATCACAGCAAGAGGTTCTTTGGCATAGGAAGATGGGGCATCTCAGCTTTCAAAAGCTCGTCCATATTTCTAAAACCAACCTGGTTCGAGGGTTACCCCCCTTAAAGGATAAGCGTGATTTCTTTTGTGATGCTTGCATCTCAGGCAAACATAGAAAGAAAAGCTTTACACCTAAATCTGATATTACCTCCAAAGCCATGTTTGAACTTATCCACATGGATCTGTTCGGACCATGCAATGTCACTAGTTTAGGGGGTAAAAATTATGTTTTTGTCTTAGTCGATGACTTTTCTAGATATACCTGGGTCTACTTCCTTACTCATAAAGATGATACTGTTCATAGCTTCAAAACTTTTGTTAATTTATTTGCTGGGAAAATCATATCCATCCGCAGTGATAATGGCGGGGAATTCATATCTGCTGAATTTGAAATCATTTGCAATGAGGCTGGGATCCTTCACACCTTTTCTGCCCCTCGGACTCCCCAACAAAATGGGGTAGTAGAGAGGAAGAATCGTACTTTGATTGAGTGCGCTCGTACTATGCTCCTTGAGTATAACCTGCCCAAATTCTTTTGGGGGGAGGCTGTAAATACAGCATGTCATGTCCTGAATCGTGTTCTGATTCGTAAGGGTCTCAACAAAACTCCTTACGAGATCTTCAAATCAAAAACTCCTAACATCTCTTACTTCCATCCTTTTGGATGTTGTTGCTATGTGCTAAACACAAGAGATAAATTAGGAAAATTTGATTCCAAATCCGATAAAGCTGTGTTTCTTGGTTATTCTGTCAAGGGACAAGCATATCGTGTTTATAACAAACGCACTAAAAAGGTTGAAGAATCTGTTCATGTCGTATTTCATGATACTGATCTACCTGAAAGTGCTACAGATGACAGCACCCCTATGTTTGATCTGCTGGAACTAACTCACCAATCTGAGGTGCAGCTTGCACCTACTAGCCAAAACTCGGATACTACTACTATGCCCATTCCCTCAACGTCTGAGCCAACCTCAAATGATACAGTCACTCCAGGTGGCACGGTTCCAGCAGCCCCTCCCCACATTCAGCGACGACATCCCGTTAATCAGGTCATTGGAGAGCTCACCGACGGCCTACGTACACGAGGTAAATACAAGCTAGGTCAGTATGCTTTCGTTTCTCCGCATGAACCGAAAAATTACAAGGATGCTTTAAAAGATGAATACTGGAACATGGCTATGCATGAAGAAATGAATCAATTTGCTTATCTACATGTCTGGGATCCAGTGCCTCGTCCTTTGAATCAGTCTATCATTGGCACTAAATGGATTTTCAGAAACAAATCAGATGAGAATGGATTTATTACGAGAAATAAGGCTCGTCTAGTTGCCCAAGGGTACTCTCAAGAGGAAGGGGTTGACTATGACGAGACCTTTGCCCCAGTTGCTCGTATTGAGTCCATTCGTCTGTTATGTGCCTTTGCGTGTTTTAAAAATTTTCCTCTTTTTCAAATGGATGTCAAGAGTGCGTTTTTAAACGGTGTGATTCAGGAGGAAGTTTACGTTTCCCAACCACCGGGTTTTGTTGATCCAAACTTTCCTGACCATGTTTACAAACTAAGGAAAGCGCTTTATGGACTTAAACAAGCTCCACGAGCTTGGTATGAGCGTCTTACCTCATTCTTATGTGAACAAGGTTTTTCTCAAGGATCTGTGGATAAAACCCTTTTCATTAAACATGATTCGTCTGATCTTCTCCTTGTTCAAATTTATGTCGACGACATTGTGTTTGGGGCTACAAATTCTAAGATGTGTTCTGATTTTTGTGAAGCCATGAAAGCGGTGTTTGAGATGAGCATGATGGGAGAACTTCAGTTCTTCCTCGGTCTCCAAATCAAACAAACCAGTCATGGAACCTTCATTAATCAATCAAAATACATATCAAGCATGCTAAGCAAGTTTAATTTCCAGTCTTTAAATACTGCTCCCACACCTATGGCTGTTAATTTAAAGCTTGACAAGGACGAGACTGGTAATCCAGTTGATGAATCCATGTATCGTGGAATGATAGGCTCTCTCTTGTACCTCACTGCTAGTCGGCCAGACATACATTTTAGTGTCTGTCTCTGTGCCCGCTTTCAATCGTGTCCTAAGGAGAGTCATCTATCAGCAGTTAAGAGAATTTTTCGCTATTTAAAAGGCACCTTAGATGTCGGGTTATGGTATCCTAAGCAAACCACATTCGATTTAGTAGGCTATAGCGACTCTGACTTTGCTGGTAGCTTAACAGATCGTCGTAGCACTAGTGGAAGTTGTCAATTTGTGGGTACCTCTTTGGTTTCCTGGTCGTGCAGAAAGCAGGGGGCAGTCGCGTTATCTACTGCCGAAGCAGAATATATTGCTGCTGGTAGTACTTGCACCCAATTGCTTTGGCTGTCTTATCAATTATTGGATTACGGTTATAGTTGTTCTTCTATACCGTTATTTTGCGATAATACGAGTGCTATCTGTATGTCTAAGAACCCGGTTCAGCACTCCCGAACCAAGCATATTGAAATTAAATTTCACTTTATTCGTGACTTGGTTCAATCTGGTGCTATCTCGCTCCAGTACATTAGCACTGAATTTCAGCTCGCTGATTTGTTTACCAAACCTCTGTCAGCTGATCGATTTACTTTCCTATGTTACGACATAGGATTGAGATCCCTATCAGCTCTACCGGGATAATTGAAATCGCCAGTGCGATTCCTTCCTGTTGTATTTCTACTTTCTCGTTTTTAATAGTTCTTTCTGATTGTTTCTTTTTTTGTGCCTGTTTTTGGGTGTCGTTTGGCTCTGTCTCTTACTGTCAGTATTGATTTTGGTGTGTTAATTGATTTCTGTTTCCTTGTTTTGTTTCTGTTCCTCGTCATTAATGTTGATTGATTTTTCTTGCCCCTTCTTCTCCCTTCCCTTTCCTTGTTGATGTTATTTTCGTGCCTTTTTAAGTCCTCTGTGTCTAGTCTTCCCCTCCATCCGACCCCTTTCACCCTTTTCCGCCTAGTGTCCTTGCTACAATGGCTTATGCTTTTGCTCTCACCTTCTCTGGGACACTCTTTCATGAGCCAATTCCTATCAATTTCCACCGCCATTCCCAGTCCTTTGCTTCCCGCCAGATTTCTCCATCTCGTGACATACCCCTGCCTGATTTCATTGACCTTGGTCTTGATTTCCGCCATCTTGTCAACAACCTTGGCTGGGGATTCTTACTCGATGATGCACCCACCCTGGTGTGCCCTGCTGCTGTCCGGTTGTTCTACTCCAACTTGCGCCACTTTGGTCTTCACTCTCGCACTGTATCTTCGCTGGTGGCTGGGCATCTTATGACTCTGCCGGCTGTTGACATCGGTCATCTGCTTCATTTTCCCGATGTTGGAGAGAATCTGGCTGATGCCTCTGAGTTCGGGTTATTCAACTTCAACCTTGCTGAAGAGGCTGAACGTCTCTCTGGATTTCTACCAGGACCCGATGGAACAATTCCCTCAGCGGTGCTGCTTCCCACTCTGCAAGTTTTTCATTACTTTCTCACCAGAGTGTTCTTACCTCGCTCTACTCAGCTCGATCGGATTACTCCTCTGGATGTTTGGGTTATGAACCATGCCATTGCTGAAGTTCCTCTTGACTACTCTCCGCTATTCTTTGGGGCTCTTATTCCTTTTGTCAACCACAACTTCTTGGCCCCGCTCCCTTTTGCGGCTCGTATCACTCAGCTTCTGTTAGCTCTGCCTCTTTCCCTCTCCTGGTTTCGCACGGAGTCTCCCACCCTGTGGCTCACTGCTGATGACGTTCTTGACGAACTGGAGATTGCGATTGGGGGGGAGGAGCTGCCCATCAATGTGGTCTGGATTTCTGACTCTGATTCAGACTCTGATTCTGGTGACGATGCTGGTAACGAAATGCTGGAGCCGTTTGCAGTTGCCCTTCAAGAGCTCTATGGATCCGACTCCGACGAAGATCTCGCTTGATGCTGTGTTAGCCCTCTCGGGGGGAGTTTAGTTTTTAGAAGTCTGGTTCTATGGATTGTTGTTCTTTTCAGGGGGAGCTTAGTTTTAAAAGTTGTTGCATTGGACGGTTTTTTGCGTGGTTGTTTTGAGCTCAGGGAGCTCTAAATTGTGACTGGTTTTGTTTCTTGATTGAATGTCTTTTGTGGAATTGTTTTGCTCTCTCTTGTGGGTCTTGTGCTTTAATTTTTCTTGCAGGTACATCGGCAATCTCAATCTCCAACTTAGGGGGAGATTGTTGACAGAAGTGCAGTGAAGTTGAAGATTTATGTTGCCGCTGACCGTTGAGCAATCAGAGGTTTCAGAAATGGAATGTCCAAGGAGCACCTTCCTTCCTTGGAAAGCAACGGCTAGTTTTGCTTCTATATATTAAGCCTTGCTCCTCTCTGTAAACTTACTTAGAAAGATAGTGGTACAGGACTATTGGAAGTTCTAAGGGTTTCAGCAATTGGGGTATAGGATTCAGTTGCTGGTGGTGGTTTACGAATCTGGGTGTGATTCGGGTTTTCATTTTACAGTTCGTGTCTTGTAATCTTTGTCATTTTTTGATAGGAAAAATTCAATAAAAAAAAGAGTCTCTCGGAGTATAGCAGGTGCTATCTCCGGGACGAGGACTGACCCGTAGATTGGGGAACCTCGTTAAAATCGTTGTGTTCTTCCTTTTTCACTTGCTTCTTTGCTTGCTGTTTCACTTCCCCTGTTTTGATCAAGTCCCCTGCATCCTGTTAATCTCATCTTCGTGGAAGATGATGAGTTTCAGAGATTGATGAGTGGGCTTTATAACTGGGCTTAAGTGGTTTTTTATCTGTTTGTTATTTAGCTTAAAGTGTGGGCTTTTGCTGGTGTTTGGGCCCAGTCTTGACAACGAAGAAAGTGAACGCTGGAGAGCAGATCAAAGATCTAGCTTCACTTTCCTCTCGTTTTCCCCATCTGGCTTTTCCCAATACTTCGAACCCTACTTCTCTACTCGCTTCTTCTTTTCTCAGTTTGTGGATCGGTGGGCACTTCGGTGGGCAAAAAAATTCATCCGACCTGCCGATGATCAGTCATACCCGTGACTTCAAAGATAATCCGACTTCAAGTTATAACAACAATATCAAATCAAAAAGTGAAGAGTACGTACATGAAAGGCTTAGGCTCTTCCATGGTTCATGGAATAGGGAGAACTACTACAGTACTACTGCCACTTAACTACAGTGGGGGGAGGAAAAAGAAGAGATTAACAAAGTAATTAAATAGAGAAACAATAACATAGACCATGCACATGCACAGCTCCTAATTTTACGTGGAAAGTGGAAACCATGGTTGGATTGTCACCTTCCCTTGTGACCTAATTAAAATGACAGTACAAAAACCATTACGTCAACTAATTGCTATTGCTCCCCAAAACTTGACTACTCGAAGTACGTTTAAGCTAGCATTAAAAGAAAAGAAGTTGACTACTCTGAATCCCTCTAATCACGGCTTAGCTAAACCATCGAACAATGACCTGACTTCCAAGTACTTTCAATAATGGTGATAGCCCCATGTAAACATGCATGGTTGGCTTCACAGCATCTGATTGTCTCACCACATACGATATTGTTAGTCGGTTGTCGAATCAACATAGTAATAATATTGTAAATAATGTTTTTTTTTTGTATCTAGAGAACTAAGATCGTGAGAATAATATATTCCGCGATGTCAACTCATATTTACATCGAAACCGTATGTGTACTTTAAGAAAGCAAAGTGATAGTTAGAATGGTTCGATGATGATTGATGACCAAAATGAGAAGTACGTACGGTTGTCATGACATTGGTTCCATCTCGACCGAACGAAACCTGAACAAACCTTTCATTTTCGAGCTCCATAAAAAAGGACTGAAAGGGACATCCACTTGTGAATATGGGGAGGACAGAATTTTTGCCATACTTTCTTTTTGCTCGTGTGGTCAAGATCAAAGCCCATGTTCCTCCCAAGCGTGAAAAGGACACAAGCTAGCCCCAAATAAATGTTGTTTTCAAAGACAGAGCTAGAGATTAAGGTTGTCGTTTCAGATAGTACAAAGGTACCATGCTATACCACTGTACATATATATCGTAGGGCTCTTTTCGTTGTAGCTTTTAGGGCTTGGAGATAGGGATGGCAATGGGGGCGGGTTTGCCTAAATCATTCTCATCCCCGCTTTCAAATATCTATACCCATACCCACCCCATACCAATGCGAGGAAGGTTTTGCAAACCCATCCCCATACCCATGAGTTTCGGGTACCCATGGGTAATACCCGCCCCTTACATCCAACATTATAATACGGAATATTTTACATGTAGACTTTCAGTTATAACATTAAACGCACCTACTATATCATGAAGTTTACAAAAAGACAATCGTTTTTAATACGATTCAAAGCATCTTATCCTAAAGCATCCATTAATCCATATCAGAGTAGAGTACAATATCATTCAAATCATTATTCTCTATTGTAATACATCTATTAAGTAATAATTAACTAACATAATCTTGTTAACAAGGGGAAAAAGTGAAAGAGTGACGGAAAAATTGAGACAAATAAATTAGATTTGATTTGGGGGTCACTTAATTGCATTTCTACTATATATTTTTATTGAGTTATACTCACTATTATTGATAGGTTACAAATCGATTCACATATTTTTCATATTTGAAGAAATATTTTTGGTGAGGCGGGTATGGGTATGGGTATGGGGCGGGGGAGGCTAAAACCATACCCGCCCCATACCCATCAAAATTTTTGCGGGTTTTACCCATACCCGCCCCATACCCGGTCAATGCGGGGATTCTCCGCGTTGACTGGATCGGGGGCGGTCGGATACCCGTGGGCATGGGTTTGATTGCCATCCCTACTTGGAGATGTGTGTGCTGTCGAAATTACGTGCGGTGGGTCGACGTCCTCCTCCTTCCCCATGAAACCGGCAAAGGCAAGAGGCAGTGGAATTGATTGTCTGTGACATTTCCGATACTCTATGGTTTTTGACCAAACCAGCGGCTCAAAACATTTGCTACTACATACTATTGCTGCTTTTCATGGATATGTGATCTGTAATAAGTATTTGGGAAGTTGTAGACTTGTAGTTCTTGAAGAAAGACGAGAAATAGTGCCATCACTCAGCTAATGAACGACTTCTTAGATCCATTTTGGTGGCAAAATGATGAGTTGAGTCTGATTTTGAGTATCCTGCTTACTTCTATGAGTGTAAATTAAACATGTGCTTAATGTATCGTTGGGTTTGGTAATGAGTTTACTCACTTCGAGTCAATGAGATATTCCAACTTTTTTTACAGAAAATATTAGTCATTTCATTCCACATGAAAGATCTTAAAATGGTTTCAAGTAATGAAAGAATCTAAACGATTGAGGATAGTATTCCAGTCACGGGAGAGTGAGTTGTGAACACAAAATCTAGTTGTCCACTCTCTAACATTACGTTTCATAGGTTTTAAAACTAAATTTAACTTCCAGATTAGAGATTATCGATTAAATTAAGTCTCTTTTCTTGTTGTTTATACGCAACATGAACTCATTACATTATATATGGACTAAAATGGTGAGTGATTATGTCGATTTAAGCGTTATGTAAAAATTATACTAATTAAGCTCATCTTATAAATAAATGAAAGCAAAATACATTTGTATAGCCAAAACTTTCACGTTTGTGCCAATAATAGCCACATTTGGCGAAATACCACTTATAGCCACCTTTTGAAAATGTTGTTGGACAAATATAACCTTTTCCATTAGAAACATTGACGGTGTTAGTAACACCGTCAAATTAGTAGACGGTTTGCTGATTAGGCGAGAAGAAATCGAACACATCAGCACCAACTAAGCAATTATGGACACGTCATATATTACAATATTAATAAAAAAATTGTACCATATTTAAAAATTGCGTTGAAGCGGATCCTTCAACCCCCAACTTTGGCCCGATTTATAAATTAGGGTTTGTCCCCAGTTTTCCTCTCTTCTCACGAATCCTCTTCCGATTTGGGAATTAGGGTTCTTCCCCCAAATCCCACACTCTGCCGACTCGTAACGACGCAACCCTCTCCTTCCGCGATTTCTCATGCCCAGCACTTCAAGCGAGCTGCAGGCATGTCCAGGCGAGCAGCTTCCTCAAGTTCGACTATCACTCAGAAACTAGGCGTGGTACTCTGTTGGTGCAATAAGCCATGTGTGGTCAAGACATCCGGCACAGAGTTGAACCCAGGCAAGCAGTTCTATGGATGTCCTTTTTGGAAGGTAAGGTGGCGTAGACATGATTTATGCATTTTTGTGGTACTCGTCTTTGAGCTACAGTCACAAGTTTATTGCTGTTATGGTGCAGGACGAGACGAAGAATTGTCGCTTTTTTAGGTGGGTGCGATTGAATTTGGATGAAGATAAGCAAGCAAACTCTGAAAGTAGTTGTTCGATTCTGAAGCTCGAAGACAGTTTGCGTATACCACAGTGTAAGGCGGAGAGGAGGAAGAAAGAGAAGAAAATTCTGTCCGATGAGCTATCTAGATGGATGAAAGCACATGAGATTATGGTTGCTGAAGAAAGGAGGGTTAATCATGATATTCATGTAATTCGATATCAGTTCACTGTTATTGTCGTACTGAATTTGATAATGGTTGTTCTTCTATGGAACCACTTTCTGATGCAGAAAGTTTGTAATTTTACAAGGTGTTTCGTATGTGTAAGAACCTGTTGGTAAGTAGCATCTATGAACAAGGTTGTTTGCTAAGACACAGTCTTCATTCCGAACTAATAATTACATAGTAGCCTAAATAACAGTGTTCCAATTTCATTACATGCCCCCATTACAGAACATAGTAACCATAATCCGAAGTGTTCACAATCCGACCTAAAAGAACATACTCCGAAGTGTTCACGATCCGACCTAAAAGAACATACTTGGCCCTAACATACAAGGCCATTACGTGAGGCAACTTCTCAAAATGACTACCTGGCCCTAACATATAAGGCCATTACATGGCAGAACTACTCAAAATGTATACTCCACCCCTAACTGATATAGCAAAATAGTTGACTCATGTCATCCCACGTCTAAGGTTGTGTTGGTGGGGGTTGGCTTCCACGCAGCTGGACCTCATCATGCTGAGTGCCTCCAACAGCACGTCCCCTCGAGCCATTCAGCTGCAATATCAGAAGAGAAATTCATTAGACAGTTTGCATCATAATGGACCAATCTTTAACATCAAATTGGTACACACGAATGCTTACTATGACGTATTGGTTCCCAGTTTCCTCAGATACATAAACTCCAACTCCTCTAGTGGCAACCAGCATCTCACGTTCAATAGTCCTCCGGTCACCAACATTGATCTGAACAGCCTTCCAGTACATTGGCAAGAAAGGTAATTATCATCTATACACAATCTAGTTATATCTACAATCAATCTATACACAATCTAATTCAACTTACTTGAATACCAACTCCTCGATTTAGAGGACACGTTCTTGCATTGTGAGTAGTAGAACTACACTTGGAGCAATGGCCGACTCTAGTTTTCTGAGCTGTAGGTTCTGTATTTCCCGGATTTGGTGCGGCTGTTCTTGGTCGCTTTCCTCTACCTCCACCTCCATTATTGTTAGCCTAACAAAATGAAAAAAAAAATCACGTATTCAGTGCAGAATAGCAATCACGACATTAGCACCATAGAGAAATACAATTCAAAAGGAAAAGTACATACAACAGCAGTAGGAGCAGCAACAGGAGCTGTACAAGTTCTTGCATTATGGCCTTCACCGCCACACTTCTTGCGGTGAATCACTGACCCCCTCCTAACCACCTTCTCTCCCACTCCATTTCTTTGAGGCCTAACCTCGACTTCGTGAGCAGACTTTCTGCGATTCTTCTTCGGTCTACTAGGCATACTTTTCTGCTTAGGTGGGTGCACTGGATATCCTACGGCAGCAGGCCAAGCTTGTCTCCCATCTAGACAAGGTATGCCATACTTATACGCGCATTCAGCATTGCGTACAAGGTAGGTTGGATGAACATAACTGTCTACCTCCTTCCTCAAATGAGAAATGGCAGACACAGCATGGCAGCATGGAATGCCGCTAAGTGTCCACCACCCACACGTGCAAGACTTTTCCTCTAAGTCAACAATATACCCTGCACCCCCCATCTTCACCTCACATTTATCATTCAAAGTCTGTCTCGACGTGCACAACCTAGCCAATGCTTTCTCTTTCTCTACCCTCTTCCTAATCCTAGGGCATAAAACGTCAGTCGTGTCTAGCAACATCTTGTATTTGACGACAACCCTATCCATTACATAGCCCATAATTCCCTCTAACATGTCTATGATTCTCATACATCTATACTTAACTATCACACCATTCCATGTTTCACAGATATTTGACTCAACCGAATCGCACTTGGGAAGAGGAGACAAGTATGCTCCACAAAACGACCTAGGTTCTGCATTCATGAACTTAGTAAAGGGTGTGCCACCATGTTCCTCACCTTCAATTTCTTGCAGCTCAGAAGTCGCCTTCCTCCAGTCCACCTCGTTACATGAGTATACTGCATTCCAAAATAATTTTCGAACATGGTCGGTCTTGTTTCTCACTTTCCAGTTTGCATACACATGCCTTGCACACTTTCTATGTTCTGCCTCGGGCAGAAGCTCATGAATGGCTTCTACTAACCCCTGCAATACATCAACATTGGATATTAGAACATTTGTTTGACCTTCCTATATATCTCAACTTATTATAGGAAGCATATAAGCATACCTTTTGCTGATCTGAGATCACAAACCAGCCTCTACCGTCAGCTAGGTGTAAATCCTAAGCTAATGTGTTGATGAACCACCTCCACGAGTTAGAATTTTCGCCCTCCAAAACCGCCCATGCAATTGGATACATTTGGTTGTTGTTGTCCTTCCCAACAGCAGTAAGCAGCATACCCTTAATCACTCCCTTCAAGAAACACCCGTCCAATCCAAACATTGGATGACATGCTTCAAGAAAACCATCCCTCAAACTCGAAAACCCGATGTACATATGATGGAAGTACACCTTGTCTTGTGTAAGGTGTGGTTCAACCACAAGCTTGAAAGTCCCGCTTCGATCACGCTTCACCAACTCGCCCAAATAGGATCTGACTTTCTGGTACTCCTCTATAAGTGAGCCTCCCAACATCTTGATTGCGCACGCCTTGGCTGTATAACACGTTCTTCGCTTCACTTCCATATTGTGCTTTAGCTTAACTTCAGCCATAATCTGATCAGGAGCCCATTCAGGGTTAATTCTAAACCTCTCGAGCATATCACTAGCAATCCAGTGTGCAGTAACTTGGTTAACACGAAGCTGCCTTGCACAAGAATGAGGTAGACCAGCCTTCCTAATCATGAAACTCTGATTGCGACGGAACCTACTAGCATAAAGCTTCCATTTGCAATTCTGGTCCTTGCATCTAACCTCCCTCCTACTTGGAGTACTCCTAACCCATCTCAGACAAGCCCAAGCAGCTACAGAGTGACGAACAACAGCGGCCTTGAATTCCTTTACACTAGCAAACTTCATTCGAGGCACGAATTTGGGAAGCTTGTGGTCACATTTCGGATCATATTGCGGTGCATCGTCGAATATGTCCCTGCCATCCGAGTCCGACAGGTTAGGTCGAACATGGTTTGACTCTTCTGAAAGCCTGTAGCTTGAATGGTTTGAGTTTTGGCCCCTTGCTTCCTGGAAGTTCTCTGCATCATCAACATGATTACCATCTTGGCGTTGTGAAGCAACAGGAGGTGCTCCCTCAGCAGCCATCCCATCAGTTTCAAAATCTTCGTCATCTGATCCTTCTTCCTCAAAATCATCAAGCTGCTCAACCTCCTCCCCATGGCCATCAACCCGCGCCTTCACCTTCCTCTTCTTCATCTCCCCATAAGCTCGCAGATTTGCCCTTGCTTCATGGTATTCGTCGTCAGATGTATCTGCATCATCTGAGTCGTATACGTGGTATATGTCTCGAGCAATAGAGGCCTCAACACCATCATCTGCAGCCAATGATAGATCTGATAAAACCACAGCCGCTAGATCGTTCTCCCCAAATGCTTCGTCCCAAGAATCAGCCATCTGTCATTCACGATTAAAATGTATTATAATCACCATTAACCACGTGATTATACAAAATAAACAGTATTTTACTCACTACCTAACAAATGGAAAACAACAACGAAAAACAGTATTCAATTCTAGGGTTTGTGGACAGCAAGAGGATTGACAAATCTAACCTAGTAGAATCGACCCACTCACCTTCAATTATGGGGGCAAACTCGCCAAAAGGATCAATCCAGTGGTCCCTAGATTTCTCTGTCCTGTCGCTCTCTCGTCTTTACAGCTCGCTACCAACCAAAAAAGAAGAAACTATAAGAACCTAGCCCTCTCCTCAAACCTTCAGTATGCAATTACAGCTCGCTATCAAACCCACAATAAAGAACCAAGAAAGTTTCCTTACCAGTCGCGACTGACGAGAGAGAGCACAAATCGAGCTTTGAAGTGAGATTAGGGTTTCACGAACGCAGCAGAATCGCGTCGCTCGATTCCGAGATTCCTCCAAAGCATACAGAAGAGAAGAAGCTTTGAAGGACTCGGCCAAAGCTCGGCGTCGGTTAGTCAACCCATCCTCTGTATGTGTTTCTCGAGGAAGGAGGCGGTAGGTTCAACTCGATCGATGGAGGAAAATCGAGACTGGAGGAGGGGTGTATATTGATGGTGGAGGAAGGAATAGCGGTGGTACGGGGTTCGTCGGAGGAAGATCCTCTCCTTCGTGGTCGCCTTCGCTTTCGTCGATGGGATTTAGAGGGGTTAAATGAAGAGGATAAGGAAAGAGGAAAGAGAGAACAAAAAGGTGGGTGGGTAAAAATTAGTGATTTCTGATTTTGTAATTTTTTTTTTAATTATTGTCCACGTGGAAATCTGTGGCGGTCCACGTAAGCTGCTCCGTTTGCCCAGTCACACTTAACGTTAACAGCGTTAAAGAATTGGACGGACTTGGCTATAAGTGGTATTTCGCCAAATATGGCTATTATTGACACAAACGTGAAAGTTTTGGCTATGAAATTGTATTTTGCCATAAATGAATTAACACGAGTTGTATCGATGTTAATGTTTTAAAAATGACTTAAATTTATTTTATCACCCAACTATGAATCTGACAAATGAACCACATGATTAATTACTCTCATCATGTGGTAAAAAAGGGAACAATAAAACATAAAAAGAAAGGGGTGTGCCTACGGTGACATGCATGTCACGGTGACTTGCACTTTCCGGTCGACCTCAGTTAGGATTAGGTCGACCTCATTTAGAATTCGGTCGATCTCATAAAAGATCTGATCGACCTCATTTAGGATTCGGTCGACCTCATATAGGATCAGGTCGACCTAATCTGTTGTTTCAGCGTAAAAACAGTTCATGGTGTCTACTTTGGATATTCATATCATACAATTGGCTAGATGGAAATTGAAGACTAATGACTTGTTTTGAAGCTGTAGTGTCCCTCTACGTATTGAAGTGATTGAGAGCTCGATAGGAAGTCCATATGACCATTTTTGAACCTCATCAAAAGGCTATGCCAAAACTGGGAAACTGCCTAGAAATGGCTAAGTCTGGAAACGTGTTTGTGAAGCCTATTTTGGAGCTCAATTCGAGAAGCATGAATGCGATTCGAGTCCAGGAGCCTCTACCACGTTAAATTGGATATGTTTTTATACAAATTCAAGGCATTGGATGAAAGATTGGATATTTGTAAGGCTTCAAACAAAAGGGTCGAAGTTGCTACGAAGGCTATTTTTCTGGCAGACTTCGAGCACAAGCAAGCCGCCAGAAAAACAGCCTCCGTAGCAACTTCGAGCCTTTTGTTTGAAGCCTTAAAGATATTCAATCTTTCATCCAATGCCTTGCCTTTGTATAAAAAAATACGAAATTTAACGTGGTAGAGGCCCCTGGACTTGACTCGCATCCATGCTTCTCAAATTGAGCTCCAAAGTAGGCTTGACAAACACGTTGCCAGACTTAGCCATTTTCAGGCAGTTTCCCAGTTTTGGCATAGCCTTTTGGCCAGGTTCAAAAATAGTCTTCTGGACTTTCTATTGAGCTCCCAAGTACTTTAATGTGTAGAGGGACACTTCAGCTTCAAAACAAGCTTTTTATCTCCAATTTCCATCTAGCCAATTGTAAGATATGAATCTCCAAAGTAGGCACCATGAAACTGTTTTTATACTGAAACAACAGATTAGGTCGACCTCATCCTATATGAGGTCGACCGAAAAGTGCATGTTACTGTGACATGCATGTCACCGTAGCAAAGTCCAAAAGAAAGGGAACAATAACTTATACGGCCTTTCAAGCGACGGTCCATTGGAAAAAAGGTTACTCGTGAGACGTGAGAGGATGGTCAAAGGTCAAGCGTGATGTCTGACTAACACAAGATTCGTATCTTGGAGCTCAGGAATCTTGGATCTCATCTCATGAATGATAATGTCATCAGTTGATTAATTAGTTACAGACTAAACAACGAACACAAGTTGCTAATCAAAGTTAATTATGTCAGTGATTCTCAATACCAAGTAGCCTCCTGTCTGTCGGAATGCGTTTTAATATTTGATACTATCACTTTAGGACGGTGTTCATCAAACGATTACACACATTCTTCTTTCCCCTTTTAGAATTATAAAGTAAATAAATGATAAATTATATAACAATTCTTAGAGCTGATCACAAGGTGGATTACGAAACAACTCGAAACGTAACACGCATAATCAAAAGAATTAAATCAAAATTACAATCTCTTATTCATGACCTGCATTCACCAACCTAAATGATTCCCACGAAAATAATACGCAACTGTATCATAGTCTTCGTATAAAATTTCGAAATCACTTACCTTTTAAATTAGTCAAATCAGACCCTGGACTAATTGAGGATTGAGGTTCCCTATTTTGACTAATTTTCGTCCTTCCAAAGTTGTAAAATAAGAAAGTCTTGTGTTGAAATGAAACCCACAAAAATTATTCTCCTCTTTGGAAGGTTTTAGTTAACAGCCGAGACTTATGAATATGAAGGACCATTATTTATACATCAATCATAATGGTGGAATTTGTTTATGGAGGGGGAAATGAAGAGAGAGAGACTAGGAAAAATAGTAGTAAAGCTCAATAGAATAATATCAATGGCGATCATACCAAACAAGTCAATATTTTCATCATTGAGTTGGCCATGATTGGCTTGGCTACCTCCTCAATATGCCATCCTCAATGGAAAATTATGTTTTGAGAAAATAAAAGCAATTTTAATTGAGGAAAATGAGAGAATTGTAAAAGAATTAATTAAGGAACAGTTTGGAGGAGTTGTTGCTTTGCTAGCTCATTGTCAATGCTAGCTAATTGCCATGCTCCTCATCATCATTGTAGCTCATCATTTTGCTGTAAACAAAGAATGTTTAATACAATAGAGAACCAATGCTTTTGTTGGCAACCTAGGTTTGTGTTCTATAATCAGAGATGAGATGAAAGAAGTAATTGTGGAAGGAAAGGATTGACAATGGCTTGGAACAAAAGTTACAGGAAGGTTCAATCAAATTCTGATTTTGCAAAGTCAATTGAAATCATCACAAAATGCTGAAGAAGATGATCATAGTCCATAGACAAGCGCTTATAGCTCAACTGTTTCGTATATAGAGAAAGCAAATCTTTGGACGACTTCAATTGGTAAAGTGCACGACTTTTTTTTTTTTGGCACACATCGCTTCAGTTAGAAAGATCCAAACTTGTTATATTGGCTTTCGTATGATGTAAAAATTAGGATGTATTAGCACGTCTCAAAAACTATCATCAATTTAGATTTTTTTATATAATTTTAAAAATCTTATAAAACACGTTGATGACGTGTAAAGTAAAAATACGCTAATACCAACTTTTTTTTTCTTTCTCTTTCCATTTATGATGAAATTTTTGAAGCACCACCACTACATGTGCTAGTATCTTTTATATTTTTACCCACATGAAACAAAATCTACTTGAATACGTATTTTTAGTGGGACTATGAAAAGGACAAGGCAGATTAGGCTGCAAAATGTATAGAGGAACGAAAATTCGAGAATTATTATGTTGTTAGTAGCTTTCACATGGGCATAGTATTATTATATCTTCCCCCTCACATAAAAACATCCACAATAATCCAAAATACATACCCTTCATAAAAACCCAAAAGAATAGAAAGAGAAGAAGAAGAAGCCTTCCGAAAAATGCTTAGCATCGTTAACTTCTGACCATGACAAAATGTTCTCATTCTAGATAACTGAAATTTAGTAACTTTGTTTGATAAATATCAGTGCAAGGTTCGAATCAAAACATGGTGTATGTTATCATTGCTCAAATTATCAATAGATTAGCTCATTTGAGTTTTTTGGTAGTTTTTCTTAAGATGAAAATTTAGGAGTTAATTGGTATCACATTTTGCTAATTTTTTTACTAATTAATTAGTAGCATTATATAGTAGTTGGTTAAAATCTTAACCTTTACCATTTCAAAAATTAATCGCTATTTTCTCCACTACAATCCAGATGGAATAGTTATTCACTTATAATTTTCACAGCATTGCAGGAGTGTTCATATAGTTGTGAATTTGAATTGTTTGCGTAGTTTGCGTCTTTAAAATGAAGCACTTATTAAATTTTATACCCCCTTTTGGCGCAAATAAATAGGCGAGGTCCGCAAGAAAGTAAATAACACGAAAAAATTATTCGAAATTAAGTCGTCGTCAATACTAAAACACACTAGAGATAACGAGTATAAGGTAAATGTCAATTCAATTGATGGAAAACGATAAAAAAAATATATAATTACCTGAATATATATTTTCCAGGCATAATTAAATAATGTCAAGACAAATTGTAACACTTCCCATTAAGAGATTAATTGTTGTCTTATTTAAAGAGAAATATAAGTAACTAAAATTAATGGAGAGGGGAGTGAAAAAAATAATGGTATTAGGACCTTAATCTCTCTTTCCTCTATAATGCTTCCCTTTTCCTTTCTTCTCCCACCATTAATTAATCGAATCAATAACAAGAATAATGACAAGAATTTACAACAAAAAAGAGTTTCGCTGGCTTGCTAGCTCACTCGACTCGACTCAACTCAAACTCGGCCGATTCCGCCTCCACTCTGGTTCGAACCCCGGGACGACTCAGAATGGGTCAACAACTCGGCCCGACCACTCTGTTCTTTCAGCCATCTCCATCGGTAATCCTCCTCAAAAAAGGAAACTATACACTCTTCGCGTCAACTCGGCAGCAACCCCAACTCATCAACTCAGTGAAAACCCGGTATAGCAAACCAAAAAAATTATGCTAAACTAAACCCCGAGTCGACTCCCCGGGTCAGAAACCCAGAACCGAATCCGAAATTCCACCCGACCCAGTAATCACCAGATTGTGGGTTTCTCCGCGAGCAGGGGACGCGACTCCGTCCACAAATCCGACGGCTTCCGGCGAATCGAATGGCATTTCAGCTTGAGATCCTCCAAATTCGCGAATCGATTTGACCCGTCGGACTTGGCGATGTACCGGATGGCTTCCTCGAAGACGGATTCGTCGCAGGGGATGGTCAGGGGACCCTGGTTGTTGGAGAACCCGAACTCTTCCTCGGCTTGGGTCAGGAGCTTGACGAAGACCGGGTGGTTCAGGTACGTCGCACGGACGACGAATCTCCGGCAGCTCGAGCCGACGCAGACGGCGACGTGGCCGGAAGGGACGTCGGAGGGGATCTGCTTGTTGGTCGCCGAGGACACCCTGGCCTTGTTCCTCCACCGCCGCAGCAATTGGCGCAGCCGCACAATGTGGCGGATTTTGGCGCACTTGGAGAGTCCGGCCGACATTTTTTTTTTGGAATTGGGAGGAGAGATTGAAATTTTGAATTTTCCCGAGAAAATCCGACGCTGTTTGGTTTCAGTTGGCAGAGAGAAAGTGAGGAGCGGAAAGGAAGGGGGAATTGGAAAGGGAAGGAGGGGCGGGGGATTTATAGAAGATTGAGGTACGAGATTGCCCCTGGCTTTTGACGTAATTACGAGTTTGTTTTTTTTTTTTCCCTTTACCTATTTTGGTTCGGATTAGCGACGGGATTAAGGATTAGGGGATAGATACATAAATTAATAAATATTGTGTCTTGATAATTTGGAACAGAAACATAAGCATATGATGTTGGGACAAAAACTAACTTGGGAAAAAAGATGTATAATTTTTATTGTTATGTAGTTAGTGAGTGCATGGGGGGAAATATTTGTGCAGAGATTTGATACATTGAATTTGAGACTTGATGACAAAAATTAAGGAGGAGCTTAATGAGTGGGTAATGTGGTTCTGTTGTTTTGAGATTAATGGCAGTTTGACTAGATTTTGTTTTACTCTCTCTAGCTAGCTTGTTTAATTTTTGGGACAATTAATGGAAAAAGAAACAGTTTAATTATCTGCTGGTGTTGTTAATCCTGTTATCAAAGTCCCCAAAGTTATAGCTACTAGCTCTATCTCCATATTTACTTAAGCTCCATTAAAGGGTTTCATGTTTCTGGGTATATAAAATATATATAGTGTATTGCGTTATTGTTGGTCGTCACGTTAAATATTAACTAGAGATTATGACCTACCTAGATAATTTTTTGAAAAACCATATCGACAAAGGTCCAACCCACTCGCAAATCAGGATGATTTGTATCTGGTGTATTTAGTTATATGATTCCATGTTTATTTTTTGAACTTCAAGAATACAGAAGTTCAGATATATATACATGCAACTTCAAAATGAATAACTTCGCTATAAAAAAGGTGGGAAATGCTAGAACATAATTGTGTACTTGTGTTCCCCAAATCACCCAAGAACCATCATATATCACTAAAATTAACAAGCCACCGGTCGTTTAGTCGATGATGACGACTTTATGTCTTCATCTATGTTTCGGTTTCACTATAGCGGTTGCAAGCATAATCCAATTTGTGCTTTGTTTAACTTTCACGAGATCAAGATCAAGGCTAGCTAATCTGGGTTTGAAGTTGACATTAGTGTGTGCTAATTAAACGTACGTAGATCCTTTTTCCCGACAGCTAAATCATGTACATACAGATCGGATAATGTAGTGAAAACAAGCAAAGAAAATGACAGGAGAAAAGGGTATCTTTGCTAGATAGGTAGCTAGTTATAAAACCAGGGGCTGATCATCAACTTGGGCAATCGTCTTGTACGCTCAACCGCCGACGGTCTCATCCCTTGCTATAATTAGAGTCAGGATACGCAAGTGGGTTTACTGATATTTGTGATTGCTCGTTGCGGATCGGATCAATTTATAGAACTCTATAAACTCTATTATGCTATATCTAATCATGACATGTCCATTCTAGTTAAACGGTGTAGTATAGTGGCACGAGGTAGTATTTAACTATTTATCGAGAGTCGTTAGATCTACTATGATTCTTGGCTTATCGATGGGCATGAAATTAAATTTCTATCAGACCACCCATCGCGTCCTATCCTCACCTTTCCAACGGGGACCAAACCTTAGATATTGAGGCAGGGGTGCTGATATAAACGCGTTGTTACGGATCAGGAAATCGCTGAAATCAATAAAGTAAGAATACGAGTCGTAGCGGCTGATAGTCTGATTCAAGTCACATCAACAGGTGCCTCTTCAATCTCCATAACCTAAGTACACCCAAGCAGTAGCGGATCCAGGGGGTGGCCACGGCCCAGCTCTCCTGATTTGGATCCGGAGTTAGTATAGCCCTTATGAGTTTATCGGTTTTAGCTATTCGGCCGAGTGTTATTTTATAATGTGATTGTGTGTAATCAGGAAAATGGGTCAGATGAACAGATTCAAATCATAACTAAATTTAGCCTAGAAATTCTAGCTCCAATGATACTCGTCTAAAGAAAAACAAATAATGAAACCTAAAATTCTAAAACGTAAAAGGCTAAAAGAAATATGAGGTTTGTTCCCTTGAAAAATTACTAGAGCCGTTGGTGGAAAATAGCGATAAACGCACAATACACAATTATTAGTCGTTGATTTGTCTAGTGTTTACATTGCCCGTTTCAACAACTACTATGGAGAGAACATTTTCAACAATGAAACAAGTGAAAAATGATTTGCGCGACAAAATTAGCAATGAATTTCCCGCCGATTGGTTAACTATTTTATTTGAAAAAGAGTATGCTATTGGTATGGATGTAGACTCTATTATTGATGGATTCGCTATATTAAAAGATCGACGTTTACAATTGATGTTGTAAAAAAAACTATAATTTTTTACGATATCTAAATTTTAATGACATGTGACCCAATGCTCTACTATATCCTGGATCCGCCGCTGCACCCAAGTTGAATACAAAAATCATGCACTTAATTACTTGAAAAAATCATATGAGAATATCATGTAATGTTTAAGTCAAGCCACCCATTCAATCCCTACATGCCTATGGTGACAACCCAAAAAATTGGGAATTTCTCCTCTTCAATCTCTAGGACCTTACAATCACCCAAATTAGAACCCAAGAACCATGAATCTTGATAATCATAGATAGAAAGTTGAAAGAAAGTGAATAAAGAAGAAGGATAAGACAAGTCCATGAGTAGAATCATCTTCTCCTCCTTGATTTGATCTTTCCTAGAGGTGGTAATTATCAATCCAATCCACCAATCCATTAAAAATATCCACCTAATCCAATCCATTTATATTCAATCCATTTGATCCAAATCCAATTGGATTGGTGGGTTCATGGATTGATCCATGGATCCAAATGACAAATTACGGTTTGGTACCTATACTTTTTATATTTTACATTTTGGTACCTAAAATTTTATTTTTTATACGAAAATATCATTGTAAAATTACGTTGTAGTACCTAAATTTTTTCGTAATGACATTTTAGTACATAAACTTTTCACATTTTACATATTGGTCCATTGTGTTGCCACTCATGTTGGTTTTAGTGTTCGATTTGTAGGACGACGTAACAATATGGTAGCCCATTTGATGGCTCGCAAGGCCCTTTCATTGTACCCGACTATGAGTCGTTTCTTTGATTTTCAGGTCTGGCTGAATTCCAGGATGTAACTTGTTTTTTCAATCAATATATGATTATCTTTTGTTATAAAAAAAAGCGTTGAACAACTCATGATAACTTGAGTGATTTACTCTCAACAAAGAGATAATACATACAAGCACTTCTACTATGCTTTAAAGCATTGGTCCTTTAAAGTACAAATTTAAATTGTACCATAAGAGAATATGTACATTTCAACTTCAAATTGTACCATAGCATAAATGTACAACTTTAGTTTGTACCATAAAGAGATTTATGCAAAAGAGTATAGATACAACACGAAGTTGTACCATAACGTTATTAAAAGTACAACTTCAAGTTGTACCATAAAGACAAAATACCAAACCACCAATGCTTTAAAGTATTGTAAAATTCCTCAATACATAGCATGTTTACGATATATGCATAAGTGTTTATTGAATTTCTCTACTAACAATCACCATTTCCTTAAAAAGATTGAATATTGAGTTTCCTAGCTACATTTATTAACCGATCGATTTGTTCATTGAGCACGTAAGACTGACTGACTTGTTGGTAACCATCTCCCTTGGTCACTCAACTTTCCTTCTAAATAGATTTTTGTATTTTCTTTCAAAGATTATATAGATCTCCTCGTTAGATTTCTCTATTCCAGAAAGCTGGGTAGAGCAGATTAAACTACATCCGGTCTCGACGGGCATTGGTCATGACATCCCAATTTGGAGGCTTACTCCTAATGGAAAGTTCAGCTTGAAATCGGCATACGAGATAACAGACAACGAGGAGAGGCCAGGCGGATCGCATCCGGTTTGGAGGGCAGTTTGGAAGATCCCGACAACCCAACGGATCCGATCTTTCTTTTGGCTTTTTGTGCATGATAGACTGTTGACAAATGGTGAACGCTTCCGGAGGCACCTTAGCGCAACGAAGACCTGTCCTATATGTGATCATGAGCTGGAAAGTGCATTACACGTGGTGAGGGATGTAGGAAGATTTGGGAAATCGGAGACAGTCGACAAAATAGCTCGTTGGGAATAAATCATCTTCCTAGAATCTTGGAAATCAAGTCGAAATCAATCAACTGATTGATTGCATAATCACAGCACAAGAATCACTCCTTTGATCAAGCATTGCAAATAAGGAAGGTTCCATCTCACCTCCTCCTCATCTATAAAAGGGACTGAAACGTATTGCCTCTTCACTTTTGTGAGAGAACGGAAAAGGGTTTCTAAACAAAAGAGTTTAACAAAGGGGAAGAGGTTCTTTGCTAGTGGCTGATACAAATTCCGGAGTTTGGAATTTGGGTTGTTTATTCGTCATTCTACTTTGTTTCTAGAATTTCTTTCTTTGAGTCTTTATTTCGATTTTCTTCTTTTGTACTTGTAAGTTAGATCGTAAAGAAAATAAAATAGAGTCGTAGGTGTGGACGTAGCCCATTGCACCAGGGTGAACCACGTTAAAAATATCGTATGTTCTTTAGATTTCTGCACTTTTCTTTTCGTACTTCATCTTCCATATCAATTCTCTATTTTCCAAGGATTTTGATCCAAGGAAGAAAACAGACCTAAGTGTTCTCTATATTGGTCTGCTCGGCTGGGCTTACCAATCCTCAAGCCCATCTCAACTTTGGCTTTTTGCTAATAGATTTCAAGTGGGCTTGAGAAGCTGTGGCCCGAACTGAAGGGGAGAATCAGAACGAAAAACACTGAAGGACCTCTCCTCTCCTTCATTTTCGATCTTCTTCCTCTTCTGCTTCTTCTTTACTTTCCCAAACTTACAATCTCTAAAATCGGTCCCTTTGATTTCAATTGGTATCAGAGCCAATCCCTTGATTGAGCTACATACTGCCAATGGAATCGATCATGGGGTCCTCTGTCTTTGGTCATGCTTCATACAATCATCCGTCGTTATTCACAGGAACAAACTACACCTCCTGGAAACGCAGAATGGAAATGTTCCTCTGGGGAGTCGATGAAGCGCTCTGGACCGTGGTAAGCGATGGTCCTCTTGACATGGATCTTGCCCAGCGATCCACCTGGAATGATGCTCAGAAGAAAAGCGCCCAGCTCAACAAAAGGGCGATGCATATTCTTCACTCTGCCATGGCTGCGAGTGAGGCGGATAAGATCAAGCATTGCGACACGACTCAGGAGATCTGGATTGCACTTGAGAAAACATACGAAGGAACCTCCAACATCAAGGAGACACGCATCGATCTCCTAATGCATGAATACGAGACATTCGCCATGAACCCAGGTGAGGATATTCAATCCATGTATTCTCGCTTTACTATCATTCTAAACAAATTAAAGGGTTTAGGAAAATCTTTCATAAGTAAGGATATAAATCGCAAGATTCTTCGTTCATTGCCTAAGGAATGGTTACCTAAAAGAACTGCAGTCGAGGAAGCGCAAAATCTAAATACTTTACCAGTTGATGAATTAATCGGTTCATTATTAAGTCATGAGCATGTTGTTAAGCAAGTTCATGGTGAAGATAAGAGACAGAAAAGTCTTGCTTTTAAAACTAGAGTCTATCAGGATGACTCTGAAGATGACTCGTCTCTTGATATTGATAAGGAAATAGCCTTTCTCAGTAAGCGGCTTCAACGAATAATCAAACATAAGAATGAGCAAAAACGGTTGAATAACACCTCCGGAAAATTCATTAGTTATGATAACACTAACTCTGGATTCAAGGATAGGCTGCCTTCTAGGCAGACCAGAAATGTGGATGCAGGTACTTTGGCAAGGGAACCACAAGGATGCTACAAGTGTGGCCAACCAGGTCATATCCGTGCACATTGTCCTCTCACCCTCAAAGCCAAAGAAAAAGCCATGATGGCCTCTTGGAGTGACTACGACTCTGAGTCAGATGATGATCAGGTAGACGAGGAAGCATTCATGGCCTTTGCCATGAATGTAGAAGGTAACTCTTCTCACTCTTCTGCTGAACTTGCCTTCAAAACAGCAACATTTACCTCAGAAATGAACGATGCGCCCCACTGGTATATGGATAGTGGGTGCTCACATCACATGACTGGCACAAAGCAGTTATTCACTTCTCTATCTCCTAGAAATGGTGGTAAGGTTATCTTTGGTGATGATAGTTCTGGAACCATCATTGGTCATGGTACTATTGGCCGAGAACCCTTTCCTGTCATTCATAACGTTTTGCTAGTCGAGGGTCTAAAACATAACTTACTCTCAATAAGTCAGTTATGTAGTAGTGGATATAAAGTAACTTTCGAAGCATCTCACTGTGTCGTGGAAAATTCACAAGATCATAAAACATTGTTTGTCGGAAAACGTGAAAATAACATGTATGTTATTAACTTCCAGAAATTAGGATCATCCGGTGAAATATGTTTTGTGGCTGCATCACAATTAGAACTTCTTTGGCATCGTAAGCTAGGACACGTTAGTCTTTCTATCTTGTCTCGCCTTGCTAAATCTGAATTAGTTCGTGGTATTCCTTTATTAAAAGACAAATCAGATTTTTTTTGCCACGTGTGTGTTCAAGGTAAACACACTAAACAATCCTTTAAACCAAAATCAGGGATTACTACCTCTGCAGTCTTTGAACTGATCCATATGGATATCTTTGGTCCTTGCAATGTTTCTAGCCTAGGAGGTAAGAATTATGCATTTGTGCTTGTTGATGACTTTTCTCGATATACTTGGGTGTATTTTCTTGGGCATAAGAGCGAAACCTTTTCAAAATTTCAAACTTTTGCTCTTACTTTCGATAAGAAAATTTCAACCATCAAAAGTGACAATGGCGGAGAATTCATCTCTGATGAATTTGAAAGCTTATGTGATTCTTTAGGAATTAATCATACCTTCTCTGCTCCTCGTACACCTCAACAAAATGGGGTTGTGGAAAGAAAAAATCGTACTTTAATTGAATGTGCTAGGACCATGCTTCTTGAATATGGATTACCTAAATATTTTTGGGCAGAAGCAGTTAGCACAGCATGCTATATAGGAAATTGAGTTTTAATTCGTAAGCACTTAAATAAGACACCTTATGAAATCTTTAAAGGCAAGAAACCAAGCATTTCCTACTTTCATCCCTTCGGTTGTCGCTGCTATTGTTTGAATACCAAGGACAACTTAGGAAAATTTGATGCTAAGTCTGATGAAGGAATTTTTCTTGGATACTCTATTAAAGGTCAAGCTTATAGGGTGTTTAATAAAAGGACTCAACGAGTTGAGGAAACTGTGCATGTAACTTTTGATGATACTAATATGGCGTTGCAACCTAGCAACCCGGATATGGAAGTATTTGACTTTGCAGAGATGACACATTCATCAAATGCTTCGGCTGAGACTCAATCTACAGATGCAGCCTCTTCAACTCCTGCAGCAAATGTTAATTCAGAGGTAGACACACATCACGAGATTCCTACACCACTTCCTACTGAATCTGAAGACCCTCTCGCAGTCAACTCGAATGATCCAGAACCTGATACTCCCAATCTGGATCCGGAAGAAACTCTGACAGCTCCAACACACATCAAGAAACGACATCCCCTAAGTCAGGTCATTGGCCAAATAACAGATGGAGTCAGAACTCGAGGTAAGTACACTCCTGGACAATATGTCTTTGTTTCTCAGCATGAACCTAGAAACTATAAGGAAGCCCTGAAAGATGATGAATGGTCTTATGCTATGATTGAAGAATTGACTCAATTTGAACATCTTAATGTGTGGGATCTAGTTCCCTGTCCTGATACTGTGACTCCTTTAGGAACAAAATGGGTTTTTCAGAATAAAACTGATGAAGAAGGTATAATAATCCGTAATAAAGCTCGTTTAGTTGCTCAAGGATACTCACAAGAAGAAGGGATTGACTATGATGAGACATTTGCACCTGTTGCTCGTCTCGAATCAATCCGTCTTCTTTGTGCCTTTGTTAGTTATATGAACTTTAAATTATATCAGATGGACGTTGAGAGCGCCTTCTTAAATGGTATCATAGAAGAAGATGTCTATGTAACCCAGCCCCCTGGTTTTGAAAGTCATGAACACCCAAACTATGTTTTTAAACTAAATAAAGCTCTCTACGGCCTTAAGCAAGCTCCTCGTGCTTGGTATGAACGACTCACGTCGTTCTTACTAAGTCAAAGCTTTGAGCAAGGATCAGTAGACAAAACTTTGTTTATTAAACGTGTTTCTAGTGATCTTCTTTTGGTTCAAGTATATGTCGCCGACATTGTTTTTGGTTCAACCAATGATCAACTATGCTCTGATTTCTGTGCTTCTATGAAAAGTGTTTTTGAAATGAGCATGATGGGTGAGCTACAATTCTTCCTCGGTCTACAAATAAAACAAACTAGTGAAGGTATTTTTATTAATCAATCTAAGTACATCTCCTCCATGCTTAGTAAATTTGGCTTCAACTCCTTAAATCCCAGCCCTACACCGATGGCCACTACTACTAAGCTTTGTCAGGATGAGACAGGAAACCCAGTAAACGAGTCTCAGTATAGGGGTATGATAGGTTCTTTACTCTATCTTACTGCCAGTCGACCTGACATCCTCTTCTCTGTTTGTCTATGTGCTCGGTTTCAATCAGCACCCAAAGAAAGTCATTTAACTGCCTTAAAGCGGATTTTTAGATATATTAAAGGCACATCAGATGTAGGTCTATGGTATCCTCGGCACGATAGCTTTGATCTTTTAGGCTACAGTGATTCTGATTTTGCTGGGAGTCTTACTGATCGTCGTAGCACCACTGGTAGTTGTCAGTTTGTAGGAACTTCTCTGGTTTCGTGGTCTAGTAAGAAGCAAAGTGCAGTGGCTTTATCCACAGCTGAGGCAGAATATATAGCGGCTGGTAGCTCATGCACTCAGCTTCTTTGGTTAAAAAACCAGCTAGCCGATTATGGTATAAAAACATCAATCATGCCTTTGTTTTGTGATAACACAAGTGCCATTTGCATTACTAAAAATCTCGTGCAACATTCTAGAACCAAACATATAGAAGTGAAATATCATTTCATCCGGGATCTAGTTCAGGCTGAAACTGTTGCTCTACATCATATTCCTACTGAATTCCAGCTGGTTGACATTTTCACAAAATCTCTACCTGCTGATCGATTCATCTTTTTGTGCTATGAACTCAGACTTCGCTCTCATCAGGCTCTCTCCGAGAGCATCATTCGCTAACCTCTGCTTCCTTTTTAGTTTTTTTTTTATTTTATTCTTCTTCCTGTTTTAATCTTCATTTGTTACTTTCTTTTTGTGTGATAGTTTTCTTCTTGATTAGTAGTTTCCTTGATTGAGTATGTCATGTTTATTTAATTACCAGCCCTAGGTCTCTTCCGTGTATTCTCCATCTGCTCCCTCTCTGTCTGATCTTACAATGGTACTCATCATCACATACACGGGTACATTGTTCCTTGAGCCTATCATCTCAAACTATCATCGTCACATCCAGTTTTTTTTTTCAATCGCCCCTTGATTTCCTTCTGTCTTGTGCTGTTCCCTGCTTTAGTGGACGCTGGCCTTGATATTACTCCCTATGTTCAAAACCTTGGTTGGACCTCTCTCCTTGATGCTCCTCTAACGACCTCGTTTTGCCCTGAAATTATCCAACTGTTCTATTCCAATCTTCAATCCCCTGGGCTGTCATCTCGTTCCTTTCACTCTCTGGTCTTTGGCCATGCCTTTGCCATTCATATTGATGATCTCAGCATGCTCTTGAATATTCCTGTTCATGGGGTTACTTTAGCCGATGAGTCCGAATTTCCTCTGTTTGCCTTCAACCTTGCTGGGGAATTCCTTGCTATTACTGGCCATCCTCCCGGACCAAATAATACTTTACCTGTCACTGTCCTTCCCCCACCCCTTCGTCTCCTCCACTATTACATTGTTCGAGTCTTCCTTCCCAGAGATCACTCTGTCATAACTATTCTCCCTCTCGATCTTTGATCATCTCGAATGCTGTCCATGGTACCCCTCTGAATTACTTTCACTTATTTTTTGGGTCACTACTGCGATTCACTGAACCTGTCCTAGGTGAAGCCCTGCCTTTCGGTCCCCTTGTGTCGACCCTTCTAGTTCACCTTGAGATAAACCTATCATCCTTTATCACTTTCGATCCTGTGTTCTCCCCTGTGGCTGCGGATATCCTTGAAGCTCTGGAGATTGCGATTGAAGGGGAGGAACCCCTTGACGAGGATAGTGGAGACGAGGACACTGTCAAGGAAGAAGTCGACAACATCACTAGTGTTAGTTCCAGCGAGAGCAGTGACACCAACAACAACACTAGTGATGATGTTTAACTTAGTTCGATTGTTTAGCTAGTCTTATGGTTGTCGGCCTAAATTTCGTGATAGATTATGATTACTTCGGCCTTTTATGATTGCTTCGGTTAAAACTGTGTCGGCTTTGCTATCTATGATAATCTCTTTTTCTCTATGCGGATTGAATGTTCCTCTTAAAGAGATGTGAAATAATTATCCTCTTGTTAAATACTAACTCCTTGAGAAGAGGAAAGGTAGTGTCGTCTTCTTTGTTTCAGGCAATCGACAATCTCTGATTTAAGGGGAGATTGTAGGAAGATTTGGGAAATCAGAGACAGTCGACAAAATAGCTCGTTGGGAATAAATCATCTTCATAGAATCTTGGAAATCAAGTCGAAATCAATCAACTAATTGATTGCATAATCACAGCACAAGAATCACTCCTTTGATCAAGCATTGCAAATAAGGAAGGTTCCATCTCACCTCCTCCTCATCTATAAAAGGGACTGAAACGTATTGCCTCTTCACTTTTGTGAGAGAACGGAAAAGGGTTTCTAAACAAAAGGGTTTAGCAAAGGGGAAGAGGTTCTTTGCTAGTGGCTGATACAAATTCCGGAGTTTGGAATTTGGGTTGTTTATTCGTCATTCTACTTTGTTTCTAGAATTTCTTTCTTTGAGTCTTTATTTTGATTTGCTTCTTTTGTACTTGTAAGTTAGATCGTAAAGAAAATAAAATAGAGTCGTAGGTGTGGACGTAGCCCATTGCACCAGGGCGAACCACGTTAAAAATATCGTGTGTTCTTTAGATTTCTGCACTTTTCTTTTCGTACTTCATCTTCCATATCAATTCTCTGTTTTCCAAGGATTTTGATCCAAGGAAGAAAACAGACCTAAGTGTTCTCTATATTGGTCTGCTCGGCTGGGCTTACCAATCCTCAAGCCCATCTCAACTTTGGCTTTTTGCTAATAGATTTCAAGTGGGCTTGAGAAGCTGTGGCCCGAACTGAAGGGGAGAATCAGAACGAAAAACACTGAAGGACCTCTCCTCTCCTTCATTTTTTATCTTCTTCCTCTTCTGCTTCTTCTTTACTTTCCCAAACTTACAATCCCTAAAATCGGTCCCTTTGATTTCAAGGGGTTGTTCTCTAGCTCGCGCTGTGTGGGCGGAATTGTTGGGGAATGAATCGGACGAGGTTTTCTTTCAACAGGACAGGACGAGGTGGGCATTACACTACATCTCTGGCCGGAGTAAAAATATTGATCCAACTCTCTTCGCAGGAGTCAGCTGGCTACTATGGAAAAACAGGAATAAATTTGTCTTTGAAAAAGAGTTGAGCCCACCGGAGGTAATAAGACATAGAGCGAGTGATCTTCTTCAACAAGTGAATCAAGCGGCAAAGAGGGATGTCTTGGCAGCGAGAACCCCACCAGTGAGACGTCGACAAGAAGTAAGTTGGGAACCACCAAAGAGGGGATGGATCGCTTTGAACACAGACGGATCGGCGACGAATGGCCAGGCCGCGGCAGGTGGTGTGTTGAGAGATGAGAGTGGCCGGATTCTTAAGGCTTTTGTAGGAAACATTGGTGAAGCCTCCATCACTAAAGCTGAACTCGAGGGTATTGTGCATGGATTGAAGGTGGCTTGGAACGAGGGCTATAGGCGAGTGGTGATCCAGACTGATTCACAGACTGCTATCCAGCTGATCGAAGGAGCGGAAGAAAGGCACCCCCATTTCCTGGTAGTGCAATCTGCTCGTCGGCTCCTGGAGAGGGAATGGCAGGTGCGTTTGGTGCATGTCTTTCGTAAAGGGAACTATGTAGCAGATTATCTTGCCTCGGTGGGACATCGGCTGCCGCCTGGGTTTCACTTCAGAGAAGAGCCGGATCCACTCCTGAACTATTGGATGTTATTTGATGTAATGGGGGTGGAAACTTCTCGGTTTATTAATGACTAACGGTTGGGGTGCCCGTAGCACTCCGTTTTCCTACCCAAAAAAAAAAAGATTTCTCTATTCCATACTAAGAAATTTCATTTTTTAGTCGTATCTTTCAGTTATATACTAATTTTACATGAACAGATTAATAATAATTTGACATTGTCCTCATATACAGGATTGTCCTCGTTTACATAGATGATATGACTTAAGCTATACGTTATTTCCTTGTTTACATCAAAGATATGACTTCATTAGCTGAATAGCTGATTACTTAATAGGAATCTTAACTAACTCGAAGGTTTAGGAAGATTAATTTGGTGATCATCATTCGTTGGAGTACATCCGTGCGAGATAATAAGGGTTATATGTACTTCTTTGGGCGCACGAAGTAAGAACTCAAAGCAAACCAACCATTGAACTATAAGAAGGGAAACTAAAAGATGCTTTTGGGCTTTGGCTTCAAGTCTTCAACCCTCATTTCCTTGCCCTTAAAATATATTCCCCTCTTAACACCAACAAGTTTTTATTATATACTCTCCAATTTCTGACCACTACCCCATGTGCAAGGATGCCCCATCCCCCTCAAAGTTTCTTTTATAAAAACATAACCCCCACACACCTCAAAACAAACTACCACATATGCCCCACCACCCTCCCCCTTAATCACCCACTAATTAACTATGTAATGCTCTCTCCACTTTACTCTCCTAACCTATCCTTACAAAAATGTACTCATTAAGTTAGTTTGTCACCATGTTTTGAGTATACATGATACTAATAAGCATAATTTTTTGACACTATAGCAGGTCACCATGGTTCGATTCGATATGGAATTGATATAAAGCCGAACCATGAATTTGGTCGGAATTCAGTTCGAATTAGTTAATTTTCAATTCTATTAGTCTTATTTTTTTCCAATGATTCAATGGAGTGAAACAAAAAATTACTTAACCCTTAAAATATAAATGAAACAATACATCGATATTTGGTTCGCCCTAAGCCCAAATGTTGGGGTGTTTCACATCATTGGCCATCTCTACGACTTTGTGCGCAACTTCAAGTGTCGTACATAGAATCCTAATTGTAAACAAGACGGAAGAAGACTCCATGAACATGTGCACATTACAAATCATACATAAATCGATCTTATAATACTGATCATATAATATTTTTTGTAGGTTTACAACACATAAACGATGGAGTAACTCAAGGTTTGGTTCTCTCCTTTATAAAGAGAACTAGCTACCTATTAGTAAGCAAACCATTTGGTACTTTAAAGCTTGAAATTGACAAGTTCAACTTCCATTGAGCTAGCTAACAATACATCTTGAGTCCTTTTGAGTGGAAAAGAGAGGGCAAGTGAGTAGGAAAGGCAGAATTAATGGTCAAAATGGGGGCAATGAAGGGGTTTATGGGGTCCTCTCTAATTTTTGCATGTTATAAGTTTGGTAGAGAAGGAAAGGGAGAGGGGGAGTGCACCTGTGTATCTCCTTGCCTTATGAGAAGTTATTATTATTATTATTATTATTAGCCCCATTAATCTCAATAATACCCTACCCATGTTGGGATTTAAGGATTACATGATTAAATATTATTAGCTCTAGGAACCACTGAAATACAGTTCAATGTTCTTAACCAATAATAACATCTCCAAAATCATAACAAAGTTGAAACAAAACACAGCACCCACAAACAACTGTTGTTTGTATTATAAATTTGCATGAACGAAATCGATCAATTAATGTTTTTGATGTGATTGTGATCGGATCAAAAAGAGGAAAAGAACATACTTAAGAAAAGATTTTGTGTTGGGGGAGACATAAAAATTGATGTTGGAAATTTGCCATTTTTTGTTTTCTGGCTAGGACAAATTTTGCGGGCAGATATGGGGAATATATGCAGGAATTAGGGGAAGGCCGGCCATTTCGATTGATAAGAAACAAGCTGGTCAATTGGATCTTAATAAATTTTGGTAATTGGATTCCAATTGTGAGGGACAATAATTGATTATTATGTGAATTATATTTGGTAATCAAGTTTCTGATGATTCATTTGTGGATGGGGGAAAATGGATAAATTGTGAGTCAGAAGGCATGAGACTAGTCAAGTCACATACAACACAGTATTAAATCGAGCAAAATCATACATAAAATGTATTGACTATACTAAGGATAATGGAGTTAATTCCCGCTCACAACTTTTCAATTTTTACATATATTAAAAATGGTGATGGGTGAAAAGTGTGGAGAACATTCGATCTAAGTATCAACTAACCCATTTGAAAGATTGAGATTGATTCATACTCAGTTGATCCACATATTAATAAAAATTGATGACTTCTTACACTTTTTAATTACCAAGTACCAATGAAATTTGAATCATGTGTTCCTAAACATAAATCAAAAAGTTCATAAGATGATTTTATTGAAAGTGACAAAGGATCGTTTAGATGAGTAATTGTAACGAATCAACTTGACATAATTGTCTCGTTTTAAGATAATTGAACTAACCTTTGTCCATAAAAATTTTAGATTAGATAAATTCAACATGAAAGAACTTTGAATTGATCAGTTTTGAAACATCTCATTTTCTGAATGCTACTACAAACAAGCTAGTACCGCCGTTCAGGGAAGGATCAAAACGGCTGGGATCCACGGTGGAGAATGGAGAGTGACGTGGCCCAATAATGAAGCTGGAGAAGGAGGTTAATATGAGCACAGAAGTCGAAGAATACCGTTATCCCGTCCACGTACGTGTCAGAGTGGCAGCTGACATGGCACTGTCCTCGAGACTCGTAAAATAGACCATCGGTGGGTCCAAGTAAGGGAGAAAGTGGGACCCACAAAGAAAGAGCAGAAGAAGAGCCACACGAGTCAGCCGGCGAGCCCAGTGGCCAAATTGGCTCTATGATTGTTATTTTGTTTATATGTCTGCGACGATCGACGGCACACGAGATTGCGAAATGGAGCGTCCAGGTTCGGACTGCGCGCGGAGCCCATGGCTTACTTGAGTCGAGTACTTATTCGTGAGTGGTTTGGTGTTCAACTCGATAAAATTTCGTTTGAAACGAGAAAAGCTCGAATTGTTTATTAACGAGCTGAGTTTGAACTCAGTCTTGTGAGGCTCGTGATCGTGAACTAGTTCGATTAGGTGGTTTGTTGAGTTCAACTAATTTACTGCCTCGTATTGAGTTCATGAGATGTTTCAACATTGTGATTATAGCAAGCCAAGTCGATTACGACTTATGAGAAAATCGATCTATATCATATGAGTTGGTTTGTTAATGATGCATAGATTTATTAAATATTGTATGTAACCTCATATGGTGTTTAATACTTAGAGTGTGTGAGTAGATATGTCTCATATATGACATGAGATCAACTAATCATATGTATCATACATGAAATATAAATATTAATATATTTATTATAAATTATTTTAGAGTTGAACTTGAGTCGAACTAATTTTGATCTTAATGATAAGCCAAGATTTAATAAATAAACTAGTTCGTGTTCGTGTCGACTTAACTCATTCACAAATTCAACTTGTATTGCACTTCTTTCTGTGACTATAACTTTTTGTTTGGAGATTGATTTCATCTTAAAAATTTAGAGAATTTCAGGAATAAATTTTGTATCGTGTTCGTGTTTACTTATGATTTATGAACGTGTGTATATTATTCCGTAACTGTAGAAGTTATAAACTTTGATGTCATATATTAAGAGGTACATGTATCTGATATCATTACTACACATTAATATATAAAGTTAAATTACATATTACTGTTGCCTAAATAATTTCATTTTGATACCTCAAATTTAATTAAATTACAACTTAGTAATCATAATGTATATTTTACATTTTGGTACTCCAAATTTAATTTTAATGTAAAATCATTGAACAATCATGTTTTGGCATCTTAATTTTATGAGATTTTCCTACCTACAATTTTTTAAATTTATATATTGGTACAATGTTTAGATTTCACTTGAATCCAATCCACCAATCCTTTTAAACCAATCCATGAATCCAATCCACTATAACATAAAAGTATAGATTTAATTTGTACAATACAAGATGTTGTATCACTCAACTGTAAGAGAAGATTTGACCATTTCATATTTGCTCATTACGTGAAACATTAAATAAACGATAAAACAGAGACGACTCTCAAATATTGCAACATCAAATTTATAAACTCATTTTTGTACATTTACGGGGTACTAAATAAACTTCTACGGTGAAAAGGGTTGATTGTTGTACTGACAGACAACTAAAAGAATTGGTCAAAACCTTTTCATTATCTACTTCCTCTTCATTTCATTTTTCACTCGCCTTCCATAACCCTTTTTTAATTTCTTTGTTTGCCTTTTTTATCTAACCCTAATTAGTATACTGTTTTTATGTATTCTAATTACAAGTATGAACGGGTAATACACGACTCACCAACAGTCTAGAGAATTAATAATTAAACCATAAACTTTCTCAGCTCAATGTCGAGTCCAATTAAAAATAAATATACATGGTTATTACTTATTAGAAAGTCGTCATCTTCGAATATGGGATTTGAAGGCGTGAAATTTTTCACTCGGGCTAGAATTTTCAACAATTATACATGGAATGTTGGACCAGGTATCTACACATATCAAATAAATAGTTTTCATTTCTCTATAAAAAAGTAAATAATTATCATCTTAAATACATCACCATAAAAAGGTATTAAGCCTCAACTATGCAAATTATAGTTTGGTACCTAAACTTAATAGATCTTTAGATTTATAACCTAAATTTGTTTTTTTTTTGGCATATAAGTCCTCAAAATATTGACGGAACATTATATTTTAGTACCTATAATTTTAGTGTATTATATTTTGGTATCTAAACTTTTGAAGATCTACAAATAGGTCTAGTTTGTGTATGTTGAATTAAAACACCATCGAATAAATGTGTATTCATACTCAAGTCATACACATTTAGATTACGTAAGTAAATATCAATACCCTCCAAAACCCATCTACAAACTTCAAAACTCATATATATGTCACCCATACCCTACCCATGATCAATGGGTCTACTTGGTTTAGCTATATATCATTTACTATCCAAGAATTTCAAAATATTATAAATTGGACGTTGACCGCCATATATCTTCTCAATCAATATCATAATTTCAAGTCAATATTACTAATACAACTGCTAATAAAAATTAATTTTAGACTAATAATACTAACAAAACACTATAAGAAACCACATAATACATGCTCATATGTCAATATCATCTCCGCCCCGCGACAAGACACGGATCACCGCCTTGATAGATAAAGAAGAAGTTTATCATATAATTCATATTTCGGGTGCGTGTTGCATGTTATTAGCTAATAATATATTTGTAGATCCAAATAGGTAGTTTTTAAGCATGGCTTCGTTAATGTGTTGTTTTGAAAGAATTACAGCATAGATGGTCTCTAACTCTTCATTTTTTTATCGGGTGTTTCATGTTTGATTAACAAAAAAACGTTGATAACATCCTTGATCCTTGTCAGCTAGAAATACCTCTCCAAAAAGGATACATATAAACCTAGCTCAACACTATGTATTAAAAACATACCAAACAATATCAAATTTTTATTGCCCCAACAAAAACCAGAGACAGAGAAAATTACTCAGTTTGAATCTCCAACTTTACGATTTCAACATGACCATATGCTCCCTTCTTGTTCATGAATTGATCATGTTACATATTTCTCTTCACAAATGAATATATAGCTTAAATGAGTCTACCTACTGCTCCAAATTTCGAATTCTTTATCTCTTGTTATGCCTTACAAAAAACACTTATCCAAATTAAAGAAAGTTTTCTCTAGTGTCGGCCGGGGAATTGGGCTATATAACTTTTCACCGACGGCTAGCTCCCACTCTAGGCACCCTAAATTCTAATCCTTTGTTTCTAGTCGTTTAATAATCTTCTCACACACTGATAAATAATTACTCATGAAATTAACTCATCACACAGTTGTCACCAAGGGAATTTTATTTATTTTATCTTTGATTGATGAATGGGTGTAGGGATGGCAATTATGCCCATACCCATGGGTATTTTACTATCCAACCCAATTGGGTTGGGTATGAAATCCAAATATATGGATATGGGTAAAGTTTGATGGGTTTGTACCCATACCCATTTACTTTGGGTTGGATTTGGGTTTGTACCAATGTCCAAATACAAATTACAGTTTGGTACCTAAACTTAATAGATATGCATATTTAGTACCTAAATTTAATTTTTTTTGCATATAAGTCCTCAAAATATCGATGGAAAATTACGTTTTGGTACCTAATTTTTTTTGGTCTTACATTTTGGTACCTAAACTTTTCAAGTTTTACAAATAGGTCCAATTTTGCATGTGTAGTTAAAACACTCTCAAGTAAATGGATATCCATATCCAACCCATACCCATTTAGATAATATCCATATCTAACCCAAACCCATACACACATCACCCAAACCCTACCCATAATAAATGGCTCTACTTGAGTTTGGGCAAAATTACCCATGAGTGGGTAAATTGCCATCCCTTAATGGGTGCAATGAACTTACTCTCATCACATTACTAATTTCACGCTTTAGTTAGTACCATGCTGCATGTTTGCTTTATTATTCTTTCGTTTGTATTATCAATTAGTACCGGGGCTTTTCAGAATGAAATCAAGAGTAAAATCCTGCAGATAAGTTCTAACACAGACTATGTCGTACCAATGAAATATTAAGTTTCAACAAGTGGTATTAGAATGTGATTTAGTTGTTCAGATTCAATACGGTGGCGTCTGTTGTCGAAGTTTGATTGTGTGGCCTTAGGATTTGAGATATGTATTTTGTCTTGCGGATAGAAAAGAGACATGCGTATGGTAAATCTGTCTTGTTGACGAAAATATGATATACACTATAAATTATCATAGACGACGATGTACTACACTTTAAGTTATTGTAATTGGTTGGCACGGTTTCTTATTAGCTAGTTTCATTTCATTGTTGTTAAACTTGGACTAGTCGTATTACTAATTTACTAGACATGACATTTCTCCAAAAAAAAAATTACCAGACTTGACGGGCTGTTTAGCAGCGCCAACCTTTTTCTTTTTGGCTCTTCTAGTCATGATTGGGCAAAGTGGAAAGGGGAACTATAGTTGTATATATGTTGCCGAATATTTATTTACCTAATCGGAAAACATAAAGAACTTTCATTGGGTGGTGTCTTTGTACGCAACAAACCTTTGTCGTTTGCTTTGGGAAAAGAATACTACTCACCAACGTACATTTTTTAAGTAGTATTAAGGTTGGGTTTCTCTTGCGCATATTGCTAAGAGATTTAGAATGTAAGTAGTTAGGACTAATTAGTTACATATATATTAGGTTTAGATACTCATACGTAATTTTCCTTTCTATCCATTGAGACTGTGTCGTGCTCAACGACTTCTGTCATTCTTTTTCTCTCCTCTCCTCCAATCCGTTGTATATAAGCCAGTCACTAACGAACGTCTAGTTACATTTTTTCTTCAAGTTGATGATTGATAGAAAATTAGCCAATTTATGATATGGTATAAGAGATTCACTAAGCTCAATGCTTCCTCTCTCGCTTCCATTTTTAGTTTCCCCTATTTTCTTCTACTAACCTTATAACCGTCCTCCTATTACGAATTTTATAATTTCTTTTCACTTCTGGCAACAATGTCATCCATCTGACGAAATTCCTCACAATGGAGATCATCTGTCAATGCAACAATGATATGCTACAATAATGTGTCAATTTTCGATCCATTCAACCCATTTTTCATCCATCCAAGTGAGAATTGGGGCAGTGCTTGGTTTCTCACCCACTTACAAAGTCGAATTTCTCCAACTAGAAGAGATCGATGATCCTCTTTCTTGATGGCAAGAGCAAACTAGGCTTATTCAATGGGAAGATCTCCACTCCCCGTGAAGGTTCTCCACTATATGAACCATGGAGCCACAACAACAAGCTCATGCTCAGTTGGATTCAACAATTTGTCAATTCGATAATCGCGGACACCATTCTTTACATCACCACCGCCCTTTGTGTCTGGAACGAGCTCGAGAGCAAATTTCTCAAGGCGATTCTATCTGTATTGCTGGACTCCAAGAGCCAATCTTTGCACTAAATTACAGTACTTTAAATGTTTTCCTATACTTCTCTAAACAACATTCTTTATGGGATCAATTAGGCAAATACATATTCATTCCAGATTGTGAATGTGAACCAATGTGTGTGTGCATTCTTACCCACTAAGAAAGAATCACATGAATGAAAAAGTCATTAGGTTCCTTAGAAACTTAATGATAGTTTTTGTGGACATCACCTAATAGTTTTGTTGGTAGATCATCTCCCACCTCTCAATAAGGTGTTTGCAATGATGATCCAACATGAACGTGAGAATGACTTCTTACCCTAACCTTCTAATGTCCATAAGCCTAATCATGCCACGGATTCCATGGCTTTCTTTACTGGAGTCATTGTTCAACACTTAGATGTGCAAGATGTTGGAAAGGGCTTCGAGAAACAAGGCAAAAAACATCCTTGTAATTTTTGTGGGACTCTAGCCACACTAAAGAGGTTTGTTACAAGAAAAATGTACATCCTTCTCGGTATCGATCCATGAAAAAAAGAGCATTCTTGCAATGCTAATAGTGTGACAGTGAAACATGGTGAATCTTCCAATCCTATTATGGTTACATAGGCTAATTGGAATAAATTCCAACATTAGTACCACATAATGCTTCAAGTCATGCAACAAGAAAATGCAAATCAGTTGACTAGTCCACCCACTACAAATCACACCCAACCATACTACCCTACTCAATTCCAGCCTTCCAGGATAATGCTAAAATCCAACTCAACCTACTAGTTCTTCAGACACTGATGGACAAAGATCTCTTCAGCTTGCTCGGTGGCATCCCACATTGCTCATGGACATTGGAGCCACTTATCACATAATTTTCTCTATGGTTATTTCACCTAATATATATTACCAATTCATATGTGCATATTACAACAGGACATAAAGTGCATGTATGCTACTGCAATTGGTACATTTCATTATTTCCAGTCCTTACTTATGCACAACGTTCTATATGTATCAAATTTTTGTTTTAACCTACTCTCAGTGAGTCGATCGTTGAAGAACCATTCTATTTTTTTAAATGCTTCCACCTTTTCTTCTATTGTGTTTATGATTACAACATTTTTGAAGATGATTTCTAACTAAGCTGCAACATTGATCATATGTTTTATCAACCACTCATAACGATCGATTTGAACTAAAACTTCTCCTTTTATTGCTTTTTATGTCACCGGAATCAAATTTCCTTGTGGGTCTACAGACTAGAGCATCTAGGAAACATCAGCAACTCAATACCACTAACCTCTTGTAGCTTCACTAAATTGTCACCATTATTTTCTATCATTGTAGATGACTATACAAGGCCCTCCTAGATTTATCCAATGAAGCATAAATCTAATACTCGTTCTATCATATAGACATACCCAATCAAATCTAATATTAAAAACATCAAGATTGATAATGAACTTTAGTTCCAAATGATATAAGGAATAATTCATCAAACTACTTGTCTCTACATATCACAACATAATGGTATTGTTGAAAGAAAATATCAAAACCTCATTATTGAAACTAGGGCTTTGTTATTTCAAGATGATCGTCAAAGTCATTTCTAACAATTTGTTGTTATTCATGCAACACCTTCGATCAATAGGTCTACTACTCCTATTATACCAAACAAAACCCCTTTTGAAATACTATATAACAAACCACCAAAAGCTACATAAATAGATATCCTCATCCCTTCAATAGTGCACCTGAAAACCTTATTTCTCAACTGATTAACATATGTAAACCGACTAGACGACATGCTTACTTAACTGATTAACATATGTAATCTTACTAGCACACATAAACACTAACAAAAGAAATTGCTTAACTCATACATGATATTCTATCCTACAAATCTTTTAGAACCAACCCTAGAAAGTTTGCTTTAGCTATTACTATATAATAGGAACCAAATTTTTTTAAGAAAGCTTAATCCAAGTCATCAGAATGGTTGCATACTATTAACTCTTAGTTACATTCACTAGACAAAATTAAAACTTGTTGATCCACTTGTTATAGGTAACAAATGGATATTTCTCATAAAGTATAAACGTGGTGGAAGTATTCAAAAATGAAAGGCCATATTAGTAGCAAATGGTTATACTTAAACACCTAGAGTATACTATCTAGGCACCTTCTCTCTTGTGGTAAAAATTATCGGGTGAATTATCATAGCCAGAATAATTCTTGCCCTAGCAGCCATTAGCAATTGGTTCCTTGAACAATCTGATGTCAAAATTGCTCTCCTACATGGATACCTCAATGAAGAGGTTTATATGGCCCAACCACCTGAACTAATTACAACTCCTTATAAGCGCAAGATTTGTAAATTGGTTAAGTCAGTCCATGGCTAAAACCAACAACAGACAATGGTTTGCCAAATTGGAATCTACCTTAGAGCTATTAGGTTACTATAAGTCACACAGTGACTACTCTCTTTTCACAATGACTTTTGGTACTAACTTCACTACTCTCCTAATATATGTGTTGATGACATCATACTAATAGGCTGTTTCTAGAGATCAACTCCGGGGCCGGATGGTTTCTCTTGGAATTTCTATAAGCGGTGCTGGCCCTTCATTCGTGGAGATATCTTACACCTCTTCAGGGAATTTTTGTCACTTGTCATCTTCCGAGTTGCGTTGCCCACTCTTTTCTATGCCTCGTCCCGAAGAAGGACAATGTTGAGGATATGAAGGGCCTGGGGCTGATTAGCTTGTTGGGAAGCTTAAATAAACTCATAAGTAAAGTCTTGGCGCGCAGGATTAGCAATGTCCTCCCCCGTTTGGTTTCTACTAATCAATTTGCTTTGGTTAAAGGCCGTCAAATCTCCGATGCGGGGCTTATTGTGTTTGAGCTGGTGGATAGTAGGAGAAAGAGTCGGAAGCTGGGGTTGATGTTTAAACTGGATATTGAAAAAGATTTCGACAACGTGAGCTGGGGGTGTCTTTTTAAGGTCCTTTCGAGCTTGGGTTTCCCTTCTACCTGGCAGAAGTGGGTCCGTGGTGCTATGTGCAGCCCTTACATCTCTACCCTAATCAACGGAGAAGCCAAAGGTTTCTTCCCAATGCACAAAGGCCTCCGTCAGGGCGACCCGCTTTCTTTAGGCCTTTTCGTGCTGGTCATGGATGTTCTCTCCCATATGCTTTCAAAGTTGCAGGAGGCAGGGATGATTAAACGATTCTTTATGAATGAAAACTGTGGGAGTGGGGAAGTTACTCACCTCATTTTCGCTGATGATACCCTGCTTTTTTGTGAAGCCAACTACGAGCAGGTGCTGAATATCTTGGCCACTCTTGTTTGCTTCCAAGCTGTCTCGGGGTTGAAAATTAACTTGGAAAATTTAGTTATGGTTACCGTTGGTGATGTCCCCGACCCTGATTTTTTGCAAGAATATTCGGGTGCAAATGGAGCAATGAACCGTCCAAATATCCCGGCTACCCCCCGGGGGGGGGGGGGGGGGAAGGTTAATGCAATCTCTACTTGGGACTCTGTTATCAACAAAATTCAGCATCGGCTTGAGGGGTGGAAAGGGCACTTTCTTTCCTTTGGATCTCGTCTTGTCTTAAACAGCGCGGTCCTTAGCAGTCAGCCCGTCTACTGCCTCTCTCTTCTCAGGGTGCCGCGAAAAGTGGTGAATAGAATCGAGCAAATACAACGGAGGTTTGTTTGGAGTGGGGTGGGTGAGCATCAGAAAATGCCGTTGGTTAGTTGGGGACAGTGTAAAGCGGCGAAGAAGGATGGTGGTCTGGGGATCAAAGACCTCTCTTATTTCAATAAGGCTTTGCTTTCAAAGTGGCTGTGGAGGTTTGCAGTTGAGAGAAATAGTTGGTGGAGGAACCTCATTGCTGCAAAATACCCCTGTATTGAGTCTGAATGGAAAAGTGGGAAGATTACTGAAGGTTTTTGTGGGTCAGTTTGGGCTAATATTGCCAAAGAGTACGATTGGTGGTGGCAAAAGGCTTGTATCGATCCTGGCGGAGGTGCATGGGTTTCGTTCTGGCATGATTGTTGGATCCCCGAAGTGACGCTTGTTGACAAGTTCCCTCGTGTTGCCGTTGCTGCGACCAATCCTAACGCTTGGGTCTCTGACATTGCGGTGTCCTCGGGTGAGAGTCTTAATTGGGATTTGCATTTATCCATTAATCTGAAAGGAGGGGCGGAGAGGGAGAGAGTTTCTCTTTTTAATTTCCTTGACAGGGTTGGTGATCCTCGTATTAGTTACGGCCCTGGCAGGCTCGCATGGACACTGCAGCCCGAGAATTCGTTTTCTGTTTGCTCCCTTTACAGGTTCCTTTCCAGTAGCTTGTTCCCAGGTGTCGTGCATTTCCCTGCTGAGTCTGTTTGGAGGAGACTTATCCCGTCGAAGATTTGTTCATTTATGTGGCTGGTTGCTCACAAAAAAAATCCCCACGATGGATAATCTCAAGCGTCGAGGGTGGCTACTGGCTAGCAGGTGCGCCCTTTGTTCAAGGCACGAAGAGACGATTGATCACTTGTTTGTTGACTGTGCTTTCGGAATGGAAGTGTGGGAGCGTGTCAAGGGCAGATGCCAATCTGTTTCTCCCCCATCTGGCGACATCTTCTCGACCATCTGCAGGTGGGCTGACGAGCAAGGGGATTGCCGCGAGAGCTGGTTCGTCTACTGCGTGCTCCACGCCGTGTGCTGGAGCATATGGCTCGAAAGGAATCAGCGTATTTTCAGAGATTCTTCTACTAATGTTGCGGGTGTTTTCCTGAAGGCATGTAATTTAGTGGTTGAGTGGCTCGTGGCGCACGGCAAGATCGACAAATCTCAGGGCTCCCGCTGGTTGCAAGTTGTTTGAGGATTAGTCTTTTGTTTATTTTTGTCTTGCTGGACCTGGTGCCTGGGACTTCGGTGGTCACTTTTGCTTTTTCCCTATTCTTTAATCTGTGTTTTTAGGGAAGGTTCTCCCTGCCCTTGTTTTCTTTTTGTTGCCTCCTTTCCCTCGTGTTTTTCGTTCTTCCTTTTGCTCTAGCAACTCACGTCTTGTGAGGTGCTTGCGGGCTTTCTTGTTCTACCTTGTGACTTTCGATTTCTTTCTTAATGCATTCTTCACCATTATAATAAAAAAAAATATTGCCTTTATAGTTGAAAACCTAGGACAACTTACATACTTTATTCGGATGGAAGTCTCTTAAAACTCTGGGCGCATGTCAATGGAAGTATACTTTTGATATACTTACATACTTTAGTTTCTTGGCTAGTAAACTTACAATTGCAACTACACCTTCTCCTCATGGATTACATCTCTCCATCAATGAAGGTTCTGTCTTTGTCGCACACGATACTGACAAAACTTTGATTGACAGACTTCAATTCCTTATAACACAAGACCTAACATTTCATATATGATAAACCAAATTAGTTAGTTCATTGGTCCTCCTAGTACTACACATGAACATGACATTCATAAACGACCCGTATATCTTTAAACCAACCCAACTAAATGGCTTTTCTTTCCTACATATACTAACTAATGTCTCATTGCCTTTTCTGATTTTGATTGGGTTGGATGTCTTTATATATGAAGGTGAGTAATAAGTTATTGTGTTTTCCTAGGTGATTCGTTGATCAGCTGGATCTTAGAGGTCACAGAAGCAACATAAGGTTTCCACGTTATTAGTAGAGGAAGAATATAAAGCTCTTGATGACACAACCTAAGATCTCGAATGGATGTCCTTCCTCTTTCAAAAGTTCCATATTCAGCCAAGATAACTTATACCATCTATTGTGACAGCCTCACTACTGTCAAGAGGATTGAACATCCAATTCCACATACTCGTACCAAACACATTGAGATATATTGCACTTCACGCGAGACCAAGTGTTGTCTAAGAAATTAAAAGTGCAAAACAAATCTCTACAACCCTTTAAGTGGTTGATCCTTTCACAAAGCCATTGAATGTGCACACTTTCATTGATATCATTTCCAAAATGAACATGAAGTACACGCTTAGTTTGAAGTGATTATTAGAATAGAGAAAGGGCGCAAGTGGTACCTTTTCATAGTATAGGCTTTATTATGTAATTTCCTCGTTCTATCAATTGAGACTGTTACGTGCTCAACGACTTCTCTCGCTCTTTCTCTCTTCATCTCCGATCCTCTATATAAGTCATTCCCAACTATCGACCGACCTCATTTTTTTTTCTTTTGAATTGATGATCAATAGAAAACGGATATCTATTTCTAATTTTTCCCGCTTTCTTTTTTACCCTTTTTTTCTCTCCATCTAATTAGCTGGCTATAGCTACACTCCAAAATCAAAGCCGACCACATTATGCTCGCACGTACTTATACATTAATATACAATCCTTTTATCCAACTGGCACATGCTAATCCTCTTCTGTTTACCAACAAATTCCATGCTCTTCTTTATTAGTTCCCCCTTCCAATTTACTAAATACTTTTCTTACGAATCATAAACAAATTGTATGCTCTTTTGGATCTTTCATGCCTTTCAACAACTCTTTGTCGCGTACCTGCAACCTTTTAGAACATGTCTCGCTAAAGCACTCCACGTAGCCGCTCGCCAGGAGGTTTTTCGTCGTCCTCTCTGTGGTTAAGTACAGTGCCACTCTTTGATCAGATAACCCAAACGTGGGACTGTCGTCTTGGAGCAACATCGGACAGGGTAATGTGACAATACTTCCTTGTAAGTACGAACCGCACCAATACAAGAGTCAAGAAGAATATACATATAAAGATGTGCACAGCTAGCAAAGATCAATGGGACATCGTTTGGTTTGATCCTACGTACGTAAAAACGTTACAAGTGTTTGAGCAATCTGTCAGAAGAAGAGATTCTTAGCTACCCAAATCGTGTGCATATAAATCTGAACTGGGTCGAATTTTCATTTCGAGTTGCATGCATGGTTTTGGTGGTTGAGTTACGTTACGACAAGTAACTACAGCTGTTGTGCAGAGGTTTGGTCTGGAAATCACCTGACCATGTTATGTTAATTTGGTTTACTGTAAGTAGTCTAATGAAAGAGATGGCAATTGACAGAAAAAGTGTGTTGGGTTGTCTCAAATCTACCCGGCCGTCCGGCTTGGTTATGGTTGGTACTACTCTGCCTTTAACCTGTGGGCTGTGGTTTTTTTTATTTATGTTTGTCTCATCAGCTGGCCAGCGTCAAAAGTAATCAATCAGGTATTTAGTATTATGTTACTTTATCATTAATTAAGAATGTAAAAGTACTCGATGCAGCTTAATGGTTAATTGTCTAATTGATTACTAGAATCAGGAACATATTGTACTAGGACGTTCTAACACGATTCAATAGTGTTGGATTGTACGTCACATCGCCGTTAGTTGTACATGATGACAATTTTTTTGCCGCGATCACATTAGGTTGTCATAACTCATAATGTAAGGAGTGTTAGCCTGTTAATTAGGACCTGACTGAATTGTTAATTACCATTTACGTACTTAGGTTTTTCATTTTCTATATTATCATCCGATATATCCCTAATTAAGATACAAAAGAAAAAACCTAGCTAGCTACAGGATGATTGGTCCACCACTTTCTCTATCTTCTAAAATTTCATTTCCTTGAATAGAAACAAAAACACTACTCTCACATCTCATCTCATCAGTTGAAAAATGGATCTTAAAACCGTGATTTAAGGGCATGCATTGAATGGTTTCATCATCCATCAGTGTCTTCCCAGCTGTATCTTTGTTGTTTGCTGACGGTGTTTTACAAAATTCAAAATCTGTTATTCTGTGTACGTGCTAAGTAACATTCATATTCATGGCTATTTCTATAAAGAAAAAAAAAATATGAGTTCATGTGTTGATAAAAAATATTATTTATACACACTCCAAACCAAAAGATAATATATATCTATATATAAGGTGCCTACTACGGTACCCCGGGTGAAATTCAGGGTACCGCATACCTTGAGTATGAAAACGCTATCTAGACCTCAAATTAACATAATTTTTGGACATGATACTATACCCTAACCCTTAATGAGTGAACCCTAGGTCCTAATTATCTAAATCATAAACTATTAATCCTAAGATGGTGCGTTAATTTTTTGCCTATATTTGGACGAATCATAACCGTCGATTATTGTTTCTAATTAAATTGATCTTGGGGTATAAGATTTAGAGAATTAAGACATAAATTTTGATCTTTAAGGGTTAGAGTATAGTATCATGTCCGAAAGATCAGTCAATTCAAGTTCTGGATAGCGTTTTCTTACACAAGGTATGCGGTACCCCGGATTTCACCCTGGGTACCGTAGAACTCTATATATAAAAGATAATTATTCAAATAATTAATATATGTACACACTTACAAGTTCAAAATCCAACTCCCTAATTATTGGGGGAAATCAATGAAACTGGGTTACGCTTGATTAGAGGAAGAGGGATTATAAATGTAGTTGCTAACTAATCAACCCCAGCTCATCAGATTGGTTAGTGACGGCTACTTCAATTAATATGGTTAATTGATTAATGATGTATGTTGATTTTCTAGGTGCATGTTTGTTAGTGATTAAAGTCAATTATCAATGTCACAACATTTAGCTATAGTTTTGGAGCTATCTGAGAAAACTGAGCTTAGAATCAATCTCATTATCTTTTGCAATAATTTGGTGTCTAATTATTTCAATCTATAACGTAAACATTTAATTAAGTCCATTTTGAATTTTTTTTTGTGTGTGTGCGGATAAAATATTTTGAGTTTGCTACCATTACTTGTAGTAAATCTTTACTCGTACTTTATTGGGTTGTTTCAGGAGACCACAAAGTTGGTCACATCGACCATACTGAAAAATTAGGGCAATCGACTGATCGATCATGGTCTCCCCTACGAGTTTCATCCGGTCGCTGCCCCATAATCAATGTTGAATCACTGCCTGTTGTTTGATAGACTAGGTGTTGGTACCCCGAGATTGGTTAGTTGTTAAGAGTTAAGCGCCCCCTAGCGCTGGTTCCTTTAAAAAAAAAAAACTATGCTCAGTAGTTTGTGTCAAGAACCAGTTAACCCCAATAACTCGAGTTGTTGGGAGAGGTTCAATCGTGGATCTTATACCACTCTCTAACACGCCCCCTCAAACGAAAGCCAACCCATGGGCTTGAAGTTTGCACAGGCCCACCATACCATGTGCTTGAAAGACAACGGTTAATATTGGGGGTCGTGGAGATTCGAACACATGACCTTTTGGTTCTAGACTCTGATACCATGTCAAGAACCAGTTGACCCCAATAACTCGAGTTGTTGGGAGAGGTTCAATCATAAATCTTATACCACTCTCTAACAGTTTGTATGTTTATCAAATGTTTTCATGAAAAATAAACTCCCACCATATTGTGAACAACATTATATACAGCTACACTAATGTAATGCCGAATTCTTCACCGCAAATTTTTTCCCGTTTTTTATTTGTTATCTTATTTTACAGTAGTTTGTGAGATGCCACAAAAGAAGAGGAAGATGGGAGAAGCCGACAAGGCATGTTATGACGCACACTACATTCGTTTTGTTAGAGTAAAGAGACACTCAACAGTCAACATGCTTGCACACGAGCTCTCCTCTCTCCAACTGCATAGCAAAGCATAAAACTAGCTTTTTCATGGTTTATCCATTTATACTACGGCCTCTCTTTCGGTGCCTATAGCTAGCTACCCACCTATATCCTCTTCTAAGTAGCGATCCTTGTTAATTACTACTTACTAAACGTATGTGGGGAAATTTAAAATTCACAAATAAACGGATGCTTAAATCAACTGGTATATCTACAGGTCAATTGACAGCTTCTGAATCACGTATCTCGATGAGCCGGAATTAACTGATTTATAACAATGAAACTTAATTGAAACATATTTTGATAAGTCATATATAATTAGGGATTTCAATAGGAAAGAAATTGTTGGAAAACTATGTAGTGGGTGTGGGCAAGTTGCGAATCTATGGCTGCCTGGTTAGGGTTGGGGGCCTCATCATTGGCATACAACTGGAAATGCACTATCTAGCTAGCTAGCGTTTTAGTTTATTATAAAGGGAAAGGACGTTGGTTGATGATGACCGTGCAACCATGTAGTAATTGCAGCCATGAACATGATGAGATGAGATGAGATGAGATGAGATGAGATGAGATGAGATGCATGCGGCTGCGGCGTCGACCGGACAGTACAGATGGAAGTGCACTTGCACTACCAAACCATCCATCCATCTCCTACTCTTGCAAGCTATTCATTCAATATATACATATATGACCCACCCACGTACGAAAACACCAACCCATTTTCGTACCTTTAGTTTTCATATTAAATTTGCAAGACAAAGTTTATTATACGTAAAGATAATTGAATTTAGTATTTAGTTAATTTACGGTCAGAAGAGACTAATTTCACTATATTTGAGCATATACATATTACGTACAGAGAGATGAGAAGATATAATATTTTCTCCATATGGTCTAACTGGTAATTTCAATCTAGAAAAGAAAAGGTTACCATTACTATTTAATATCTAAGTTATTTATCTAAAAAAAAATCAACAAATTCGAGCATACTTAGTTGAATAGATTTCGGAATCAATTTGGAGGAGAGAAAGATGACGAGTAATTTATTATTTTTCTTTCATTATTAATTCTTTCTGATTTTTTTTTTTTTTTGCATTTTTATGTAATTTTTATTATTTTATATTAGTTGTGTCTTTGGTCTATATATGCCATGTATTTGTGTTTGTTGAATATTCAATATAAATTTTCTATTATCTATGCAAAACTATTGTTAAGAAAAATATATATTATTATGAATATCGTCAATTCAAATTGCTAAGAGATGGGAGGATTGAGCTAGCTAGGTGGTTTGAAATGACTTCATGAAATAATTGCTAAAGAAATCAATTTGATTGTGGGGTCTATATATGAAATTATCCAATGATTCAGGAATGAAGACGATCTTATAGTAAGAATAGGGGTTAATATTTTCGTATGGCCTGAACTTTGACCAAAATAAATATTTTGGCCAATCTTTTCGATCTATAACATCCTGGCCTGAACTTTGACCAAAATAAATATTTTGGCCAATCTTTTCGATCTATAACATCCTGGCCTGAACTATACACCAAAATAAACAATTTGAACAGATCCGACTTTCGACTTTTAACTTGGACTGTCAAAAGCGTTGACCGTTAGTCAACGCGCCATGTCCCTGCCAAGTCAGCATAAAATATTTAAAATAATTCACAATTTCCACACATTCTCTAATTTTAAATTATTATAAATTAAAATAAATCATCTAATACCTTTTTTTATAATGGCGATGAAATTTTATTGCTAAAAAGAACAGAAAGAAAACAATACACTGTACAGACAAGGGAGATCACAAGGCCTGATCTCACTGTGTCACGACCAAAAGAAAACAAAGGATAAAAAAGAAAGAAAAAATAAAAGGAACGAACAGGATCACAAAGAACGGAAGGCAGCACACGAAACACACGAGAAATCGACAAAGAAAAGCAAACCAGACTGCTCCTACTCGTCGACGGAACAAACGAGACACGAAGCGAAGGAAAGACATGTCCCAAAGACAAAAGAACACCAAGGCAAATTTGAAGAAAGGCACTCACAACAAGGCATTCACATCCTTCCTTAGCTTTGTATCCCAACCGCTCCATCATCCACCCAACAGCAGGGAAATACAAAAACCAAAAAACTCTTCGCAGCAGTTCCCACCACTGGTAAAGCAGACGAACTCCACGAATCGCCAGGGGAACCGATCTGCAACAGGGAAACGTGGGTCACGGAGCATTGTAGAGGACTCTTGTGCTCTGATCATGGAGCCATTGCTGCCCCTCTTCTTTAGTGATTTTTCCCATTGCAACAGGCCATTCAATCATCGATTTAAAGGCTTTCCGAGCGACGATTGTGGGGTTCTGACTAGCTTCTTGAAAGATTCGTCGGTTTCGCTCGAGCCACAACTGCCATGTGATCGCGTGCAAAGCACAAAAGTTGATCCATTCGTTGATATTGTTTGGGGGGCTGGATTTCCAATCTTTGACTGTTGAGAAGATGTCTTCACTGGTGTTGGCGATGCTCGGACAGGCAGTTCTGCACTTGAACCAAACTTCCTTGCCGTAGTCACACTTGATGAACAAATGGTCGGCGGATTCTTCTTCCTTTTCGCATAAGGCGCATCTGTTGGCGATCGACCACCCTTTTCTTTTGAGGTTGTCGAGGGTTTGAATCCTCTTTAGAGTTGTCAACCAAAGGAAGATGCATATTTTGGACGGAATGACCTGCTTCCAGATTGATTTTGCGGGAAAGTTGGCGTCTCCCTGGAATTTATCCTTCACCAAGGTCCTGTAACAGAGAAGGCGTTGTCTGGGTCGGGAAGCCAGACTGAACGCCTCGGTCTGCTGGATACCCTGTTAGTGGCATGTCTATTAAGGAAATCAATTAAAGAGCATAACTCTCGCTCAGCTTCCCCCCTCAGCATAATATTTAGATGAATGTCTCAATGGTTACGTTCTACATTACCGTTTCTGACGCTGGAGATTCTGGCTTTAGGATCGGACGAAACCGCGGCGACCCGGGGGAAGTTGACAGCAAGACATGTATTGGGGATCCAAACATCATGCCAAAAGGAACACCACGCTCCGTTGCCAGGATCAATGCAGGTCGAGTTCCAAAACTTGTCGTGAACTTTCGAGATGTTGGCCCAGGTTGAATTAGCGAATCCATTGTTGCATCTGTTGGGGTACCAAAGAGAATGAGGGTTGGGGTATTTATGATTTATCAAGGTCCTCCACCATCTATTGCCTTCATTAGCATATCTCCAGTGCCATTTACTCAGCATAGCTTCATTAAAGCTTGCCAAATCAGTGATACCCAGCCCCCCTTGAGATCGAGGGGCTTTACATCTCTCCCAGCTTACTAATGGAACCTTTACCGAGTCGCCATTTCCGTTCCAAATGAATCTGCACTGGATGCCTTCCATTCTATTGATGACTGTCTTCAGAGCCTTCAACAGGGAAAAAAGGTAGACAGATTGGCTGGATAGGACTGTTTTGTTGAGGACTACTCTTCCTCCCATCGATAGAAATCATCTAATACCTTAGTTAAACCAAAAATAAAAAACGAAAAAAAAATATTTATCAGATCTTCTGACTTGGCAGTGGCGTGGCGCGTTGACCGTTAGTCAACGCGTTTGACCGTCCAAGTTAACGGTCAAACATCGAGTTTGGCCAAATTGTTTATTTTGGTGTATAGTTCGGGCCAGAATGTTATAGATCGAAAAGATTGGCCAGGATGTTTATTTTGATCAAAGTTCAGGCCATACAAAAATATTAACCCTAAATATAGAGGAACACTTTTAGTTAACAACACAATCGGTTTAGGTTTAACTTTCATACTTAATCATTAGACTTTCGGCTGCAATGTCTGGAGTATATACATCTGGACAACCCATGCATATGTGTCAAAAGAGCTTTACCTCAGGCCCCCGATAATATTCCATCTTTCCGCATATAAACAGAAATGAATTAGATAGAATTCAACGAGAAAAAAAAAGAAATGAATTAGATTGAGTCCATTTCAATTGTTACATGACATTGATTAGTGTGAATGTTTGTATCTCCATTTGTAGCGCTGGAAGTTTGGTATCGGTATTTGGGATATATCGAATACTGTACCGAATTTGTCTATATTTGATATTATCGAATATATGTATTATTTCGTGTCATTGGGATTGAGATTGATTATCAATTGTTATTTGGTATTGGTGATTACGAGATTGGGATCGATATATACCGAAATACCGATCAATACCGAAATATAAGTTAGTGTGTATTTTATACTCTCAACTAAACTCTCTCATTTACTACTACGCGACCTTCAACCATCAAGAGTGTCTTTTAATTATACATGGATAATTTCATCACTATTTCACACTAGTATTAGTCGTCTCTCAACCTCCAATTCCTCAAATTAAAGATTACCAATTACAAAAATTTGAGATGTTAGCTCTAGACAACTCAAGACTCTTTGCTTAGTCTATTTGCCCTAAATTAAACAGTAAAATCTATGATATATATTTAATTATTAATTACAAAGGTAATTAATTTTTTATTCGATAATACCGATTGGGATACCGAGGTACCGATTGGGATACCGAAATATTGAGGGATTGGGATTGAGATTGCTTTTAGGGTGCAATTCGATATTCGGGATTTCGGTATTTGGTATAAGGATACCGATACCGTACCGATTTCCGCCCCTACCCATTTGTCTTAGTTGCAACCTAAAGTTATATAATGTATATTACTGTCTAAATTGTCATTTATCACCTTAATCACCATCTACCACTAGTTACCACCTATTATCAGTTTGCTATAAGACGGTATATTTGATTTTGAAATCCTCCACGCTCCCAAAAAAAAGTATTTTAATCTCGTTACTAAAATATGACCCCACTCAAAATCAAAAAGTCATATATAATGATACACTCGACTGAAACCAATTGAGTATCATATCCTCTATTAATATATGGTAGAGCTTTGTATAATTTTTTCCATTTTAAATTTTCTGCAACGAGAGTGAAAGAATAAAGGACATTATTGTCTTTACAATTATTTATTTATTTCAAATAAAAAAATATCAATATAAAGATTTGAACTCGGTTCTCTTCAAACAAAGACAACGATCATAACCAATTACACTAAATGAATTTGTAATTTATAATTGAATACAAAACATACACAAAGTTAAACTCTGGAAAGTGAATGACTTTTACATCATGATCAACAAGTCCATTAAGTCTATCGTATGTATTTTTATGGTGCTTAATACTTCAATTTTCATAGTAGAGTTTCATGTAATTTTATCACTTTTAAAATTTATGCGCTCTCCTTAATTTTCGCTTAGGTAAATTTGTAATTGCCTAACATGGAAGAAACTATTTCTTTACTACGTGTTGTGTTATTATATTTTTCAATTTAAATTTAAATTTTATGCTTTTTTATCTTTGTTCTTATCTATTTCTAACAATCTAACTTTCTCCGAAAGTCTCTCCATCGTGTAATAGTTTGGCCCTTTCACTTCCCAGTACAAGGGCGCATTTGAAACTTAATCTTCCGGTTTCTCTTGGCATGACAGTTTTATTCTTGGGGATTTAAGCTGGGCAAGTAGAAGATTTCAAATCCGATATCAATACATGGTGAATAGAATGGAGTTTAATCAAGTAGTTATGGAATTGAACTTTGAGTAGAAGAGTTGGAATTGAGTTTGAGAATGGAAGTGGTGGGGGAAAGAAATTGTGTTTGGATTTGGTAGCAGGTAAAGTTCCACTGCAGCAGGTGAAGACAGAGAAGAGAGAGTTGGAGAGGGTAGTGAGCGAATTGATGAGGGTATTGAAAGATATGTAAGTGAAACTGGAGCAGTTAAAGAGAGACAAATGAGAGATGATGAGGATAGTAATGAAAATGGAGAGGGTATTGAAGGGCATGGAAGTGGACTGAAGTATGTGAAGGCAAACAAGGGGGAGATGAACATATTGATGAAATTGGAGATGAGTGTTGGTTTTAGCGAACTTATTACAACTTCCCCTGATGAAGATGAGTTGACAAAACACAAGAATAAGATTGAGAAGTTGAAGAGCGAGTTGACAAGAACCCCAATTGAAAGGAAATTGAGGGCTAGTGAGAGAAGGTCTATCAAAGTAGCAGAAATGGAGTTGTAGAAGTAGAATTAAAAAGTGAATGTTTGGTTGAAACATATGTCTCTTGAGATTGAAGATAGAGTGGATAAAAATTTGGTCGTTCAACGAAGAGTGGTGGCTATTGACTCTTTAGGTTTATGGTTTTTGCAGCTACCAGTACCACAACCTATTTCTATCTTAAAACGAGGAATCATTGATTGATTCACTGAAAGTAGCTCGATTCTTTATTCAACTTACTGAAACTGATAGATAATGAGTGTCTAATTTTGTGCCTTATGACTTTGATAAAGGCTATCGGTATATTGGAGGTAAACCTAATTTTGTCGTTTGCTCTCAAGTTTTGATGGTTCCCTCTTAGCTTAGTTTTTAGTACATAGTTGACTTGAACCAATAACTCTCCATTTTTTTTATTAATGGCATATTGTTCCTAAAAGGTGAGTATCGAACCCTTTATGTAGGATTGTGAGGTTTCAAATTCAGTTTCAAACTATATATGGGTCGTGTGGTAATTCCTATGAGCTTTTATATTCTATCTTTCTTGACAATCAACTAATCAATATAATATTATTATTATTATGAAAACGAAACCAATGATACATATCTATATTTTATATTCTTAAATGACTATGGTATTTTTTCGAGTGTTCGACCTATATATGTTTTCTTTATGTATCATCACAATCGAAGAATTGTCAAAAAAATTAAACAGGTTGATAGACTTAAAACGTAACATAAAAATATAAATAATCAAATATGAACATTCCGGCCAACGAAATGAGATATAAGCTAGTTGTTAAAAAATTATCTTCCTTAATTGGTTTCTGATTGGCTTTGAAACAAGTACGTACTTTAAACATACATCTTTGGTCTCACATGCGGCGGTTTTTATCTTTTCTTAACAAACCTTTTGTTTTTTCGTCGTGACTTGTGGGAACTAGGGTTGTCTGGTGGGAAAATGACAACCAAATTACCAGCCTAGCTTAGCTAACTACCCTCGAATAGCTAACTCCAAGAATAATACGCCAATGCAACCAAAATCCATTGGTTTTCATGTGCCATGTTAGGAGGAAGAAACCCAATTCTCATTTGTTAGCTTTTGATGTTGCAAGTAAAATGCTTAAAGCTTACATCAGGTTCGGATGAGGTGCATGTTCTTGTTATGGTCTCACAAGGAAGTTTGGATACTAAATTAAAATAGTGTTACTTCTAAAAATTCATATCAGTGAATTAAACTAGTGTGAATAACTTCTCAAAAATTCATATCAGTGAATTAGTAGTTATGTAGTCCAATTCCAGATGATTATGCGGCAATGGAAAGATCGCTACAACGGAAAATTTTAGAAAGTGTGGCTTCCAATTTCCACATAAATGCTATCGACGATATGTTGATTCATTGCAGTTTCACTCGATAAATTTGACACATGTTCCTCTCATTTATCTCTTTGTCTAGTCTTTTTTTGGGTAGGCTCAGCAAGTGGGTTTTAATTTTTTTGTTGCTTCATGTTTTGATAGAAAGGCGAGGTGGGTAACCTCCCTTCCAGTTTTCTTACTCTTTTTCTATGTTAATCAAAATGCATATCAATTCATTAAAAATAAGCAACCAATTCATATCGTAAACCAGTGACATAGCTACGTGTAATTCCGGGTTGGTCGCATGCAGTTTCCCCTAAACATTTTATTTTGGTTCATCAATTATGGATTATATAATTAGCATACACTAAAAAGCGCTAGAATGATAGGCTATCAAATAGTTTTTTAACTATTTATTTCTAACTTAAATGTCATTTAACTAATTGATTGGTCATTTCCAAGAAACTCAGCGCACTCAAGGGTGAACGTACGGCCAGTCGGCCACTCCTCTGCTGCCACAACCAGCTGATTAATCAAATGCAAGTAGTAGTGAAAACCTAGCAAAGGACCAAAATATTGACTTATGGCAACGGCACAATTATGAAGGTAGTTAATTAAATGACCATTCTTGGTTTCTTCCTAATTAATTTCTTTATTACGATACTATATATTTTGATTGTGTGGTAGTGGTGGCCCGGTAGGTGGGTCGTTGATGAAGTCAGTGTTCTTAATAGTTGCTTAACCCTCTACATATGCTATAGCTCTTTAATAATTAATTATAGATCTCTTGCTAATCATTCATCTTAGCTTAATAACTTTTTTCAAACATATACAAGATTTCGATCATATGATTGAAAATGATTGGTGATATGCTTTCGTAATCTTGTTACAGGAAATTGGATATCTCTATTGGATGTTGATGGTTTATACTACTAGCTACTTCAACATATTTGGTGTGGACCAATAAATTGATCACATTTTATATTGGTCTATTATTAACCAACAGATTGGAGCATTGTGACATAACGATCGAGTTTTCGAGCTCTTACGGGTGGATGTTTTGTTACTCATTGTCCTCTATGTTTGGTTAGCTTGTCTGGTTAAGGGAATTTGGATTGAGATCGAGCAACCCTTTACAGATAGAGATCGATATTATATAGAAGGTGTACAAAACTAGACATATAGTAAGTAGGCGGCACTACGGGAAATAGGGCATCTTGCAACCCTCATAATATATTGGGTAAAGTCTTAAAAGAGTTACAATAATCTAGCACAACACTTTTATTAGGGTTGCTTATAGTGAGGTTGCAAAAGGAATAGATAATTGATTCATTTTTTATTTTTGTAAACTAAAACAAAAAGGGTTGCATATCCTTACTTATTATCTGGAACACCAATAAATAGTGTTATCATTGTATATCTAAAACAACAATTTTAAATAATGTTGCAATCTGAGTGTCGCAAGATGGTCTTTTTTTCCATAATGTGGTTACTTCTGGGAGATCCGAAATTAAAGAGCGGATGGATTCGGATTTTTATAAAACAGTGCAAAAAATTTAATATGTCTCGTCCCGTAGCAAGTTGAGTATTTTGTTTTGGGGTGGGTGTCGGTGCAAGTCGCCCGATAAAAAGGATTGCACATTCTTACCTATAATGCACCATCCTTTTCGACAATCTTTTTTATCTTAGTTATGAAATTTTTTTCCTCGATTCCGTTTGCAACCTCCACTTTAAGCAACCCTGGTAAAAGTGTTGCGAATGAATGTTGCAACTCTTTTAAGACTTTATGCAACAAATTTTTGAGTTGTAAGAGACCATTTTTCTCGGAGTGGCAGTGTTCATTATTGCATATAATATTACAAAATTTAATTTGAAGGAGATAAACTCCAAAAAAAAAATCAACACTTTTTTAGTGGAATTTGACGTGACAACTAAGGTGATCAAGTGTCTAAAATTTTACTACATTATGAAAATTATAGCTATATTGTATTTTTCAAAGGTTTGTTAATATCTGTCAAAGTTGTTTGGTTAATATTCTATCGAAATTAAAAAGTTCGGCCAATAAATTTTATTTACCCGAAAAAGTTATAATACGTTTTCCAGTAAAATCTAACATGACAAGTGGAGTTTGAATTTTTGCAGTGGAACTGGAATCATGTGGGCATTACAAATTTAAAAGTCATTAAAATGATAATAACCCATCTAAATTAAGTGTTAGTTCTAATCAAACTTGTGGCGAGTGCACTTTACTAGAAGAGTACAAAGACATTTGCAGCCGCGCTATCGAGATCTTGAGAAAGATGGCCAGGATTTGCTCTGGCAACCCGCACCCAGCTTTGCCGTGGATCGACCCGTAATAATTGTGGCGCCCTAATAATCAAAACCAAAACAAATAATTTCCATCAAACCCATTACCTGACCTGACCTGACCCAAAATCAATATGTATGATCAGTTCGTTGTACCTAGGCTAGCTACAGAAACTTCAGCCTCCATACATAAATCATTTATTCGCCACAGTGCCCCAATTGGCCGCCGAAGAAAGGAAAATAATTACGACGAGAAAATCAAGTTGGCATCTAGAGAGAAAGATCTTCTGATCATCAAATTAATGCCCATTTTGATCTTCCAAAACATGCTACAGATAAATTTTTTTTAAAAAAAAACACACTATTGTGCTCAAGGGGAAGACAGAGAAATAGGATGTCAGGCGGAAGAGAGTGGGTCAAACGTCGAGAAAACCAAACCAAGATTCGAAAACCACTTTTAATATATATATGTTGATATTAATTGCTTGATCATAATATTATTATTATAAAATAAAAACATCAAACGAACGTAATGTCGTTTTCCAGCACATGCATGATGCCCCTAGAGCAAGGGTGGTTGCTGTTCTCCTTGTTGTTTTGTTATTGTATTGAAATACACCTTAATTAGTATTGGAGCTAATATTCCCGTTCTAAGTATTTTTTTTTATGTAATTAGCGTATATGTTGACTAAAATATTATAGTCAAATTGGATTTTTCCTTGTATTTCATGGTATTGGAAATATGTTACTCCTTGTCAAAAAAAATGGAGCTCGATGTTTAATTTGTTGCCTTCGACTTACAGACGTGACCAATGAATCAAGACTTATAAAAAAAAATTATTCATGTATAAAATAGAGAAATCGGGAATAAAAGAAAAGTATATAACTCGAGTACCTTTATTCACTTATTAGGGTAGCTCGACCAACTTAAGTAAGCCACTTTAACTTAGGGGTTGTTTGGATGAGGAATTGTAACGGATCAATTTGACACAATTGTCTCGTTTTGAGACAATTGTATCAAATTGTCTCGTTTGCCAGCAAAAAATTTGGATGGATCAATCTGCCTGATGTATTTTGAATTGATCCGTTTTGAGTCAATTTCAATTACCTGGGGTGGGGGCAGATAATTCGAATTGCCTCGCTGGAAAATCTTTCGGACATCAACCCTTTAACTTCGTGCGTGAGCATAGTACCACTTGAGAATCAGATTCCGATCGCATTAGGTTAATTAGATTGATGGCTTCGCAGCTCACCAATCTCCAACATTGTGGGATCAAAACGAAATTTTCCGATTGATTAGTATTCGATAAGAAACATTTTACTGTAGGGAATATAACGCGACATAATTAATTATAAACCATACGTTAGTCCCCTTGAGTTTTAATAAATAATTTAACAATTAGTTCAATTCAATTGAATCCATTTAAAATAAGGGGAAACCACCGATCGAGCTGTTTGAAGGAGGAAAATGTTGAAACCAACGGTCTCCCATTTTCATATATATACCATGAAGAAGAAGGCAAAGAAGAGGAATTAACTATTCATTTTTAGGGTTTAATTTTAATTAATCTATTCCGGCTCTTTATGTTTGTTGCGGTTAATTTATTCGGTAAGGAGATAAAGAGGCCAATTATGTTTGAGCAATCAATTAATTAATAAGATAGATAGCGGAGTATAGGGGAACTTTTGTCATAATCTTTTGCCCGTTTTGTAGGGAGGGAGGATTATATTAATTAATCCTCCTAACATGATGGCAGTTGGGGATGGTTAGCTCGAATTCATTCACCAACCTGGAATCATAGAGATATTATGAACCAAAATGGAAGTTGGCAACCATGTATTTTCTCATACTATAAAAAGTTTATTACTACTTTGAAATATTTAAGCAATTACAACTTATCGGTGAAGCAAGAGCGTAAAATAGCACACGGTGGAGCACCTATGATGGTTGAAGTTATGATCAGAGATCGTAGCAAAGGATAATGTACTTGTAGCCGTCTCATATTGTACAAACAATTGTCATTCTATCTATCATGTTAGTTACAGATTAAACTCGTTTTGCACTATTGAGTTCTCTACATATGTGTAAGGCCTAAGAGAGGCGAGTTGGACAGAGGTTCACAAACTCGAAAAACAATTCCTCGTTGTCTGGATGGATTCTCCTCCTACGAGAGGCAAGTCCATAGAGCTTAACAAACACGGGAAAAACATATTCTTGTTGTTGTTAGAACCGGTCTTCCTCGATCCTTGTATTTTTTAGTGTTTCTAATTGTGTTGCATCATTTTATTTCTGAGGCCAATGACATGTTAAATATCAGTTGGACCCACTTAAAATGGGGCAATATTGATTGAAAGGAACCCCATACCTTATGATGATGCTGAAAATTTGATGATTCACAACTTCCATTTACATCCGTAGGATTTTGTATGCACAATACAATATATACACACATAGATATGTTTATTGTGATTCATATTATTTGCGGTTGCTACAATATATATTTTATTAGTATTTTGTGCAGCCCGTAACTGATAATAATTAATAGTTTTTTGTGGGAGAAATAGCCCATAACATGAAAATGGCCAATCATAAGTACAATGAGGGGTGCAAATGGAATGTACTTTCTTTTCTTCTTCAACCCTCCAAAACCGAATCCTTCCTACCCATCCATCCCACAATAAATTCACTAACCGACGCTTCCATATGCCATCCCGCCACAACTTCCTAAGCAAGAAAATACCATTGGCAAAACTTGGTCAACAACTAAATAATCGAAGTGCCGAACAACTCATTTTATAAAAGTTTTCTATTCGAATTCAACGATCTTTTTTCAAAACGTCGTCATAAATATCTAAAGTTGATGTCGCACAAAAAATTTGAAGGTCACCACTTGAACCAATGTTGCCAAGCAGTGGTGGAGTGGAGCCAGAAATTATAACGACGGGGTTGACTTGATTATGGTAATTGGGAGAGGACGCCTAAAGTATTCCCAATATTCTGATTTTTGAATTTATACAAAATTTACATCTAATGTTACTGATATTTTAAAGTTTAAAAAGGGGGGCTAAAGCCCCGCCTAGTTTCAACCTAACTCCACCACTGTTGCCAACGCGTACATCCTCCATGCATGTCAACTATTCGAGTAATCACGGTTCATCTTTACGGCATTGTTTTGTTCAATAAACAAGTAGAAAGATTTAACTCGAGCATATTCTAACCTTCAAAAAAGCATCCAACTTCTCTTGACGACTAGGCTCTCTCGATTCATAGAAACTAGGAGAGGGGATGTCGAAATTGAAACCAGTACTTGTCTGGCATTCTATTTGTTTACATCCATTAGTTCGTAAGGGATTCAATGCTATCTTCATTATACCAAAAAGCAAGGTCTCAGCCATTAAATTCAACAATGGAGTAATGTTGTTTATTTTATTCAACAATCTGTTACTCGTTTTCTCTATGATAACTCCAGGGACAGATTTATCGAAGAAACCCCATTAATAACTAACAATATTGATTGGTGTGACATTATGAGATCTTTTGTAGTCTCTACCAATATAATTTTCCATGTATTAATGAACCGGCGATATGTTTTTGTAAGCATCAAATGATTAGCTGGTGCGTTTACACATAACAGTAGCTAACTACCATCATTTCAGTCCATTTGAATGCTCGTTTCTAACATCCCAACTAATTAGATACAGGAAATCCTAAGCTCTTTTGAGAAAGAGAGACACAATGGGTTATTGACATGTGTCCCTCCTCCATCAGCCAATCTAGCTGTTGGAATTTTACAGACTGTCGCTATCTAAAATTCTAGATGGAGAATCACCAAAGCTGCTGCTGATGTTGCAGCCTTTTTCAGTTTATCTTCTCCCCCCACCGTCCCATCTGGTTCCCATTTATCAATCATCACACAAAAACCACCATATCTACCTTCCTCTGTCGATGCTCGTCCGTCAGTCGGATGATCAGTGCACTAACCCGGCCGTGTATAACAGAAATCAGAAATGTCGGTGATCATCCTGACAGCTGCGCGAATACAGGTCCTTGATAGCGGACCAGTATGCTTCAGTTACAGAGGAAAGGGGGCCTCTATCCTCTAGCCATACCCTTCAAAGAAACGTATACAAAAAAACTGGTTACTAGTTCTTCTGGAAGTTTAAGTGAAGATACCAATCAATGTGGACAAGGAAGATAGGAAGAACACTTGGATTAATTCACTGGGGTTGCTGTTTCAGACCCTAAGAATATAAGGGTAAATATTACAAAATCCACATCACCAATAACAAGCTTAACTACAACATTTCGTTGATCCCACTTTAGATGAGTTGTCAGCTTCTTCGCGACTTCTTGATTTCTCGATCATAATGGTTCTGTGAAGGATCATAATGGTTCTGTGAAGGATCATAATGGTTGCCGTGCTCTGTTATCTGGGCGACTTCATATTTCTCTTTGCTTCTCCTTTTCTTGGGAGTGCTACACAAATTAAATTTTAAGGAAATGGGATGAGAGACTAGATAGACTGATTAAGCAGTGGTGAGGAAAAGGGGTTCCAGTGTCGCCGGCAGATTTTGGAAAGAAAACCTGTTAATTGTAACGCTTTCTGTGTTCGTATGCTCTGAAAATTTCTCCAATATCTTGACGCTTCCAGTGTTCGCAGGCATCAATGATCCGTAGATGTGGAGCGTCTCTTCATTCATACTGCGAAAAATGACAAACGCGAATTTAACTTTCATACTCACTACTTAATTATCTAAGCATAAATATCCAAATATGTAGTATGAAAGTGAAAACAATGGATGAACAAAGATGACAGGGTTCAGGTTGCTGAACTACTGATTGGAAATTATATAAACTATGACATTTATGCAATCTACAGAAAATCAATGATCAAATGCTAAATCTTCTTCTTTGAATTTCTGCATTGATGGTTATGCTTCATTCTACGATTTCATAATCTCGGAAGGGATTGCTAGGTACTAGAATTACAGAATACTTAATATCAGCAGACCTTTTGGAGTAGAACTACTTAATTACTATCAAATCTTGAAGAAGAATAAGAGAAGAAAATGTTACCTCTTGACAACAAAGCGGATCATAGTTCCGGCCTTAATCAGATGGCGCCTGTTAGATCTGTTGACATACAAGCCCTGGCCGTGTTTCTACATCAAGAGAAACCACCATTCCCAAGTAAGTTTGACATCAACAGCATCAACATCTCTATCGCAACAAAAATAAAGAAAGGCACGGTACACAACCCTCAATAATGACAACTGGTAAGCATACCGTCTTGTATTTGAACTCGTTGCGGATAGCTTCATCCGTTATTATAGCCGACGAGAATCCAAGAACAATGACATGAATAGACTCTTCAGTCACTTTCACCACCTTCCCTTCTGTAGTGTTCAGAACAAAACATTTGCTCCAAATTACTTAAAACCAATCGTCTGATCCGGAAAGAGGAACAATGTCTATCAATGGGGAAGGGTACCTAAGAGCATGTCTGGCTTAGGGGAAAAGACTAGCAATTTAGCTTCTAGTCTCACAGCAATGAACGGATGAACACCGGGAAGAATCCGCCCCTTGTTCTCCGGAGCATGAACATTATAAGCTAATAAAACACCGTCGAATGCATCATCGTACCTGCAATATCCACACCAGGAAATGGATATTCTTAATGAACACTGGAACTTCCCGCAATGAGCCCGCAAATTAAGCTACCTCACAGGTCGCAAAAAAGCTCTACACACAGCCGCCCTGTAACTTATCACTCCATAATCATGGAGTGTGGAAGTTGTACATGTCTACTATTAAAACCAAAGCAAGGTTAACCCAATTGAAGCAGAAACTAGCTGAGCAAAACCATGATTCAAGAAACCCCCCACAAGTTCCCTACAGCGGCGGATCCAGAACACAGAGAAGCACTGGGCCGAATTTCATTAGAAAATTACAACCATAAAAAAAATAATGATTATAGTTTCTTTGCAATTTAAATTGTACCCGATAGTATTTTAATTAAGAGAATGCATTAATAATGGAGTCTACAGAGCAATCGGCGAGAAATTCATCGCTCATTTGTTGAGCAAATCAGTTGTCGCATGTTTCATTGTTGAAAAGGTTCTCCTCGTAGTAGCTGTTGAAACGAGCAGCATCAACACTAGACAAATCAATCGACTAATCAATTTGCATTGTGTGTCTATCCATGCATCCACCAACTGCTCTAGTAAATTTTAAAGGGAACAAACCTCATATTTCTCTTAGTATTTTTCATTTTAAACTTTTAGAATTTTACGTTTCGTGGTTTTTTTTAGACGCATAATCTTTAGGGCTGAAATTTCTAGGCTAAATTTAGAGTAGTGATTTGAATATGTTCATCTGAATCATATTTCTAGTTATACCCAATCTTATTATAAAATAACACTGGAACAAATGCCTAAAATCGAAAAATTCATAACGACTATACTAACTACGGATCCAGAAGAGGGCTGGGCCGGGGCCTAGGGTGGCCACCCCCTAGATCCGCCACTGGTTCCCTAGCTTCGAACCACTGGGCACCAAGTTGCGCAAGTCTACAAATGGAACTAGTACACGGGAAATTGAGAGAAGAAAACCGAGCAGAATAGGAGTAAAGACACGAACTTGAAGAGCAAGGCGCTGAGCTCGCGGAAGATAGCTGAAGAGAGATTCTTGCTCTGCGAAGGGTCGACGTAGACTTTCAAATTGGCTTGGACCACGCTTAATCCTTCCATTCCCGAGCACTCAGGGCGAGTTTCAACAACTTCAATTCTGCGGGGGATTTTTTTTTTTTTTTCCTTTTCCGCGGCTATTCCGGATTCGGGAAGCGTCGTAGGGTTTTCCCCTGCGGCCCTAAACCCCTAAAGCAGCCAGGTTTCGAGCAGAATAGCAGCCATTGTCGACGAAACAGAAACTGTCTGGTGGGAAGCTCTTTACAGAGATGGTTAGCTTAACAGTGGACTCATTCTCAAAAAGGCCTTACAAGTTGTCCATTAGAAAGGCCCAGTTTAGGTTCATATTTGGGCTACCAGTATTTTATTGTATTTTGATATCATTGGGCCTGTACAAGTCCAGGTCTTCCGTAGCCAATCGCCATCATGTTCAAAACATATTATGTGTTCCTTTCATGGAATCGAGAGAGTTTGCTATAATATTTCATTTTATCGAATTTTGACTAAATAATTCGATTAATAAAAGTGAGAGATTTCTATAGTAGAGATTTAAAAAACTTGTAATTTTGAGTTTTTTTTTTTAAATAACTTAATCTCACTGCCATTAATCTATTTAGTAACCTTCCTATACTAATAATTACATAAAATAAACCTTGATTTGATTGCACGTACCAGAGGTTACTTTTTTTTTAATAATGTACCAAAGGTTACGTTGTGAGATTTTTGTTCACTTCATCACCAATAAAAATGTTCCTTACATGTGAAGCTAAGCTACACAGTTTTAATTAACTCGATTGTTAAAATTATGGGGTGATGTACAAATACATGCCTAGTGTATTACTTGTCAACTTCAAATACATTTCAATAACTAGTGATTTGAAATACCTCTTAACAAAAAAGTTGGACCTATTTGTAAAATTTTAACAATTTAGGTACTATAGTGTGAGTCAAATCTTATAAAGGTACCAAAATGCAATTTTACCATCAAAATTTCTGGACTTTTTTAAAAAATTTAAACGTTTAGATACTAAAGTGTAAGAAAAGTAAATTTGCATACCAAAATGTAATTTATCAAAATTTGTATTAAGTGATCAGAAAAGTCAAAGTCAAAATTAAATATTACAAAATCCTAAATACAAAAAAATTACAAATGAGTATCCAAACAACGAATTTGAATCACTTGTATTTCAAATGCTAGTATTCAAATACATACATTTGAAATACTTATATTTGGGGATGAGATAGCATGCCTACCCCTAAAGGGGTTGGAAAAATCACACCCCCTAATAATTATAGATTTTTAAGGTAATTAATTTATGTTACATTTAACAAATTGTATGAATTAAAAACACATATTAATTACTTTCCTTTCTTCAGCGCACTGGTAGTTGTATAAGTGCAATGGTATTAGTGTACAGGTGCAATGGTAGATGTATCAGTGCAATGGTAGTTCCAAAAAAAGAACGTAATTACTATGAATTCAGTATATAGGTGCAATGATAATTGTATCAGTGCAGTGGTAGTTAAAAAATGAATGTAATTAAGATGAATGTTTAATTTCCAAAGATTATTAAATGTAACACGAATTTAATAAAAAAAACTATAATTAATAAGGATGTCATTTTTCCAACCCTTGGAAAAATTAGCATGCTAACCGATCCCTATATTTGAAATACATCTATCTATCCAAACGCAATCAATTTCAATCTCGAGATTTACCTGTTTCATTTTTAATGAAGTTGAACCCATTGACCAAACAAAAAACGTCAAAATCGCATGCTATCCTCGAGATGCATGCGCTCTGCAAGTGTGCCTTCGTTTACACTTCCCCAGCCCTAAGCAGCCCCAAATCCAATCGGAAGGTGAAATATCATTATCTACTTTGTTTATACCCTTGTTTTTATTGTTTGTTGGACTACTAGTAAACGAGTAATCTTGTATTATATTGCAACCTAATTACCAAACTCTTTTGTTTCGAAAGCTTGAGAATCAGAACCTTATTTTAGAATACACGTATGTTTTAGAAACGTATACGGTAACCTAATTACTTGTAATTTTTTTATATGAGTGACATCATTTATCTATTAAAATTGGTTATGCAAAGAAAACAGAGTTGAGAACCATCAGCAGCATACAGAATTGGATCAACAACAAGGCAGTGCAGTACAAGCTAGCTCGATGACAAAAGTAAGATTTGAAATTATCCATGTCTTCTATTCATAATATAAGTATTGAATTAATAATTATTTAATAAATATAATTAAAATTAATAATATTCAAATAATTCATTCATAGATAAAATATAACCGACTAATACAATTATTATTTTCATAAATAACGGTGATGGGATTTCATATTGTGAAATAAACGCAAATAGATTCGTTGTTTACACTCTTAAGTAAGTCACTTTTAATATATCTCACTAAACAATCATAATAGCAAGTTGGTCACTAGTTCGACTTGAAAACCTGTTCTTAATATAAATTAAAGTTGAAAATGCGCTTTCTAAACGTGTAGCGGCAGTGGGAATGGGATGGCGGTCTGGGCCACGATGGTGGACCTCTTCCAATCTTCTTGGGGTCGTTTGGATTAGAGATTTGGATGAGTGATTTGTGAGGGATTTTAAAACAATCTCTCATTCTGCAGGATTTTAATACAATTATGCGTTTGGGAAAGATAAGGAATTTTACAATTAGGAATTTTAAAAACTCTCAATCGTGGGTTTTAGAAATAGCTAATCACCATCAGCTATTTTTAAATCTCTCGTTCTTCTTTTATTTATTCCAAAACCTACCCTTCATTCGACTCTTCTTCCTTCTTCTCCGACCGACCTTATTACTCCAATCACTCCACCCTCAACCGCAGACGCAGAGCATCCTGAGCAGCATCCAGATTTCCCCAACCACCGCCACATCTGTCAACCTTCCCCGTTGTCCTATGCCATTGACCCCCAGTCGCCGCCACTACGGCTGCGATCGAAGAGCTCCAAAAGACGACAAGCAGGCCTCAGGTCCGCCTGCCGATTTGCTGGTCGGTGGTCGCGCTGCAAACATCCCCACATCGGCGCCAATTTGCTGTTTGGATGTGCTTGGTTAAGAGTCGATAAGAAGTGAGGGAATCTGATGGATCAGGTGGAATATCGGGGAAGGGGGTCAGATGCGAATTGCGATAGAGAAGGAGGAATCACCCAATCTGGGTTTCAATCGATTGGCTAGCTAAATCGAGGCATATGAAGTGGAATACAAAAGCGGTAACCAGCTAGGGTCGTTTGGAATCGGAAGGGAGTGAGATGTATATGCAATTTTGGATTGGGGTTCTTATTTGTCTCCGATTCAGAGTTTGTTATCTTCTTCTTTTACCTGCAAACAATAATGGGATTATGGGTTTGTGATGGAAGCAGATAAGAAGAGTAGTATGATTAATTGGTGTAGAAGCAGGGGAAGAACAATTGATTGCTAGTTGTATCACAAACGAAGATGAACATGAGGGAAGATGACAAAGGATATTATTGTAATTTGAGTTTTAAGGTTAAAATTCTGCGTTTTATCCAAACGAGTTATTTCTATTAAATCCTGCATACAAATTTCCTGGTATTTTAAACGAGAGATTTTAATCAAAATCCCTCATTATTAAAATCTCTCATCCAAACGACCCCCTTGATTTTTCTCTTCCATTCCTCTCTTGGGCTTAGACGACTCATGTAAGACTTAACCTCAATTGGGCTTTGTTTTGTATGTGAAAACCTCCAATTTCTTCTAGACTTTTGCCTTATGGATCTCCAACTTATCGACTTCTTAATCCAATATTTGATCCAAATTCTCCTCAATTGTATTTAATCCTAAAATGCAAAAAAAAAATATAAAGAAGGAATAAAACAACACAAAAACACAACCAAGATATAAAAAAAGTACATTGATCAGATAGTTACGAAATCATAGAAAATATAACAAAAACTACTAAAGATGCATTGATATAAAGTGGAATATATCAAATATATGTCCTTGAGAGCACTATAATTTTAGTGTTATCGGATATCATAATATTCAAAAACCCTTTGCCAAAGGGCCTCTCGGCGGACCCCATTGGCCGGCCCTATTGTTAGGTCGCCGATATACCAAGAGCGGGGTATTGATTAGTTCGGTTAATCATAGAAACCGAAAACTCAATGCTGGTATTTTCCTTGAAACCAAAATCGAACTGTAAATGAGTTTTACCAGTGTTGATTAAGACCCTTACACGATTCGGTTTCAGTCTATATGAGAGCCTATGTTTTCAATCCCAATAATACGAGTTATTTAAAGCAATACGAGTTATTGGAAGCAGTCTAATATGAATTTTACATTATAAGCTTACACAAAAGCCTCAAATGAAAACTATGTTATGGGTTTGAAGTTTTCACCTTTTACTGCCATTAACATAACCTTTTCCTATCAAATCCTCTAATACTATACCGAGAACTTGTTAATCCAAACATAAACTCAATTATGCACATCATACTTTCTCTTTTTACTCTCTTCTAATTTCAAACTGTTCCTCACTGACTGATAGCAAGACTGCAAGAGTACTCTTTACTTAATACTCTCCCTGATCCAAGACATAGTGCGATTGGGGTATGTAGAAGAGTTTATGGGTGCGATCAACTTTTTTGTTGAGTTGTTACCCATTAAACCAAAACCATACTTAAAAGGGTCTATTATGTGCATAAATGGCCTTTTAAAATTACGTAGTGATGTTTAGATTGTAATCACGATGAAGTTTTGGAAGCAATGAGTTTGTTATGCAATTAGTTAATTAGATAGTGACTTGGGTCACGCCAGCCATAATCTCAACTCTTCAAAACCTCTCTCTAAGTCAATTCCTTGTTGACAATGATTAAACACCAAAACAAATTATGGCGGGCGGGCTGTGAAATCTACATTCCATCATGTCCATCCGATCCAAAACCCTAATCAGGTCAATTACTTCATGGATTTGAAAAATGAGGGTTTTGGTAAAACTTGGGTTTTGGAAAACCATGGATATATGATGGATTTGGTGGCATTATGGATTTGAACAAGTCTATTGTTTGCTTGATGGATTTGATTATGGACTTTGTTTGATTAGATTTGTGGATATTAAATACAAATTACCTAGTTACCCTTATTTAATCCAAATTACCTAGTTACCCTTATAATCCAAATCTTTCATTTAAAACTAATCCAAAACATAGAAAGAAATTTTAAACTCTTTACCACTATGTGGATTAATAATTCAACTACAAATATAGAAATGTATTACAATTTGGCACTAATTAACAATTCATCTTGGCACTAATTAAAAATTCATCTAATAATCCTTCATAAAAAAAAACAATTCATCTAATAATGTACGCAATATTATGTATCAATTGCAGCCAATTGCTCGCTTTATTGCTACAACTCATCATCTTAGTGCTAACTCACCGATGTAGAATCCGACAATCAATCAAATAATAATGTACAAGATGAGCATAAAGTGTTTCTAGGTGAATCTAACAAATCACATATACATTCATATTTAAATAAAATACGATATTACAAAATGAAATGATAAATTCTCATATTTATAAAAATACGAAATTATAAAAGTTTACAGTTGCATGACCATTGAATTAAAGTAGGACAAATTTGTAATTAAAGAAATAATTAAAAGTAGAAAGGTAATTTACCATCATGGATTTTAGGGGTCGTTTGCTTGTTGGATTTGAAAAATGAAGGTTTTGTGCAACAAAAACCTTGGGATTCATGAGGGATTTATTGTATTATGGATTTGAAAAGTCTAGTGTTTGCATGATAGAATTTATAATGGATTTATGATGGATTTGTCACATAAGCAACTAACAACCATCATGGATTTACAAATCCCAAACAAATATGTGGGATTTACAAGTCCGTGGGGTCCACGGATTTGGTCCCAAATTAAAGACCAAATCCGTGGACCCCACGGATTTGATACCCATCAACAAACAATGGACTTGTGTTAAATCCATCAAACTTGGGATTTAGGTACCAAATCCATGACCCAAATCCAACAAGCAAACGACCCCTAATCCATCACCCAAATCCCACCTCAAGAGGTGGAACTTCCAAGTCCGTGGGGTCCACGGATTTGGAACCCCAAAAGTGGTGGGCCTCACAAATTCCATCTCCCTAATTCCCTAAGGCAAACGATGGATTTCGGTTCAAGTCCATGATGAATATATTTTCATGACGAAATCCATCACCAAAACCCTCAAGCAAACGACCCCTTAATGTAATAATTTGGTAGATTACCAACGCGAAGAATCAACATATATAAGCCATTTTTATGAGCTATGTTAATGTTTAGTAAAAGAAAACAATTTCATTTATAGACGTTGAAATATTAAAAAAAATAAATCATTCTAGATATTCTAAATTTATGGATAAACGGTGTAACTGCTTATTTTTATGACATAACCAAAATTACTTATTGAAAAATAGTTATTGAATCACACAGAAATTGCAATGCATGTCTAGGGTATGATCTTATGAATATGTTGAGGGTAATAATTAGAGTGAGTTAATAAGTTTATTGGGTTTGTTAAAAGTCCGATAGCGATGTATCTAAATAGGTTGTTAGATCATTAGGATAGATGACATTAGTTTGCTGTGTCAAGCTTTGATAACGTGTTAAATAGAGTGATATCAGGTAATTAAAACGTAAAGCATTCCAACATATATATTAAAAAAAAGAATCCTTTTCGAAATGACTTGAAATTAATTTGTATCCGATTATTTACTCCATTCAACAGTTTAGTCAAACGAGAATGAAGTCTATAATATTATCGACAAACATGAAGTCTATATCCTCTTATAAATTTTTATCATTCCGTTTGTGCCTTTTGCTTTTCAGACTTTTCATAAAACCGCCCGCTAGTTGCAAAACAATTTCTTTCAGCAATATTTTGGTTAAATACGAACGGCCGCTTATAATTCTTATTAGCCTTATTATTGTGTTGATCGGTCACAACCTCTCCGAACTTTTTTTTTTTTTTTTTACAAAAGATAATCATATATATTAGATCAAAAAGATAGTTACATCCTGGAGAGCAGCCAGGTCTGGAAATCAAAATGACGGAGCATAGCCGGGTACAGAGAAAGGGCCTTCCGAGCCACCAAATGGGCTACCCTATTGACACGCCGACCTACAAACCGTACAGAAAACCCAGGAGAACAGGACAAATAATGCAGCACCTCTTCCAGAATAGCTCCTATCCTGCCATCCCTAACCTCCTTCCGCTGGAGCTTCTCAATGACGACCTTGGCATCTCCTACAAACCGCACGGTAGCGAACCCATGCCCAATGCACCAAAGAATCGCGCTCCTTAAAACTAGCAATTCCACTACCAGAGGATCATCAATGACAGGGATTTGGAAACCAGTGGCCATAATGATATTCCGGTTCAGATCCATTAGCACCATCCCACCTGCAGAATGTGACCCCCTCCGAACCGCCCCATCCCAACCACAGATAACGTCGGAGACCTCCTCCTGACTCACATGATGGTCCTCCGTAGCAATAGGGTGCGGACCCGCTTTATCCCTCGGAAGGCGCATCCACTCCTCATACTGTTGCAGGAACTGACGCATCAGCGCCTCCACCGTATACTGCCTGCCTTCAAAGACCACCCAGTTACGAGATCGCCAAATTCGCCAGAGGACGGCCACCACCTTCATGAACAAAGCAGGGTCCTGGATAAGACCCATGACCTTCTTCAGAAACAAGGGAAAAGAATGACACGGTAATCCTTCCCCGACATGTTCAAGGCCCGCCGCCCCCCAAAGAGCCTTGGCTACCTGGCAGCCCCAAAAGAGGTGTTCCACAGTCTCGGCGTCAGCCCAACAAACCGGGCAGCGCGGCTGAACCACAACCTTTCGATCCCTCAGCGCCTCTGTAGTAGGAAGGATTCGACGAAATATTTGCCAGAGAAACACCTTTAATTTTGGCGGTATGTTAGCCTCCCAAAGGCGAATCCAACTTGAACGATCCATCCAATCCACCCCAGCCCTCCAACGACCCCTACGCCTGTCCAATGCAACCGCCAGATGGTAAGCTGATTTCACCGAAAAATGACCATCCGCCGTGTCATGCCATATCAGCTTATCCTCTACATTCATACACGGGAGAGGAATAGCCTTGATATTCCGACAGGTGCTAGGGTCAAACCATTGGCTAAGTTTGGAGTCACACCAACGACCACCCTCTTGGCAAATCAGCTCCGAAACTGGGGGATCCCCGCCTGGTGGCAAGATCATCGGGTTATAACGGATTGGCTCGAACTGATGCTGGGGGACCCAAGTAGAGTGCAACATGGACGCCGCTCGACCATTCCCAATTTGCCACCGGAGGCCCATTCCCAAGAGTTCTCGCCCATAAAGAATACTCTGCCACCCCCACGAGGGGCGAGACCGAGCCTTCGCATTGAGGAAATGGCCATTCGGAAAATATTTCCCTTTGTAAACCTGGGCAAGCAACGACTGGGGTTCCTGGAGGATTTGCCATCCAATTTTAGCCAAGAGGGCTTGGTTAAAATGTTCAAACCGCCGGAAACCCATCCCCCCATCATGCTTACTCCGGCACATATCCCGCCAGGACACCCAACGGATCTTCGAATGATTGTCCTCATCCCCCCACCAAAACCGGGCCACATGCCTGTCCAGCAGACGGCAGAGGCCCAGCGGCAGTTTGAAGCAGGACATCACATGAAGGGGCAAAGCCATGGCCACCGATTTTATCAAAGTCTCTTTCGCCGCCCAGGATAAGGTTCTCCGTTTCCACCCCTGAAGGCGCTCCAGCAGTTTCTCTTCTAAGTAACGGAAGGTTTCCATCTTTGATCTGGCTATGAGGGAGGGGAGCCCAAGATATTTATCATGCACACCGACTGCTCCTACCCCCATACACGTTGCAAGGAATTCCTGGTCTGGATTCGTGATATTCTGACTGAAGCATACCGCCGATTTAGCCAGGTTCACTCTCTGGCCACTCAGTTCCTCATATTCATTCAAAACTTCGATTAGATTTTCACATTCCTGGATTGTTCCACGCAAGAATAAATATGAGTCATCAGCAAAGAATAAATGCGAAATCCTAGGTGCTCTGGGGGCCACCTTTATCCCTGCCAATTTCTTCTCTGAGATAGCCTTCTTCAGGATCGCCGCAAACCCTTCCGTGCATAGCACAAATAGAAGGGGCGATAGGGGATCTCCCTGTCGCAGACCTCTGGAAGGAGTGAAGTACCCAGACGGAGTACCATTCATCAGAACCGAAAAGGAGGTAGATTGAAGACACTCCTGAATCCAACCCCGCCAGACAGAATTAAACCCCATCTTTTCCAAAACCGTGAGGAGAAAGGTCCATTCGACTCTATCATAGGCCTTTTCCATGTCAACCTTCAGAGCCATGTAACCTTTCTTTCCACGTTTTTTTATTTTCAGGTAATGCATAATTTCATGTCCTAGGAGGATATTTTCGACAATCTGCCTCTCACGAATGAAAGCATTCTGCCCAGCCGAGACAATTGACGGTAAGATGCAGGCCAGTCTCTCAGCCAGAATTTTGGTAATAATTTTGTACACAAACTGGCATAGACTGATAGGGCGCAATTGCCTCATAGTTTCAACATTATCCACCTTTGGGATGAGAGTGAGCCAGGTATGATTGAAACTACGAAGCATCTTTCCTGTCGAGAAGAATGAACAGACAGCTTCAATCACCGATGGCCCCACAATATCCCAAAAAGCCTTGAAGAATTTACCCGTAAATCCATCCGATCCTGGCGCCTGTTTTGATCCCATAGCAAAAACAGTCTGCCGCACTTCCTCTGGCAGAACAGTCGCAGTCAAGGCATCATTCATGGCTGGAGAAACCACTTGGTCAATGGGCAAGGAAAAGACGCGCTCTTTCATGTTCGGGACCTGATTCTCAGAAGTGAAGAGGTGACGGTAGAAATCCGTCGCAACCATTGCTTTCTCCTTCTCATCAGTGACCCAATCCCTATTGTCCGTTTGGAGCCCAGCGACAAAGTTCCTTTTGCGACGGGTTTTAGTAACTGTGTGAAAGTATGAAGTATTTTTGTCCCCCTTTTTGAGCCAGTGGACCCTAGATTTTTGCTGCCAGTAAATCTCTTCCGCTTCCCACTGACGGCTTAAATCTACTTCCAATTCACGAATCTCGTCCCAGTTAATTGGATGGATCTTTTTGATTCGCTCAATTTCACCTTGCAGCGTTCGAATATTCCGCAGAGAGTTCGTGGTCCCGGCTCTACTCCAATCATATAGAAGATGACGGAGTTTTTTGAGCCGCTCCCAGAGGCGAAACATTGGGGTCCCTTCCACGCTTTCTTGCCAGACATAGGCCACCATGGCTCGTACCTCCGGATTATCCGCCCACCGCGCATCAAAACGGAACAAAGGGCGACTCTGGCGAACATAGGGCTTATCAGATAACAAAAGAGCCCTATGGTCCGACCCTTGATCCGTAAAGTGCTTAACAAGAGTCTCCGGGAAGCGGTCCTGCCAAGACTGGGAGCACAGTGCTCTATCCAGTCTTTCACGAATACAGGCCGCCCCCATTCTTTTATTCGTCCAAGTGAAGGGGTCCCCTTGATACCCGGGGTCAAAGAGGCCAAGATCCTGAATGAGATCACGGAGTCTAAGAGCCTGACCTACGTTCCATTGGTTCCCTCCCTCCTTCTCACTCTCATGGAGGGTAACGTTAAAGTCGCCAATAATAACATAAGGTTCAACGATGCCATTGCAAAGCCCCTGAAGTTGGTCAAGTTGGGAAGCGCGAACAGAAGTATTACAGCTAATGTAAACAAAGAGAACGACGTAGGCTAAGTTCAATTCATTAATGCGAACACCAATACAAAAACTCGAGTGAAAAAACACCGAAGCATTGACTTCAGGGGTCCAAGCAACAACCAGCCCACCTGAAGCGTCAACAGCATCGACAAAGAAACAACAAGAAGAAAGGAAACCTAACCCCCGCATACGGCGGGTCACTACTCTCCGGCTTGATCGAGTTTCAGAAAAGAACACGATGTCCGGTTTATTCGAATGGACCAAACTGAAAGCAGATTGAAATGTGAGGGATGGTCCAATTCCCCTCACATTCCAAGCCAGTAGTCTCATTTAATCGGGTGGGGCCACTCGAGGCTGGCTTCCTCCACCTTGTCGATTCCTTCCTTATCCTCCACAAACTGTTTTTTAGGGGTTGGTATTTCTGGCAGATCCCCTTCAACTTCCTCAAGGAGCCGCTTTTTCTTTCCTCTCCCCTGCTCGAGGATGTTAGTACCATACTCATTGATGTCTAGGTTCGACTTGTCCAGATGTTGATTCAGAGCTGGTCCCATTGGATCTGCGATCTCATTCATGGTCAAACCTTTTTCAAAGGCTTGAACCACTTGGTGCACTTTATTCGTGCGGACCAAACGTCGCAGAGTCCCTTCAGCTTCAGGGGACCTCCGTCGAACTTCATAAAGGGAAGATTCTTCCTCCGAGCTTGTGTCTTCCGAGTCCCAGCCCGCCAAAGGAGTCAGCGAAGTCATCACTTCCTTCCCCGCCAGCATTGGTTCCTTGCCCTTCGCTTTTCCCCCCACCTTCAATCCCGCCCGCCTTTGCTTGGTATCCCCCTCCGAACTGTGGCTCAAAACAGCCCGCGGTTCCCGAGTTTGAACGGATTCCGAAGATCTGCAGGGAGGGACCCCTTTTGATTTACAGCAAGGCGCCGGAGGGATCATCCGAAGTGGAACGGCCTCAATAACCTGCTCCTCCATTCGATCCGTCTGCTTGGGAAGAGGGGATGGCCTTCTCCCCCGCCCAGGAGTCGGAATCTCGTGGACAACGAATTCCTCCTCAGACTCCTCTTCCAAAATCAGACGGCGGCGGCGGGTGGCCTCATCGGAATTCACCACCGGCGACCGGGGCTTCTTCTGCTCCATTACTGGGATCGGGTGGCGGCCGAGCCTGCGGCCAGAGCTGCGTCGGCCCGGCTGCGCCAACTCATGCCCCAGACCCGGCTTCCTCACATCGGGCTGGCCCAGTCCTTGCTGGGCCTGAGTTGAGCGACCTCCAGGTGTTGGGCCACCAGTAGCAGGTCTGGACCCAATGACACGGCCCGCTCGCTTAGACAACTTGGCCGGCCTGTCTATTTCCATGGGGTCAATTGTTGATCCAGCTTTGGCCTTACCCCTGCGACCTTGGCGACCCAGCGTAACCTTCGGGCTTCTGGAGATGTGGACGCGGCCCGGACTCCGGCCCGGACTTGGGCCCTTCTTCATTTGGGCCTCGGTGGTTATGAATGGCTGCTCCGATGTCCCCATCCAGAGTGGGCTCGCCACCGGCCCATGAGTCGTCGCCTTCTGACGAGGTTGGGTTTGGGTGGGTCGCCGCTCCTCAGCTGCAGCCGCCGGGGTCTTGCGCGCGTCGGGGTTCACCCAAACAGAGTTCGGAAGTCGGCGGTTCTGGTTCCGCAAGTCCTCCCCATCGAAGATCTTAACTCCCATGCTTTTGGTTGAGAGATGGGGCCCGAAACGCTCCTTTCTCGACGGCGGGTCGAAAGTGCAGTCCTGGCGTGAGTGCCCCACCCTGCCGCACTTGAAGTAGAGACACGGCAGGAACTCATACTTAAACCGAATCCAGAAACCGCCCATCTCAGCATTCGTTGCCATGACTTGAGAACGTAGGGGCTTCGAGAAGTCAATAAGGGCCTTGATTTTGAGGAATTTTCGCGCCGTTGAAGAGCACGAGAAAATCCCTGTCTCCAACACTCGACCAACCATCGAATTGCCAATCTTGCGGCCGAATTGATGGGTGCAACACTCCTCCTGGACATCCCAGAGTTGGACGCGAAAGGGAGCACAAGCGAGTTCATCGAAAGTGCGTTGAGACACCGTCGGAACCCAAGCTCGCAGGTTCAGGATTCTGTCCGCGACAATCCACGGCGTTCTTTGCAGCACCCATGTTCGCGCTTCGTCCGACGGTAGAGTGAATTCAAGGAGATCATGTTTCAGTTCTCGGACAATAATCCGTCCTTGGCCCTGCCATGGGCGATTGACCGCATCGCGAATTTCGTTGAGAGGGAGACGGTCGGCCGAAAATAGGCGGCCGATCAGCATTCGTGACTTAGGAGCTCGGTATGCTTGGACTTCATCCAGCGAGAATTCCACAACTTGATCTTGGCTAATGCGAGCCATGACTTCCTCCTGCAAAAACAGAGGGTCCGATTCACCTATTAGAGGGCGTTCCACAGTGATCATCAAAGACCAAGGGAAGCTCCACAGGATATAATGGACTTTGTGGAATGGGATGGAGTCTGTTTCGACAAGGAAATGAATGTCTAGCAGGGACACCAACCACTCACCAGTGATGATACTCTGCCGCGATTTGTACGCCTTGAATCGCCTTTCCTTCCACTTCTTTTGTTGCTGAGAGCAAGTGAACAAAACTGGGTCGGGGGGCCACGTTAAATAGGCTGGTGAGGGTTGGAAGAAGGGCATTCGAAAGACTTCTTTCGGCCTTAGGAGACTCTGGATGTTTCCGTTACAATCAGTTAGGGGGGAAAATCCAGCTCCTCTGTTTTGATTTTTAGAGAATATTTGTCGGTTAGATCGCCTATCCCCAAATCGAAACTGACGGGATACGACGCGAGTAGCAAGAGTCCATCTCGCAACGGGGCAATTACGATCCGGCCACCGGCGACGATCGTCCGGTCGAAAGAGGGTCGCCTGACCGGAATCGATCCCGGCGTTTTTTTGAATTTGATTATCCCGGAATTCCCCAGGCCTCGCCCCATAGCGGGATCTGAGTCCTGAATCTATTTTCCGGCCATTGACATCGTCGACCAAACCTTGAACAGGGGCAGAATCTGGAAATAGTTCCATATCGTCCCCCTCATCCAGTTCCCCTGACGATGGGAGCTTGAAGCTCCAAATCTTCACTCCAACCGACCTCGCCCCCATTTGGGATCTGAATTCAGTCGAAGGAGATTCCTTTCGCATATCTTTGTCAACAGGGTGTTCCTTCGTCGGAGCTTCAGGCAACACCTGCTCGTCCCACTCGAGCTCTTCGGGAGAAGGAATAACAAATCTCCAACCCTGATTAATACGATCTCGACGTCTCGATTTTTTCTTTATCGGACTTTCGCTGTGGCTGGTTTCCACCATTGACTGCCTTTTGCGCTTACGTTTGCACGCAGAAGGTTTTGGAGGTCGCCTCTGTACAGTGGGTCGTTTTGCAGTCGTAACCAAATGATCCAGCATCCTCCTTTGTTCCCATTTGGGGCGCAAGTCAATATCGATTCCTTGATTCGCTAATGCTACATCCAAGAAGAGAGATATCGATCTTAGACGAATGATATAAAAATTCAAATATACAACACATCATTTGTGTGGTAAAAATACAGCAATTCTATACGTCTATATATACAACAAACAAACAAAACTAAGCGCCTTTCTGCCCCACGGCCCACACTATCTCTGCCAAAAATTGGCGGTATACAATACGATCATCCGCATATATAACAAATAATCAATTGGACCAAAATAAAATAATTTTGGGAAAAGGTTTATTTTATGCTTTTCGGCTGCTGATTTCATTCACCGGGAAATAATCCAAGTGGGAGGTGAAATAAAAGTTTCTATAGTACATTAATTAAGCAAAAGGGAGGAGAAGCCTTTAATAATTAGTATGAATGAATTGTAACAAAAGTACACAAATAGAACCAACATTTAAACAAATCCACAAAACATGTCAAGTTGAAAACCTCATAAATTCAACCATCATAACCGGTGAAATCAACACACAAAAACCGGAATAGGTTAGGGTGGTTACTCAATTTTGAGTAATCACGGTGGCTACCAACATCTATACCATTCATTATCTTTATTTTATTATATTTTTAAATTAACGATTAAGATTAACTAAGGGTAATTTAGGAAATGAAAAACATACCACACCTGATTACTCTATATATTATACTCAAACCCTAATACAACCTATCTACCTAGCCGCCGTCTCTCCCTTCTCCAACCCCACAACCGGCGTCCCTCCGACCTTCCCACAACCGGCGTCCCTCCGACAAGCAGAAACCCATCTAGAAGAAGAAGAAGAAAATCAAGAAGGTCTCTCATGAGTGGGAGCTCATCAACAAGCAGAAACCCATCTGGCTGAGGAAGCCTGAGGAGATCACCAAGGAAGAGTATGCCTCGTTCTACAAGAGCATCACCAACGACTGGGAAGACCATCTTGCCGTGAAGCACTTCTCTGTTGAGGGCCAGCTTGAGTTTAAAGCCATCCTCTTTGTCCCCAAGCGTGCCCCATTCAACCTCTTTGACACCCGCAAGAAGGCCAACAACATCAAGCTCTATCTCCATCGACAGATTCGCTGGAAAAGGTGGGATGAATAAAAACCCTAGATCTGATTTTTCCCCGCATTGGTAGTGATTTTTTCGTAGTGGTAGTATTTTTTTGCATTGGTATTGTTTTTGTCGCATTAGTATTGATTATCATGTAATGGTATTAATTTGCATGTATTGGTATGGATTCAATCTGCAATGGTATTGATTTTTTGTGAAACGGTATAGATTTATATTGGTAGATTGTTTATATTGGTAGTTTTCATGTAATGGTATAGATTTATTTTTGCAATGGTATTGATAATTTTCAAAGTGGTAGTGATTGTCTAATGGATTGGTAGTGATTTCGTGTTTTTTTTTTCTTTTGCAGAAAGATTGAAAAAAATAAGGAAACGGGATCTGGATGAAGATTATGGAAGTGAGAGAAAGAGAGAGAATTGTAATTAATAGATTCTTGTAACTACCTAAAATGTAATTTATTAAAAAAATTAATTAATACAATTTATTTTTCATACCCAATTTACCCTTAGTAACCACGGTGATTACTACATATCACCGTAACCTGTCCCCACAAAAACCACTAATCCAGTCATTGTATGAATTATGTCGAACACAAGAACTAAAAATTAAATTTTACAAAGGTAAATTTTTTACAAAATAGACAACTTCGTTTTCATTTCTGACAAATTATATCCAAACAAATTGTAAGTCACTATACTTAAGTTTAATACACTTATAGCGAAAAGTTGGAATATAGATATATAGTTTTTTTTCTTTTCTTCTGTTTCTCCCCTTTGCTCTATCTATGGTTGCTCTCATTGATCAGAGAGGTCCAGTCTGAGATGATAAGACACCAAAATATGTCCCCTTACAACCATACAACGTTTGCTGCTTCCTTCCACTCTCATTCCCACGCCCTCCAGGCTCCACTCCATCCCTTTTCTTTTTTCACAGTGTACTGTCGTCGTCTCCCCATTCATTATATTCCATCATTCTATATCCTCCATTCTCGTTCCATCATCATTCTCTGGACCTTCAACCTCTATCCTCACTCCCTCCCTCCATATTACCGGTACAGTGATTCAAACGAAAGTTTTTATATATGAGTTTGAAGTTATCGAGATTCGAACAGAATACTTCTCGATTACAAAAGGTTTTCATATGTCAACAACTAGATAATTCCAATAACTCGAGCTACTGAAAAAGGTTCAATTATGAATCATATACCACTTACGAACATCGACATATATCCGTATAATGCCCATATAAAAACCGACAATCGACATCACAATCAATCTATTCCATTGTTTGCTTGATTTTTCGTGTTTTGTTGAATCAGATAGAGATACCTAGGTGTGTCGCGAGGGGCTGGATATGCATGTGTAGTGTCACGACTGTTTCTCTGCGGATCGGAAAATTGGAGGATTCGACAATGCAAGAAAATGAAAGCGCGCACACACACGACACACGATTTACGTGGTTCACTAACTCAATGTGTGTTAGCTAGTCCACGGGCAGGAGAGAGTCTGTTTCACCGTACTTTGAGGAGATACCGATTACAGAGGAGTATGAGAAGTATTTTTATTGTACTTCTCCTAAGTCCAACCCCAATCCAATATGGTAAAGGAAAAGCAGTTGCAGACCAGACCCAGAACACAAACCCAAACAACATTGAGTCCATACACATCGGCTCTGGGGTATTGCCCCCGCACTCCCACCGGGACGTTGCCCCTGGGCTCACTCGTTAATTGGGCAGCGAGACCCCGTAACTTCCAGTCGTAACGGCTGATAGTCCAATTCAAATCATATCAATTATTCTTAACTAATATTTTGCCCTAATAGATTATGCCTGTAAGTTGGGCTGCTTCATTTCTTTACTTCTTTTTGTCTTCCCTTTCTTACACCCTGTTTTGGCTATGAACGTTTCAATCATTTGTTTGTTGTTTTGCAATCTTGCACAATCCAAGTGATCATCATCAACAACATAATCCTTGACATCTAATCTTCCAGTCGGCCTGGCAGGAAACATAATTAAGTATAATTGCTGGATCTTCACTTGGATCTAGGGGTGGGCATTGGGTGGGTCGGGTGGATTTTGACCATAATATGCACTCACCCGCGCTTAAACGGATTGATAATTTTTAACCCACCACCCACCCACATTTAGTCTCGGGTTGGGTTGGGCGGATGGTGGATGATGCGGGTGGGTTTGTGGGTTTACCCACATCACAATGTATATAATATATAAAAGAGTCAACTTGACATGATAATAGGTGAAGAGAATCATCGAGGGAAACAAGAAGTTGAAATAGGGCGCAAAATGTCGAATTAGTTCTTAAATTGGATAGAAATTCTATTATGAAAGAGTTTTCTACAGATTGAGACGATTATAAGGTGCAAGGAACTAAGGAAAATAATTCCACAAAGGAAAGAGCGGTGATCTAGGCACAAGAATTAGAGGAAAAAGTAAAGGAAAGAAGAGGGGATCTCTATTTGGAAGGTTGGCTTTGAGGTTCAAACTCCAGGAGCAGTCCGAGTTTATATCTAACGTCTCCACTCTCCTCTCTCTAGCGCAAATGACTTTGATCTTTTTGCTGTTGGGTTGAGCGGGTCACCCACACACTCACCCACAACCCACCCACCACCCGGCGGATGGCTCCCAGCGCAACCCGTCACCCACCCACAGACCCACCCACTTAACGAAATTCGGGTCAAATGCGGGTGGGTCGGCCCAAACCCGCGGATGATCCGCCCGCATGCCCAGCCCTTGGATCTCAAATCATATCGGACTACCCTACAGCATGCCAGGCCTAAATATATATTCAACTACTCCATCCAGAGACCTTAACGAACTTGTTGTATTCATAAGTCTGCTTATAGTCCTTGAATAAAGGAAGACAAACGAATCACTACTAATCATGGGATTGATCCGAGGTCAAATATAGTAATGATGCCTCAAATTCTAATTAGCAAAACCCTATCCCATTAATTTTTGGGGGGAAGATGGTGTGACACTTAATCCTACTGATGGAGATACACCGTTGTTTGTGATATCATACTCATCGGTCTTAGCTAAACCACCAGTGGACTGATTGAAAACAATTGTCTATAGAAGCTCAAGCCGGTATAAGATTTTGTCGAGAGGAAATGATAATAAAATAAGTAATTTTGAATCTAATAAGTTGAATGTAGTCTTGCATTTATTCAGAGTTTTATTTGCAAATAGTCAACATCTGAGAAATGCAAATAGATGTTGAGGCAAATCAAGATATAATGAGTAAGAACAATGTGGGACGAGACGGAGAGGACGAAAGTAGTGCTCATATGTCGCGCCCATCTCATATGTCGCGCCCACGCTGTTGATGATCGGCCAATACCTGCCCATTGTGAATCAGGTCGAATAATATCTAACGAGTGCAAATTATCACCTCTAACCATAATAACACTAACATCGTTACTACTCCTACATCCTCCCTTTTAGCATTAGTTTATGTTAACAATGACATTCTATCAATATGTTACTAATTAAATCACAATTGTGCTTACATAGTTTGGTACTTAACTAAACATGAAAGCTTTCTATTGGGCGAGGTAATTAACCGCGGCTTCCATGAACCAATAATACACGCATTAACTTTCCTTTTTGTGGACCTTTTGGTGGAGTGTTGCCAATTGACAAATATGTACAATAAAAATCATAAGCGGCTTTAACATTTAGCTTTTTGCACAAGTGTGATATCATCTAAAGATTGCCAAGGACTAGCCCTACCCCCTCTCCTTTGATGAGTATGGTCTCTTCGTGGTGCATCTTGGATATTAGTTGAGCACCGTGTAATATTAATGTATATGCATTATTGTTATTTGTAAATGGTTATAACTATTTTGTTTATGTTACAAATTATTTGCAAGTCCTAACACAGAGGTTTATTTATAAGGATTATGTTTTTTCGATTATGAGATTTGGGTGGATCTTAATTGAATTGCACATTTGACTTTTAACAAAACGATTACTAAACACGAGTTACACCTTTTTGTACATAGGTCAAACAAGTGTGTTCATTGTCTTTAATGGTCTATGAGACAAAGCTTCATTAATTAAATTACTTCTATAGAGATTCAGTAAGAGGTCGAAAATTACGACTATGACTAAATTTGTAGAGAAAAGGATAAGAGAAGAAAAAATTGACATTAGCTAGATTGTCTGATGTGAATTCGGCGGACCCTTTATCTGTCATCTCCGACTTGTTGGTTAATTAATCAAAAGTGCTAATTAATCAAGGTCCTTACCTAATCCATATTATGTCAAACGCCATCGCAACGACGTCAAGATCCGACCGGGACCCAGAAAATATCCGGTGGGGGAGACTCAAGTCAAGTTGCCGTGTGGCGCAAAGTGGGTTGCATGAATACGGCGGCCTAGTTTTCTGTTTCGTGACAAGTTCCAAAGTTATATAGAACGGCGTGATCGCTGGCTCTCTCTATAATTTATGTATATAGATGGCTTCGCCGGAGAGTCTCGTTTCCGTTCTCCATTTACTACTCCCTCCCTCGGGTGCTACCTACTCAATCCCAGCGCCGCTTCCTCCGCCGTCCGATTATCTCCGCACTTTCCGATCACGCGGTTGAAGATTCCTAGGAGAAAGAGTTGGCATCATGAGTAAATACGGACATTTGTTCTTGTTTTTTTTTTTTTTACTTAAAACACCGTGCCTGTAACATTTTAGGCAAATTCCACATCGACAAAGTACGGCAGAGATCCATGGTTCATAAGTAGGAAACCGACCTTAACCGACAAGAGCGTTTTGAGGTGTAATGGAGGAGTTCTCACAAGAACTCCGAAGTTAAACGTGATCGATGTAGAGTACAACAAGGATGGGTGACCTAATGAGAAGTCACCTTGAATTGCATCCCAAGTCGAAAACCGTGAGGGTCGAGACCCAAAGCGGACAATATCTTCGTCATGAAAAGGTTCAAGATGTTACAATGCTAGCCCATAAAAAAAACACCATGCCCATTAGTTGCCAACAATTAGGGGCTAGTTAGTTTTATATGAATAATGCATAGCAGCGATATATATTTTGTAAAATAATACCGGAAGTCGTATAAGAGAAGTCAATGGAATATGAAATTTTACTGTAATTTAACTGTGATTCAACTGTTTCATATCACTAAAAATTGTTTACCGGTTTACCCTCAAGTAGTAAGTTTTATGAAATTTTACTGTAATTTAACTGTGATTCAACTGTTTCATATCACTAAAAATTGTTTACCGGTTTACCCTCAAGTAGTAAGTTTTATGGTCGAGGTGTCTATATGATATGATTTAACAAACATTAGGATATATCATTTGATCGAATTGACTCTCGTTCAATTGGATGTGTTATATATTCTCAGTTGTCTAGTGCATGCGTATGTGGTGGATCCGAAAGTAACATGCAAGTTTATATATATCATAGTGTAAAAATGGATGGGACACTATATATGTTGTATTTTCTCCTAATCACATGTTGGATAGTGATGTACTTTCAAACTTGCGTCCTCGTACGAGTTCTACATTTTTCTAACTTGCACTCAATGCACAATAAATATGAGTATAGACGTACGACGCTCAACCAAAACATTGTACCATTTTCGCACACGTTTAGGCCATGGAGAATCGGATTTAATTATTTGATGATGAACTCGAAACGTTTTATATACGGGATGCTGTTGATAATACCTTTCATGAAGAATTTGTGCAAATCCCATTTTGGTGCTAGCTTCCACTATGGAGAATTTTCTTCCCTTTCATCTCCCGACCAACCCTACGTAGCCAGTAATATATTATGCCGATCTTTCCCTTTTGCAATTCTTCAACGTATGGGCACGTCCAATCTGCGCATTATAATAAATTTACAACACAATTAAGTGATATTATATTGATCATTATCTTACAATGTGATTCTAGGCTAGCTAGGGTTGGAATGTTCAATATCGTGAATATAATCCCAAAAGAGATGCAAAAGCCGCCATTTCGTCCTTATCCTTTTATCGTGCTTTTTGCTAATAAAGGGTACTAATAATAAGTTGGCTTAATCCCTTTTTAACCTAATCTTATCATCCTTGTGGAATATTAGTAGCCTTTGTTTGAAAGAGAGGAATGAGCTAACATAGTTTTGCTTGAACGGATAAAATATGGAGGAATAAGAGTTTTCGTATATATATATATATATATATATTTTTTTTTTACAATGTTTTCGTATATATAGTTGGTGTCCTCACTCGCGCACGAATTGATAAACAAATCACAATGAGAGATCAGAATTATATTGTTTACCCATAAAAAAATCAGAGCTTGTACCACATTCATTAACTGCAAGAGACTTAATGGATTTATAAGGCCAGCTCAACATTAATAATTAAAAGAACTAATTAGACCTTGTTGGGTTGAGTTTTTGGGCCTAAGTGGCCGAACTCCTTCTTCCCTATATGAGGGCCGACCCGTCTCCTTAGACCTCATAGCCGAACGTTGCCTCCACCCTTTGGTATGAAATTTGGCTCCCAAAAACTAAGTCCGGAACAAGGCGATATAACGGGGTGCAAAATGACTGGGTACCAAACAGACTTGGTACCATGGCATGAAATTTTCAATGTGGTACCAAGGCAAGGCGGCTTGGTACCAAGACATGAAATTTGGCTAAGTATGGAGCCAAACGAGAGGGTATCAAGCCGACAAGGCATGTCTGGTACCCAAACATGAAAATTGGCTAAGGATGGAGCCAATGGGGGTACTAGGCCACCCATAGCAACAGGAGGCCAAACAAGACGAAGACATGGAATTTGGCTAAGTATAGAAACAATAGGAGCTTGGTAGCCAAGCAAGCGGGTATGAAGTAGGCAAGACATCAAGGGGGGGTATCAAGCCCGGTATCAACTAAGAGAGTCATACAGAAACTAAGTCTGGATATCAAGCCGGCAAGACGGGCTTGATAGCCAGGCATCATGATACCAAGCCAATAAGACAAAAAATTTGACTAAGGCAAGGTGGCTAGCTAAGGTGGCCACCCGACTGGGGTATCAAGCAGCCATGGATGGATCGGCCAGGGTGCTGAGCTAAGGGTGTCAAAATGATGAGGACTCGATGTAGAGCCCCTTAGGGGACCATATGGAGACTAAATCCCAAGATGGGCTTGGTGGCCCCCTAAAGGGGTACCAAGCCGGCAGGGTGCAAGATACCAACTTAATAAGATTATAAAAGTTAAGTATGGAGACCAAGCCGACAGGGCTGGCTTGGTAGCAAGGGTATCAAGCCGACAAGATTGGCTAGATACCAAGATGGGTAAAGGGGTCAAGTTCTCATACCGTCTAGGTGGGTAATATGGCCTAGCTATCAAGATGGTTCATCGAGGTGGCTAGCAAGATGAGGAGCGTGGAGTCGTCAGGGCTGTCAATGATGTGATCAAGAATTCACCATGGAGGATAAGGCAAAGAGCTCAACACCAACCCGACTCGGCATTGAGACCATCAAGTACCCACCACTCACCAGCCCCAAGGCGGGACAAGGACTCCAAGGCGACGGTTACCAACTAGTCACCAAGACGGCGACAAGGGACCCCGAGGTGGTTTGGAGCAAGAGGCCAGCCAGCAGATACTACGGCGGTTACCAAGGCAGTTACACCCAAGGGCTATAAATAGGAGAAACGAAGACGCGAAAAGGGTTCCACAACCAACCATTTGACACACTATGTCAAACTTTTATCGTTTCTCTGCAAATTAGCCATAGTTTTTAGTTTCTGGAGCTCTCGCTGAACCTCCATTGGAGTAGAGTAACGTAACTTAGCTTGTTCCCAAAAGGCCATAAAAAACCCTCTTTCGAACATTGTTCAGAGATGTGTGAACCGTGTTATTAATCGTTGTTCAAGCAGTCAAGATGCATTTATTGAGTTCAAACACCAGATTTTCCTCGTCGGAAAACATATACAAAAATAAGAGTAAGGGTCATAGCGATATAACTAGCAAAGTCGAAGTCCTCCCTTCTTTTATTTTATCATTCCCTAGTAAAATTCGATGTTTTCTATCCACTTGGCTGATTGATGATGGAGCGATTCATCTAATCCGTGAAAAAAATAATTAATGGTTAGAGTCAGATTCATACTTAATCTATCCCACTATGCACTAGCACTATCTCGACGTCCTATATCGAGGCTCATGCCAGGCTTCGTCAAATTCATAATTATGAATATGAGGCTAGATTTATTCACTAATATGTCATTATACATATATTTGTTAATATGAAGAGGAAAATTATTATCGGTTTAAGACTTTTAGTCGATAATAGGCACCTCGAATAAAATTCGATTGTGGGCTTGAAATTTGCATCTTACGTATGTAAACAAAAAAAAAAGTCATCTTTTCACCCAAAAAAAAAAAGTCATCTTAAAAAATCGAATGGTTAAGATTAATATCAAATATGGACGTAGTAGGCACTCATACATCATATATCTAAAGTCTTTGGATGTTTTACCAAAATCGAAACCTTCTATTTAATTTTGAATTGAAGACAAACAAATTGCTACAAATGTATCTAGCTGTGTGCATGTGCGAAAACACACATGACAGATAGAGAGAACAAGAATACCAAAATTCACATATCCGCTCCACGTAGGAAAATCCATATAATTTGCCAATTATACATTAAGGAAATGAAATGATGTACACGTCTTGTTATTTCCCTTCATTCGTGGTCTTCCTAATTATTATTGAAATTATGAAATGTTGAGGATTTGGTTAAACCGGACTATCAGTTTGAGACCAAATTGGTTTTGGATTAGACAACCCAAATCAACTATTTTAAATTTTATGAAGAGACACATTGTTTTAGTGGTGATTGGTGGCATAGCCGCATAGGCGGCGCCAGGGGCAATGGGATGTGTCCCGGGACACAGGTAATTTTTGGGTAACATAAAATGCCTCATATATAATATATGCTAATAAAGGGTTGCACTCATCATCTTTAGGTGATATAAAAGTGTTTTATCACTACACTATATGTTATTTCAAGTTAAAAAACTAATATAAATCAATCTATCGTACTATTAAATTTTTTGGCAATACCTGATAATCGATCTTTCTGTCTTCTGAAGTTAGTTTTGACTCTACTTGTTGCAACTGCAAGTGTAAAAAGAACATTTTCAATTTTGAGCTATTCTAAAAACAAGTTTCAAAATCGAGTTGCGACCAATTTGCTAATGATTGCTTAGTTGGATACATTGGGAATATGAAAATGCGTCATAATTGCTTATGAAAATAATGCTTGCATTAGTCTAATATTTCTTTATTATCTATGAATGAATTATTTGAATATGATTAATTTTAATTATAATCATTAAATAGTTAAATAATCATTTATTTATTTATATTATAGAAAGAGGACACAAGTACTTTCGAATTCCGGCTCCGCCGTTGATTGGTGGTTTCATTTTTATGGATAATAATCATCGTTTTATGAAACAATGTTTCATAGATGATGACACTCTTTCATAAAATAATGTTTTATCGATAATGTCAACTTCTCATAAAACAATGCACGAATCAACCCCTAAAAATATATGTATGAGCATATGATACAAGGGGCCCCTCAAAATGGTTATTCTTCTTCTTTCGGAAAACTTCTAAGTTTACTTTAGTGTTCTTAAGTATAAAAGCTAAAGTGCTGCTAGTTTTATTCTTGGAAGAAATTTCTTGTAATCCAAAATTTTATGAATGATTGAAATGTTCTTTTCGAAAATTGAACGTAGATTACGAATCTATCACAATCCTAATCCCTCAGTTTCGAATTATCATACGCACACCCTCATCTGGATAGAACCCAACATTAAGCACTACCACCATGGCATTTTGTCGCAAACTAAATTGTGGATTATGGATAATTTAGATACATATATACAAGAAATAACATATCCAATTTAAGACAATAGAAACCGAGCAACCATTAAAGATGCAAAGATTTGGTAAGTGTATACACGATGATGATACATTATTTTACCAATCAAATATCAATAATGGGAATCAAACGGTTGTGGATCTGTTAAATAAGTTGTACGGTGAGTTCGTCCGTATCAAATTAACGTTAATGAGGAGAAGTCGGTGAAAAAAGCAGCAAAACAAACTGAGTGGGAAGTCCAAAAACGGCAGCGTGGGCGGGTCAAGTGCAGAGAGGCGACACGTGGTAGGAAGGGTGGGCCCTCTTAAATCTTAACTCGATCGGAGACTTGTCGTGAACCACACGCGTGATGAATGGATGGTCAAATATTTCAGACCGCAGCCAAAAAGAAAAAACTACAAATTTCCACGCAGAGATTTAAATTATTAATGAAGATTATTACCAAAAAATGAAGAAAGATAGGAAAAATGCACCGAAAGGAAATTGGAGGTAAACTATAGGACGACAAAAAAAAAAAAAAAAAACAGCCAATATTTATATATGGGTGCGTTTGGATACAATGATTTGGATTTGGTATTTGTGATTTGGATTTCCAAATACCAAATCATGTGTTTGGATATTAATTACATTTGGTATTTGGATTTGTGTCAAATTCATGGGGTGATTTCCAAATACATGTCTAGTGTATTTTTTGTCAACTTCAAATACATTTCAACAACTAGTGATTTGAAATACCTCCTAGCAAAAGAATGGACCTATCTGTAAAATATGAAAAGTTTAGGTACTATAGTGTGAGGCAAAACATATAAAGGTACCAAAATGTAATTTTACCATCAAAATTTCAGGACCTTTTTGTAAAGTTTTAAAAGTTTAGGTACTAAATTGCAAGAAAAAATAATTTTGGGTACCAAACTGTAATTTACCAAAATTTGTAGTAAGTGACCAGCAAATTGAAAATTGAAATTGAGAATCATAAAATACAAACAAATTACAAATGAGTATCCAAACAATGAATTTGAATTACATGTATTTCAAATGCTAATATTTCGAATACATCCATTTCAAATGCTAATATTTCAAATACCTTAAATTTAAAATCCACTTATCCAAACGCACCCTATTGCAAATTCATTTTAGTACAAGTCGAATCATGGGGTTTTTTTTTTTGAGCCGATACATATATCTTCTAACCTATTAGTTTGGGTTTAAGACTTCATCAATTCTCTGCCATAATGTGGATGTTCGAGTTAACCATCTCCATCCCTGCAATCAATAAGCAATTTCTAAAGTGGGTCCTTATCGCCACATCATCAATCAAGCAATAATTTCCAAACCCCTACATCCCTAAAATCAATAAGCAATTGCCAATAGTGGACCCATACAATTTCTTATCACATAACAAAGAAAGAAAAAGTAATTGAAAAATAAAAGATATCCTATGTGGCATTGCAAGATGAATTTCTTAGACCATCCACATCCATGAAATACCATTTCTATTCCATATGTGGCCCCTACTGCCACATTAGCAGCTTTTCCCATTTCACTACATATCACTTCCATTTCCTCTACATCCATGAAATCCACAATCTATTTCATATGGTGGGTCCAGCTTACTTTTTAATACATCTATACATTAATATCCATCACACAAAAGGAAATAAAAAAAGCACATAAAGTTGGGGTGGGACCCAATCGGTACCCACTATCCATTCCATTTGCTCTTCCATTATATGGAAGCTGTCATTATATGGAAGTGGGGCTGCAACCATGAAATAGACAGCAATCCATGCCACGTCAGAATGGAAGAAGGAAATGGCAGCCGATGCTGCTGCTCTTATTTAGCAATCTTGCTAAATAAGAAAGCACCCCCACATCCTTGCAATTGCTTAAAAGTGGTGCCACCTAGGATCCCACTAAATAAGCAATAGGTATAAGCAATTGGATGGAGATGGTCTTAGTGATCTCACTCACACAGAATCCTCCCTTCGCCTGCTTTGAAATGTTTTGCTTTTAATACTGCACCTAAAGATCATTCGAATTTTATAAGAAACAACCAAGCAAGCAAGCTTCATCGTATAATGCCACATTAAACTCCTTGCCTTGACGAAGCCCCAAATTCCATCTCTCTTCGACTTATATATAGTCTCCCAATCAACCATGTGAATACATCTTGTTCCAGCTGACGATCCCCAAATGAAGCTTCGTATTTTATCCATCTAGTTGCAAGTTGTCATCGACAGTATATCGTTATTAGGATTTTTGTAATAAATAGAATTGCCACCGATTTTGAGATTGAATTGGACGGATTAGGAATTTGCTCCCCCGCTGATTTAGTTTCTTCCCATTTTTTGTTTGATTGAAATTTAAAACAGCATGTTGTTTTGATTTTTTTTTTTCGATTTTCATTTTCCCAGTTGAACTGACTGGTACTATTCAATTTTTTAAACCATGAACACGCCACGTTCTAAAATACGCCACCTTCACTTTCTTTCTCTTCTCATTTCCTAGACCCGCAGCCCGCCACTTTCTCTCCTTTTCTTTAATCGAATTTCTCAGTTTATTTCTTTTCATTTCCTTCATTTTATTTTACTGCACACTGTTTATTTTTTTTCACCAAGACATCTCTCTTATTATTGTAATTTTACTGCGCGGTTTCGTGTTGCAGTAGTCTTATTTGGCAGCTGCATGCCCTCACATTCTTCTCTTATATGTTACGTATTCTCCTGCTTTTATTTATTAAGAACTGGCTACTGCTGCTAGCCCAGAGTAGTACTTCTGCCGCCAGCCAGCAGCCCCAGTTCAAAATCAACTTCCATGTTACTCCAAATAGAACAACCTGTTACTCTCAATCAGAGAGAGTCTAGTAAGCTTTTATAACGTACCAATAATCAGTTTATCGCAATAATTTAACTTATCGAAAGAGAACAAAGTTGAAATAACATTAATTTATGCACGCAGTTATTCATAAGTTTAACTCAAACGGTTGAACGATATATACATATTCCGAGCAAATACAAAAGAATGTACTAATATAACTCTCAATTTTGGACCATTCTGTCATCTCTGGACTGGTCATAATCTCCCATTTATGCTGAATGATGCAAGTGTTTGGTATTCAACTGAAACAGATAGTTTAGGATGTAGAATCATAGGAGTGTTTCCAAACATCAAATTTTTTAAAAACTCTTGTAATTTCAAAGGGTGCTGACTGTAACCTATCTGGCTAGCTAAACAAACAATTAAGAGCCTTGGTTAGTAGTACTAATCAACCATTTCTTGGTCATGCTAACAACCCAAAAAGAAATTACGAAAAAAGCAACAACCTTTACTTCATCAATTTTTCTTCTTTAATAAATTATAAATTACAAAATTTGTTCTTCTCTCGAAACAGTTTAAAGCTGCGACGGAAGCGCCATATACAGAAAAGGTGTGTGGTTTGTGTGTAGCGCAGGATAAGAGCATGCACACTCTTTCCCACTTCCCTTCTTCCCAAGCTGAATAATTTTATTATTATTATTATTGAAAAGGCAAAAAAAAAAAAAAACGAATAGAGAAGATAGGAGTTCATAGTTCAGTGAAAGGTCGACCTCTTTTTGAGAGAGAAAGGCAGGATTTTGAAAGGAGCCCAAGAGGAAGAAGACGACGGAGGGAGGGCAGAAAGAGGAGAAGAATGAAGATTGAAGAATGAAAGATTCATTGCTTTGATCGGCGTGCTTGTGTAGGAACTCATGGAGGTGGTGGGTGGGTTTTCTTTGAGGACTTGTGTCGAATAGTTGGAGAGCATAGATAGCCCCACCTTGTTGTAAAAACATAAAAGGGGAGCCCTTTTCATCTCCTTTTGCAGGGGTTTTCCTTTGATTTTTTTTTGTTGGTCTCTTTTGGAATTGGGGATTGGATTGGACCCCTCTCTTTCACTTTCTCCCTCTCACTCTGTCTCTCTCTGGTCTTAAGCAGCTGAAGAAGAAACAAAGACAGACAAGTTTCTTTCTGTTTTGTGACCACTGGGAAAGCCTTCCTTTTTATGGGTGAACATGAGATTCCCTTGTCATTCCTCGAGCTCCTCCTCCTGCTGCTGCTTCTGGAGCAGAGCAGTCTTTTCTTCATTTCTTTTGATTTGAAAGCTTGGACTGAGGTTTAGTCCTGTTCTTTTCCCCTCCTCCCCTTTTGCTATTGGCCAAGAAGAGAAGAAGAGCAATTAAAAGACAAATGCTTTTGGTTGCTTTGAGCTGAAGAAGAAGAAGAAGAAGAAGAAGAATGAGAAGGATGGGTTAATGGAGTTGGTTTCTTTTGAGTTGCTCTTGCTGCTGGAATCCTGTTGAGTCCCAAAAAAACAGAGGAAGTGTTGAACCGGAAAACAGAGCAACTGAAGAAACAGAGGCCACCCCAAAAAATGGCGTGTGTTGAAGAAAAGGGGAAGGGCAGCGGATTGGTCGGTGCCGGAGCACAACCGCCGGCGACTCTAATGGAAGAAATGAAGCTTCTGAAAGAAATCCAGGATCATTCTGCTGGTCTGTTGTCATAAAGTTTGGATTTTTTAAAACCCCTTTTCTAAAGTGTTGATCTTTAACATTGCACGAGCTGAAACATCCTCTTTCTGGGATATGTTGTAGTGTTGGGATTTATTCTGTTGTTGTTGTTGCTCTTTTGGGTTTGTCTTCAGGGAACCGTAAGGCAATAATGAACACAGAGCTATGGTACGCCTGTGCTGGCCCGCTAGTTTCCTTGCCTCAGGTTGGAAGTCTCGTCTATTACTTCCCACAGGGTCACAGCGAACAGGTTATTCTCCCCTTCTCTCGCTCACTCTCATAAATGCTCCAGTTTTCAGTTTCATACATTTTCATTTCAAGTTCATTTCCATGGTGGAGGTGTTGGTTTTCCAGGGCAAGGTCCTTTTCAGGAGTTGATGGGGATTTTTTTTTTGTTGCGCTAACTGGTTAAGTATCAATGTCAAACATTTTGGCTAAGTTTCTAGACTGAACTTTATTATTGTTAGAGCAGTTTCCTCTTCATCTGATTTGCATTCATCATCAATTTTGTTTGGACTTTTGGGTTGTTGGTTTGGTAGTGCCATCCCTCTCAAAGTGTCTCTCACTTCATGCTCTTTAGTGTATGGCTCTGTCCCCGGCTAAATGTACTCCTACCCTTTTCCGCATTTTGCTACTATAGTTCTTCTCTCAATTTTGTCTCTATAATTAGGGTGGTTGACAGAAAAAAAAAACTGAACTAAAACCACAATCTTGCTAGTTTGGTGGTAAAATTCAAGACTTAACTCGTGATTGCTTGATAAGCAAACTATTGAGCTTTGTTATTTTTGGGCTTCTGTGATGTAGGTTGCAGTTTCTACAAAGAGAAGTGCTACTTCCCAAATCCCCAACTACCCAAACCTTCCATCTCAGTTGCTGTGCCAAGTTCACAATGTCACCCTCCATGTATGCCATTTTTACCCATCCCTTTGGTTCTTACCTTCCCCTCTGCAGTGTTCCCTCTATTTGACACTAGCTATCTTGGGTGATCATTCATTAGGCAGACAAAGAAACGGATGAAATCTATGCACAAATGAGCCTTCAACCTGTCAATTCAGTAAGCTCCCTCTTCTAGACTCGACTAAAAATTGTTTATTTTACCTATTGGAGACAAATGTATTCATTCATCTCTTTGTAGGAGAAAGACATCTTCCCTATTTCGGACTTTGGATTGAAGGGCAGCAGGCACCCCACCGAGTTCTTCTGCAAAACTTTGACAGCAAGTGATACGAGCACTCATGGTGGCTTCTCAGTCCCTAGGAGGGCAGCAGAGAAGCTCTTCCCTCAGTTGGTCAGTTTCCGATTTCCACGACCTAAGATATCTCTTAGTTATACCTTATTGGGTTGGAGAAATAAACATAAAAAAGGTGAATCCTTTTTGGTTCAGGATTACACAATGCAACCTCCAACTCAGGAGCTGATAGTTAGAGACTTACACGACAATTCCTGGACGTTTCGCCACATCTATCGAGGTCAACCAAAGCGACACCTCCTCACGACTGGGTGGAGCCTTTTTGTAGGATCGAAAAGGCTGAAAGCAGGAGATTCCGTCTTGTTCATCAGGTAAGTTGATGCTTTATTTGTCTTGATTGATGGGTTTTGATTCATTGCTCTTATCTCGTATGGATACTTAATGGAATGGGATGGACAGGGATGAGAAGTCACAGTTAATGGTGGGAGTGAGACGAGCAAATCGTCAACAGTCGATGCTGCCATCATCGGTTCTCTCTGCAGATAGCATGCACATTGGTGTCCTTGCTGCTGCAGCTCATGCTGCTGCAAACAGGAGTCCTTTCACCATCTTCTACAATCCAAGGTAACTAACTTCTAAAGTTTCAGTCTTTATGCATTGTGTTTCTTGTGGATATGCCTTGCTGTGCAGGTAAATGAAAGGGCCCGACTTTTTTTGGTTATTGGCAGGGCATGCCCTTCAGAGTTTGTCATTCCTTTGGTGAAGTACAGGAAAGCTGTGTACGGAACTCAGGTGTCCGTTGGGATGAGGTTTGGGATGATGTTTGAGACGGAGGAATCGACCAAACGAAGGTCTAATTTGATCTTTTTTCCAACTGTTCTATTACTAACTATGTTGAGATTGCTTTTTAAACAATGTGTGCTTTCTTGTTGAACAGGTACATGGGGTCAATAGTGGCTGTTAGCGACTTAGATCCATTGCGGTGGCCTGGTTCCAAATGGCGAAATCTCCAGGTGGAGTGGGACGAGCCAGGATGTTCTGACAAGCCAAATCGAGTCAGTCCATGGGAAGTAGAAACTCCCGAGAGCCTCTTCATTTTCCCTGCTTTAACCTCAGGTCTCAAGAGGTCCATTCATGGTGGTTACTTAGGTAGTAGACCAGAGCTTTATCTTAAACCCACTGGTTTCTTAATTTTCTCCTCTGAGTGATGATCTGATTCTGATGCTATACCTTTTGCATTTATTAAGGAGGAGAAACTGAATGGGGAAACATGATCAAAAGACCCCTGATCTGGCTTCCTGATGGTGGTAATGGAAGCCTTCCTTACCCACCAACAATCTCTGATTCTGATAGGCTGCTTAAGATGTTAATGAAACCACCATCTAATAACTATCCTGGACTCTGTCCTCCTGCCTTCCAAGACTTCTCTGCTGCCAAAGGATCATCGATAGAAGATGCTAGGATCATGAGCCAACAGCCAGAGGTAGCAGCTATGTTCTCAGGAAACCATCAAATTGATCGGCAGCAACAGCAACAATCGCCGTGTATAGAGCAATGTGAGGTTGGGAATTCTTCGTCGCCAACCAAAATCAACAAGGTTCCTGGAAATACAAATCCTGTAACAAAACCTGAGAAAAAGCAAGAGCCAATCCCACCGGAGAAGATGGTGAAATCGGAACCTAAGTTGACCCAGATGACTTCTGCTGAACATTTAACAAATGGCCACTGGTCTATTATGCAGCAGCCTCTTCAAGAGCCATCATCATCAATTGTTCAGCCTCTTCAGCAACCACATTTGCCTCAACCTGACCAAAACCCTCTTCCGTTTCTAGAAACAGTCGACGATTGGACCTCACAGCAGCCTCCAGCAATGCCTGTCTCGTCATCAATCCAGAGACAGACCGGGGCAATGTCAATGTTCGGCCTGCAAGAACCATCTCCTCCCATCGTCTTTCCTGAAACATTAGTGAACCAGGATGTGTGGGATCATCACCAGCTGAACAACCTTAGGTATCTAACCCAATCGACCCAGTTCGTACCAATGTCTCAACCGGACCATTGCAGCTTCAATTCGGGTGATGAGAGCAACGGCCAAAGTGGGATCTATGGCTCTCTCAACAATGGCCACCCTGGTGGTATTGTGATAGACCCTTCAAGTACTATTCTGGACGAGTTCTGTTCCTTGAAGGATCAGGATTTCCATACCAACCCTTCTTCAGATTGCCTTGTGGGCAACTTCAGCTCGAGTCAAGATGTTCAATCTCAGATCACTTCTGTAAGTTTGGCGGACTCTCAAGCTTTCTCTCAGCAGCAGGAGTTTCCTGATAGCTCTGGTGGGACTTCTTCTAGCAATGTGGAGTTTGATAAGGGCAATAACCTCGTCCAAACTAACTCCTGGCAGCAAGTTGCTCCCCGCGCGAGGACTTACACAAAGGTGCGATGAACTATCTGACATTTGGGAATATTAGTCTTGAACTAATCCAAAAAACTATTTATGAATTTAGGATTTTTATATCATTGAAGAAATGTGTTAGATGCACCAGTGCTCACTGCAGTATGGTGTTTGTGATTGAATGATCACTAACCTAGAAATCTTAACTTAATACTTGACCTCAGTGATCTACAGAGATTTTATATATTGATTCCCTCTTGAATGCTAAACTGTGACTCTGTAATGGATTAAAAAAACAGGTTCAGAAGGCAGGGTCAGTTGGGAGATCGATCGATGTTTCGAGCTTCACGAACTATGAGGAGCTCTGCTCGGCGATCGAGTGCATGTTCGGGCTTGGTGGGTTGCTGAACAATCCAAGGGAGTCAGGGTGGAAGCTGGTTTACGTGGACTACGAGAATGATGTCCTGCTCATTGGCGATGATCCTTGGGAGTAAGAGAAAATTCACTGCATTTATTATCCCCTCCATTTGCTTTCTATTGCATGATAATGGAAACCTGAGATGTTTGGTATTTGGTTTATGTGTTTTGAAAAGGGAATTTGTAGGATGTGTTCGATGCATAAGGATTCTATCACCTCAAGAAGTTCAACAGATGAGTGAGGAAGGGATGAAGCTTCTCAATAGCGCGAATATGCAGCAGGGGATCAACATTGCTTCTTCTTCCATTGTACAAGGTTAATGCCGGTGGCTCGATAAATGTGAGAGGGATACAATGAATTCGTGGTTTACAAGGGAGCAAATGGGGCGACTGATCGAACTTCGAGACCTGTTAGGAAGTGGATCCAGTACAACCATTACTCACCATATCAGCAGCTGCAGCTGCAGAAGCTGTAGCTAGCTAGGAGTAGGCATTGCGGAGCTTTTGATTATTGTCGGCCATCACCTTGTTAAGGGTGCGGCTTTCCTACATGTATGTTGTAAGTTGTAAGCTAATAGGATGCAGTTGATTGAGTATGAATTGAAAAATGATAATATTGTTAACCTACATATGGTCAAGTCCCAGGCCCTGCCATGTTGGTAGAGGGCAGACCATCTAAAATTGAGATACCTGATCGTCAATGGCAATACATTTCCAGTTGTGCATCAAAATGAATTGGTATTGAAATCTTTGATGGAATAGTAAAAGACCAATTAATCTGGAAGCATCGTGTTTCCAGGTAAATGCAGATTCTATTGTTAACAAGCATAATGTAATCACAGTTGGGCAAAAATTCATGAATACACTATAAATTTCCCCATACTCCTAAGAGTTCATACTATGTTCCACACCTAAAAGTTCCCCCTAAAAGAAATGTTACACAAGGAAAAGACAGACAAATTTTACAACATAACTTAAATATATGGCTTTTTTCTGCTCTTCATTCCGGCTTGAAAGTCAGAGACCTCTAAATGTGTTTATTGCATGGCAACGGGGGGAAATTCTCAATGCGGGCATTTTGACAATGCAAGCTTAGCATCTCCCGTTCGAACAAAAACCAAGTATGCTTACCTCTTTTCCAGTTTCAGCCTCTTGCCGGCTTTTGAAGCACTGCGGATAGATAAACTTCAGACTTGCCAGTTGCTGCATCGACCTTCTCTCCCACAACCCATTTCAACTTCTTATACCCGAATCTCTCGATCAATCTCGTCAACACTCCTTTCTTCTCATCATTAGCACAATAGAAGTTATCCAACCAAAACAAACCACCTGGTCTAAGCACACGATCGATGTCAAACATCAAGAACTCGAGCTTTTCCACCTTGCTACCAACATCCAATCCGCTGGACGCATGAACCAGATCAAACACATTGTCATAAAATGGAAACCTATGGTCCACACTCAAGTACAGCGGGAACAGCCCTCTTGAAGCCACAAACTCACTAAATGGAGCATCGACATTCAATGTGTTTGTAATCACAGTGACATTCCTCTCAGCCATTCTAGCAGCAAAAGTCCCTGATCCACCACCGATATCGAATCCTATTCTAATCCCACCGCTCCCCAACCCTAAAACGTCATCCAACAAGAAATCATTCTTCCCTTTGGACTTCACATACCTCTGATTCTCAACCCCAGCCAGATCAAAGCAATTCACACATTCCCTACTCAACTTCTTCTTACTCAAACAATCAAACCCTTTGCAACCATAACCACTCCAACTACCAACCACCTTATTGTCAACGACAGAGCTCCAAAGAGACAAAGGAAAAGGTTTCAGAAGCCCCAACTTACTCCCACCTTTAGCAAAACACCTCCTCCTCGGCAAAGGCTCGCACCCACGAAGTATCAGCTTCTGAGCAAGACTCCAATCATCAGGGCAAGAACCAGAAACCTTGTAGTTCATATACTGAGACAGCAAATCCGTCGACTTCTCACAGGAATGGCCAACAGAAGCCACCATTTCAGTGATCCCAGTTCTTGAATCTTTCCCTAGTGGCAGTTGGTGATGCTGGAGGTACAATTTGAGCTCACTGGCGATGTTGGGTCTTGAGATGTCGATGCTGTCGTAACCCAGAAGCTCCTTCTCCATCTTGGCGAGCTTTCTCTGAGATGAATCGATCTCCCGCAGGATTTGGGAGACATGCTCGGAGATCAAGGAGATGTTCTTATGGGAATTGAGATTGTGATGGTGGTGAGTGGGGGAGTAATTGAAGGCGTAGAGAGCGAATAGATTTGTAGTGAGGACTGAAAGGATCATGAGAAGGTTTACCGCCGATGAGCAGAGTGTTGCTCGCTTGAATCTGGCGGTGCCGTCGCCGACTTTCAGCGACACTGATCCCATCTTTTTTGTTGTTGGGTATCTTGCTTTTTTGCTGCTGCTGTGCAAAGATTGGAGCTTTGGCAGTGAGTGAGTGGAAAGAACTCAGATTTGGGATGGAGCAAGTGGGATTTGTTTAACTAAGGAGGGAAAAGGAGATGTGATTAGTAGGCGAGATTTTGGATTTAGGACAGCGGGGGAGAAGAAGTGTTTGTCGGCTGCGGTTTTGCCGTTGTAAATTTAACTTTCTTTCCTTTTTCTTCTGACTTTGGACTTTTGACGAGCAGAGTGAAGTGCAGTGGTGAGCTTTGCTTGCTCTCTACACGGGAATACTGCAACTAGCCAGGAAGCTTAGGGCTAATTGAACAAATGGTCACTGGAGTTTGAAGTCACTCACTAATAGGCTACTTGAGCAAATTGTATCATTAAAACTATGGGGAAATTCTGGAATTAACATAATAACAAATTATAAAATGCTAATCATGCTCTGTCGAGTGTCGATCCATATTGAGTTTGCTTTCTGATTGTCTGAAATATGACATCATCTCATGAAATCAATAACATTAATAAACTAGGCCAAACTTGATATGTTGTTGCTAATACTCCATTGTTCTATTTGATTTTTCCTGATAATCCATTCAATAACAAAAAGGGGTAACCAACTCCAGAGTAGACTACGACATCATTGAAAATGATAATTGTAGAGGGTGTTCCACGTTATTATAAAAAAAAACGACATTCTCATTCAACTTTGCTTGTCACGGATTGTTTTTCATTTAGGCTATTGGTGTTTCATTCATCGGTAACCAGCAAACTACAATCGTTAGAAATAGAATTAGATCCTGTTGTCGGTGGAGCATTTTTGTAGTTGCCTTTGATTAATGGTTAATAATTACTGTTGCTTACATTTAAAGAGAATCTTCACACTCACGAGGGATTGGGACAGACAGATGACTCTGCTGTAAATGGACCGAGCCCAACCCTACCGACCATTTATTAAGGCTCAACCGGCATTTGCCATTTGGCCCAATCCATTTATTGGTGCCCCACAGATGTTGACAATTTTGGGCCCATTGGGACACACAACCACTGACTTCCAGTCAATCTCAATCCCCAACGCACGTCACGTTCCCACTGGCAACGAGACTAAACCGGTGAACAAAAAACACTAGTCTAATGTAAACAAGCGCATGAACTAGTAATTTAACAATCAGTAGTAAAATAGATGGAATTGGAAATGGAGCTTCCTTTACATGCTCAACAATGAGAGAGTTGGTAAAATCAGAAGCACTGTCAATCTATCTGTAAACATAACTGGACATGGTAATCAATGTGAGCCTGAATCGCTAGCTCATGTGTCTCATCCAAAACAACTGTGCCATAATGTGCTACAAATATTCTTATTCAGCTAACAAAAACACGGACTCCCCGTAGTTCATCACACAGCAAATCATCCAACAGCAAGTGCATGATCATTTGCGGTGTCCTCCCTTGGCTCCAATCGGGGTCTTCTTCGTCATCTGGTAAGAGATTCAGAATTGATAGTTCAATCATCACAAGTTTAAAAGTGACAATGAATCGAAGATGATGATGAGTGTGTTTATCTTCATACATTCAGCAATATACCGGACGAACTGAACAAAGTGGGTTCACACATCTTCTGGTTCTTATGTCATACATTCACATCAAACTACTTAGCACCTGGATTATACTCTATCCAAGATTCTGAGCTATGAGAACAGCACCATTGTATTAGAACTGGTATATCTTTGACTTCCCCTTATAATCATACCATTTATTCACCAAAAGAAACAGGAATAAGGGCAGAGGAGAGTTCGGGTCCGCACATCTTGCGGTTCGTATGACATGCATTCACATAGAAACTACGTAGCACCTGGATTAAACCCTGTCCAAGAGCCTGAACTATGAGAACAGCACCACTGTACTAAAACTATTATATCTCTGATTTCCCCTTCTAATCAAACCATGTATACACCAAAAGAAACAGGAACAAGTGCAGGAGGAGGGTTCGGGTCCGCACATCTTGCGGTTCATATGACAAGCATTCCCATAGAAACTACTTAAACTAGATCATTGGTTTATATATATCCTATCAAGCTCCTTATTCGTGATCGTGACCGACACCCCTACTGAATTAGAAGCCTATTACTATTAACATTTGCCTGGACAATCCATTCTACAGGGAAGATCAATGCTCACTCTCTCAAGCCATAGAATAACTAACCTCAGAAACTTCGCATCACCTTGATCAAGCTAAATTCACAAACTAGAAATCTGAGAAATCATCACCTTCTCAACTCAATCATCACCTTCTCAAGCCAAAGTCACAAACTAGAAATCTGAGAAACCCAGCTCCACAATCAAGCATGGATGCCAGGATTTTACAGGAATCGATTAAATTTCTTTTCTCTCCAAATTCATGACTGCAGCAACTGCTACATCTACAGACCGAGCTGGGAGTTAAGAAGGAATTAGTAATTACTATTACCGTAAGATACTTGAGCTTCAAACTTCCGTACACTACCCCGACACTGAACGCCGATGCACGAGCCACCTATATCACACCACCAATTCAATCCGCAATCGTAAGGAATCCGTCGAGAATTTGAATACAAACCTACCGTTTGGTTCTCGATTAAAAGAAGGCAGACTTGAGGAGAATCGACACTGATTACAGGAAGAACGAAGGAAAAAGGAATTTACCAGACAGAGGGTGCTTCCGCCTGAGTAAGGACCTAGTACCGCCATTGCTCTCTTCTTCTGCCGCGCTGTAGAGAAAAGAATCAAAAACCCTAGAGATCGCCGGAAATCGGGAAAAGTTTAGGCCACGATTTCTCTGAATTATTTTTCCCATCTGCTGCTCCCTCTTTTCTTTATCTACCTTCTCGTTTACGTGGACGGTGGATCGGAAATCAGATTCAGGACCCGGAATTAGTCGGCAGCGGGTTATAATTTATAAACCGGATAAGGGCTGTCCGGTCCGGTAAAAAGCGGCGGTTAATGTCGGTTAGATTTATAGGCAATCAAGCTCGCTGGGTATTTTCTCGAGAATCAAACGGGAAGCGGAGAACGGAAAAAGGGAGAATTTTGATTTTCCATACGATTCGAAATCCTTACGCCGTGGGGAAGAAAATGGGAGCTTCGTCGTCGACACAGCAGGCGGGTTCGAGCGAGCAAAGAGAAGCGGAAAGCCTCGCAGCTTCTGTTGGAGCACTTCCTATGCTCCAGAACTCTTTCGCGAAGCTTGCCGATCCTCAAACCAGCGCGATTCCTCTTGAATCACTCCAGGTTAAAAGTCTAATCCAACACCAACGGATCGAATTTTTCCTTCGTAAATGACTTCCTCCATAAGTTCACGAGCACGATCAATACTCTAGCTGGATTATCTTACTGATTGAGTTTTTCCAATTCCTTTTTTCCTTCTTAGAAATGCTTCGGTGTTAGTTACGAAACCCCAGACTTCGAATCAACTGAAGCGCCCGACCCAAGTTCGTTTCTGGGAGTTTTGAATCATCTGGGGAAGTCCTTAGTGGACGAATTCTTCCTTGCGGAGAAGGAAGGGATCAGTTGGATTGAGTTTGTGAAAGGCTACGTGAAATGCTGTGGAAGGATGACTGCTTCGATGTCACTCAACGTTCTGATGAGACTGTTTGCTACGACGCTGGCGAGATCTGGGTCTCCTTCGAAACTGGAGTTTGAGTCAATGGATGATGGTGGTTATAAGATGAGTGGTTATCTGTTACCAGCTGATGTGCTCGTTCTGCTATGGATGTCTTGGGCGATGCTGTGGGATTCAAAAACTTCGAATGGGAAAGAGAGAACCCTATTCCTTCCGGATGTCAGTCATCTGGCGTTGTCTGCTGTTGTTTCGTGTTGTGATGGTCTTGATGGAGTAGACTTCTGGGATTGTGATTTAGCTGGTCTGGAAGTTCAGCTTCCTGCTGGGAAGTTCCTTGCTTGGGCATTGGCGACTGCTCCAAGCTTGACAGATTGTTTGACACAGTTCATCAACTCGAGACTGCAGAATTCTGGTTCTTCAAGGGTAAGAGAGTAATGTTTATGATGTTTTGTGTTCTTCTCTTGTAACGTTCAAGTCCCTGAATGACGATTTTCTTGATGAACTGGTAGGATGAGTCTGCACCAGGTACCTCGATTCCTGGAGGGTCTGTATCATCGAGTGCACGCAGGTCGTATCTCTTGACATGTGGACGTGCATGGGCGATTTCTCTTTCTCTCAGGAGCGCGATTAGTGTGGAAATTCTGAAACCATACTTCCCTAGTGATGGTGATCAATCAGATGAACACGTTCTCTATCGGTTTGTTTTCCTACACTGCTTGTGTACATATATTTATGTATGCATCCCATTTTGAAACTGAAGTTCTATTGTTAAGTTTAGAAAGGAATTCTAGATTGACCTCCGTTCATTCTACTATGTAGGTCATCTGTTCACGGCAAGGGCTTGAATAGATTCTGGTCTAATGTTGAAGGTTATCATGGTCCATTACTTATCCTGGTGTCTGCTACTTCTGGAGATACTCATGGGGATAACTCAACTGCAAAGAAATGGACTATAGGTGCTCTTACGCAGCAAGGGTTGGAGAACAAAGAGAGTTTTTATGGAACCTCTGCAACTTTATATGCTATCTGCCCTGTGTTCCATGTATTTCCACCTTCTGGTAATCTGAAACTTTAAACCCTTCTTCTGATCCCTTTATCATTGATCTTTCTTGTGATGAATGGTTCTGAAAGCTTTTGTTTTGCATCTGTTTAACAGGAAAAGAGAAGAACTTTGTTTACAGCCACCTGCATCATGCTAGGGGATACGATCCACACCCAAAGCCTGCTGGAATCGGGTTTGGTGGATCAATGGGGAACGAAAGGCTATATATCGATGAAGACTTTGCTAGGGTTACTATTCGTCACCATGCAGTTGACAAGACTTACCAAAATGGTCCCCTCTTCCCCAATCAGGTAATTACTCCTGGCTGCGAATACAGCTCTCATCAAAACCAAGTGGATCTTCTCAGTGGGCTAACTAATCTTTTCCATATCGCAGGGGTTTCTCCCAGTTGAGGCTTTGATTTCAGAAGTCGAGGTCTGGGGACTTGGTGGAGAGGCGGCAAGGTCAGTACAAACTTCATACAAGAAACGGGAGGAGCTTTTCACTGAGCAGCGACGAAAGGTGCCCTCTATTGCAGCTTCAGACTAGGTTCACTGTTTAAAGACAACTGTCTCAAATTACACAAATTTTATCTTTCTCAACTTTTGTTTTGCAGGTCGATCTGAAGACTTTCTCGAACTGGGAAGATTCACCGGAGAAGATGATGATGGATATGATGGGTGACCCTAACAGAGTTCGTCGAGAAGACCGCTGAAAACTGTATCCCTCTCGTCATTTTCCTTAATGATAGATGAAGGATTAGAACGGTGACTGATGAAAGAGGCATCTTGTCCGGATTTTGAGTTGTTTGTGTGTACAGAATGCTGCTGAGAGATGAGCTATCTTGTCCAGATTTTGAGTTGTTTGTTTGTACAGAATGATGCTGAGAAGTTCGTCTTGAAACTTCAGTTGTACAGAGTGTTCCCTACTTAGGCTCACTTGGCTGTATCTACAATAAACACTAATAAAGCCTCGTCTTCTCATCGACAAAGCAATTGCAGTAGTAAAGCCTCGTTCTCTTGTTGACAGAGCAATTTATTCTATCAATTTTAGGATCGATGCTCGTAAATTACTCGAGCTATTCAATGCACAAGTTCAGCATTTATTGAAGGGACCATACAGTTTGCCGTTGGATAATGGATGAGAACCTTGATAAACAGTTTTAACATCAGTAACATCCTAAAAATGAGATGTTTGTATAGAGAAAAGTAGGCTAGCCTCTAGCTGATGATTGTTCAGTCACAAGCATATGCAGCAGCTGCAGCAGTAAAATTTAATCTATGATCTTATCGAAACAATGAGAGTCGCACTTCTGCTGAAGATTCCGTCAACTAGTGCCGGCTGAAAAAGAGATGGATATCACTTCTTGTCTTCTGCTTTCCTTGGCTGGGGTCAAAGATGAAAGAGTAGCATCAGCAGACAAAGAATTGGACAATTAGGGGATTTTGTTGCTAAAAAACAATGCAGATGAAGATAGAGCGCATTGCTACTGGTAGATGTATGAACATGTCCAGTTCTCCATTCAAAGGCAGAAGGAAGATTAGAACACAAACGGCTATTGAACAGCAAAAATAGCAAATATGCAATGAACTAAATCCCACGACGTAAATCAAAACATAACCAGACATGAAAAGCTTGGTTTTACAAAGCTGAATCCTAGCATTTGAGACATTCAGGCTTGGAAGAAAGGAGATTTAATCAGCTTAAGGACCTGCTACATGGGTCAGATCGTTCGGGGAAAAAAAAATCTTCATTCAAATCTTTTTTTGGTCTATCCAGTATTATCATCAGGTTCCCGCTAAACAAACGAGGCTTCTTGTTGCAGAATATATCTCATAATAGTGCAGGTGCAGATAAGGACAGTAACTGTAGAGAGATAGACTGATGTTCTATCTACATTTCACCAAATGAGGATAAACCAGGCAGGCATGGCAATCATGTTAATCCAACTAGTGACTCCACTAACACACAGTAAGCTAGGCAAAAAGAGGAACACCTAAGCTCACCACCTGTTCGACGAAATGCCCCAATGACAAAACAAAGATGCCACCAAAATTCAACAAGGGAAGGAGCCAAATGATTCACAAGGCCAAGCATAAATAAGCAGCATTGAACCAAAGAGATTAAAACCCCATAATAAACACTATTTGAACGGGCAGGACACGCCACCAGAACACAAACCATAGGTCATGGATTCAAGGAAATGAAGAAGAGAAAGGGGAAAACAAACCTTGGTTCCAGGCGCAGGGATATTGAGCTCTTCGTCAGGGATGACAACCGGCCATTTCTCCCCAGCTTCCCGAAACATTTGCTCCGTCTCGAGGTACTGGCCTTTCTCCAGGATCATGTTCCGTATCGTCTGCGCAGTAGTCTGGGTGCCATCGAAGACCTCCTCGACGCCGTTGACGAAAGTGACGGTGATCTGCGGCGGGTGGTCGTCGGTGCGGCGCTTGACTTGGCAGGCCGGATTCGATTCTTTAGCCTTGCGAGCGTTGCACTGCGCCAAGAACTCCATACACGAAGCCAGGCGCGGGTCCAGTGCGTTGAACTCTATCCTCACCTTCGACAGAAACTTCAACATGATCTCAGCTTGCTTCTCTCAATTTCCCTTGTTACCTTTCTTCTTCCTCAACTCGCCGTCGATTTTGGCTGACACTGACTGAACGCCGGAGCCGGAGAGAGAGAAATCCCAGCTGAACTTTTTTATGAGAGCGACGGAGCTGTCTCTGCTCTCCTCTCCATTTGGTTAGTTCGGCGGGATATTGGGCTTACTACGACGGAAGAAGTCCAATGGGCTTTTAGCCCAGATGATTGAAAAAGACTACTACTTACTTCCATAAGTTCCGTCCAAGCGAAACTGTTACAAAATCACGTAACTCAATGTTCATTATTTCGCTTCAACCGTCAATGTTCATTATTCCGGTCTGGTACATGATTTGACCGATACAACCGAACATTACTAACCAGTTCATTTAACATCCAAGAATTCAGAAAGAAGCAAAACAAAGCAAGTTGAGACTTGATGAATGGTGCATCCCTGGTAAATTAAAACTTCGCTGTGGGGAACAAATAAGGCGAATTTCCTGCAGCACAAAACAGGCCATAGAAGCCTCTCTCGCCTAAAAAATGTACAGCTGCAACAAGCTTTTCCCCCAAATGTAAAATAAACTACATGTAGTCACGGAACTCTTTCAACTGCTAATCTCTCTATCCATTTTCATCCTCTTGGAGCTCTGCATCTCAGACGAGGCCATACTGCTCCCTCTCGGTTGAGGTGGAGCAGCATTGTCGTGCTGAAAGGCGCAGTTCGCTCCGTTCCTGCACCCTCTCGAGCTGTTGAAATAGAGACAGGGTTTCATGATTTTGGTCTTTGAATCCTTGGATGATTTCGAATACCCTAGTTGATCTTGCTGCTGTCTATGTTGTTGGTGTTGGGGTTGTTGTTGACCACCGTATCGGTCTGGTTGTCTCTCGCCTCCATGCTGCTGAATCAAGTTCTTATAGTAACTGAAATCCTTCATGGATGGTGGGGGGCCGCCGGAAGAAGCTGATGTGGCAACCACAGGTGGAGGAATGTTCATAAACGGTCCGGGGGGTGGAGCCGCATGAACATTTGGACCAGGAGGAATCGTTCGTCCTCCCATGTTGGCATGACCGTAAAACGGTTCAGATGAAGCTATGAAAGGTTGTTTCGAGTTTTGGACAGCTGAGGTGGTGGCAGCAGCAGAGGCTCCGTGATCTTTCACTAATTTCTCGATCAGTTTCGGGTTGCTGAGAATCTTGATGAGCAAGTCATGGTCTATCAAGCTTCCTTGCTCGTTGCTTCTGTTGATGGCAGCAAATGCAGCCGATGCTGCAGCTACTACATCAGGTTCAGCAGCAGTGCTGGCAAATTGAGGTGCAACCCCAGGAGCTGACGATGACTGTGGTTGTTGTGCACTCATGGTTCCCACAATATCAGAGGAGTCCTCATCCTCGATAACAGCGATGGGAATTAGCAGAACATGGTCGTCATTATGATGGGAGTCTGTTTCTCCAGGAAAAGCCGGACTGCAAGGAAAAAAGAAATTTTCAGTTAAAGAAGTAATCTTTGTGAAAGAAATGGGAAAGGAGAGACAAGCAAAAGATTGAGTTATGAACTTTGTTGGGATGGCAGAAGGGCGAGGATAAACAGCTTCAAGCACACGCATCTCTCGTTGGTTTTGAGCCTCAACATCCTGGCTCTCTTCTCCAGCAACAACTATCCACTGTGCGTCCATTGTAAACTGCACAACGAGTTCAGGAAATCAGTGAACTATCTGAAAAGGAGAAATGGAATTATTGTTGTTTGGCGAAGCCCCATAGAGAAGAGTGAACTATACCCTAGGTGGAGACCTCCATTTGATGACAGGAACATCGGATGCTTTGATTTGTGATTGGTTCGAAGACTGGGCTAGCTCAAACCCAGGAGGGAGAACATCATCACTAGCTGTCCCGGTTGAATGGGACACCCACGAGGCCTTCGCTTGAAGGTGATCTTGACCGGTTACTCCTCCAACTTGTGAAGGAGATTCTTCCGTTAGAAATAGGCGCACCTGAATCATCAACCAAAATCACCATCTTAGTTTAAAAGAGCATCAAGCTTAAGTTGAAAACATAAGGTCTTCCAAGCATACAGCTAGACTGAGGAATTTGGAAGTAATATCTCAACATATGAATATGCAGAAAAAATAACATAAATAATGAATGCAACATCATCACCAAGTGAAAACTATAGATTCTCTCTCACTCTCTCTCTCTCTCTCTCTCTCTCTCTCCCTCCCTCCCTCTCCCTCCCGAGCTGATAACAATGAAATTACAGTCAGGATGTATGCTTAAGATCCACAAAAACCGTTAAGGCCAAAACAGATATTAACAGCTCGAATTTTTCGAGTGCCAGGCAACCTGTAAAAGGTTTTCATTACCGTCAATAGTTGTTCAGAAAACAACCAAACAGACATGCTCGACTCGGATCTCGCAATCATATAAATGGTGCAACATTTCAAGAGAATGATGCGGCATCTGTTGGTTAACATTTTCTGACATAATTGACATGCAACCGAGCCCAAAATGGTTGACTACAACAACCTTAAAAACATTTTGCCTCCGAAAAAACCTGCATAGTAGCAATTGAACAACTAAATATTTTAGACTTAAGCCTGTTGAATAATGTCAATGACATGACTTTCAAGAAGCCACAGAAGCATGATACTTAAGCATGTTACTTACCTAGTGCTAGCAATCTCATATATCTATCTAATGGCTACATAGCTCAGTAATTCTTTTAATAGCATATTGCTTAGCCAATGCCTCAATATTACTAGCAAGAGAAAACTAACACTAATTTTAGGCCTGCTGAAAAATCTGCAGATAACTAACCTAGTGCCCTAACACTAATCATATTAACAGCTCAACTTGACCACCCCAATGAGTTTTACAAAACATTAAAAGTAGGCGACTTTGTTCCTTTAGTCAAACAGCCTTCAGTCACTGTCACCTACCTTTACCTCAAACTTTTCAAGAAAGTGCCACACTCTGTCTACGCACTCCACTTTTATGCTATATTTTCACAATTGAGTTTGAAACCTCCACAACATCTCACTAAGTTACCCCCTTTCATATCTTCCCACATATTGTAGTCTATCCTCGCTTATGTGAAAACATGCAATGGAAATATTTTTAGCCTGCAATGCGTTGAAGAAGCAGCAATGCCAAAGTATAGCATCCAGGGTTCTCGAAAGGTAAGAAATTCACAACATTCAAACAAAACCTATTTCACGGGTAGACAAGCATGATTTAGGAACCTAATTGAAGCATGATCCACATAACAGTAGTGGCAACTAAATCATATAGTGGGTAAAAAGAGGTGATAAGGATGACTCGGGAACCTAATTGCAGCGTGATCCACATAACAGTAGTGGCACCTAAATCATATACTGCATAAAAAGAGGAGACAAAAGAGGCTGCACATATGCTTAAATCTCAAAACTTGTTGCATATCATGCAAAAGCACAAAGAACCGAGGGACATAAATCCTCATGAACCACAACAATCCAGCTTCAATTAGTTATTCTTCCCCAAAATGAACACCCACATTCATCTCCTGCTGATCTCGAAAGTGCCACTCAAATCAAGACCATAATTTCCCTATACAAGCTTCAGCGTCCCTCCACAGGATCATTCATTCTCCCAATGTAACAAAATTCAAAAAAGTGCATCCATCAATCAAAATAGAACAACAGGTCATGGATTGTCAAAGGCAAAGATGTTCATGCAACACAAAAAGAGGAAAGAATACTCAGCAATGCAGAGTTAACCAAAATCGCAGCAAAGAACGACGGGAGTCCACAAAATGCTTCAGTTCAACTAAACAAACCCACAGCCACTCTGAACAAAGTAAAACAGCATAACGATGAAACTCCAAATCCCACACATTTCTGTTACTTCCAGTCAATTCCGTCCCACCATTTCGTTCGATTAAAGAGTCTATCTTTTTTCTGGAAACAGTTATTTGTTTACCTGACAAAGATTAACATCCGACGCCCAAGTAACCCTTCTCGATTTTTCTGATCCTCTCATATTTACAGAAACCAACCACGACACTCTTCCAACTTCAGTGACTCCTTCCCCTTCCGCCGCTGTCAGTTCGTTAATTTCCAATTTCTCTTCACCAAGATATGTCTTAAATCACAAAAAAAGTTCATCGCCGGCACTTTTTTCCAGGATTCGATAACCCTAATTATGGCGCAGAAACATCACTGAACCAGCAACCGGAAATCAAATCCGTCCTATCGCGACGATGATCGGCGAGAGAGAAGTGGGATGGAAAGGGGAGGAAGGAGATTTGGCGGAGAGAGATCCGGAAGGGAGGAACCCTAGATCCTCTGTGTTGGCGAAGCGGATCCGTTTTGTGGCCCTTTTTCCTGTGTTATCGATGGAGTCGAGTGGGGTGGGGAGGGGAGGGTGGTGGAGAACTTAAAGCTGATTTTTCAACAAAGGAAAATAAAAACCCAAATCAGTTGGTTACCTCCAGCGCCGCAGGTTTTCTTCGTTCAGCGCGTGGAGTATTAGTGATAAATTTGCTTGTGTAGCTTTTTTTCCATCCATGTCCACTGGGAATAGTTAGATACGAGAATAATTACATGATGTTTTCAGGTCAAATCACAAAACGAAAATCAGAAAACAAGATCGATCAAATATTTATTGTGTCAACAATAAAACATCTTATTTTGTCATGATATTGATATTCCTGTTATACCATGATATCGGTCAAACATTTATTGACGCCTCTAAAACGTGTGGCTGATCCTTCGTGTCATCTGTTCATCCATATGGAAAAGTACATTGGTAATTCATCGAAGATCATTCTCTCCGACAATCAAGTCATCCACATAAGCTAAAATCCGTGTATAGGAAGTACCAGTAGCCTTGTAGAACAAGGGGTGATCCATATTGTTGGATTGATACCCTTGAATGTGAAGCTGATTTGCAAGTTTGGACAACCATTGTCCGGATGCTGGTTTGAGACTATATAAAGACTTCTTGACGTGGTTGATTGGGTTTACAATCTCTGTTGGTATCGTGTAATCCGGTGAAAGTTTCATCTGAACTTCCTAATAAAGGTCACCATGCATAAATGAATGTTCACATATAGTAGCTGAACATGCAATTTTTATACTTTAGGAATGGCCAAACTATCCTAATCTTTGCCATCTTGACAATTGAGCCAAAAGTATATTGGTAGTCAAAATTTTCTTGTTGATTGTATCCATTACCACAAGTTTGGCCTTTTACCTTTTCACACTCCCATCTAGGAATGGCAATGGGGCAGGTCCGGGGCGGGTTTTTTGGTACCCAGACCCGCCCTGTGGCAGGTCGGGTCCAGGTCGGGTAATTGATCACGGGTCGCGGGTCGGGGTAGGTAGACCCAATGGGTATGCAATTTATATTAAAAACATTAGAAATATTCGTTATTTTTATTATAAGACTAAGAAAACAAACAATATTATGATAATTGTAGTTAAATTATTGGAGAAATTGAGGTTTTCACTAATTTACAACTTTCCTATAGCTAAAATATGATGCAATAAAAGGAAAATCCTAAGTAATTTGACTAAAATTACATGTAATTTAGACAAGAACGGGTCGAGAATGGGGCGGGTCAGGGCAGGTCGGGTCGATAAGACTACCCATGCCGCCCCGCCCCGCCTACGTGGCGGGTCGGACCCGCCCCGCCTACGTGGCGGGTCGGACCCGCCCAAAATAGGTCGGGTAAAACAGGTCAGGTCGAAATTGCCATCCCTACTCCCATCTAGATAAAATTTAACCCTATAAGTACACTTGCTCCCTACTGCTTTCTTTCATTTAGGTAGTTGGACAATCCAATGGTGGTTTGTTTTTAGAGCTGCCAATTCAACCCTAATTGCTTGATTTTATAAGGTAACATGTTTGCTTCTTTCTAAGTGTTTAATTCACCATGGGAGGAGATGTTAAGCATAGAGAGAACAAATTTTCGTATCCACAACATAAAAAATGGGACAGGTGATACCTAAAGTCTACTGCTGTGGAAGAGGACTAGTGGAAGAAATTTGTTGAAGTTGGTTGCACTGGTGTAATTGAAGGTGTTTAAGTGTGTTTTGGTATGCCAGAATTTCTAAGTGATGATTGAGGTTCTACTTGATGAGGTGGTGGTGAAGGTGAGTCTTGATCCTCTAAATCCTGCTTTTGTTTTGAGCTCACTCAAAGTGGATGTCATTGATGAATGCTACTAGTTCATTTGCTGGACTAGGTAGATAGGGTGGGTTGTAGGAAGGATGGAATAATCTTATAATGTAGGATTGAAAGGATGGTTATAAGGTTCAGAAGTAATTGGATTGGCGTCATTAAGTGAAAAATCATTTTCATAGAACTATACATCTCCCTAAGTGAAAATATCATAAATAGTAAGATCATAGATTTTATAAAGTTGATCCCTGCTATATATCCAATAAATTCCCATTTATGGCTTTGGGGTCAAATTTACTTTCATGATTGCTTGCAATATTAGCAAAGCACAGACAACGAGAAACTTTAAGGTCTAGTAGGTCTTGTTTTTTGTTGTGAAGTTTTTTAAAGGGTGTTTGTTCCCGAGAACAATTATGGGAACCATGTTGAATAAATACACTATATTTTTAATACAGTCTAGGTGCGAAAGGTTGGCTTGGAATCTCAAGGCTCTGGCTACAACAAGAATATGTTGGTGTCTTCTCACAGGGGTGTCTCAGGCTCTCAACACAAGAAAGCTCCTGAAAATTATTAATTTCGATAAAGAGATCATTCATTTGAAATTCCCTTCCTTGGTCACTCCTTATTCTTTTCACAAAGGTTTGAAACTATCTCTCATCATGGTGGCATGACTCTGGTAACTTAGGTTTGGTTTTAAATTTGGTTTGCAACAGAAGAGCCATGCCATCTAGTCATCTACCGACTACAATGTTGAGAAAATATTTGAAACTACATAATTGCGAAGATGATTTGTCCCCCAAATTTCTATATGTATTAATCCAAAATCTTGTGTGGTAATAGTCGAGCTACAAGGAAAATGAAGTCTCTTCTGCCTCGGAAAATGATAGAGATTACAAGGCAAGGACTTCTCTGTTTTCTATAGATGTACATAATTGCCTCGAATGAGGGATTTTGGAATGTAAAATATGAACTAGTCAAAATTTTCAGAGATGAAAAGCTTTAACATAGCTCATGTGATGTGTTTATGGTTCTTATATAATACAAGGGTCATGTTCTCTATATGGTAAAGGCCATCGAAGAGCTTAGCAGAGCCAACCATCCTTCTCACTTGCATATCCTTGATCAAACAAACATTAGAGAATAAAGTAAGTCAAAGGGATATGTTGTGGTCAATTTGCTAACTAAAATGAAGTTAAAGCTAAATTTGGGCACACAATCTTCCTAAGACCTAAGTCTATAATATAAGTGACTATTGTTGCATGATTTTGAGATTTTCCTCTACTTGATTTGTTATTGAAATAGTAATATATACGGTACACTTTTCTGTAACTCACTAGATAACTTAAATACTATGTGGTATGAAGCCCTTGATATCCAGATTTCAGGCCTATTGATATGGTGTCTTGTTGTGTACAATTAGGGAGTGTTTACATGAAGGTTCTAGAGTGTTGTGGTTGAATGGTGTAGCTAAAAATAAGGTACAACATTTAGTGGAGGCCTTTGGATGTTCTTCTCATTCATAAGATTCATAAGGTTGTTGTAGTTTGTTTTGATGAGTTTGAGTTACTGCTGAGAGTCATCTGGACTTGCTGGTTGAGATATGTTGGCATAAGTACTGCTTTTTGGAGTTCTTCTTGGAGTCATTTATCTAGGCCAATCATGCTTGTGAAATCATTTGTCTTCAGTGTGCCTACATTTTTTTTACAGTAAGTGTATTATAGTATCTTTCCAGTTGTATTTGAAGGCCTTGGAGTCATCCTAGGTGGCTATCCATGTTTGCAATAGCGCACATCTCCTTTATGAAATTGTAATTTTTATTGAGTGCAAAATGATCTCACTTTAATGTTTTGAATGTTGTTGCTATCTTGTGCAGCCAAGGTCATACCCTCAACGATAAGTGCTTTGCTTTGTTGGGTTCAATTTTTTTTTGTCTATCATGATGAAGTATTCTTTGGAAAATTTGATCAACAGGTGACAGTGTATCTCTCGAAAACACATAGGATCTTACACTTGTAAAGTTATCGTTAAGATCTCTTAGTAACTAAACCACATTATTAACGCCCTTATATGAAAAATCTTGCCTCATGGTTGTATAGGTAGCATGACTAGCACAAGTCTTGTATGAAAAATCTTTCCTAATGGTTGTATAGGTAGCATGACTAGCACAAGTGAAATTACAGCTTTCAAGATGTTGCTAGTTGTGTAGCTCATCTCCTAAGGCAATCAGGTTTTCATAATAGTCAATGAAAGTTTGGTTACCTTGCTTTATGTTGGAGAGTGTTTATGTTAGCTCTGTTATCCTCACCATATCTCATTGCCCATATCTTGCTAAGCTTACTTGCAAGACATTATGGTCTTCTTGATTCCAGGATCCACTCCTACTAAATCCAACTTTGTACCATGATGTTGTTTCTGCTTCAAAGCCAAGCTAATAGGTTTTCTTGTCCTTGTTTTATCAGAGAATCTTTGATGAAGCCAAACTTGCTTTTCGCTCCCAAGGCATTGTATATGGTCTTGTTCTAGTCATTGTATTCAGTGATGGTAAGCTTATTTTTCACTAACATCAATGTAGGTAATAAGGAATTGCCATCAGATCAAATTGTTGTTGGTAACTTAAATTTCTTCCTCATCGCAATGGTTGCTTAGAGTCGTCTGTAATACCGACTAGTCGATGGGAAGAACAGTCTTTGTATTTTGATGATCAAGTGTGCGATGCTTACATACAAATATATACAAGTATCAATTCCTACCCTACTAAGGTAGTCGACGTATTAAACGTGACTATGGACCATGAGCGCTCACTACTGCACGTGTATGGACTCATAGGCGGAGGCAGGCCCATTGGGCCTTGTCACGGGACATGGGTAAATTTTGAAGGAAAACTATACTCCATACATATTTATATTGATGATGTTCGATGGAACATAACACCTACAGGTGGTATGGCAGTATTTTGTTATTGCAACACATTCCATTACTTGTTACATACTATAAACGAAATTCCAATTGCAATAAAGAGCTAATCAAATCTTTGTTTCCTTATGTCTATTCGACTTTTTTTCCTAACAATTCTAAAATTGTCAAGCTACAACGATAGCATTAAAAAATATTGGGCAATGTCTATTTTTTACCCAAACCTTTTTCAGATTCTTTTATTTTAACCAAACCTATAGAAATTCTATTTATTATCCAAACGTATTATAATTTATCAAAGTCTGGGCATTCATTCTGTTACCGTTACTTATTTCGTCCACTTGAGGGGTGGGATTTTGTTTTGTTTTTTGATAATCTTTTTATTAAAAATAGTAAATGATGGTATTCTGACCGCCACGTAGGAAGTCAACTCATTATGGTCATACTTAGTCAGCATTACTAACAAAAAAGTTGACGGAGAGTTAACGTTTGGATAATTTTTAGGAATTCAATAGATTTTGTTAAAATAAAAGAATCTGAAAAAGGTTTGGGTAAAAAATAGACATTGCCCAAAAATATTTAGTTAAGAGTATAAACAACGAATGTTTCTTATTGGAAATATATTATCTTATTTCGTAGGTAATGAAATGTTGTGAATTACACGCTCTTATGTGCGAGTGTACAGAGAGAGCAATGGCTGTTTTTGGGAACCTGACCATGGTTCTAGTTTGTTTCCATTTCTCTTTCTTCTTGTACATCTATCTTTATTTTATTATTTTCTGAAATTATATATTTTATATCTCTCCGTATTTTCTCAATCGGTTTAGAGCTGGAAGAATGAAAGGACGGTAGTCGGGTCAACAACTGCACCCAGCCAGGATCGTCAATCGTGTCCAGCCACCGGACTGTACACGTGGGCCTCTTTTTTGTTCCGTAATTGATGTTTTGCCTTCCTTTTTCTTTGTGAATTGGGCCTCTGTTTTAGTTTCGGTCAGCACTTTGGTAGTTTGGTTGAACCTTTTGCTCTTAGATTAGAGATCACGTATAATATTAGGAATGTTTTTCCGAGACTTGAGTTGAGACTACAAATAATCAGATTGGCATCACCTTCACCATCATTTCGCGAAAATGTTCAACGTAACCAAACAGGCTTTTCAAAGTCATTAACCAGTTAATACGCAGTAATAAAATACAAAATCCGTTTTACAATAGATAGCAATAAACATAATCCAGCGCCACAAACGAAAGAAAATGGAACCAAAATACAGCGAAAAAGTAATTATCACGCAGACAAATTTGAACAAACAACAGCAACAAACAAACAATCAATCGGAAAACTCTGTATGTAAGTAACAGTGTCGACTGTGGAGTTCTCCTCTGGTAATTATGTGCGCTAAAAAAATTCCGGGTAGTTATCATAAATGGTCACAAACCTATTCACTTTGTACAAAACGGTCACAATTCTTTAATTTTGCACGTTTCGGTAACAAAGGTTTGAGCTAATAACAAAAAGGTAAATCTGTCCAATTCCGTTCCAAATTCCGTCCTAGATCGCCCCGTCAGCATGACACGTCAGTGTAATTAATAATTTAAAATTGGTTAATCAGCCCAATTGACCCGGCAATCCAACCGGCCAGAATAAACCCTTACCCATCCGGTCCCGAATTGGACTATTACCCCCAAATTCAGATCTGCGGGAGAAAGGGAGAAAGGCAGAAAGAAAGTCGTCGTAGATGATAGGAGAAGGGCCGATCGGGACTTTTCGGCGGCGACGAAGAGGAGGATGGCGACCGATTAGCTGGGACTGCTCGGCGCCGAAAGAGGAGGAATGCGACCGATTAGCTGGGAATTCAGCGACGGAAGATGAATCGCCTCCACCCCCAGCACGTCGCTGCCTGTCTACAGTCCTGCCGACAAAAAGTCGGATGGCGGACAAATCGGTTGGAGGAGCGCCGGTGTGGAGGAGGATGGCGGACGAATCGTTGGAGGAGGTCTGGTCGCCGACGACAGGAGAATCGTCACTCTCCCCCTCTCGTCACGACTTTCTTTCTGCATTTCCGTTCCCGCCAGAGGAAACGACCAAACTTGAAGCACAGACAACAAAATCACCCTGTTCTCGTTTCAATCGCCCCTCTTCAATGGCCTCCGCAGGAGCCCACGTCCGATTCGACTCAGAGACAACAAGTTTTGAAGCACACATCGCGCAGATGACAAACTCACTCTTCTAATTCGACCCGGAATCACCGTGATGACCATCTTCTTCCGACGACGAGACCATGGAGGAAGAAACTATTTATTCTTATCTTTCTTCTTCTTCAGTTCGTTTAGTTTGGGGTAACGGAACAACGTCATTTCGACGACGACAACGGAAGAGCGTGCCGGAGAGGAGACATAGGAGGAATAAAGAAAGAGGGAGGACGAGGAGAGAGATAGAGGCAAAAAGTGTCCACTAGCCATGGAAGCACCACTGGAAGAGCATGGCAGTGTCGAGGAAGAAAATGGACGAGCTAGTGATAGTGTAAAGAGTCAAGATTGGAGGGTTTGGGATATCGAGCCTCTCGTCGCGACTTTCTTTCTCCCTTTCTCCCGCAAATATGAATTTTGGGGGTAATAGTCCAATTCGGGATCGGATGGGTAAGGGTTTATCCCTGCCGGTTGGATTGCCGGGTCAATTGGACTGACTAACCAATTTTAAATTATTATTTATACTGACCTGTCATGCTGACAAGGCAATTTGGGACGGAATTTGGAATGGGATTGGACGGATTTACCATTTCGTTATTAGCTCAAACCTTTGTTACTGAAACGTACAAAATTAAAGGATTGTGACTGTTTTGTGCAAAGTGAATAGGTTTGTGACCATTTATGATAACTACCCAAAAAATTCCATTCCCAGCAGCAAATATACAACACACAAACTCCATCTTGCTCTCCAGGTTACCTATCTACTCGTTCCTCCAAACCACTCGCTTCTCCCTACGTACGTATATCAATATATCATATAATCTTCCCGTCATCAAGCATCCGGAAGAGGAAGGGAAGTTACCTGAACAAACCCTTCAATGGGCTGTGCCTTCATCCTACATTTCTTCACCTCTGCCACTTTTTCTCTGGAACATGACAAGCAGTAGATGACTGGAAGCGTTAGACCTCATGCGACACTCATGTTGACAGGAGAGAAAGAGTTTTGAAGAGGAGAACATACCATTCTTTGAAGCTGGTTGAGTTTGAGAAGCAGTCCGCTGGATGCGTGGAGAATCATGTCTCCCATTTGCTCCTGGCAAAGAATGACGCTTCTTGATGTACTCTCGGTCGTTCACATCCGGGCTCGATCTTGGAGAGCTATTAATAGCCTGAAGCTTGGCTCTTGCGGACTCGGTGACTTGCATGAACCGTGGGACCGAGCTGCTGTTGCTGCTGCTGTTACTGGGCCGAGGATCTTGGTCGTTGGTGGCGTTGTCATCTCGTTTAGGCGAGCCAAATGAGTTCCTCCGCTTCCCGCTGTTCCTCGCGTTGGAATCACTTTGAGGGGATGGTGCAGACTTTTTGTTACCAGCAGACAACGACTTCCTTTTCTGAGTTGAAGAAGCTCTTCTCTCGCGTTTCTCGCTTTTAGTTACCGACACTTGACTTGCAGGCGTTCCGTGGGACTCCCCAGGGATGGTAATTTGGCTTCTGGTGGGAGAGGCAGCTCCCAGAGATCTCTCAGCTTCTTCTTTTTCTCGCTGTACTTCTACCTCGGGTGAGTGGACTGAGTTAATGATAGCTTCACTCTTCACATCATTGAGTTCTTCAGGCTGAGTGACAAAATTAGAAGGATTCGGCAAGGGATCTTCCGATGCATCCTTGCATTCTTCACCTGCATTCTTTACCACACTAGAGCTGTGGGTTTCCTCTTCTGAAGTTTTCAATTCTTGCCTGTGCTCGAGTTCTGCTGCTCCAACTTCCGATATGTCAGGTGAGTCGAGAGTCGAGGTGACAGAGAGCTCGGTACCACATTCCGAAGCGCCATATTGCACGGTTGAAATATTGGTGACCGAGTGTTCAGAGGTACCAGGTTCCTTAGCCACGGCCAGAGTCTCTTCAGAGGAAGCTTTCTGCAGTTCAAGTTCAAGTCCTGCATCTTGTTGTTGCACTCGGTTGTGTCTTTTGTTTGAATCGGTAGCTGGACCCAGCCCATGCTCGAATTTGGACTGTGCAGCAACAAATGCAGGGTTGCTAACCTTCCTCGATCCATAAACAAACTTCTTTCCTTCAGTCTCTAAATCATCTGAGGCAAGTCTTTTCATAGAAGATCGTTTTGGGGGTTCAGGTTGTTCGGATTCTTGGGCCGGTTGACCATGTACATCTGACTGCAACGTCTGACTTGGAAGATGACTTGAGTCAACTGATGTCTCCTTAACATCATCATAAGGAATATCCACAGAACTTTGAGGCTGCTCCGAGTTATCTCCTGCTGGATGGGTTGATGCTTGGCATTCCTTAAACTTGGGATCACTTGCATTATATGTAATGTGATTTTCTTTACTTTGGAGCGAAGAAACAGCTTCCTCAATGTGGGATCTCGAATCTTCAACCACGAGGGAACTCTCAGACACCACAGAATGCTCCTCTTGTTTCTCTTCTTCCACCTTTTCAGGGAATGACTTTGGTTTTGGTGTTAGCTCCGGTTTTGGTGTGGGCTCAACTGATGAAGCAGACGTCCATCTCTCCAACCAGACCCAAGAGGAATTTGGCTGTAGAGGATCACACTTGATGTTGATGGGTCTTGACTTTGGTGTTGAACCTACTAGCTGTAAATGTGAAAGAAGAGGATTGGAGTATTCACAGTGAGTGGAGAGTTAGCATATCCATAACCAAAATAGCATCATGGAAACCAGAAAAATTTCGTCAGGATACCTGACGAGCAAATCTGTTACTCAGCAACTTCTCTAGTGAAGTATAAGTTACCGTTGGTTTGGATACAGAGAGTTCCTTTTTCTGAGACAAAAAGGGGTAGTATGGTGAGATTATTGGAATATAGTCCACGAACTAAGCTGGCATCCAAAGAACAACAGTTTGTAATTGTATTATCGAACAATAAAGATATTTTGTTATGTTCATGAAAATTGTTCCAATTCATAATAGAAAGATGTAACTACGATCCAATGTTGTCAACAGTTTCAATTCCTTCATTGGTTAAGTCAAAAACTCAAAATAAACTAGGATTTTGGATATATACACTACAGATTACACATAGACTGCAACCCCTATCCATCTTAGTGGGTGCTTCGTTTGTTTGCTTTCTGTACGTATGTAACTAGGATATATCACTAAAAGATGGTAAAACAATAAATATGAGTTTATGGGCTTTACCAAGGCTTTTGAGGAAGCCATTTTCCCATTGTCAACGTTCGACTCTCGATTACGAGCATGACGGGCACGTACAAGTAGTTGCATTTTAGTAATGGCCTGAACACAGCGTAGGGTTCCCAGAGCACGTTGTCTGACCAGGTGGCCACGAACAACAGCTTGCAGCTTCACCACACTCTTAAGCCTGACAAGTTCTTTTTTAGCCTGTGGCACCAATTTCAGAAAGTTCAATTATGTCAAAACAAGGCAAGCAATAAGCATCGGAGGATCATATCTTGAGCAATGTAAATGACATTTACCATAAAAGTTCTGGCTGCAGACTGTAGGATGACAACAACTGATTCTTCCATATTGCAATCAGCTTCCTTTTCGTCCTTGTCGAGTGTAATGGTCTTGGATGCTTTCTCTTCCACAGGGATTGGCAATGTTGGCTTCTCATCAACGCATTCCACAACTGAAGTTTTCTCAGGAACTGAAGGAGTATCCTGTTGTTGATAGTTAAGACTGGCAGGTTCTATGCTTTCCTTGATTGTTGTAGAGGGGGATTCTGATGTGACATTATTGCTTAGTACTCTATGACGGGCTGATCTTTTCCGGAAACTCCACCCACGCTTGTCACTTGAACTTTTGTTCTGTACCAAATTTCGACATCGTTAAATCGCTATACCTCCCTCATCAAAAAGTCACTAGCAATCTAGCATTGGCAGCCATGGCACTGAATGCATATAGCCAAGTAAGTTGTTAACAAAATGGACAACCTAATTGCAACCTAGGCAAATGCTTATTAGAAATTAGTTTATTCATCCCAAAGGCAGACAATATGCACAACTTTCTTTTACCAACTCATGGACGACTGAAAGCAAACGACCAGGCAGTCTCTAGCTCTCTTGACTAGAGCTCAAGCACACCATACACTTCCTATATGAAAGGGTAAAAAAACAACCCACAATTTTTTGAATTACCAAATCATGGAAGACAAAGACAAGTCCCTCTAGTGAGAAATTTACAGGGCTTGGACCTACTTTTCCCTCTAATGCAACTGGATGCCATACTATTCCTAGCAAGATATGTGCTTTTACTTGGCTGGTTTATCAAGACAAGATTCTCACACTCGATTGACTGCAACAAAGACGTTGGGAATTGCCAAACAGGTGCTGCTTATGTCTACAAACTGCTGAAAGTACAAACCACCAACTTCTACACTGCAACTTTACAAGGAGTATATGTAATTACTCTTTCTGGAGACTCAACTCCATAGGAGCCATCCCTTCACGCTGTCCTAACCAATGGAGGCATTTTACTAAAGGTACAAATTTTCCAAAGTTCATTAACCTGCTGCCTCACTCCATCATTTGGAGCATATGGCTAGAGCGAAATGAATGAACTTTTAGAGATACCAGCTGCTCATGAGACCAGGTAATGCACAAAGTGGTGAACGACTGTATAAACTGGAGTGTGGCCAAGGGTGTCCTGAAACAACAGGAGGTACGACTATTGAGTAGGCTTTTGTTTGGCTATAGAAACACGCCTTCTCTAGATAGAACCTGAAGGTTTTCTTTCATCTATTGCTGTAATGTTCTCTAAGAATATATTCGATTGTAACCATATATGAGCTCCTAATTTTGTGAGCAACCAACACTTCATTAATACAAATATAAAATCATTAATAAAAAAGTCCCCCTCCCCTCCAAAAAGTTCTCCAAGCTTTTCCATACATCTCCGACAATACCAGTTGAAGTAAGATTCCCAGATACATACACTAGAACAAGAAGAATACAGCGCTAATATCCAGCAGAGTCTCTCAGATCGCCTTAGTTTCATCCAAATACACGAAAAAGAGAAAACAACCCTTAACTCATTATAGCCAAACGAATATTTGAAAATTTGATCCGTCGGAATTAAGATCCGTCCGTATCACCTTTGAAACGTAGCTGGAAGTTCTATCCAAAAATTCCAAACAATCCTAAAGTAGTAACGATCACCACCAATACCTAAGAAACACTTCCCCTGATACAACAACGCGAGGATCCTACTAAAAAACCAGCAAACGAAAAGATTCACCAGCAGTTAATCAACAAAAGCAAATAAATCCAACTTACACACTCTTGGATCTCGATTACTAACCGGAACGAAAACTTGCTATCAGTTTAATTTTCAATTTCTTTCCATTACCAGCATTACTCTTTACTCGGAAGCTCCAAGTAAGAGCTCGGAGAGCTCGAAGTCGCAAAAGCCCAAACGGATCACATGAACTACACTACTGATAGTAGACTTCGAGTAGAGATTGCTAGCTCGATTGAGCTTCGAGAGAGGAAAAGAAGAAGAAAAAAAACAATGCGGCTCGAGAAATCAGGTACCTCGGGAGCTTGGATATCAATGTCATCCTTCTCAACTGCGGAATCGCTCCCGCATGTGATAATCTTGAAGCAGGGATTGGATCTCCCCATCGCTCCGCCGTCTCCTTCTCCGCCGCTGCTTGCTTTCTTATCCGGTGCCTATGGCGGCGGCGGCTCTTCTGTCGTCGAGTAGCTAGGTAGTAATAGTAGTACTGTCTAACTCAGATTCTCGGACAATGGCAGCCAAGGGCTATATCGGGAGAGTGTTGTTGGAAATTGTAGCAAAAAGGGAGAGGGATGGAGGGAGAGTTGGCCACGGACCTCACGCCGCGGGTTTAAATCCGGTGAATCCCGGCGTTTGGATTCCGCCAACCCCGTTTTCACCGTTTCCGTTGGGCGTTGGACCGTTGCCTTCTCTCATCAATCTTTCCTCTTTCACTAATCACTTTCTTTCTTCTCCCCCGTGATTGTGAAAATTAAAAAATCTTAACCGTGGTATGGAAAATGGGCACAAACAAGGTTGTCAAATCGGTTTATGCCAGTGTGCCGGTTTAGCACGTGGAATGGTTCGACAGGTAATACATACCGGTTTGTGCCGGTTCATGCCGGTTAATATTACAAATAATTTACAAATACTCATATTTAAACACGACATTTAACGTCAATACCTAAATATTTGTACTTGGATCCAACAAATAACATCAACATTTAACTTTTTAACACATAAAATAAATAATAAATTATTTTCAATCAATTAAATTCACTAAGATAAGGTCATTTTACTTGGAGATTCGTATATCGATCATGCCGGTCATACCGGTGGTGTCATGCTGATTTAATGACTGGTACAGGTTGAACCAGGTTCAACCAGTGTCACGCCAGCCAGCGTGACAACCATGGCACAAAGAGAAGTAAAAAGCATGGTCCATGAAACCGTATCGTACCGGTGGTTCAACCATAAAATACCAGTATCGGAGGCTAAACCGGTAGGCGGTATTTAACGGTATGAACGGTTGAACTACGGTTAAACCACGGTTTTGTCATAAAATACCCTACCGCTGACTTTTCCGGTACGGTGTCCGGTACGGTTTCATGGACCATGGTAAAAAGAGAAAAAAGTCAGCAACAAAAATTCACCGTTTCTCTTGCGTCTTGATAACAAGTCTAATACTATGTTGGACCGTAAAATGAAGAATTAACTTTTAAATTTAGCGATGGGGGAACAAACCTCCCGTTGGTGTATCAATGCGGCCGCATAAATTTAATTCCTGTGAAGACAAATGTGCCAATCCATCAATGCTGTAGTGTTCCGCTGCCGCTCTTTACTACTTAGTGCCATGTTGGTTGCTCAACCAACTAATGCTTTCAATAAATAACACATGTTGCTTTGCTCGATCGAATACAAGGAAGGACCGGTCAACATTCAACACATTTGCAGGGAAACGAATAACCAATACGTCAATAATGCATACATTTTTTTTTTACAAAAGGTAATCATATATTGATATAAGCAAACAATAGTTACACCCTGGAAGCAAGCCAGGTTCGAAAATCAAAATGACAACTCATAGACGGGTACAAAGAAAGGGCCTTTCTAGCCACCAAATGGGCTACCCTATTGTTACACCGACCTACAAATCGAAAAGAAAAACCAGGATGGGATTGACAATAATATCCTATCTCTTCCAGCACAGCCCCCACCTTGTTATCCTTTGCATCAGTCTTGTTAATCTTATCAATGAGCACTTTAGCATCCCCTTCCATCCTCACCTCCGAAAAGCCCAATTCCAGACACCAGACGAGCGCCTCCCTGAGAACCAGCAATTCCACAACCATGGGGTCATCAATCAAAGGAAACTGGACACCTTTAACCAAAAGGACCTCCCTCGCTGGGCTCATGGGGTCGTCAATAATGCATAATAATAGGGGCTTCACTAAGATTTTGTTTAGCGTGCGTTCATTTACAATAAAATGGGGTCAACATTCAAACACACTAAAAGTGTGTTAAAATTTTCTTCTCAGTTAACTATTCTACTAGTTTACTCATGTTTTTCCTTAGGAGCCTCCCGTTACGCTCTCCGTACTACTGATTGAAATGAAATTAGTTTTATAGATTAGCTATGATTTGGTGGAAATTTGTTCGAGTTGGACAAATACATCTTTTAATTTTGGGAGGATTTATGCGCCATTGTCATTTCTCGTTTGTACATAATTCGTTATAAAAACATTGAATATGTCAATACACAACTTATAAATCATACATAAAATATTTGAAAGCTCAACAATTCTCATTAAAATACTTATTATTTTTCATACCCGATTAACTATTATACCTAGTTATCATTCTTCCTCCCAAGCCAGGGTGGGTCCCTTCTCTCTCCGCCCCTGGTGATATACAGTGGTATATTTTGGAGAAAAAAATGGAGACATTTATTACCTGTACATACCACGGTGACAATGTTTGGTAGTATATAAGAATATTCCGTGTGGTATAGAAGTGTGTCATGTTGGTATGAGTATACCATAATGTAGAATAGTTTTTTACATGATAGTAAGACTATACTAATTAGTATTTACTAAATTTCATCATCGTTTACCACCAGTTACCACCGTATATCAGGGTGATATAGGGTGGTATATTTAGTCTTAAAAAATTTAAAGATCCAATAGATTATGATGAACTAGTTCATTTTGGGTAAAATGTTCTAAAATTTGAGTTAAAAACAAAGGTGATACAAAGTGGTGTCATAGTGGTAACGAGTGGTATGAGAAAATTTTCTCAAAATATATTGAAAATGGATATCAATTTGTAGATCACAATAAACTCATTCCACCAATGCAATTTTTTTAAATCCATGTTAAAACAAAGAAAATAAAAACCATTTAAAATTTGGAAAACTATAAAGCCATTTACTCTAATTCATTAGATCTTACTTCACTTAAAATCAAATGCTCGTATTTGGACCCATTTTTAGATTCCAATTAAACCAAATTGGTTGATCACCAACAAAATCTTTTCACAACTCGTTTCAACCTTTGGCTCAATCAAGAAAGTGAATTAAAGGGTTAGTGGTTAAATAAGTTTAGCCCGATTTAGTCCGAGTATGTATAAAATATCATTGATGTGACGTCACATGTATAAAATGAATTGGATTAGTTAGATATTTAAATTGATGGATTACATTGGGTATCTAGTTACAACCCGTCGAAGATGTTTTTAGTAATGTTGTCTTTGATCGAATTCTACAGACAGTTTTTTCTCTCGTTTAGCGAGAGTGGCTTAGCGGTGGAACCCTAGGGTTTTCGAGGAGTTTTAGGTTTTAGTGTTCGATCGGGAAAAGGATACAAGAGCGGTGGTGTGTGATTCAGTTTATAGGGAGCACAAAGGGAGTTAAGAGACAGAAGTCTGGAGAGGTACTACAATTCTTTTGCGAAGTTGGCTTTGAAAAAGACAGGACTTGAAAGCGTAAGGAGCTTGGCAACTACTTGGGTTGACACAATGGAAGATAGTACGGAGAGGGGGGAGTCTTTGACCTCCCCTGAGCTTGGGGCAAATCCGACGGGATCGGATGGTGATCTACTGGAGCAGATGGACAAGTTTAACATTGAGGACGAGGAAGATGAGCCACTTGTGGTAGAAGACTCAGATGTCGATGTGGTTCGAATGGAAGCGGTACGTCGATTGGGCCTGATTGGAAGACTGGTAGCTGAAAAACAACCAAACATAAAGTCTTTAAAGATTGCACTGGCAAAAGCTTGGAATACAAGAAAGAGTTTCCAGATAACTGACCTCGGAGATAAGCTTTTTGCATTCCAGTTCTTGGACATGGATGATCGCAATAAGGCATGCTATGGTGGCCCATGGCATTATGAGAATAATATTCTGGTGTTAGCCTCAAGTTATTTGATTAAGAAACCGGTTCCAGATGACCTGCACATGATAGATCTATGGGTTCAGATTCAAGGGCAGAGAAGATTGCAGCAAGATTGGGTACGTTGGTATGGTTTGATGATAGCACAGGAACAATGTGGGATGACTACCTACGAATCAGAGTCAATCTCTCAATCAATAATCCCTTGAAAAAGAAGCTGAAACTAAACATTGGCGGGGAACTAGTGGAATATAAAGTCAAGTATGAGAAGCTTCCAATTTTTTGCCATTCCTGTGGTAGAATTGGGCATATTAAACTTCGATGCCCTAAGCCATCTCATCTGGAGGTAGACCCATTTGGTTTGGAGATGAGGACAGGGGCTCCAGGACCCAGGAACTGGAGGACATCTACTGCAAAGAAGGAGGATGCTGAAATCTGGGCAATCCTGAAGAAGAAGTTCGAAATGGAATGCACAGGATCCAACTTCGACAGGGAAAGTTTAACAAGAGAAGAGAATGGGGAGAAAAGTAAAGAGCAAGAGGGATCAAAAGGAGAAAGGAAAGCGATGGATATAGAACAAACAAACACCAGAACAATGAGGGAAGAGCAAGGCAAAATAAGTGCTGAGGTGGAAGAACAAGCGGAACAGGGTATTCAGGGGAGGGAGAAACAAGTGGAGAAAGGAAAGGAGTCTACAGGGGCACTGGAAAAGTTTACTATGGGAAGTGGTCTCGGATTAATCACAAGGAGGCCTACTGGTAATGTATGGCGCAGGCAAGAACAAAAGAAAGACAGGACGTCAGTAGGAAAGCAGATTACACCACAGAAAAGGAGTAAGGGGATGCAAAGTAGGGACATGGAGATAGAGGTGGATCATATTATACACCAGAAGAAAGCTAAAATTCTATGTTTCAAAGATCCAACAAGTGAGAAACAGCAGGGAAACTTACAAGATGTGGATGGCGACAAGGCGGACTCTGTCATGGAACAGAGCCGCCGAGCCCAATGAATGTACTAAGCTACAATTGTCGAGGGTTGGGGAACCCCTCGGCAATTAGAAAAGTAAGGTCTTTATTACAAAGACAAAATCCCCAGGTGGTCTTCTTAATGGAGACAAAGCGAATGGAACATGAGTGGAGGGAAACAATGGGCAAGTTGGGATGGTCAAACGGGTTTGGAGTGGGTTCAGTGGGACGAGCAGGAGGCTTGATGGTCCTTTGGCAACAAGAGATTTAATTAGAAATCAAAGGGTACTCAGGCAATCATATAGACATGAAGATTCAGGACAATGGAAAGGAGTGGAGATTGACTGGGGTATATGGATGGCCTGAACAGGAACACAAACATCGCACTTGGGGCCTGCTGGCACAACTTAAGGAGCTAGTGGAGCTACCTTGGCTTGTAACAGGGGACTTTAACCTCGTTCAATGCTATGCAGAAAAAAATGGAAAATTCGACGCTGATGAAAAAGAAATGGAAGGTTTCAACAGGGCTTTGGATGATTGCAATCTAGAGGATCTGGGGTTTTTTGGGAGGATATTCACGTGGGATAATAATCACAAGGACGATACTTTCTTGGAGGAAAGGCTAGATAGAATGGTGGCAACGAGCAGTTGGAGAAACCTATATCCAGAAGCTAGAGTTTATAATCTCAACAGATGTGGTTCAGACCATAATCCACTATATCTCCAAATTCAGTTAAGTGAGCCAGAGATAAAGTGGGGATCCACATTCAGATATGAAGCATACTGGCAAAATCACCAAGAGATCAAAAGGGTGGTGGATGAGGGGTGGAAGAAAGCTAAAAATGGATCGGTAATGGAGAGAATAAAGGAATGTGAGATTACCCTGAAGAAGTGGAGTAAAGAAACCTTTGGCAACCTAAGCTACAGAAAGAAAGAAATAGAGAGGACCCTGGGGCGCATCTCTAAGCTGCAAATGAACCAAGCTGTTGTTCAACAGAGAGACGCCCTAGAGAAAGAATTGGACGAGATCCTAGCACTCGAAGAGCTGAAATGGAAGCAAAGATCACGAACAGAATGGTTAAAAGAGGGGGATAAGAATACCAAGTATTTCCACCATAGAGCTTCTGAGAGAAGGAGGAGGAACACAATTAGAAAGCTAAAGAATGAAGCTGGGGTGGTGTATGAAGGGCAGGAGAGGGTGTCTGAATGTCTGGTCTCTTTCTATAAACAGCTGTTACGACAAGTGACAGAGCTCCAGGCCACCGAATCATTGATTCAGTACCAAGAAAGGTAACTGAAGAAATGAACCAGACCTTGACACAATCATTCACTAGAGAGGAAATATGGGCAGCTTTAAAGCAAATGGGGCCATTAAAAGCACCAGGGGTGGATGGGATGCCAGCCCTATTTTTTCAGAAGAATTGGGATATCATTGGGGACGAGGTTACAAAGGACTTACAAGAATTCTTGGAGACAGGGAGTTTTCCTGAAGAGTTAAATCAGACTTTAATAACACTGATACCTAAGAAGAAGTCTCCATCAACCCCTGCTGATTTCAGACCAATAAGCTTGTGCAGGGTGTTGTACAAGATTCTGTCCAAGGTCTTAGCTAACAGATTGAAGGTAATATTACCTAATATAATCGTGCCTAATCAGAGTGCTTTCGTACCAGGCAGGCTGATAACAGACAATATTCTGGTTGCTTTTGAGTGTTTTCATACTATGCAACAGAAGAGAAAAGGGAAAAAAGGATGGATGGCTGCAAAACTAGATATCACAAAAGCATATGACAGAGTGGAGTGGGGCTTTTTGGAGGCAATAATGAGAAAACTTGGTTTTAATGAACGATGGATTCAGCTGATTATGGGATGTGTTTCTTCTGTGTCCTACAGTATTCTAGTAAATGGACACAAAACGGAGTGGTTTAAACCAACCAGGGGTTTAAGACAAGGAGACCCAATTTCTCCATATCTTTTCCTCCCGGTGGCAGAGGGTTTATCTGGTTTAATTACAAGAGCAGAGGAGGAGAGGAAGATCACAGGGATGCGAGTAAAAAGAGGGGCCCCTACCATTTCCCACTTCTATTTGCTGATGATAGTATCTTATTTACCAAGGCAACCAGACAGGAGTGTGAGCACCTAAGGAACATATTAACCCTCTACGAGGAAGAATCGGGACAGTAGGTGAATCTGGTTAAATCGGAACTATCCTTCAGCCCTAATGTGAAAATGGAAGAAAGGAATGATCTAGCAGAGAAGCTAGGTATGAAGAGTGTGCCCTACCATGAGAAATATCTAGGCCTACCTACGAAAGTAGGGAGAGGTAAGAAGGCTGTGTTTGGTTATCTTGTTGATAGAGTGAGAAGCAAGGTAAAGATATGGAAGAGTAAGCTCCTATCTATAGCTGGCAAAGAGGTACTAATTAAGTCCGTGGCTCAGTCTCAGATGACCTATGCAATGTCTATTTTCTTAATCCCAGTGGGGGTGTTAAAGGAAATCCAGAGCCTCATAACCAATTTCTGGTGGGGGCAACAACAGGAAGAAAAAAAGACACACTGGTTAAGATGGGAAGAGGTGAGCAGACCTAAGAAACAAGGAGGATTGGGGTTTCGAGACCTAAAATGTTTCAACTTAGCACTCCTAGGGAAACAGTTATGGAGACTCTTGAAGGAGCCATAATCACTCGCAGCTAGGGTAATGAAAGCAAAGTACTACCCTACAAAGGACATCTTAGAGGCAGAGAAAGGAGGGTGCTCGAGTTGGGTATGGAAAGGGCTGATGGAAGCAAAAGGCTTGATTAGGAAGGGGTTTCGCTAGAGAGTTGGCAATGGAAGTAAAATTGATATATGGCAAGATCGTTGGATCCCCACCAGTGATAATTTTAAGGTGCAGTCCCCAACCTCAAGGGTAGGGCAAACTACTCTAGTGAAGGAACTAATGGACCTGGATAACAGAAGCTGGAAACAGAACCTATTGCAGACACATTTTGGCCCAGAAGATCGGAAAAAGATTCAAAAAATTCCGATTCCCAGGCAGCCATGTGTGGATGAGAGGGTATGGAGTCTGGACACTAAAGGAGAATACACAGTGAAATCAGGCTACAGGTTATGGAAGAATAGGGAAGAGGAAGAGTTTGGGGAAATCTACACCCCAGTCAATTGGAGCCGATTCTGAAAAATAAATATACCACCTAAAGTCAGGCTCTTTGCGTGGAGATGGATACGAGATATATTACCAACGGGGAAGCGAATTTTGGATAGAACAAAACAGGGAGCAGGTGGATGTCCTTTTTGCGATTTACCAGAAACCCAGAAACATATTTTTCAAGATTGTGCGTGGGTGAGAAGGGTCACAAGGCCTACTAACATGCATCTATTGTTCGAGAGGGGCGAGGATCTTACCTGCGAAGAATGGTTCTGCAGCCTACAAGAGACGGAGGATGATGCCCTAATCGGGAAATTTCTAGTCTCTCTCTGGTTTATCTGGGAACAGCGAAACAGTCAGCTATGGAATAAAAGGAAGCTGGAAGAATGGGAGATCATTCCCAAAGCGATGGTTTGGTTAGAAGAATACCTGGAATTCCAAGCGGAGAGACAAGAAGCGGAGCGAGGAAATGATGCATGGCGACTATCCTAGACAACTGATTACTCTGTTTTGGTTGATGCGGGGTGCTTGCCGGACCAGGGAACAGGGATGGGGGTGATAATTCAGCGCAAGGATGGTTCGTTTGTGGCAGCGGCAGTCCGGCGAACAAGGCGGCAGTGGGAGGCGGCGGAGGCGGAAGCGATGGCGGTGCTCTTCGGAATGGAAATGGCGAATCGCCTCCAACTGAGATCCGTCTCTATCCGATCTGACTGTCAGCAAGTGGTTCGGCTGATAGAAGGCAACACGACGTCATCGCTGGAGGTAGGCCAGATCATAACAGATATTAAGGAAGCAGGTCAAGGCTTTGAGAAAATTGAATGGGCTTATGTAAGGAGAGTCCATAACAGATCTGCCCACAGTATGGCCCATGTGGCTTGTAATTGGGAGGAAGATGAGTGTTGGGTGGATAGACCACCACTATTTTTAATATCTTTTCTTAGAGAGGAGGCTTTAAGTCTAAACTTTTCCCATTAATGAAATAAGCAGGTTTACCTTTCAAAAAAAGTAATGTTGTCTTTGACTTTCCAATTGAGCCGGGACCCTGGAGTATGAAATTATTTATATAGGCTAATCATGGATTAATCAATAATCATTTGCATGATCAAGGTGGATACAGTACCATCTTTCTTGGCAACTATGTGAATTTTATCCACTTCAAGCTACCCATATGATGATTTCGGATGATGACAAACATCAGCCTGTAGGGTTAGTTAGATCACATGATTACGCCTATGGAGATTAGTGTAATCCGTTTGTTAAACACTTTGGCCCTACATCTGAACTTTGGATGACCTGTCTATCGTTTTACTAAAAAATTCGCATTATATAATACTTGCACTAAAATTTCAAAACTACACAATTTTTGTGTGATTCACTGAAGTATCCACCAATTTTGGAGCTGGTTTGCTGGATGAAAGCCATTTCACCCAAACCGCTCGAAACAATGGCATGAACACGGTCATAATTGGGGAGCTCAATTAGTACGATATTATCCGCTTTGGACCAAGCCCGTACAATTTTATTCTTGGATATCCTTCCCAAAAGGCCTCGTACCAATGAGTTTGGTGGACACTAATATACAAGGGTCCTTTCCCTTGTATTACTGATGTGGTACTTGGATTGTCCCATAACAGTCCTCCCCTAAAGACAAGGACCACGAACTTCTTGTCCTCACCTCAGCGATTATCTTGATCCACCAGACACTTTTGTATCGATGGGCTTCTCGATACAAGAATTTTTCCAGACACAGAACTCTCTTTGATCTGCCAAATCAAACGCGGATCTCCCTTGATCCACCAAATGCGGAACTCTCTTTGATCCGCCAAACAACCGAAACACAGATCTCTACTGGATCCACCAAACCAGACGCGAATCAGAAATCTTGAGGCCACCAAACGAAGGGCCACCAAACTTGTTGTCCACCGTCCCGGAACCGAACCAGGCTCTGATACCACTTGTCAAACCGGGGTGCTCAATTAGTATGATATTGTCTGCTTTGGGCTAAACCCGCACGGTTTTACTCTTGGGTATCCTCCCCAAAAGGCCTCGTACTAATTGGGCTAGGTGGACTCTAATATACAAGGGTTCCTTCCCTTGTATTTTCAATGTGGTACTTGGATTGTCTCATAACAATACTCCCCTCAAGACAAGGACCACGAGCATCATGTCCTCACCTCAGCGATTATCTTGATCCGCCAGACACCTTGTATCGATGGGCTTCTCGTTACAAGGATTTTTCCAAACGCGGAACTCTCTTTGATCCGCCAAATAGACGTTGATCTCTCCTGGATCCGCCAAACAGTCCAGACGCAGAACTCTCTTTGATCTGCAAAACAAACGCGGATCGCAAATCCCGAGGCCACCAAACGAGGGTCCCACCAAAATGACGTCCATCGCCCTGGATCCGCCGAACCAGGCTCTGATACCACTTGTCATAACTGGGGAGCTCAATTAGTACGATATTGTCCGCTTTGGGCCAAGCCCGCTTGGTTATCCTACCCAAAAGGCCTCGTACTAATTGGGCTAGGTGGACTCTAATATACAAGGGTTCCTTCCCTTGTATTTTCGATGTGGTAATTGGATTGTCTCATAACAATCCTCCCCTAAAGACAAGGACCACAAACATCGTGTTCTCACCTCAGCGATTATCTTGATCTGCCAGACACCTTGTATCGATGGACTTCTTGTTACAAGGATTTTTCTAGACGCAGAACTCTCTTTGATCCGCCAAACAGACGTGGATCTCTCCTGGATCCACCAAACAGCCCAGACGCAAAACTCTCTTTGATCTGCCAAACGAATGCGGATCGCAAATCCCGAGGCCACCAAACGAGGGTTCCACCAAACTCACGTCCACTGCCCTGGATCCGAACCAGGCTCTGATATCACTTGTCACAACTAGGGAGCTTAATTAGTACGATATTGTCCACTTTTGGCTAAGCCCGCACGGTTTTACTCTTGGGTATCCTCCCCAAAAGGCGGCGTACTAATTGGGCTAGGTGGACTCTAATATACAAGGGTTCCTTCCATTGTATTTTCGATGTGGTACTTGGATTGTCTCATAACAATCCTCCCCTCAAGAGAAGGACCACGAACGTCGTGTCCTCACCTTAGCGATTATATTGATCCGTCAGACACCTTGTATCGACGGGCTTCTCGTTACAAGGGTTCCACATTTGGTGGATCAAGGGATATCCGCGTTTGATTTGGCTGATCAAAGAGAGTTCTCCATCTGGGATGTTTGGTGGATCCAGGAGAGATCCACGTCTGTTTGGCGGATCAAAGAGAGTTCCGCGTCTGGAAAAATCCTTGTAACGAGAAGCCCATCGATACAAGGTGTCTGGCTGATCAAGATAATCGCTAAGGTGAGGACACGATGTTCGTGGTCCTTGTCTTGAGGGGAGGATTGTTATGAGACAATCCAAGTACCACATCTAAACCCTTGTATATTAGATGTGGTACTTGGATTGTCTCATAACAATCCTCCCCTCAAGACAAGGACCATGAACATTGTGTCCCTAACATACACAAATCGCCGCTAACTCCAACTACCTGGCATCAAAATCAATGGACACTGCAGTGATTTGCGCCTTACATACGTAGTAACTTTAAACGCTGGTAATTTTGCGTTCGGATGTTTTGCGTTTCTTTTCAAAAAATTTGATGTCGCAACTTTGTTGTCGAAAATGCAGTTTGCTGTCCAAATACCCATTTTCTGATTTTGATACATTTCGAATGATTGTAACTTTGCGTGCGATTATCCGATCGACGCAACATTTTTTATTTTGCATAAATTTTCAAGAAATATAACTTTTGGTATAGAAGTATAAAATCTAAAGTTACCCTCAAAACTAGGGGTGGATGTTTGGTTTACGGGGTTGCGGGTAACCCGCAAACCGCACACTTTGTGAATACCCATATCCACAATTTGTGGATAGTGGGTTGGGTGTAGGTAGCAAAATATTAATTTTTGTGGTTAGTGGTTAACCACTACTCACAGCGGTTTACCCACAAAACCCACATTAGTTTATATTAGTTTGTGAAGCTTGGAGGACTAAGAATTAAGGTAGCTACTAAAATCAAATGTGTACTTACTCTATAAAACACAACCAAGTCAATACACAATGTTCGTGTGAGATACTTTTATCAAATAAGCATTGCCCGTGTGGTATATGTTTATTTTATAACAAAACCAAGTCTATAGATATAGTCAGATAAATTAATCTATTCGTTAGAAGAGGGAAATAATCGATAAAGGTTAGTTCGATACCCAAACTCGTCTCCATTTCTCCATGAACTCACGAACAACATAACATGCAACTAGCTACCAACAATACAAAACTATAATCGAGAGTGGAGAATAATCGATTCATTAAACGCGGGTGCCTCCACTTATCGATCCACTTTTGTGTTTTGTTGTTGTTGCCATCGGAGGAGTCGTGCCATGCAACTATGTTTTTATGGTAACAAGTCACTCCGCATCTCCGTTATCTTCAAATTTCTTTCCAAATCCATCTCTTCTGAATTTACACTAACTAACCTCTTGTATTCGAGATTTATAATTTATTTAACACTTTATTAACTTTCTTTTATGTATGTTTTTTTTGTGAGAAGAAACACAACTTAACTACTTAATTACCATATTATTTTATTTAATGATGAAATTTTTGTGGGTATCCACAACCAACCCGCAGCGGATAGTGGTTAACCACTACCCACCGCAAGGCGGGTTGTGGGTAGCATAATTCTATATTTGTGGGTGTGGTTACCCGCAAAAGGTGGGGCGGGTAACCACACCCACCCCAATTTCCACCCCTATTCAAAACCCCTTAAATCCAAAAACATGTCCTCTTTTGAAAAATTCCTCCTCAGCAAATGTCAAGTACTTGAAAATTTATGCAAAATCAAAAATTTTGTTTGCAATGACAGGATGGCGTAGCACAAAGTTAAGGCCGTCTAAACTTTAGCGAAATCACAAAATGGTCAGTTTGGGATAGCAAGCTGTTGGGGGATATTTGCAAAGAGTGGAGCCCTCAAATAAAGACGGGTTTGGTTACCGAGAGGGAGAAGCCCACGAAGGGGCTTGCCGGGCCCAGTCCAAATAGGATGAGGGGCGCATAGAGACAAGATACGGAAGACCCCAAAGAAGTCCAGGCTGTCAACGGTACCCCACCCCTAGACGCTTGTTAGTTGTCAGAGGACTGACAAGGCGATTGGGGCGCCTGACAAGAATAAAGGTACGAAGCATTAAATGCGATGCTGACGTGGAGGAACTCGACCTCGGGTTGGGTGAGTATAAATAGGAGCGATAAGTAGCATTTACACAGGTTGGACTCTCTCACTAAACTCTAGAGCTTACCACTTCTCTCTCTAAACTCAAACTGACTTGATCGTTGGAGGACTAACGGGCCCGGGCGCCCTCCTCCGTGTGTGTGTGTGCAGGTCAGGCGTCTCGGACTCATAGAGCGGCGATAAGGTTGGTGTGAAGTGGGGCTCCAAAGTATACCGGCTCAAACAATTGGATCCAAACTATACGGAATTTAAAGACACGCTGAAGAATGTGCTCCAGTATGTCAAGGAGAAGGGATATCACGCCCGATGGCCAGGATCGATGAGAGGGCAACCCAATGAGCGGAACTGGACCGATACTGTGCTTTCCATCGGGAGAGAGGGCATCATACCTCCGATTGTTATCAACTAAAGACAGAGCTGCAGGGCTTGGTGGATAGAGGAATGCTCAACGACTTTATAGGAAAATTCGAAGAGAAAACGCACCGCACTTGTGTAACCAGAATGGAGTTGAAGTCAGTAGAGTTGCCCCCACCGCCATACGACCTCGACCAGGTCAAGGCGCCCGAGTGGGTGCGGCTCACGGGAGAATCCAACACAAGATCAATCGACCTGCGGGAAAAATTGGAAGCAAACCGCAGTTTAAGGGCTTCTTCGGTGGGCACCCAGGAGGCCATCGACATTCATTTCAACCAGACCCCTGAAGAAGCATGTAGACTTCCATCTATGGACGCGCTGGAGGTACAAGGAGTAGTGGCGGGTTGCAAGGTGAAACGGATGCTCGTTGACACAGGAAGCTCGATGGACGTGCTGTTTAAAGAAACGGTGGCACAAATGCAGTTGTCACCCGATTTAATCCAACCCTCAGACTCTGTGCTAATTGGATTTTCTGGGGCGCCCGCAAGAGTGTGCGCCTGCCCATAACTCTGGGGGACGAGGAGCAGAGGGTCACTCACGCCATAGATTTTAGAATAGTGAACTGCCCGTCCCCATATAACGCGGTACTTGGGAGGCCCCTCCTGGCCCTCTTCAACGGAGTGGCGTCTACGTGCCATCAGACTCTAAAGTTCATCGCCCCTCAAGGAGTGGGAGTGACGCGAGGACGAAGCACCACACGTTATGCCCGCGAGACGGGAGGTAAGCGCCTACGGATAGGAGAGAGAGTTAACGTGGTGGACATCCCGCCAGAGGAGGCGCCTCGGGCCAAGGCAACAGATGAAGACCTTCTAATCGCTTTGGATGTGGGGCGCCTCGATAGGCAAATTTGGATATCGGCACAGGCGCTAGAGGAAATGAGAGAACGATTGATCGACCTACTAAGGGAGTTCGTCGAACTCTTCGCGTGGACCGCCATGGCAAACTCTTCGACAGGCTCCGTCACGTCCTCAGCCGGGGCGGAAGAGGCCACGCTCGCGGTCTTCACGGTGTGGGGCGCCGTACTCTGGCCAGCTCCACTTGTGGCCTTCTTTGCTGACTTTCTCTTCTTGAGAGCAGGTGGAGGGGGCACCTAGGCCGCTGTAGATCTGGGTGCCTCCGCATTTAGCATGGCCAATCGGCTCTTCATCAGGGCCACGATGTTGTTAAAGTCGACCCTGCACAAAAAAAAAAAAAGAGTTAGGAACATGCTTGGATAATGAAAGCAACACAAACTAAGTAGTAAAGGCACCCCACACACTATCGTTGTAATACTCTATTCAAACGGGGACGCAATTCGTAGTCAATCGCAAATTAATTGGGTTAGTTCCTATAAGTTGGGCGCCTCGCGTCTCGTCCCGAGACAGGGGAACCTTGACATTAAATTTTATCTCGGCTCCGAGCTCCCATTCAGTTAAGAAGGCGCCCCCACTTAGGGGTGGACAACGGGAAACAGGTATTTGGGTATACCCAAATCCGTCCCGTTTTTTGAGGGTTACGGGTACCCAAATACCCGTTATATTTGTTGCGGGATGGGATTTGGGATCAAGAATCTCAACTTCGGGTACCCGCGGGTTACCCGCTAATACCCGTTTGGATAGTTTGAGTACCCGTATTACCCATTAGAATTATTAAATTCATTAGCCTAAATCTAAAACCCAACCAAACCCACTCACAGTCCAACCTATTTCCTAAACCTGACCAGGCCGCCAAGGCCCAAGCCCTCTCTCTTACCTCTCCCTTCACTTGGCCCTCGACGTCGACGACCACTCTCCTCTCCAATTTATTCCTCGTCATCTTAATTTTGGGAGGCAGCAGTGGACTGGAACCAGTAGCTTAATGTGGCAATTTCATTTCATGTAATCATGTTGGCAGTGGGTTCTTAAGGGGACAATAACCTTAATTTTCATGTTGTTATTATGGAGACAGTAGCTTTCTTTATCTTTTCATGTTGCAAGTGGGTGATTAACGGAGTATGGGACACTATTCTTCATTTTTATGTTGTTATTACAACAACTTTCTTTTCATGTTGGATAATTTATTTGAAGTGTAATTTTAATATTTTGTTCTATGTGATTTTGTAATTGTTCTCATATTGAACGGGTATAAACGGATAGTTTGGGTACCCGTTATCCGTCCCGTATAAGTTAATGGGAACCCGCTTCCCGTTTGGGTTCGGGATTTGGGATGAACTTTGGTCTCCAAATGGGATTGGGTACCCGTTTCAAACGGGACGGGTACCCAATCCCGTCCCGTTTTCCACCCCTACCCCCACTCTCGAAGAATGAGTCTCGATATGCCTTCATGAAGAAGAAATCGTTGAACCAACTCCTCCCTAGCTTGGGGCACCTAACCACGAAGTGGTAGGGAAGCTTCGTGCGCTTATGCAGGGATAAGCAGTTGTCGAGGGACACCATATTAAAGAAGTATCTGAACAAATTAAACGTGGGCCTCATGTTGTGCACTCGTCACTTCAACTTGAATAGAATCACCATCCGAATAACGGATGGGGATAGGCGCCCCAAACTGCAACCACAGACAGCCAAAATCCCCTCCAAAATGGGGTCGATTGGGAAGCGTAGCCCAAAGCAAAAATATTCCTTGTAGACCCCGATCCACTTCGGATCGCACACTCCGTCTATGGCAATTAGGGGTGGGCATTCGGTCGGTTTGGTTTCAACCGAACCGAAATCATTAATACCGGGTCCCGGAATTCTCCCAAACCTCAAACCGAATTATAATTCGATTCGGTCGGTTTAGACCGAATTATAATTCGGTTCGGTTTTTCACACAAAATCGAATTTGTGAAGCTATTTGTATCTTCTCACTTTTAAATTATTTTTTACTCCTAATATAAACAATAAATATGTAATTATATGCATCATCAATGATAAAATCAAACTTATCAACACATAAGTCATAAAATATTTCAAATATTTAAGTATAAAAACAACTACAAACATAAAAAATCTACCATTTGGAGCTTGAATTATAGTATTTCGGTCGGAAATTCGGTTCGGTTGAGAGAATCCTGATTTCCGAACTATCCATATTTTCCTTACGAATTCCGAACCGAATAACATTAATTCGGTTTTGGTTCAGTTTTGGTTCGGGTTTACCGAACCGGTTGCCCACCCCTAATGGCAATCGGGGTAGCGGGCGCATACCACCAATCGTGCGACAGTTGCAAACCTGTAACCACCTCCCTCCCTCGCGCAGACGTCATGATAGATTGGTGGTTTGGCTCTGCCACATTGAAAGGCACCTCGGAGGTGTCGAGTGGCACGTAATCTGGGGAAAAGTTTTTTTCCCAAGTAGTGACTTTGTAGGAGCCGTCCGCTGGCATGAAACCCGGTACAGAGGCCGTCGAAGTCCCAGCAGATGGAGGCTCCCCCTCTAAAAACAAAAAGCGAAGCGGGCGCACAACCGCAACGTGAAGTGAGCGGCGCCCATGTCTCAAAGAAACAACCTAACATGCGAAATAAAAAGTTAAAATCAAGGAAGCGAGGGGCGCTTACCACGGTTCGACGGGGCGCCTTGATCAGGAGCACCGCCTGAGCCACCAGGTTGGTTTTGCGAGGCAGACTTGGTAAGGAAGGTGCGAGCGGGAGCGAGTTGCAGGAGGCAGGCACGGCGGCGACTAGAGAGAAGTTAGAGAGAGAGAGGGCGTGTTGCGAAGTGGTGAAGAAAAAATGAGGGAAGAAGAAATATTTATAGGAGGGAGGGGGACACGCCTCGGGATCCGCGCCTGTTAGCCACGTGTCATGATCTCGGGCGGTTATTTGAGTTTCAAAATTCAAAATTTGAATTAAAAAAAAACCCCGCCCGAGTGAGGGGCAAGGGATCCGTGCTAACCAGGCGCCTATGTCAGGAGAAGAAATTCAGAGTCGTCGAAAATTAGCATGCCACCCCAAACCGAGGCGCCTACGAGAAGGAAAGGGCGGCATTTCGCGCAAGGGTCAAAATCAATTGGTGTCAGAAGGAAACGCACAAGCCAGGCGCCTAAGTTAACAAGGGGAAAAGCAATGGCCAGATGAAACGCGCTAACCAGGCGCCCGTGACGAAGAAAAAAAGGTAGCAATGGAAAAATTGAGCACGATGTCCAGGCGCCCGAGTACGGAAAATCGCTGAGGAGGAAATGCCCCACCTCGACAAACCCAGGCGCCTGTCACGAGAAACAGTGGGCGCCTCATTTCAGTGGTAAGACGAGGCAATATAGTCAGGCCCTCGAGTTTTGGAGACTTGAGAAGCTAACTGGGGGGAATTGTTGGGGGATATTGAAAAGAGTGGAGCCCAAGCAAGGGCATGACGAAGCCCAATAAAGACAGGTTTGGTTACCCAGAGGGAGAAGCCCACGAAGGGGCCTGCTGGGCTTAGTCCAAATAGGATGAGGGGCGCATAAAGACAAGATACGAAAGTCCCCAAAGAAGTCTAGGCTGTCAACGGTCCCCCCACCCTCAGACACCTGTCAGTTGTCAGAGGACTGACAAGGCGGTTGGGGGCCTGACAAGAATAAAGGTACAAAGCATTAAATGCGATGCTGTAGTGGAGGAACTCAACTTCGAGTTGGGTGAGTATAAATAGGAGCGGTAGGTAGCATTTACACAGGTTGGACTCTCTCACTAAACTCTGGAGCTTACCACTTCTCTCTCTAAACTCAAGCTAACTTGATCGTCGAAGGACTAACGGGCCCGGGCGCCCTCCTCGTGTGCGTGTGTGCAAGTCAGGTGCCTCGGACTCATAGAGCGGGGATAAGATTGGTGTGAAGTGGGGCTCCAAAGTATACAGGCTCAAACACAAGCCAAGTTTTTATAAAGATGAAGATGTAGCAAACTGCCTTCAACAATTTGCGACTTTGAAGATTTTGAAAAGTTATGCATAAGAAAAAAATGAATTCGATATGATCGAATAATCAAGTGTAATATTATGAGTGTTTGAAGTTTCGACATAGGTAAGACGTACATTGCTGAAGTTGGTCATGCTTTTGCAGCTAGATCGCTTTAGTTAGCCACGATTAACCTAAATTGATTTAGTTGGCCACGATCTGGATAAGATCGCTTCGGTATCTAGAGAACTGGTACCAAAATTACTGAATACTGCAACGAACCGTCTCAAACTTTGTTTTGTGAACTTTTAGTGTAAGTGTGGTATTATGGGGACTTTATTAACTTTGATTAAATGGGGCAAAATTCGATTTTGGGACGTAGCAACATCCATATTCGGCGACGGCAATGCATCATGTAGTAATGTTTGAAGGAGAAAATATAACAAACCGTCATTTTGGCAATGATAAATCAGTGGCTGCCTACTAGAGCTGGAAGTTTGGTATCGATATTTGGTATTTACCAAATACCATATAGAATTTGACGATATTTGGTATTATCGAATACACGAATTTTTTCATGGGATTAGAATTCTGTTTAAATTTCAAGTGTAATTTGGTATTAGAGATTATGAGATTCAGATCGGTATATACCGAAATATCGAACAATACCAAAAAACAATATAAAAGAGGTGCATTTTATCCTCCAAACTAATCTCTGCTCAGTCCTCACACATTTTTTACCGGCCCTTAATTGCTAACTGAAATATGTATAACCCATTAGCCCACACAATAATACAAAGTCCGGGTTGTCCAATGATACTCTATAGGACTTTGAAAATTCATACGACTGATATGAGGCAGCTAGCGGCCAGCCCACACGCAACATCTACTCTCATCCCACCAAAAGAATCTAGGTCAGTATCTTCTCCCAGTTCGCCTCTCTCAATTGTTAATCGATTCGGCGAAGAGCAAGCAGGCGGCAACCACTAAAAGCAGGTCAAGAAATGGAGAAATTATTGATGCCCATGTAGTTTCAATTCTCTCATCTCCAAATCCCGATCGGCAAGTGGTATGGAAAGCAGCTAATATTAAACAATCAAATGTCCTAGCTCTAGGAAAACTAAACTCCTTTTTAGTCTCTTTGGCTTAAATTAAACAATCAAATTTAATTTATATATTTAATTATTAATTGTAAATTTAACTAATTTTGTAATCGATAATACCGATTGGGATACCGGAATACCAATTGGGATACCGAAATATTTAGGGATTGAAATACCGAGATTATTTAAAGATTAGGATTGAAATCGATTTTAGAGTGTAATTTAGTATTGGGATATGGATACCGCAATTTCCACCCCTCCCTCCACCTACACCTAGCCAATGTATATTCAATATTTTAGTAGTGAAACAACGCTGTCGCTGAAAAAGCTCAGATAGGTAAAGTAGGGGTTTCTCGAAGAGGAAAGGAAAGGAGGGATTCGAACCCCATTTTAAGCAAAGCTAAAGGCCAACAAACCACCATACCCTTTCCAGTTTCCCCTATTGATATATGATTTGCATGGTGATCATTGGCTGGAAGAATGATTTCCCACTATTGTTAGATCTTAATGAATTTCAGGTACAACGGCTGACAGATGACCGGCCAACACACATTTTCCCCCATTCTTGTTGGCGAGGGTCCCATGACATGGCTCGATAATGAGAGTCGGCAGGGTCTTCTTGCATCTAGAGTTCCCTTCATTGATTCATTTATTTCATTTTTATGATCAAATTGATTCGTTTGGTTGTATAACATTTGCACAAAACAATTTGGCCTAATGAAGTTTAAATCTACTCATTTTAAATTATTTAATTTGTAAAATGAAATAATTAGTTAAGAATAGTCTCAGGCCGAATCCGTGATCCGTACCCTTCAAAATCCAAGTAAAATGAGCTTTCGAAAAAACCGCACGAAAAAATAAGAAAATGCCCCTCGTAAAAATTCCCCCAAATCCGCGATGAATATACTTCATCATCGGTGAAGAATAACCACAAGTCGCCTCAGGGAGAATCCATGATCTGTAGGCTTCAAAATAAAACGAAAATGCTCTTTCGAAAAAATCGCCCGAAATCTGTGATGGTACCCCTTTGGAATCTACCAAAAACGGAATCTACCAAAAACGGACCCAGAAAAAATCCGCCCAAATCGATGCTCAGTAGACTTAATCATCCGTGAATAATAGTCTCAGGCCGAATCCGTGATCCGTAGCATTCAAAATCCAAGAAAAAGGGCCTTTAGAAAAAATCACACGAAAAATTACGAAAATGCTCCTCGATTTTTTTTTGCCCAAATCGACGATGAATAGACTTCATAATCGGTGGAGAATAGCCACACACCCCCTCAGTGCGAATCCATGATCTGTAGGCTTCAAAATCCAAGGAAAATGCCCTTTCGAAATAATCGCCTGAAATCTGTGATGGTACCTCTTTGAAATCTGTCAAAAATGGATCCGAAAAAAATCCGCCCAAATCGATGCTTAATAGACTTAATCATAAGTGAAGAATAGTCTCACGGCGAATACGTGATCCGTACCCTTCAAAATCGAAGTCAAATGGGCTTTCGAAAAAACAACACGAAAAATTAGGAAAATGCGCCTCTAAATAAATTCGCCCAAATTCGCGATGAATATACTTCATCTATGATGGAGAATAGCCACAGGTCGCCTCAGGGCGAATCCATGATCTATAGGCTTCAAAATCCAACGAAAATGTTCTTCCGAAAAAATCGGCCGAAATCTGTGATGGTACCCCTTTGGAATCTGCCAAAAATGGATCCAAAAAAAATCCGCCCAAATCGATGCTTAATAGACTTAATCATCGATGAAGAATAGTCTCATGCAAAATCCGTGATCCGTAGCCTTCAAAAAACAAGTAAAATAGGCTTTCGAAAAAAATCGCACATAAAATTACGAAAATGCACCTCGAAAAAACTACCCAAATCGGCGATGAATATACTTCATCATCGATGGAGAACAGCTACACACTGCCTCAGTGCGAATCCAAGATCTGTAGGCTTCAAAATCCAACGAAAATGCCCTTTCAAAAAACATCGCCTGAAATTTGTGATGGTAGTAGCCCCTTTGGAAACTGCCAAAAATGGACCCTGAAAAAATCCGAACAAATCGATGCTTAATAGAATTAGTCATCGGTGAAGAATAGTCTCAGGCCGAATCCGTGATCCGTACCCTTCAAAATCCAAGTAAAATGAGCTATCGAAAAAATTGTACGAAAAATTACGAAAATGCCCCTCGAAAATATTCTCCCAAATCCGCGATGAATATACTTCATCATCGGTGGAGAATAGCCACAAGTCGCCTCAGGGCGAATCCATGATCTGTAGGCTTCAAAATCCAAGTAAAATGGGCTTTCGAAAAAATTACAGAAAAAATTAAGAAAATGTCCCTCGAAAAAATTCGCCCAAATCCGCGATGAATATACTTCATCATCGTTGGAGAATAGCCACAGGTCGCCTCAGGGCGAATCCATGATCTGTAGGCTTCAAAATCCAATGAAAATGCTCTTTCGAAAAAATCGCCCGAAATATGTGATGGTACCACTTTGGAATCTGCCAAAAATGGACCCGGAAAAAATCCGCCCAAATCAATGCTCAATTGACTTAATCATCCTTGAATAATAGTCTCCGGCCGAATCTGTGATCCGTAGCCTACCAAATCTAGTAAAATGGCATTTCGAAATAATCGCACGATAAATTATGAAAAATGCCCACGAAAAAAAATTCGCCCAAATCGGTGATGAATAGAATTCATCATCGATGGAGAATAGCCACACACCGCCTCAGTGCGAATCCATGATCAATAGGCTTCAAAATCCAACGAAAATCCCCTTTCGAAAAAATCGTCTGAAATCTGTGATGGTACCCTTTTGGAATCTGCCAAAAATTGATCCGGAAAAAATCCGCCCAAATCGATGCTCAATAGAGTTAATCATCCTCGAATAATAGTCTCAGGCCGAATCCGTGATCCGTAGCCTTCAAAATCAAAGTATAATGGCCTTTCGGAAAATCGCACGATAAATTACGAAAATGCCCCTAAAAAAATTCACCCAAATCTGCGATGAATAAACTTCATCATCGGTGGTGAATAGCCACACACCGCCTCAGTGCGAATCCATGATCAGTAGGTTTCAAAATCCAACGAAAATACCGTTTTGAAAAAATTGCCTGAAATCTGTGATGCCGTTGGAATCTGCCAAAAATGGACCCGGAAAAAATCCGCCCAAATCGATGCTTAATAGACTTACTCATCGGTGAAGAATAGTTTTAGGCCGCATCTGTGATCCATACCCTTCAATATCCAAGTAAAATGGGCTGTTGAAAAAATCGCACGAAAAAATTACAGAAATGCCCCTTGAAAAAAATTCGACCAAATCCACGATGAATATACTTCATCATCGGTGGAGAATAGCAACAGTTCGCCTCAGCGTGAATCCATGATCTTCAGTCTGCAAAATCCAACGAAAATGCACTTTCGAAAAATTCGCCCGAAATTTGTGATGCTACCCCTTTGGAATCTGATAAAAATGGATTCGGAAAAAATCCGACCAAATCGATGCTCAATAGACTTAATCATCCGTGAATAATAGTCTCAGGCCGAATCCGTGATCCGCAGCCTTCAAAATCCAAGTAAAATGAACTTTCGAAAAAATCAAACGGAAAATTACGAAAATGTCCCTCGAATTTTTCCCCCCAAATCGGCGATAAATAGACTTCATCATCGGTGGAGAATAGCCATAGACCGCCTCATGCGAATCCATGATCTGTAGGCTTCAAAATCCAACGAAAATGTACTTTCGAAAAAATCTCCTGAAATCTGTGATGGTACCCCTTTGGAATATGCCAAAAATGGACCCGGAAAAAATCCGACCAAATCAAGCTTAATAGAATTAATCATCGGTGAAGAATAGTGTCAGGCCGAATCCGTGATCCGTACATTTGAAAATCCAAGTAAAATGGGCTTTTGAAAAAACCGCACGATAAAATACGAAAATGGCCCTTGAAAAAAATTCGCTCAAATCCGGAATGAATATACTTCATCGTCAGTGGAGAATAGTCACAGGTTGCCTTAGGGCGAATCCATGATCTGTAGGCTTCAAAATCCAACAAAAATGCCCTTTTGAAAAAATCACCCGAAATCAGTGATGGTACCCCCTTTGGAATCTGCCAAAAATGGACCCGGAAAAAATCTGCCCAAGTCGATGCTCAATAGACTTAATCATCCGTGATTAATAGTCTCAGGCCGAATCCGTGATCCGTAGCCTTCAAAATGCAAGTAAAATCGACTTTCGAAAAAACCGCAAGAAAAATTACGAAACTGGCCCGCGAAAAAAATTCGCCCAAATCTGCGATGAATAGACTTCATCATCGGTGGAGAATAGCCACACACCGCCTCAGTGAGAATCCATGATCTGTAGGCTTCAAAATCCAACGAAAATGCCCTTTCGAAAAAATCGCCTGAAATCATTGATGGTACCCCTTTGGAATCTGCCAAAAATGAACCGCGAAAAAATCAGCCCAAATCGATGCTTAATTGACTTAATCATCGGTGAAGAATAGTCTCTGGCCGAATTCGTGATCCGTACCTTTCAAAATCCAAGTAAAATGGGCTTTTGAAAAAACCGCATGAAATGTTATGAAAATGCCTCTTGAAAAAAATTCTCCCAAATCTGCGATGAATATACTTCATCATCGGTGGAGAATAGCCACAGGTCACATAAGGGCGAATCCATGATCTCTAGGCTTGAAAATCCAACGAAAATGCCCATTCGAAAAAATCGCCCAAAATCTGTGATAGTACCCTTTGGAATCTACAAAAAACGGACCCAGAAAAAATCAGTCGAAATCGATGCTCAATAGACTTAATCATCCGTGAATAATAGTCTCAGGCCGAAACCGTGATCAATAGCATTCAAAATCCAAGAAAAATGGCGTTTAGAAAAAATCGCACGAAAAATTAAAGAAATGCCCCTCAAATTTTTTTTTGCCCAAATCGGCGATGAATAGACTTCGTAATCAGTGGAGAATAGCCACACACCGCCTCAGTGCGAATCCATGATCTGTAGGCTTCAAAATCCAACGAAAATGCCCTCTCTAAAAAATCGCCTGAAATCTGTGATGGTACACCTTTGAAATCTGCCAAAAATGGATCCGAAAAAAATCCGCACAAATCGATGCTTAATAGACTTAATCATCAGTGAAGAATAGTCTCAGGGCGAATTCGTGATCCGTACCCTTCAAAATTCAAGTAAAATTGGCTTTCGAAAAAACAACACGAAAAATTAGGAAAATGCGCCTCGAAATAAATTCGCCCAAATTCACGATGAATATACTTCATCTATGGTGGAGAATAGCCACAGGTCTCCCTAGGGCGAATCCATGATCTGTAGGCTTCAAAATCCAACGAAAATGTACTTCCGAAAAAATCGGCCGAAATCTGTGATGGTACGCCTTTGGAATCTGCCAAAAATGGATCCGAAAAAAATCCACCCAAATCGATGCTTAATAGACTTAATCATCGGTGAAGAATAGTCTCATGCAAAATTCGTGATCCGTAGCCTTCAAAATATAAGTAAAATAGGCTTTCGAAAAAATCGCACAGAAAATTACGAAAATGCTCACAAAAAAACTACCCAAATCGGCGATGAATATACTTCATCATCGGTGGAGAATAGCCACACACTTCCTGAGTGCAAATCCAAGATCTGTAGGCTTCAAAATCCAACGAAAATGCCATTTCGAAAAAATCGCATGAAATTTGTGATGGTACCTACCCCTTTGGAATCTGCCAAAAATGGACCCTGAAAAAATCTGCACAAATCGATGCTTAATAGACGTAGTCATCGGTGAAGAATAGTCTCAGGCCGAATCCGTGATCCGTACCCTTCAAAATCCAAGTAAAATGAGCTATCGAGAAAATCGTACGAAAATATGAAAAATGCCCCTCGAAAATATTCGCCCAAATCCGCGATGAATATACTTCATCATCATTGGAGAATAGCCACAGGTCGCCTTAGTGCGAATCCATGATCTGTAGGCTTCAAAATCCAAAGAAAATGCCCTTTCGAAAAAATCGCCCTAAATATTTGATGGTACCACTTTGGAATCTGCCAAAAATGGACCCGGAAAAAATCCGAACAAATCAATGCTCAATAGACTTAATTATCCTTGAATAATAGTCTCAGGAGGAATCTGTGATCCGTAGCCTTCAGAGTCTAGTAAAATGGCCTTTCGAAATAATCGCACGATAAATTACGAAAAATGAACAAGAAAAAAAATTCGCCCAAATCGGTGATGAATAGAATTCATCATCGGTGGAAAATAGCCACACACTGTCTCAGTGCGAATCCATGATCAATAGGCTTCAAAATCCAACGAAAATCTCCTTTCCAAAAAATTGTTTGAAATCTGTGATGGTACCCCTTTGGAATCTGCCAAAAATTGATCCAGAAAAAATCCTCCCAAATCGATGCTCAATAGACTTAATCATCCTCGAATAATAGTCTCAGGCCGAATCCGTGATCCGTAGCCTTCAAAATCAAAGTAAAATGGCCTTCCAAAAAATTGCATGAAAAATTACGAAAATGCCCCTCGAAAAAAAATTCGCCCAAATCTGCGATGAATAAACTTCATCATCGGTGGAGAATAGCCACACACCGCCTCAGTGCGAATCCATGATCATTAGGCTTCAAAATCCAACGAAAATGCCCTTTCGAAAAAATCGCCTGAAATCTGTGATGGTACCCTTTGGAATCTGCAAAAAATGGGCCTGGAAAAAATCCGCCCAAATCGATGCTTAATAGACTTACTCATCGGTGAATAATAGTTTTAGGCGGCATCTGTGATCCGTACCCTTCAATATCCAAGTAAAATGGGCTGTTGAAAAAATCGGACGAAAAATTACAAAATGCCCCTTGAAAAAAATTCGACCAAATCCACGATGAATATACTACATCATCGGTGGAGAATAGCAACAGGTCGCCTCAGCACGAATCCATGATCTTTAGTCTGCAAAATCCAACGAAAATGCACTTTCGAAAAATCCGCCCGAAATATGTGATTGTACTTCTTTGGAATCTGCAAAAAATAAACCCGGAAAAAATCCAACCAAATCGATGCTCAATAGACTTAATCATCCGCGAATAATAGTCTCAGGCCGAATCCGTGATCCGTAGCCTTCACAATCCAAGTAAAATGAACTTTCGAAAAATCACACGGAAAATTACGAAAATGCCCCTCGAAAAAAAAATTCTCCCAAATTGGTGATAAATAGACTTCATCATCGGTAGAGAATAGCCACACACCGCCTCAATGCGAATCCATGATCTATAGGCTTCAAAATCCAACGAAAATGCACTTTCTAAAAAATCTCCTGAAATCTGTGATGGTACCCCTTTGGAATCTGCCAAAAATGGACCCGGAAAAAAATCCGACCAAATCAAGCTTAATAGAATTAATCATCGGTGAAGAATAGTGTCAGGCCGAATCCTTGATCCGTACCTTTGAAAATCCAAGTAAAATGGGCTATTGAAAAAACAACAAGAAAAAATACGTAAATGGCCCTTGAAAAAAATTTGCTCAAATCCGCGATGAATATACTTCATCGTCAATGGAGAATAGCCACAGGTCGCCTCAGGGCGAATCCATGATCTGTAGGCTTCAAAATCCAACAAAAATGCCCTTTTGAAAAAATCACCCGAAATCAGTGATGGTACCCCTTTGGAATCTGCCAAAAATGGACCCGGAAAAAATTCGCACAAGTCGATGCTCAATAGACTTAATCATCCGAGATTAATAGTCTCAGGCCGAATCCGTGATCCGTAGCCTTCAAAATGCTTAAATGGACTTTCGAAAAAATCACATGGAAAATTACGAAAATGCCCCGTGAAAAAAATTCGCCCAAATTGATGATAAATAGACTTCATCATCGGTGGAGAATAGCCACACACCGCCTCAGTGAGAATCCATGATCTGTAGGCTTCAAAATCCAACGAAAACTCCCTTTCGCAAAAATCGCCTGAAATCTGTGATGGTACCCCTTTGGAATCTGCCAAAAATGAACCGGGAAAAAATCAGCCCAAATCGATGCTTAATTGACTTAATCATCGGTGAAGAATAGTATCTGGCCGAATCCGTGATCCGTACCTTTCAAAATCCAAGTAAAATGGACTTTTGAAAAAACCACACGAAAAATTATGAAAATGCCTCTTGAAAAAAATTCTCCCAAATCTGCGATGAATATACTTCATCATCGGTGGAGAACAGCTACAAGTCACATAAGGGCGAATACATGATCTCTAGGCTTGAAAATCCAACGAAAATGCCCTTTCGAAAAAACCGCCCAAAATCTATGATAGTACCCCTTTGGAATCTACACAAAACGGACCTAGAAAAAATCCGCCCAAATCGATGCTCAATAGACTTAATCATCCGTGAATAATAGTCTCAGGTAGAATCTGATATCCGTAGCATTCAAAATCCAAGTAAAATGGCCTTTCGAAAAAATAGCACGGAAAATTATGAAAAATGGCCCACGAAAAAAAATTCATCAGAATCGGCTATGAATAGACTTCATCATCAGTGGAGAATAGCCACACACCGCCTTAGTGCGAATCCATTATCTGTAGGCTTCAAAATCCAACGAAAGTACCATTTCGAAAAAATCGTCCAAAATCTGTGATAGTACCTCTTGGGAATATGCCAAAAATGGATCAGGAAAAAGTCCGCCCAAATCGATGCTTAATTGACTAAATTATCGGTGAAGAATAGTCTCAGTCCGAATCCGTGATCTGTAGCCTTCAAAATCCAAGTAAAATGGGCTTTCGAAAAAATAGCACGGAAAATTATGAAAAATACCCCTCGAAAAAAAATTCGCGAGAATCGGCCATGAATAGATTTTATCATCAGTGGAGAATAGCCACACACCGCCTAAGTGCGAATCCATAATCTGTAGGCTTCAAAATTCAACGAAAATGCACTTTCGAAAAAATCGCCTGGAATTTGTGATGGTACCACTTTAGAATCTGCCAAAAATTGACCCGGGAAAATCCGCCCAAATCGATGCTTAATTGACTTAATCATCGGTGGAGAATAGCCACAGGTCGCCTCAGGGAGATTCCATGATCTGTAGGATTGAAAATTCGAGTAAAATGGGCTTTAGAAAAAATCGCATGAAAAATTACGAAAATGCCCCTCAAAATAATTCGCCCAAATCGACGATGAATGGACTTCATCATATGTGGAGAATAACCACGCACTGCCTCAGTGCGAATCCTTGATCTGTAGGCTTCAAAATCCAAAGAAAATGCCCTTTCGAAAAAATTGCCTAAAATCTGTGATGGTACCCCTTTGGAAACTGCAAAAAATGGACCAGGAAAAATCCGCCCAAATCGATGCTTAATTGACATAATCATCTGTGAAGAATAGTCTCAGGCCGAATCCGTGATCCGTACCTTTCAAAATCCAAGTAAAAATAGGCTTTTGAAAAAACCGCACGAAAAATTACGAAAATGCCTCTTGGAAAACATTCGCCCAAATCTGCAATGAATATACTTCATCATTGATGGAGAATAGCCACAGGTCACCGCAGGGCAAATCCATGATCTGCAGGATTCAAAATCCAATGAAAATGCCCTTTCAAAAAAATCGCCCAAAATCTGTTATAGTAACCCTTTGGAATCCGCCAAAAATGGACCCAGAAAAAATTCGCCCAAATCGATGATTAATTGACTAAATCATCGGTGAAGACTAGTCTAAGGCCGAATCCGTGATCTGTAGCCTTCAAAATCCAAGTAAAATTGCCTTTAGAAAAAATAGCACGGAAAATTACGAAAAATGCCCGTCGAAAAAAAATTCGCCAAAAGCGGCTATGAATAGACTTCATCATGAGTGGAGAATAGCCACACACTGCCTCAGTGCGAATCCATGATCTGTAGGCTTCAAAATTCCACGAAAATGTCATTTCTTAAAAATCGCCCGAAATCTGTGATGGTGCCACTTTGGAATCTGCCAAAAATGGACCCGGAAAAATCCGCCCAAATCGATTCTTAATTGACTTAATATCTGGTGGAGAATAGCCACAGGTCGCCTCAGGGAGATTCCATGATTTGTAGGCTTCAAAATCCAAGTAAAATGGGCTTTCGAAAAAATCGCACGAAAAATTACAAAAATGCCCCTCGAAAAAAGTTCGCCCAAATCCGCGATGAATAAACTTCATCATCGGTGGAGAATAGCCACAGGTCGCCTCTGGGCGAATCCATGATCTGTAGGCTTCAAAATCCAACGAAAATGCCTTTCGAAAAAATCGCCCGAATTCTGTGATAGTACCCCTTTGGAATCTGATAAAAATGGACCCGAAAAAAATATGCCCAAATCGATGCTTAATAGGCTTAATCATCGGTGAAGAATAGTTTCAGGCCGAATCCGTTATCCGTACCTTTCAAAATCCAAGTAAAATGTGATGTGGAAAAAACCATACGAAAAATTACGAAAATGCCCCTTGAAAAAATTCGCCCAAATCCGCAATGAATATACTTCATCATCGGTGGAGAATAGCCATAAGTCGCCTCAGGGCGAATCCATGATCTATAGGCTTCAAAATCGAACGAAAATGCTCATTCGAAAAAACGCCCGAAATCTGTGATGGTACCCCCTTTGTAATCTGCCAAAAATGGAACCGGAAAAAATTCACCCAAATCGATGCTTAATAGACTTAATCATCGGGTAAGAATAGTCTCAGGTTGAATCCGTCATCCATAGCCGTCAAAATCTAAGTAAAACGGTCTTTCGAAAAAATCGCACGGAAAATTAAGAAAATGCCCCTCGAAACAAATTCATCCAAATCGGCGATGAATAGACTTCATCATCGGTGGAGAATAGCCACACACCGCCTCAGTGCGAATCCATGATCTGTAGGCTTCAAAATCCAACGAAAATGCTCTTTCGAAAAAATCGCCTGAAATCTTTGATGGTACCCCTTTGGAATCTGCCAAAAATGGACGCGAAAAAAATCCGCCCAAATTGATGCTTAATCGACTTAATCATCGGTGAAGAATAGTCTCAGGCCGAATCCGTGATCCGTACCCTTCAAAATCCAAGTAAAATGGGTTTTTGAAAAAACCGCACAAAAAATTACAAAAATGCCCCTTGAAAAAAATTCGCCCAAATCCGCGATGAATATACTTCATCATCGGTGGAGAATAGCGACAGGTCGCCTCAGGGCGAATCCATGATCTGTAGGCTTCAAAATCCAATGAAAATGCCCTTTCGAAAAAATCACCAAAAATCTGTGATGGTACCCTTTCGGTACCCAAAACTTCTAACAAAATCCAAAACAATATTAATTCAATTAGAAAACTTCTGTCTTATTTATATACAATCTTGTTCAGCCCATCAGACCAAGACTTGGATTAAAATCACCCTGCAGGTGCTCCATCACGACCAAGACTATCATTAGAAGCTGTGTTCCATCCAGAATGAACATTTGTTCAAACTCCTAATAACAGCTAATTCAATACCAAATTAACTACTTCTGGTGCATGGTACTGGATAGTGGCAAGTATATGATCAGGAAATTTGTTTATCTTATAGAAGGATTTGGGTAGTGATCATATTGGTGGATGTGTTTGATTCCAGGAGATATAATCATATGGATTGCTCTCAATGTACGACGTGGCTGTAAATATACATGGGTTTAGTATATAAGCACATATTTGTACGTGTATGTATGTATGAAAGGATGGGATTTGTGTTCGTCTTCACAAAAGTTCATTGATTACCTCTAACTGAGTGTTAAAAACAAAGCTAGTTAAGCATAACATGAACTTCCTTGCTTCTGTAAATGACAAGATGATCTTGTCTGTGACTCTGAAAGCTGGATCTTGTTTACCAGCTTCTTGTGAGTGTTCAACACTGGGTAGATGGTATATTTGATCCTATTATTTAGATATCAACGGAGTTGCTTGTTCAATGGTCACCAAGCATTCAATTAATAGCATAAAGGACTAGAACGTAGCATGTTTTTTTTTTTTTTTTACAATAAGGTTCAACTTTTATTCCATCACCAATACGAAGATAGAGGTTACAAATCTCAAAGGAAATCAGAAATTAGATCAAGAACACTAATCCAGTTATCCGGGAGAGAAGATCTAGCAAGTGATCGTGCAACCCAATCTGCTCTGACATTATATTTACGCGCAATCGCCTTGACCTTGATTTGAGGATTTGCTCTCAGGATTGAAATCATGGATCCAATCCAAGCTGCTCCTCGCCATGGCCAACTTCTAGAATCTTGATTAAGAGCTTTGACTAATGTCTGGCAGTCAGACTGGACAACACATTCAGTGCCATATTCTTGAGCTAATTTGAGACCTTCCAAAAGAGCTTTTGTTTCGGCTTCGAAAGGGGTGGAACAAAGGAGGGTGTCAGCTCGCCCGTCACACACTTGCCCATGATGGTTAATGACAACAACACCATAAGCCGCCGGCTGGGAGTCGTTTATAAACGACCCATCACAGTGAATCACCAAATTATGATTGCTTGGCGGTGGAGGAGTGAGTGAGTGGGCTCCCCTGAGCCGAGGAGAAGGAGAGCAAAGGAGGGGAATCCTCGGACAGGTCGTCCATTCAGTAAGTTCCTTGTATGTTCTCATAATCACATTCAGATGCCAAGGGATTCGATTCTTGAAAACACACTCATTTCTTGCCTTCCAAATATTCCAGCAAAGGAAGATGACATGGGACATGGCTCTTGGGTGGATGACATCCTTTATAAAGTACAACCAGTCCAGGAAGGCAGTAGACTGGGCCGGAAGTGGAAGGGTTGGGAAGATAGTGTTCCAAGATTCTCTTGCATGGTCACACAAGAAAAGGCAGTGGACGAGGGACTCAATGGGGCATTGGCACACTTGACAAGTCGAGCTAGGAGAGCACTTCCTTGTAAAGAGATTCTCTTTTGTAGCAAGCCCGTTCTTAGAACACCTCCAAACGAAGAACTTAAGCTTTGGAGGGATATCCAGGTTCCACATCCATTTCCACTTTTCCACATTGGCACTCGTTTGGGGTTCCGTTGAGGCTAAGTGTACCGCATGGTATGCCGTTTTAACAGTGAAGCTACCGTTCTCATTCAATTTCCATGCCTAGTAGTCCTTCGAGTCCATTTCCCCAATGGGAATTCTCAAAATTGCGTCCATTTCTGAAGTAGACACTTGCCCTTGGATTATATCATCATTCCACTTCCTCCCCTCCCGATCAATCCAAGAATTGACTCTAATATGATCTTGAGGACCACTCTGAATGCTCGCCTTAGGGAGGGAGGGGACCCAAGGGTCTTGATCAATCCATGAGTCATCTCCTGACCCAATCACTCTCACTGCTCCCATATTGATGACTTTCCTGGATTCCCAGAGGCTAGCCCAGATCCACGATGGTTTGCTTCTTTTTTTCGCTGTGAGGAAGTTACCTCTCGGGAAGTAGAGTCCTTTGAGAAGTCGGCTCCATAGGGAATTAGGGGTGGTCAGGAGCCGCCAGGCTTGCTTTGCCAGAAGGGCCATATTAAAATCTCTGAAGCTTCGAAAATCCAGACCTCCTTCTGACTTCGGGGCACAAAGAATTTCCTTACTACACCAGTGTAGACTGCTCTTATGCATCGACCCTGACCAGAAAAAATTACTGAGGAGAGAATCCATCTTCTTCGTTAAGGATACTGGTAGGAGGAAGAGGCACATAATGAAAGATGGAATAGCCTGAATCACAGATTTAAGGAGCACCTCCTTCCCTCCGTGGGAAAGGAGGAGGCTCTTCCACGCTTCCCCCATCTTTTTCATCCTTTGGATAAGGAAGTAGAAAGTCTCCTTCTTTGAGTTTCCCCACTCGGTTGGGACTCCAAGATATTTGGAGTGACAGTTGGTAGAAGCAAATCCAATGTGAGTGATAATGTCATTCCTTTCCTCCGTTGGAACATTCGCACTGAAGAAAACAGACGATTTGTTGATATTGACCTCTTGCCCAGTGATTGCTCCATAATCATTGATGATCTCCACTATTCTACCTGCCTCTTGAGTATTAGCTTTTCCAAATACGACTGTGTCGTCTGCAAAAAGACAATGGGTGAGGGTGGGACATCTAGTGTTAAGCTTTATCCCCTTAATGTGATCTTCCGTCACAGCCTTGTCAACAAGGTATGTGAGGGCATTAGACATCAGGATGAAGAGAAATGGGGACAACGGGTCTCCCTGTCTAATGCCTCTTGACGGACAGAAGGTCTCTGATGCTTCTCCATTGAACAACACAGAAAATCTAACAGTTCGGATACAACTGCTAACCCATATGCACCACTTCTCATCGAATCCATATCTTCTCAGAAGAGTTTCTAGGCATTCCCAGTCAACCATGTCATATGCCTTCTTCATATCCAATTTCAGCATCATATCTCTCTTGTTGCCCAATTTGTGGTTCTTGAAATGATGTAAAACTTCATGTACAATAATGATATTATCTTGGATGAGGCGGCCGCCTGTGAACGCCGTTTGGAGCTCAGAGACAAGAGACGGGGTCCATTTTTTCAATCTGGTAGCCATGATCTTTGATATGATTTTGTATCTGAAGTTGCAGCAACTAATGGGGCGAAATTGACCAATGTTCTCCGGATGGTCAACCTTTGGAACCATCGTAATGTGATGTCATTCCATCCATTCGGCATAGATGCAGTCTCAAAAAATTCCTTTATTTCTCTGCAGAGGGTTTCACCAACAGTATCCCAGTACTTCCTGTAGAATTTTCCTGAGAATCTATCCGGACCAGGAGCTTTCCGGGCTCCCAGAGAGAACACTGCCTTCCTAATCTCCTCATTGCTAATAGTCGCAGTGAGTTCTTCATTCATTTCTCTTGTAACCATCGCTGGAAACCCTTGAAGGGGGTGGTGAAAAGCAATAGGAGATCTTGCCTTGAAAAGACCTTTGAAAAACCCCACTGACATACCCTTTAGCCTAGCTTCATCTTCCACCCAATTCCCCAATTCATCCATTAGGCGAAGGACTTTGTTTTTGTGTTTCCTGTAAATAGTGCTGGAATGGAAGAAGGAAGTATTTTGGTCTCGTTTTTGTAGCCAATTGACTCTGGAGCATTGGCTCCAAAAAACTTCCTCTTCCAGCCAAATTTTCTTCAGTTCTTCTGTGAGGTTCTTTTCCTCCTCCACGTTTTCTTGCATCCTTGGAGGCTGCTGGAGGACTTCCAACCTAGTCATAATTTCATTTTCCCTAAGAATACTATTCTTATGGAAATCTTTTGACCACGCCTTCAGTTCTCTCTCGCATTTGCTCAGCTGGTTGCTAGATTGCCCACCTGGATCCCATTCTCTACAAACAATCTCCTTACATTCTTCTTTCTCCAGCCATCTCTCGTCGACTCTGAACGGAGTTCTTCTTCTGCTTCCTTGATAGTGGAGGTCGATCCTAATTGGACAGTGATTAGAATTCACCATTTTTTCATGAAACACAACCGCTTCACCAAACTGCGCTCTCCAGGATGGTGAACACAACACCCTATCAAGCCTTACTCTGACTAAGTTTGCTCCCGTTTGCTTATTTGACCAAGTGAACGGGCTTCCTTTGAACCCGAGATCGATGAGGGCATTGTCAAAAATGAACCTTTTGAAAGGTTCAACATTCTCGTATCTAAGCGGGCATCTCCCCTCCTTTTCATTCTCATAAACCGCAGCATTAAAATCACCTACAATGACCCAGTTGTCCCCCCTTCTACTCCGAAGGGAACTTAAGTGTTCCCAAAACTCCCTTCTACTAACAGCAGTAGTCGGGGCATGAACGAAAGTACAAAAGAACTTCTTCCCCATGTCAATACTAACGTCAACATAGTACCTATCACTACTGATTACATCAATACTAATACCCGCCTTCCACCAAACTGCGAAGCCCCTTGACGAGTTGATCGGATCGACATACTCTCGATTGGGGAAAATCTTAAGACTTCTTCTAAGTTCCTCCATGACATCTTCACTATTGCAAGTTTCCATAAGAAAAACAATAGAAGGGCCATGACTAGGGGTGGGCATTCGGTCGGTTCGGTTTCGACCGAACCAAAATTATGAATACCGGGTCCCCGAATTCTCTCAAACCTCAAACCGAATTATAATTCAGTTTGGTCGGTTTAAACCGAAATATAATTTGGTTCGGTTCGGTTTTTCACCCAAAACCAAATTTGTGAAGCTACTTGTATTTTCTCACTTTTAAATTATTTTTCACCCCTAATATAAATAATAAATATCAATTATATGCATCATCAATGATAAAATCAAACTTTTCAACACATAAGTCATAAAACATTTCAAATATTTAAGTCTAAAAACAACTACTAACATAAAAATCCACCATTTGGAGCTTGCAATTATAGTATTTCAGTTTTTCGGTCGGAAATTCGGAAATTCGGTTCAGTTGAAAGAACCCTGGTTTCCGAACTATTCATATTTTCCTTCCGAATTCCGAACCGAATATCATTAATTCGGTTTCGGTTCGGTTTAATTCGGTTTCGGTTCGGTTCGGGTTTACCGAACCGTTTGCCCACCCCTAGCCATGACGCCTTATAAGACGCTTAGCATAACTTCTTGTAAGGGATTGGCCAAATCCCGTACAATTCCAACTTACTATACTCATGGAAGGTGAGGTGGCTTATGGCGAACTACCGCTGCCGTCATTTCACTTTGTCCATCCCCGATGCCCTCATTAGTCGATTGGGCCTTCTTCTTTCTATTGCCTCCACTCTTTCCACCTGCAAGAACAGAACTGGTTGTGCTTAAATTAAAGCAGGCCCCTTCATTAAATCCATCTTCCTTTCCATCTGGACCTTGGGCCGATAACCCCTTCCTTTTTTTTTATTTTTCGGCCAGCCTCCCCTTCCAATTCAGCCTGGACATGCTGATAAGAGATTTGGCCCTGATTGTTGGGCTGATATGGCCCGCCACTTCTTTCTTCATGGACTTAGAGGCTTGGACTCCCAAGCCCAAGTGAGAGTTGAGAGCCCATCTGGCTTCTCAACCTAGCCTGCCTGTGTCCCTCCTCTTCCTCAACGATCCTCAGCCCACCTTGGAGTGCCGCCGCCGCCAACTCCAAATCCACCGCCAAATCCCTCCCTCCCATAACTGCTCTGTATCTCCCTTTCATCCTCCCTATTTGACCTCTTTCCTCCGCCTGTGCTTCCTCCTCCAATCGATTCACAGTGAATCCCGGTGGCACTTGTTGATTCTCCCTTTCTTCTCCTCTTGATGGCTCTGTTTCAGTCACCGTCGTCCCTCCCCTGCCATATGACTCCCCTGACTCGTAATGTTCCCTCCACGCCGATGGGTCTGAGGGTTTCTCTCCTCCTTCATAGTTTCGGCCTCTGCTAGTGTTCGCCCTATAGGGGGAATCAACTCCCGCCTTCAGCTCCGATGTATAGATCTTCGAGAGAGATACATGGCCTCTCCTCCTCTTCTCTTCCTTCATCCTCGCACATGTCGGCAAATTGTGGCCAATTCTTCCACAAAAGTAACAGAGCTCCACAAGCCTTTCATATATGAAAGTGATTTCTTCGCAGTAATCTATACCTGTAGCTTCATCGGTGAAATGGAAGTCGAACCCCGTTGGAACTGACTCGCTCAACTCAATTTCAGCAAGCATCCTGGTGAACCTTCTATATCCATTGAACTGACTCGCTCAACTGGCTCTGTCAACGTCGATGAATTTGGAGAAGTAGAAGGTCCCTATTGAGACTGCATTCTGCTCACATCTCTGGCTTTGGTGCTGCCCGTGAATCTGTACCCACACCGCTAGCTTGTTCATAGGCACAGCTTCCAGCTCTCCTCTCCCATCAAACTTCAACAGGGCCGTCATTGTGTTTGAAAGGCTCCAAGGTCGCTCCTGCCAGATTATCTCACGTATCTTGGCGTCATTGAAGGTGAAGATGAACAGATTCTGGGTTTGTGTGGGTTGGACACCAATTTCCCCGTATTTTCCCCACGCATACCTTGCTGCCCCTGCTGCCTTGGCTAATGCAACTCTGTTTTCGGTCAGCATTTTCTCCAGCAGCATCGATATTCCCCGGCCAGAGTTGGTGGTCAGCTTTGGGCGATCACCTTTGCCCCCTGAGGAAGATGGATTGAACCTTTCAGTGCTCAGGTTCCCCGTTCTCTCAGCTAATTCATTGACATCCATCCTGATCTTAGCTCTCTTTTTATGGGACTTTGGGTATAGAAGGTGTTTTGGCACAGACAGAGTTGTCGAGAGAAGAGTAGAAACAGACAGAGTTGGCGAGAGAAGAGGGGAAACAGAGGTTGAAGGGCTCTGTTTTGGAGTTGGCCAGATAAGAGGGAAATCAGACAGAGTTGGCGATAGACGAGGGGAAACAGAGGTTGAAGGGCTCTGTTTTGGAGTTGGCCAGAGAAGAGGAAAATCAGACAGAATTGGCGATAGACGAGGGGAAACAGAGGTTGAAGGGCTCTCTATTGTGGGTTTGCCTCTGCTTCCTCCCCTCCTCTTTAATACACTACCACTTTGTGCAGTTGCATTTACTCCCCTTCCTTCTGGGTAGCTATCCTTCACTTCATCCCTTACATCAACTTTATTGTTTCCTCTAGCTAATAGGCTGCCATCCTCCTTAAATACCTCTGCTGCACTTGGCTCAATGATCGGCAGAAGCAGATTCATATCTTTTGCCGAATCTTCCTTATTTACTCCTTTGTCCAGCCTTACACCCCACCTCTCTGCCTTTCCCTCTGCTATTCCCCTGCCATGACGCCTTCACCTCCCATCTGGTGGCTTCCCCTGTATTCTCCTTTTCTTCCTTTCCTTTCCATAGACAGTGACCTCTTTCTTAGTAATTGCTTCTTTGTGTCTAGGAGCAATGTCAATCTCACTACCCCAACTTAAATCGGTATAAGCTTAAGCAGGAAAGCGAGATCGAGAGGTAGATCTTTCCCTGATGAGTACAGCTTCAAGAAATTGCTCACAATGAGCTGGAAAAGTCTCAGCGAAGGAGACGGTAGAAGGAACTGTTGATAGTTCAGAGAAAATAGCTGTTAGAGAGAGAGAGACATTTTTTTGACTCCCCTAGTCGCTAGCGGGTGGCGGCACAGTGCGTTATGGTCCAATTTTGAACATATACTACTCAGAACGTAGCATGTGGAAGTGGGGCAAAGGCTTTTTATTTTGATAGTCGCAACCTTTGGTTAAACTGGGACAAACCTTACCCAGTTGTGATTCTAGAACTATTTGGTATAGGGTCAAGCTACAAATTTGATCCGGTCATATTTTACTTTGATCCTGTCTGACTCACTTGGGTCGGGTTTGGTCGGGCCGGGCCAAGTTTGCGTCTAAGCCCAAATAAACAAAAAGACTCCAAATTTATTTTTCTTATAATTTAGTACCTAAAACTATTTTTTACAAATACAACCAGAAATTTTGGTGGCAAAATTATGTTTTAATACCTTTATATTTTTAGGTTGTTTTTGTAAAAAACCATTAATCTACAATTCTTGACCTGTTAAAAGATTAGGTACCATTGTGTAATTGTACATGCCTTAGTCATTAGAGTTTGTACGTAACCTCTATATAATGACCTGTGTATACCTGCTTCTGTAACTAATAAGATTGAGTTTGGAGGGTTTAGGCTCTCCCATGGACTAGTCCTGACAATCAGGGAAACCACGTTAAACCTTGTGTTCTTGTTCTTTTGATTAGTTTGACATGGTATCAGAGCCCATATGATCCAAAGGTTTGGTGTTCTCTCTCGATCGGTGATCTTGGTGCAATCTGTTCGAGGTTCAGCAGCGGTTCGGCGGCGGCTGTTCTCTAGGTTTTGGTTCAAGGTTCGGCAGCGGCTACTCTCTAGGTTTACATGCGCATTGGTGATTACAGATCAGGCTTGTTTTGGTATCTCTTGTGACGATGGACTCCACTAAGATGGATACGGTCACAACGAGATTTGATTGGAGCAACTTCCCACTATGGGAGTTCCAATTTCGGAACTTTATTGCTGGTAAGATGTTGACTTCTGTGTTGACGGGGGAAGAGAAGCAACCTGGTGCGGATGCTATGCCGCAATAGAAGGTGCAATGGTAGGCTCGCAACACGCAGGTCGTGATGGCGATTCTGGCTTCTGTGGACGTTCAAACGGCGCTGAGCTTACGTCGTTTTGCGATCGCTCATGAGATGTGGCAACATCTTTGTGGTACGTATTCTCAGGCTAATACATCTCGCTTTTATGAATTGGAATTGGAGATGGCAGCTCTTGCTCAGGGGGATAAGGACGTGCACAGCTACTATAAGCATTGTATGCACATTTGGACTGAATACAATATTGTTACGGCCTCTTTGTTAACTGGGGCAGCCTCTACAAAGATGTAGAAGGAACGAACTCGGACGCGGGTTATGCAATTTCTGATGAAATTACGATATGATTTTGAACCAATTCGGGCATCCTTGATTCATCGAGGTATTAATGATCTTGATGCGGTGGTGGCTGAGTTAATTAAAGAGGAAACTCGCCTCAAGAGTCAGGCGCATATTGATCATGGGTCTTCAGAGTCTGCGTTTGCTGTTGGTCGATCCGACAACTCTACTCACCCTCAATTCAGTCAACAAAACTCGGGTGATATCGTCTGTCATTTTTGTCAAGAACCGTGTCATGTTCAAATTCATTGTAAGAAGCGTAATTATTGCAACTACTGCAAGAAGGCAAGTCACATCGTTCTCGAGTGTCCTCCGCTGACCAAGAAAGGGAAAGTTTGCTATCCCAACTATGGTTCTTCCTCGGGTGATTCTTCGATTGCTCACTCTGCTCCTCACCACGGCTCGGCCTATGTTGTTGCTTTAGCTCCTGGTGCTTCGGGCGACTCTTCCTCATGCAGTCATGGGAGTTCGGCTCTTAACCCGGACATGGTCCATAAGATGGTGCAAGAGGCCTTGCAAGTAGGGGTGTTCAAATGGTTACCATGGTTATTACCAAACCAAATAAGGCTAGATTTCATTAACCATGGAATACAATATCATAACCAAACCGTCCAAACTAATACAACAACCAAATTAACCAAACTAAAGTTTAATCGGTTTGGTTAATTGGTTAACCAATATAAAATTATATTATCATTAAGTGAGAAATTTTTTGGTTAATTTATCAATTCACAATTATATAATGAATAAAACATAACAATCAACACATAGTTATAGTTGACCCATAACATAAATACATGCAACTAAGACAATTATCTTACGGTTAGTATAGAAGCATTCGCCTAACAAAAATTTATCACAATGGTATGGGTTAATGAATTGTTGTGTTTGTTTGAATTGACTTAGTCTTTTAGAAATTTTCATAGGCTGAAAAGGACCTTGCTTTCAAGTTTTCATCCAACATAATGTATGAGATTTATCTAAATTAGGCGTTCATATGTTGTGGTCTACACTCTACATATACAAATATACATTATACGAACAATATCAAGCTTTATATTTTATGAGTCTAAAAGAATGAACGTTTAACTCTTGAGTTGTTATTCAAAGTATTAAGTATGTGTATATATTAGATATATGACTAATTATTTATCTGGTTAATTTGGTTTGACTGGTTAGGAGTGTCTGAAACCAAACCAAACCACCCAAACCAAACAAGGTAGAAACTTTAACCAATCCAAACCAATTATCCAAATTAACCAAACAAAATTATCCAAATAGTATTGGTTAAAACGGTTACCATGGTAACCACACCGTTTGAACACCCCTACTTGCAAGAGGCTTTGACATCAGCGTTTGCTACGGGAGCTGCGTCAGGTAAGTCTCCTAAATGTCTGCTTGACTCGACAACCTTTAATCATATGTCCCATGTGCGTTCTATCTTTGATAAACTGAAATCTGCTCCTCATATGAACTTACGGGTAGCTAATGGTGATCAAGTTTCTGTTAAGGGTCAGGGCACTGCATTGTCTCATGATATTACTCTTCCAGATACCTTATATGTTCCTGAATTACTTCCTAATCTGGTTTCGGTTGGGCAATTAACTGAGGATGGTTGCAATGTTACGTTTAATTCAAACGGTTGTGTGGTTCAGGACAAGACGGCGGGGAAGGTAATAGGGAAAGAAAGTAAGCAGGGTCGAATGTTTGTTCTAGATGAACTGAAGCCGAAGGGTGCTGTTGAGAAGTTGGGAAGACTTGTCGATCATGGAGTTGTGCATGGGCTGCATTGACATCTCGCATTTGTGTCGAGTGATACTGTCTATGAAGAACCTTTCGATTTAGTTCATACTGATCTATGGGGTCCTTCTCCAGTGACATCTCGCATGGGGTATCGATATTTTGCTTTGTTCATCAATCACAAGACGCGGTATGCTTGGGTTTTCTTTCTCCGCCGGAAATCCGAATTGTGTTCATTGGCTAAGGAATTTGCGCAGCTCATTAAAACTCAATTTGGTAAGACTGTTAAGGTTATTCGTTCGGATACAGGAGGGGAGTTTGTTAAGCACGAGCTGCTCGATTTCTATAAGTCGGAAGGAATTCTATCACAACTCTCTTGTCCAGGGGTATCTCAGCAGAATGGACTAGTAGAACCAAAGCACAGACACGTTCTTGAACTCACGCGAGCTTTGTTGTTCCTAGTGGTTATTGGGTTGAGGCAGTTCATACGGTGGTTTATCTCATCAATCAGCAAATTACTTTAGTTTTGGGGCAAACTTCACCATATCAGACTTTGTTTTCTCGGCCCCCTGATTACTCTCACTTAAGAGTGTTCAGGTGCACTTGTTTCGTTCTACTTCCCCGGGGTGAACGTCATAAACTCGCACCGAAGACAATTAAATGTGTTTTCGTTGGATACAACGATAAACACAAGGTATATTGCTGCTATGATCCTATTGGGAGGAGAATGAGAATTGCTTATCATGTCTTGTTCCTAGAGCATGTTATGTACTATTCCATTTTGTCACAAGATAAGCAATCACTTGCTGATTCTCTAGAGTTCCTGTCTTTTGTCCCAAGGTTTGATGAGCCTAATACGACAGGTGATAATGGAACTCAGGAAGGGAACGACAACTCGACGGTACTACAGGAGACCTCAGCCAGCTCACACTCCTCTTCGTCCTCACATGAATCCTCGACCAGATCGCACGAATCCTCGGCCATCTTGCACGAATCCTCGGCCAGCTCGCATTACCCTGGGCCTTCTTCGTCGTCCAACTCCGATGCGCACTCCAGCTCGGCTTCTAGCTCTTCGACATCTTGGTCATCTAGTGGGGGTTCACAGGGTGGCTCTCTCAATACGGTTGGGGTAGGGGAGGAGAATGAAGCGAATAATGATGAAGAGGGTGCTGGTCTTCGTTGATCCAACCTCAGTACGGAGGGTCACCCACCGTTGAGACTTCATGACTACGTAGGATTTGCAACGATACCGGTGTTTATTCCGAAGACGTATGCTCAGGCAGTGAGTCATCCAGAATGGTAAATAGCAATGCAGGAGGAGTCTAATGCACTAGATGCAAATCATAGATGGGAATTGGTTCCGAGAACTCCAGATATGTCTGTCAAAGATAGCGGGTGGGTTTATACCATCAAAGTACATCCGGATGGATCAATTGAGCGATTCAAGGCTAGAGTTGTTGCTCGAGGGTTTCTACAGGAATATGGGATTGACTACAATGAAACATTTGCTCCGGTAGTCGAGATGCAAACAGTCTGGTGCGTGTTTGCAGTAGCGGCTATGAAAGACTGGCCATTGTTTCAGTTAGATGTGAAGAACGGCTTCCTACATGGCGATATGAAAGAAGTGATCTATATGGAGAGCCCACCAGGATACATGAAGGGTTCGCCAGATATGGTATGCAAGTTGGTTCGGTTGTTATATGGTCTCAAACAAGCACCGCGTGCTTGGTTTGAGAAATTTCACAGTGTCATTGTGCAGCTTGGCTTCACGCAGAGTCAGAATGATCCATCTATGTTTATTCAAAATACGACTGATGGTATAGTGATTTTGCTAATTTATGTTGATGACATGATAATTTCCGGGAGTGATGCAGAAGGTATTCACTAGTTGAAGAAGAAAGAATACAGTTGAGTTATCTGCCAACAGAAGATCAGACTGCTGATATTTTGACTAAGACATTGGCTTCTAGTAGGCATTGGCACTTATCTTCCAAAATGATGTTACGTACCCAACATCAATTGAGGGAGAGTGTTAAAGTTTAGGTACCATTGTGTAATTGTACATGTCTTAGTCATTAGGGTTTGTACGTAACCTCTATATAATGACCTGTGTATACATGCTTCTGTGACTAATAAGATTGACTTTGGAGGGTTTAGGCTCTCCCGTGGACTAGTCCTGACAATCGGGGAAACCACGTTTAACCTTGTGTTATTGTTCTTTTGATTAGTTTGACAAGACCAATCTAGAAATGCAGCAGCAAAATATCTATCCATCCAACTACTACCTATAATAATGAAGCAAAAAATATCCTTACTATATCCAGCTAGCTTGGAATAAACTCAGCCAAATATCAACCCAAACTCCTAATAATTAAGCTCTCTAGAGAATTCCATGTAAGGTGATGGCAGCCAAGAGTGGCAGTATAAATAGATGCCATTGTCACTAATGTTAGAAGGTAGAGAGAGCTAGAGAAAATCCGACATTTCCGTTTAGAATTTTGGAGAAGGCATCTATACTAAAACTTAGAATCACTGTGTAATCTGTACTCTATACTCAATGTAGTGGAACTGGTATTAGACTAGCTAACACATATTGTGTTAGAATGTTATTAGTAAATTCCATCTGAGTGTTGTGATTTTTAGGACTTCAGGTTTGTGCATCCGAGAGTCGATGCATATGAGTTGGAATGTTGATACTATCGTAGAACTTTGCAAGATTCGAGCTACACAAATAGTGAGACTGTCATTCAAGTAAATGCATAAACCTTATAACATCCATTCTTTTCAGCTTTAACCTCTAGCATGACTGAAATCGCAAACAACAAAACCCAAGAGGACGATGATAGCTAGCTAGGTAGGGTTATCGATCGAGAAAGGCACATGAGTACGATCCACATGGTGAGAGACACTTACAACAACAATTAGTGATGATGTTTGTACGAGGATAAAGTGATGATCAATTCAAACCACACAGAGCAAGGCACTGGTTGTTACATAGTACTGAAAAAAAAAAATCTGGAAATATCCACACAAGAGACCAATGCCAAAACTCGATCGCAAGTCTTTGGTGCTTCTGTTTGGCATTTTAGTCGTGGATGAAGACATATAGGGGAATCAAACATATATGGCCCGCCGCTATAAGGTACAATAACTCAACAATATGGTCGATCCATCATTTTCCTAAAAAGCAATGTGTACCATTACCATCTTAATTTACATCTGTCATCATGCATCTATGAACACTTACTTTGTCCTAGACCACTGTTCTTTTGACAGATATGCAAAACGCATATTGAAGCAATTTATGGGAGTGGAGCACTGGGGAATTAATATATGTATCATTCATGAGAGGTACTGATCAGACCAAAGTGTGCTCCTTGAACGATCATCCATCATATATATCGATCGAAGGTAGTGACGTCGTGACAAAGTCAGGAATTTGAATGAGTGGGCTGAGGTGGTAATTGGGCGCTGACATTTTATCCACTACTTTATTTCCGAAATTTGTTAGGAATTTTACATGAAAATTTAGCTATATTTCAAAAGTTGAAAGGTATTATAATCCCTTCTGACTTCAGCCTAGTTCAAGGTTGTAGTGATGAAGCTTTAACTTAATTAACTTCGGTGAAAACCAGCTGTCATCATTCAGTGTCAATATGGGAGTATTGTTATATGGGAAAATGGAGTACTGAAACACATAGTTACGTTTCTCTTTCTGGTCAGCTAGTTTCCTGCTGCTGCTGCGAGCCAAACAAGTGTGTGTTGTGCAGACAAAATGGCAAGAATATATGGTCAGATATCAGATACCTAACGCGAAGAAAATGCATGCTTTCAACGCGAAAAAACAGAAGCCAATTAGGGGAACTTATTTGTGTTTAGCGTGTTAAACGTCGACTCTTTGCATGCATGAGCTTTTCTGAAACCACGTACGTACTATAGTATGTGCACGAGGCTGAAAACGGAAGAGATTGATATTTTCTAGCTGGCTCGTGCAGTGTAGATAACTAGATTATGTGCAGTAATCGATCAAGGGTTAGATTTCAGATACTTCCAGTGAGTACAAACTGTCCCAAAGGCCAAGGCCATAGATTTGAATTGATGATGATTACGTAAGTTCGTTGTCAAGTTTGTTAAATTATATATTGGACGTAATCATAAGAGACAATTTTAGGGATTGTGAAAAACATTTTTTTTTCCACTTTAGTTTTGCAGTAACAACAAATTTTAAGATTTGTGAAAGACTCCAGAAAAAAAAGACCATTTAGGGACTATGAAAAGTTGTCACATTGGAATCATAATATAGATCAAATAATATATTTCTCAGAAACATAATTAAATTATAGGCGAAAGGTGTCAAATTCTAATCATAATATGGATAAAATAATACATGTATGTAGTAACTATGTTTTGCATTGTGCATGGAGTTATGGCCGTATGAAGTTTCAATTTATTTTAGGTGGAAAATATTAGAATCTATGTGTTATTAGTGAACTCGCTGGAGATGGCAGCAATTTCCACTAAGCAGCCGATTACAACAAATGTAGGGAAAACACGACGGATATTTTTTTGGTGTATACTGAGAAAAGGATCATTTATATGAAAGGTATATGCACTCGATCTTCCACTGAAACAAAAGGGTATATGCAATCTTAACCACCCAATAGTTGTCCGGTTGAAAAGCGTGCATACACAACTTCTCTATTACTAGACCAAAACTTCTCATCACTTGTGGCTATATATATAGAAAGCCCACATGTTCCCCTTTTCTCCTCAAATCACCACTTCAAGTTTGCTCATAATAGGAAAAACACCACTTCATTGTTTCTTTACTTAAGCTTGCTAAACAACTATGTTCCCTCTTCTCTACCTTCTCCTAGCTCTTCCCATCATCCTAACCCTCCTGTTTCGTCCCCGAAACCACAAGAAAGCCAACACTACTAGTTCTCGTTACTGTCTCCCACCTGGTCCTCCATGTCTTCCCTTCATAGGCAATTTGCTCCAAATCGATGGTTCCATTCCTCATATCTCTCTGAGGCAGCTCTCTCGCGTGTACGGACCTCTCATGTCGTTGAGACTGGGTCGTGTTCGAGTCCTCGTGGCCTCCTCGGCCAGAATGGCCGAGGAGGTTCTCAAAACACACGATCTCGCCCTCTGTACCAGGCCTCCAAGGGCAGGCCAGCAAAAACTGTCCTACAACGGCATCGACCTGGCATTTTCCCCGTTTGGTGTTTATTGGAGGGAGATGAGGAAAACATGTATCGTCCATCTCTTCAACTCCAACCGAGTCCAAACTCTGGCTCCCATTCGTGCTCAAGAGGTTCGCAAAGTGATGGAGAAGGTATCGAAATCATCGTTCGAGTCGAGACCTTTCAACTTGTCGGATGCCATGGTTTCCCTAGCCGGTACGATCGTTTGTCGTATGGCTTTCCACAAGGGGTCGTACGAGGAGGTTGGTGAAGAAGGGAGTAGGGTCCAAGGTTTGATAAATGGAACCCAAGCCATGTTCACAAGCTTCTTCTTCTCCAACCATTTCCCTCTCCTGTGGTTTGTTGATAGCCTCACAGGGTTGAACCGTCGTCTTGATAAGACTTTCCAAGAACTTGACCGGTTCTGTCAGGAAACGGTTGACGAGCATCTGAACCCAAATAGAGTAAAGCACGAGCACGACGACGTTTTGGACGTTTTGGTTCGAACCATGAATGATGGGTCCTCTAGGTTCCAGCTCACGGTGGACCACGTCAAAGCAATTGTCATGGTATATATATTCTCTTACTCATACTTTTCATACTTTAGTAGACCTCGAGACAAATCATGAACGTACGTACGTATATAGCCATGCATGTATCTCTGTTGTATTTGTAGAGGGACAATTATTTGGTGTGTAATTTCTGTCCCTATGTATATTACTTGGTCATTGGCCTGTGTGGGTCGTGAAAGGTCGTTTCTTTCTCCTGTGGTGTTGGTCGGCTCTTTTAAATTAGGTCTGTTTTTTTAGCTCTGAAAGGTATGCTTCAAGTTTGACAAAACCAGTTGCAGGGTAGTCTCCCTGAAATCAGTGCTCACGTTGTCGATTATAAAAATGCTATTTAGGGATGGCAATTTCGATCTAATCCGATTTATCGGATATGTTTGGCCTATTTTGGGCGCGTCCGTAGGCGGGGCGGGGCGGGCATGAGTACCTCTCACTGACCCGACCTGCCTTGACTCCTTCATTCTCGACCCGTTCTTGCCTAAATTACATGTAATCTTAGTCAAATTACTTCGAATTTTCCTCTTATTACATTATATTTTAGCTATAATAAAGTTGTAAATAAGTGAAAACCTCAATTTCTTCAATAATTTAACTACATTTTATTATATTATGGTTTCTTTCTTGGTTTTTTAATGAAAATAACGAATATTTCTAATGTTTTTCGCATAAATTACATACCCATTGAGTCAATCTGCCCCGATCCGCGCCCCGTGATAAATTACCCAACCTGTCAAGGCGGACATGGATATCGAGATACCCGCCCCGGACCTACCCATTGTCATTCCTACTGCTATTCCTCTGAAAGTCATAAAAATTGTCTCTCGGGTAGCTAATTATGACAAAATCAGAATGTAGGGGTGGCTATACGGTCCGGTCCGGTTAAATTGGCCCGAATTGATCCGGTCCCGGTCCGGTCTTTTCGCGAATATAAGGACCAAAGATTGGATTGGATACAATCCGGTCTTGAACCGGTCCGGTCCCAATTTGGTCTTGATTTTAGATTGACCCTGTGGGAAATTGAGTGGCCTGAGGGGGGATTTGAGTGGCCTAAGGCCTGGAAGGGCGACGAGGTTAAATTTTGGGTGTTGGGCTCTCTTATCCGGTCTGTATACGATTTTCGGTCCGGTCCCAAACGGTTTTTTACCTCAAATCTAGGCCCGAACATTGGATTTAATGGTTTGTTATCCGGTCTTTGTCCGGTTTCGGTCCGAGTTATACGGTTCGATTTCGGATAAAACCAAAAAGTCCGGACCAAATAACCAGCCCTAACAGAATGCATTGGCAGAAAAGAGGGGGGAAAACTCGTAGGTGCGTTCTTAGCTTAGCTTGAGAGGCTTTTAAACACAGATCAAACTGATTGAATTTAACTACTTTTAGATTTCACTGTGAAGTTATTTTGTGAAAACTATTCGATTTGGATTAACTATTTTTGGATAATGGTTTGCATATAATGTTAGGTACTTATTAGTCCGAGTTTAATTGCTTTTTATAATGGCGATATAGAATTTATATTAAAAACACAAAAAAGAGTACACAAGCAGGGCATAAGTGAAAATCTCATCTCACCATTGATTGAGACATGGTCAGATCGTTTGGTAAAAAACAAAAAGATAAAAGTAACAACTAACAAACATTGAGACTGAGACCGGGACCGGATACAAAAGAGGCATAATTCCCAAAAATATACAAGCAACACAATGCCTCAAACACCCCAAGAAAATGCAAACCAACAATTCACATACATGAAGAGATACACACAATCCATCCCTCATCAGCTTGCATCATGTCGATCTTTGTAGCAGCCATCCATTGTACAAAGTGCTCTTATGATTGGGGAGAGTTTACTTTTATTTTGAACGACCAATGTTAAATTTTCATCTTATGGATTTTTTTAACGTGCTCGTAGAACTTATTTATCGCCGGGACAGATACAGCAGCGGCTGCTTTGGTATGGACAATGACATACCTAATGAAGAATCCCACAGCAATGGAGAAAGCTCAAGAAGAAGTACGACAAGTCGTTGGAAGAGACAAAGGTTTCGTAGATGAACAAGATGTCAAACAACTACCTTACCTTAAAGCTGTGGTGAAAGAGACAATGAGATTGCAACCTCCGGCTCCATTGCTAATCCGAGAATCAAATGAAGATTGCATCTTAGGTGGGTACACAATTCCACCTAAGACCGTGGTTCATGTCAATGTATATGCCATTGGAAGGGACCAAGAAATTTGGGGAGACGATTCTGAAGAGTTTAGGCCAGAGAGATTCATGGAAAAGCCGGGTGATGATAATAAGAAGGGCTTGGATTTCGATATGGTGCCGTTCGGAGGTGGAAGAAGGATGTGTCCTGGAATGCACATGGGGCTTGCAATTGTGCATCTCACTCTGGCTAATTTGCTTTATGGGTTTGATTGGGAAATGCCAAGTGGAATGGAGAGGCAAGATCTGGATATGGAGGTGATTCTGGGCCTCACCATGCACAAGAAAAATGCTCTTTGCCTTATGGCTAGAAAATATTTATGAAGGCAAAATAGTCTGGTGTGATAAGGGCTCCTTTTTGTTTATGTTTTGTGTCTTTATGGGGTTTCATACGAGTAATCGAAGCGACTCTGATGTACATGTATCCCTGTTCATCTGCATGCTCGGTTTGACTTGGTATAATTATCACAGGCTTATATTTTTTTACAAATCTAATATATATTTTGTGTTTAAAATCAGCGATTAATATATTGAAGGATGTGAGAATTCAAATATGAGATCTTTAGGTTAAACGTTCTTGTTGATGCCAAGCTTAGAGAAGTCTACTTCAATGAGTTATAGGTCCGGAGGGCATTGATTTTCTTATCATCGTTTGCCACCAGTATTCAAGATGAACAATTCTAAAAGGACCCATTGGTTGTAGACTTGTATTCGGTTGGAACTTTCTCCAAAGCTCATCTCAAAACTTGAGAGGAGAGTACCGAGAGCGGCGTTTTAAGCCAACTTGATAGAGAGAATTTTGGGGCTGAGAGTAGTCAATTTTTCAATTATAGTCATAAACATCAAAACTATTATCCTATTGCTCGATTATAGTTTGTTTGATTAATGATCTTCAACACTCCCTCTGACACCCTAAACATGGATGGTCTTCATGTCAAGCTTGAAAATCAACAGAAAGATCCAATATCCATTCAGAATTAGGGTTACTAGATTTCAGCTCAATTATCTTGTCGGTAAATTGCAAGTTTGGTTACTTGAATTACTAGTAAAGTTCACGTTAGCCACTAGAATTACTTTATTCTATCCGTAGTCACTTAAACTAGTTCAACAGTTCAAGTTTGGTCACTCTCCGTTAATCTCCGTTAACTTTGACTGATATGGCAATCAACTCGGATAGTTGACCATTAACAAAGTGACGTGGCAATTAAAAAATTAATAAAAAATAGAATTAAAATTTTCTCAATTTCCAACTCATTTACACCCATTTAAAAAAATAAAAATAAAAATTAATTTCTATGATTTTACTAACAATCATGGCCGGTCAGCATCATTCACTCACAGCCACTGCTCCATTAATGAAGAAAAAATTTAATGAGAAATGGCGCAAGCTCGGCTCCACTTGTGGCGGAGGCCCAGCACCACCACCGTCGATTGCGCCACGGCGCCTGCAGCAATGCCGCCACCGCTCCGGCAAATGATTTTATCGCCCCTTCCCTCCTTACAAAGCCTGAATAATTCTTCTCAATTTCTCTACTTCCTTCAAAAGCTTCAATGTGGTCGCTGCGCAACACCGATGTTCGCTTCACTTCATCCACCGCAATTACAGTTTCATCTTCGTTTTCTAATGCTTAAACCAAAAGCCTATCGAGCTGATCATTAATTAAGCTCCACACAGTTAAGGCCAGTGTTGGTTTCATGGTTTGTACATATCTATGTTGGGTGATTAAGGAACTCATCCAAAACTTTAGGTTTTATTAATCGGGTAAATAGAAACAATTAGTATGTAGCAGATCAGTAGACTACTTTCTTTTTTGATACTCAAGGATCCGTTCCACAATCAAGTAATCTATTTCCTGATTTTCAGAATGTATAATATAGCTCACGAATTTTTATTTAATTTAAAGGGTGTAAAAATGAGTTGGCAATTGGAAAAGCATCAATTTTATTTTTTTTATTAATTTTTAATTTCCACGTCACTTTGTTAACGGTCAACTATCAGAGTTGACTGCCACATCGGCAAAAGTTAACGGAGTCTAACGGAGAGTGATTAAACTTGAACTGTTGAACTAATTTAAGTGACTATGAATAGAAAAAAGTAATTCTAGTGGCTAACGTGAACTTTAGTAGTAATTCAAATGACCATACTTACAATTTAACCATTATCTTGTGATATTAAAATGATTGGACCCAACTGTCAATGATTTATTATCAATGAAGTCCTCCAAACTTTAATATCCAAGGTGGGTCCAATTATTTAGAGAAATGTATGATAAAATTATTTTTATTTTAAATTTTTATTTCTCATATTAGAAGGAAATTTGTAAAATATAAATATCTTTCAAATTGTTCTGAACATCACTTTCAATTCATCCTACAAAGATAATCATTTATGATTCCAATACTGATTCAATCTCAAAAAATGTTCACCTGATAGTTTATTGCAGGGAGAAATATTATTATTAGACAACTTATTAGAAGGTATAACATAGCAAGTTTCAAAAAGAAGAACAAAATTAAAAATTATAATCTATTGTATACAGCTGAATTCATAATTATATCTCACAAATATACAACTACTTTAGATTGGCCGGAGCTCATCTAAACACATCTAACGGTCATATCACATGCAGTATACTATACTTCTGAAGTATACCAGGCAATACCATAATTATTATTATAAAACAAAGAAAATCTGGAAAAACTGTAAGATAACTTTTAGTGCAAGAGAGTTATCTCATCCTTAATATGATCTATTATGAAGTCCATGAGTTATATAAAGAATATTAGTGTTACATTGGGTTCAATTGATTTTAAGAATAAGGAGTTATCAAAGATTAATAACCTCAAAGAGTTATGTTCCTATTGTAACTCTTACATGATGGATGGTTGAGATGAAGTGTAAAGATAAAACTTAATAGGAATTTTGGTCCTCTCTGCACCTATAATATATATGCTTTGGACCATCACAATAGCATATCATAAGAAACACAAATTTTAAGTGACTTATAGGCTAGGAGAGAGAACCCCAAAATTCAACATTGCTACTTCTTCATAAGCTCTCTCAGACCACCATGATCCCGTGCTCCATGACGTGAAAAGCGCCGATGGCGGCCGGATCTTGTAGAAAGTCCGACGGGAGTTCATAGGCGAGACTAAGAGAAAGGAAAATGATGTCCACGCCATCCGCTACGGCGTCGTCGAAGGCCGCCAGGGTGAAGGAACCCAAACAAAAATTGTATGAGCAAACTTTGTACACCGCTATCCCAGCAGAAGGCTCTGATCCGCCTTTCGTCGTCCCCGCCGCGATGTCGTAATAGGAAGCTCCCTCCACCTTTAACCCTACCGCGGTGGACGCCACTTGTGAAAATATGGATAACAATAAGAGAAACTCTGTTATAGTCAATTATGTACACTCAATGTACTCTACGGACAGAGGAATACATAGAGTTGAACATTGTAATTTAAGAAATTGAAAGATTTCGTTGAAATTGATCGTTTGGAAATTAGAAATTTTTTTATTGAATGAATGGAAAACCTGTTGAACTTGATGGTGTGGCTCCTAGAGTATATTATTAGTCATATAACTGGTATGTTGGTTACATTACATATTTTTCAACTTATAGTTAGTGATATAACTCATAGGTCGGTTATATAACATATCCTACAACTAATTGTGGGTTGATACTTCGTGTGCGTAGCTAAATATTTATTGCATATTTATTATATATAAAAGTGAAGTTAGTTTGCTGTTACATAACAAATTTCATTTTCATACCTCAAATTTAATTAAACCACAACTTAATCATTATAATATATATTTTACATTTTGATATTCAAATTTAATTAAAACACAACTTAGTCATGTAAATTTTACATTTTCATATCCCAAAAGTAATTAAACCACAACTTAGTCACTATAATGTATATTTTTTATTTTGATACCCTAAATTTAATTAAATTAGACCTTAATCACTATAATGTATATTTTATATTTTGATACTCCAAATTTAATTAAATCACAACTTAGTCACTATAATGTACATTTTGTATTTTCATACCCAAAATTAATTAAACTACAACTTAGTCACTATAAGGTAAATCATTGTACAATTATGTTTTGGTATCTAAATTTTATGAGATTTTCGTACCTAAAACTTTTTAAATTTACATATTGGTCCAATGTTTTGATTTCACTTGAATCCTTGAATCCAATCCACCAATCATTTTGAACCAATACATGAATTCAATCCACCATAAAATAAAATTATAAAATTAGTTTCATACTCCAGATTTAATTAAATCACAACTTAGTCACTATAATTTACATTTTATATTTTCATAACCCAAAATTAATTAAAACACAACTTAGTCACTATGATGTATATTTTACATCACCATAAAAGGAATTAAGCATCAACTATGTAAATTATAGTTATGTGCCTAAATTTAATACATCTTTTAGATTTATAACATAAATATTCTTTTTGGCATATAAGTCCTCAAAATATTGATGGAACATTATATTTTAGTACCTAAAATTTTGTGTATTGCATTTTGGTTTTGAAGTTCCACAAATTGGTCTAATTTTTGTATGTGTAATTAAAACACATTCGAATAAATGGGTATCCATACCCAACTCATACACATTTAGATTATGGAAGTAAATATCCATACTCTACCCAAACTCATTTACAAACTTCCAAACCCATACATACACCACCCATAATACTAACAAAACACCATAACAGGCCACATAATAAATGCCCATAGGCCATCTCCGCTCCGCAACAATTACGCGGCATCTCCACCTAGTATGAATTGTGTGTAATATCTTAAATTTATGCATGCTAAACCTGCATATCATATAAATATCTCTAATCGAATATGAGTTACTTACCAAGTAACATATAGACTTTAAGTTTTGGTATATGCATTGGTTTGTTGAACTAGTTTCAAATTTGATAATGATTTTTCATTCGAATTAAGACTATACTCACAACAATATCAATGTTTGGTTAAAACTCAGAGTTTAACTTAAATTCAACATTCATATGCTGTCACAACTCACAATTACTAATAATCCTAACAATAATTACCACCCATTATTATAGTATATATAATCATCGCGACTTCCAAATCCGAGCATCACAGTGCCCATCCATCCACCTTTCACATTTTCCTTCATTTTTACATGCATGTTTTGCAGCCTGCATGTGGCGCGTGATAGAATTCACACGCCGTGAATCGTTAAATTACTTTACTTCTACTCTTAAACGACTACGATAATTACTGGAATAATCTTCTTATTCATAACTGAACCGCAAAGTACATATTTATAGGGAAACACAATAAAACCTAATAGCTAACCCTATCTCACTCCAACAAGGTAAACTAATAACTTACTCAACAAATAACAATAAACTAATACGAATAGCTCTAATTAACTAATTATCTCAATAATTAACTAACAATAATTAACTAATTACTAAGCCCACTCGGCATAAGGCCCACCGGGAGTTATAATGCACCAGCATGACTCCAAATTTAACAGCACAAGCGAAGAAGAACACAATTCTGCAGTAGTCAATCTCGAGTTCTCTATCCTCAATTTTCAGTTATGGCCAATTACTCTGTTCTGCCTCTGTCGACACCAATTCTCATATTATCAGTTTCGGCCAATCACTCTGTTCCGGCCAATTATTTCATTCATATCCTTGGTAGCACATCCAGTTAACCAGTTTCATAGTGTAATTGCAAACACAATGGCCATGAATGCAGTCGCCAAGCTCCCTAACGGGAATGCTTCATTGGCCAACGAGAAAGGAAACAGTGCTATCCTTGCTGCTGCAACTGTGAAGCGGGCTACTCACCATCAAACACACCAACTCATTCTCTGTTGTCAATTTTAAAGGGAGGAAATGTGATATATTAGTGAGGTTGTGATCACAAAAGAGAATGGTAAGTAAGATAGGAACCATTATCCCCAATCTGTGGTATTAGTAAGGTTTGGCTATACTATGATCATTTGTTTCTCCCTGCTACATCTCCAAATTTTATAACAACATTACTATGATCATGATTTATTTACCACATCGGAGAGAATGAAAAATTGTGGTTTTTCCATGCCTATAAAATAAAGTGACTGGGCAGACATAATGGCATATCAAGGTCGGTCTAGTGCTTAGCCTTGTAAGGTTGGGACGTAAAGAAAGCCAAGTCTTTTACTTAATTTTTAAGTTGAGCTTGAGTTTAATTTGTGCCTTAATATGGGCCGAGTTTAAGCCTTGGATTGGGACTGAGTCATAATCCCAAAGACTCTCTCTCTAACTTTCCTTTCTTTTCAAAAGCTCTGACCTCTCACTTGTAGCTAGGGTTTGGAAAAGGCTCTTACTTGTTTTGGTCCCTGGGCCTGGTCCCTATTGGCTACCCGGGTTTTTCTTTGGGCTTTCTTTGTTTGGGCTTTTTTATTTCCTTTTTGCATTGTTTTCTTTACACTTCCCATGTGGGCTTGGCCCAGTCGTTTAATCCTAATGAACACCACTTTCAAAAAAAAGAGTACTGGGCAGTGGGTCGGGGCAGTTGGTTTAGAAACTCCCAGGACCGGGTCGTTAGAGGCTTGAGACCGGTGTCCCGGAAGTCACGCCGGACTGGGCTGAAATGAACCGGGCTTCTTCGTCCGACATCCGGGCCGCAAAACCCGAGGTATGATGGATTGGTATTTATTTCTTGTTTTATTTTTACAGCGATATTAGTTCGATTGAACGGAGACAAGGAAAATATTGAGAAAAAAAAAGGAGAGATCTTGTTGTATATTGCTGGAGTGAGAGAAAGGAAAAGTTAAAATTTTAATTAATGTGTTTTTTAATTTCCAAAAATGTAATTTATTAAAAATGATAATTAAGAAATATTATTTTCAATACCCAATTTGCCTTTAGTAATCATGGTGATTACTACTCTATAGTTAGTAATCGCCATAACCGCTCTCCTACATGGGGGAGAAATGATTCTAAAACTTTATCACAATTGTATAAGGGAGTTGATAAAAAAATAGTCCTAAAAATCACTAAGGGACATTCTAAAAAAAGTTATATGGCCTTTGTACCCCTTTACACATTTTACTTTCCTTTCACTTAACAAACACATACTACCAAAGGAAATAAAAAGTCCAAATATCCTAACTAATTTGTACCATTCCACCATTCCACCATTCCACCTTTCCCATATGAGGGTTAGTTATTGACACGCCAAAACACAACACCAAACTGTGACCAAGTGTAATCGCAGTCCGGGAATGTAGTAACAGGCAAGTTATATTATCAACCCGGGGTCTAGATCTACTGCTTACTCCGTGATTCTCTATTATCTAGCAAACTAGTTCGAGAGATTGTTGTTTAACGCAAAAGCAGTAAGAAAGCAGGAAATGGTTCGGTTTTCAAAAGCAGTTAAGAGTCACTCGGGATTGAGTCCCCCTAGCCCCTTAGTTAGGTTCAATTGTAATTCCTTGGGTTGATTTACTGTTGATTAGACTGCGGAAGATCCGACAGTAGCTTGGAATCTCTTAAGCTGACCAAGCCCTCTCAGTATAACTACCCGGCAGACGACTAGTCTTCACCGGGATAGAAAGCTGAGGCTATGAACACAGAACTCCACTACTGGCGTCAAGAACACCAGTACAAAGCAGTAAATTGGCTAACTCTCGTATAGCCAATCTCCTACTATCGAATGAAGAAGCTCTAACAACCTAATCAGATCCTATCTATCTCAGGTTGAAGCAGAAATTGAGACAAGCTGATCAGACTCAAATCAATTCATGAAACATGCGTCATTCGATTAAAATCAAACAATAATATCATCCCAAGTCATTACAATCAAAACCCTAACATCAGGAACTAGGGTTCTTCATACCCAAGTGAGAGAAGGGTTCTACTCCATAGAGAGAGAAGAGAAAACAAGAATCGGATTAGTCATACTCATAACGATGAGGATAATCTGCTCCGGGACGATGATGTTCACTCCTATGGCGATCTCCAGGCTCGATTCGATGAAATCCAGCTCCAAGATAGCTTCTAGGATGAGTTCTTCGCACTTTCTCTCTCTAGGGCTCTGTTTTTGCTCTGAAAACACGATTCTCCCACTTTTGGCTCGGATTAGGCACTAAAACCGGTCTCCCCGAGTTGCACGGGCAGGTGCACGGCCGTGCACCACCCCAATCTGGCCGTGCAACATCAAACGCACCGTTTTGTTTATTAAGCTCAGCCTTCTTGCACGGCCAGGCGCACGGCCGTGCAAGCCTGGATTGTGCCCGTGCAAGCTCTCGTCGTGAGGCGCACGGCCAAATGGCACTAGTGCACGGCCGTGCAGCCCCCTGGTCTGGCCGTGCACTCCTCCAAAAGCTCGCCCTTCGTCCGTTCTTCGTCCAATCGACCCCAGACTCGCTCCTAAGCCTTCATTCACGTACTAGGACCTGAAATAACACAAACAAGCACAACCTAGCGTGAAATCGGCCTAAAACACGAGAATCAACACCTCAAACGGTGTTAGTATGAGGGTAAAAACATGTGTAAATGACGGTCTATCAAACTCCCCCACACTTAACCGTTTGCTTGTCCCCAAGCAAACCAAGTCAGACACTAGGTAAGCCTACATATTTCAATCAACCAACATTGGGGACAAGTCATAAAGGCACAGAACACGTGAATCGCACTGGTTTTCAAACATCAATACATGCACAACCTCAATAACAACCTGGACAACCACCACAAAGGACATTTGAGTGCAGCAAATCGAGTAAAGGAAGAGTCTCCCTCCTGTTCACTGGCCAACCTAGACTTGATTCAACCACTTACTCAAAACAGTCAACTCATGCATCCAACTCAAAACATCAGAATAGAGACCGAGCAATCTAGGTCCTCACCGGGGTACAAGAGCATATAGAAAATGAAAATGAATCACTCACTCTCGACCAGTGGGGTCAGGACAATTTGATGCGAAAGATGCGCATGCTATTTCTCTCAATCCTATCATCTCTTCACCATGATGGCAGCCTCTAAATGCTAGAGTTCACATATGGGGTGTCACCACTAACTAATCAGGAGGTCTTAGACACAGGTTCAAATGACTGGCTAGGGTCTTGGACATGGGGAAAAGGCCTTTTAGGTGGTGGAAGTATTCATAGCAAAAGGTTCCACATTTTCCAAACACACAACCACAGTCAACAACCCGGTATCTTCTTTCTGCTATCCTGCATTACTCAATATCTTAAGAGCACAAGAGCGAAGGAGGCATAAACATCAGCATTTCCAAGCCAGACTGCTAAGAAACACTACTTACTGGGCATTATTCAGATTTTTGGTAGTGGCTCTCTTTTGCTTTCACTTTTTCTTTGTTTTTTTCTTTTATTTTTCTTTTCATTTCTTAAGAGAGCCACCACTTCTGCACATTTCAAACACATGCCCAACATTTAAGCACTACCTCCAACACTCATATAGACTTTAACAGAAACAACAGAATATATATAAACCACTCTGTGGAACCTTCTAAAAGATGCAACAAGGGTGATTTTCTCATTATAGACCAAAAGAAAGGATAACACACGGCTCAAAGGGGCTGACTAGGGGATATGACTCATCAGGACAGTCAGTTTTGGGCGTGGGCTAATCCTATGCCCCCATCATCTTAGCTAGTGACAACGTGAATGCTACACATCATGGAAGAGGGATCTATCACACAAGAAGGAAACGAGCAGGCTCAAATCTCACATGGCTACCTATATGCTCTATCTCACATTCTGATACCCTGAACTAGATGCATAAACGACTGTCAAGAACAAGTAATCAGATCAAGTCAGATCAAGTCACAGTTGGCAAGCAAACAGTTGAAAAACTGAACCCCTACATCGTTCTACTGCACATTTCAGTCCTCATCATAGGTTGTCCTAGTCGCAAACAAGTTGTCATGCATTAATCCGAAAACCAATCAATTCATCCATCAAAACACAGTGCCAATATGATCAAACAGCAGTACTTGGAGCCCTCAAATCGTAAGATTCGGACAGTGGACTAGGCTCCAAGTACCATCTAAAATATTCCAACCGATACAAAACATCCCCCCACACTTAAGCACGACATTGCCCTCAATGGAGTAGAAGGAAAGATAAGGGGAACGATGTTACCGGGTAAGAACACTGCTGGGGGACTGGAAGTGGACCAGTCAGCGAGAAGCGAACGGGGAAGTGGTCAATACTGCACAAATCGAACATCAGAACACTAGCACACTGGTGTTAGGGATAAGTGTTAGCCCAGACGGCTACATCAAACCACAAATGAAAAACCAAAAACAAAAAACAACCGACACTAAGTCCAAGCTCCGCACACATGGAGCAAACACTCAAAAGTCTGAAAAAAAAACAAAAACAAGCATACTGAGACGGGCAACGAGTACAGCCTACTCGTCGCCAAGATCGGTGAAGTCGATGTCATCCATGAATGCATCATCACCAGCAGCGCCAGCCGCGCCGTCATGTGGAGGGGAGTCATCCCACGGCCATTTATAGAGCCCGTGCCTCGGCTGCACGGGCAGAGGCGCACGGCCGTGCACCTGGGCGTTTTGCCCGTGCAAGGCTGCACGGCCTGGCCGAGAGAGTTGCACGGCCGTGCACAAGGTGCTTTTGGCCGTGCAATTTGGTGCGAGAGCTCGCACGGCCTGGCCGAGGGTGTGCACGGCCGTGCACAATGCACTTTTGGCCGTGCAACTTGGTGCGAGAGCGCGCACGGCCAGGCCAGCCAAGGCGCACGGCCGTGCAAGCTGATTTTCTGGCCGTGCACCTTGCTGGGGTCCCGAAATCAACCTGTTTTCACTCAACCACGACACGGAACTCCAGATCAACGTCTCAAGACTCTAAAACACACAAAATCAGAGGAAAAAGAGTAAGAAAATGCAAACCTCGGTGGGGTTGCCTCCCCACAAGCGCTTCTTTACCGTCTTTTAGCTGGACGCCAGTATGGATGCTCAGGGAAGTGTAGGATCAGGTGCCCTCAAGAGCGGATCCACATCGCTCTTGAGGTACAGCTTCAAATGGTGGCCATGTACACGACGAATGTGGCCACCTGCATTTGCCAGCTCGACTTGGCCATCCGGTAGGATGCAAGCGAGTGAATCTCGGATGGCCAAGGTGGGGGCGGGACCAGCTCATAGTGGTCTCCGGTTTTCGTGCGAGCAGGCTTAGCTGCCTGCAGTTTCGGCCGCCACTCCTCCTTGACCTGTTCTTTGGATGATGGAGTGGTCCGGAGTGGCGGCGAAGATGTGAGAGGCGGGTCCTGCAAAACAGGCAGCACAGAAGGATACACGACAGACTCGTGCTCCTGGTGAGATACAGCATGCAGAGGTAACGAATCAGGTATAGTGTTAGCAACAGAAAATGTTATTCGCTCCTCGCCATCCCTCAGAACCAAGGTCCCATCATGCACATCTATGAGAGCCTTGGCGGTGGCCAGGAAAGGCCTTCCCAGTATAAGAGGCACTTCTGTGTCCTCACTGATGTCCAGGATAACAAAATCCACAGGATATGTGAATTTGCCAACCTTGACCAGAAGGTCTTCCACTATACCCCTAGGATGCACTACCGATCTGTCAGCTAATTGAAGGGTCATCCTAGTAGCACGGGGTTCACCTAGGCCTAGTTTCATGAACAATTTATATGGAATAACATTGATACTAGCACCTAAATCCGCCAAGGACTTCTCTACATGCAATTTACCGATAGAGCACGGGATAGTGAAACTACCTGGGTCCTTTTTCTTCTGCGGCAGCTTGTTCTGCAGAATAGCCGAGCACTCCTCGCTGAGCTCCACAGTGGCCAGCTCACTCAGCTTCTGCTTCTTTGAGAGAAGCTCTTTCAGAAACTTCGCATACTTTGGCATTTGCGATAGTGCCTCAAGAAAGGGCACTTGGACATTCAGCTTCTTGAGCATGGCCATGAAGTTCTCGAACTCTGTCTCCAGCCTGTCTTTGTGCAACCGAGTAGGGAAAGGGAGTTTAGGGACATACTCCTTCACTACTGGTTGCGGTTTAGGTGCAGGCACCTCAACCTCCGTCTCTACTTCGTGTTCCACCGCTGGAGATGCTACGACAGGGCTTTCTTTCGCCGGTTCCCGAGCAGGGGGATCAACAGTCAGCTTGCCACTCCTGGTCATGATGGCATTGGCAGTCTCGTGGGGGTCGCGAGGATGAGGGATGGTCTGCGCTGGTAGAGTACCAGGCGCCCTTTGAGCCACTGCTTGGGCCACGCTCCCCAGCTGGGTCTGGATATCCTGCAAAACAGCCCGTGTATTCCTCTGACCAGCTTCCAGAGCCAGGAGTTGACCCGAGGCCTTCTCCATGAACTGCTCAAAGGTGTTGAATTTCTGAGCACTAACACTGGCGAGAGAACCCACCAAGTCCTGCAGTTCAGCCATCTTATCGTTCTGCACTGGGGCAGCAGGGGCTGCACCTGGCTGCTGGAATTGCCCCTGTCTGGGCTGATATGGTGGCCTCTGGAAGCCCGGTGGTCCCTGTGGAGGTGGTGGTCTGGGATTTGGCCCAGCCCAGGAGAAGTTAGGATGCTGGCGCCACCCCTCATTGTACGTGTTGCTGTAGGGGTCATTGCGCCTGACATTGTTGATGAAGTTCACCTGCTCCTGGGGTGTGGTCGATTCCTTCATCGCCTGGCAGTCTTCCACCATATGATGGGTGCTCTCGCACCACTGGCAGAGCATCGCCTGCTGCTGTCCGGTCCCTGGAATCATCCCGGAACGATCGATAGCTGAGACCAGCTTCGATACTACCTGCACCAAATCAGATGACTGGGTGCCCACAACATGCACACCCCGGCCTGGTGCTCTCCTCGATCTCCTGGCAGTGCCCCAATCATAACCATTCTCCGCCATCTCTTCAAAGAGTTGATTCAGCTGTGGCGGGGTTTTGGTCAGCATGTTCCCGCCACAAACCGAATCGATCAGCTGCTTGTCCTCCGGGAAGAGGGCGTTATAGAAGGTGCCCACCTTGAATGCGTCGTTGAAACCATGATTGGGGCACCTGAGGAAGAGGCTGTTGTACCTCTCCCAAGCATCCCTGATGGTCTCATCCTCATCCTGAGCAAAATGTGTAATCTGCTTCTGGAGATCAGCTGTCTTGGATGGAGGATGGTAACGGGTGAGGAACTTGTCCGCCAGGTTGGCGAACGTGGTGATGGAGCCCGGAGGTCGAGTGTCTAGCCACTCCTTGGCCTGCCCCTCCAGAGTGAAAGGGAAGTACCGCAGCTGGATGGCATCTGCTGGGACCCCGTTGATCTTGATTCCATCGATGAGCTCGTGGAATCGCCTGAGATGTGATCTAGGGCACTCTCCCTCCTTACCACGGAACACTACTGAACCGCGCAGCATGGTGATCACGGAGGTGCTCACCTCAAAGTTGTTGGCTGGGACCTGAGGGTGTTGAATAGGTGACCTCATGTCCGCAGCCCTAGCGGCCCAGTAGGACCCCATGGTTTGCTCCTCGGGGATCACAGCATGGTTCTGCGGATCACCCATCTCTCCTTCTTCTTCTTCTTCTAACTGCAGCTGTGACAGCGCCTTCTCCGCAGCCAGTCGCGCCTTTAGAACCCGCTTGGAGTTCCTGCAGGTTCGTTCAAGCTCCTGGTCAAGTGGTAGTAGATCTCCCGACTGGCTACGGGTCATGCACTACCTGCACACAATCAGCAGAAGCAACCCATGAAGGCACACAGGTGGAAGAAAGAAAATGCAGAAAATAAAAAGCTAGAGTAACAAATTATCACGTTTCTCCAATAACCTAGAGGGTCCCCGGCAACGGCGCCAAAAACTTGACACGCCAAAACACAACACCAAACTGTGACCAAGTGTAATCGCAGTCCGGGAATGTAGTAACAGGCAAGTTATATTATCAACCCGGGGTCTAGATCTACTGCTTACTCCGTGATTCTCTATTATCTAGCAAACTAGTTCGAGAGATTGTTGTTTAACGCAAAAGCAGTAAGAAAGCAGGAAATGGTTCGGTTTTCAAAAGCAGTTAAGAGTCACTCGGGATTGAGTCCCCCTAGCCCCTTAGTTAGGTTCAATTGTAATTCCTTGGGTTGATTTACTGTTGATTAGACTGCGGAAGATCCGACAGTAGCTTGGAATCTCTTAAGCTGACCAAGCCCTCTCAGTATAACTACCCGGCAGACGACTAGTCTTCACCGGGATAGAAAGCTGAGGCTATGAACACAGAACTCCACTACTGGCGTCAAGAACACCAGTACAAAGCAGTAAATTGGCTAACTCTCGTATAGCCAATCTCCTACTATCGAATGAAGAAGCTCTAACAACCTAATCAGATCCTATCTATCTCAGGTTGAAGCAGAAATTGAGACAAGCTGATCAGACTCAAATCAATTCATGAAACATGCGTCATTCGATTAAAATCAAACAATAATATCATCCCAAGTCATTACAATCAAAACCCTAACATCAGGAACTAGGGTTCTTCATACCCAAGTGAGAGAAGGGTTCTACTCCATAGAGAGAGAAGAGAAAACAAGAATCGGATTAGTCATACTCATAACGATGAGGATAATCTGCTCCGGGACGATGATGTTCACTCCTATGGCGATCTCCAGGCTCGATTCGATGAAATCCAGCTCCAAGATAGCTTCTAGGATGAGTTCTTCGCACTTTCTCTCTCTAGGGCTCTGTTTTTGCTCTGAAAACACGATTCTCCCACTTTTGGCTCGGATTAGGCACTAAAACCGGTCTCCCCGAGTTGCACGGGCAGGTGCACGGCCGTGCACCACCCCAATCTGGCCGTGCAACATCAAACGCACCGTTTTGTTTATTAAGCTCAGCCTTCTTGCACGGCCAGGCGCACGGCCATGCAAGCCTGGATTGTGCCCGTGCAAGCTCTCGTCGTGAGGCGCACGGCCAAATGGCACTAGTGCACGGCCGTGCAGCCCCCTGGTCTGGCCGTGCACTCCTCCAAAAGCTCGCCCTTCGTCCGTTCTTCGTCCAATCGACCCCAGACTCGCTCCTAAGCCTTCATTCACGTACTAGGACCTGAAATAACACAAACAAGCACAACCTAGCGTGAAATCGGCCTAAAACACGAGAATCAACACCTCAAACGGTGTTAGTATGAGGGTAAAAACATGTGTAAATGACGGTCTATCAGTTATTCCCCACAATACTTTAGCCTTTTACTTCTGAAACAGTTTTCCATTCCATCAACAATTTGCAGATAAGGTGCAGTCTTATCTCTTAGGTTTCAAAATTTTGTTCCATATACATCCAAGCCACTGCTACACTCACTTCCAAAGGATTAAAAATTTGGTAAATAACAAATTTCTTAGTTGAGATAGTATGTGGATACCAAATTGTCATTCATAATCGATTGATTAACGTTTGACCAGATAAAAAGTTAATATTTTGATTATTATATTGCATTTTAAAAGCCTGTCTGTTAAATTATTTTAGTTTATTTATTTAAGTGGCTGTGTTTATCCTTCCCCATCCAATATCAATACAGTAATTGATATATATGTATGTATGCACCAATTTAGATATTGTGTACAGCTGGGAACAAAATCAAAACTTAAATAGTATTAGTTTGTGATTTTTTTTATCAAAGGAAGGCAGCGCCCCCTATCAATTTATTATAATATTCCTGGGCCCTGAAAGGCCCTTCCTGTCATACAAGATCAAGTGATTCAGTCGTCTATGATCGAACGGGATACAGTGAAGTCCAATATCAAGGGTATGCCCCAGATTGGCCAAAAAGTATGCACATTTATTTCCTTCCTTGCATATGTGTTGAATGTCGGCGTCCCATTGCTTCGAGAGCAGCGCTTGTGCTTTGCTCAGCACCCAGGCTTGAGCATGGTCCCTGTAGTCCTTTTCCTGGAGAAGTTTGACTGCAACCTGTGAGTCTAGTTGAAGCTGCACTTTGCGGTATCCCTCATCCCAAGCCGCTTGGAGCCCCAAAACAGCTCTACGGAGCTCAGTTGTAGTGATAGAACATATTCCCAAATTGTAGGCAAAAGCCCCCAAGCAGCGACCACCATGATCTCTAAGTAAGCCTCCGGCTGAAGCGCTACCTGAATTTTTCAGAACCGAACCATCACAATTGATAGCGATCCATTATCGTGGAGGGGGAGTCCATGCTATCTCAGCAGCCTGCCGCGATGGGGCGGGCGTGTGATGCATGGCCTGACCCTTTTCCATAGCACTTTTGATAATCACGAGTCATTCATTGATCCGTCTCAAGAATCCATCCTTCGTCGTTGTCTTACCCTCGTAAACACGCTCATTACGAGCATTCCAAAGCGCCCAGCAGGTGGCACCAAATCGTAGGGTAAAGTCGAGGTTGCTGAGGTTATCCTCTAGCCACTTTTTGCAATCGGTGGCGAAGAAAGTAGGCTGGTTTTTCGGCTCAATAATGGCGCACCAAACTTCTCTTGCTAGTTCACAATCCCTGAGAACATGTATCACTGATTCGACCTGATCTTCACATTTGCTGCATTTATCCGAGCTGGAGAGATGTCTACGTTGCCTTTCAAAGTTGGTGAGAAGCCTACCTTTAGCAGCAAGCCAGAGAAAGAAACGAATTTTGGCAGGCCCCTGCCATTTCCAAACAAGCTTCCAATTGCCCTGCTGTGGATTTGCCACATAACTGGTAGGGATGTCATAAGCTGTGCGGATCTTAAATCTTCCATCCGCTTCAGGTCCCCAGATTGGGAGATCCTCCCCTGCCTCAGGGCAGGGTGGTTGGACACCAGCAATTCTAAGCACCATCTCTTCCGGTAGGAAATTCCTAATCCTCTCCAAATCCTATTCCCCACTTGATTGAACGAAGCTTGCCACGCGCAGCTGCTAAACCGAGAGGTTGCAACAAAAGCAGAGCCAAGAGAGAGAATACCAGAAGGACTTAGGAGTTTAGCTTGCAACTCCGCAGACTGCAAACGAGACGCCAAAAAAGCATAATGCAAGACATCTCCAGCAGCATAAGCCCGAAGCCCGCCCAAATGAAAAGGGAAGGTGGCAGGCCGCCACTGCCAATCACCAAAACCGGGTCCAGAAGCAATGACAATGCGTTCTAAACTAGACCGAAGTGTTGTGTCAAAAGATAGCTCGGCCGGCCCAAAAATACGAGGGGAGCAAGTACGCAAAGCAAAGTAGAGTTTAGAAATACCAGTACAAGCCCGAAGCAAAAGCAATTCACAATGTGGGTCATCAATCCTAGCAACCAAGTCCATCTGCCCAATGGTCCTAGTAACTCTCTTCGCCACAAGCTCACTGCTAAAATCAGGACAAGAACTGACAGGACCACCCAGAACGGTGACACCGTGTGGAGGCCGAGCGATAGAGGCGGGGAAAACACCTAGAAGCCGACTCCTATGATGTAAAATATGATCGAACAAGACAAGAGTTTAACGTGGTTCTTCCTCACAGGGTGTGAGTGAAACGTCCCGACCTTTTTCAAAAATCAAACCACAACTCAAACCCAAAACCGGTTACTCCGGAGCAACCCAAATCACTTTTAAAATAACAAACTGACTTTATTTAATAATTTTAAATCAAAAAGCCCCAACACTTGGGCAAAATCTCGATCTCAAACACTTAAACCAACCTAACACAGAATCTTGAACTTTGAATCTCCAGTACATATACTCATAACCATAAACATAAAACGACTATCCACTTTAACTATACTCTTCAACCAGCTCCTTAACATCCCATCATCGGTACTTGCACGACCGCTTGCCTCCTCTTACTTCTTCTCGAGATCCACTCCCGCTAACCCATCCTCAACCTGGTGAGTGAGAAGGGGTCAGTCTCGTCGTTACTTCCTAAGGTCTTTGCCTAAGCCAACCCTTAATAAACACATTATTAGCGGGTTTTCTGCCTTAGACGAAAGTCGTTCTCACTTTCATCTCGTTAAGTACTTTATTTCCTTAATAGCTTATGGAACCTCTTAAACCCTTAACTTTAACTTATAGATGTCATTTACTTCTACCCTTAACTCATACACATAAATACTAGGGACCACCGCGTTACGTATCGCCGTCCGGTGTCCCTATCCTCAAGGCAATGGTACTGCGTTACGTATCGCCGTCCAGTCCATGCCCGGTCAACTACTGCGTTACGTATCGCCGTCCAGTAGTGACCCGACCATCTACCGCGTCCAGTAGTGGCCCAACCGCCCGGGGGTTCAATTACCAATAACCATGCACATTCATACACACACAAGCACAACGCGTGCCTCCACCTTAAGTAGGCGGTGGGATGCCTCACACACATAATCGCGCTTACTTGAAAATTAACTAAATAAAACCTGAAATGAAAAGCGTAAACTAAAAAGACCTCGACAGAGATTTTACCCCCTTTACACTCACCTTAGTAATCAGTCGATGAACCTTAACTATGGTGGATTGCACGTGATGTCAAGCTCCATGTGTGCATTGTTAACCCCAATCACTTGAGGACAATGGACTTGGTCCATTTAATTCCCTCCTTCAGCACATTCACCCCAAGTTCTCGCTAACCCCAATTACAAAGTACTTGGTCCATTTTAATTCCTTGCCTGAGTGCACTGTTGCTGCCAGCTCTTTTGTCTTGTTGATTTCCTCGGTGGAAGGGTGGTGATGCGAGGAGAAAAGGAAGGCTGCCCACGCTTCTTTCCCGGTCCAAATAATACCGCCACCGAATCCATATCTATCCCCACAAATTCCCAAGACCTTCCATCCCAAGAAGCCTGCCGTCGCGCCCCGTGATTCTTCTGGAATCTCATCCATAGCCAAAGCGAAAGATGGTGCTCGGTGAAGATAGCAATTCTGCCATTTAGCCCCTGCTGCTCTCCATTGATCAACTGCGCTACAAAGCCATGACGAGTTAGGCTATTGGATCGACAAAATAGCCCCGCTCTTTATTCTCTCGCTATCGTCTCCTAGATCGCACCCCGTACCTTTCTGCCTTCTATCTCGTGGGATTGAGCGGCTGCTTGGGGAGTTTGTTGGTTCATGTAGTATTTTAAAGGTCAAGGGGAAAGCCGGGTGGGAGTGAGAGTGAGAGACGGTGATCTTCCATTTTCTCTTTTTTTTTCAATAATAATTATTAATAATAATAGTTGTTAACATTATTAGTATCATTATTATTCTTATTAATCATCGGTTGCAACCCGTTGTATGAAACCGTTAATCCAACCATTCTTTTATTATGGTCGAACCTGAACCCAAAAATCGGGGTGTAACATTTCCTCCACCCTTATAAAAATTTCGTCCCCGAAATTTGCTCGGAAATCATCTTTCCGTAACACCATTCTTGTACTTCCTTGCCCCGAAAATTTATTCTTGGTACATCCACTTCAATGGCGCCCTTTGCTCGCCTCGCATAATACTATTGCACTTCTTATACCTCTTCTTGACCATAACCTGTATTCTCACCTAGCTTTGTAGCATTCTGAGTTGGTTTGCTTTGTTGGACCAACTCATTCATTAGTTTTTGTTGAACCTAAATCAAATTCGAGGTATCACATTTCCTCCCCCCTTAACAAAAATTTCGACCTCGAAATTTGTTCATTGATGAGAACCTAAGGTCTTGCTTGAGGTAATCCTTCTGCTACAAGGACTTATATCTTGTACAACCTGGAGCTATAAACCCTTGCCCCTAATTCGTGTGGTACTTGGTCGACTTATAACTCACCCATTTCTCATAAACCACTTACTCAGCTAGCTACTTGCTCAATGCAACTATGACACTCCCCCTTCATAAACGCCATTGATACTATAATGGTTATTGTTCTCAACGATTTGTCCTGGGTCTCTACTTAGGATTTCCCTAAGAAACATCAATGAGATAAATTCTTAGCTAGCCTTATTCAGAACATGACCTGTTGTGAATTCAGTACTTAACGCGTTCAGGCCTTGGTTTGTTCTCCATATGCCGACTGCTGACGCCTCTCCTCGAATCTCCTGGCATAGAATTTTGTGGTGAATGTTTTACGTACTGAGGGCTTGATCTGCTTAATGACCTACACATATGCTAGATCCTAAGTATCGCTTCTTCCCCCTTTCGAACCCTAAGGTTACTGATGGCTTATACTTTTCCTAATACGGTCGGGACCCCTTTAACGTACGCTTAACTCTAATCCCTGATAAGTCTCCAAGGTCTTTGTATCTCCTAGTTTGTACCTCTTACTTCCATGCCTCAATATGCCTTCTTAGCCTTTAATATTTCCCTGCATGATCATCTCTTTGTAACCTACCGCTAAGCTCTGAAGTTCTCGTACCACTGCATTTACCTTCTATACTCATTAGAAGTATCCCGTGCATCTACCCCTAACTTGCGCCCAAATTTATGATCCTTTCGAAACTTATGATGTTCCCTTTTTGACTTGCTTCTGTACTCCTTGGTGAATCACTTAATTCTTCCCCATTGTCGCTAGGATTTATACTTCTCACACGATCGACTATGTCATTCGTAGAACTGAGCTGAAGTTCCCCGAAACACCTATATGCTCTTCCTTGCCTATGTTCTTTTCCATATAACGTCATCACTCTGGACATATTTGGAAAACCACACTTCCATATTAAAGTTTATCACTGAGCTTCTCATCTCTCGATGGGTTTCCTATGGTCCAAAATGCCCTCTGCTGGCAGTCATCTTAATGTCGCCTTGCTGTCTTTCTTGTCCTTTCATATCTATCATTCTCCCTGAACTCGTCGACCGGTCGACTGCCACCTTTTTACTACCACTCTCGATATAGACTGGTAGTGTCCTCCTTAGTTCCTTATTTCCACGACTCCTTTATCAATACTTGGTACTAACTTTGCTAACTGAACTCGGTTTAGTAGCTCCTCATCATTCCTCTGAGTCGACATATCCCCCAGAAGCTTGTTCGAGGTAGGCTTGCCACATGTCACCCACGGTGTCTACTCCGGACGCTACTTGGCTCCGGCCTTAATCTCTTAGCTCAGGTTCACAGTGATTAAACAAAATGAGTGTGATTTAGTCCTTAACTAGCCATCTCCTCTAGACATCCCTGACTTACCCCTAACTAGTTGCCTTCTCCTGATGACATCCTACCCTTTGTACTCACTCAGAGTGAAGCACCTTGGATGAAGTCACTTAGTGTTTTCCTCTTTTTCTTGTGATGTCTTCCACACAAGACTCTTTGTGTGCGTCCTCTTGAGATTGGGTCTCTTACCCTCATTTCAACCACTTTATTTAGAGTTTACATGTGCATCCTCCATGCACTATCCGAAGTTATTAATGTATCTTCCTCACTATAGCTTTGAACTGGTTTCCTTAGACTGCGCCACTAGACTCCCTGGAATTACGTCAACTTTCTATTACCTTTCCGCTCTTTCTTGGTGTGTTACATAAGTCCACCTTATCGTATCCATCGAAAATTCCTCCTCAAAATTCCTATTTGCTTTCTCTGTTAGTGATTAGAACTTCCTTCAAACGTTCTACTTCCCTGTCTATCCTCGGTCGGTTTGATGACTTTACCTAGAAATTTTTTGAGATCACAAATTTTATCACACCTTGGTCCGACGATACTCCTCATATCCCTTAGATTTTTGACCTCTTGTGACTACTGTAACTTGTGGAATCCCTCAAATACCGTACCCTCTATCTTGTGATTATTGGTTACATAGTGCGCTGGCTCTTACCTCATTCTTTTCACCGTTTATCTCGATGGTTGATTCCTTCCTTTCAAGATCTTTCCGTTGATCTAGTTTCCCAGGTCCACGATTCCTCTTCTTAGGGATGTACTGTATCCATAGGGATTCCTCATTTGTTCTATGTACATGAACGGGCCTCCTCCTAGCCTTGACGCATTGATCCTTTGAAATTCTCCCAGGATCCCTATGACCTCCTTAATTTCTCCTTTGCTTTGCTTAAGCTCCCATAGCTTTGCTTAAAGTCTAAATTCCCACTGCTCCTGGGCATCGTAGGTCTAATTGTTATTCTTGTGAACTTAGTGAGCCCTCCTCGCGACCTTTCCTCCTAATGATGTCCGCCATTGGTCGTAACTCATTGCTTAATTCTGTCAAGGTGTTAGATACTTAGTGTATTTCTGAACCTTATAGCGATAACTCAAATCCCCGTAGGGTATGTGATGCTTTGGACTACCTCTGCTCGCTCCTGAAAAAGGGTTCCCTAAACTACCCTCTTAGGAATCCGCTCCTCTCCTTCCCGAGATGTATAACAGTTCTGCGGGGCCTCCTAGAGTTATTTCCTTATCATGATTAGAGTATACTGGAGATTCAAAAAAAAAAATCCTCAAAAGAAACCCTGACTCGTTTGGCCAAACCTTCAACCTGACACCCTTTTACTTTCCATTAAAAACCAAAAACCTTGAAAAACTCAGATCGTCACTCCAGTATTCCTTGAAGGCCAAGAAACAGAGGAGTGCCGGCTCTGATACCAAAATGAAACGTCCCGACCTTTTTCAAAAATCAAACCACAACTCAAACCCAAAACCGGTTACTCCGGAGCAACCCAAATCACTTTTAAAATAACAAACTGACTTTATTTAATAATTTTAAATCAAAAAGCCCCAACACTTGGGCAAAATCTCGATCTCAAACACTTAAACCAACCTAACACAGAATCTTGAACTTTGAATCTCCAGTACATATACTCATAACCATAAACATAAAACGACTATCCACTTTAACTATACTCTTCAACCAGCTCCTTAACATCCCATCATCGGTACTTGCACGACCGCTTGCCTCCTCTTACTTCTTCTCGAGATCCACTCCCGCTAACCCATCCTCAACCTGGTGAGTGAGAAGGGGTCAGTCTCGTCGTTACTTCCTAAGGTCTTTGCCTAAGCCAACCCTTAATAAACACATTATTAGCGGGTTTTCTGCCTTAGACGAAAGTCGTTCTCACTTTCATCTCGTTAAGTACTTTATTTCCTTAATAGCTTATGGAACCTCTTAAACCCTTAACTTTAACTTATAGATGTCATTTACTTCTACCCTTAACTCATACACATAAATACTAGGGACCACCGCGTTACGTATCGCCGTCCGGTGTCCCTATCCTCAAGGCAATGGTACTGCGTTACGTATCGCCGTCCAGTCCATGCCCGGTCAACTACTGCGTTACGTATCGCCGTCCAGTAGTGACCCGACCATCTACCGCGTCCAGTAGTGGCCCAACCGCCCGGGGGTTCAATTACCAATAACCATGCACATTCATACACACACAAGCACAACGCGTGCCTCCACCTTAAGTAGGCGGTGGGATGCCTCACACACATAATCGCGCTTACTTGAAAATTAACTAAATAAAACCTGAAATGAAAAGCGTAAACTAAAAAGACCTCGACAGAGATTTTACCCCCTTTACACTCACCTTAGTAATCAGTCGATGAACCTTAACTATGGTGGATTGCACGTGATGTCAAGCTCCATGTGTGCATTGTTAACCCCAATCACTTGAGGACAATGGACTTGGTCCATTTAATTCCCTCCTTCAGCACATTCACCCCAAGTTCTCGCTAACCCCAATTACAAAGTACTTGGTCCATTTTAATTCCTTGCCTGAGTGCACTGTTGCTGCCAGCTCTTTTGTCTTGTTGATTTCCTCGGTGGAAGGGTGGTGATGCGAGGAGAAAAGGAAGGCTGCCCACGCTTCTTTCCCGGTCCAAATAATACCGCCACCGAATCCATATCTATCCCCACAAATTCCCAAGACCTTCCATCCCAAGAAGCCTGCCGTCGCGCCCCGTGATTCTTCTGGAATCTCATCCATAGCCAAAGCGAAAGATGGTGCTCGGTGAAGATAGCAATTCTGCCATTTAGCCCCTGCTGCTCTCCATTGATCAACTGCGCTACAAAGCCATGACGAGTTAGGCTATTGGATCGACAAAATAGCCCCGCTCTTTATTCTCTCGCTATCGTCTCCTAGATCGCACCCCGTACCTTTCTGCCTTCTATCTCGTGGGATTGAGCGGCTGCTTGGGGAGTTTGTTGGTTCATGTAGTATTTTAAAGGTCAAGGGGAAAGCCGGGTGGGAGTGAGAGTGAGAGACGGTGATCTTCCATTTTCTCTTTTTTTTTCAATAATAATTATTAATAATAATAGTTGTTAACATTATTAGTATCATTATTATTCTTATTAATCATCGGTTGCAACCCGTTGTATGAAACCGTTAATCCAACCATTCTTTTATTATGGTCGAACCTGAACCCAAAAATCGGGGTGTAACAGTGAGGCTTACATCCACGGGAGAACGATTGGGTTTTATTAATCTGGTGATACACGGCTGCAAGCAGCCTTACATGTATTTATACCCTTTACATCATCATCATCTAGGGTTGAGAGAACCGAAAACTGGTTCCTTATAGAACAAGGAAACGACGTGGCTGCATGGGCTGACGTCGTGGGCTGCGGACTGTGGTCTCGGCCCAATACTCCCCCGCAAACTGGAGCGTGAAGATCACGAACGTTCAGTTTGGAGAGAAGGAAACGAAAGCGGTCACTACCCAGCCCTTTGGTAAACATGTCCGCAAGCTGAAGATCAGTGTGAATCTTAACTGGGGATATGTGACCAAGCTGGACCCGCTCCCGAACAAAATGACAATCCATCTCGACATGCTTGGTCCGTTCATGAAACACCGGGTTATTGGCAATGTGAAGTGCTGCCTGATTATCACAATGCAAGGTGGTCGGGGAAGACTGCGGAACACCGAGCTCCTGAAGTAACCAACGGAGCCAGATGACTTCACTAACAGTGCTGGCCATAGCTCGATACTCTGCCTCAGCTGATGATCGTGCTACCACCTTCTGCTTCTTGGTACGCCAGGAAATGGGAGCTCCGCCCAAGCTAACGAAATACCCTGTCGTAGAACGACGAGTACGCTGGCAACCGCCCCAGTCAGCATCACAATAGGCAGTGAGATGAAGGGAATTATTCTTCGGAAGGAAAAGACCCTGTCCAGGTGATGACTTCAAATAACGGAGGACGCGGAAAGCCGCATCGAGGTGCATCTGGCATGGAGCGTGAACAAACTGACTCAAAATGTTCACCGCATAAGTGATGTCTGGGCGAGTCACTGTCAAATAAAGCAAACGGCCAACAAGACGACGATAGGGAGAAGGGTCGGCCAGAAGATCCTCACTCGGACGCGTCAACTGGTGGTTTTGCTCCACCGGGAAAGAAGTGGGTCGTGAGCCCTCCAAACCTGCATCCTCCAAAATATCCAGTGCAAACTTACGTTGACTGAGGAAGAGTCCATCAGTAGTACGAGCAACTTCAATGCCCAAAAAATAACGTAGAATGCCCAGGTCTTTGATGCTGAAGCGTTGATCAAGAAATGCCTTCACTCGAGTAATGAAGGGTAAGTCGTTCCCAGCGAGAATGACGTCATCAACATAAATCAAAGCTGTGACGAATGTGCTCCCCCGCTGGTATATAAAGAGAGCCGCATCAGCAGGAGAAGCTCGAAACCCAAAGTCACAGAGGGCAGTGGTGAATTTTTGATACCACTGACGTGATGCTTGACGTAGGCCATAGAGTGATTTGTTGAGACGACATACACGAGTGTCACCTGGCTTGCGAAACCCAGGAGGTATCTCCATATAAATTTCTTCATCTAAGTCACCATGGAGAAACGCGTTGTTGACGTCTAGCTGATGGATGTGCCAGCCTTTACTAACGGCAACAGCGAGAAGACAACGAATGGTGACCAACTTGGCAACAGGCGCGAAAGTGTCATGAAAATCCAGACCTTCTATCTGGGTATACCCCTTGGCGACGAGGCGAGCCTTGAAGCGTTCAATGGTGCCATCCGGAAAATACTTGATCTTGTAAACCCACTTAGCTGCAATGGTGCGTTTGCCTGCAGGTAAATAGACAAGGGTCCAGGTACCATTTGCTTCGAGAGCTCGAACTTCCCGAGTCATGGCATCCCGCCAAACCTTCTCACGCACGGCCTCGTGGAAAAAACGGGGCTCATCATATCGTGTCTGGGCTGCAAGGAAGGCACGAAAAACGGGTTTAAATTTCGAGTAATCCACGTAGTTAGCAAGTGGATATAGAACAGAATTGATGGTACTTCCCTGAGAAGGTTTATCAGATGGGAAGGTGGTGACATAATTCTCCAGATGCTTTGGCCGAACTCTTGCTCGGTCACTTCGGCGCACTGGTGGTTGGTCTTCATGGCCTGCTGCATTGTTCGGCGCCATTGCTGTGGCCGGGGCTGGCTGGGACTCAGGTGGGCCAGAGGACGGCCCAGAGCATGGTGCTCCAGCGGACTCAAGTGGGCCAGAAGACGGCCCAGTGGGAGGCCCAGTGGAAATGGGCGACGGCTGGGGAGACTCAGCAGCCGGGCTGGGCGTGCTCGGCCCAAGAGGAGAAGCTGGCCCATCGGCGCCAGATACTGCGGATCCGGCTGGGAAAGTCTCACCGGAATCGTCAAAATCGTCGGCTGAGGTAATGTGTGGACGTGGGATCCAATTCAATTCGGTGCCTGCCTTGGCCTCCATGGGAAAGAAAGTCTCATGGAATTGAACATCGCGTGAGGTGATTAAGCGCCGAGTGGTCAGATCATAAATCCTGTAACCCTTTTGACTGGCTGCATATCCCAGAAATAAACCTGCTCGACCTCGCTCAGCAAACTTATCGAGGTGGGAATGAGTGTCTTTAAAGTAAACCAAACAGCCAAAAACACGCAGATGTTGGTAAACAGCCACCTTGCCAAAGAGAATCTCAAAGGGTGTCTTACCGGTGGCTTTGGTAGGAAGACGATTTATGAGGTAAACCGCGGTGAGGATACACTCTCCCCAAAACCGAACGGGTAGGCTAGCCTGAAAGCGCAGAGCTCGCGCTGTTTCGAGGATATGTCGATGTTTTCTCTCCACAACCCCATTTTGCTGCGGCGTGTCCGTACATGAGGTTTGGATGAGAATTCCATGTGTGTCGTAGTATGATTTAAGCCCTGCGGTCTGAAATTCATAGCCATTATCAGCCTGGATGCGCTTCACTGTTCTGCCAAACTGATTCCTGACCATGTTACAGAAAAATACTAGATATCTCTCAACTTCAGACTTATAACGCAATAGATAAACCCAAACACCACGAGAAAAATCATCAACTATCGTCAAGAAATAATGCGCTCCACTCAAGGAAGCAGTCTTATATCCTCCCCATATGTCAACATGAATAAGATCAAAAACAGATGTAGTCTTAATTGTGCTTGACGAAAAGGGTTCACGAGTCTGCTTGGCTCGTGAACAAGAGTGACAAGGACTAGAGCTCGAATGCAAAGTCAAAGATAAAAGCCGACTAATGTGTAAAAACTTGTCCGAAGAGGGATGCCCAAGACGAGCATGCCAAATAACGTCAGAAACTGAACTTCTTCGCTGTACCGCGCAAGCTTGTGTCCGACCCTGTCCAAACAAGCGCAAATAGTACAGTCCATCTCGCAATTCACCCTTCCCAATCAGCTTCTTCGAGCGTAAGTCCTTAATTACGCAAAAATTGTCAAGAAATATTAAGGCCACATGATTATCCTTCGTCAAACGACTCACCGAAACAAGATTACACCGAAACTCAGGAACGTGTAAGACACGGCCCAAGACGAAGTCAGGTCGCAGCTCAACTGACCCAATGTGCTTCACAGGAATGCTGTCACCATTAGGTATACGAACTGGTGGACCATTAATAGGAATTTCCTTGCTCGACAGTAAAGACTCATCCATGGTTATGTGCTCATTGCACCCAGAATCTAATAACCAATCAGAATCATAAGAGATTATACCTGCCATGTGCGCGGCCGGATCGTCAACCGTGCGGTTGGATGTCCCAAAGAATTGTTTGAGCTGCTCCAGTTGAGCAAGAGTAAACCCAGCAACGGGACTTTGTTCAGCTTCCACCTGAGATGCTTTGGGCTCTCGGTTGCGATTATTGTTGTGGGTTCTCGACTCCTTGCGAGGGCGCTGTGGTTTCTCTCCTTGCTGGTCACGCGGGGGATAGCCAATTAGTTGGAAGCAAGACTCACGCGTGTGTCCTGTCCGGCGGCAGTGAGTGCACCGGACCTTCTCCTTCTGCTCCCCCGTACCGCGATCAGCTCGATCCGCCTCTTCTTGCGCAACAAAAGCGGCTGCCTCTGGCTGGGCCTTGCGGTTTTGGGACACAGATTTTTGCTGCTCCTCATTGAGTACCATATGAAAAGCCTCGGTCAATGTAGGGATAGGTTTGGTCGCTAATATTTGAGTACGAACAGCGCCAAACACCCCATCCAATCCCATGAGAAAGTCGAACAGCCTGGCGCTATCTTGCTGCGCACGAACCCTCCGCGTAACGTCACAAGTGCACAGGCCACAAGTGCAATGCGGCAAGGGATCGATTGCTGAAGCTTCTTCCCAGAGTGATCGGAGATGAGTGTAGAAGGTCGACACAGTCTGCTTCTCTTGCTGGAGGAGACTGATCAGCCGGCGCAATTCGTACGCACGAGAAGCACTGCCTTGGCCGAATCGCTGCTGCAGATCAGTCCATATCTCGCTCGCATGTTCCGCAAAGCGTATGCTACTCCTGATCTCTTTATCCATGGAGGTTTTCAGCCAACCTTTCAGCATGGCGTCGCAACGAATCCAAGCACTCCTCTCCTGCGGATCCATGGGTTTTGCGATGCTACCATCAACGAACCCATATTTGTTCTTCGCAATGAGCGCGTCCTTCATGTCAAGGACCCATTCGCCGTAATTGGTCGCCGTGAGAAGATCACCGACCAGCATATTACCCGGACCATCCGAGTTTGACAATTGATAGACCGAAGGAAAGACATCTTCGGTTTTGACGGAGCCGCTGCCGATCTGAGTCTCTTTACTCATGATCAGAGGGACTTACAAGAGACAAAGCGCTGAAACTTAGGGCTCTGATACCATGTAAAATATGATCGAACAAGACAAGAGTTTAACGTGGTTCTTCCTCACAGGGTGTGAGGCTTACATCCACGGGAGAACGATTGGGTTTTATTAATCTGGTGATACACGGCTGCAAGCAGCCTTACATGTATTTATACCCTTTACATCATCATCATCTAGGGTTGAGAGAACCGAAAACTGGTTCCTTATAGAACAAGGAAACGACGTGGCTGCATGGGCTGACGTCGTGGGCTGCGGACTGTGGTCTCGGCCCAATATATGATCCTCAGTAGGCCGAAAAACCTCTGTCTAATAAATACTCTGGGACATGCACTTGGGATGCACATGGTGGAGTAATTTATCAAGAGGTTTGTAACCGGTTGGATGTTGAACCGACTACGTACCATCTTCAGTTTGTTGGTCGATCGCATAAGAGGGGCTTATTTTGTAGTCTCTAACGCTCTATTTTTTTCACCCACAGATCTTTATGGGTTCAACTTTTATTTCCTTGTCACGGTCTCAATAACTTGTAATGATATTTGTATCTAGCCAGATCTTTATCTTTCCTCTTACTTAGAGTGATCTTCGTGGGTTCGACTTTTACTTCCTGACTACGGTCTCAATGACTTGTAATGATATTTGTATCGGGATCTTATCTTTCCTCTGACTTGAGTAATCATTTGACAAACAAACTAAAGAAACATTTTGGAGGCAGAATGTGACTGTTTGTAGAGGTAAGTTCTGGACTAAAATACCTTGACGAAAATAAAGGGGAGAGCAACAAATGTTGAGTACCTGAATTTTTTTCCATGACTAGCTAGTACCGGACTAGATTCCCTATTCTACAAAATAGGAAGCTAAGTAGTAATAATAATAATAATAATAAAAAGTCTACCAACAACAAAACTTGTAGCTACTGAGTAATCATTAACTAACCGGAGGCTGCCAATCCATTTATTGAGTCCCACTGAAATTAATCGCTCTCGCTTAATTTAATTCTGGATCCGGATTCGCCGCCGGCGGCGGCGGCGGGGCCGGAAAGTAGCACTGCATGGAACATACGCAGTATCGACGATCACATTGTCCTCTGATAAGTATTCCAGGTTCCCCAAATTTGATGTTGCACGCGGTGTCGCATACCGAGTCCTTGCAGACGCCATATCGAAGATGCAAAAAAGACGCGCGGAATGAACCGAATTTGCAGTACTGCACTCCGTACTTCGTGCCGTCAGGGCGAGGGGATGCTGCGGCTTTGTTCCCTGTTTTTTTTTTTTTTTTTTTTTGCATTACAAAGATGGAAATCAAATTAAATCAGTCATCATTGATTAGTTGAGAAGGAGGAAAATTTCTGCCATATGTACATAGAAATGAGAATCACAACAACACGAGGCAGTAAAAAAAAATATAGACAATCACCGTGGAGGAGACAAAGCAGCAGCAGAAGTGCGAGGATAGTTGACGATGACGAGCTTTTCATCGAGGTTGATTTTCTTGCTAAATTCTTTGCTTAGTGTGTATACTTTTGTGATGTACAACTATAAAATATCGACTCCCAACACACTTATATACAGAGATTCGATAACATGCTTTATTAGTTTTTTTGTAAATCCTAACTTCTCCATGATTATAGCCTCGAAATGATGCTTCATAGATTCTTATCACAACTATATAATTATCGCCCTCCCGTAAGTCTCGGTAATTGAACTTCAATTATTTGACTGATACTGGCTTTGCTGAATACTCTGTTTGTTTTTTTTTTTTTTGTTTCCTTCTTTAATGTTCTTTTTTAATTATCAGTTATTCAAAATATTAATACATTGGATTCGAACGAGCTGGGCTGGGATGAACTCTAAAGTGGGCTCAGCCCAAATTTATGAAATGGCCCGTATAGTCCATCGATCAATGACGACAACATGACTACTACGCAATGTGTTGACGCTTCCATATTTTATGTGCAAAAAACGTGTTTTACGCATGGGGTGGATTATTGTCCTCTTTCCTCAGCCCTCAGGAGTCACGGGCGCTTGTCTTTGTGACGGGTCCATTACTTGCGTCGTCACGTTCATTTGGCCCGCTTCCGAGCAAAAGCCAATATTGCTCCCGACACTCTCTGTCTCTGCATTATTGTGCAATATTGTGGCTCGATCGATAACGAATATGTATTGGTTCCGCAAATGATTCTCGTTGTTAAATCATAATAATACGTACGTTTGTGCTATACATTAGTCAGCCTATTATGCTCTTTGAGTCATTCACCACCACCATAATTGAGTCAATACATATCACGATATTCGAATTTCTTCATATTTCAACAAATATTAAATCCAGTACTTACGGCCCTTTTATGAGAGTGTGTTTATAGAATTGGGGCGCCGTCCAATTGCATGTTGCACTTTCCATATGAGAAAAAGGTTCAAATAGTATGATCCTTCCGATTAGGGGCGAAGCCAGGATTTTGGGTTTGGGAAGGCCGAAAATGTTTCGTATATTATCGTAACTAGACAAAAAATCAAAATAATTATATAAGTATAACTATATAAATAAATTAATTATGTGAATTATCAAAATGTACGAGATGTTTTCTCAAATAATTAGATTGGTATTCTTGTTAAACTTATCGAGGAAATTTTTTCCATTAAAGCTATAAAATTGTAAAAAAACTCCAACCGAAAAACTTACCAATGGGATACGAAACCACTACAACTCCAGTAGGGTAAACGGCTTGTTTTAATACTTTTTAACACGCGGCCGTTATCATATTACTACATAATTCTCAGAATACTCGTACCTTCTTTTGTGATTTTCGAAATTCTGGCCCTATGTAGCTCCGCCCCTGCTTCCGATATCGCGATCTCAATTTATTTATAAAAAAATCTATGGTCATTATTTAATTTCATCACAACAACCAACTATGTATTTGGCTATATATATCAACTTGTTCCACCTAACATCAAGGGAAAGAAAACGTTTGTTCCACCTAAGCAGTGGGGTCGTTTTTTTAACCTGAGCTAGACATCATGATTCATGAGCAAATACCAATAATACAGACTACACATAAACAATACTACATACTACTACTAGTATTATTAAATCCATATGTAAAAAAAAAACGTCTCACTAGTGCCACGTTTCGCTGAATGAGCAATCAAAAAACGGCTTGCAACTCTACACTACATAATCTACATATACACATACGTATAACCGCCGAAATCAGCACTCAAAAAATCGAAAGAACAATCAAACCAGCCAAAACACCATGATGCAGTCTCTTCTCTACTTTCTCCTAGCTCTCCCTCTCCCTCTCCTCCTCCTCTTCCTTCTCCAAAACCACAAGAGAAGAGCTTCAAACGCTCTCCCTCCCGGCCCTCGAGGGCTTCCCTTCATCGGAAACCTCCTCCAGCTCGACCCCTCAGCTCCTCACCGCCACCTTTGGCAGCTCTCTCAAACCTACGGCCCACTAACCTCCCTCAAACTCGACCGGGCCCGTGTCGTCGTGGTTTCCACCGCCAAGATGGCCGAACAAGTCATGAAAACCCACGACCTCACGTTCTGCAGCAGGCCCACCACCGTCGGCCTCCAGAAGCTGTCCTACAACGGGCGCGACCTGGCGTTCGCGCCCTACGACGCTTGCTTTAGGGAGATGAAGAAGCTGTCCATGGTTCACCTCTTCAGCCTGAGCAGAGTCCAGAGTTTTCGCCCCGTAAGGGAGCACGAGGTTGCCAAGATGATCGAGAAGATATCCAGATCTTCGTTGGAGTCGAGACCTTTCAACTTGTCAGAGGCCATGATGTCGCTGACGAGTACGATCATTTGTCAGGTGGCGTTTGGGAAGAGGTATGAAGAAGGAGGAGTTGGAGGAGTTGAGAGGAGTAGGTTTCAAAGTTTGCTCAATGAGACTCAGGCCATGTTTACTAGCTTCTTTTTCTCCGACCATTTTCCTTGGATGGGGTTCGTGGATCGGCTCTCGGGTTTGATCGGTCGTCTCGAGAAGAATTTCGAGGAGTTTGATGCGTTTTATCAGGAGATCATTGATGAGCATCTTGATCCGAGTAGAGGAAAGCAGGAGCAGGACGATATTATGGATGTTTTGCTTCAGATTTGGAAGGGTGGATCGTCTAAAGTCCAACTCTCACTTGATCACATAAAAGCACTTCTCATGGTAAGTAGTCACCTTATCCAATATATATACTCTTCTTACTTTCATTTTCATTTGAAGGGGATAAAAGATAAAATTAAAAAAAAAATGAGTCTTTTTTTCATCTCTATTGGACCGGCCGGTAGGATAAGATCTTACTAGAATCAAGTTCCAAAAAATGGTCTAAAAAAATCATTGGTCTTGCGTGAGGAGAGAGGGAGATGGGTGGGAGAGAGAAGAAGAGAGAGGGGAGGGAGACTAGAGAAGGGGTGTGGGGGAGAGAGAGGAAAAACAAGAAAGAAATTTTTTATTTCAATCGTTAAAATTTTAAATTATTATCTTATTTGTATCTATGCTTAGATAATGTATAAAATAATTCAAATAGGTTGGACCTCGATCAGATTATTGAATCTCAAATCACCTAGTTGACCATCTTAACGACTTAAATTGGTTTGACAATCTTGCTTTTTTTCCTTGGCAGAACATATTCGTTGGAGGTACCGACACCAGTGCGGCAGCTGTGATTTGGTCCATGACATATCTAATGAAGAACCCTAAATCCATGGGAAAAGCTCAGAAAGAAGTCAGGCTTGCTATTGGAAAAAAAGGATTCGTGAACGAAGAAGACATTCAACAACTACCTTACCTCAAAGCCGTGGTAAAAGAGACACTTAGGCTGCAACCTTCAGCTCCATTGTTGATCCCACGAGAATCAACCCAAGATTGCATCTTAGGTGGGTACGAGATACCAGCCAAGACTGTAATCCACGTGAACGCATGGGCCATTGGAAGGGATCCTGAAGCTTGGGGAGAAAACCCAGAGGAGTTCAAGCCAGAGAGATTCTTCATGGGTAAGTCGATCGACGTGAAAGGTGCGGACTTTGAGCTGATACCATTCGGAGCTGGAAGAAGAATCTGTCCCGCCATGCATATGGCGCTAGCAAATGTAGAGCTCTCTCTGGCTAATCTGCTCTACGCTTTCGATTGGGGAATGCCGATTGGAATGACGAGCGACGATTTGGACATGGATGTGTTGCCGGGCCTCACGATGCACAAGAAGACTGCTCTGTGCCTGGTGGCCACAGAGTTTGTAAAATGAGTGAACTCACGAGCCATTTCTAGGCAATTTTACCAACACGGGAATGTGCCCAACAACAAACTAGGCGTTAAGTCGCTATCCTATATAATATATATCCAGCTATACTAGCTTGTTGTGTTCCATTATAAATTGTTTACAAGCTAACAGCAGAAATTGAAAATTTCTCATCCACCATTTCCCAGACCATGCCATCTGTTAGTCACACGGTGAGAAGGCAAACCACATGGAGCGACGTTGTTCAAGGAGTCAAGCCGACCGTTGTATTAAACGACACATTAGAACAGATCCCGCCAGAATAGTCCTTTTGTATTTTCTCTATTGCATTTCGTTTTCACCTTTCACTCTTCTGTAAAAGCACAACCAGCTAATCCTTGGCTTGTAGTGGCAAAACCCACATATATATTCATCTCAATGTAAGATCCAACCCAGGTTTTAGGATTTTCACTCAATACTGTCAATATGGTATCAGAGCCTCAACCCTAGTCGCCTCTCACATTTCTTTGCTATGGCTCAAGATCAAGCTGATCCCATGGCGGATCCCTACTTCTTGCACGCATCTGAACAACCTGGAGTCTAGTTGGTCGGAGAAAAGCTTACACCCACCAACTACAATGAAACAATGCCCTTGGAGCGAAGAACAAAATTGGCTTCATTGATGGCACCATCACCGCTCCAGAAACAAACACAAATCCTCTTCACTAGTCCTGGAACAAAAAACAACATTATGGTTCTCAGTTGGATTGAACTGGCTGTTGAACCTAATATTCGCAAGACACTGATGTCTCTCAAGCTCGCCTCTGAAGCTTGGCAAAGCCTGAAAGCTCGATATGGTCAAGGTGACATTGTTCCCGTTGCATAACTGATAGAGTCTATTTCTAGTCTCCAGCAAGGTAATCAAACCCTTAATGAGTACTATGTACATTTCCTTACCATTCAAGATGAGTTGGATGGCTGTCAACCCATAGAACCATGTGTTTGTACCAGAACCAGTCACCAAACATGCCATGCTCTTAAAGTAGTTCTTCACTACCGAGAGACCAACTATGTGATCCAATTCCTTAGAGGTTTGAATGATAACTACTCAACAGTAAGGTCTCAAGTTCTCTTTGGAGACACCTTACCCTCTATTGACAGAGTCTTTCAACATTTACTTCAACATGAAAGGCAATAATTTGGTTTTCAACAGAGTAGAGTTCTAACATCTACTTAGTCCTAGCTGCTCAAAGTTCACAAGGCAAACGCCCTTACTGCACATACTGCAAAAGCAATGGTCATACTGAGGATGTTTACTATCACAAACATGGCTGGCCTCCTGGAATGACTCCACGAAGTCCTAATCCCAACACTCAGAGTAAAGTTATGGAATGTACCTTCCTCAAAAGGAGGGACCATACTGAAGACAGATGCTTTCACAAGCATGGTTGACCCTCCTCTGGAAACTCCAAGGCCACCACCAATTCAACCCCAATGCGGAGTCAAGCTCCTTCCTTCATTAGCCCCACTCATGCTCCTCTCAGCTCTGCCAATCCTGCAAATCAAGAGGTGAGATTAACAAAGGGGATTACGACAGATTCATGGCTATGCTCAAAGAGAAAGATTCTCAGAAGTAAACTTCTCACACATCATTTGCTTTCCATTCCTATGCCGACTATTAATAGTGATAGAATGATCTATGTATAACTAAATGACACTCTTGATAGTTTAGGGTCGTATAGTAGTGAATGAGAGAGTCTAGTTGAGAGCATAAAATACACACTAGCTTATATTTCGGTATTGATCGGTATTTCGGTATATACCAATCACAATCCCGTAATCCCTAATACCGAATAAAAATTGAAATTCAATCCCAATCCCAATCCCAAAACATATATGTGTATTCACTATTAGAAGTGCTTTTTAATATGAGCGGTTGTGTAAAATGACTAAAAAGGACTTATAATATAAATAAAAATTCTCAACAATAAAGAGTATCAAAATGGAACTTGTTAGATTTCTTTTATATTAAATAATATGATTTTATAATTTATTTTATTTTTAAAATGATATAAATGAAGGAAAATTATATTTTCTGAAATAAAATTAAAATATGGTAAGGATAATCTTGTATTTTCAAAATAGCTTTTCGCAGAAGCTCCAAATCGGAGCTTCTGCTTTTATGTTATACAAAAGCGCTTTTCGGCTTTTCAAAAGCCGAGCTTTTAGAGGTGTTTGGCCCTACTTCAGCTTTTGAAGCCGAAAAGCACTTCTAAAAACCGCGCCAAACATAGACTTAGTCAAGTGACTAAGCCCTTCCCAGCTTTTGGATCTACATATATTAATCTAATGACTAAAAAGAAGAATGAATATTTAATTAATGAAAAAGTAATTATGGTATTATAAAAAAAAGTGATTATTTTATTGTTTTGTTTCCCTTCCCCGCTCATGGGTCATGCACAGGTCTCCCTTTTTTTAATAATAATTCTACTATTTCTTTATTAATCACTAATAGCTAATAAGTGATTTTTAAATCTCCCACTCATGTTTTTTTTTTGTTTCTTTTTTTATCAGCTTTTTTTATTTTAAAAATAAAAATTATAAAGTAACATCGAAAAATGTGAAATCCGTACCAGAAAAATATACAAAGTAAAAATACATCATGTACAAACATTATAATGAAAATGCAAAAATAAATGATTTACAAATCAGAATATAAAATTGTACAAATCATATCATAAATATGTACAAACTAGTATTATCATGTATACAAAATACAATTGCTTACAATACAAATCGATGTGAATTTCGTTACAAATTAATAATACAAACTATATAATAAAAGTATACAAAGACTTATTAAAAAGTATTAGAAGCACATGATATAAGTATACAAATCAAGTTACCATTTTGTACAAAGATTACTAAAATAAGAAAACATCACTACTAAATATTACAAAGTATACCGACCACATCACAAGAGTATACAAAGTAATATTACAAAGTATACAAGCCACATAATAAAGTATACAAATAATACTAACACTGTACACAAAGCATACCAACGGTACAAATTACAACTACTTACAATAAAAACCAATTATACAAAGCATACAAATCAGAAGTATACAAACATTACAAACATGGTTGACAAAAATGACAAACAAGGTGAACAAAAATAACAAAATTTACAAACATTACAAAAGAAACCAAAAAACATTACAAAATAATAAAGCTTACAAACATTACAAAATAAACCGACAAATAGTACAAACCATACTAATCATACAAAATACAACTACTTATAATACAAATCGATAAACTGAAATTACAAACCAATAAATACAAAGTGCACAAAACAAATAAACAAACATTACAAATTACAATATATACAAATCAGTCATATAAACATTACAAACATAATAGATAAACATTACAAGCATAATAAACAATACAAACCAAATTAATACAAACATAATAGATAAACATTACAAACATAATAGATAAACATTACAAGCATAATAAACAATACAAACCAAATTAATACAAAATTAAAAACCAGATTTACATGCATTACAAAATAGTCCGACAAACATAACAAACTGCCACTATCACTAGAAAATCCCCAATTATCGGAAATTTTTCGACACGTTTTTGGGTTGCAAACAGGGATTCTTGCCCGAATTTCTTCAAAATGTGGACTTGTAGCCTTCCGCATCATATTTTCACAGCAGAACAACTCCTTTATCATTTTACAGTCAAATATAACTTATATTTGAAACGAGTCTCCAAAATAATAACGACTATTTACTTAAAAATTAATTGAAAATTATTATTTAACAAAACAATTGGGAAGTATTTGTAAAAATTAATTGAAAAGCATTTGTTTTGTGAAGACTCGTAGAGAAGATTTAGTAGTGTGTTTATGAAAGAAAAAAAAAAGTGGAGTTACATGTGAATGGTAGTGAGAAAAAAAAAAGGAGGCATTCGTATGAAAATTACGCAATTGAGTCATTTAAATTTTTCATTCAAACCAAATAACTTGTTTTAAATTTTATAGACAAACAAATTATTGGATACCAAATGACTCATCCAAAATACTCAAGCAAACCACCCGTGAAGTTGATATCATTACAATCTCAAATACTACATTGACAAAATTTATTTATCCTAATAGTTCTGGAAAATTATTGATCTCAGTGTCTTCTCCGGTAGAATACCTAAACCCCAAACCAGACCGTCACTTGCGTTTTTCCGAACGAGCTGCTAGGCCACCGACCACCGTCCGCTTGTCCTAATCCGGAAGGAACATTAAATGGGAGATGGCTCTTAGGGATGTTCAAATGGTTACCATGGTAATTACCAAATCAAATAAGGTTATATTTCATTAACCATGGAATACAATATCATAACCAAACCGTCCAAACTAATACAACAAACCAAATTAATCAAACTTAATGTTAATCAGTTTGATTAATTGGTTAACCAGATTAACCAATATAAAATCACATTATCATTACAACACAGCAAACAAAAATTTACCCCCGGAAACGGGAAAAGTTAAACGTAACTGTTGACAGAAGCACAGCTAAAGTTGAAGATTGATTGCCGCTGACCATTGAGGAATTAGAAGTCTCGGAAATGGAAGGCTCAAGGAACACTTTCCCCATTTGGAGTCAACTGCTCTCTCTGGCTCTTTATATATTGTTGTGTTTTTCTCTGTGTAAAGCACTTAGAAAGATAGTGCTATAGGACTATTGGGAATTCTAAGGGACTCAGCATCAGACGTATAGGTTCTGACTGATGGAGGTGATAGACAGGTCTGGGATTAGATCTGGGTTCTTGATCCTACTATTGTAGTTTGCTTGCTTCTTATAGGTGAAAAAGAAATAAAAAGAAGTGTCTCAGAGCTTAGCAAGTGCTAACTCCGGGACGAGGATGTACCCGTAGATTGGGAAACCTCGTTAAAATCCTTCTGTTCTTTATCCTTTGTTTTGCTGCGTCTTTCCATTTGAATCTACTTTCCTTGCTCTGTTCTTGCCAAAGTCTCTGCTTCTAAGGATTTTGTCCAAGGAAGAAGAAGAGATCAGCTACACAGAGCCAAGGATCTCGTGCTGGGCTTACCTCTCCTTAAGCCCAGAGACGGAGCTAGCGCATGGATAGGGGGGGCCATGGCCCCCCTAAGATTATAAAAATAACTTGAATACAACTTGCATGACCAAAAGCTGGCTGTAGTGTGATTGTTAGAAATGTAGAATTGCAACCTTTAGGTATGGGGTTCGATCAATTGGTCAGCTTTATGGTTTTGTATATATATTCAATTTTTTGCAATTTTTTGTGTAGTGTTCAATCTATTGTTGGTTTTGTATATATATTCAATTTTTTGCAATTTCTTGTGTAGTGTTCAATCTATTGTTGTCTCACAAATAATAATGGGTTGTGTTTCATTTATAATTTATTATATTTTTGTTCCTATGTCTCCTTTTTCTTTATCTCTTATTAAATTACATAGTTATTTGATTTCACTCTTATTTAATAATGATAGTTATTTGCTCATAAAATTCTTGTTTTACAACTTGATAATAATATCTTTCTAACTTATTGTGTTATGTTATAATTCAGATGTGTTAATTATTCGTTCATACAATAAGTAGTTTTCTTGAGTTTGTGATTTTTCTTTTTTGTCTGTTTAGTGCTTTCTTTAGACAACAAGAATTTCTTTGCAAAAATTTTCTCATGGAATGTTTTCTTAATTTTTATCATTTAGCTCTTACAATAAAGATCGAATGATTTGTTTGAAAAAATGAGTGATGCAAGTCTTCATGTGATTTTCTTGAAGTCGAGACTAGTCCATCAACATAAAATTCGATAAGTTTATCTCACCACTTATCGTCAATATTGTTATTGAATATCATAAATTTCCTTTCACCATTCCACGCCACACCTCTTAATTATCGGCCCTCTAAATGAAATTCCTTGCTCCGTCCCTGCATAAGCCCAAACTTGTTTTTATTTTTCAACTCTCTTCAGAGTGGTCCTTTTATTCATATTTTTTTGGGCTTTGTTGTCACAAGCCCATTTCGTCCCAAAGAGAAGAAGAAGCCACGTCTATCTTAATCTGTCTTCTTCGCTCATTTCCTCTCATCCTCTTCGAGTTCCAGGGACTTTTCAAAAAAAAAAAAAAAGAGTTCCAGGGATTCGAAAACCAAATCCCTAACATTTCTGCTCTAGTTCCTAGTCTCAGTAACTACTGAATCCGTGACAGTTGGGGACGGATCATAGTGATGATGGACATATGATAAGGTGCAAAATGCCAATCCCGAGAAGAAAAGGCATGGGTTGGGAGGCTCTATTTTGGACAGATGAATCAACTACTGATCCCATGGTCGACAATAATGTATTGATTCAGAGGAAATCGGACGTCCAGGACTCAATGGCAGGCGCAGTGCAATGTAACTTGCACTATATATGGAAGAGATACATGTATATATGATTGCAAGGTTAACAGGGTGGATATGATACATTGTGCGTTCGAATTTGCACAATTTCAATATTAGTAGTTAATTAAAATATAATGCATTCTTAAACATTGTGAGTTAGGGGTCGTTTGGTAGTTGTGATTGTTAGAGTTTGTTTATTGAATACATGTATTGTGCACAATACAATGTTTGGAAGTGTCAAAGTGTACAACAATGCATGTATTGTTTTAGATAGGTCCCACCAACAATCACAAAAAATTATGCACTATACAACCTCAACTAAAAGTTGAGATTGTTGATTTTAGATTTTTGTCCAATTTTTCTTTCCATTTATATGCCTATTAGTTTTTGTCTTATACTAAAAGTTGAGGATAAATGTGACATTTCCCTATAAAATAACTTTATACAAGTCAATACATAAAGTAGAATCTCAACAACCAAATTAACAATGTATTATTAAAATGCATACATTGTACCAATACATGTATTTATTTTGTTGTGATTCATTACAATGCAACGATTTAACATTCGCAACTTCCAAACGACTCCTTAGTTTTCATTTGGAAGAGAGTGTGGTAGAGAGTGACATAATATCTATAACTAATTTCCTCCCAACATCTCGAGCTATTGAGAGTGAGACTAAATAATTTTTAATTTGCATCAAAAATATTTATATTACCATTCCAATAGAGTTGCGTCAAACTACTAATCTGTACATATTACTATGCTCAAGCATAAATTGATAAATTATTATTTAATATGACAACAGCCTCAAAAATTTTCGTTAATCGTTATCTCGAAATTCGAACCCAAAATATAACGGATGTTTTCACTCTCAAAATAAACACCATTTTAATGTTAACCTAAAAATTTTATCTTTCCACGCCTTACTGTAATCTTGCAGAAGATATCTCCTCTCCTTTATTATACATAAAACAACAAAAAAGAAAGCATTAGTACTATTTACTGTATCTACACTATATGACAAGTTAACAACACCTCCCCCTCCTATTTATAGTTCAAACTTCCGTATAGCAAACACACACCAAACTAGCTAAAACACACTACTACTGTACTACATCCATCATCACAAAAATGGCGGTGCCGCTCCTCCTCCCAGTCCTCCTCCTCCTCCCCATCCTCCTCGTCCTCCTCCGCAGCCTTCGCCGGAAATCCTCCGGCCTCCCGCCCCCGCCGGGGCCCAAGGGCCTTCCCCTCATCGGCAACATGCACCAGCTCGACCACTCTAACATCGGCAAGTACCTCTGGAACCTCTCCAAGCAGTACGGCCCCATCATGTCCCTCCGCATCGGCCTCAAGCCCCTCCTCGTCGTCTCCTCCGCCAAGACCGCCGAGCTCGTCCTCAGGTCCCAGGACCTCGACTTCTGCGGCCGCGCGTCGCAGGCCGGCCAGCAGAAGCTCTCCTACAACGGCCTGGACCTCGCCTTCGCCCCCTACACCGCCTACTGGCGCGAGATGCGCAAGATCTGCGTCGTCTACCTCTTCAACTCCAACCGCGTCAACAGCTTCCGCCACATCCGCGAGGACGAGGTCTCCCAGATGATCGACACCATCGCCGCGTCCGCCGCGACGGGCGCCCCCTTCGACCTGACGGCCGCCATGATGGGCCTTACTAGCACCATCATTTGTAGGTAATTAACAATCTACCGTACGACAGACACACAAAAATCAAGGGTTTGATCTGGTGATAATATCTCGTCATTATAATAAATAAAAATAATATTCCTTACTACTATAATTTGCAGGATTGCATTTGGGAAGAAGCTGGAGGGGAAGGAGAAGAGAATGTTTCACAAGTTGTTCAACGAGACGCAGTTTGTGTTCGGGAGCTTCTTCCTGTCCGACTACCTCCCCTACATGGGCTGGGCCGACAAGCTCACGGGCTTGACGGCCCGACTCGACAAGAACTTCAGAGAGTTCGATACGTTCTATCAGGAAATCATCGAGCAACATCTCGACCCGAACCGAACCGCTCCTCAGAACGAGAACATCCTGGACGTCCTGCTCGGACTTTACAAGGACCGCTCCTTCAAGGTCAAACTCGAATTCGAGCACATTAAAGCCGTCCTCATGGTAAATACAACAATCACTAATATTTCAATTGATTTAGGGTGGCTGCAGTTTGTTTTTTTTGGATAATCCGCAAACCACACCAGAGTTCACGTACATTGTGTTGAGTTGGGTGTGGTTAGTAAAATAATGATTTTCGACGTTGGCAGAACGTGTTTGTGGGAGGAACCGACACGAGCGCCGCGACGGTGATATGGGCGATGAGCTTCCTGATGAGGAACCCGGAAGCGATGGCGAAAGCGCAGCGAGAAATCCGCGACCACGTCAGAGGCAAAGGCGACGGTTCAGATTTCGTCACGGAAGACGACATCCCGCGCCTGCCGTACCTAAACGCCGTCATCAAGGAGACGTTTCGGGTCCAGCCGGCGCTGCCGGTCCTGGTCCCGAGGGAGACGAACCACGCCTGCAGCCTCGGCGGGTACGAGATCGCGGCCGGGACCATCGTCTACGTCAACGCGTGGGCGGTGGGCCGGGACCCGGAAGTGTGGGAGGACCCGCTCGCGTTCCGGCCCGAGCGGTTCGAAGGGAGGAAGATCGACGTCAAGGGGCTGGACTACGAGCTGATTCCGTTCGGTGCTGGGAGGAGGATCTGCCCCGGGATTCACCTGGGGATGGCGGCGGTGGAGACGGCGCTGGCGAATCTGCTGTACCGGTTCGATTGGAAGACGCCGGCCGGGATGAAGCCCGAGGATATTAATGTGGATCGGGTTTTGCCCGGGATTGTGGTGGCGAAGGCCGACCCGCTTTGCCTCGTGCCCACGGACTACCTTGGGGGAAAGAAGAAGTGAGAGATTGTCGTTCTCGTTAAAAAATTAGTTCGTCCATCTCTTGATTATGTGTAACAAAAGCGCTTTAGTTCAATTTCTGTCTGTTGATTGTTGAACAGTTTGGAATAAGCGGGAATGTGATTGTATTCTACAAGCAGTTATTTATACATTATATATTATCTGTAATAATTAGTATCGGTGTTTTACTTTTTATCGTTCGATTATGTATGGTATGGTGAAAATGAATGTAAATTTTTTTGTTAAAGAATATTTAACTTATTTTCATTTCTTTGATGAATTTAATCAATGACAAAATTGGCTCGACGATGTCATATAGAAACTAAGGGTTCTTTTGCGAGTCATGCATAATTAGTCTTTCATGTTATATTGATTCAAATCATGATAGAACAGGTCGAGAACAAGGCGGGACGGAGCTGGGTAAATCAGTAGCAATACTCATGTCCCTCCCCATGTTATTGCGGGTGGTGGTAATACCCGCCGCAAACAGGTCGAGGTAGGTCAGGCTATTTGGATCCATGGATCAATCCACCAATTCATATGATCTAATCCATGAATCTACTAATCCATTTGATCCATGGATCTACCCATTCAAATCCATTAGTCCTTGAAACAAATACTGTCTAAAGGATATGTGTTTATTATTTATGTTATGTTTTCTCATATAAACTTTTTTTTGTTACGTCAATTTTATTTTCAACCATAAAACAACAAAATCACTGCAGTATTAAATACGCATGTCATGAATGATTATTTACGAGTGTTATGACCATTAAGTAATACGTGTTCAACCATTGATAAAAGATTATCATACTTTCAAAAATTGAGAAATTATTCCAATATCACCTTCATGTCATATAAAATTAAGAATTTCAATTAATTTAAATTCTTTGAAATACACAACATATATACGTTATATTCATATAGCATTCTGACCAATAGTCGGATACCAGTTGATATGCTGTGAAATGCTTATTAAAAAAAAAAACTTGTAAGATAGCAGAGCTGGGGCACACTAAATAATCGGGGCCAAGTACGGAAATGTTGGTCGGGCTTCTTTGGCTCGGCCAGGTTCGTAAAGTACACCAATGTAACCGATATGAAATTAAACATCAATGAGGTGTGATAGTATTTTTTTTTTATATAAGGGTGATATAGGTTTTTTGTTTGTAATTAAGGGGTCGTTTGGAGGTTGAGATTTGAAGTGAGGTATTTAGCAAATACATGTAATGATAAGATTAAGTCGTTTTTTTGGTTCACTTTGAGTTAGAATGCATGCATTACCTTTTTGTTGGGCCCACCTACAATCACTCAAAATGAATGATTATAAATCTCTACTAAAAGGTGAGATTGTTAATGAGGGATTGTCTACCCTACTTTTTGTTTCATCATTGCTCTTCCAAACAAAGTATTTTCCTAATACATGCATTGAATCAATACATCAAATGATAATACACTAATTGACCTAATACATCAATTTGAAGAATCACAATTTCCAAACGACCCCTAAGATACTACTTCAGGGGATTTGAATCTGGGACCTCCAGGTTCTAGGCGAGTGGTATTACCACTTGACCAAGCCCTTGTTCGTATGAGGTGTGATAGTATTATTCAGGTTCACAATTTAATTGGTACGTGCTATAAAAAAAAATCTATTTTCCTATATGAGATTTTACATTTAACGAGAGTCCGGTTAAATTTAAACTTTGTATGGGGAGGAAGATCGATTAAGATTCTACATTCAATACTTTGATAAAGCATATCAGTTTAGCTATATGTAGACAGAAAGGGTCTCGCTAGGGTTGTGATTTGGCTTTATTATTCTTTTCATCGAGTACAAGTTTACTAATACTAATACGATATAAAGCTAGATGAATAAAAAGTAGGAATTACAATTTTGTCTAAATGCATAGCATGGGTATTTAGTTATCCAAACTCACGAGAATTACAAATTTTGATTGTACCAATAAATTGTTGGTTACGTCAATAAATTTCACTATCACATATATTACAAATTAATAACAAAGGCATTTTACCCTACACGAATTCAGTCTAATTCTGAACGAGAGCAACCAGGCAACTCAAATCATAAGATAAGTCGATCGAGTGACCCGTGCCCAATGTCATATCCCTTTCAAATGGTTGATTTAATTTGGAGGCCTTATAAATTTTGTGGAAGGCACCGGCAAGTGCCAAATGACTAATTCCCTTTCTGATTGATTGGCTACGAATTCCCACAAAAATTGATGGACGTGGTCGTAGTTCACGTCTCTTTTTTTTTTTTTTTCAAAGTTATTCCGAATAGGAAATACAGCAGATACGACATAATAAAAGGACCTTTGCAGGTCAAATTACAAGGAATAATTGAAGAAGAGCCGATGGCCGACCAACCAACGATCCAACAATGAGAGGGCTTGTTTCGCCATGATATGGGCAGTCCTATTGAACTTACGCAAAGTGAAATAGAATGACGCACGTTGCACGGAGACAAGGAGAACCTGAATCTCTGAAAGAAGGCTACCACCCAAAACATAACCTAAATCCTTACGATTAATCATTTGAATGACCACCTGCGCGTCACCACAAAATGAGACATTATTAGAGATCGATTTAGAAAGACATCACCGGAAGGCATTCCGGAGGGCCTTGAGCTCAATGATGAATGCATCATCCAGATGATCGTAAACCTTCCCAAATGCAAAATGAACAGCATTGGCCCTGTAAAACCAACGAAGCCAACTCCTCCCCCCAACAGAGCCTTTCGTAGCTCCATCAAAGTGGACTAAGAAAAGAACCCGAGGAGTGTGACTGCGAATCCCAGGAGGAACGGAAAGATTAGCACGACTTTCATATGAGGTACGGTGGCTTAAGTCACTCTTTCTCTTCTTTTGTATTGCTCATACGGAACAAGTTCAAGTATTTTGTGAAAAAATCAACCTACCATACATATAGTAGAAAATTCACTCCAAGAACGAACAAAATATATTGAGCTGGACTGTCATGTTGTTCATGAGAGACTGAAATTAAAACTCTTCAAGCTGTCTCATAATAGCAAGCCAGAGTTGAAAAAAGAGGAAGATGACAAAGACATGTCTAAGCTTTCTTTCACTTAAAGCCAGTCTAACCAGTATCTCGAACTGGACACATTAGCTAGGTTTGGAACGATAATACCTAGGGGTGTTAGTCGGTGCGGTTTCGGTTTAACCGCACCGAAATATCGGTTAACCGCAACCAAAATTGTCCCAAGATCACTAACCGAAACCGAAACCGACAGAGTCTTCGGTTAACCGAAAACCGCAAACATCGGTTTCGGTTTTTCCTTGCGGTTAACCGAAACCGCAGGTTCTGGTTCACTTTCTCGGTTTTCGTTCAGAAACCGACCACCCAAAACCGAATTTCAACCACCTTTTTTAATGATTCACCCTCAATTTTGAGTGACCAGCTTTTGTTTTAGCCTCTATAATCACACATCATAAAGTCATCTAAATCAATTGAACATAAAGCCTAAAGCAACCACACAATTCAACCACAACTCCGCAACATAAAGTCTACATGCCCACAATTCAACCACAAGTCACAATCACAACAAGACACAAATAACAAGTTCATTATCTCCAAATCATCAACCTAAATGATCCAAGGATCTCGCTCCAACTCATCTAGCTCATAGTCATCATTTACTCTAAGATCTTCATCTAGCCCATAGTCATCAACCTAAGGTTCACTCTATCAAGTGCAAAGGGGATTTAGAGAGGAGTGACTTTCGAGTTCTAACTCTTAAAAACATTTGAGACTCTTGATGGAGGGTTGTTTGCAATAGGTGAGAATTGGGATGTTTGGAATTGCAACTTTGATTGGTTTTGAATCTTACAACTTTTTCCCTCAACCAAAGTAAAAAACCATGTAGTCACACTAGTAGGCGGTTATCGGTTTTCTTATCGGTTAACCGCTAACCGATTAATCGGTTAGCGGTTAACCACTAACCGAAACCGAAATCAATAAGAAAGTATCGGTTATCGGTTAACCACTAACCGACTTTATCGGTTCGGTTATCGGTTAAAACCGATAACCGACTAACCGTTTATCACCCCTAATAATACCTAATACACAGTTACACACCGCAGGACCAAACACTGTCTCGTTGCAGTACGCATTGTAATTAGTTGCAAAGTTTGTCCTGGTGTGCCACTTGGCACTGTGTGATTGGTTTAGTTTAATTATTTGCTTATTTTGAACGATGAACTATATATATATAATGTTCAGTTAATTTATGTATATGTGAGAAAGGAAGTCCTGGAAAAGAGATACTGTCTACAGGAAGTGACCAATATTTATCATGATAACCAGCAATTCATAGCCACAAACAGATTTACAGTACAGTTTTATCATGACAATTGACAACCCATTTCTCTCGAAAGTGTCTTATGGCCATAGAAAATTATATTTTCCAGACGACAATTATTCAGCTTGGGATGAGCGAAATGGACAAAAAGGATTTTGCATTATTGAAGGGAAGATTGGCAAATTCCCACCAACCTTGTCTGGCCTCACCTGCCTGCCTTTAGCACGTTTTAAACCTCAACTTCTTCATAGTGGCAAGTGCTACCTGTTTTTTGTTTTGTACTTTGATTCGTATGATATTTTGTTGCCGGGTTAAAGTTGAATTGTTCTTTTATAATCCATGATTTTCTCTTGTGTTTTTTGCCGATCTGATAATTTTTAAGGTGTTACAATTTACTGTCTTTGAAAAAATCATTAACCGTTTTTCTCACAATTTTGTGTCCTATAATAAGCATATTGTCAGGAATAACACTTTAAACACGTCTCATGCTGGTCAGTAAAATTTCGTACTACCTAATGTAACAAAGTCTCACGAGCATTTTTTTATTTCATATGCATTCTTTTTTATTATATCGGAGAAATTTGCAGTTGGTGTGAACTCTCGGTGGAATTGGAACAACAAGTCCGTTTACATTTAATCTCAATATGGAAAAAAATTTAGAACTTCAATCAACCGCATCGAGTGAGAGAATTAGTTTAGCTCGTTCTAGTTCGTAACTTTGTATGAACCTGTTGAGCTAAAGTCGATATCTAGAGGATCTCGTCACTTTCTTCACAAGATCGAGTTAGCCCGGTTTTCTTGAAATGAAACAAGACAATTTTAGAAAATTTAGCGTGGTATTGTACTTCAAATATTAATTTTTGGTCTTGTAAAGGACAGATTGTTTCTCAAAGTACACACATTGTTATAAAAAAAAATTAAAATACAATAGTTTTCTAAGAAATTCCCAAACTACCCATGTTTTGAGACATATAGCTTTGGTCACAAATCGCTTAAGACCTAAGCAATCTGGGATAGATAGCTTCAGATACATACGGTAAAAAATCAACAACAGTAACTTTGTATTCGATCATCTGTTCAACGTGAATTTTTTTATTTTGCAAAAAAAAAAAGATTTTCACAACTACAAACAATTGAATGTGGTTTGGTCAACTTTCATCTCCAAATAAGGTCATTTGTTACCTCAAATAAGCCATTTTATGATTTCACATAAGTTCGAATGGTTAAGTTTTAACTTTATGCTCTCGCATTCAATCATCACAAATTTTTTATATTGCATAGATTTTCAGGGACTATTGTATTTTGATAAATTTTTTTAAAATTAAAACAAATGTCTAATATGAGGAAACAAATGACATTTTTTGGAGATAAAAGTTGAACATACCATTTTTTATTGTTTGCAGTTGCGAAGATCTCGAAAAATTATACAAAAAAATTCAGGTCAGTTAAAAAAGCACAAAGTTAAAGTCGTTTGATTTTTCCATAAATAACATACTGATCGTTGAGTTCTGAAATGATTTGTCACAAATTACTGAAGTTTCAAGCGATCTGTGCCAGAATGTTTAGATCTCAAAATACCTGTGTATGATCTATCACAGATTTTTAATATCTCAATCTATCAATATATAAATTACTTTAGTCTGAAATAATCTTCTCCAACATGTGTAATTTGAGAAAAAGTTAAAACACTATTGTATTGATTTTTTAGAACTGTTTACAGCAAGATGTGTACTTTGGTGAAAATCCTTAAAAGGGCATCACAAAAAGACTGTCAGACTGATGGACAGTACTGGTGGACGACTAAGTCACTGGCCCTTAGTGCATGGCAGAGTTGGGCTGACATTACCCAAACTTCTGGGAAGAAAGAATCTTTGGGCTTCGCCTATCGTATACTAGTTAAGAGTAAGGGGGTAACGGCCCCTTTTTTCAAGTTTTGGTTCCGTTAATTTAGTCCAAGTTTCCATCATTCCATGTGAGCCCACTTCTAGACTGAAGTTTCTCTGGACTTCCAAAAAAAATTGGATAATTGTAAAACCATTTTTTTTTAGGCAAAATACACTTATAGTCAAAAAAACTCGGGTTGTGACAATAATAGCCACATTTTGAAAAAATCCCAAATGTAGCCACCTTTTCAAAACTATGTTGTCAACTTTAGCCATTTTCGTAAAAAAATGTTAACGTCGTTAGACGCGCCGCCAGTAGCGTACTTGTGTCACCTACGTGGCCTCCACCTGGACGACATGTCATCGCCAAGTAGACTCACCTTGCCCACATCAGCGGTGACGTGGACTTGATCATTACCACTTCGAGAAATAAAAAAAATTACCTTATTTACTCTTTCATCTTCGCCGTCTCTCTTCGTCCAAATCCCCATTCTATTCTGCATTTAGGTTTCCACCCGAAACCCCAGCGCCGTCGCACTCCCAAACTCCAACCCCCCCTCCCTCCCCAGCGCCGTCGCACTCCCAATCCCAAACCCCAACCCCCCCTCCCTCCCCCGCGTCGTCCCCTCGTCCTGAAACCCCCGCCACCGTCTCGTTCCCCCTCCCTCCCCCACGTCGTCGCCTCGTCCTGAAACCCCCGCCACCGTCTCGTTCCCCCCCCCCCCCCTCCAAACCACTCAATCTTTCGAGTCCTCTTGTTGCCGACGCCTCTCTCAGCTGAATCATGTCACAGAGGACTCCTCGGAGGGATGGGGTTAGCTATTGCGCCGACTCGGGTTCGGCAAGCACCAATTCAGTTCTCTGCAAGCACAATGTACCAGCTGTGAAAAAAATTTCGGGGACTGAGGGGAACCCAGGAAGGCAATTTTATGGTTGTTCTTATTGGATGGTGAGTTGTGTCTGATTTCGATTGCACATGGATTGTTTTTATATCGTTGTTAGCTAAGTGTTGGAGTTGTGGCAGGAACCAAGAAAAAATCGCAAATTTTTTAGGTGGGTGGATGCTAATGAGGGTGAATCAGAGGCACGAATTAATGAGATGGACAGTTCGATGCTTAGGTTGGAGGAGAGTTTACGGCTGGCCGAGGGCAAGGCAGAGAGGAGGAAGAGGGAAAGAAACGTGATGGCAAAAGAGTTGCGAAACATGATACAAGTTCATGAAGTTAGATTAGCTGAAGCTCGTAGTGTGCATGATGAAATTCGTGTAATGAAATATATGTTGAGTGTTCTTTTGTTTTTGAATGCCTTCTTCGTTGTCATTCTGTGGAGGCAAGGTGGTAGTATTTGATGTATGGACTTGTGAAATATATGCTTAATGTTGGTTTAATGTTTAATGCGATGTTGGTTTAATGTTGAAAGTGATGTTCTTCTACCCAAGCACCTGTTTCAAAACATAACAAACATCCACAACTAACCAAACTCTATGAAGCCTTGTTTCATTACATAACAGCATAATAAACATGTATGTTTCACAATCAAACATACATTGTTCAGAGTAGTTTCAACACATAACAACATAATAGATGGACATGTTTCCAATACATAACAAAGATACCCTACTGTCCTACTGAACTACACCTAAAATCCTGGGATCTTATAGCTTACATATGAGTGGCCCAAAAAAGCCATAGGGAATGTCATTTAGTAGCTACTTCCTCGGCTAACAAAATATGCGACTCGCGAGATTACATTCAACATTTAAGGCTGTGTTTGTGGCGGCTGACTTCCTTGCAAATCCACCATTGAAGGCTGAGTTACTCGCATGGGCTCCGAAGGACCTTCTCCAAACTGTCTCCCACGATTTCCATTAAGCTGCAAAGAGATACCACACATCAGTATATAAAGAGACAGCCCATTTACATTTAACTGCAAATCACAATCAAACAGATTTTCACTCACCCTAACATACTGGTTTCCAGTATTCTCGTCTACATAAACACCAACCCCAGTCATTGCTTGGCGTAGCTCCCTTTCAACTGTTACTCTATCTCCCACATTCAATATCACATCCTGAAATGACCACAAAACTCAATTGACAACATATAATCTCATAATCAATTTAACATTCATTCACTTTCAATCAAGCACGTACTTGTATCCCTACACCTCTATTTAGAGGACAAGTCCTTGCATTATGAGTAGGTTGCCCACACTTGGAGCAGTGATTGGTTCTTTTTTGCCTTTCACTTATATCTTGCTGCTGGACAGCAGGTCTTTTACCCCTTTGCCGCGCATTTTGTCCCTTGCAAGCCAACCCCAGATAATTAGTAAAGTATCCATATCAAGTAATAAACTTACTTAGTACCCTAACATACTTAGTTTATGATGTGAGTAGTAAACTTACCACTACCGGCTGAGCAGAACCAGAAACTGGACATGCTCGTGCATTGTGTCCTTCACCTTGACATTTAGTGCACCGGATCAATGAACCTCTCCTAGTAACTTCCTCACCAATGCCTCCTCTTTGAGCTCTTGTTTCTAACTCCACAGCAGCCTTCCTTCTATTCTTTTTGGGTCTCCCAGGCATTGCCCTCTGCTTGGGCGGGTTAAGCCTGACGACCATCAACACAAGGCATGCCAACCTTGTATGCAAAAGAAACATGATATGCATGGTACACCGGATGCACATAATCAGCTGGCTCTTTCCTCAAGTGACTGATGGCAGAGACAGCATGACAGCATGGCAAGCCACTTAGTTGCCAATACCCACACGTGCACTCTCGTGTATTCAGGTCGACTATGAATCCTTCACTTCCAATCTTCACTTCACACTTATCATTCAATGCATGTCTCGGTACACAGTATCTAGCATACTCTTTCTCTAACCTTTTTCTAATTCGAGGGCATAACAGATCAGTAGTATCAACAAGCATCTTGTACTTGTTAGCCACTCTTTCCATCATATATCCCCTAATTCCCTCTAGCATGTCAATAATTCTAAGGCCTCTATACTTGACGATACTTCCATTCCATGTCTCACATATGTTACTCTCTACAGAGTCACATTTAGGGATGGTAGATAAGAAAGCTCGACAAAAACGTTTAGGTTCAGCATCCATAAAGTCTTTATAGGGTGTAGGACCATCTCCATTACCTTCAATATGCTCCATCTGAGAAGTAGCCTTCCTCCAGGCGACAATATTGCTTGCATACACGGCTGTCCAGAATAACTTTCTGATCTGATCAGTTTTATTCTTCGCCTTCCAATTGGCATAAACATGCCTCGCGCATTTGCGATGCTCAGCCTCGGGAAGAAGCTGGTGTATAGCTTCTACCAATCCCTACACTCAAACGATAAGCATGGTTAGTATCAAACCACATCCAAGTGTATTTTAAGTAAAACTAGACACTAAGATTGTATATATTTTACCTTCTGTTGATCAGAAATGACCGTCCACCTCCTACCGTCCAGCATCCCCAATTCTTCAGATAAGATCCGGACAAACCACATCCAAGAATCAGTATTTTCCCCCTCCACTACGGCCCATGCTATTGGGAACATTTGATTATTCCCATCTTTTCCAACTGCAGACAAGAGCATTCCCTTAACCTCGCCCTTTAGAAAACAACCATCCAGACCAAACATCGGTCGACACCCCTCTAAAAATCCATTCTTCAGATTGGAGAAACCGACGTAAAACCTCTTGAAGAAACACTTATCACCATCTGGATGTGGTTCTACCTCCAGCATGAAACGCCCTTCTCGATCTCTCTTCATCAACTCAGCAACATAGGTTCTTAGCCTCTTGTACTCGTCGACCAAAGAGCCACTCAACAGCTTAATGGCTTCGACTTTGCCCGGTAACAAGTCCTCTTCTTCACTTCCACATTATGCTGCAATTTAACCTCAGCCATAATCTGGTCCGGTCTCCACTCAGGGTTAATTCGGAATCTTTCAAGCATGTCTCTCGCTATCCAGTTTGCTGTTACTTGATTAACCCGAAGGGACTTTGAACAAGAGTGAGGTAGCCCAACCTTCCTTATCATAAAGCACTTATCCTTCCTAAACCAGCTAGCATACAACTTCCACTTGCAATTAACATCCTTGCACTTCACTTCCCTTCTTGTAGGGTTGCTCCGGACCCACCTTAGACCTGCCCCAGCTGCTACTGCATGCTTCACAACCGCCTCCTTAAACTGTGATGCCCCATCAAACTTCATTCGACACACAAACTGAAGTGTCTTGTGATCACAGTTAGGATCATATCGAGGTGCATCATCATAAAGCTCACCACCCTCTTCATCTGACAGGTTGCCTCTTACATGGAGAGAGTCTTCAGACAACCTGTAGCTCGAATGTTGCGAGCCTTCCCCTCCTGCTTGCTGAGGTGATTGATGATTAGGGTAGGAACCCTCTTCATTACCAGGACCTTCTACAACCTCCTCTACATTCACAGCTCTATATCCCTCCTCTTCGCCATCATCAGAATCCTCTTCTTCGAAAGCCTCCAACTGTTCCACCTCTTCCCCATCAACAACCACCCTTGCCTTCACCTTTCTCCTCCTTGTCTCCCCATATTCTCGAAGATTAGTCCTAGCTTCGTGGTACTCGTCATCTGAAGTCAGGGCATCCTCAGAGTCATATACATGGAAGATATCCCGTGCAACAGATGCAGCTGCCCCTGCCTCGTAGGCTGCTGAAAGTGATGGTTCTCCATGGCCAGGCTGGTTTGGATCATTCTCGCCTACATTCTCGTCCCAAGAATCTGCCATCTGTTTAAAAACCGTCATTTAGGTCATTAGTTGCTATTTCTTAACTTAACCTTGCTTAGGGTTCGCATTAAACCTATTAAACAAACCAAATACAGTCAACATGTCTATTACTCACTAATAAACAACTCACATACAGACAACTTGACATTAAAGAATTCGGACAGAATTCACTCATTTCAACATAATGGACAATATATATTCAAAACCAACATACAGTACAATGACCATTGTATCCAACACCATGAGGTTCTTACCTTTTGCTTCAGGGTCAATTTCGTGACAAACAGCAGAAAAGTGGTCCCTTCCAACAAATGCTATGTTGCTTTCCAACCTTTAAAGCTCCTTACACCTATAAAAGCATACCAGATGCTCACTTTAGAATCCATTACACAGTTCATAACATATCCAGAGCTCATGAGATTGACCCAACTCACCACAACTCGACGAGACGAAAATTTGAAGCGTCGACAATGGGATTAGGGTTAGGGTTTTTCGGATTCAAGCCGCCTCGTAATACTGGGTTGGTTGGGTTCGATGTTGCCTTCTTCGCCTGATTCAGGAGTGGATTAGGGTTCGTTGCCGTCGTTGCAACTGGTCGAGGGGTGCGATGCTTCAGTTCTCTACTCGCCAGCCCGGATGATGCATGGCACAGTCGACGCTCGAACAGAGATGAAGGGGCGGAACAACGAACGAGATAGGTGGGTGTATTGAGGGGTGGGTTTTGCTTCTCAATCCACTGTCGCCGTCGCCGTTGATCGGTAGAACTGGTGGAGGTTCGACTGTAGAAGGAGAAGGAGAAGGAGAGGATATCGGGTGGGTGGGTGAAAAGGTAGATGGAAATGGTAATTGGTAAAGTGACGATCGAAAAAGGTAAAGTGAGCTTTTGTTTCGTTTTTTATTTTTTAATTTTAAATAATGATTTCCATAATCCACCTGGCATGTTACGTGGCCGAAAAATTCCAAGTTAGCCAATAACCTTCTATCCAGTCAACATCCGTTACTTTGCCGTTAATTTTATGGACGGAATGGCTAGATCTGTGTATTTTTTAAAAAGTGGCTATTGTTGTCACAACTCGAATAGTTATGGCTATGCGAGTGTATTAAGCCTTTTTTTATAATGGTGAATTGATGTTAAAAGAGAAATAAAAGTTCGAATACAAGGAAACAATCAGAGGAAAGAGATCACAAGATCTGATCTCAACACGCAGAAAGACAAAGGAAAACAAAACATATTCTAACAAGGATGAAATGAGAGAAAAAAGAAAGGACAGTGCTAGATGGATCAGACCATCTCTGCACATCACACAAAACAAAACAACTGCTGGGAAAACAGCAGCAATCAAAGATAAAACAAGTCACAGAACAAAGAAACAAGATCCAATCACACTAAGCGAACACGACTCCATCCGAGAGGAGGAAAAAACTTATCCAGCGAGAAGGCGAGGAAAGTCACAGCTCTTGAAGCTTGTTTCTAATCCAAAGATAGCCTTGATCTTTACCAATCTTGTTGTGCGCAACAGCCCAATCAATCATTGTTCTACAAGCAATTTTAGTGATAATAACAGGTTCCAGCTGAGTGTTGCGGAAGATTCGATGGTTCCTCTCTTTCCACACCTGCCAACAGATAGAATGTAAGGCGAAGTAGGCAATCCATTCTTCGATATCATTCGGTTCATCTTTGTGCCATCTGCAAATGGTGGTTAGAATATCTCCAGAAGGGGGGTTGATGTTCCTGCACACTCTTCTTATCCTGTCCCAAACTTCCTTGCTGAAAGTGCATTCAACAAACAGGTGGTTTATTATTTCTTCATCTTTACGACAGAGCTCGCATCGATTTGCAAGCAACCAACCTTTCTTCTGGAGATTATCAAGCGTTGGGATTCTCTTGTGGTATATGAGCCAAATAAAGCTGCAGATTTTGTTGGGAATATGTCTCCTCCAAACTGATTCAGCAGGGAAGTGAAACAGCCCTTGGAACTTCTCATTGATGAGGTACCTGTACATCGATTTAACAGAAAAAGGCGATTCTGGTTGGGGTGACCAAACTGGTCTAGGAGGTCCACCAGGCTGATTGGAAAAATATTCATGATTTATTCGTGATTTAATGTTTCATACATTCTAGTTTTAACTATAGATTTTAAGTACTAACTTTAAGTACGAATTTATATTTCCTGAGAAATCTTCAAATGATCGATTTCCAACTAGCCACATGTCACAAATTTAGGCTATACATGTTCCTTTTAGGCTATACATGTTCCTCAGGGTAGCTAAGGTGATTGTTCCCTTCCTAAATTTAGTAAGTAATCCATTACGTGTATAAAAAACAATGCCATGTGTTGATGATGATAGACGCCAACATTTTTCAAAAATGAAACACATATTGTTTCTACTAAAATATAATTGTCTTATTTGATTGTACTTTACTTATCAACTCTATCGCGATCTTTCTCGACTCCTCAATCCTGCTCAACTTGCATCAACTCTGTGATTACAAATACGCTTTCCAATCCCTCCAGCGAGTATTGAAAAATCATACCGGAGGCGGAGGATATACTGAAAATCGGCCGATCGAACTGTTGATATGACTTGAATCGGCCTATCAGCCGCTACGACTGGTAATCGGGGGTCTCGCTGACCGGTCAGCGAGTGGGGTCCAAGGGCAACGCCCCCGGCCCACGGTGTATGAGCTCAATGTTATTTGGGTTCGGGTTCTGGGCCTGGTCTGTAACCGTTTCCTTTGCCATATTGGATTAGGTTTAGACCCACATGGAGAAGTACTATAAATACTTCTCATACTCCTCTGTAATCTGTAATCTCCTCGATATAGTGAAACTGGTTCTCTCTCGCCCGTGGACGTAGCTAACACACATCGTGTTAGTGAACCACGTAAATCGTGTGTCTGTATTTTTCGATTCTCGCTTTCGTATTCTTGCTTTGTCGATTCCGGCAATTTCCCGATCCGTAGCAGCGCGTTTATAACAAGTGGTATCAGAGCCGCGACTGGAAATCAGGCTAGGGTTTTCAATTCAGAAGAATGACGTCGGTGAACATGAAGATCGAAAAGTTCACGGGGAAGAACAGCTTCGCTATATGGCAGATCAAGATGCAGGCTTTATTAAAACAGCAAGGGCTATGGGGGCCGCTGTCTGCGAAACAGAAGAAGGCAGCGGTCGATGACGATGAGTGGAATACCCTGGAGGAGAAGGCTCACTCGACCATCATGCTATCGTTGTCTGATGACGTCATCATTGAAGTCGCTGCTGAGAAGACTGTCGCGGGCTTGTGGTTAAAGTTGGAGAGTCTGTATATGACGAAGTCCTTAACCAACAAGCTGCATCTCAAGCAACGGTTGTTCAGCTTGAGGATGCAAGAAGGTACGCCTTTGAGGGAACATCTCGAACAGCTTAACTCTATTTTGCTGGATCTGCGTAATATAGATGTTCAAGTTGATGACGAGGATGCTGCCCTAATCCTGCTGGTTTCTTTGCCGAGTTCATATGAGAATTTCGTTGATTCTTTTATTGCCGGTAAAGAAAGCGTGTCGTTGGAGGATGTCATGTCTGCTCTTCATACGAGAGAGATCAGACATAAGGCGTCCGGATCTGGTACAGGTGGTGAGGCATCGGGTTTGGCTGTTACAGGTGGAAAGGAAAAGAAGAAATCTGGTAAAGGGAATTCGAGCAAGAATTCCAAGGGTCCCGGTCCACAGCCAGGTGATGCTTGTCACAACTGTAAGGAAGTGGGGCATTGGAAGTACAATTGTCCCAAGAGAAGAGGGCAACAGAAGAAACAAGGTTCAGTTGCTGTGGCAGAAGTGGACAACAGTTCTGAAGACGATCTCGTCTTGGCTGTAGACGAGAAGGCACATCGTGGGGATGTGTGGTTTCTGGATACTGCAGCCTCATACCATATGTCTCCGAACAGGGATTGCTTCACAACCTATGAGCAGATAGATGGTGGTAACGTGGTCATGGCAAATGGAGCTGTCTGCAAGGTTGTTGGAATCGGGTCCATAAAGGTTCGGACACATGATGGTTCATTCTGTACCGTGAATGATGTCAGGCATGTTCCACGAATGACAAAGAACCTGATCTCCTTGATTCTACTCGACAGCAAGGGTTTCAGCTTCAAAGGAAAAGGTGGAGTTGTGTATGTCTGCAAAGATTCAAGGAAGGTGCTGAAGGGCGTGAAGCGTGGGACCTTGTATGCATTACAAGGGTCTGTGTTGTCTGGTTCTGCTGCAGTTGCATCATCTCAGGTTCAACAGGAAGATATGACCACTATCTGGCACATGAGACTGGGGCATATGAGTGAACGAGGGATGCAAGTTCTATCGAAGAGGGATCTTCTTTGCGGGCACAAGGTGCAGAATTTGGAATTCTGTGAGCATCGTGTGTTTGGGAAGCTACATCGCAGCAAGTTTCCCAAGAAGGGTATCCACCGGACGAAGGGGATACTGGATTACCTCCACTCCGACTGTTGGGGTCCTTTACGAGTTGAATCCATTGGAGTCAGCAGGTATTTTCTGTCTATTATTGATGATTATTCGAGATTTACTTGGATTTTCATGATGAAGCAGAAAAGTGAGGCTTTCACAAAGTTCAAGCAGTGGAAGACACTGGTGGAGAATCAGACCGGTAAGAAGATCAAGAAGCTGCGAACGGACAATGGTCTGGAGTTCTGTAATTCTGAGTTCAACGGATTCTGCAAGGATGAAGGGATTGCCCGTCATCGGACTGTTAGAGATACACCCCAGCAGAATGGCGTTGCAGAAAGGATGAACCAGACATTGTTGGAGAGAGCACGGTGCATGCTCTCTAATGCTGGACTAGAGAGAAGATTCTGGGCAGAAGCAGTAAACATGGCGTGCTTCCTGATCAACCGTGGACCACACACAGGTATCGAGTGTAAGACTCCTTATGAAGTGTGGTATGGTAAGCCTGCTGATTACTCTTCACTGAAAGTTTTTGGGTGTCCTGTTTATTATCACGTGGATGAGGGTAAACTGAACCCAAGGGCAAAGAAGGGTGTATTTGTGGGTTACGGAGATGGAGTTAAGGGATTTCGAGTCTGGTCACCTTCTGAGCATCGAGTTATACTTAGTAGAAATGTGATATTTGATGAGAAGTCTATGTTTAACCCCATGTTGAAGGTTACTGTTGCTGAAGGTAGCAGGAATGTTGATAAGCAGGTGGAGCTGCAAACTCTCAATGAGAGTGAGTTTGAGCACCGAGGTGGAGAAGATCAAAATGATGAGGATGTCTCTGCAGAGCCAGAAACTTCAGAGTCCAGTGCACGAGCTAAACAGTCTATTGCTTCCGGTAGACCGAAGAGAGCGACTGCAGGAGTACCTCCACAGAGGTATGGCTTCGAGGACATGGTGGCGTATTCATTTCAGTTTGCTGAGGAAGTGGATGCAGGAGAGCCACAGTCCTATAGAGAAGCAGTTTCGGGTGGTGAAGCTGATCAGTGGCTTGTCTCAATGGGAGATGAGATGGAATCCCATGACAGGAATCAGACTTGGGAGCTAGTCAAACGACCACAGGGAAGGAAGATTGTTACAAACAAGTGGATCTACAAGAAGAAGGAAGGAATCACTTCTAAAGAGGGCATGAAATTTAAAGCTCGGGTGGTTGCACGAGGCTTCTCGCAGAGGGAAGGAGTTGACTATAATGAGATTTTCTCACCAGTGGTCAGACATACTTCGATCAGAGTGCTACTAGCAATAGTGGCACATTATGACTTGGAGCACGAGCAGCTAGACGTGAAGATAGCTTTCCTACATGGAGAGTTGGAAGAAGAAATTTACATGACTCAGCCAGAAGGATTCGAGGTTCCGGGAAAAGAAGACTATGTTTGTAAGCTGAAGAAGTCCTTGTATGGACTTAAGCAATCTCCGAGGCAGTGGTACAAGAGATTTGACAGTTACATGCTTGAGCTGGGCTACAACAGAAGTCCATATGATTGTTGTGTATATCACAGCAAGGCAGAGGATGGTTCGATGATATATCTAGTTCTGTATGTGGATGATATGCTCATAGCTCCGAGGTCAAAGTCTGATATCCAGAAGTTAAAGGGGTTTCTCAGTGTTGAGTTTGAGATGAAGGATTTGGGAGCTGCTCAGAAGATCTTGGGTATGGAGATTTACAGGGACAGGTCGAAGAAGAAGCTTTTCTTGTCACAGAAGAGCTACATCCAGAAGTTACTGTCGAGGTTTAGCATGTCTTCAGCAAAGCCCTTAAATACTCCTAGTGATTCAAATGTTCATTTATCCTCAGCTTATGCACCGCAGTCAGAGGCTGAGAAGGAGTACATGTCGAGAGTCCCATATGCTAGTGCAGTAGGTAGCTTGATGTATGCTATGGTATGCACTAGACCTGATCTTGCACATGCTGTTAGTGTTGTCAGCAGGTTTATGATACAACCTGGGAAGGAGCATTGGCAGGCTGTGAAGAGGATCTTCCGGTACCTTAAGGGTACACCTGATGTGGGGATTAGCTTCGGAAGTGATACAGAGTGCTTGGTGTCTGGGTATTCTGACTCGGACTATGCTGGAGATGTTGACACGAGGAGATCGATGACCGGTTATGCATTCACTCTTGGGAGTTCTGTAGTGAGCTGGAAGGCAACTCTGCAGTCGGCGGTGACATTGTCTACTACTGAGGCAGAGTATATGGCGTTGACAGACGCTGCTAAGGAGGGAATATGGTTGAAGGGACTGGTTGGTGATCTGGGTCTACATCATGATCAGGCAGTGGTGTATTGCGACAGTTTGAGTGCAATATGCTTGGCCAAGGATCATGTCCACCATGAGAGGACTAAGCACTTCGATGTGAGGTATCATTTCTTGAGGACAGAGAAGAGGATTAAGGTGAAGAAGGTTGGCACCGCGGATAATCCTGCTGATATGTTCACGAAGCCGGTTCCACATGGCAAGTTCCCACACTGCTTGGACTTGCTGAATGTCTTGAGTGGGTGACTCCGCCCTACGGGGCATTGATGGCGGGAGAGAGAGAAGGAGCAGAGTACATCAGAGATTTCAGAGGAAGAGGATTCAAGTCAAAGTGGAGATTTGTTGATATGACTTGAATCGGACTATCAGCCGCTACGACTGGTAATCGGGGGTCTCGCTGACCGGTCAGCGAGTGGGGTCCAGGGGCAACGCCCCCGGCCCACGGTTAGGGGTGTACATGGGTCGGGTGGTTCGGGTTTAGTCATTTTAATCACCCAACCCATGCACTACGGTTTGAGAAATATCAAACCCAAACCCACCCAAAAATTTTTAAACCCTACGGTTTGTTTCTAATTGGGTTGGGTCGGGTTGGCGATATTTTTAAGTAAAAACCCAACCCAACATAAAATATATAATTATTCTACATCATAAAAATATTTTATAACTAATTAAAATTTCAAACGAATGAACCAAGGTGAAAGATATGAAAATTTACGAATGTTGTTTAAATTTTAATAAAATGTGATTTACTTCAACATATGTCTTGTTTTTTTCACGATATTTGTTGAAATATGCTAAAAATGTTATAAACAAACGCATCCATCATATGTTATTCTATTAAAATTGTACACAAGAAAAAGGATTACGTGAATCATAACTATATTCAATTTATGTCTAAACTTTAAGTCGAAGAATGCATTAGATTAGGGAGACCATGAGAGAAAAACATGGCGAAATATCTTAATTTTCTCATAAGTATATGACTATATGCTACATAAATATTTTTTAAATCCGAACTCATACTAATAGTTGGAACACGGGTTGGGTCGGGTTCTACGGGTTGTGTAATTCAAAATCCAAACCCAACCCAAAAGAGGCGGGTTGTACAAAAGAAAACCCTCACCCAACCCAAAACCTTCGTTTTAGCGATAAATACGGGTGGGTTGGGTTGGGTTGGACGGGTGGGTCGGTTTGCGGGTGTGTTTGTTCACCCCTACCCACGGTGTATGGGCTCAATGTTATTTGGGTTCGAGTTCTGGGCCTGGTCTGTAACCGTTTCCTTTGCCATATTGGATTAGGTTTAGACCCACATGGAGAAGTACTATAAATACTTCTCATACTCCTCTGTAATCTGTAATCTCCTCGATATAGTGAAACTGGTTCTCTCTCGCCCGTGGACGTAGCTAACACACATCGTGTTAGTGAACCACGTAAATCGTGTGTCTATGTTTTTCGATTCTCGCTTTCGTATTCTTGCTTTGTCGATTCCGGCGATTTCCCGATCCGTAGCAGCGCGTTTATAACACGAACAACCGATGGCCGATTTTAAATCCTTACCCTTTAACATGATCAAAGTTGGAGGAAAAAATGGGAAAACAGATTGTACTTGACACAAAAGTCCCTCGATTGCCGCCCAAAAGAGACAACACATACAAAGTTTGTCTCACCACTCACCCCGCCGCATTTATAAACACCCCTCCCATCCTCCCAACAAACATTCCCTCATAAGCCAACATCATCCTCTCCATCGACTGGTCGAGGAGAGCTTTCACTTAGCCAAATAAAAAAAAAAGAACAAAAATGGCGTCCCTATTCCTCCTCCTCCTCACACTCCTCTCCCTCCCACTCTTCCTCATCCTCATCCGCCGCAGCCGGCCCAAGCTCCGCCTCCCGCCGGGCCCAAAGCCCTTACCCATCATCGGCAACCTGCACATGCTCGACACCTCCCAGCCTCAGCGCCAGTTCTACGAACTGGCGCAGCGTTACGGGCCCCTGATGTCCCTACAACTAGGGTTCGTGCAGGGGCTCGTGGTCTCCTCGGCCAAGATGGCCAAGGAGGTCATGAAGTATCATGACCTCGAGTTCTGCAGCCGCCCCAATCTCTTGGGGCAGCGCAAACTCTCGTACGATGGGTTCGACGTCGTTTTCGCTCCCTACAATGACTACTGGCGCGAGATGCGCAAGATTTGCACCCTCCACCTCTTCAACTTCCGCCGCGTCCAGAGCTTCCGGCCCATTAGAGAGGAAGAAGTGTCACGGCTCATGAAAAAGGTTCGTGCATGGTTTTGTAATTTACCCGGTGATAGGGAATTTTGATGTTTCGGAAGCTTGTATGTGTAATTTATGCCATTCGTTCATTTGGACCACATCTAGACGCTTCTGCATGTGCTATATTTAGGACCATTTTTTATGTGGTGGCCACTTGAGTGGTTATATACCACTTCTTTCGACTAACTCGAATTATAAGAACCAATTGGTTTATAATATGATGTCAGAGTTTATTTGTATTTGAAGTCATGTGTGTTCAAGTCCTCACAACCCATAATGTTAAATATTGTCTTTAAAACCACATATAATGGTAGGCCTGTACAAACTCTAAACTCATAGATTGGTTTTCATTTGAGAAAAAAGTAATTAAATATCATACATGAACCTCTCACAACCACTCAAATTATTGAGGCCGGTTGATTTATGATAGTTACTCCGTCTTGCAGTGCTCCACAATTCACATGCATGATTTCATATTTCCCTTTACAAGACTGTGACGCATTGATGAAAAATCTTAAATTAGCGATTTCTAGAAAGTAAAGTGTGAGTTCAACCTTCGTAAGAGTTGCATTTTCTAGGATGCAAGTTTGGGATCGACTCCAAAATCTTACTTGTCTCATGTCAAGAACGGAGTCACAGTCAGCTTAGGCATTCTGTTGTGCTCTATCTCATGTCAGGTTTTCAACTTTCAAAAGTTTGTCTGGATTTGAGTAATTTTCATGACCTCCTATTCGATTTTTTTTTTTTTTTTTTTATAGGTGACGAGCAACGTGGAGAGCGGGAAGCCGTTGGATATAAACGAGATGATGATGTCGCTGACGATCTCCATCATCTGCCGGATATCCCTGGGGAAGAAGTACGACGACGACGCCAAGGAGCGGCAGCATTTCATCGGCATGCTGACGGAGTCGCAGGCCATGTTCGGCAACTTCTTTTACGGCGACTACTTCCCCGGGATGCGGTGGCTGGACAAGCTCAACGGCATGGTGGACCGGCTGGACCGGAACTTCAGGGACCTCGATAACTTCTACCAGGAGGTCATTGACCAGCACCGCGACCCGAACCGGCCCAAACCCGAAAGAGAAGACATCATTGATGTCCTTTTGAGGATCAAGGAAGAGAGGGGGTCTTCCATTGACCTCAATTGGGATCACATCAAGGGCGTTCTTATGGTAAATTTCTGGTCATTAAATACTTCGTTTAGTAAATAGTAATCGTATACTATATATATAGTGGCATCTTTGATGTACCCAATGCACTCGTCTCATAATCGTTATTTCTAGCAAGCGATTCATGTGAAAACGATGTCAATCAACATATGTGGTATGATGAACAAGAAACACATGAATTTAAAGTTTCATTTACCAATAGACCAAGTCATAGTATGCTCTATTCCTGTATTGTTTTCAAATCCTTTCATTTTTTCCAATTCATTTCATATCTAAACACATATAAAACCTATATAATACCGTAATTGATGTATTAAATTGAAGATTTTAACAATATTTATACATTCATTTGTTTTAAAATAATTAAAATGTACCATTAGTTTGAAGAGAAATTTTACAATGCTATAGGTTTTTACCTTTATGGTACAACTTGAAACTGTACCTTTAATGTTATGGTATAACTTCATATTGTACCTATACTTTTTGTACAAATTCTTTTGTTGTACAACTTAAACTTGTACCTTATGTGATGGTACAACTTCAAATTGTAAAGTTGTACTGTAACATAATGATACAAATTCATTTATGGTACAACCTAAACTTATACATTTAATGTTATGATACAACTTCAAGTTGTACATTAAAGCACCAATACTATATAGCATAGTAGAAGTGCTCTAATTTGAAGATAAAATAAAATACTCGGTACATATTTTATTTACTAGCTATTAAAATCATCATTATAGTTTGGCAAAATACACTTGTATAGCCATAAGTTTCACGTTTTTGACAAATATAGCCAGAACTATTCGAAAACCCAAAATAGCCAGGAAATTGGAGGGTAGTGTGACAAATCTAGCCATTTCCGTTATAAACTTTAACGGTGTTAGTGACGCCGTCAATTTTGTTAGTGATTTGCTGATTAGGACGCCAAATCAGCGTACACGTCATCGACAAATCAGCATAAAGTGACATGTAGATTATATATGATAATATATAATAAAAATAAAAAAAATAATATGAATAAAAAATACATTTAATATTTAATCATAAAAGAAACCAAAAAACCCTTACCCTTCCCCTTCCCCTTCCCCTTCACCGCCACCATCCCCTTCTCCTTCCTCCCACCTCTGTTCCTTCCTCCCATCCATGGCCGCCGCCGCGATCACCGTCACTACGAATCTCCCGCGTCACCACCATAAACACTACCCAAAAATTTCCTTCCCCTTCCTCACAAATTCCAATCTCACCTTCGCCCTCTCTGGAACCGCTTCCCTTGTGGCCATGCCCATCTCAACAATACCTCCCCACCTTCCAGATCCTTCTCCCTTCGAATCGCACCTCATCCCCATCAAGAGGACCGAGAGGGCGTCTTCTTTTCCAATCGCACTTCATCGAGATCCTCTCGCCACCGGAGCGGCGACAATCCCTGCAATTTCGGCTCAGTTCCAGATCGGGTTCTTCGTCCTGGTTTGATGAAATCCGTTTCGTTTCTCACCACCGACCAGCCCTCTGTAGATGAACTGATTGGGCGAATCTCGAGGAAACAATATTAGCTGCAAGAAGGAGCAGTGGGGATGGAGGATTTGGAGTGGTAGGTCGAGGGAAAAGAAACAAGCAGGTTGCTGCTCTTTGCCTCTGGATATCGAAGTGCTGCCCGCCGCCGATTGGAGGCTTCTTGTCGTCGTTTGGAAGTGCCCGGTCGCCGATTGAAGGCGTTTCTTCGCCGATTGAAATTTTCTCGCTGGTGGCGTTCCTCACCACGTCGCCGATTGAAAGGTTCTCGCTGGTGGCGGTGGAGAATCTCTCGACTCCTTGTTGTAGTTGTTGGTTGGTGTTTTTGAATACATAGGGAGGGTAGGGGTTCTTGGGTCTGGGCGCGGAGGCGGCGTCGAGTTTGGGTTTCAATCGCCGGGGAAGAGTTTGATGAATCTGTTCCCGGGAACTCGGACTTGGGTCTGGGCGCGGAGGCGGCGTCGAGTTTGGGTTTCAATAGCCGCCTTCTTTGTCTGTCGGCGGTGTGGATTGAGTTTGTGGGGGGAAGCGATGATCTGGAATTGAGAAGAGAGGGGAGGTGTTGTTCGTAGCGGAAGAGGAAAGAAGAGAGAGGGAGAGAGGAAGGTGAGAACAGGGGAGGATCTTGGTTGAATTGGGGAAGATGTACAGTTGGAGGAAGATGGGAGAAAGATGGGCGGTGGGTATAAGGTTGGAATTTTTTTTTTTTTTGTTTTTAAATTAAATTATTAGATAAATAATGATTTTTTATATTTTAATTTTTTTTAATCCACATCGGCTTGGTGGGGATCATAAATCGCCAACTCAGCATATTCCGTCAGTACAGTCAGATTGTTAAGTAACACCGTTAAAGAGATGGACGGAATTGGCTATTTTTGGTTTTCGAATAATTTTGGCTATATTTGTCACAAACGTGAAAGTTATGGCTATACAAGTGTATTTTGCCTTATAGTTTCTACTTTCCATAAGTGAACTTCTCTCTCTAATGGGCCAAGTCTCGGGTCGATTTATTGGCAGAACGTATTCGTCGCCGGGACGGATACAAGTGCAGCGACAGTGATATGGGCCATGACCTTCCTAATCACCAACCCACCAGCCCTGAAAAAGGCCCAACAAGAAATCCGGGCCCATGTCGGCACCAAAGGATTCGTCGACGAGGACGACGTCCAGGAGCTCCCTTACCTCAAGGCAATCGTCAAAGAAACATTCCGGCTGCAGCCGGCGGTGCCGCTGCTGGTCCCGAGGGAGACGGTGCAGGACTCCCAAATCGGCGGCTACGACATCCCGGCGAAGACCGTGGTCTTCGTCAACGCGTGGGCCATCGGGCGGGACCCGGAAGCCTGGGCCCGGCCCGACGACTTCTACCCGGAGAGGTTTTTAGGCAGTGAGGTTGACTTCAAGGGGGTTGACTTCGAGCTCGTCCCTTTCGGGGCGGGTCGGAGGGGCTGCCCCGGGATCCACATGGGCATTGCCACGGTGGACCTCGCGCTGGCGAATTTGTTGTACAGGTTCGACTGGGAGCTGCCACCTGGCACTGAGAGGGAGGACGTGGACTTCGACGTGCTCCCGGGGATTACTATGCATAAGAAGAATCATCTCTGGCTCGTGCCCAAGATTCCAGCTGCTTGATTCAGATTTCAGATTAATCTTCGGATTAAGGGGTTAATTACGTGCGTGCAGCCGTACGTGGCAATATACAGTCAAACGTTTGTCGTTTGATATATATGATGGTAAAAGTTAAGGTTAATTGTTGTCCTTTCTCTTTCTCTCCTCTTGAAAACAAAGTAACTATTGATACATATTACAGAGTATAGTGTTAATTGCCTGTCCTACAAACCGTTATATATAGTTTCCAATTGGTTTTTGTTTGTTTTTTGTTTCGAATAAGAGATAGGGCAATGTTGTTGTGATTGAAAATCCTCTTATAGTGAAAGTTTTTTATCGTGTTTGTTGAATTTTCTATTCCTGTTCATGTAGTTAATTTTCTTTGATTAATCTGTTACGATAGCTAATATAGTAGATTTGCAGTAGTGTTTTTGGTTAATATTTAAGTGGTACTAATTAGGCTTAAATGGTGTCTACATGCAATGATGTGCATAAATTTATGTTCGCACAATCATGTTAGTGGTGTTTGTGGCTCTAGATTTTGACACGGAAAATAACCATTGCTTGTACACAATGTTTTGAAAGTCAAACCACTAGCCGATTCGATCAGTAAAATTGAGATCTGGTGATCAAGCTGGTTTGAATAGCTTGTATAATCGTGTAATTTGAGTCGAGCGTTTGAAAATCAGTTTGAAATTTGAATTGTTAACCGTTCAGGCCGGATGAATCGGCCGGCCGGTTGCCGCTTTAATGCTTTCATCCTCCATGATATTAAAATGCTTGTATGAATGGAATTCGAATTCGTGTCCTTTCACCAAGGGTGCAAGTTGTTCACTACATGTGCTACAAATATTTGGTATCCTTAGGCAAATAAATCAAAGTTTTATTGAGATGATGCAAATGTACTTAACTCAAATCACTTTTTGTTTAAAAAAATTGGGCTAATTCCACTAGGGAGCTCAAATTATTCTAAAAGTGTCATTTGTGTTCTAAACTATTCAATATGACAAATCTGACACAAACTATATGCGTTTCGTGACATTTGTGTCCCGAACTTATTCAATATGACAAATCTAGCACAAACCACATAGATATTGACTAGATTTTCTGATAAATACTGATGGTGTAGGCCGGCCCGGCCAACATTAACCAAAAAAATAGTTCTTATTAGATTTTTCATATTGTATAATTTATGAGACATATTACACTTTTTGAATAGTTTGGACTTTATAGTAGAATTAGCCAAAAAATTACTTAAAGACATAGTTACATCCTAACATTTCGTAGGAATATAATAATAACTAACCCTTGTTGTTATTTTAAAACATACTAATGTTTGAATTTTAATTTTAGAACTTTGAATCGTATTCCGAGTAATATATCATATTTTAAATTTATGGTTTAGTGTATTATTATTATTTATCAGTATTATACTTATACAATTCTTATTTGTGAGGCGTTAGTTCGTTGCGATTTTTGTGATTTAGTACCAGTTATACCAATAAAATTATTATTTGTGAGGCATTAGTTCGTTGCGATTTTTGTGATTTAGTACCAGTTATACCAATAAAGTATGAACCATTCACTACACTAGTTCATACTCTAGTTTGGTTCTGAACATATATTGCTTATACACAATTCATATACTCAAATTTAGTACCTCATGTTTACTGGTTGTACCTGTACATATCAACAAACGGTAGAGAATTTTGTAATACACGTTAATCTTAAATATTATACAAATAACTCGGTTGGACAACAAACTCAAGTTTTACACATTAATCTATCACCAATTGAACAATAAAATGAAATTCGTAGGGGAAACTTCACTTCATTTCTAGAATTTTCTCATTCTAGAAAATAGAGGAAATAGAATGGTTACAGTTTAATTTACTTGTTTTCAAGGTTGTCAACCCGCGGGTCAATCCGCGGGTCAACCCAATTTGACCCTGACCCGGTGAGAAAAACGGGCCGCACGCACCCGCCGGGCTGACCGCTATAAGGTACCGGGTTGGAGGTCAAATTGTGTCATTTTTTTCTTTAGTTTGCGAAATGCGCCTATTTTCCAATTCTTCTTTTCGCCTAACTCAATCTTTTGAATACGAAGTTGAACATTTGAATATTTATGTTATAGAAGTGTGTGTGAATTTTCACTATATGTTGGATCTAAGTACGATATGTTATTTTGGTGTAATATTATATGTTATAACTCATATGTTAGATAAGATTTTATATAATTTATGATGATAAGTACAATATAATGACTCTTTCTATATTTCCGGGCCAAACCGGGCTAAAACGGTTGACCCATTAACCCTTGACCCACTAGCTCGACCGGGTCCGGGTCAACCCGCGGGTTGACAACCTTGCTTGTTTCACAATTATACGAGCAAAATGAGAAAATTCCCACTCCAATAATAAGGGTCAAAATGTCTCGTTCTTTCATCACAAATCAGTACTCTACTACACTCTTTTCCCTAGTGTCCACTTGCTAATCCAAGGAAAATTCCCTTTTTTCCATGAACAAAATGCAAGAGACTAATGGAATATTCAACCGAGGGGAATCAAATGTTAAAAAAATGCAAAATTCCGAAGTTACAACAGAACATTGTGAGTCAATAGTACAGAATCGAAGAAGAATGGAATATTCAACCCAATCTCCCAAGATCATGGCATTACTACTAAGACTTGCGGGGTCTTCCTCTCTTACCAGCAGGCTTTACCTGGGAAGCAGCATTGTTGTTGTTAACCTTGTTCGCCGACGGTGGGCGGCCGCGTCCACGCCCGGATGGCGCTTTCCCGCCTCGCGCACTCTTCTTCGGAGCTTTCTTCTTGCCGTTGGAGAGTCCTTCGCTGTCGTCGCTCTCATTGTCGCGGTCGTCACCACTGCTGGCTTCTTCATCGTCGTCCCCTGATTCGGATGAATCATCTTTGGACGACTTCTTCCGCTTCTTTGCACTGTCGGGAGATTTGGCCGGCCTACCCTTTTTCGCGTTTTGTTTCGCTGGAGGTTTGTTTGTCTGGGATGGCGCCTCGGGTTCTGCAAAGGTTAAATCAGTTGAGAGGGCTGAAGAATGATTTCCCCCACCAGCTATATGAGAACAGGAGAAACGAATTCGGAGTCATTGTACCTTCAGCAGCATCTTTGCCATCGTATACATCAAGCTGGAAATGATAAGATCAAGGAGAATGAAGTTAATAGAGGCAAGCGATTAAGCAGCAAGGACTCATTGTATTGTATGGCTACTGAGATTTACCTGATCAAGTCGATCGCCAATATTTGTTCTGTCTACAATAACCATAGAATGGCCCAACCCACAGGCAACACTGCAAGGGAATAGTAAAGATTTTTATTAACCACTTAACTTCAACCTATTACATTACATGCAAAATAATTGATTGCTTACCCTAACACATGCATGCCCTCAAGAATGTCTACCTTCTTGGGTATTGCTGACGACCTGTACAGCACATGAACAATTGCGTAAAGGACAAGTAAATTAACAACCACAAAAAAAAAAAAAAAAAAAAAAAGTATATCAATGAAAGGATCAGTTGTAGAAGCATATGGTTGCCATAGAGATATTTACTTCTGTCCAGCAGGACCATATCCCAGTTCACCATACTGAGCAAAGCCCCAGCTTATGCAGGAATTATCAGCACCAACAAAGAAGTGCATGTTGCCTGAGTCCATGCACCGTAAATTCCAACCACTGTATGGAAATGTGATACACGTTAATAAAAAACATCTTACTAACCAAATCATTTGTTACAAGGGAAGATGCAGCCCAATCAGCACTATAATTTTAGAATAAGCACATTCGGAACATTTCATCCAATAGAAATACACTATGTGCATAAACTAGGACTTCAAGTTTAGCCATAACAATAATTATGACTTATGAGTGGTAAAAGGGCATGATTTCAGAACAAAAACAAGGGAAGCACCTTAGATCCATTAGTGGCTTTGGGTACATCCAGTCATCCCCAGTACTCTTTATTTTCCCCCACACATACAACTGCCCACCACCTGGAAAGCAAGCAAAACAACATAGCTCAGATCAGTCTCTTGTGCAGTCAACGGAGTGCCAGATAAGTTGATGAACTCCAAGATCCAAAACAGTGGTTAACTGAATCGTTCCGTGACCCATGAAACAGTTAACCCAAACCCAAAAGGAGCAGCATGAGATTGCATTGGCTGAATTATATACACTAAGGTTCAAAGCAGTATGAAACAGTTAACCCACACCCAAAAGGAGAAGCATGAGATTACATTGTCTGAATTGTATACACTTAGGTTCAAAGCACTTATTCAACGCGGATTTTTGAAAGTATACAGTGAGAGAAGAAAGTGCATTCTAACAAAACACCATACTACACATTGGGATGAACTATGGAAATTCTGTACCCAAGGAAAATAGAATGCTGCAAACACCCATACCTGCAGTACATGCACAATTAACAGAACCAGCTGAAACTACAGCATTTGGAGGTAAAAGATTCTGTCTTTGGAAAACATCAACACGGCGAGGTGACCACTCATCTTTCTGCTCTCTGTGTCCCAGCCTATGAATAAAACGCAATATAGTTAAGAACTTTATGAGACAGGAAAACTACACAGAAGAATTAACTTTTCCCATCTCCGTATGTTTAAATCCAGTAAATAGGCTGTTCGGATCACAGGATGCACAAACCTTCCATAACCACCATATCCCCACCTGAAAATTTTGTCAACACAAGCAGTTGTCAGAATTGACTAACAGGAAACAAAAACATAGACAATACAAATAAAGGGAAACTCTTACGTGTAAACATAGCCATTTGAATCCACGGCCACTGGATATCCACAAAAGTTAATTGTCAAGCAAAGACAAATAGAAATCATAATAAGCAGCAAAAGGCTAGAAAGAGATGCAACACCAGCACAAATTCATAAAAAGATAATTGCAGATGATGACCTGTATGGTTTGTCCCACATGCAACTTTTACAATAGTTTCCCCCGCAAGAGCTGCAATTGCTTTTGGCTGAGGTTGGGCTTCATATGCTAGCCTGACTGAGCTGTCCTTTGTGTTATACTGCAAAACGCATCATTCCAATCATTCTAAACAATGCAAGTAGGAAAATTAGAATGAAATCACACATGTAGCAATAGAACATCTCATAGGAAGACGTCAATGAAACTCTTCCTGATACATTAGCTATCAACTGCCAACACGTTTCAAAAAGTAAATTATTAAAAAAACTCAAGTTGCTTACTAGATCTATCATATAGCAACCATGAACAACAGGGATTGAACTCAACATTGGCAAAGACCTCAAACTTCCCTCCTTGTGTTAAGTTATAAATCGAGTGCTAACTTCTAAGTGATGGAGCAAGTTTAAAAACCATCAATAACTAATCCGGTAGAGATGACAGAGCAGTAGAGAGCAAGGACATACCTCGTTGTCTGTCCCATGTCCAAGTTGACCATACTGTGGAAGCCCAGCCGTTCTATAAACCAACAAATGCCTCGACGATCAACAGATAATCATAACAACTTATGAACTGCTCACGAATACAAAATATGAACAATGAATACAAGCAAATTGACAAACCATACAATATGGTAGCCCCTTGAGCAGATGATAACCATACAGTGAAGTCAGCTCCACAAGCAGTAGTTTTAACATCAGACACAAGACAACGGACAGGAGATGACTCAATTTCTGCAAGAAGAAGCTATCTGGTCAGATCACATAAGAAACATTCGGCTGCTATCTCCAAAAAGGAAAATATAATGCATCTGCTAGTGTGGACTTCTTGATAAAGCATCATCAAGCATAGAAACACAGAAAGTGACAAGCACATTGTGATTATACTGTTATCAACAATGAAAGGCAGCGAAAAGTCATACCATTTCTCACAGAACCAGAGCCTAGCTGTCCATGCTTGTTCCAGCCAAATGCTAGTGATTGGCCATCTTCAGTAACAACTACTGTATGATTCCTACCAGCTCCAGCTCTGACGATCTTATACCTTAAGACAAAAACCCAAAATATGATTGCTTGTTCCACTTTGACCATTACATTTTCATACTTAGAGAAGAACACACGAGCAGTGTCATGGAAAAACAAATCAAGATATCTATCGATGAACATACATTTTATAGCAAACACCCATCTGACCAAGAAAGTCATGACTTCATGTCTACAAAATACTATAACGCAATGTCATGAAAATACATTTGGCACATAAGCTCCTCCTTCACGAGCCACACACTTAAGAGGAATAGATATGGAAATTAGTCAATCATCTTCTCTCGGTTTGTCCCAGCCAGAAATCCCAATAAATCATATACCGCCCTTCTACATCAATTCTCCAATCTATTTCACCGATCGCCGCCACTTATTTTGTGTATATTTTTAGACGATCACCTTGAGCATGTTGTTAGACTGAAACTGAAATTGTATGTTTGTTATGGGAATCACTTATATTCATTCTTGATCCTCATCTAAACATAATTAATTATTCATTCATTTAATTTGGGTGAGGAATTTGCAGCAGCAACAATGGTGTTGCACACAGAGTTGGTTACCTTTATCGAACTTTCTTAGACCAAGCACTATATGCTTGATTGAAGCTTTGGATGTGGCTGGTCCCATTAAGGTATTACCAAACCATACTTTCTCTTTCTTTCTTTCTCAGCATTTCAAACTTGTTCAAGCAATTTAAGGCAATGTTAAAGTCAGTGACAATTTGTCATCTATACTTATAGGATATGACCTACAAAAATACAGCTGAGGTCTTTGAAGTCAATGCTTATTGGTCCAATCGATATTTAGCATTCAAGGTTGAACTTATACTGAAAGATGACCATCATTCTGCTGTTTTTAATTTTTGAAGCTATACTTTCAGATCGCTGCTGACACTATCTTGAACGAAGCAAGGTTGGAGAGTTCGAACTTCGACTTAGACTCCAAATCATTAAGGGGTAAGAAATTATGGTTCTTGATGAAAGTTGTGCCTCATATCTATAACCTACTATAGTGCGCTTTGTGGTTCTCAAAATCACGAATTTCTTATGACAATCATATTGCAAATAGATTTTATTTCTTATTCACAAAGCATTGTGTGATTTTGTCAAAGTTAGAACGGTCTTAACTACTTCATTAGTTGTCTGATTGCCACAAACTTTGTTGCCTCTTGAAGAGCATTTGATTCCCTAATGTTCTACGTAGAAGAGATTCTGATAAAATGTCATATTTCACCTTTACTAAGCAATTTGTAAATCTGGAAGGTGGTTTGTTGAGGTTTGGATGGATAGGAGGCTAGACTATGATTTATAACCTTTGTGCTTCTTGTTTATAATTATTTACATGTGTTGGACTTCGCCAATTTAAGGTTTTTGGAATGTGGGTTGCAACTAACTTCAATACTGGAAAACTTTTGACATTTGGATTTGGTGTTGATTGATTCAAAGTTAGGCTATGTTCAAAATCCATTCAGAAAGATTGTTTTTATGGGCAATCAAAAAATCTTATTAAGCTCAGGGTAACTATCTCTATTACAAAAATACTTGATTACATACTTCATTCCATCTAGCATTACCCATGTGATCAACATCCATAACCCTACTAACCGATCTAACTATCTCAGCATGCTGCACTTTCTCAGAAATAATATTCCATATTATTTGAGCTCTAACTTCTGTTGGTTCTATTGGTTTCTCTGTGTTATTAATAGGGTCAGATATTTTTACTATAATTCCTCCTTTTTTGGTTCACAATCGAGCTTGAGCAAGAATTATATGAGATTAGGTTGTTGCAAGAGAGGAAACAAACTTGATTGCTGCAAACTTGGAGGAAACCTGCAATACTAATCGAAGTCTTAAAAGAGTACTTTAAAGAGGCAGAAAATGAGACATTGGATTGATTCTGACACTTAGAAAGAGTAGCATTACTAGAATAATTGCAACTATGTCCGCGTTATGAACTGTAACTTCAGTAGTTTGTGAATAGTTAGGTTCAGAAAATTCAGACTTTTACATTGTTGTAAATAGATTCAGCTTATGTGTTATGATTATCATTCTCCAATGACAATTGGAGTTTCAGGTTGAAAATAGTATCCTTTTGGGAGGATGGATAACAACAACAGCTTAGTTTAGCATGTTTATCACAACAACTTACATTTGTGAGCTTATGATAGCATCAGCTTGCATTTTAGTGTCTTTTTTTATAATAAAAACTTACACTTTGGTGTTTAATTTTGCATCTATACTTTTATGGCAGCAGCAAAAAGTTAAGTATCAGTTTAGTTTATAAACTTTATACAGGAATAACAACAGTAGCTAATTCGGCCGGCAAACTGGCCAGGGCCAATTGCTGGTAAGCATGTGTAAGCCATTCTAACTGTTAGGTTAGATTCCATTGGATGGAATACACAAGTTCCTTAATTGCAACGTGAGACAGTGAACACAACCCACTCAGGCAGGTAAACATAGAAGCAGAGCAGCAGATATCACTTCAGACATTCTTCATTCTCAACACATAAGCCAGTCCATAATACTGAGTTAGAAAATCTTACTTGGAGAGTTCGGAGACAACGGTCGGCCTATCCCGCTGAACTGTGTCTCCATGACCCAGTTGCCCCTTCTGCTTGCACACCAGAAGACACACAAAGGCACAAATAAGAAGCCATGTTACCACAAATTGACTAAGCAAACAAAGAAAGCCAAACCCAGACAGCTACTACAAGTTAAACTTAAACGCCATGCCTCATTACGTCCCCAAGTATAGCAACGCCCATCAACATCCAAGGCCACGCAATGGCACGATGCTGCAACACAATCCAATCAAAATCCGGTTACTCATTTCTTCAAAAATAAGCAATGAAATCAAACGCAATTTACTCTCCGGAGAGAAAAAGAGAAAACGTACTGCTTCCAGAAGCAACGAAGCGGATATCGACGCCGACCAGTGGGCGGAGCCGAGTGGGAGAGACCAAGTTGCCCGGCTGTACCCCTTTCTTGCGGCCAATCACATCCCAAGCGGTGGCCCCACAGAACAAGAGCTCCCCTCCTTTCCCTTCAACCTTCTCCTCGTCGGCCTTCTTCTCGGGTCCCGCCGCCGACATTTCACAGTCAAAATTGAAAAATCCACGCGGATTCAACGGCTAGTATTTGAAAAATGCAGCGACCTGGAATTGGCGGGAGGAAAGACTGAACCAGACCCCAGGGAGGAACGATGTTGTTGAACGGAGAAAAGGAATTAGGGTTGAAGAGAGGGAGCGGAAAACCCTAATCTGGAAACAACAAGAGTGGGGAATGCGTGAGGAGGTGGGTAGTGAGAAGATGAAAATCATTTTATTGGAGCTTTCCCGAGAAATTGCGCTTTTATTAGTTTTTATTAATAAAAGAGGCGTAAATCTGTAAGTGGAACATATTGTAATTGGAAAATACTAAAACACTAGTTTGTTTGATGGATTTGGATGAGATGATTTGGTTAAATTGTTTTAAAATGAAGTAATTAGGTTAAATTGTATTTTTTGTAACACAAAATGGTGATGTAACAATTGGGATCAGATAATTTGAATTGTCTTGTTTTGCACTATTTTGAATTGACAATAGAGGGATAAATATTGTGAAATGATGTGCTTTTATAAAGCAAATGTGAGATGAATCAATTGTGAAGTAGTTGGGTTAAATTGTGGATTGAAGATGAATGTGGCAAAGGTAGAGGCAATACGAGAATGTGAGCTCCCAAAAAGGGTCATCTAGCTACGATTGTTCCTTTGCCTAGCCAAATACTATTGAAGATTCATCAAGGGTACTCCACTCTTGCAGTTGCAGCACCCATGACGGATTTTGAAGAAGAATAAGACTTTGAAATGGTTAGGGTCGGTGCCATGAAGCTTTTGAAGCCTTGAAGGAAGCGGTGACAAAAGAGCCAGTGTTAGTGCTTCATGACCCAATGAAGGCCTATGAGGTACAAACTGACGCATCTAACTTTGCTACTGGTGGTGGCTTAATGCAAGAAAGGCATCCCATCATTACTTATGAGAGCCATAATTTGAATGATGCCAAGAGGAGTTACACGTCCTAAAGAAGGAGATAATGACGATGGTGTATTGCTTGCAGACATGGAGGCACTACTCGTTGGGGTCAGAAGGACAATATGGTGACGAGCTACTTCCTCGCTCATAAGAAGTTCACCCTAAAAAAGATAGGTGGCAAGAATTTTTGGAAGAGTTCAAGATTGTGATGGAGTACAAGCTGGGGAGGCGATTTTCGTAGCAGATGCTCTTAGCTAAAAGAGCATGATTGCAGCCATCAGCCAGCCACAATTCCCCATGAATGACCAAGTTTAAAAAGGTGTCAAGCATGATCCCTTCACTTAGATCATGATCGAGTATGTCAAAGAAGGGAAGACCCAACGGTTTTGGGTGAATGAGGGGTTGATTATGACCAAAAGGAGATTGAGTGTTCGTTTTGCGGTGGAAAACTTGAGGAAGATGATCATGAAGGAGTGTCATGACTCAAAATGGGTCGATCACCCTATCATTCAACTTAGACAAGCCCAAATTGAAGAATAATATATGGCCACAGATTCAAGATGATGTGGAACTATATGTGAAGACTTGTCTAGTGTGCCAACAAGATGAGGTGGAGCAACAAAGTGTGGCTAGCCTATTGGAACCATTTGTCACTCCTCAAAGACCTAAGGAAAGTGTTAGTATGAACTTCATAATTGGCCTTCCCAAAGTTGATGGGTGTGGTTGCATCATGGTGGCCGTGGACAGATTGTCGAAGTATGGTGTGTTCATATCGGGCTTAAAGATATGACAACCGAAGATGTTGCCGCTTATTCTTCATAAATGTGGTGAAGTATTGGGGTGTTCTTACCAACATTGTGAGCAATTGAGATGGTCATTTCACCAACAAATTTTGGAGGGAGTTGTTCAAGATCAAAACTGATTGGAAAAAGGAAAGGGTGAAATGATTGTAGATAATATACATTTGTATAAAGTATTCTACATACTCAATCTTGACTGTAAGATTGGATAGACCCTAACCATCCATTTTAAAAGTAAGGCCTATACAAGGAGCATATACCCCATTTGTACACATACATAAACATTAAGAGAAATACCTCTCTAGAGAGAATTCCTCCATACTTATAACTTATAAGTATGAACAAGACCGAGAGAAAACTGATTTAGCATCTAACAACACTTGAGTGTTAAGGTCACTTGAAAGGGTTTAGTTCGTGACAATTCGCCCTTGCTACTACTAATGTCACAAAGCAGTCAAAATTGCTATTTTACGTAAAATTGAAAATTTGGGTAAAATTAAAATCGTAAAATCATAGGATTTTAATGACAAATAGAAACGAACACTGAATAATATTAATAAGGTAAACTATGAATATCACAAAGACACGTAACACTTAAAATGATAATATCTCGAGATTATTGTTCCAAATCAACACAAATGCAACCCAAATAACTTGCACCTAAACTTAGAGAGTATTTACTCGCAACAATAAAGTTGCTATAGGAAGATTACTACTTACAAGTACTTGGATAATATAAATTATACGAGTTATTAGTTCTTGTGTGTGGAGTCCTAGCATTTTCTTCATTATAGATCAATCTTAACATTTTATTCATCTTAAATAGGACATGTTTTGGTATTTTCTTACATGGTAGCAAATGAGGAGAACTAGATTATGTTGATGGAGGAGAAGGAAAAAATGGGTTAACTCACCCAAACATTTGATCTTATCGCTTTAATTCCGTTCGATTTGGTCCAAATTCAATCAATTCAACATGGACCTTAAATTCGTTAATAATAAGATTTTAAAGTCCATAAATTCTATAGTGAAATCAGAATCGGATAAATAAGTAAGATTTTAAAATTTAAATTTAAATTTTCACTACTTCCACTCATTTCCCAGAACAAGTATTGGAACTTCATATAACCAGGAATTGTCATTTCCAACTTGATTTGTTAATATTTCAGGCTCAACATATTAACTTTTCGTCTCATGTAAAGGGGCAGCTCACTATTTCTCTAGTGAGCTTTACTTATTCGAACATTCCCCTTTCCATCCTCTGATTCCTTTCTTCTTCATGCTCCTGCGTTTTCCACAAGCCTTCCGCGAGCTGAAAGCCTACAGTTTGCAATCAAACAAACACCATTAAAGAACCAAAAAAAACCCCAGAAAGGTAACTACGAAAATCCCAAGAAATCAGCAAATTACTTACTTGCTGCAATCGGTGTCTTTGGAAATGGGAACACTGATTTCCACGGCGCAGAGTTTAGGCAGCTGAGTGGCGACCTCCGGCTTGATCGCCTGCGAGTACTTTCCAGCCGCTTGCTTCACGCACTCGCAGGTGGCGCGCTTGTCATCCGGCGACGACTGCGCCATCTTCTTCAAGTTCCTCACCCCGTCGCAGCAGCCGCCAGAAGGCTTCGCGCCGCCGCCAATGGCGGTGAGGTAAGGGATGCAGGGGATCAGAGACTGCACGACCTTGTTGCATTGCACCTCTGCCACCGCCGGGCGGGCCGCAGCGGCGACGAGAAGTGTTGCGAGGAGGAGGATCGATAGAGATTTCATGATTGAGGGAATTCTGGTTTCGAGTTTAGCGTTTATGGTTTAGGATCTGGAGTTTGAGTGATGAGAGTGTTGGTTTAGGAAAAAGCTTACTTATAGAAAGGGGGGAAAGGGTTTGGGGCCACGGGAAATTCACTTGGGAGAATAGGGCAACGGAAGAAACGAGGGGAAGTATTTGTAACGGGTAGTTGTTGAAATGAGCGGTTTCGGTTTTGCTTAGTTTGTTACTTTACAATTTTCACTCTAATTGGTAGTTTTGTTCGTCTTATATTCATTGCGGTTAGTATGGTACAAAAGTCATTTTGCTGACAGACAATCTATTACGAGTTTATTGTGGATCACTTTTTGTAATTTGAGTTCAACATGATTTTGTTGTCATAATTTTATGTGTGGTTTCAATTATTACTTCACTCAGATTGGTAATTTCTACGCGGCAGTTGTTTGAATTACTCTATGATTTTCAGCTTTGTCTCTGACATAGAGTCATTGCAGTAAGTATGGGGTAGTTGCCATCAACGTGACAAACACCATATCATGAGCTTGTCGTGACTCGTGACTACATTTTTTTTATCTCAACCCGTTACAATTTTTGCTTTAATTTATAGGTTTGACGCTCCCATTGTCAAAAAAAATTTATCTCAACCCGTTACAATTTTTGCTTTGATTGATAGTTTTGACACTCCAGTTGTGATGAGTATTATCACAGAGAACGGATTTGAATGCTAATACCCTTTTTGTTATTATGATTTGTGGTTTAAACATAGATCCTGAATATTTCCAGTAAGTGTTAGAATGACTTCCAAATTGTGAATTTGTATCAAAATAGTATGCAAATGACCAATAAAAAAATAGTATGCTAAATGTCAATATATTATAGTAAGTGACTAACTTAAAAAGAAAAAAGAAATGGAAGGGTAAAAGGAAGTACAGAGTTTCCAAATATCCAAGGTTCTGTATTACGGGCAAACACTACAACAGTGCCTTCTTAAATGGAAGGCACGATTTATGTCTTTGCTAAAGAAGAATGATGAATAGGAGAAAACGAACATCAAGCTGATAAACAAATACAAAGAACAAATGAATGGTTTAGTTACTGACTCTGTAGTAATCTTCTGTAAATCTGTAGTCTGTAATCTCTCCCTCCAACCTTTTTTTCTTCACCCAAAGAATGGTATGTGATATATAATATAATATGAATTGTCTCAATCTATATCATGAACCCTTTGTACTAATATTATCTTGTACCATGAATCCCAGACTGTGCAAGAGGTTTCCAAATCAACACTCATTCGCTGCTTCGAGATTGCGATGATTGGTTTAGCTGCTGCTGATGATATGCATTCATTTGACCAGGAAGTTGACGCTGCTGCTGTTGCATTAGAGGATGATTAGCAGGAAGCTGCTGATGAGGATGAGCATCTGCTCCTCCAAGCTCTGTCGCAGCGAGCCTCAGTCGTTGGACTTCTGCAACCAGTGCCTCATTCAGAGCTGCCAACACATCAAACAGTGGGGGAAAGAGTCAGCATTTCTCGTCTACAGTTTCGAGATCCACTTTCAAATAGGGAGTCAATCAGTCAAATTGACTATCTTTGACCGGTACTAAGAACACCATTTTGTCAGTACATGCTCAAATTTGACTATAGTTGCAAGGGAGGATCGATCAAAATGTTTGAGGAGATTATTGAATCAATTTTGCAACACGAAAACAATGTAGAGAAAACATAAATCTATACCGAAAATAGAGGACAAACTATGTACCGGAACTGCCCAAAAATCTAAGATTCTACCAAAAACCTTGCGTCCAAAGTAATGAGACCATTATGGTCATCTTAGCTAATTATGTCTACAAATCTTTAATGCATCAGAAGAGACATACCATCTTTGAGCTGGGCCTGTTGTTCCATTGCCTGAAGGCGGAATTTGAGTTCATTGTTCTGGCTTGTGAGATTTGAGGAATCACGCTGCATAAAGGCGAGATTATTTGTGAGTAAAGAAGAACACAAGGACTACAGACAAAGAGAATTCTTGCTGGTGAGGTAAGACTACCAACCTGTAAAACTGTAACCTGGGCAGACAATGTAGTTGCTTCTGACTGTAAAGTTTGCACCTTTTGCTCCAATTCAGAAATGTACCTCATTTTACGCTCCTTGGACCGAGCAGCAGACAGACGATTCGCCAATATCCTACAGTGTTTATTGAGCAGAGATGAGAAAATATTCAATGTAGACTGATAAAACTTGAAGAAAAGAAATAAGATTACCTTTTAACCCGTTTTGGATCAGCCATTGCAAGCTCGGCAAGCTTGTCATTAGCCATTATCTTCTTGAGTTCCCCCTCAGTAAACTCACCATTCCCAAACTCCAAGTTGAACTTGCTGAAATTCCCCTGCATTGAGCTGGAAGGCGAGCTAAGTTGACCAACTCGGTTCGCGCTAGGAGGAAGCTTCATCGACTCATCATCCAACCTTAAACCTCCCATGAAGCTATCCATTGACACGCTCCTATGGTGTCGACCAGCAGGCCCAATATCAGCATCGGCACTCCTCTTCAGCCCCTTAACATGACTCTCTGCCTCGTTATCACTGCTCTCAGACCCATTCATCTTCGAACCACTCGCCCTGCTGTCCAAATCCTTATCCTCAGTCCCCGATGAATTCAGCGGATCAATATTATCCATTTGCATATAAGCACTCAACATCTCGTCAGTAGGCTCCCTTTCTTGTTGTCGCCTTTCACCCATCCCTTCCACATTACCATCTCCATCTCCCCCCCAACCCAACTCCTGCTTCACGAAATCGAACCCACCTTGACCTGGTATAGGTATCAACTGAGGAGAAGACTGGATCATGGCACAGAACCCTAATGGAACAGTGTCACTCATCGATCGCCTGTGCCCTCTACGAGGTGGCAATCCAGCCTTTTCCTCCATGGCCACCGGAGATGGAACCGAGGGATGATGAGGCATGGGACTCAGTGGAGGGAGGCAATCTAGCGAAAACATGGAGGATTGAGACAATGACCTCAAATGAGATGGCCCTACTCCGCCACCTCCGGCACCCCCAGAACCAAAGATGTGAGGGCTGTTTGGATGAGAAGGAGGCAACCCAATTCTCTTGTTGCTGCTGCTGCTGTTGTTGTTGCTCTCTTCTAGGCCTAGACTTGGTGAGGATTGCCGCATGGTATCACACATTTGAGGTCTCACAAAAAAACCCTCCGAAAACCTTATTTAAAACCACGAAATGGGAGGCAGTTGGCAGCTGCTTCAGTAGCTAGCCGATGAAGAATGGTACAGTACGGATGATCAAAGAATCTGTACCACCACCACAACAACCATCAAAACTTTGCTCAACATTTTTTATCCGACTGACAAACCCTATATATGACCTTGACCGCAAAAGGAAGAAGGGATTGAATTGAACCCAATTTCAAGACACAAAGAACAACAATTCAAACCCTAGCATCTAGATAGGAGAATGGGGCAAGACAAACAAAAATCGCGACCACCCATATTTAAATTCAGCTAAAAAACAATTCTTTCCGGAACTATCGATGATGAAATGAAATGGGTCATTCTTACTTTCCTTTCTTCTTCCTTCTGCCTTCTCCCTTCTCCCCTCCTCTCTCTCTCTCTCTTCTTATTCTGCTTGATTCAATCGCTGGAAAGTGATAGCCGTACAATGCGATACAAGCGCCAACTGTAAGAAGGGGAAAATGGCGGCAATTACACAACCAGTTTTCTTAGCGGCTTGTCGGATAGCTGAGGGAAGAGCATGAAAAACATCGAAATGGAGAACAAAGCTTGGAATTGAATTAAAAAAAAAGTTTATAATGTGTATTTTTGGGACTCACTGTCTGCTCCTGTTGTCTTCTCTGTTCCTGGTGTGTGACCATTTATCCGACCGCTAAGCTGAAAAAAGCAAAAGAAAAAGGAGAGAAGAAGCAGCGCGTGGAGGGCAGTTCACGCGGTTTCTTTCATATTCGAATCGATTCTACTAAAAAAAATTCATTCATCGGCAGCACCGATGCTTTGGCGGAGGAAGGTCGTCGTCTTTCTCCCTTTCTTCTTCTCTTCCAACAGACATCAGCTCCTTTATCTCCGCCGTCTATTGAGCAGCGGCTGGGGCCAATTTTGTAACAATGTATAGTTTAAGGGTCAACTACAGAAATGGTAACTAAACTTTGGGTTCTCAACCAAGAGGTCACTTAATTTTGATTTTAGATAATTGGACACTCGTCTGGGAATAGCTATTAGAAGAGTTACTTCGTCAATCTTTGTCGATTTTACTTCCGTTAGAAATGGGCATTGGACCCACTAATGATATGGGCAGGGTTGCTTTCAACTACATCCACCATGATGACGGGTGAAGGTCTAGAACAACCGACCCACCCATTTGATCACGCTAAACTCCTTTATCAATATCTTAATCCGTAACTTCCTTAGTCCTCAATCAAATTCTTTCCTTCTCTATTTTCTCGACAAAATCATGATTTGACAACTTTATCAAATGAATTCTGTATGAAATCTTTGATTTTCAATATTTATTTCCGACTTCACGTTTCTTTCTTAAATAAATTTCAATAGAATCTTTCATTCCAAATTTTCTTTGTTTACAGTAAAAAAAAATCTCCAAGCAATTAGCTTTCATCTTTATGTTCTGGTGAAATCTCCATTGATGTCGCACATTGATTTTTTCTCCTATAATTATCACTGGGAGCTTACATTTCTTTATGCATTGATTTTGATTGAGATTTAGTTATAAATTTATCTTGATTCAAGTTTTTTTTTCTATTTTATGAGAAACACTTGATCTACCAGTAAACCGCATTAACCCACTCATTGTTTTGTGTGTTTGGGTGAGTGTGTGTTGTATTTATGCTCATCTGCTTACCTGTGGCCACTGGCCAGCTGGTTTTTCACCAAAACCCGCCCAAACCACTCAATGCACATCCCTAACTTACGTGGTTTTCACATCAGTATATCAATTTGTGCAAAGTAATGATAAAGAAAAGGGTAATGTGGACTCTCTAATTAGTTAAAAAGGGTCATGGTTATAATCGAAGTGACGGTAAAGTAATAACACATGATGTCTAATTTGCGACTCAAACACCATATACGTTGTTGCCTTGACAACTAACTTCATCTCTTGTACTATCACACGAGTCGAGTCATTGTGGGTAGTCTTAGAAGGAATGAAGATGGATTGAATAACGAGGATTGTGAAACTTCAAACTAAGTTGGATTATCATATGGTCTTGAGTGTTCACAGGAGCTATACAAATAATAACCAACTTTATAATTTCGAATCATAACCTAATAGCTCCTGTGAACACTCAAGACCTAATAACTCCTAATTTTGATTGCATTTTCTTCATGTATGTGAAAGTGAAACTTCAAACTAAGTTGCATATCACATAATTAGGTGAAATTCTATGAACATATTTTTGTTACTAATGTGACTGAGTTTGCATATTAATCTGGTTCATTCCATGAAATATGTAGGATATATGTGCTTGTGAAATAGGAAGTGAATGGGCCATAATTGATCACTTGGTGCGTGGTAGAGTCATGATAACTCCAGTTTCGGCTATATAGTAGACATGGAAAAATGTTGCTACGCAAATCTCAAAATTTTGAAAATCGTATATCTCAACACTAATCATTATGAAAAACCTAAAAAAATTACCATAATGTTAGTTGTTCCAGTTTTGAGTGACAAGTTTGTTCAAAATTAAAGTTTAGTGATCAATTGTTGCGATCCTAAACTTCAGTAACCATTTGTATAGTTGAGACAGTTGATGGTTATCAACTTCCTCTTTTCTTTTTCTTTTAGTTTTGGAATTTCATTAAAGGAGAGATTCGGCGCCCTTTTCCTACAAGGTATCAGAATTATACTTTCAAATTTTGTTTCCCTATTATGCTTTACCAAACCGAAACATGGAAGGAAGAATTTTGGTTAATTATTATGTATTAAAGAGATTCCATTTATCAGTAATATTTTTTTGACAACATTGTTAATGTTTGCTCGTGTTCGAGACTTTTCGATCCTTATCAACACGAATTAAGTATGTCACTTAGTACCGTAATAATTTTTCGATCGAGATGAAGTATCGATCAGTCTAGGATTTATTTTATTACAACCAATTATTGCTTGGACTATATATATATCGATGGTCGAAGATTTTATATCGTTCAGTGCAACTTCGAGATTTTGTACTCTTATATGCATGTCATATATTTAATTAAGTTGCATTTTCTTTATCAATAAGTTATTTAGTTTATCAAGCAACACTCCAAACATCAATATCGGGACACATGGTTAGTTGTATCCAAACTCGTAACCACGGGTAACCACCCACATGACATCGGAGCCACAGGGGATAGAGTTTCTTCCACCACTAAATCTACCTCATACAATGTACAATATGATTCGAATCCAATTGGGAATTGCAGTCCGTTAATTCGCAATTTGACGGGAATTCCTATTCCTATTCATATTCCTACTAAGAAAGTGATCCATACTCCGACCATTTGAAAACTCTGCACATACAATGTTTCTTAATACGACTCGTATCCAGATCCTCATAACTTTCGTAATAAAGCTAAAATTTTAACAAGAAGTCATTGCAACAAAGTGAGGAGATGTTAGTAAGTTCAACAATCCTTTTGTCATTGTGCTCATTAGCAATACACGAATGTGTTCTTAGTGGTATATCCAACAAAAACATTATATAGGGTATTATATATGTATATTCTTGGTATCTTGTAGATTATAAGATTCAAATGGGTCTAATATCGCATACCCATTTATTTAAGTAAGACCATACATACGTAGAATCTTCAAGGTACCCATAAATATCACTCCTAATCACTACTTTGTAGTAGAAAGAGAAACTATTCATGAACTTAAGGATCACTATACGGCTTTCTATCTATTTGATGAGTTAGAAAAGAAGGGTAGGCTGGGGGGTCATTGCCTTTGTAAATTTGTACATTGTATCCAACCTTGTATTCGGAAATTGGAGGTCAACGTCTATGAGTTGGGATTATCGTTAATCACCAGTTCCACTTAAATCATTTCCATGCAATTATGGCGCTACACGTGTTGCTGCATTTTCTTGTCGGTATTTTCGTAATCCATTCTTTTCTATGGAAAAAGATAAAGAGTTCGAAGGGGCGGTGTGGATGGGTTAATTTTGGTACGTGATGTAGTGAAATAATACTTTTATTTGAAAAAAAATTGAAAGCTAAATTATCTTTGCTTGGATGGATTAAAAGAAAAGTTATTTTAGATAGGGTATTTGATAAAATAAAAGGTAAAATACAATATGTTCTCATCATTACGGTAAAAAAAAAAAAAACTCAAAGCATTAATTAGAATTTTTCATATTCGATTCTTTCATTACAAGGTTTTATAACGGTCGAAAACTATCCAATCCTAAATTTCACTCACAATCAGAGACGAACAAATAACTACTGAGACGAATCAAACAAACTCACTTTCTAGAACAACAACAAAAACTACCCAATCATAGGCTTCAAACGATGAATTGTGTTCTCTCGTTGTTGCCTTTATGGTTCCTTTGAAAAGAACAAAACAATCACCTTTCAAATTTCAATAACCCTAAACTCGATAAATGAGAAATTATAGCAATTAGTTAGTCAATTAGCTAGGACTAAAACGAGTGAGAATAATACTAAAAACTGTCCCCTGCGATGGTGAGGAAAAGAAACATGGACGATGTTTTGGCACCTTCAATAAAAATAAAAATACCAAATGTCGTTAATGGACAATTCAAGCCTCTTTGTCATGTTGAACTACAATACAAATATATTCCTATAATCACCTTCTTCTTATGATTAAGGTCGTTTACAAAACTTGTGTACTTGCTAATTGGGCTTGATTCCTTTAAGGCTGGAGTACGTACGGCAGATTGTTCTCCCTCCATCCCAACTTATGAATCATGACTTGTATTTTCCTCGGTGTTTTGATTTTTCCCTAATGATCGAGTTTTTTTAAACGTACGAACGACCAATTCATGTTTAGATTAACGTTAATATTTGTATTAACATGGAACGGAAGAGAATGAGATGAGATAATTCGTGGGAACATTTGGGATTGATTTTGAATTTGTATTCCACCGAGGAGACTTATTTTATTTTTTTCCATTTCGACTGTAGGAAGAGGGTGAACATAACACCCAAGCAATCCAGCCTTCAAAGTAAAGATTTTGAAAGGTTATCACATGATAATCATATTTTAGTATCATCTCTCAGTGATTCGTCGTATGATCAGTTGAGTATTCCCACAAAATCGAAGTAATGTAATATCATGAGTTAGACACCCCTCACATAGCATACGTTGACGCAATTTGCTCAATAAAAACCGAACAAGAAGCATAGTTTACCAACTGCAAAAAGACCAATGAATCCATTACTCGCAAACCCAAACGCACCCCCACCATGTTTGGTAGCACCATCAATTAAAAATCTTTCCAAGAGGTAAGAACTCGTGAATTGCTCGCCAAAGAAATTATTTATATATTTATAAGATGATATAAGTTTGGCTTTTGTGTTATTTAAAAGATTCGAATCTGATACCAGATTCAAGATTAGTGGTATTTAAAATATTTTTGAGTTTGGATTATGAGATGTTCTTCAAGATTTTCCAAAACCTACACAACTAACAATCGAAGATAGGAGGCAGCTCATAGTGATATTGTAAACTAGTCACGGGCCCGGCCAGTTGGCCGGATTCAGTTGTCAATCATGCAAATAACAGTAACAATTTGTATTCAGTTATATATTAGTATAAGAAAATCTAAGTTCTTCAAATACTTTAAACATTCAAATCAATTGGGAGAATAAGTGAATCCAAATTATTAAAATAGTTCAACAATTCAAAAGAATGAACATTGTAATCCGACATAGTAATGCCTAATTGACTAAAATCTTTTTACGAAAATGAAAGAAAACTCCCATGCAAGGGACCGAGTCCTAAATACCATTTAAAATGACCCTTCTAACTAATCCTCATCGTTATCTATTAGCGACACATTTATCTCCAATATCAATTAACACGTCCTTCTTCTCTTGGATTTCAATGATCTCTTCCTTGTTACATGTTTAAACTATATTTGCAAATACAAATCATCTTTTTCATTGGAGTAGAATTTACCTCATCCAAGTTACGAACATTATCCCAGATTTGTTCTTTCTCCCCATCACCAGTCTGTATACCTTCCTCACGAAAATGTTTTTCTTCTTCTCAACATGATCATCATCTCTAGGTACGGATCCATTACCTCCCCATTAGTAGTGTCATTCTTGTTATCTTGCATTACCATTATGAATTCAGATTATTGACCTTCAAAAGTACAACAATCGGGATGGTTTTATCGAATCATGATTGGTCAATATATATATTGTAGAAAAAATTGTCGCCTGATATAATTATTTGCAAGTTAGTGGGAAAGGAAAAAATTGAATTGTAAAAAAATCATATAAATTATATTTTGAAAGATTAAATATTCAATCACTTGGCATGTATATTCATCAATGAACTATACCTAATCAAATTTCATGTTAATAATGGTTGCATTACCTTGATGTTGTCGTTTTAATGTCTTTGTAGAATTCCCATAGAAGTACTCGTCAAACTCTTCTTCGAGTTTTTGTCGCCAGGTTTTGCATCCAGCATAGCACCATCAATTCTTAACTTTGATAACTTTGCATTTGATGGAATACATATTTCCCTACATATTACTGAAAGTGTTAGTATTTGTTAGTTAATGGCTTGTTGAATCGAAACTGATGCTTACCTCTTCTCTAACTTTCATTTTTAATTGATTGAGCTCATGTAGTGTTTTAGTTGGGATTGACTGTCGAGTTTTTCTTGTGCAAATTTGATGATTTTTGAATTAATTGTCATTAATTTATTTTCAAATGCTTGTATTAATAATAAAGTAATTTAGATGTATCTTTACCATTGTACTTATCAATATATAATGACGTAATGACCAGGATGAGAGGGTGATCACCCGCACTTGCAAGGATGTCATTTTATTGAGTAATTATCCTACCAAAGAGAGTTATCTTGACAACTAAACTAATGTTAGTAAGGGTATTTTACTTCGTCTCTAAACTACAGTTGGTACGGGTAAGTTGTGTATAAAATACATATTATATTTTATTTTATAATCATTGTTTTTGTGATAAAAGTACTGATGGAGATGAACTACCTTCTCCACTGAGAGTCAAAGAACAATGCAAAGTTATCAAAGTTAAAGAATTAAAGTATTATTTTATTATTTGGATGACTCTCCTCGTGAAGTATTAGGCATAGAACTACAAAAAAATTAGCTAAAAAGTATTCAATCTAAATAATATAAGAAAAATAGTTGACAATGAGCATAATGGAGATAATTATATTCAAACAAATACTACTACTATTTATCATGGTTAGTAAAATACGTTATGGGTAAGTTGTGTATAAAACACGTACGGGTATTTTACTTCGTCTATAAACTAATATTAGTACGTCAATAGTCATAAATATATAAAAATTAATTATTTTAAATATAAATAATAGTTAAGTTAGTAATTTAATTAATTAAATACGGATATTAAACGCGTTATATCATATATGAGTTTTTTCGTATTTAGTACGGGAGTCACCAAATAAACGGGAAAAAATAAAACGACTTGACAAAAATACAGATACAGAAATTTTAAATGGATAAAATACATACAGATACATATACATGTATTAAACTGAGTATTTACTAACTATGTTATTTATAATCAAAGAAATAATATATAGACTATTTACTAACTATGTTATCAAAGAAATAATATAAGGAGCTGAACATAATTGGACCCAATTAAAGTCTGTGTATGCTCATAATTGGACCTGTTTTGCCTTTGTTAAAATTGAGTTTAATATCTAATGATGCTCTCTCAACCCTTTAAAATTGAGTTTAATGAAAATCCTTTGGAATGGAGAGCTCTCTCAACCCTTTTCCCCGACCAGGGGAGTCCGCCAGGGAGACCCTCTATCCCCTTATCTTTTTGTTCTTTGCATGGAACGTCTTTCCCACTTGATTGATGAGTGTGTGGATAGTGGGGAATGGAAACCTATTAGATTATCTCAGAATGGTCCGCCCCTCACCCATCTGTTTTTTGCGGATGATTTGTTGCTTTTTGCAGAAGCAGAGACTCGACAGATAGGGATCATCAAGCGGTGCCTGGAGGACTTCTGCTTCAGTTCAGGCCAACGTGTGAACTTCGACAAGTCGATGCTCTTCGTGTCTCCCAATGTTGCTCGCCAGAAAGCTGAAAGGCTGAGTCGCCGCTCAGGCACTCCTCTGACAGCGGACCTGGGGAAGTACCTTGGGATCCAGACGATCCACGGGCGTATCACGAAGGGGAGATACCAGTCTCTTCTCCTTCGGATTCAGAAGAAATTGGCTCCATGGAAAGCCAGACGTCTCTCCTTTGCGGCTAGACTTACTGTTGCTAAGTCAATTTCCGCTTCTTTACCTGTCTACCATATGAATACTGAGCTAATCCCGATGGGTGTTTGCAATAACATTGATAAAATTAACAGGGATTTCATCTGGGGAGATGAGGAGAACAAGAGTAAGATGCATTTAGTGGCTTGGGAGAAGATGACGCTTCCTAAGACCTCGGGAGGAGCTGGCATCAGACCCACTAGACAGGCTAATCTGGCCATGCTGGCGAAAGGTGGTTGGAGACTTCTCAAGGAGAAGGACACCCTGTGGACCCAGATCATGTATTCTAAGTACGGGCGGCAACAGAGACACCTTGACATCCTGCGACCCTCTCAGGGAAGTTCCTTTACCTGGGCAAGCTTCGCAAAGGCTGCCACCCTCCTCAAAAAGGGGTGTGCCTGGAATATCAAGAATGGTAAACACACTAAATTTTGGCTTGATCCCTGGGTTTTGCAGGTCCCCCTCAAGGAGGTAGCTATTGGCCAGTTGCCGACTGGAAGCGAGGAGATGACTGTAGCTGACTTTGTTCACGATGATGGAAGCTGGCGGATGGACTTGTTCCGATGGGCTCCTTCCTCCACCTATTTCTCAAAAGATTCTTAGCGTGGCGGTGGATAAGCTCTCCACGGAGGACGACACTCTCTTCTGGTCGGCATCCTCGGACGGAAACTTCTCGGCCCGGTCAGCCTACAACCTCAGTAAGGATCACCCGCAGGATGTGGATGAACCCCTTTGGGAGGCAATTTGGAAGCTCCCGGTCGCCGAAAGGGTGAGAAGCTTTACTTGGCTAGTCGCTTTGGGGAGGATTGTCACGAATGGTCTGCGGCACTCTAGGAAGGTAGCGGATGACCCCTCGTGCTATAGATGCAGTGGCCAGCCCGAGACGGTGCTTCATGCTTTGAGAGATTGTCCGCCTGCGAGATTCTTCTGGTCTCGAAGAGTACCTCCACCCCGACAGCACTCCTTCTTCAGCTCAACTCTCAGGGACTGGCTCCGGGAGAACATCTTTAGCCAAGACAGTATGGCCACAGGTATGGAATGGCCGGCCTTCTTCAGCACTGCTTGCTGGCTCATTTGGAAGAATAGGTCGACAGCTTGTTTTAAAGGTATGGGGGCAGCGAAAACCAAGCTTTGGCATGATGCTTGGAATGCGCCGTCCCGCCTCCCCAGCAGTAAACAGGCTCCTGCGGAGCGAGTTTTAGCGCAGGTCGGGTGGACTCCCCCACCTGAGGGATGGCTATCTCTCCATGTCGACGGTGCTTCGTCAGGGAATCCCGGCCCGGCCGGTGCGGGTGGTGTTCTCCGGGATTCGAGTGGTAGGTGGGTGAAAGGTTTTGTTGCGAATCTTGGTACGGCGACGACCGCCCTCTCAGAGCTTTGGGCCATTAACTACGGGCTCGACATCGCTTGGAAAGCTGGCTGCAGATTCCTCCAGGTGGCCTCAGACTCTCAACTGGCGATTCAGCTGATCAGTACTCGGCAGGACCCGATCCACCCCTATGCGACCTTGTTGGCAGCTATTAGAAGAAAGATTGGGAACGATTGGGTGGTACGCATAACTCATACATATCGGGAAGGGAATAGAGTCGCGGACTGGCTCTCGAAGCACAGTCTCGTCTATCCCTACGGTATGCATGAGCTTGCAGACCCACCCAATGGAGTGACCTCGATTCTCCGAGATGATTTGATTGGGACTACTTTTGAGCGGCGAGTCATTGCCTCCTCCACCCCCCCTCTGTAATCTCCTCCTGCAACTGCTTCTTTTTCTTGGTCTCGGCCTCCCTTCAAGGCAAAAAAAAAATATCTAATGATGCTGCGCGTGTAATTACCTTCTTCAGACCCAATTAAAGTCTTTGGTGATTTTATATAAATGCCCCTCCGTCGTTTGCGCAGAAGACAGGGAATTTTGAATTAATGAGGTTCTGGAGGAGAACTAGGTATGGTTTAGATGGGCTAAACCAATAAATCTGATGCATCGTACACGCTATCTGGGCCTATTTCATTTTACGGGCTTATATTGGCTTAGCCCACAGCAGCAAAAAATGACGGGGTAGAGTTCTGGCCCAGTAGCCCGTCGGTGATGGCGTGATGCAGACCTGACCACCAACAATTCCAATTCAAAACCCTAAAACCCTCGCCGAAACTCCTTATAAATCTCAACGCGGCAGAAGCTTGTAATTCATCCATCGCCGTTGCTTAGCTACACATCAATGGCTTCCGCCGCCTATAAGCCTTTGCTATCGTCTCAATTCTCTCCATCGCTTGCTTTGTTTTTTGTTTCTTTCTCGTACGAATGGGTTGTGATGGGCAAATGACGAACGAATTTGCCGAATCCATTGAGCGCCCTAATGGGTTGCTGTGATTCAGATTCTTTGAATAGGAAGATCTGATGCCTTAAAAACTTTTTCATTGCTTCCGATGTTTTTGTTCTGTTTTTTGAAGTGTAAATTGAGGAGAAAGCTAGTGATGAACGATTCTTTTTGAGACTTTACTGAATCTCTGTGTTGAAAATTTCATGAACTAGGACGGTCTGAGGCTTCTTCTCCATTTTTTTTTATGTAAAACTTCAATCTTTTTTAGGTTTTTGTTATCAAGTTGATCAGCTTTCTCTGCAATGGTGGGTTTTTTGTGGATGATGAGACAATTATATTCACAGTTATCCCTGTCTGATAAAATTCTCATGCTGATGATTCGTGATCTGACACTCGGAAAACCCCTCCCACTGCAGCTTATTTTCATTCAACTTTCAATGAATTTAACTGACTTGATTGTAGTCCCCATTAATGTTTTGAAGCTGGAAAGGGCTTCATTATGTTGTGAAATATGCAGGGCAGCAATGGAGTCAACCTTCTCGCTGGAGATTAAGCTGGCCAATGGATTGTTGTGCTTTGTAGAAGGTTTGAAATTGAAGCTTATGAAGATTCAACCTTGTTTCAGCGTTTTTTCTTTTCATTTTTATGGCTGATGCTTTGATGTAATTGCTTAATGCATGAATCACTTAATGTTACAGTTTCTTCAGCACTTGTTATTTTGATTTCCAATGGCACGTATTGTAAAGAAAATGTTTGAAATCCAGCAGCTACTTTGTTCTTACAGCACTCAATCTAAATGATGTTCATTAGGCCTTCACCGCTTAAAGTTTATACCATAAAACCAAATGAAATTGGTTGGCAATTGATTATGATAGTTAACAAAATAGTTAAAAACTAGCTTCGGTGTGTCATTTTCTAACCTGTAAAACCAACTGGTAATATTCAGTGTTACAGCTCTAATTATTCTTCAGTACTCTGCAATATGAACTTCTCAAGGTTACCCCTATTACGTAAAACAACTGGTCATTTTGTAACCTGTAAAACCAGCTGGTATTATTTATTGTTACAGATCTAGTTATTCTCCAGTACTCTGCAATATGAAATTATGCAATAGTGAGTTGCAGTAAAAAGTCTCAGAACAGTACAGTCTTTGATACTACAACAGTACAACAGATACATCATTCCAGTTACATTACTCCAACATGCCGATGGAAGGAAAAAAGAGGTACATTTACAATTGAAGCTACAATGCTACATACACTTACTCCATCTACACCATACACAACAATTTTGCAGTACAGAAGAAAACCGGCTCGAACAAAGTTGTCGGGAGGATCACCTTGCCTACTCTATTCCTCCGCTCTTATCATGCCCCCCTGCTTATTTCTTTCCCTCCACAGCATTATGATCCTAAAATTTGTGTGCCTCGGAAGGATACACACAAGAGGAGCTCACCATGCCAGAAGTAAAATTATTGTACCGGGTTAAGCTTTACTTGATCGTGATGTAGCGGTTGGTTCCATGTTTCGCCCAGTGGTTCTTGAGATCAACCGGATGAGCCAGATCATGCCCTTCAGCTGCCAGACGGCTCAGCAGCTTGCTGAATGCACTGCCGCTCATCTTCCTCCCACCGATACGAGCGTGCCTCTTGTTTGGCACTGCTGGAAGAGGGTACATCGACAGAGTGGTCGTGCAGCATGAGGACTGCCACCCTCCATTCCCCCACTTATAGCATTGCCTGAAGATTCCGGTGCATGAGCAAACCGGTGCAGGCATGGTTGAATCGTCGAATGCAATCTGGTTCAGCCCGAGGTCCGAACCTTTCCAGTTCGATATCACGAGCTGTTTATTGTTCAAATCTTCTGCATCTCCCATGCCCATATCCTGCTCTGGCTTCCACTCGTTGCTCTCCTTTTTCACCTTTGATTTCGATGAGGCCCTTTTATTGGAGCCCATCGCCTTGGTGGGGTCCTTGGGTCTTTTGCCACCGCCACGTCTGGGCTTTGCTGTGTCTGGGATGATAGAAGGCGAAGAAGTTGGAAGGGAGGGATCATTTCCTTGGATCTCGTGCATGTGGGGGAGATGCTGGGGGTGGTGAATGTGCTTCACGCCTCGGGAGATTTGGCAATTTGATGGACAGGAAGAAGACATGTTGTTGCCGTTAGGGAGAGAGTTATCCCGGTATTGGAAGTTTGCGATGGCATTGTCTCGCTCCATTAGGGCATTGTTTCTCTCGGCGATAGCTGAGTCTCGCTGAAGGAACGCCATGTCTCTCTCTGCTATAGCTGCCTTCCTCTCTGAGATGGCCATGTTTCGCTCATGGATTGCAGCATCTCGTTCAGCCATGATTGCCATGATTTGCTTCATGGTTGGCTGTTGCATCAGCCACTGCAATGAAAACAAGAGGAAACAAACAGTATTTACACTCGTTCTCAGAGTTTAATAAGGAATAATAATATAACGCACATTTGCTATTAAATACCTGACTCTGAGCTGCTTTGAACTGATCTTGTTTATGTCGTCCATTTTCACGATGTCCTCCATCATCCATTTTGACTTTAGCAGCAATGATGATCTTTGCGGATAACGAATGCAAACCAATTTGAGGAGTGGTGATGCTCAGTTATCAGACACTATATCAAAAGATAGTAAGAAAGAGTAGAAAAATAACATCAAGCTCTAAGGTACATAGAATCAACAGCTATCTACTTTTGAATAATGAGTTAACATAATTACAAGTAAAGAGAGGGAGACCAGTTCAGCACCAGAGACCAAAGTGCTGTAACATTATCGATGTTTTCAGCACACAGACAAACAATCAAGCTATATTAACAGGGAAAATGACTTCCAAACCTGTACCAATGAGCAAGGATCATCATAATATCACATTGTGATCACGCATGAAACATCAAGAAGAAAACAAAGCAAAAGACATAGAAAAAGCTTGGCGAATCTAGTCATGTCGATGCTACAACTGGGAATAAGTTTGTTTACATTTTAAACTTTGTTCACAAAATATTCTACCATCCAAATGAACTCTCACCAGTCACCATTTTCTTTCACAGTCAAGCTACATGCATCAACATTTATCAACTCCCTCACCAAATTACAGGTCTCACATCACGCACTGGACATTCAGCTTCAACTAGTAAACATGTTAGTAGCTCAGACTCAGCTTCCAAACCATTATTGCCTATTTGCCTTTCACTAGCATTACTTGTTTACAAACACATACCCAACAACTACAGCCTGAATTACAAACGAAAACCCAATGGTGATTCAACCACAAAAAGACGCACAATTGTCACTACCCATAAACCAGAACGTCTCTTCACTAACCCAGAACCCTTTAGAGTTGGAAAAAAGCCAGCAAAAGTTCCCAATCGAAGCAACACTATCGGATATACCCAAGCAGACATTCAAAAAACCCTCTAATAAAATGAACCACCAAAAATCAGACTTAGCAAAAAACCCAGGTGCGAGGAATCAATCCATCACAAAATGCAACCCCAGAAACCGGAGAAGAACAGACAAATGCCAGTGCTGATGCTTCAAGGAGGGAGAAATGGATAAGATGATCAGCGAGCTGAGAGCAGCAGCATACAGTATAAAGTTAATCTGAGATGCAGCGACTGAGAAAGCTTACAGTAGAGAGAAGATCCGACGACAGAGGGACGGAAAACCCCTAATTCCGGTGAAGAAGAAGCAAGACGGAGCAAAATCCGTGCGGGTTGGGAATGAAGTCAAGAACAGTAGAAGAGCCAAAGAGAGAAGGTCGAGGACAGGAGGAGGGGTGAAAGCTTTGGAGTTTTTTTCTTTTTATATTTCATTTTATTTTATTTGCGAGTGGTTTCTTAGTTATTTGTTTATTTATCCTTCGTTATCAAATAAAAAAAAATTATTTATCCTTCTTTTCCTTTGGAAATATTAATTTGTCTTCTTTCTTTCTCTCATAATCTCTTTTCATTTTTGACCTGCGCGTCTTTTGTCATATCTTCTCATCTTAATTAATTATTGTATATTTTGATTTTGATTTAACTCACTAATGCGATTATGGAATCAGATTGTTTGATTTGATTCAAAAGCTAAACATAGACTCTCATTCTTAAGGAGTACCGGACAATTGGCAATATATATGTACTCATACTCGATAATTCGGAGAGTTTTCATTGTTAAGTGACGTGCGTATAGTACTACTAAAAAATCTAGACAATGCGTGTATATACAGATTATGTATAAGAATTTTCAAATAATGAAAACATTACAATTACTCATGTTTCAATTTTTGGAAAAAAGTTATAGAAAATACGCTTGAATTATTTAAAAAAAAATTCATTAATATTCAGGTAAATATAAATATATTTTCATGAATATTCAAAGAAAATACACATATTATTTTATGAATATTCAAGGAAAATATATAAAGTAGGTTATTCAACTAACAAATGTATAGCAGGTTACACACAAGAATTGTGCAGATAAAACAAAATCTAGGCCCATTTTCTCATTTGAGGCCTTCTTGTAAGCCCATACTTGGCTAGCCCAGTCCATGAAACAATAAGACTCAGGCTCGAATGAAACAGAAAAACGGACCCCGCGAATATTCCAACGGGCTCAACGCGTGGCCCCCCGTTTAGTAAACGAATGGCTGAACAATCCGCACACGTCACCGTCAAACCTCCCCGTACAAATTCCTTTTACCGTTCCACACGGAGCAAGGACTAAAACCAGGACCCTTTCTATCGTCGCCGTTCTCTCTCAAATTCCCACTTGCCCTCTTTCACCCATTACCCGCGCCGCCGTCAGAAAATGGACGAATCGCCGCCGGCCAGCCCGGTACCACTGATTCTCAACCTCGTCACCTCTATGTTCATCTACGCCGACAGATCCCTCCTCCAATTGGCCGACAAGTACAAGCTCCTCGAGCTGCTCCGGTACGTCGTCGTGACTTCCTTCCTCTTCCTCCTCCGCTTGATTCCCTCGATGTTTCCTTCTTTCGATTCGTTCGTCCCTTTCTCCGAAGCTCGCCCGCTCAAAGCCTCGCCGAAGAAGGAGATTTCGAATTACCACCAGCCTTGCCTACCTTCCTCCGCCGCCGCCGCAGCCGGTTGCGATTCGAGCATCGCTCGGGCGCTGTCGCAGCTGCTGGCTATCGCGAACGAAATCCCGGTGAGCTCGCGGAAGTACGAGATAGTCCGGTCCCTGGCGGAGAAGATGATCGACGACAATCATCGAGAGAACGTCGAAGCCCTCCACGAGATCAATCGCACGGTTCTATCGGCGGCGTTTTCGAGGTCGCTCGCACAGCTCGGAGCCGCCATGGGTGAATTAGGGTTGGATAGGAGCGGAAATGGCGGAGCCGGCCAGGCTGTCATGTACAAATTGAACCGGGCGCTGAAAGCGGTTCGTTCGGTTGGGGATGGGAGCTGGGGTCGTACCGGTTACGCCAACCGGTCCAATTGCTCTGCCGAGAAACTAGCTGCCGAGCTCCTCTGGCTAGCACAGAAGCTGGCGGCTTGTGGGTGCGTGGAGGAGGCCGTTTGGAGGTGGGCAATGGCTTCCAAGGTCGCTTGGCTAGCCCTTTCGGCCGAGCCACGACTGCAGGGCTCGTTGGTCAAAGTCTCAGGTAACCCTTGTTGCTCAAACTCCATCGTTCATTAGTCCAATTTTTGTGCGGCTCATTGTAGCTTTAACTCGTAGAATGAATGTGACTCAGAAGAAAGAAGAAAGAAATGGTTAATTCATTGTTCAGAATGTACAATTCAGTTGGGAACATTGAACATTGCTAGCTAGATATTGTTCAAACAGATTGAGTATCGATGAGCGATGCCCCTGATTCTAATTCTTGTTGTTTGGCTTGATTGGCATTCGGCAGCATTCCTGTTCAAGCACGCCAAGGACTTGGGGCTGTACGAGATCGAGGAGAGCAAGAAGGTGCAGTGGCGTCGTACGAAGCTGGAGATGCTGACCTCGTGGCTGCCGCTGTTGTGCAGAGCCACCACAGCCGGGGTGGATGTTCCTGTACTCGGTACTGGGGAGCGTGCCGATTTGGAGAAGGTGATGGAAGAGATGCTGGAGATGCTGGAGCAGGAGGAGAAGGAAGCAGTGCTGTTTCTCTGGCTGCAGCATTTCTCGTACGCGCCGTCTTCGGATTGGCCTAACCTCCATGACTCATACTCGAGATGGTGCAATGCTTCTCGTCGGCTCTTGGTCCTCCAGTGATAAAGGAATTGCAGACTGCGGTATTGTTTACGACATTGTTATAGTTCCACTACTTGTACAGTAGTAATAATTATATAGATACCACATATATTTATATATCAATAGGTCGCCAGAATTACGTTGTTATGAATATTAATTTCTGTCATCGATCAAGGTACATTCTGGATTCGTGCAATGATGTAGAATAAAGTTCAATTTCTGAAAGTGGGACAATGAACATATATGCCTGAGATTAGTAAACCAACCTCAACAGTATATAGGTAAGACAATCCTATCTTAAGGGACGGGGTATTTGCAACATACGTTCGATGCTATCCTAGTTCTTGAATGGTCGATAAATTTATGGAGCGAGTGATTCGGATTATAAATCAATGATTTTATACCCTACCCTGAATTCGGATATATCGTCATTTGGTTGTGTTGCTTTCCTTTGACAAAGAATCAAGACTTGAGATCTGGTTTTACACCATCGTAACAATGAACACGATTCCTGTAGAATGCTTATGATTGTAGTGATTAGTGAGGACGTGTGATCTGAAATCGAATTAGGGTTAGAGATGAATAATAGGATTTGGGAATTTGATTTGAGCAGGAGAGAGTTGAGGAGGATGTCTCGACAGGTGATGACGGAAGAGTCAATCTTTTAGTCTCGAGGCCTCAACACTCCTTTGGGCTCACAAGGGCCAAATGGGCCGAAAGACCAACAACTAAAAGCAATGGGCTGAAGATCAATTAGGCCCTGATCATCATAACCATAAACGGTTTTGTTCTTCACTGAAGAACAGAAATTGCAGAATGGAGAGAGCAGCAAAGAATCAAGACAGAGGAAAGGGCAGAGAGGAACACACGATCTTTTTAACGAGGTTCACCCTTGTGCAATGGTTAATTCCTCGTCCCAGGATCACAGATCCCAGTAGACTCTATTTATGATTTTTAATCAAAGGAACACAATTACAAAGACTCTAATGAACAAATAGATAAATCGAAAAACTCCCTGAATCACCACCCGACTCAGTTCAGCCACCACAGTATAGAACCTCTTCCCCTACACTGTTCACCCTTATGTAACTCAAAGCACAAACCTATACCTCTTGCTTTGTTTTCCACAAAAGTACCTTCAAACCTGAAAATCTCAAGCTATATATAGATGAAGAACTAGCCGTTGGAGAGGATCAAGAAGATTAGCTTAAATTATGCACTTTCCCTCTTTGAGCAATCCTGCAACGGTCTTGGAAGATTGACAAATCAGACTTACCATTTCAACAATCTCTCCCTAAGTCTGATATTGTCGATTGCTACAAGAACCTGCAAAAAGAACATCCAGAGAGCAGCAAGCAAACTACCACTACCAGGAGCAGATCAGCGAAGATAGGAAACAATAAACCATCATTCAGACAAAAAACATCCACCAAGCAGAGCTCTCCCTGAGAGCAAGCAATCCAGCAGAACATCATTCAGACATAAAAAACCACCAAGCACAGCTCTCCCTGAGAGCAAGCAATCCAGCAAAACAATACTCTCCCTGAGAAAAACAATGAAAACTAAAATACTAAGACCATAAAACTCTCCACTCACGACCCGACCACTGCTAATCAATCAGCCTCACTAGACAAGGAATCTTCAAGAGGAGCAACAACAGGGGAGTAAGAGAAATGACTGGGGGCATCCGAATCAGATCCATAAAGCTCCTGAATAGCAGCAGCAAAAGGTTCAAGAGGAGCATCACCATCGACAGAATCATCAGAGTCCGATGAGTCTGAGTCACTAATCCAAATCAGGTTCACCTCTCCCTCAATCGCAATATCCATATCATCAAGAATCATGTCCACAGTCAACCAGAGAGTGGGGGACTCAAATCGGTAGGAATTGAGGTTGATGGGAAGAGCCAGCAGCAAACGAGTGATCAAGGTACCAAAAGGCAGAGGGGCAGGATGATTGTGATCAATGAAAGGAATAACAGCCCCAAAGAACAAATGAGAATAATCAAAGGGTACCTCCGCAACAGCATGCGCCATAATCCAGAGATCCAAAGGAAGGACACGATCAAGCCTAGTGGAACGAGGAACAAACACTCGAGTGATGCAGAAGTGAAATACTCGCATGGAAGGAAGGAGAATCGCCACTGGTAGAGTCGAATCTTCATCAGGAAGATGTCCAGTCAACTGAACAGCTTCTTCAGCAATGTTGAAGTTGAAAAAAGGAAGCTCAGATTCGTGAGCAAGGTTTTCTCCAATCGCAGGGAAGCCAAGAAGACGACCAATATCATCAGCAGAGAGAGTCATCAGATAACCAAAGACCAGGGACGTAAGAGTTTGAGATTGCAGCCCAAAGTACCGGAGGTTTGAGAAGAAGTAGCGAACTGCCTCAGGACAAATCAAGGCAGGATGATTCTCAAGAAGAAAATCCCAGCTAAGGTTACGTACCCAATGACGAACTTCCAGACCATGAACATCAAGACCAGGGAAGGGAACAAGGAAGGCAGGGGAAATAGGACGCTGAGCAAAAGATTGAGAATGACGGTGATAGTTGAGGTAAAGGGGATCATGAAAGAAGGTTCCAGAGTAGGTGAGAGCAAAGGAGTAGGCCATGATAGGGAGGACTCACAAACACTCAACAAGACACACACGCAGGAAATACAGAGATACTGACAGAGACACTCAAATAAATAGACTCACAGCAGGCAGACAGAAAGGAAAGAACGCAATAAAACAGGAACAATAACCACAGGAGCAGAAGGAAACAAATAAGGAAACTAAAACGGCAAAAAAACAGAAAGAAAGATAAACAGAAAAAGAAAGATACGATACCATTAAGGTATCGAAAAATTCGAGATGGATTGACCAGATCGCAATCCAATTTCATGACAAAGGAAAGTGAATCGATCAGTCTCCAAAGGTTTGGTGAACAAGTCTGCAAGTTGATATTCAGTATGATGTGATGAAGAGCAATGCAGCCTGTTTGAACCAGCTCACGAATAAAATGATATTTTATATCTATATGTTTTGTTCGTGAGTGATGAACAGGGTTTTTAGAAATGCAAATTGCGCTCGTGTTGTCACAAAACAGAGGGATAGTTGGAATAACAAGACCATAATCCGAAAGTTGATTCTTAAGCCAAAGCAATTGAGTACATGTGCTGCCAGCAACAATGTATTCTGCTTCCGCTGTTGAAAGAGCAACAGTGGCTTGTTTTTTACATGACCAAGACACAAGAGAAGTTCCAACAAATTGGCAACTGCCTGAAGTACTGTGTCTGTCAATAAGACTGACAGCAAAATCAGAATCACTATATCCTACAAGATCAAAGTTCTCATTCTTGGGATACCACAGTCCTATATCAGAAGTGCCCTTGAGATATCTAAATATGCGTTTAACAGCACTTAAATGGCTTTCCTTAGGATTGCCTTGAAATCGAGCACATAAGCATACACTCTGTTGTATGTCAGGTCGACTTGCTGTTAGGTACAAAAGTGAACCAATCATACCCAGAAATTTAGATTCATCGACTGAGGAACCAACCTCATCTTTGTCTAGTTTGACAGTAGTTGCCATGGGAGTAGGAGAAGGATTCACAGACTGGAGATCAAACTTAGTCAGCATGCTAGAGATATACTTAGATTGAGAAATGAAAGTTCCATGAGAGGTCTGTTTAATTTGGAGTATGAGAAAGTATTGCAACTCTCCCATCATGCTCATTTCAAACACTTGTTTCATGGAATCACAGAATTGAGCACATAAATTGGAGTTCGTGGATCCAAACACAATATCATCCACATATATCTGAACAAGCAAAAGATCATTAGTCTCTCGTTTGGTAAATAGGGTTTTATCAACTGACCCTTGTTTGAAACCCTGATCTTTAAGAAAAGCAGTTAAACGTTCATACCAGGCACGAGGTGCCTGTTTAAGACCGTATAATGCCTTTCTTAATTTAAAGACATGGTCAGGATAAAGATGATTAACAAAACCAGGTGGCTGAGAGACATAGACTTCCTCATGAATTTCCCCATTCAAGAAGGCACTTTTGACGTCCATTTGAAACAGGGGAAAGTTCATATGACAGGCATAAGCACATAACAACCTAATAAACTCCAAACGTGCTACAGGAGCAAACGTTTCGTCATAGTCTATACCTTCTTCTTGACTATAACCTTGGGCAACTAACCTAGCTTTATTACGAATAATAAGACCTTCTTCATTGGTCTTATTTCTAAAGATCCATTTAGTTCCAATAACAGACTGATTTAAAGGACGTGGAACCAAATCCCATACATGAAGATACTAAAACTGAGTTAATTCTTCTTGCATGGCAAGTAACCATTTTTCATCTTTTAATGCTTCTTTGTAATTCCTAGGTTCATACTGTGAAACAAATGCATACTGCCCAGGGGTATACTTACCTCGAGTTCTCAGCTTGTCATTGAGATCACCAATCACTTGATGAGTAGGATGGCGCTTTTGTATGTGAGGTGGTGCTGAAGGTTTACTAGATGAGGCATCAGTTTGTGTATCTCCTTTTGCACTCTCAGAGGATTCAGTAGTGATAGGATTTGACTCTGCCTCCTGTCTTTCACTGTGAGCATTCCTGGTCAGCTCTAACATGTCATAGATAGGTATATCCTGTTCAGAGATCTCAAGATTTGAGTTAGTTTCATTAAACACAATATGAACAGATTCTTCAAGCTTCTTAGTACGATTATTATAGACATGATAAGCTTGACCTTTTATGGAATATCCTAGAAAGATACCCTTGTCAGATTTGGCATCAAATTTGCCTAGATGATCCTTTGTGTTAAGAATAAAACAAGGGCATCCAAAAGGATGAAGATAAGACAGATTAGGATTTTTATTTTTCATAATCTCATAGGGTGTTTTATCAATCCCTTTTCGAATTAGAACTCTATTGAGAACATAGCAAGCTGTACTAACTGCCTCTGCCCAAAAGTATATAGGCAGATTAAATTCCAATAGCATAGTTCGAGCACATTCTATAATAGTTCTATTTTTCCTCTCAACCACTCCATTTTGTTGTGGAGTTCGAGGGGCTGAAAAAGTATGAGTTATCCCAGATTCACTGCACAGAACCTCAAACTCCTCTGAAACAAACTCTCCACCATTGTCACTTTTAATGGTTTTGATCTGACCATTATATAGTTTGACAAAAGTTTTGAATTTATTCAATGCTTCATCCTTATGAGAAAGAAAATAAACCCATGAATACCTAGAGTAGTCATCAACAAGCACCAGGACATAATTCTTTCCACCTAAACTTGTCACATTACATGGACCAAACAAATCCATATGTATTAGATCAAATGTGCAACTTGTGACAATGTCAGGTTTAGGTTTGAAGGATTTCTTGGTGTGTTTTCCAGAGACACAGGTTTCACACAAAAAATCAGTTTTTTCTTTTAAAACAGGCATGCCACGAACACAACCTGACTTAGATAGAGCCACAAGTTTAGATAAACTAAGATGCCCCATCTTTTTGTGCCATAGCATTTCCAGTTGATTTGAAGCAACAAAGCAAGTTTCATTAAATGCACTTAAATCACTTAAATCAATAACATACATGTTATTGATTCTGTTTCCAACAAACATAATTTTCCCATCCCTAACTCTTTCAACAGTGCAATGGTCAGCCTTGAAGGCAACTTGGTTTCCATTACTGCACAGTTGACTGATGGATAGGAGATTATGCTTCAATCCTTCAACAAGAAGGACATCTCGAAAAGAAGGTGATGGAAACTTTCCTATAGTCCCACATCCAACAATATTGCCATGAGGCCCATGACCATTATCTCCAAAAAACACTTTACCCCCATTATTAGGTTTTAAAGAAGAGAACAAAGATCTCTTACCAGACATGTGGTGTGAACAACAACTATCTAAGTACCATTTCTTGTCAACATTGTTGTTTGAACCTGAGTGAAAGGCAGTCTCAACCTCTGATTCTATGACTTTGGTGGCCATATAGGCTTCTTCATCTGACTTACACTCCTCTGGTTCAGAGTCATAGTCACTCCATGATGCCTTCATAGCCTTTTCTTTGGCTCTCAAAGTTTGAGGGCATTGAGCCCTGATATGACCGAGCTTCCCACATCTGTAACACGCCTGAGGTTCCCTGTCTTGCTGACCTGTCTCAACAAATCTGGTCTGCTGTTGAGGCAGCCTTTCTTGAAAAACATTCTTGTTATGATAAAAAAATCCCTGCTTACTTTCATTTGACTGTCGTTTCTGATTTTTATATTTGAGCATCCGATGAAATTTCTTGCTAACTAAGGCAAATTCCTTTTCAAAGTCACTTTCACTGTCTGAATCATATTCAACAGCTCTGGATTTGAAGGCTAAGTTTTTCTTTCTTTTCTCATCTTCTTGTCCTACCTGTCTAAGAACATGTTCATGACTCAATAATGATCCTATCAGTTCATTTGTAGGCAAGGTAGTAAGATTCTTAGCTTCTTCAATACCGGTACGTTTTGGTAGCCATTCCTTGGGCAAAGATCTAAGAATTTTTTGGTTTAGATCCTTACTCTGAAATGACCTACCTAAGCCTTTCAATTTATTAACAAGAACAGTGAACCGAGAATACATCTCATGTATTCCCTCTCCCTCAAGCATATTGAATGACTCATAATCATGCATCAATAAATCAATACGAGATTCTTTAATGTTAGAGGTACCTTCGTAAGTGCTTTCCAAGGCTTGCCAGATTTCTTGAGCCGTTTTCACAGTTTTCAACTTGGTCAGCTTCGTCTGGATTCATCGCTGGCTGAAGAACGTGCATCGCTCTTTGATTTAAGTGTGCGCTCTTCTTCTGGGCTGCGGACCACATCATCTGCTCATCCATGTCCATCTGAATAGGACCGTTCTGGACGATCAGCCATAGTTCTTCATCCACTCCCCACATAAACTGCTTCATCCTCTTTTTCCAGGCTGTATAGTTCGACCCTGTGAAAATGGGAGGATGATTGAGCGTAGCTTGCCCGAACGAATTTGTCGCCATTGGACCGATTACCTTGGCAGCAGTGAGCTTCGTCAAGGCAGAGCTCTGATACCAATTGAAATCGAATTAGGGTTAGAGATGAATAATAGGATTTGGGAATTTGATTTGAGCAGGAGAGAGTTGAGGAGGATGTCTCGACAGGTGATGACTGAAGAGTCAATCTTTTAGTCTCGAGGCCTCAACACTCCGTTGGGCTCACAACGGCCAAATGGGTCGAAAGACCAACAACTAAAAGCAATGGGCTGAAGATCAATTAGGCCCTGATCATCATAACCATAAACGACTTTATTCTTCACTGAAGAACAGAAATTGCAGAATGGAGAGAGCAGCAAAGAATCAAGACAGAGGAAAGGGCAGAGAGGAACACACGATCTTTCTAACGAGGTTCACCCTTGTGCAATGGTTAATTCCTCGTCCCAGGATCACAGATCCCAGGAGACTCTATTTATGATTTTTAATCAAAGGAACACAATTACAAAGACTCTAATGAACAAATAGATAAATCGAAAAACTCCCTGAATCACCACCCGACTCAGTTCAGCCACCACAGTATAGAACCTCTTCCCCGACACTGTTCACCCTTCTGTAACTCAAAGCACAGCCCTATACCTCTTGCTTTGTTTTCCACAAAAGTACCTTCAAACCTGGAAATCTCAAGCTATATATAAATGAAGAACTAGCCGTTGGAGTGGATCAAGAAGATTAGCTTAAATTATGCCCTTTCCCTCTTTGAGCAATCCTGCAACGGTCTTGGAAGATTGACAAATCAGACTTACCATTGGCGTGACAAAGGTCTAAGCATATGAGAACGTATGCACATGAGGACACGAAGATATCAACAGAGTTAAGGACAACAAAGCATCACAAGCACAAAGTAACACAAAAGCTGCATGCAACCGCCCTTGGGCAACTAATCCGATCGTCATCGCCGACGAATCAAATTCTTTCTGGCCTGTGAAAAGATGATTGGCCATTTTACTTGAATCAAAATGTAACGGACATGTGTCGTAATTGTTCAGATAAATAGACATTTTCTTTCTATTGGAGAGTTGATCTGATACGAACTACATGTGACTAGTGGAAAAGGGATATGAGTACATATTTTTATCGATTTTGCAGCTTATGAAAAAGTTGTACTATAGCAGTAAAAACCAGTCTTGTCCATTCATGCGATTAGAATATGGGGTAATTAGCATAAATGGTAACATACATTTGCACTTAGTACAAAATGGTCACAAACCTTTAATTTGTAACAATACGGTAACAAAACTTTGAAATTGTATAAAATGGTCACCGCTATTTAATTTATGACCGTTTTGTTTTAAGTGAAAAGGTTTGTTACCGAATCATTACAAATTAAATGTTGGTCATGTTTTGAGGTCGGGTAGTTTGTTCGTTAAGTATATGACACTAACCACTTGAACGACATATAAGATGTCAGGTCATGTGTTCATCGACATATTTGCTTTGCCGAATAAGAATGCCCTCAGTTGACCTTTCAATTTCGATACCAAGAAAGTAATAAAGTAAACATAGTTTTTCAACTAAAAAGCAGTCGGGAACCCGTTTGTGAGTCATTGAATTCTCTCATTGTCATCCTAAACAACATAATATCATTCACATACATTAACAAAACCACCATTCAATTAGAGTGAATTGTAACGGTGATTGAGCGTTCAAACTTTTGAACTTAATTTGTACAAAACGGTCACAAAAAGTCTAATTTGCAACGACACGGTAACAAAAGTTTGAACTGGTATGAAATGGTCACACTGTTTTATTTGTGACCGTTTTGTTCTAAGTAAAAAAAATTTGTTATCAAATGATTACAAATTAAAGGTTTGTGACTGTTTTGTACTAAGTGCAAAGGTTTGTGACCATTTATGCTAATTACCCTTAAAATATGACTTTCACGAAATATTGAGGGGTGTAAAAGTATTTTTATGAAAATTTTGATTGCTAATTTAGTGTTTGAGACTTTTAGTGCGGCTATTAATATTATCGTGAAAATAATTTCTCTAAGCTTATGAGCTATGAGTACTATAACTCCTGGCATCACGAGCTTGCTTAATATAAGATTGCGATTTTGAAAACTAGTTTAATTTATTTGTCAATACAAGTAAATTTTGAAGCAAAATTGAAAAGGTAGAGGTAGGAAATCTAGTGAGATCGGGGTTTTATCAAATCAAATCATGAATCTAATTCACTTTTTAATTTTTTAATTCGTATTCGCAGCACACTTGACTACTCTCCCAACTCCTTAACAAGATTTAAGTCTCAACTCTAATTTTGAAAATATCATCCCCTGCTTCATTCATAAACGATAAACCACATTCCGCCACATAGTGAAGACGACCGTGTCGACATTATGTTAATGTTCATGACGTTATGACTTATGATGCAAGTTATATTATTTACTTGGATTTGTGGTATCAAGATCACGCATGTGTAGGAGAAAGTACAAAGATGAAACAAAGGTTCCCAAAACCAACACTCGACACCTCATGCAAAGCCTTACCTTTTTTCTATGTAATGTAACTATAGTCGTGGTCGTTAGTTTGTAACTCTCACTAGACCTTCATAAGAGTAGAATAAGTTAACATAGTTTGGTTCAAAAAATGTCATCAAACACCCTCATTCAAAATTTGTTAGAAGAGATGTGAACAGTGTAATTAATTGTTGTCCAAAGAAGTCAAATGTGCTTCCATACATATATATATCAACACAATTACACAAGCATTTCGAGCAAAAAACAATAAGATAACCAATTTTAAAATTATTTGGTTGATGGATCTTCACATAAGCATTAATGCTTTGCAAATCGCAATTTTGAAATACAATAACTCAACTAAGGTCTAAGTGCATGTGTTAAAATTATAAAAAATTAATAATCGCATATGTAGAGGAGGCTAAACATGTGATTAACTTACTGGTCTGGTATGTTCATTTAAAGTTTAAACCATTCTCTTATGCGACGGTGACCACGTTACACTCTTTGTGTAATGTAGTTAAACACTATAAACTTAAGGATTTGAATCAAAATTCGTACCATAATAACAATATTTCAGCTATATCTACCGTCTGTTTGTGTAAGTTAGGTAGACCGATCGTTAGAATTTGAGAAATTTGAGCTCTTGCTTTGATATAATTAGTTGGAAACAATTGACTTTGCCGCTTTTGACACCTATCTTTTTCCAAAACTAAATTTCAGGGACAATCTAAAAGAGCCCATGAACCAACTGAGGAAAAGTTTTAAACCCAACAATCAATCTTTCTTTACCAATTAAATCAACTAATTACCGCTACACGTGAACACGCTAAACCAGTAATTTACTGCTAGCTAATTATGCAAAATTAGCCGCTAATTGGTCAGTGCCATCTGATTACAGCCATTTCCTGATTCGAATGATCTCATATGCGTTAAGAAACCCCTCAAATTAATGAGACCAGGGGGGCCATAACTTATATAAATAACGAACCGGCCGGTGACCCACGCCCTGACCAACCAACCGGTGGCCATAACTTAACAAAAGAACGTAAAAACAGAAATGGTGGGGAAATGGATATGAATCCTTAAACGTATGTACTTATCTGTGTAAGTATATCTGTAAGAAAGCAAACCGACTTTGGTACTCGATCAGCCCCACTTGGTAGAAAAAACAAAGGCAAATTTAATGACGAACTCGTAACCGCAGATGACATTATCATCGTCCATGCAATGTAATTTTGGTGCAGCGATCGACCAATTGAACATCTTAACATCACGTCCTTATTAATTTAAATTGCGCGAATTAGACAGATTTGATGCAGTTTCTATAGTGATATTGTTAGGGTATATTGCGATTTCGTCGTAGTTTTACATATTTGGACTTTGATTGATACGGTTTCGTCGATCAGTACCGATAAGAACATGAAAATTATATAGTAAGTATTTTTTCTCTTTTTCATTACGATCTATGATCATAACAAGATATAGAAGATCTTATCTTTGTTACAAATAAATTCGATGGGTTCAATTTACAATTCATCTAAACATGTTGTATATGTTTTGCATTGGAGAAGAACCCATATCTTATTGAATTATGTTGATTTGTAAAACAATCCTTATGTGCTAACATTAGATTTTATTTTGTTGTGTGGATTGTTAACCAGGTTGTTCATATAATGGTGCAGTACTTTCTCTCGTTAATTATTCCCTTGTTTCGTTTATTCTTATTTGACTCTCGAGTTTGACTCAATTATTGTAATTGATTTGTTAACGAGATAGAAAATCAATAAGAATTTTGCAAAAATTAGCAACCATTACTATCATAGATAGGATGAATTTTTTTTTACAATTAGATTGTAGGATGAAGTTTTGGGAAGCATAATTTAAATTGAAACAAAATATTTATTGAAAAACTCCATCAATATACCGTAACCAGAACCTATCTCTGTACGTGGTGCGCTATACACGAACACATTTAATTAGTCACCACCTTTCAATCTCGTCTCATAAACTATACTCCCCCAAGGTAAAAACTGAAACTCTAAATATTTAATTCCGCTTATTAATTTAAAAAAAAAAAAAAAAAGAATCGTCACGTGGCCGGTCAATCAATGGAGCTTGACCCAAACCCCTGTACTCGGAATTTCCCGATGAACCACGAACACCATATAATACCCCGCCGGCGCCAAATTTCCCGACCCCGGCGCCCTCACCGTCACCTCGTAACTCCCCGCCGCCGCCGCCACGCTCCTCAACCCCTCGCTCCCCAGCACCAGCAGCCTCTGATTCATCCCAAAAGAGTGCGTCGTGAACGGCGGCGCCAACATCGTCACCGCCACGTCATCTCCCTTCACCTCCCCGGCCCCCGCCGACACCGTGAACCGAATCACAAACTTCTCCCCGTACCCCACCCCGACCCCACCCGCCGGCGACACGATCGCCGGCCTCACCCCATCAAACCTCCCGTCCAGGTACGCCGGCGAGAATGCCTCGAGACTCAGATCCGTCGGAAACATCACCCCGGTGAAATTGTAGTACACGTGCGGGTTGCTCCCGCCGACGAGCACCCTCCCGTCGCGGAGCAGGATCGCGGCGGAGTGGTACATCCTCGGCACGTCGGTCGGGTTCTGGACCTCGAACCTCGACCCGGCCGGGTTCCCGGGTCGGTACAGAACCGGGTTGAGCACCGGATCCCGCCCGTTCTCCCACCCGGCCGTACCCGACCCGGCCCCGTTCACAATCAGGACATTCCCATCGGGAAGCATCACCATGTCCCCCATCACTCTCTCCCTCGGCATCGACTCCATCGCCCAGACCGGGTTCGGGTCGTTAATCCCGATCCGACCGCAATTACCCAACCCCTTCACAAATTCCCCCACCCCGGCCTTCTCAAACGAGCCTCTCGGCGCGCCGCCGCAGACCAAAACCTCCGCGGCCACGTCATCACCACCCGGGTGCAGGGTAAGGTCCAGTGGGAGCAAAGCAGCGGATCCGGTGCTCGGGTAGCTCCTGGGGTCCCCACCGGGGATCTCGGGGTAATTTCTCACCACGGCCCTGCTGCTGTAATTGTAGAGGATCGCGCGGTTATTGGCGAAGATGAATAAATTACCGTCGACGTTTAGGAGCACAAAGGGGTAGAGATTGTTCTCGGATTTCCCGTCGCTGGTCTGGATGAGAAACGGGAGGCTGTAAAGTTGTGCGGCGTCGTTTTTGGGGTAGAACTCGTAGTTGAATTGGCGGCGTCCCCCGACGATTATCTGCCTGCCATCTGGCAGGAGCTGATTGGTCGAGTACCACCTCCTCGCCGCCAGCCCGTTCTCGTGCTCCACCCAGTCGCACCCGCTGGCGTTTTTGCAGGGGGAGAAGGAGCGGACGCGGCGGTCGCCGTCGTTGAAGCCGCCGGTTTGGACGAGGCTGCCGTCGGGCATGGCGGAGCCGGAGGAGCACCAGACGTCGGTCTGGACGGTGAGGGGGCGGAAGGTGTTGGCGGCGGGGTCGTACTCGACGGAGTGGGCGGAGCAGTCGCGCGTGACGACGCGCTCGTTGGGGTCCTCGCGGCAGTTGCCGTTGGCGAGGGAGATGTTGGAGCGGCCGAAGTCGGTGCGGTCGAAGATGACGACGCGGTCGTTGGAGAGGAGCTGCATGTGCATTGCGGAGATGCCGATGCTGCGCTGGAGTAGCTGCCAGCTGCCGCCGCCGCAGTCTGCGACGACGGCGGCAGCGGAAGCTAGGAAGAGGAGGAGGAGAGGAAGGGTGCACGGTTGATGGAGAGACATGGGAATGTTATGGTTGTAATGTGTTATAATTAAAATGAGAGAATATATATATATATGGTTGTGAGGAGGAAGGATTGTTGTTGTTGCTTGTTAAATAGGGGTGTCCAAATTGTGCAGAGAATTTATTCCGTTATTGAGGGGGGTATATAAAAAGAGTATAAAACTTGCTCACCTTAATTTGGAAAGCGTGAGGAGAAGGGATTTCAATGGTTAAAATGGGAATGGAAATGGACCAATAGTGCATGTGGTGTAATTAATAGGAATATTGTAAGATATTTGGATTTGAAAAAAAAATGTATGGTATAAACTGAAGTTGTACATTTAACGTTATTATATAAATTCAACTGAGACACCAACATTGCAGAGCATAGTATTTCATTTGGTAATGGCTAGATATAGATTAGTAAAATTCAAGATTTAGATTGGATGGAGGTTAATAATAAGAAACTATGATATCTTCTTAGTATTGAATCGAGATCATGGAGGAAGGAGGGTTGGCGATATAGCTCTCATCCCGCTATTTTTCAATGTTTTGTATCAACATATGAATACGCGTTAACACAATAATCTAATATCATATATCAATGATGGATGTAGCCTCTCCTGAACTACATGTACTCTGCCACTACTTTAGATTGATCCGTTTTATTTTGTGATGTAAAGAAAAGAAACACAGCGTTTTGATTTTGTCCACGAGAATACAAAATTAACGCACTTTTGAAACAAAAGGGAGGATAAGCTAACTAATTAATCGTGTCGTACTAATTATACGTAAGTGGAGACTTGCCCCGATAATCGAAATGCGAGGTAAAAATGATGTGAAGTTGTAAACGGTGCTGGATTGTAGTAGTAAGCGTGTCTCTTATCATCAGTGTAACACTAATAAATATGATGGATATATCGAATATAGCATATCAAGTCAAAATTCTCATTTCCCTTATATGATAAATATTTTTCTCTTTTTCGCGAATACATTCTCATCCTCTCAAACTCTTTATATTTTCTCGGGAGAAAGAAATTATTAGTTAAATACGAAACAAAAATACCAAATCATATACATGATCAAAAGACACTCTTGACTTTTGGAAACCATGTGCCTAAAGAATCGCAGATGACCTTTGGGATTATATGGAATACGTATGGTACTCCCTTTTTGGTTTCATGGAGATGGAAGGGTGTAATGTGGGTTGAACTTTGATGACACTAGCTAGCTGGTCAGTACACCAACCATTATTTATTACCACCTGTTATAAACGCGCTGCTACGGATCGGGAAATCGCCGGAATCGACAAAGCAAGAATACGAGAGCGAGAATCGAAAGACACAGACACACGATTTACGTGGTTCACTAACACGATGTGTGTTAGCTAGTCCACGGGCGAGAGAGAGCCAGTTTCACTATACTGAGGAGATTACAGATTACAGAGGAGTATGAGAAGTATTTATAGTACTTCTCCATGTGGGTCTAAACCTAATCCAATCTAGCAAAGGAAACGGTTACAGACCAGGCCCAGAACCCGAACCCAAATAACATTGAGCCCATACACCGTGGGCCGGGGGCGTTGCCCCCGCACCCCCACCGGGGCGTTGCCCCTGGACCCCACTCGCTGACCGGGCAGCGAGACCCCCGGTTACCAGTCGTAGCGGCTGATAATCCGATTCAAGTCATATCAACAAATCTCCACCTTGACTTGAATCCTCTTCCTCTGAAATCTCTGATGTACTCTGCTCCTTCTCTCTCTCTCGCCATCAATGCCCCGTAGGGCGGAGTCACCCACTCAAGACATTCAGCAAGTCCAAGCAGTGTTGGAACTTGCCATGTGGAACCGGCTTCGTGAACATATCAGCAGGATTATCCGCGGTGCCAACCTTCTTCACCTTAATCCTCTTCTCTGTCCTCAAGAAATGATACCTCACATCGATGTGCTTAGTCCTCTCATGGTGGACTTGATCCTTGGCCAAGCATATTGCACTCAAACTGTCGCAATACACCACTGCCTGATCATGATGTAGACCAAGATCACCAACCAGTCCCTTCAACCATATTCCCTCCTTGGCAGCTTCTGTCAACGCCATATACTCTGCCTCAGTAGTAGACAATGTCACCGCCGACTGCAAAGTTGCCTTCCAGCTCACTACAGAACTCCCAAGAGTGAATACATAACCGGTCATCGATCTCCTCGTGTCAACATCTCCAGCATAGTCCGAGTCAGAATACCCAGACACCAAGCACTCTGTATCACTTCCGAAGCTAATCCCCACATCAGGTGTACCCTTAAGGTACCGGAAGATCCTCTTCACAGCCTGCCAATGCTCCTTCCCAGGTTGTATCATAAACCTGCTAACAACACTAACAGCATGTGCAAGATCAGGTCTAGTGCATACCATAGCGTACATCAAGCTACCTACTGCACTAGCATATGGGACTCTCGACATGTACTCCTTCTCAGCCTCTGACTGCGGTGCATAAGCTGAGGATAGATGAACATTTGAAGCACTAGGAATATTTAAGGGCTTTGCTGAAGACATGCCAAACCTCGACAGTATCTTCTGGATGTAGCTCTTCTGTGACAAGAAAAGCTTCTTCTTCGACCTGTCCCTGTAAATCTCCATACCCAAAATCTTCTGAGCAGCTCCCAAATCCTTCATCTCAAACTCAGCACTGAGAAGCCCCTTTAACTTCTGGATATCAGACTTTGACCTCGCAGCTATGAGCATATCATCCACATACAGAACTAGATATATCATCGAACCATCCTCTGCCTTGCTGTGATATACACAACAATCATATGGACTTCTGTTGTAGCCCAGCTCAAGCATGTAACTGTCAAATCTCTTGTACCACTGCCTCGGAGATTGCTTAAGTCCATACAAGGACTTCTTCAGCTTACAAACATAGTCTTCTTTTCCCGGAACCTCGAATCCTTCTGGCTGAGTCATGTAAATTTCTTCCTCCAACTCTCCATGTAGGAAAGCTGTCTTCACGTCTAGCTGCTCAAGCTCCAAGTCATAATGTGCCACTATTGCTAGTAGCACTCTGATCGAAGTATGTCTGACCACTGGTGAGAAAATCTCATTGTAGTCAACTCCTTCCCTCTGCGAGAAGCCTCGTGCAACCACCCGAGCTTTAAATTTCATGCCCTCTTTAGAAGTGATTCCTTCCTTCTTCTTGTAGATCCACTTGTTTGTCACAATCTTCCTTCCCTGTGGTCGTTTGACTAGCTCCCAAGTCTGATTCCTGTCATGGGATTCCATCTCATCTCCCATTGCGGCAAGCCACTGATCAGCTTCACCGCCCGAAACTGCTTCTCTATAGGACTGTGGCTCTCCTGCATCCACTTCTTCAGCAACCTGAAATGAATACGCCACCATGTCCTCGAAGCCATACCTCTGTGGAGGTACTCCTGCAGTCGCTCTCTTCGGTCTACCGGAAGCAATAGACTGTTGAGCTCGTGCACTGGACTCTGAAGTTTCTGGCTCTACAGAGACATCCTCATCATGTTGATCTTCTCCACCTTGGTGCTCAAACTCACTCTCATTGAGAGTTTGCAGCTCCACCTGCTTATCAACATTCCTGCTACCTTCAACAACAGTGACCTTCAACATGGGGTTAAACATAGACTTCTCATCAAATATCACATTTCTACTAAGTATAACTCGATGCTCAGAAGGTGACCAGACTCGAAATCCCTTAACTCCATCTCCGTAACCCACAAATACACCCTTCTTTGCCCTTGGGTTCAGTTTACCCTCATCCACATGATAATAAACAGGACACCCAAAAACTTTCAGTGAAGAGTAATCAGCAGGCTTACCATACCACACTTCATAAGGAGTCTTACACTCGATACCTGTGTGAGGTCCACGGTTGATCAGGAAGCACGCCATGTTTACTGCTTCTGCCCAGAATCTTCTCTCTAGTCCAGCATTAGAGAGCATGCACCGTGCTCTCTCCAACAATGTCTGGTTCATCCGTTCTGCAACACCATTCTGCTGAGGTGTATCTCTAACAGTCCGATGACGGGCAATCCCTTCATCCTTGCAGAATTCGTTGAACTCAGAACTGCAGAACTCCAGACCATTGTCCGTTCGCAGCTTCTTGATCTTCTTCCCGGTCTGATTCTCCACCAATGTCTTCCACTGCTTGAACTTCGTGAAAGCCTCACTTTTCTGCTTCATCATGAAAATCCAAGTAAATCTCGAATAATCATCAATAATAGACAGAAAATACCTGCTGCCTCCAATGGATTCAACTCGTGAAGGACCCCAACAGTCGGAGTGGAGGTAATCCAGTATCCCCTTCGTCCGGTGGATACCCTTCTTGGGAAACTTGCTGCGATGTAGCTTCCCAAACACACAATGCTCACAGAATTCCAAATTCTGCACCTTGTGCCCGCAAAGAAGATCCCTCTTTGATAGAACTTGCATCCCTCGTTCACTCATATGCCCCAGTCTCATGTGCCAGAGAGTGGTCATATCCTCCTGTTGAACCTGAGACGATGCAACTGCAGCAGAACCAGACAACACAGACCCTTGTAATGCATACAAGGTCCCACGCTTCACGCCCTTCAGTACCTTCCTCGAACCCTTGCAGACATACACAACTCCACCTTTTCCTTTGAAACTGAAACCCTTGCTGTCGAGTAGACTCAAGGAGATCAGGTTCTTCGTCATTCGTGGAACATGTCTGACATCATTCACGGTACAGAACGAACCATCATGTGTCCGAACCTTTATGGACCCGATTCCAACAACCTTGCAGACAGCTCCATTTGCCATGACCACGTTACCACCATCTATCTGCTCGTAGGTTGTGAAGCAATCCCTGTTCGGAGACATATGATATGAGGCTGCAGTATCCAGAAACCACACATCACCACGATGTGCCTTCTCATCTACAGCCAAGGCGAGATCGTCTTCAGAACTGTTGTCCACTTCTGCCACGGCAACTGAACCTTGTTTCTTCTGTTGCCCTCTTCTCTTGGGACAGTTGTACTTCCAATGCCCCACTTCCTTACAGTTGTGACAAGCATCACCTGGCTGTGGACCGGGACCCTTGGAATTCTTGCTCGAATTCCCTTTACCAGATTTCTTCTTTCCCTTTCCACCTGTAACAGCCAAACCCGATGCCTCACCACCTGTACCAGATCCGGACGCCTTATGCCTGATCTCTCTCGTATGAAGAGCAGACCTGACATCCTCCAACGACACGCTTTCTTTACCAGCAATAAAAGAATCAACAAAATTCTCATATGAACTCGGCAAAGAAACCAGCAGGATTAGGGCAGCATCCTCGTCATCAACTTGAACATCTATATTACGTAGATCCAGCAAAATAGAGTTAAGTTGTTCGAGATGTTCCCTCAAAGGCGTACCTTCTTGCATCCTCAAGCTGAACAAACGTTGCTTGAGATGCAGCTTGTTGGTTAGAGACTTAGTCATGTACAGACTCTCTAGTTTCAACCACAAGCCCGCGGCAGTCTTCTCAGCAGCGACTTCGATGATGACGTCATCAGACAACGATAGCATGATGGTCGAGTGGGCCTTCTCCTCCAGGGTATTCCACTCATCGTCATCGACCGCTGCCTTCTTCTGTTTCGCAGACAGCGGCCCCCACAGCCCTTGCTGTTTTAGTAAAGCCTGCATCTTGATCTGCCATATAGCGAAGCTGTTCTTCCCCGTGAACTTTTCGATCTTCATGTTCACCGACGTCATTCTTCTGAATCGAAAACCCTAGCCTGATTTCCAACCAGGCTCTGATACCACTTGTTATAAACGCGCTGCTACGGATCGGGAAATCGCCGGAATCGACAAAGCAAGAATACGAGAGCGAGAATCGAAAGACACAGACACACGATTTACGTGGTTCACTAACACGATGTGTGTTAGCTAGTCCACGGGCGAGAGAGAGCCAGTTTCACTATACTGAGGAGATTACAGATTACAGAGGAGTATGAGAAGTATTTATAGTACTTCTCCATGTGGGTCTAAACCTAATCCAATCTAGCAAAGGAAACGGTTACAGACCAGTACCAGTCGTAGCGGCTGATAATCCGATTCAAGTCATATCAACACCACCTTTTTTTCTTTTTTACCTTGCAGGAAGTAAAACGTACCATGGTAATAATGAATAATGTGAACGTAAGCGCGTCGCCAATGAACATATCGGGCAGGCCAGCCAACTTGTTGCCGGTAAAAATTAAAACCTTTAGCAGAAATGGAGTTATGGCTAAAGCTGGATATATATATCGGCAGCTGCCAACCAGCTGTTAGCTGCGTCGTAGTATTAATGAAGATGGCGGGAGCCCGATGAGATAATGGAAAGAAGTAGCACGTATTCTGTCAGAAATCTAAGCAATTTTAACATTGATTGATTTGTAAAACAATTTGAATCGGGATACTACTATCTGACCAGAGGGTATTACTTGATTTGCAATAGCATGTGTATTATATATTTTCGACTTGCTTCATCTATCATTATCCCATTCTTGACTTGTCTGTATCTTGAACGTAAGCATGATACTTTTTGGTAGTACCGGTGAACCAGATGGCCGCGGCGAAGGAATCTGGGACGGAGGACTCATAGTATCTCTCTAGATCTGGCAAAAGCGAAAGACCCCCTAACGTAATTCGAATGGGGTCTGACCGCTGAGCCCACTCTGGCCTCGCAGGGCGGGCCCCTTTGGTTGCGAGCTGGAGCTGCCATAGCTTATGGCCAGAGCAAGAGGGGGCCCCAGCAGAAAGAACAGTAAGGATAACGAGCGCGGAGCCTGGCAAGCGGGCCCCCTCGCGTGGCGACATGAGGACGTAAAAAGGAAAGAGAGAGATGGGGTTTCTCTCGCTTTTGGCATAGCGGGCCCCCGGCGGGGGGCCCGCACGACGGGCTATTAGCTCAGTGGTAGAGCGCGCGCAAAAATACATAAAAAGGAATCCCGGCCTTTTTTAATGATCTAATCATAAGCTTATTGGAAAAGAAAAAAACAGTGATAAAGACAAGTTCCAATACAGTATCAAAACCAAAGATCGAAAATTCTAGCAAATTCTTTCTAGTTTGTTTTTTTCTTCGGCGGAAACCCTTAAATTTAATATTCCAATATCTTCTTATCATCCCCCCCCCCAAAAAGCTTCGCCTCTTTTTTTTTTTTGAAAAAAAAAAGAAGGGCGAGGTACCCTGAAATAAATAATTGTTCCACTCAAAATATATTTGTATATCTACTATTTTGGTTTATCTTCAATCATATTTTTCACATATGAAGCTTTGAACATGGGCAAGACTTGATTTTTTAACTAATTAAACTCAATTAATCATTTTTTATCTCTATTTTTCATTGATAAATTGTTTTCCTTCATTTTATCACAAACTTTTTAATTTTTGCGTTTATTTTCTGCGATTAACAAGGATGAGTCGACCTTCCCGACTCGTATCCGCTCGGGTACTACCCAACTAGACTCTCTCTTTGTGCTGAGTGGGTATGAGTATTGATATACTCGTTCCGCCCAATTGCCACCATTAAAGGTAGGTAGATTGATATTTGCGTAGATCCAACCAAAGTATTAGATTAGAAAGAAAGTATAAGCTTTTAATAATTTTCCAAGTTTGAACAGACGGACAAAATATTCCCTAACCCGGAAAATACATTCAAGATAATGAGGTGGAAATTTCAATTTATTTTTATTTTTAAATGTCACGTCATACATGTAACGATCAATTATGTGAATTGACTGCCACATTAGACAAAGTTAACGAAGTTGGACTAGTAACTACGAATGAAATTAAATATTTTTAGTGAATAAATATGAATTTTTTTTAATAATCTCACTAACCAATATTGTCATTTCCCCACTATATATATATACATTCATGCATTTTTGGGCTTGTATTAATGAGGGTGAAAGGAATAGTGTCAGAACTAGTAGCAACCAAAAGTCTGCAAAATATGGCAAGACCGTGGCGGGATTAAATAGTGGTGCTGTCGGGGCAAGATGCGGTAATGGGACGAGGAGAGTGGGGCCCACGCGCCTTTCCGGGAGACGGAAAAACGTTCAAAAGCAGTTTGTTTGCCGCGTTGGCGTTGGGCCTAGGTGGACGGGCCTTTTATGTGGGCCAAGGCCCACTTCTTTTCTTCTTCTCCTGCCTGTTTAAACTTTTTGGCAACACGTGCAGGAAAAGCTACGGGGTGATGATGGGGATCCAAACTAACGGAAATGACTTCATTAACTACTTACAGCGTTGCGAAAGCATCCTATATTCTGGTATTCGTTCGCTTTACACGTCCCTCACCGGCCGGCTTTCCCTTTTTCTCCTCCTTCTTCAATGTGCTGTCGCAATAGTGAATTATCGACGGCCTTGGATCATAATTAGGGACAAACCGATTGCATACCACCACTTACGGGTGTGCAAATGTCAATTCGGTCCATTTTTTATCAGTATTTATAAAATTCATGAGATCAAGAAACGAACCATATAATATTTGGTTTGATTCACATCAATCAAATGTTAATTTAGTTCGGTACAATCCGGTACGAACCAACCCGTTGCATACCCCTACTGACCACTTATTAAACACCCGAATAAGTGATATTCACTAATGAGAGGTGACTATACTTTGATCCCACTGCCACTCACATGTGTGTTATATAACATGTTTCGATTTAGTTTTTTGAGAGAACTATTTGATCCGTAATAGTAATGACTGTCCTTTGCTTTATGGATTTGGAAAATGAAGATTTTGGTGAAACTTGGGTTTGTAAAACCATGCATATGTGAAGGTTTTGGGTTCATTATGGACTTGTAAAATACCATTGTTTGTTTAATTGATTTCATGATGAATTTGGTTAGTTAGATTTGTGTGCATGAAGTGAAAATGACCTACATTACCCTCATTGATATGATATGAAAAGACAAAAGAAGGGTAAGTCCATGACCATGATCAAGTCTCACCTCAAGACTCAAGAGGTGAAATTTTCAAGTCCGTGGGACCCATAGTTTTGGACCCTTAAAATCTATGGGGGGCATGGATTTGTTGGCATAAAATACATTAAGCAAACAATGAACTTTTGACAAAGTCCATGATAGATCTAAATTCATTACCAGTATCGCATTAATATATAATGGATTATAATGTGGTTTGATATGTCATTTTGTTCTATCAATGCGATACTGCCTCATATACTTTATCATCACGATGGGAATGAGATTTGGATAAATTGGTCACACACACTTATTTTCTTTGTTTGTCAAATAGTTATAAACTTGTAATACATTACGAAATGTGTAAGATAAAAGATATATAAAATTCATCATAATGAAGCATTTTCAATAAATCGAGCTATTGCGAGTAAATGATTTGTTACATGGTATTCAAATATTTGATCGAGAGTTCTCGGATTTGAATCGGTTTTATGGCAACCCGTAAGCATGCTTTCGTTGGGGGGGGAGTGTAATAGAAAATGAATGATATATGAAATTCAAAATCAAATGAATAACTCGAGTTATTGAAATTGAATGATTTGTTTGTTAAAAAAATGCATGAGTCAGCCTAATCCTACTAAAATCCCCTTACAAATATCAGATATCTTAATCAACACGAGACGATATGAGGTACACACACCTAGAGGCTAGAGTTGTCTGTTTGGTTTGGTTAACCAAACCATTAGCTGTGAAACACCAAAAATCAAAATTAGGCAAATTTTTTAAAAACCAAAACGAAAACCATTAAGAAGCTTATCGATAGGGATCGGCATCATACTCATACATGCATAAACACTGTGTCATGATCTGTATCGATCTGTGAAAAGGATCTAAGTCGTCTAGCTAATTATGACACGACCTGAATTAGTTCGTTGCATCTTAATTAGTCCTTGTCAACTTAATCTTTCGCTAAAGGGGCCGGAATCACATACAACCCTACTATGACGATGTTTACATGTGAAGTATAACAAGAAATTGTTACCAATAATTCGAATTGTTGGGAGAAGGTTAATTATGATTCTTATATCGTTATTTTATTTCTTATACGCCCTTCAAACGAAAACAAACTCATAAGTTTGAAAATTGCATAGACCTATCATACATTGTGCTTAGATCGATAACTAATATATTGGAGATCGCAGAGAGATTGAGACACAACACTGCTTGATTATGCCAATTCTGATAGACTGATACCGTGTCAGACATCAATTAATTCCAATAACTTAATGAAGCTTGCCATTACCAATACCACGTAATTTCCAAAATATTGGCATTGAGCCAACGATTATGGTTACAAAATGTCGGCTTATAATAATCCATTGTTTTAGTATCAATCATGAGATATGGGAAAATCACATGGCTAGCTAGCATAGCTACGACCTACAAGTCCCTTTTCCTTGATTCGGTTCGTTGTTATCCGTGATCGCCGGTCGACCCATATCGGGGAAGCATTAACGACCGTCGTTAAATGTTCTGGTCGCTAAAGAGTAGCCAAACTTTACGTTTGAACCAAACGGTAATTACGCATGGATGCATTGAGTTGGATACTGTACGTACGCAGAGTTTGTACTATATAATGCAACATCCGGTCACATATGATCAGCATTCCAATTAAATCCATAATGGTCACTATATATATGACTCCTTAATGTTGTGCTTTATCGCCGTAATTAAAAAGCTAATTATTGCTAAACAATAAATAAATGGAAGGCTGGTAGTAATTAGGTTCGCCGTGTTCCTTTCGGGTTCCAAAAAAGACGATAACTGTTAACGTACGTCCGTTCATCTATCTAACCTAGCTAGCATTGTATGTATCTGCTGGCAAAACGGATCCAGACTGTGGGCTGTGGCCAGCGAGATTCCTTAGCTTGTTAGCAGTCGGGAAATCAGACGATGTTGTGGCTGGGATTAGATAGATTGGGCCGATGTTGCTATTGATCATATGCATGTTCTTAGGTATCTCATCCTCTATGGTTTTGTTTACACCTAAAATTAATTTGAATTAATTAAATACCGTATTAATGAGTCTCGACATTTAGTTCGATGCCGCATGATTCAAAACGGTGTCGTTTGGAATCGAGCAATGTCGCGGATAGTGTAAACGACACCGCAAGGAAGCTCGCCGACATCGCGGTACTTGAAACGACATTGTTTACTAGAAAACAATTGTTGTGAGACATGGGCCGCAAGATTGGTGTTGTGTTGGGAAAGGAGTGTGTTTTTATTCCTTATCGGAGAAGGAGAGTGAAACGACACCGCGTAGAGACAAGCGGCGTCGCAGATGAGTAAAACGATACCGCGAAACAGAAAAACAGTACCGCAAGGAAGCTCAGCGGTACCGTGGCACTGGAAACGACACTGTTTACCGGAAAATAAGAGGTGGGCCGCGCGCGTAGTATTGGAGTTGGAAAAGGAGTTATTATTATTTTTTTTACTCCTTGTCGGAAGGGGAGAAGCGGTACCGCGTGGAGACAAGCGGCATCGCGAAGAATTAAAACGGTACCGCGGAAGTAAAAACGATGCCGCAGGAGGCCTTGATAAGCGGTGCCGATTAAATAAATAAAAAAAACCATATATGGTAGGATTTTTGGTGAGGGCCGCGCGCCAAGCCCAACGGCACCGCAAGACGAGAAAACGGTACCGTTTGGTAGAGAACAATGTAGCGGAATGAAAAAAGACATTGTTTGATGGGACCAGGACGGAGCAGCTCAAGGTCGGCATCGATCAGTGAAAAGCGATGCCGCGAAACGATTAAACGGCGCCAAGGGATGAGAATTTGACCGCGTGGCAATAATGAGCCGGTTTAATTAATTAATCTGTTTAATGATTATTTTAGACGGTGTTGTTTGAATAAAATGACGCCGCGAGAGAAAACAACACCGCGGAGTATAAAACGACAGTGTTTAATATAAAACAATGTCGAGGAGAAAAAAGTAGACAGAGCTGTTTGGGGAATAAAACGACATCGCGTGAGATTCACGCCAACCAGAGCGAGTAGGAGATCAAGACGGTTGAGACACGTGGGAGTTCACAACAGAGCAGTTGTGAAAGCGGTTTCACCGAGCGTGAAGACTACGAAGATGTTTTTTGAATAAAAGCAGTGGAGCAAGGAGAGAGGGGGACAACCAAATCAACACAAAAACACATCTGTCAAACTTTACCTTTTTTTTCTCTGTAACTCCTTCGCGGAGCTCTCCTTCCAGGAAGGATCTCCATAGTTGGTAGAAGTAGTCGTAGTCGCGGAGCTCTCCACAGGAATCTCCATAGGAGTAGATCTAACATAGATTCCCCAAAACTCAAACACCCTCGTTCGAACGTAGTTTGGAGAGGTGCGAACCGTAGTAACGGTCGTTCTTGGTTAGAAGTCAGAGGTGCATCGATCAAATCAACACTGCCCGGCGGTGGATATTTGACGGTCACGTTGATTTCATCATTCAGAGGTGCTTCAATCAAATCAACGGCGCCGACATTCGGCGGCGGATATTTGACGGTCGTCTCGATTTCAGCAATCAGCGGTGCATTCGATCAAACGGCACCGCAAGAGTTTCCACCTCAAAACATCAAATCAACATCGCCGGAAACGAATTCGGCACCGGCGGTGGTATTTGGTTTTCCCGAGGAAACAATTTGGCACACCTGGTGGGACACGTGTGTTTGACATGGCTCTGCGACGAGGAAAAGAAGATTGTGGTCTTCGACAAGGATCCATGGCGGAGGCTCAATTGATCAACATCGAGATTGACGACGATGTTGGCGATTCAAGCAACAACGCTGGAGCGGAGGTGCAATCAGTGACACGAATCTCCGATCGGGGTGAGATGTTGCGCATACTCCGCCAAGTAGTGGTTGAACTCAGCAGAGATAGCCAACAGGTAAATCTCATTTTAACTTCTCTTAATAAAAAAATGGATAATCTTAAAAAAAACATAGATCAATGGTTTGATAAGTTGGACGACTCTATTTCTGATAACCAACAGGTAAAGCTTCACTTAGCCTCTTTGGATGGACGTCTTGATGGTCTTAGTTCTCGGATTGATAGACGTGTTAGCCAACTGGTTGAAGTCGTAGATAAAAACAGAATGGATTTTGAAAGTAACATACGTGATTTTAATGATTTTAGAGAGTTTTTGAATATGCCAGTGCCGCAAACAAGGGCTTTGCCGTTAAGCGGCGAGAATCCGTTACACAACGACACTGGCACCAATAGCTTTCCGGTCAATGGCGGTCGAGATACTCAACCGAGACAGGGCGTTTCGCCGACACCGGTGGTGAACCCAACAAGTCCGTCTAGAGTAAATCCTGGCGAGACCAGCACTGCGGCTAACACTCGTGTTGAGCCGCCACTAGTGCACAATGTGGGTCCACAAAATATTCCGGAGGCCAGACCCTACGTGGCTTCGATGAGCGGTGCTGGTGGTGGAGGAACGATCAACAATGATCATGTTCCGCCACGCGGCTACCCACAAAATGTGCCTCCTCCTCCAAACGGACTTGGCATGGATCCTGGTGGATTCGTACCACAAGGGGGGCAACTCGGGGGGCAAGACGTTAATGCGATTCGAGATCAAGTAGCACAGATGCTGGCGGATCAGTTTGGTTTAGGGATTAGACCAGCGATGCCGCCGGTGTATCGAAAACCATATCCGGATTGGGTTGATAGATACTACCCCTTTCCACGTGGTTTTCGCGTGCCTGATTTCATTACCTTCAGCGGGACTGGGGATCAGTCGAGCATGTTGGACGATTCACGGTTCAGTGTGGTGATGTGAGTGATTTCTTGAAGTTGCGTTTGTTTGGCAACTCGTTGACCGGTCCCGCATTCGCGTGGTACGTCAACTTGCCATCGAACTCGGTTCAAACTTGGCAGCAAATGGAACAAATGTTCCATGCCCAGTTCTACCGTTCTGAGCCAGAAGTGACAATGGCAGACTTGGCACGAATGCGCCAACAACCAGGAGAAACAGTGGAACACTTTTTAACGAACTTTAAAAATGCAAGAATCGCTGTTTTGTGAACTTGACAGAACGCGAGTTTGTTAAACTGGCCCAGGGTGGATTGAATTTTGAACTTCATAAAAAGTTTCAAGATAGGGAGTTTTCTGATTTGTTTCAATTGATGTCCTGCGCTGTTAGATATGAATCTCTTCTCCATGAAGAAGAACATAAGAGAAGTGGCTCTCGCGGACAATATTTCCCTAATTTTGAAAACTATGGTGTGAATAACGTCGGCAGCGATGTCGACGAGGTTGAAGTTGATTTGGCCGAGATTGTGCAGGGGAAGCCATATTTGTGTGCTTCTCTAGCCAAGGCCGAGGGGGAACCACAAGGTGGAAAGCCCAATCCGATTCAAACTAGGAAATATTCCTTCGATGTTTCAAAATCAGAACTGATTTTCGACCAGCTTTACAAAGATGGTCAAATTAAGTTGACTGGGGGGCATACTATCCCGCCAGCTGAAAAAATTAAAAGGGAAACGATACTGTAAATGGCACAACAATGCATCTCATTCAACTAACATGTGTGTTGTGTTTCGCAATGTTGTGCAGGATGCAATTGAGAAAGGTCGGTTCAAGTTCCCAGAGCCGAGGAAGGAGGCCATGATTGTTGACACTGACCCGTTTCCCAACGGTGTGGGCGTCAATATGGTCAACGTTGTGGGGGGCAACATTGTCGAAACTCTTTTGTACCACAAAGACCTTGGTCCTCAAAAAATTAAGAGTATGGAAGGGGGACCATGCAACGTCGCAGTTTCAAGCACAAAGGTGTTAGGTAAGGCATGCTTGAAATCGTTGTCCGAGATTGTGAGACCATCAATGCTTGCGTTAGGTGGTCCACCAAAATTTGAGTAAGCCACCTCAAGAGAGGGTGGCGAAGGCCGAAATTACGGCCTTGCTGGAGGGGTTGCCGATCGACGGCGACGATTCGAGTAAAGAAGTGAGAAAGGAAGCAGTGTTGCCGACATTGCGGAAGAAATCAACCTTGGCGCGAAGGAGGATCCACGTTCAACTTTCATAGTGCCATCTTGAATGAATCTAACAGGTACGAGTTAACTCTGCTTCTGATTGGCTTCAAAGATTGTTTTATGTGTGAATGTCATGAAATACTGCATGTGCATGTTGCAGTCTTGCTAGCTAGACAATTTATTAATTTTTATCTCAGATTGTCAAATAAGTGAAGTACTGAGCAACATCGATGCTAACGGCGTTGTACCAACATGATCATGGCCGTTGGAGTTTAGTGGGGGGTTTGTCACACTATGTATGTGATTTTTATTTTGACCAGAATTGGTAAAATTTGGGCAGGTCACTATGTTGTTTAACTAACCATTACGTCGACAAAGTAGAACTTCTATTTTACTTCTTTGTTTTATCGATGATGGTTAAATAAGAATGGATTAAAGACCAATTATGGTTCTTGTTGTGAACAATAGTGTTTTGGCCTCAATGCCGGAAATTTGCATTGATATAGATAGAGTTGTTTGGGCCAAAGCAACGTTGTTACAATTGGTTGCAGTGTTGCAGGAGGAAACGTCATTGAGAAAGAAGGACGACGAAAAAAAAAAAGAAGAGGCCAAGCGTTTATGGAAAGCTTGCTGCAATGTTGGAGGAAAAGAAGAAAATCAGAGTTGTTTTAGAAAAAAAAACACAGTTTGACAGGGCTGTTGAACGCGAGTGAGAAGGAAATCAGAGCTGGTTGCAAGGGTTAAAAAAAATAGGGGAAAAAAGCTCTCTGCACTGCCGCTAACAGACTTGAAGAAGAAAAAAAAAATTAATAAAATTAATCATGCAGCGCTGGCCGCTGTTTCCTCAGTCGTGAAAAAAAAAATTCAGTTCTGCCGCATCAGCTCTGGCGGAAGAAATATAATAATAAAAAAAATTATGCAGCTCTGCCACTGTTGCAAACAGCTCTGGCGGAAAAGATAAAAAAAAAGATTTTGTTTTTCCAGCCCTGCGGCTGTTCCCAACAGTCCTGGAAAAAAAATTAAATAATTAATCATGCAGCCCTGCTGCTGTTTCCCCAGGCATGATATTTTTTTTTCCAGTTCTGCCGCAGCAGCCCTGGTGGAAATTTAAATAATATATATATAAAATCATTATTATTGTTAATTAATGCGTGCAGCGCTGGTAGAAAAAAAAAGGAAAAGTTTGACCGCGTTGTTGCAATTAGCCGCAATACTGGTGGCCAAAATCATTTGGCCATACATGAGGATTATATAAGTGGTAATTAAAGACTTCATTGCTAACTTTGACCTACGTGTTTATTGTGTTTAACACTTGGAGCCAAGTATTTTAGGTGTTATACTATTTTGTCAACAATTTGGTTCATACTTCCTATAAACCAAATTGTGGAGGGCATTTGTTGACACCTAAAATTAATTTGGCCGGAATTAAATGCCGCATTAATTAGTCTCGGCATTTAATTCGATGTCGCGGGTAAAAAACGGTGTCGTTTGGAGTCGAGCGGCGTCGTGGAGAGTTAAAGCGATACCGCGAAACAGAGAAACGGTACCGCAAGGAAGATCAGCGGTGCCGCGGCATCAGAAACGACACTGTTTGCCAAAAGGGCGCCGCGCGTTTAGCTGGGTGTTGAAGAAGGAATTTTCTCTAATTAATTATTATTATTTGTTTCCTTGTTGGATAGGGAGAAGCGGCACCGCGGAGAGCTAAAACGGTGCCGCGGAATTAAAAACGGTACCGCGAGGAAGCCCAACGGTACCGCTATACTAGCAAACGACAGTGTTTAATAATAAACAGTGTCGCGGAAGGAAAAACAAACGGAGCCGTTTTGGCGCTAATGATGTCGTTGGTCAATACACGAGTTGGACTAGTGTTGGCCAGATTAATTACTTAATATTTTTAATGGCTTTTTAGCGTGGTATAAATTAGTTGAAAGCGATGTCGCGAGTGGCCAAACGATGCCGCAGTAGTTAAAACGATAGTGCTAAATGCAAAGCGGCATCGCAAAGTTCAACAGCATCGCAGAAATAGAAAACGATGCTGTTTAATTAAGAACGGCGCCGCGAAGTGAGAGTTTGACGGCGTGTCAACAATGATGGCCGGTTTAATTAATTAATATTTTAAGGATCAGTTAAGACGATGTCGCTTTAGCAGAAAATGACATCGTGGGAGATATCGACACCGTCGCGGTACTGAAACGATGTTGTTTAATAGAAAACAACGTCGCAGTGGCGAGAGTTCAGCAATGGTGGATTTCGGCTCAATGTCGTTTTGGCCAAGTTGCCACGTGTCCAAGCGGTTTCGCACTCGTGGGAGTTACGCAACAAGGAGGAAGTTACCTGCACGGTTGACAGGAATGACGACGTGGGAGACAAAGGCGCGTAGGCAGTTACTACGACTGCGGGGAGAAGAGCGAAGTATAAAGATTGGGAAGAGAGAGAAGTTCAAGACGGCAAAATCAAATCACAACTGCACCATAGCAGAATTTATCTTTTTCTCTCTAGTTCGTAGAACTGCTCTGTCAAAGACCTCCTTTGCAGAGTCGTAGTAGTTGTAGTCTTAGTCGTAGTCGCGGAGCTCTCCACAGGAATCTCCATAGGAGTAGCGGTAGCGTAGATTCCTCAAAACTCAAACACCCTCGTTCGAACGTAGTTTGGAGAGGTGCGAACCGTAGTAACGGTCGTTGTTGGTTAGAAGTCAGAGGTGCATCGATCAAATCAACACCGCCCGGCGGTGGATATTTGACGGTCACGTTGATTTCATCATTTAGAGGTGCATCGATCAAATCAACATCGCACGGCGGTGGATATTTGACGATCGTCATCGTTTTCAGAAGTCAGAGTTGTACCGATCAAATCAACGACGCCGACATTCGGCGGCGGATATTTGACGGTCGTCTCGATTTCAGCTATCAGCGGTGCATTCGATCAACGGCACCGCAAGAGTTTCCACCGCGAAGCATCAAATCAACATCGCCGAAAACAAATTCGGCACTGGCGGTGGCATTTGGTTTTCCCGAGGAAACAATTTGGCACACCCGGTGGGACACGTGTGTTTGACATGGCTCTGCGACGAGGAAAAGAAGATTGTGGTCTTCGACAAGGATCCATGGCGGAGGCTCAATTGATCAACATGGAGATTGACGACGATGTTGGCGATTCAAGCAACAACGCTGGAGCGGAGGTGCAATCAGTGACACGAATCTCCGATCGGGGTGAGATGTTGCGCATACTCCGCCAAGTAGTGGTTGAACTCAGCAGAGATAGCCAACAGGTAAATCTCATTTTAACTTCTCTTAATAAAAAAATGGATAATCTTTAAAAAAACATAGATCAATGGTTTGATAAGTTGGACGACTCTGTTTCTGATTTTAATATGTCAATACGTGGAGCCACGTATGATTTTGATGTGTTTAAATCTCGAACCATGTATGTTGTGTGTGAGGATGCGATGGTTGGTCGAATAGCTAATGTCAACCAAAATCCCTTATCGATGGCTACAACATTGTTGCCAGAAGTGAGTAAATCCAATGTGTTCTTTCCTGTGAACAACGTTGTTCTAAAGGACACACCATTTGGAATTGGCTTGCAGAAGCCACTACGAAGAAGTCAGTATCGACTTACTTCTAGTAAGAGTGAAAACAAGAACCAGGGTCGAGAACGCGGTTACAGTCACGTTGAGCATAGGAAGCTCACGTATGATGGGTTGTCCAAGCAATTGCAATGGTGTTCAATCTAAGCCGCTAGGGGGGCATGAGATCCCACCGCATGGTCGGGAAAAACAACATCGCAAGTGGCAAATAAGTTTGCCAAATCTGTCCTATTCTAGGAAAATTCAAACAAGGATGGCCGCAAAAACTTTGCAGTGTGGGGGTGGTAGCCACGTGGAAAAAACCAATCCCGCAAGGGTTGGTATGAATCAACAGAATCCTCCATGTAAGTTGTCCCCAAAGACTCCACCTAGTGAAAATGGGGGCAAGTTCAATCAACCCCGACATGGAGTTGTCACACAAGTGTCGAGGAGGAACAAGTCTGCTATGAATGGTGGATTGGGGGGCAAGTATAATGCTCTACAAACTCCAAAATCACGCGGGAGCTCAAAAGAAACGATGTGGTTGTGTGGTAAGTGTCGTGGTAAACAAAGCACCCACACACTTGTCAGTGAAGCTCATAAGCATCGGTGCTCATACCCACAACGACATGGTGAGTGTGTGCAGCTGACAAAACAAGACCAGTCTGGGCAAGCAATGTCGCATGGTCGAATTGGCAAGACAAAGGCGCCAAAAGACGTGGGTTCCCTACCTAGAGAAAATAATACATGTAGTTCTCATTGGCCCAAACCTGAGTTGAGGCCAAATCGAGATCGTGGAGTCTCGAACAAGGATGTTCGAACTAGATCCAACTGTGACTTCAAAATTTTTCAGTCGCGTGTAAAGCCAGCTGTGACAAGTCATATTGTTCACAGATGGCTTGTTTGGTTTGATATGTGGAGTTGGCAGTGGGTGTGGATATTTGGCATGATGATTTATGCCAAAGTCTAACTTGTTTTTAATTTCGCTATTAATAAATAATGTGGCCAAGTTAGGCCGAGTAATATATTATAAAAAAATAATAATCAAAACACTAGTGGTTTCGGCAAAGCAGTGGTGTTGGCCGCACAATCTCGTGGGAAATCAGTTTGGCCCAAATAGAATGATTGATGGGCGTTGCAGCGCTGCTTTCCTAGGGGTGGAATAGTTTCCTCCAAAAACAATGCTGCGGGACTGGCCGCAATGACGTTGGAAAATAAAAACAATAAAAAAAATGTTAATAAAAGGTTTTGGCCAAACAGTGTTGCTTATGACTTGCCGCGGCATTGTAGAAAAGTGGCCAAGGTAATATTCGCAGCATTGCAAGTCGTGAAAGAGTGAAAATTTTATACTAATTTTCCTTCTTGCATGAGTCTGCGGAGCAGACCAGTATTGGTTGAAAAGAAAAACGGAGACGTGGAGAATACTATTCTCACCGCAACTCTGTTTGGCAACAACCATGTTCTTTGTGGTGGTAATTTGGCCAGGTAAAAAAAAAAATCAATGTTGCGGATCCAGCGACGCAAAGGCAAAAGAATTACAAGGCCCCATTTAATAGTTTTCCTAATCTAAGCATCCTTGCCTAGACGTGATTCATGAATTTTCTAGGGCAAAGTTGATTTAATTATTTAAGTAATTTTAGATGATTTGAGTTGTGTCAACAACTTGGTTCATAAATTCTTATAAACCAAGTTGTGGGGGGCATTGTTTACACCTAAAATTAATTTGAATTAGTTAAATACCGTATTAATGAGTCTCGACATTTAGTTCGATGCCGCATGATACAAAACGATGTCGTTTGGAATCGAGCAATGTCGCGGAGAGTGTAAACGACACCGCAAGGAAGCTCGCCGACATCGCGGTACTTGAAACGACATTGTTTACTAGAAAACAATTGTTGTGAGACATGGGCCGCAAGATTGGTGTTGTGTTTGGGAAAGGAGTGTGTTTTTATTCCTTATCGGAGAAGGAGAGTGAAACGACACCGCGTAGAGACAAGCGGCGTCGCAGATGGGTAAAACGATACCGCGAAACAGAAAAACAGTACCGCAAGGAAGCTCAGCGGTATCGTGGCACTGGAAACGACACTGATTACCGGAAAATAAGAGGTGGGCCGCGCGCGTAGTATTGGAGTTGGAAAAGGAGTTATTATTTTTTTATTTTTACTCCTTGTCGGAAGGGGAGAAGCGGTACCGCGTGGAGACAAGCGGCATCGCGAAGAATTAAAACGGTACCGCGGAAGTAAAAATGATGCTGCAGGAGGCCTTGATAAGCGGTGCCGATTAAATAAATAAAAAAAACCATATATGGTAGGATTTTTGGTGAGGGCCGCGCGCCAAGCCCAACGGCACCGCAAGACGAGAAAACGGTACCGTTTGGTAGAGAACAATGTCGCGGAATGAAAAAAGACATTGTTTGATGGGACCAGGACGGAGCAGTTCAAGGTCGACATCGATCAGTGAAAAGCGATGTCGCGGAAAGATTAAACGGCGCCAAGGGATGAGAATTTGACCGCGTGGCAATAATGAGCCGGTTTAATTAATTAATCTGTTTAATGATTATTTTAGACGGTGTTGTTTGACTAAAATGACGTCGCGAGAGAAAACAACACCACGGAGTATAAAACGACAGTGTTTAATATAAAACAATGTCGCGGAGAAAAAAGTAGACAAAGCTGTTTGGGGAATAAAACGACATCGCGTGAGATTCACGCCAACCAGAGCGAGGAGGAGATCAACACGGTTGAGACACGTGGGAGTTCACAACGGAGCAGTTGAGAAAGCGGTTTCACCGAGCGTGAAGACTACGAAGATGTTTTTCGAATAAAAGCAGTGGAGCAAGGAGAGAGGGGGACAACCAAATCAACACAAAAACAAATCTGTCAAACTTTACCTTTTTTTTCTCTGTAACTCCTTCGCGGAGCTCTCCTTCCAGGAAGGATCTCCATAGTTGGTAGAAGTAGTCGTAGTCGCGGAGCTCTCCACGGGAATCTCCATAGGAGTAGATCTAACATAGATTCCCCAAAACTCAAACACCCTCGTTCGAACGTAGTTTGGAGAGGTGCGAACCATAGTAACGGTCGTTCTTGGTTAGAAGTCAGAGGTGCATCGATCAAATCAACACTGCCCGGCGGTGGATATTTGACGGTCACGTTGATTTCATCATTCAGAGGTGCATCGATCAAATCAACGGCGCCGACATTCGGCGGCGGATATTTGACGGTCGTCTCGATTTCAGCAATCAGCGGTGCATTCGATCAAACGGCACCGCAAGAGTTTCCACCGCGAAACATCAAATCAACATCGCCGGAAACGAATTCGGCACCGACGGTGGTATTTGGTTTTCTCGAGTAAACAGGTTTTAGGTTATTTTAGGTTAGGCTAGTCACGTTATTCACGAGATTACCCCGCCCATCGATCAATCAAGCCTTACTGACTATTATAATTCATTTAGACAAAATTTACTTGTAATTTTACCTACTTTCAAAATCGAGGGGGGCCACAGCCCCTCCCAACTTCAACGTAGCTCCACCACTGGGGTAGGGTTTGGGGATCGGATATCACTATATCTAGAGCCAAGGAGGACGCATGTCAAGTTACGTTAAATGACTTGAGTACGGGTTAAGACAGGTCGAACATGCTGATGATAAACTAAACACTAAACTTTAAAAAATATTTCATATATATTTGAAAAGGGAAATGAGTTTGTCAAAACGTTGTTAATTAAAATAGTGTATATAATCAAAAAATCATATGATCAAGTGTTTCATACATTAATATTAGATATAGTATTTTTCATATAAAATATTTTTGACATTCTTTATTTTTTTTGTATATTACCAAAATGACCATCGCTTATGAAAAATCTAACTCTCTCATAATCACATGAAATATAAATTATTAAGTACTGGTTCATAAATTAAGATCTTCATATTATCATTCCAAGTCATGAACTAGATTTTTTCCCCACGTTTTGGTGGTGCCATTTGAAAGAATTCTAAGTGTTGAAATCTCTCGTTTTAGTGTGTTACTTTTCATTTCTTTTCCCGTTGGTAGAATAAGGTCGTCCAAATCGATAAAAAAACTCTCTTATCGTTAAATTAATTATTAATAGACCAACATTCTTTACTCTTTTCAGTTATTTGATTGTACCGAAAATATCATGAACTCGTATCCTGCTGTCCTTTTTGAAATTATCTATGAAAAAGAGTGGGAGGCTATTAGTAATAATTACATTGCGCTCTGATATGCTTGTAACAAGAGCGTGATTTATTGAGGTCGTAGCCTCGTAGGCAACTAGGTATTGACCTTCTGTTATGTTAATTATCCACAAAGCATGGGCCTGTTACTCTCAATTGGCCCATCAATGCATAATCCTTGTCCATTTGGTTAAGCTCATGGGCTTTCTATTAGTGGCCATTTTTTTTATTTACTATTAGTGGCAATTTTGACTAAATTTACTTATCAATTTTTCTTTTTGGAAACGGGCACTAAGGGCACCCCAACCTTCATTCATTGCTTACTAAACGAGGAGTGAGAACTTCAATACAGTCAAAGTACAACCAATAGTTTAAAAGAGGACTAGGGGCATCCACAAAATGATCCCCAGGCGAACGTTCATGTCCAAGAGAAGCGAGGTAGTCTGCAACGACATTCCCTTCCCGGTACACATGAATAACTTCCACCTGCCAATCGAGAGCTTGTAGCCTACGCACTTCAAAGACTAGAGCCAAATGAGGGTGCCGCTCCCCTGCGCTTTCAATGAGTTGAATAGCAGAGGGGAGTCGGTTTGGACTTGTACCTGTTGAAGTCCCATTTCCCAAGCTGCTTGCAATCCAAAAACAATACCTGCCAACTTTGCCTTAGTAATTGATCCTTCTCCCAAGTTCCTCGAGAAAGCTCTCAGCATGTGACTGTCTTCCCTTATGATAACCCCTCCCGCTGCAACGTTTCCACTTACCACTGATCACTCTGTATTGAGGCATACCCAACCTGGCGGGGGAGGCTTCCAAGCAATTAGCTGCCGAGTGGTAGCTTGACTTCCCGTGAAGATCCGCGCAGCCTTTGCCTCCGCCTCCTCAATTTGCTTTTCCACAGTCACCACTCTGCAGGTTAGTGTGTTTGTCAACTCCAGCTCCTTTTCAAATACCAGTTTGTTCCTATTCTTCCAAAGTGTCCAGCACATCACCGCAAACCTGGTCGGCGTCACATTTGAGCTGCGGCCAGCAAGATAGTGTAAGATCCATCTGCTCAAGTCATTTTGGAAGAAAATTTCATCAGGCTCCTCCTGTAAAAATTCCGCCCATGCAGCACGAGCATAGGGGCAATCACGTATGACGTGCATGGTCGTCTCTTCATCTCCTCCGAAAATTGGACAGGTGGCCTCCGTGGTTCAAATAAAATATAAATGAAGGCAAAATACACTTTTATAGGCATAACTTTCATGTTTGTAATAGTTAAAGTCACAACTTTTGAAATACACGAAATAGTCAGTGATGATTGTTTGACAAACCTAACCATTTCCGTAACAAACTTTAACAGTGTTAGAGATTCCGTCAGTTAGGTTAACAGAATGCTGACTAGGCTACCAAATTGATACACACATCAACGACAACTCACCCTCACTTGATACATAGGTGTCACATCATAATTTACTTTAAGAATATTTTACACAAAATACACTCTTCGTTTATTTTTACCCCTCCAATCGAACATTGACCTCTTACAAATTTTGCTAATCTATTTTCGGTTGTCCACATCGAATCTAATTTGTACTAACGCCTTATTGTTAATTTGCTATATTATATTACTAGCGTGGCCCCGACCAGTTGGCCGGAGGAAGGTGAGGTATGGAATTTGATAATGTAATGGGGGTGTATATCTTATTGTTGTATAGTTTTTTTTTTTGGAAACCCGTGATAAAAATAGTAAATTTTAGTAGGAAATAGACATCAATGATGCAACGAATAAAAAATCAACCTTATGAACGAAAATCAAGTACCTGTTACCTTGTGAAACAATATTATTTCTGGTAATATGATGAGGTGGAGTAAGTTTGATAAAAACCAAATTCCAGAAAATGGAATAATAAATCGGTTATCCCGCCGGTTTTCGGGAAATGAGCATCTCACAATCGTTGCTAGCTTTTACTCGGCCCGTTGGCCGATTAATTTACTTTATAAAACTTTCATCTTGTCGTCATTGTGCTTTCTGGTTTTTGTCAGGCCATGATAAAATCTAAAGAAATCAAGAATGAACAACACGATTTGGGATAGGAATTGTCGTTCCTGTATCCCTAGAAAAAGGTGGTAAACACGGACTCACCTGCCAAACTGGTTTGGATTGAGATTTTTATCGGGTATAAGGGAACCATGTAATTATAAATTAGACTTGATCAAAATGGGCCAAAACTTGAAATTCAGCATGTTTGACCGACCCATGCCAAACTCTAATTCTTCTTTACTTTTAAACTTTCTATTTGAAAAATAAAAAATAGTGAAAGAAAAGAGATGACTGCAATTCGCCATTTGCACATTACTGATTCACGAATAAAACTAATTCGAAAGGAAACTGAAAATGTTTAGGATCGTTTTAATGTTAAAAATAACCAAATAGATCTTTCTGTTTAGTTTTTTACTAACAAATACCAAACGATTCCCTATAAGATACACTATAATTTAATCATTATGATATCAAATAATTACATAATATATATTTGAAATGATAAAAATTGGACTAATGGGTTGGTCGAGGTTGAACCATTGAATAATTTTAAAATACATTATATTTTAGCCACTAAGATATAAAATAATAGCATAATATATATTATGCTAGAGAAAATAGCTTGTTTTAGAATGGCAAACCCATGATGTTCATTTGTCTTACTTGATGCCCAAATCCCGTGTAGGTCAGACCCATTCAACTCTTTTATTTTATGGTTAGCGGTTAGCCCATTAGAATCCATACATTAGTTTAAAGTTAATTTTTTTCTTTTTAGCAATAAAAATGAGTATTGTTTTTTCCTTTTCATATATATTGTATCACCACGGAGAAATAAAAGTGCTTAAAGAAAAATTGACACTCCTAGACCCGTTTAAATTCACATGTGTACAATAAGTTGACCCGTTCCACAAAGGAAAAAGAAAAAAAATTGACACTCCCTATTCTACCCTTCCTACAAACGCTCATGGTGCAAGGAATTTGAAATGGGGGAAAAGTTTTTTCCTCTCTGCTATTATATGTTTCTAATTTAAAAAGATACTGTTTGAGTCTAACTGAGAGTAGGAGGTAGACTCGTGAGAAAGGAGGGTGAGAAGAGTAAACAATAGAAAGGTTTGAGACACCAGAGCTTTTAGAGAGATAAAGTTCGTAGTAGTAGAGTGAGAGAGTGAAAAATGCGATCCCCTCACCCACCAGAGTAAATGCCGTATTTATAGGCTACAAGGTGGTTGGTGAGTTTACAAAGGTGACATGACTGCTGACATGTCAGTCTTTAGGCCATACTTCTACCTAGGACTAGGGGGACTCACTCATGATGACCCCTAGGACCATGATTGGACCGTGACATGACTGCTCTCTGATGGATGCGGCGTTGTTTGTGGCCTCCCTTGGCTTAGTCAACGCTCGACTGAGACGTCATCGTTCGGTGTCTTGGCGCGATACTCTCGCGCGGGTGGAGGTATAGGCGCGTTGCCACTGGCGCGTCTGGCTCTTCTGTGATGACTCCGTGTTGTTATGCTGACGCGAGTAAACCCGAGCCGCACCCCAACAATTGCCCCCCATCAGGTGGTATTCTTTGAATGCCGCCTATTTGATCTTTTGCGAGGTTGGCTCGGGTCGGCGTTGCTCGCGCGATGCTACTGCGCGCGATAAGCTTGAGTTGTCTCGGTATGACTGCGCGTGACGCATGTGGTTTGTGTTGTCCCTGTGTGGTTGCGCGTAGCTCTTGTGTTTGGTGCGATTTTTCTCTTCGCGGGTATGCCATGCCCCCCAGACGCTGTGCGGCACGTGTGTCGTCGGCGGCTACAGTGCGATGATTGATAGGTGTCCACGTGGCATGCCTTAGTTGCTCTCTTTAGGTGGCGGTTTTTGAAATTTGAAAAGCCCCGAAAAGCTCTGACGGTTGCGTTTCCCTATGTACCTTTAACCCTTCAGTTTCCCTCTTTCGACTATAAGTAGCAGTTGGCCACCGAGGGGGAAATCATTCTACTCGTTTCGAGCTCTGCTTCTTGTTTTCGCATTCGGCTTTCTCTGAGATTCCTCTTATTCTTCTACAACCTTATTTCTCGGTTCGTGGCTGCTATTTCTTTGAGAAGTGTGATGGCGGACACCGGTGTTAACGAGATCGAGGTCGTGCAAGGCGAAGAAGGTAATCTTTCCTCCCCTTCACCTGTTTCTAGCGATCCTTCGCTGGATTTGGCTAACTCCGGCAGCGGCGGCGGTGTTGGTGGTGGTGGTGTTCCGGCGACGCCATCGTATGAGGCCGGTTCGGTGAATGAGGCTTTACTCAGCTCCTCTGATTTGGAGTTGGAAGAACCTGAGAGTCGTGGGGAGAGTTCGCACGCTCGCGGAGTGTTGATAATCCGCCGCGATCGCGCCGGTAGTTCTGGAGGCGCAAGAGATAGACTGCGCGAAGGATATGACACTCAATCAGATACGATTTGTACCGCGCGCATGTCCGAGTCCATGGCCCGCCTGGGTCTCCGTGGTGTAGGCGCGGCCTACACGATTTTGGACTGGGCGGAGATGTGGGGCGATCAACCGGCGCCACACGATAACCTGCATCGGGGGCCCGACCACGTGTCGATATATGATAGAAGAGACGTGACAGAGATCGTGCACGGATTGGGATTGCCCCCCAATTGGGAGTATGTTGTTCCCTCCGTGCGGAGTAGGGTTGGCAATTGCCCCCCGGGATGGTTCGGAGTGTACAGTGAGTACTGGGAGATGGGCTTCAAGTTTCCCATCAATCCGTTATTATGCGCGTTATATAGGCGCCTTAACTGCTCTGTCGGGCGTCTCTCTCCCTCGGTAGTTATGCACGCATCGTGCCTCCGCCTTGTGTGCAAGCGATTGAATATTCAGCCGACTTATGGGATTTTTCGAAAGATCTATAAGATCAAGGAGCCAACCAAAAAGAGCGATTGCCTGTCGATTAGGCGGCGCGATAAGCGGCCCGATGGTTTCGTGTATGGGTCCCCCAAGTTGAAGAAGAACTGGTTTGAGCGGTTCTTCTATGTTAAGCCTGTTCCAGGGGAATGGGCGAGTGAGTATGTAGAAGAGCCTACCGTTTGGAAGAAAGGCAGTATTCACGGCTATGAGTCGGAGCAGGGCAAGTACGATGGGCTTGACGCGGAATCCGTTCATGTTGCAGAAGATAAATTTGTACACTGGCGGCGTCCGCGCAGCCGTTTTGGAGGAACTCTTTGCTGATGGTTAGTTGTGTTCTTTTTCCTTTGCATTCCGTCTTATTAACGACCCTCTTACGACCTATTGGCGCTGGTGTGGACTTCTCAAGCCTTGTAAGTATGATGTCCGTTGACGACATCGTGAAGGTTCCGCGAGCACCACGCGGCGGGAAGAAGAAAAGGGAAGGCGCTCATTCAAGCAGGGCGAAACGGAAGGAGGTGGAGCGACCCTCATCTGCAGAGAGGGCGCGGAAGACTTTGCGGGTAACAACTGAGCAGGTGGCGCATGAGCAACTTTCTGCGCCCGCACAACAAACTCCGGCGCCCGCACAGGCCACTTTGGTGGCCACTGAGTCACCGACGCGAATTAGCAAACCTCCGCGCGCCGAGGAGACAGTTGCCAGCTCTTCCGGAGCAACTGTCCAAAAGACTTTGCCGGAGATGGCAAACGCCAACTACTTCCGCGACGTGCGTATTCACGTCGGCGCTGCCTGCAACAGTGCGACCGCCAATGCTGCGCTACGAGCGCTGGGACCGGCTCTCAGCGTTCCCACGCGTTTGGAAAAATCAGATCCGCTTCTGGACCTGGCGCAAGTGCATTTTGCGGTAAGTTGGGGTCGAGTTTGTGCGTGTTATTCATCTCCCCATTTTTTTCTATTTTGCTAAGTCTTATAGCGCCGTGGATGTAGGGTTTGCTGGCAACTTTCCGCGCTCAATAGGCGCGAGCCAAGGAGCGCGCGAAAATGCAGTTGGATGAGTCACGGATCGTGCAGCTGGAGGGGAAGCTCAATGGAGCAGAGGGTCGGGCAGAATTGGCAACCAACAAAGCCAACGAGGCCATGGAGCAGCATGGCATTTTGCAAAGCAAGCTCGCGGAGGATAGGGAGGCGGTGAAGGCACGGGTTCAAGAGGAGTTGCAGGCCGAGTTCCAGGAAGAGAAGAAGAAGTTGCCGACAGAGCACACGGAGGAACTGAGACGCGTCCGTGAACAACTTGAGAAGGAAATGGCCGATTTTGAGGAGGAGAGGGCCGATTTTCAGAAGGAGAAGGAGGATTTGGTCCGCCTTCACGACGTGGCCAAGGCCGAGGCTGTGCGCGAAGCGCAGGTTTCCGCGGTCCGTCAGTACAAGTCTTCCTCCGCCTTTGGGAAGATTCTAGCGGACGCGATGACTAAGACTATCATCGCGATTCGCAAGAAGGTGCGCCCGGAAAATCCGGGGATTCGTTGGAACACCCACGCCATGGTGCAGCATGTACAGATGTGGCTTGGCCAAAAGAGATCCATGGAGCCCGACACCGAGTCAGAGGATGAAGAAGATGGGGAAGATGAGGGTGACTCGTCTGAAGCCGCTAAGGATAGGGAGGATGGTTCGTCTGGGGCGGCTAAGGATGGGGAAGCTGATGCCGCGGGAGAGGGGGAAGGCGGTGCCATTGCCCCCAGCGAGCAACCCTAGACTAAGTATGGGCCTAAGTGTAGGCGCGGAGAGCTGTCGTTGCCTCTTGTTTTATCCTTGTTTTGTCCCTTTTAGTTTTTTTAGTTTTTTTTTTGTCTGTCATTTCCCAGTGGGAAAAACTAAATATGAATCAAGTTGTGCCGCGGAGAACTTTCGATTATTTCGTTCCGCTTTACTTTTCCATTTGTTGTCGCGCGTATGGTTTTGTCCGCATCATATGCGTGCTTTGTGTTCGTGTTGTAGCGTGGTATCATGACCGCGCGATTACATGGCTACCATGTAGCTTTCTATATTTTGTTTGCCTTGAACGTGGCTAAAATCGTGCGTGCGCATCATATGCGTGCTTTGTGTTGGGTTTATAGCTCGGTATCGTGACCGCGCGGTTACATGGCTATCGTGTAGCTTTCTATATTTTGTTTTCCACGAGCGCGGCTAAGCTCGTGCGTGCGCATCATATGCGTGCTTTGTGTTGGGTTTATAGCGCGGTATCGTGACCGCGCAGTTACATAGCTATTTGTAGCTCTTATTTTTTATTGTCGCGAGATATGTAACTGCGCTCGTGCACATCATATGCCGGTATCAAAATAATCATTGCTCTTGCGTGGGAAGGAGATATTCTCATTGCTGACATCGAGATTACATGCGGATGGTAATTACAACCTTTTGTGGTATTTTCTTAGATTTTGGGCGTTCCATGTGCCCAGAATTGGTGCCCCGTCTATCATGCGTATCTTGAATGTGTTGGTGCCCACGACTTCGCGGACGAGATATGGGCCTTCCCAAGTTGATGCCAGTTTTCCGTGTTTAGCGTCGGGGCGGAAGTTGCGTCGCAGTACTTGGTACCCAATTTGGATGTTGTGTGGGACTAGGTTGGCGTTGTAGTATTTTGCAACTTGGGCTTTCGTTGCGGCCAGTTTGATAGCCGCCATCTCTCGTCGTTCTGTAGTTAGCTCGAGATCAGTGAGTCGAGCTTTATTGTTTTCCTCCTCATTGAACATGGCGATTCGGTATGTGGGTATTACTGTCTCGATTGGAATGACCGCGTCACTTCCGTACGTTAGCGCGAATGGGGTTTCACTTGTTGCTGCTTTGAACGTTGTACGATGCGCCCATAGGACGGTATGTAGTTCTTCCGCCCAATTGCCTTTTTGATAGACCGATAATTATACATGTTTTCACCCCTATGCTGAAGTCGTTTGTGATGAGGAATCTCGTATTATAAGCCGATTTTACGCTAGGTTGTGTGTTTATGTCACATTTCAGGTCCTGGCGTTGGAATCGAGGCGAAGGAACGAGTTCCGGATCGAAAGGAGCGAAGATTGGACGAAGGATGCTGCTGGACCAAAATACCCGGTCAAAGGAAGAAATACCCGACCGGGTTTATTCTGTCCTCGACCGGGTATTTCCTCCTTCGGGCACCCGTGAGAAACAGAAGGGGGCCCGGGCGATGGCGATAAATCCCCGGTCGGGGATTTTGGTGGTAGACCGGGGATTTTCCCCTTTAGTGGAACGGTGCGTTTCGAAATACCCGGTCGAACCATAAAATACCCGACCGGGTATTTCGACCGGGTATCGCGGGGTCAGCTGATAAAAGAGGAAGAAGGCCAATTTTCAGGAGGTTCCGAGTTTTTGAGAGAGAAATCGATTCCTAGAGAGAGAAAGCGTCGAACCAGAGTTCCCAAGCGCCATAGATCGATCTTCAACACCATTGGAGCCCGTCTTGAGCTTGGAGAAGTGCGATTAAACGTCCAGGAGCAGGAATCCAACTTCACAGTATGATTTCCGTGTCTGAATCTGCTTTTGCTTCTTTCTCTATGGAGTAGTTTCCCCATTCATCTGGGTATGGAGAACCCTAGATTTGTATGCTAGGTCTGATTGTATGAACCCGAGTACAGAGTTTGTGAATTGATTATATTCGACTGAGGTTTGAATGATTGAATGACTTGAATCCTGATCAAATTCCTGTTGTTTCTGCTTTAACCTAGAATGAGAATATCTGCCTAGGTTGATAGAGTATCCTTAATCGAAGGTGGCGAATTGGTGACTTTAGTCGAGAAGCTAATTCGCTATTCTGTACCGAAGTCAATTCGGTAGTGGAGGTTTGGTTCATTAGGGCCTCAATCTGTTTACTCCGGTGGAGGTTAGTTGCCCGCTAGAGACTCAGATTGAGAGGGTCTGGAGACCTTTAGTCGAGACTTCAGGCTAATTGAGAACCTTCCGCAGTATAACTTTCATGAAAACTGAACTGGGTAAATTGCAATCCGACTTAACTGCAGTCTAGGGGGAACCATATCCGGGTGACCTCTCTTGACTTGACAACAACCCGTTTACTTGCTTTGTGTTTTGTTTGCTTGAGTTTCACTAAAAGTTCACCGCTAAATAACAAGACTTCACTGAGTAGTCATCACATCTAGGACCCGGGTTGACATTAAAACCCGACCCGCTATACTACGCTTTAGGAAGTGGTTATACTTGGCCATTTTCTAGGGTGACAGTAGGAGTGAGTCAAGTTTTTGGCGCCGTTGCCGGGGACGGCTAGGTTGTTGAAGAAAAGTGATTTCTGTTACTTTAGCATTTTCATTTTCTCGCATTGAGTTTTTGTTTCTCCCACTTGTGCCTTCACGGGGTTTGCGTTGCTTGATTGTGTGCAGATAGTGCATGACCCGTAGCCAGTCGGGAAGTTTACTGCCGTTGAATCTTGAGATTGAGCGCACCTGCACCCAACTTCGGAGACAGCAGCGAGCTAGACTGGCTACGGTGGAGCGCCGAGACGGCCAATTGACCAGCGACTCCGAGGACGAGCACGAGATGGAAGGCGATCAGAACCCGCCTCCTCATAACCAGATCCTAGGGAACGACCAAAACCCCCCGGGACCTGGGAACCATCATCATCCGCCACCACCGGGTCCCACCTTGGAGTACTTCTATACTCCACGGATTGCTGACATCCGCCCGGTCATCCTCTATCCGCCCATTCCTGCAAACAACTTCGAGATCAAGCCATGCTGGATTCAACTCATCACCACCTCTATCCAGTTCCATGGCTTGAAGGATGAGGAAGCCCGGGTACACCTTTCCCGTTTTCTGCAGCTGACGAACGGGTTCAAGCTGAATGGTGTTCCGGATGATGCAATCCGCCTTCACCTCTTCCCCCATTCTCTGGCGGGGAATGCTAAGAGGTGGTTGGAGACCCAGCCCCCATTGTCCATCACCTCTTGGGACGATCTGGCTGACAAGTTCGTGCACCGGTATTATCCGGCATCGAAGACCACGGAGATACAGCGGGAGATCACCCACTTCCGCCAAGAGCCAGATGAGTCCCTTCGTGATGCATGGGAGCGGTACATGGGATACTTCTGGCAGTGTCCCCATCATGGTTTCAGCGATGCCTTCACAGTAGGGAACTTCTACAGCGCCCTCACTCCAGACAGCCAGAGGGTGATTGAGTCTCTATGCCCAGGAGGGGATATCCTTACTAAGACTCCACTCGAGCTGAACCAGATGATCAGTACCTTGGCTGCCCGAGACCATTCCTGGGGGCAGAACCACAGAGGCAGGAACTCCAGGGACCGGGGTGTGCATGCTATGGAGGCTAGGTCCGGGTTAGAGCAGCAAGTGGCTGAGTTGGTGCAGACATTGAAGCAGCCTAACAGTCTCCTTCCGGGCCGAGGTGTAGCTACGCCTCCAGTAGCCCAGTGTCAGTGGTGTGAGAGTCCGAATCACCTGGTGGAGGATTGTCAATCTATGAGGGAGTCTTCTACTCCTCAAGAGCAGGTGGACTTCATAGCAAATGCTCGCCGCCTGGACCCGTACAGCAACACCTACAATGAGGGATGGCGCCAGCATCCCAACTTCGCCTGGAGCAACAACACCAACAAACCACCTGGTTTCCCAGCACCAGCAGGTGGTTTCCAGCAGAGGCAGCCCTTCCAGGCTAGGCAGGGGCCACCACCACAGCAGCAGCCCTACCAGCCTATGCAAGGGCAGCCATTCCAGCAGCCCCAGCGCCAGTTTGCTCAGCCTCCAGCAGCCGCAGCACCAGATCCTCAGATATCTGATCTGAAGAATATTTTGCAGGCTTTCATGACCACCAGTCAGGCGAACTTCACGAGGATGGATCAGAACATCGCCTCACTGGAGGCAGGCCAGAGGAACCAAGGTGCCATTCTGCAGGATCTCCAGAATCAGATTGGGAGCCTAGCTCGCCAGAACACTACCAGGGCACCGGGGACTCTGCCTGCCACCACCATTCCCAATCCACGGGACCCGCATGAGACCGCACACGTCATCACCACCAGGAGTGGCAAGACTACATCTGCTGCTCCTGCTCAGCCCAGGCGAGACGAACCACTACCTGCTTCAACACCTCCAGCTGATACTGCAGAGGTGGGGGAAGGCAGCACAGCACCTGCTCCAAAGCCGCAACCTGTGGTTAAGGAGCATACACCCCAGCTGCCCTTCCCCACTCGACTCCATAGAGACAGGCTGGAGACAGAGTTTGCCAAGTTCATGGCAATGTTGAAGCAGGTCAACATCAGCATGCCGTTCGTGGAGGCACTGTCGAAGATGCCCAAGTATGCCAAGTTTATGAAAGACCTCCTCACCAACAAGAAGAAACTTGGGGATCTTTCGACAGTGATGCTCAGCGAGGAGTGTTCTGCCATCCTGCAGAACAAGCTGCCAGAGAAGCGCAAAGACCCAGGGAGTTTCACTATCCCTCTTGTTATTGGCAGCCTGCATGTAGGAAAGTCCTTGGCGGACCTAGGCGCTAGTATTAATGTCATGCCCTATAAACTGTTTAAGAAGCTAGACCTAGGTGAACCTAGAGCTACTAGGATGAGCATTCAGTTAGCTGATCGTTCTATCGTGCATCCTAGGGGTATCATTGAGGACTTGCTTGTTAATGTTGGTGCATTCACATATCCTGTTGATTTTGTTATTTTGGATATAAATGAGGATGTGGATGTGCCATTGATTTTGGGTAGACCATTTCTCGCCACCGCCAAGGCGCTTATTGATGTGCATAGTGGTAAATTGATTCTGCGTGCTGGTGATGAACAGGCTACTTTTTCTGTGTCTGACAATGGGAAACATTCTCATTTGCATGATGACATAGACTACTGTGATGTGCTTGCCGATTATGAGACCGCACTCGCCATCATGAGTGCGGGTACTGATGATGCTCTTGAGCGTTGTATTTTGCTAGGTGAGCAGGCATTGCAGAAGCCGCAGCTGGCGGAGCAGTTGGCCGCATTGGAGAGTGGCCCCTTCTTGGAGGGCGACAGGCTGTTTAAACCGATCTCATCCTCCACCCGCATCACCACTTCTTTGGAGGAACCACCAGAGCTGGAGCTTAAGCCCCTCCCTCCTCATTTGGAGTATGCATTTCTCCGGGAGGGGAATAAGCTGCCAGTTATCATCAGCTCGACCCTCACACCCGAGCAGAAGACCAGACTGGTGGCCTTGCTGAAGCAGTACGAGCGAGCTTTGGCATGGAAGATCACAGATATCCGGGGGATCAGCCCCTCTTTTTGTTCGCACCGGATACTGTTGGAGGATGAGATGCGGCCAGTGAGGCAGCCGCAGAGGAGACTGACGCCGAACCTGGAGGCTGTGGTTCGGGCAGAGATCGTGAAGCTGATGGACGCAGGGATCATCTTCGCCATTTCTGACAGCGAGTGGGTCAGTCCCACCCAGGTGGTGCCCAAAAAGGGTGGGATGACCGTGGTGCCTAACGAGAAGAACGAGCTCATCCTGATGCGCACGGTGACTGGGTACCGTGTCTGCATCGACTATCGGCGTCTCAACGACGCTACTCGGAAGGACCACTTCCCGCTGCCGTTCATTGATCAGATGCTGGAGAGATTGGCGGGTCACGAGTTCTACTGCTTCTTGGATGGGATGTCCGGGTACTTTCAGATCCCTATTGCCCCGGAGGACCAGGCGAAGACCACTTTCACCTGCCCTTTCGGCACATTTGCTTACCGGCGGATTCCATTCGTGCTATGCAACGCCCCAGCCACTTTTCAGCGATGCATGCTCGCCGTCTTTGACCGTCTGGTCGGCGAGATCATGGAGGTGTTTATGGACGATTTCTCGGTTTATGGAGACTCCTTCGCTCACTGTCTCCATAACCTGGAACTTGTCCTTAAACGGTGTGAGGAAACGAACCTGGCACTGAGTTGGGAGAAGTGTCACTTCATGGTTCAAGAAGGCATAGTTCTTGGGCACAAGATCTCCAAGATGGGGATCGAGGTAGACAGAGCAAAGATCGAGACTATCAGCAAGCTGCCTCCTCCTACATCTGTAAAGGGGATCCGGAGTTTTCTTGGCCATGCAGGTTTCTATAGGCGGTTCATCAAGGACTTTTCGAAGATCGCCCTGCCCCTAACTAAGCTTCTGGAGAAGGATGCCCCCTTCCAGTTCACTGATGCTTGCACAGCGGCGTTCACCACCTTGAAGGAGAAGCTCACCCAGGCTCCTATCATGGTTGTTCCTGACTGGTCCCTACCATTTGAGCTTATGTGCGATGCCAGTGACTTTGCTGTTGGAGCTGTTCTGGGGCAGAGGCGAGATCAACACTTCCGACCTATCTACTATGCCTCGAAGACTTTGAATGATGCCCAGGAGAACTACACCACCACAGAGAAGGAGCTGCTTGCGGTGGTGTTTGCCTTTGATAAGTTTCGCCCCTATCTGGTCTTGTCCCGTGTGACCGTGTACACAGATCACTCTGCGATTAGATACCTGATGAGCAAGGCCGATGCCAAGCCTCGGCTCATACGATGGATCTTACTGCTGCAGGAGTTCGATATTGAGATCCGGGACAAGAAGGGAGCAGAAAATGTAGCAGCTGATCACCTCTCCCGGTTGGACGCACCTCCTGCGGACAACCTTGTGGAGGAGATTGATGACTCCTTCCCAGATGAGAGGCTGATGATGATGTGCTTGGTGGAGAGTGTCACCCCCTGGTACTCTGATTTTGCGAACTATTTGGTGGGCCAGCAGCTGCCCAAGGGGATGGCAATTCACGCCAAGAGTAAGTTTTTCTCCGATCTGAAGTACTACTTCTGGGATGACCCTCATCTTTTTCGGATCGGAGCCGACGGGATCATCCGTCGTTGTGTTATGGAGAGTGAGATGGAGGGCATTCTATCTCACTGTCATGAGGGACCTACTGGCGGTCATCACGGAGGAAACCGCACGGCGAGGAAGGTGCTCCAGTCGGGCTTTTACTGGCCCACGCTCTTCAAGGATGCAGACGCCTTCGCACGTAGGTGCGACCGATGCCAGAGGTCAGGTAACATCTCTGCCCGTGATGAGATGCCCCAGAATGTGTTTATCACTTGTGAGATTTTTGATGTCTGGGGTATCGACTTCATGGGCCCCTTCCCTCCATCTTTTGGTAACACCTATATTCTGGTTGCTGTTGACTACGTCTCTAGGTGGGCTGAGGCGCAAGCTTTGCCCACCAATGATGTTAGACGTGTTTGTGGTTTTTTGAAGCAGCTATTCTCCCGGTTCGGGACACCTAGAGCCATCATAAGCGATAGAGGCACCCATTTCCAGGGCCAATTCGATAAACTACTGTCTCGCTATGGTGTAACTCACAAGGTGTCCGTGACCTATCATCCCCAGACCAGTGGCCAGGCCGAACTGACGAACGGGAGCTCAAGCGGATCCTGGAGAAAACGGTGGATCAGTCCCGCAAAGATTGGTCCACCAAGCTCGATGATGCTCTGTGGGCATATCGCACTGCCTACAAGACGCCCATTGGTACTTCACCGTACCGGCTTGTCTATGGAAAGGCATGCCATTTGCCCGTGGAGCTAGAGCACAAGGCCTTCTGGGCCCTTAAGCTGCTCAACTTGGATGTTCATGTCGCAGGTGTTGAGCGAAAACTGCAGATGTTGGAGCTGGAAGAGTGGCGTTACCACGCCTATGAGAACACCCGGCTGTACAAGGAGCGCACTAAGCGCCTGCACGATGCCCGGTTGCGGGGTCCGAAAGAGTTCCAGGTTGGTGATCGAGTTCTCCTCTATAACTCTCGCCTGAAGCTCTTTCCCGGAAAACTCCGCTCCCGGTGGTCTGGCCCGTTCACGGTCACCCAGGTGTTCCCGTATGGCACTATCGAGATTGCCAACCCGCAGACTGAGCCGTTTAAAGTGAATGGCCATCGTCTCAAACTCTACCTGGGAGGCGAGGTCGAACGTGCGGAGTTGGTGGTGGAACTCGCGGACCCTTAGTTCCGCCATGGGCGTCCAGCTAAAAGACGGTAAAGAAGCGCTAGTGGGGAGGCAACCCCACCACGGTTTGCATTTTCTTTTCCCTTTTTTCTGAGTTTTTGGTGTCGTGTCAAGTCAGTTGCATGTTTGTCATGAAGTTCGGTCGTCTGTGATGCCTCGGTTTGGTGTTTTCGTGCAGGAGAGTCGCGATTTTGGGACGAATGAGATTTTTGGCCGGAAGGGTAAAATACCTGGTCATGAGGCAAAATACCCGGCCGGGTATTTTTGGCTCGTGCCCGGGCCCCCTTCTGCCTTCCGGGGCGAAAAAAAGAAAAAACCCGGCCTCAGGCCAAAAATACCCGACCGGGTAATCTTTTTGGCCTGAGACCGGGTATTTTCGGCTGTGGAACGCGGCGTTTTTTGGCACCCCCGATCCCCACCAAAAAATACCCGACCGGGTATTTCTGGCGAGGGACCGGGGATTTACACCCATTGAAACGCGGTGTTTGGCAGAATTCCCCGGTCGAGGACTCGATAATACCCGACCGGGTATTTTTGAGACCGACCGGATATTTTTCCTATATAAAGGAAACCCCCGGTCATTTCTCTCTCTACCCTCATTTTTTCCAAAATCACTTCTCTCTCTTTCCCCATTTTCCTCTCCCCTCTCTCCTTCTTGGCCGCCGCCCTCCGCCGCCGCCGCCCGCCGCCGCCCGCCGGCCGCCTTCCGCCGCCGCCGGACGCCGCCGCCGCCGCCCTCCGCCGCCGGACATTTTCCGGCGACTTTCCGGCGACTTGCCGGTGAGTTTCCGGGGCGATTTTTTTCCGCTCTCTTCGCGCCCCTCACCCGTCTTTCGAGTCCTAGCTACGGTCCTCCTTGTGTTTCCAGGTGTGTTTCCTGTTAATTTCTAGTTTATGGAAAATCGGACTGTAGATTCTAGGACCGAGAACTGTGTTTGCATGCCTAATTTAGACTAGGGTGAGGGATGACTCGAGCTTGCATGGCTGTGCATGTGATAGATGAACTGTCTGTGTGATGATTAGAGTTTATTCTGTGATCCTGCCTTGAATTCCGGTTGAGTTGCTTGCAATTCAACTGGCTGTGCTTAATTTGCTAGCCTAGGTGAGCTCGAGTGTGGGGGAAGTGCTGACCCCATGCCGTTAGTCCTGACCATCTATTTTCTTGGCTCCACCTATGGTGTTTTGATTTTGCAGGGCCATGTCGCAGGACCATCCCTTCGTGCAGGATCTGCGCCTGCACGCAGAGTATGCGGATCAGTTCCGCAAGGTGATCCGGGGGAAGCTGGAGCGTCACCACCACCTCGAGTGGGCGGTGTTTGAGCAGCTCCACTGTTTGCAGGAGCTCAGCGCCGCTATCAGTCACCCCGACTGGCGGCGGTTGCTGACCATCGACGAGCCTACCTTCACGGAGCTGGTGTGGGAGTTCTACACCACCTATCGCTATGACCGCTCGATGGCCCGGGACGAGTATGCAGTAACGTTCCGGTTGGGTGGCGATCACAGGGAGCTGACCATCGACGGGTTGGCCCACGCTCTGGGTATCGAGTACCACCCCTTCGATGCCCATGAGATCGAGGTTGCCCATCCGACCGACTGGAACCAGACTTCTTTCTACCGCAGGATAGCCCGGCGCGCCCATGGCTACGACTACTTCGATGCTGGCCAGACCTCCGTCAGCACCCTCAAGCCGCAGTGGCACATCCTGAACCTGCTGATCACCCGGTCCGTCGTCCCCAACGCCACCGGTTCGCATAAGATCCCGAAGCGGGTGTTATACGCCATGTACTCGATGGGGGATCCGGCTCACATGCTTCACCTGGGCTCCTTCATGGCCCTCACTTTCCACCGGATCCGTGGGCATCCTACCCACCTCTTCTGTGGTCCCCTGATCACACGGTTGGCGAGGCATTTCGACATCAGCTTTCAGGGGCTTCACAATGCGACTGTGATGGGCGGCTCCGCACCCCTCAGCCGGGAAGTGCTCCACAACGCGCGCCTCCTGGCCACTGATGACATCCGCACCTGGGTGGATGGGCTATCTATGCCCCCCGCGGGGGTGATAGATCTCGACTCGGACGAGGAGGATGCGGACTACTCGGACGATGAGGAGGTGGATGAGGATGCTGATGATGATGATGACGGCGTTATGGATGCCGATGCGCCGGAGCCCTCGCTCTCCCCCCCCCCGGGGGATCTTCAGCCTCGACGGAGACCAGTGCGAGGTGAGTCCTCCTCTGGTCCTTCTGGTCCGTCGGTGGACTTCTTCACGGAGCAGTTCCAGCAGATGGGCCTCCAGTTCCAGCAGCTGGGCCTTCAGAACCAGCAGCTCATGGACCATCAGGTCCAGTTTTACCAGCAGTATTCGGCCCACCAGGCCGAGTACCGGTCCCGAATGACGGGCGTGGATGAGCGCCTTGGCCGATTGGAGACCCACATGGGCCACACTACTGCTCTCATCGAGAGGGAGAGAGACCGCGGTCGCCGTCTGATGGAGTATTCCGAGCATCTACTCCAGGCTTGCCACCCTCCAGCGGAGCACCACTGGACCACCCGGTGGGAGCATTCACCACCACGGCAGCCTCCGGATGATGGCGTCGACGACCTTATGGATCAGATTGATTTCTCCGGTCTCGGAGGTCCCTAGGGGCATGTTTTGAGAGTTTTTATTTGTGTCAGCATGCAGACTGTCTGTTTTGTGTCGGTTTTTGTTTCTTTTCATTCTGGATTCTGTACTATTGGGCTGACCGTTGGACCTAACGTATGTGTTTGAGTTTTTTTTTTGGTATCTTTTAGCTCTGCCTGTGTTCCCGACTGGTCCTCTCTCCAGTCCGTCCCATGCCGACTGGTCCATTTCCAGTCTCCTGCAGTCCGTTCATACCGGTAACATCGTTCCCCTTTCCTTCCCTCTTCTCCATTGAGGGCAATGTCGATCTTAAGTGTGGGGGGAATGTTTATCTTTTGACTGCATTAGCTCTGTTTGTGTGCTTGGAGCCTAGTCCACTGTCCAAATCTTACGATTTGAGGGCTCCAAGTACTGCTGTTTGATCATATTGGCACTGTGTTTTGATGGATGAATTGATTGGTTTTCGGATTAATACATGACAACTTGTTTGCGACTAGGACCACCTATGATGAGGACTGAGATGTGCAGTAGAACGATGTAGGGGTTCAGTTTGTCAACTGTTTGCTTGCCAACTGTGACTTGATCTGACTTGATCTGATTACTTGCCCTTGACAGTCGTTTATGCATCTAGTTCAGGGTATCAGAATGTGAGATAGAGCATATAGGTAGCCATGTGAGATTTGAGCCTGCTCGTTTCTTTCTTGTGCGATAGATCCCTCTTCCATGATGTGTAGCATTCACGTTGTCACTAGCTAAGATGATGGGGGCATAGGATTAGCCCACGCCCAAAAACTGACTGTCCTGATGTGTCATATCCCCTAGTCAGCCCCTTTGAGCCGTGTGTTATCCTTTCTTTTGGTTTATAATGAAAAAATCACCCTTGTTGCATCTTTTAGAAGGTTCCACAGAGTGGTTTTTACATATTCTCTGCTGTTTCTGCTAAAGTCTATGTGAGTGTTGGAGGTAGTGCTTAAAAGTTGGGCACGTGTTTGAAATTTATGCAGAAGTGGTGGCTCTCTTAAGAAATGAAAAAAAAAATGAAAGAAAAACAAAGCAAAAGAGAGCCACCACCAAAAATCTGAATAATGCCCAGTAAGCAGTGTTTCTTAGCAGTCTGGCTTGGAAATGCTGATGTTTATGCCTCCTTCGCTCTTGTGCTCTTAAGATATTGAGTGATGCAGAATAGCAGAAAGAAAATACCGGGTTGTTTGACTGTGATTGTGTGCTTGGAAAATGTGGAACCTTTTGCTATGAATACTTCCACCACCTAAGGGGTCATTTGGATGCAGGTTTTGGGTGTGGGATTTGGGCACAATCCTACATAGTGTGGGATTTTATTAAAATCACTCGTTTGGAAAACAATTATATGATGAGAGATTTTAAATATTAGAGATTTCAGAAACCCACAATTGTGGGATTATGAAATAGCTGATGGTGATCAGCTATTTTAAAATCCCACACAAATTCCACAAATTAAAAACCTAGGTTTTCAAACCAGTAATTTGAGCCAAAATCCCACAAATTAAAAACCTGGATCCAAATGACCCCTAAAAGGCCTTTTCCCAATGTCCAAGACCCTAGCCAGTCATTTGATCCTGTGTCTAAGACCTCCTGATTAGTTAGTGGTGACACCCCATATGTGAACTCTAGCATTTAGAGGCTGCCATCATGGTGAAGAGATGATAGGGATTGAGAGAAATAGCATGCGCATCTTTCGCATCAAAATTGTCCTGACCCCACTGGTCGAGAGTGAGTGATTTATTTTCATTTTCTATATGCTCTTGTACCCCGGTGAGGACCTAGATTGCTCGGTCTCTATTCTGATGTCTGGAGTTGGATGCATGAGTTGACTGTTTTGAGTAAGTGGTTGAATCAAGTCTAGGTTGGCTAGTGAACAGACGGGAGACTCTTCCTTTACTCGATTTGCTGCACTCGAATGTCCTTTGTGGTGGTTGTCCAGGTTGTTATTGAGGGTGTGCATGTATTGATGTTTGAAAACCAGTGCGATTCACGTGTTTTGTGCCTTTATGACTTGTCCCCAATGTTGGTTGATTGAAATCTGTAAGCTTACCTAGTGTCTGACTTGGTTTGCTTGGGGACAAGCAAACGGTTAAGTGTGGGGGAGTTTGATAGACCGATAATTATACATGTTTTCACCCCTATGCTGAAGTCGTTTGTGATGAGGAATCTCGTATTATAAGCCGATTTTACGCTAGGTTGTGTGTTTATGTCACATTTCAGGTCCTGGCGTTGGAATCGAGGCGAAGGAACGAGTTCCGGATCGAAAGGAGCGAAGATTGGACGAAGGATGCTGCTGGACCAAAATACCCGGTCAAAGGAAGAAATACCCGACCGGGTTTATTCTGTCCTCGACCGGGTATTTCCTCCTTCGGGCACCCGTGAGAAACAGAAGGGGGCCCGGGCGATGGCGATAAATCCCCGGTCGGGGATTTTGGTGGTAGACCGGGGATTTTCCCCTTTAGTGGAACGGTGCGTTTCGAAATACCCGGTCGAACCATAAAATACCCGACCGGGTATTTCGACCGGGTATCGCGGGGTCAGCTGATAAAAGAGGAAGAAGGCCAATTTTCAGGAGGTTCCGAGTTTTTGAGAGAGAAATCGATTCCTAGAGAGAGAAAGCGTCGAACCAGAGTTCCCAAGTGCCATAGATCGATCTTCAACACCATTGGAGCCCGTCTTGAGCTTGGAGAAGTGCGATTAAACGTCCAGGAGCAGGAATCCAACTTCACAGTATGATTTCCGTGTCTGAATCTGCTTTTGCTTCTTTCTCTATGGAGTAGTTTCCCCATTCATCTGGGTATGGAGAACCCTAGATTTGTATGCTAGGTCTGATTGTATGAACCCGAGTACAGAGTTTGTGAATTGATTATATTCGACTGAGGTTTGAATGATTGAATGACTTGAATCCTGATCAAATTCCTGTTGTTTCTGCTTTAACCTAGAATGAGAATATCTGCCTAGGTTGATAGAGTATCCTTAATCGAAGGTGGCGAATTGGTGACTTTAGTCGAGAAGCTAATTCGCTATTCTGTACCGAAGTCAATTCGGTAGTGGAGGTTTGGTTCATTAGGGCCTCAATCTGTTTACTCCGGTGGAGGTTAGTCGCCCGCTAGAGACTCAGATTGAGAGGGTCTGGAGACCTTTAGTCGAGACTTCAGGCTAATTGAGAACCTTCCGCAGTATAACTTTCATGAAAACTGAACTGGGTAAATTGCAATCCGACTTAACTGCAGTCTAGGGGGAACCATATCCGGGTGACCTCTCTTGACTTGACAACAACCCGTTTACTTGCTTTGTGTTTTGTTTGCTTGAGTTTCACTAAAAGTTCACCGCTAAATAACAAGACTTCACTGAGTAGTCATCACATCTAGGACCCGGGTTGACATTAAAACCCGACCCGCTATACTACGCTTTAGGAAGTGGTTATACTTGGCCATTTTCTAGGGTGACAGTAGGAGTGAGTCACTTTTGCTTCCCCGAGGCGGGTGTGTAGCCCATGTAGAATTGACTTATTTGCTGCCTCTGCTTGGCCGTTAGCCTGTGGGTAGGCCACCGACGCAAATCGGGCTATGGCGCCTACTTCATCGCAAAAGTCGATGACCTCCGCGCAGTCGAATTGTTTGCCATGATCAAATACGAATGAATTTGGGACCCCAAATCGGGAGAGCACGTTGTTCTTCAGAAAGCGTACCACTTGCTGAGCGGTGATTGATGCCAGCGCTTCTGCCTCTATCCATTTCGTGAAGTAGTCCATAGCAACAATGATGTACTTTCGTTTGCTTTTCGCGGTGGGGAATGGTCCTAGTAGGTCAACGCCCCATTGCGCGAAGGGCCATGGGCTGATATTTCCTTGGAGTTCGGTGGATGGCATGTGGTGCTGTCGCGCGTTCAGCTGGCATTTGTGGCATTGCTCCACAAATTTTTTGGCGTCTTTTTTTATCCGCGGCCAGTAATATCCCTGCAGGAGGATGTTGCATTCCATGCTGCGCGCTCCGCAATGCATTGCGCAGATGCCTTCGTGTATGTCTTTGATGATTGATTGCGCCTCGTCTGGTCCTACGCACTTTAGGTATACACCCGCGTGGGAGCGTCTGTGGAGTGTGGCGTCGATCATGGTGCAGCGGGCAGCTTTTGGTCTGAGGGCCCATGCTTCTTTCGCGTCCTCTGGTACCGCGCCGCTTGTCAGGAAGGCGACGATCGGTGCTCTCCAGTCGTTCTCCTCTCTTTGCGTTGTACTTACGGTCAGTGGGGTATCCTGGTCCTCTTTCTGCACAGAGACCATTCTGTCCGCGTCGAAGTCTGTCGCCGTGGCGAGTTTGGAGAGTGCGTCCGCGTGCATATTTTCCTCTATTGGTATCTGGACGTATGTGACAGCTTCAAACTGTGACTCTCTAGTTCTGACGCGCTCGATGTATTGGGCCAGCGTGTCCTCTTTGGCGTCAAAGATTCCGTTTAACTGGTTGACCGCAATGGCGGAGTCGGAGAGGATCTTTACCGTCCTCGCGCCTAGGTCCTTGGCGGCTGTTAGTCCCGCGAGTATTGCTTCATATTCCGAGGCGTTGTTGGTCTTGAGGGTTCTGAAGCGGATGGCGATCTCGTGAATAGCTCCCGTGGGCATTTTCACGACAAAGCCTGCTCCTGCTCCATGTTTGCTTGCGGCCCCGTCTACGTAGATTTCCCACGTTTTTTCAGTTTCTTCGCACAATGTTAGTCCTTCCGCGACAAAATCTGCGAGGACTTGAGCCTTGATTGTTGGCCTTGGCGCGTATTGTATGTGGTACTCTGACAGTTCAACCGCCCACTTCGTCATTCGCCCCGATACTTCCATCGAGCTTAGGATTCTCTTGAGCGGCAGGTTTGTGAGTACGACGATCGCATGTGATTGGAAGTAGGGGCGTAATTTTTGCGACGCGCTCACTAGAGATAAAGCGGCCTTCTCGATTGGGGAGTACCTTGTTTCCGGGCTTGTTAACGTCCGAGAGGTGTAGTAGATTGGCCTTTCTGTTTGCGAGTCTCTGCGCAAGACTAGTACTGCGCTAACAGCTCTTGCGGACACCGACAAGTACAGGAACAACTTTTCATTAAGCCCAGGGGCGGTCAGTACTAGGGGTGTTACCAAGTACATTTTGAGCTCATTGAATGCCGCTTCGCACTCCGGGGTCCACTTGAATCTGGCGCCATTTTTCAAAGTTTGGAAGAATGGCGCGCATTTGTCGGAGGAACGTGGGATAAATCGTCCTATGGCGGCTAGCTTGCCATTCAACGACCGTACTTCTGTGGCGCTCCTTGGAGCGCGAAGTTGTTGTACTGCCGTAATTTGCTTGGGGTCGGCTTCAGTTCCACGTTTTGTTATCATGAAGCCGAGGAATTTGCCGGCTTCTGCGCCAAATACACACTTTAGCGGGTTGAGTCTGAGGCTGTTGCTACGCAATGCTTCGAATGTTGGAGGTCTTCGAGGTGGGAGCCTCCGCTTCTTGTCTTGACGATAAGGTCGTCCACGTAGGCCTCGACGTTGCGCCCGATCTGGGGCGCGAAGACTGTGTCGATCATCCGCTGGTAGGTGGCTCCCGCGTTCTTCAGCCCGAATGGCATTCCTGTAAAACAGAAGTTGCCAAATGGCGTCATAAAGGCGGTCTTCTCTTCATCTTCACGACTCATTGGAATCTGGTGGTACCCTGAAAACATGTCTAAGAATGACAGTGTTTCGTGGTTGGATGTTGCGTCGATCAACTGATCGATGCGCGGGAGGGGATATGGATCTCCCGGGCATACTTTGTTAATGGTTGTGTAGTCCACGCACATTCGCCACGCGCCAGAAGCTTTCTTTACCAGAACTACGTTGGCCAACCATTTTGGATATTTTACTGCGCGGATAAGACCGGCGGCCAGCAGCTGCGCCACCTCTTCTTCTATGGCCTTCAGCTTTTCGCCCGTGAACGTCCGCCTTGTCTGTTGTCAGGGCTCCGCAGTATTTGGTACTGCGAGGGAGTGTTGCACCACCTGCCTTGGCACCCCCGGCATATCCTCCGTGCACCAGGCAAAGAGTTCTTGGTATTCTTGTAGAAGCTTTACCAATGGTTCGATCATGTTGTTTGGAACGTGAGTGGAAATGCACACCTTTTTGTTTGGCTCTTCTGGATCGAGCGCGACCTCGAAGTCTGAGTCCATTGACTCTGGGCGGGGGTCCTCAGCGCGGGTGTCGATGATGTTTGTCCGTCTCGGTGGGGCGGAAGAGGGCAGGATTTGTTGCACATCCTCTGCCCATGGTGATCCGCGCGACTCCCCAATTCCTGTCTTGGCGGGAAATTTGAGTTTTTGGTGGCACGTGGATGCCAGTGCCATGAATTTGGCTACGAACGGGCGCCCTAAAATGCCGTTGTTCGGCGAGTCGCAGTCCACAATGGCGAATTGGACTTGCTTTGATACGCGCGGCTCGTCGTCCCCGATTACGACCGGGAGGGTGACTTCTCCAATGACGGCGACCCTTGCGCCGGAGAATCCCACCAGGTTGCCTTGAGCCCGCTGGATCAAACGCGGGTCTATGTCCATTTGATCCAACGTGCGCTTGAACAGAACGTCTACCGCGCTTCCCCCGTCTATGAGTAGGCGGCGTACCTTGCACGCGGCTATTAGGGCCGTTATCGTCAGTGGCTCCTCTGATGCGATTCCGCGTGGGAATTCTGAGTTTCTGAAGCTCAGGTCGCACTTGGTAGTGGCGCTTGTTGTTGCGCATTCAACCGCGCGATCCCGCTTTGTCTTTTTCTTCGGTCTGTCCCCTTCGATCGTGACCACCCCTATCTCCTTGCGGATGATGTAGGAGCCGGTTGTCTCATTGTAATCAGCCTGTGGAGGCGGTGGTAGGGCGCTTTGTTGCTCTTTCCGCTCTTCTTCCGCTCCCTTTATGTATTCTGCCAGGTATCCCCTTTTTATGAGCCCCTCTATTTTCACGCGCAGGTTGAAACAGTCCTCTGTCGTGTGGCCCGGCTCCCGGTGGAAGTCGCAGTGCTTCCTGTGATCGCGCGTGTGCATGAGGGCTCTTATCGGTGCTGGCCAGTTGACGCGGTACCCCTTCTCTCTGATAAGATGGAATATATTCTTTACTGAGTCATTGAGGGGGGTAAAGCTCGTCGTCGGGCGCCTGTCGGGCGAGCGCCTGCGTTGCGGGGGCTCTTACTGACCTTGTTGCTTGCCATACCCGCTATGGTACTGTTGGAGCGGGAGTTGTGGCTCCCGACGCCTTTGTTCTTCCCGCGGGAGAGGTTTTGTTGGTTCGTAGCGGCGGACTGACCCCGCTTCCAGTGTTTCCTCCAGGGTAATGGCCTTCTCGATATTCGTTTCCAGTTCCGAGGAGGAGATGACGGGTCTCTTTGCCAACGCGCGCTTGAGTTCCGCGTTGGTGGTAGCTTCCATGAGGTGGTGAGCGGTGGTCCTCGACCATCTGGAGTAAAACGCCCGCAGCCTTTCGCCCTCCTTCTGTTTTAGGTCGATCAATGCTTTCAAGTGGAGTGGCCTCCTTTTCTCGGAGGCGAATTTTTTCGTGAATAGCAGTATGAACTCCTCGAATGTGTGGATGATCCCATTGGGGAGGCGATTGTACCAGTCCAGCCATATGCCCGCGAACGTGGATGGGAAGGTCCTGTATAAGGCCGCGTTGGAATTGGTCTGCAGTTGCGTGCGTAGACAGAAGCTGCTGACGTGGTCTTCTGGGTCTGTCGTTCCGTTGTATGTGGGCAGGGTGGGTGGCACTCCGCTTAGGTGCTCCGCCATAATATCCGTGGAGAGGGGTTGATGCAGGGCCTTTTTGGGCGGAGCGCGGTATATCGGGGACATGTGTTGCTCCAAGAAATTCAAGTCCGCCCTCTCTTGCGGGTCTTCTTCGCGCGGGCACGGGTGGTGGCGCCATGGCTGGGCGCTCATACGTGGTCGCGGTGTTGTCCTTGCTCACCATCAGGACGATCATTTGGCTCATCTTGGCTTGCATGTCTGCTATGACCTCGTTTTGCTTGGTCATTTGCTGGCGCATCTCTTTGGCCTGTCAGTTCAGGTTCTTCTTCTTCAATCAAGACTGCGCTGAGGTCACTTGCCTCCGCGAATGACCTCGGGTTCGTCATTGCCTTGATTGGGGTTGCCTCGTTAGGGGTGTTGTTGCTTGCCCCTGACATTTGTGATCTTTTTGTTCTATTGTTTCTCTGCTCTGCCCCACGGTGGGCGCAAATTGTTTGAGTCTAACTGAGAGTAGGAGGTAGACTCGTGAGAAAGGAGGGTGAGAAGAGTAAACAATAGAAAGGTTTGAGACACCAGAGCTTTTAGAGAGATAAAGTTCGTAGTAGTAGAGTGAGAGAGTGAAAAATGCGATCCCCTCACCCACCAGAGTAAATGTCGTATTTATAGGCTACAAGGTGGTGGGTGAGTTTACAAAGGTGACATGACTGCTGACATGTCAGTCTTTAAGCCATACTTCTACCTAGGACTTGGGGGGCTCACTCATGATGACCCCTAGGACCATGATTGGACCGTGACATGACTGCTCTCTGATGGATGCAGCGTTGTTTGTGGCCTCCCTTGGCTTAGTCAACGCTCGACTGAGACGTCGTCGTTCGGTGTCTTGGCACGATACTCTCGCGCGGGTGGAGGTGTAGGCGCGTTGCCACTGGCGCGTCTGGCTCTTCTGTGGTGACTCCGCGTTGTTATGCTAACGCGAGTAAACCCGAGCCGCACCCCAACAGATACAACAAATGTATTTAGTGTGATTGATCATGATCTTTGCTTTTCTTTAAAATGGCCATGGTTTGAATCCTAGTACATGTCTTTTTAATGAATAAAAAAAAGTAATTGTGAAGACCAAAACATCCTTCCTACTTTCACTCTGAATGCAGGAAATTTGAAATGAGGCTTCAAATTTTCTCATTTGGCTTTTATTTATCGTGTAGATTTATTATAAATGTTATAATTATTTCAGGATAACTTATAATATTATCAACTAATTGTTAACTTATCGGAAGTGGCAGTATTGTGCGCAAGAGGCACGGTATATAAACTGGGGAGAGATCAGAACTAGCGTTTTTTTATTAATTTTTCTAACTCCCGGTTCCAAGAGAAGCCAAGCTACTAACGTGCGCCTCTCTCCCTCTCTCTCTCTCTCTTCCCCGCCCGCACAAAATCCATACTGAGACGCCAACCCTTTCATAGTGTTTCCCTCTCTTTGATTTCCCCCTTACGGCTCTTCAATCACTCCTCTTGTTGTCTTCGCACGAGCAGCAGTCAGTGAGGTAAGTCTATTCCAGCCTCCCCCTTCAACTTTCGTCTTCTCCTCTGCCGCACGGCGTCTCTGTAATCTCGGCTGGTTTTGCTTCAATTGAATTAATTCCCCGGGCAGGAAGGTAGAGGAAGGAGACTGGAGAGGCACTTGCAGCATTGGAGCTTTGCTCATTCAAGTGGAAATTTTGCGTCTCGTAGCTTTTGGATTCCGCTTCAATTGAATTATCAGTAGCTTGATTTATTTCGCGCTCTTAGTTTTTGGCGAATCGGGAATTGGAGGACGAAGGGTTATGCGTTTGATTCGTCCGTAGGAGGTTGTTCTTATTAGGTTAGGAGCTGGAATCTTTTGGTGATGGGAAGATGGGAGTTGATGATTTGTCGAATTCCGTGCTTGTTGAAGCTAACCTAGGGTTGAAGGAAGGATTGTGCGAGGGAGCATCGAGTGCTAGGGCTGGAAGGATGGGGAGTGAGGAGAAGAAGTCTGGTGCGAAGAAGAGGCTGAAGGCGGTCGAGTTTGTGGTGGATTCTGATGACGATGAGCCAATTGGGAGTTTGTTGAAGACGAGGAGACCCAAGAACCCTAGGAAGGGTAAAGCAGTTTCCGGCAGGGTTTCCAAAGTAGGGAAAGTGGTTTCCGTGGATGACGATTCGGGGGGAATGGATGATACCTTAGCTAGTTTTAGGAAGAAGTTGAAAGGTCCTAAAAAGGATGTTGGATCTGCTGCAGGTGTTCGAGAACCTTCTGGTCACAGCAATAACTTACATGATGGTGGCAATCAGGCTTATGACCATTGTCTAGCTTTAGTTTCCCCTAAAAAAGAAGCAACTAAAACACCTGATGGTAGCTCAACACCGGTCAGTGAAACAGATCAGGAAGTCCATGAATCTGGATTTGATCTCCAGGTGAGCTGCAGAGAGAATCCTCCAGAAACAGATGTTGATCCTCTCAACTCCACTGCACCCATTCAAAAGGGGAGTCCTGTACTGCAACAGAATGAACTTTCCCATGATGCAAGCAAGCAAACTTGCATTTCAGGCCATGAACGTTCTTTCGTCAATGAAGAGGCTAATGGAGCCTCTCCCGCATCTGTAGCAGCAGAGGAAAATTGTAGTTTCAGAGATGATATAGTTTCTGTTCCAGATTCTGAAATCAAAGATGGCAAACTAGCTGCTATGCAGCGAGTTGTGCGTCACCCAAAAAAGCGTAGGCATGAAGACATGGCTTATGAAGGGGATGTGGATTGGGAAGTCCTAATAAATGGGCAGAGATTTCTGGATGAGGAAGTTGTGGACAGTGAACGATCTTGTAAAATCAGAGAGAAGTCTGATTCCTCTTCAGTTAGTGCTTCCGAGGCTGAGAATGGTGGAGCAGCCGCTGTGTCTGCTGGACTGAAATTGCGTGCGGCTGGTCCTGTTGAGAAGATAAAGTTCAAAGATGTCTTGAAGCGCAAGGGTGGCCTCCAAGAATATCTAGAGTGCAGGTTTTTACCAATCCTTTCTCCTCCCGAGATGGTCTTACTCTGCTCGTTTTTGTTTGAGGAAATGCTTATTCTCTATGCAAGTTGCTGTTTCTAGTGTTGTGTATCTCATTTTGACTATATTTTATGGCAACAACATACTCCTTGAAGAAAACGTATCCTAGATAGTTGGAATCCTTTTTCTAGCGTTATGTAACTTTTCTCTTATTAGGTTTAATGGTAATGACATAATCCTTGAAAATATGACACTTCCTAGTTAGTTTGAATCTGTTGTATATCATGTTGTTTGGAACAATTACGTTTTCTTTGTCTTCTTTTATTATTATGAATCATTTACTGGTTTTTGTCAGCGTTGATGTTTTTCCAATGAGTAGGTCTCCCTTATACATTTCTTTTTGTGATAAACGATGGTTCTCCTGCTGTATGGATGACATTTCCATTGTTTAATGTAGGAATCAGATCTTAACTCTTTGGAGCAGAGATGTTACCCGGATATTGCCACTTTCTGAATGTGGTGTCTCGGGTACCCCTTCTGAGGGTGAGCCTCAACACACTTCATTGATTAGAGAAGTCTATTCGTTTCTTGACCAGAGTGTAAGTTCATTCATCTGCTATTATCCTAATGTCGTTCCAGCTTCTGTGCCCTTTTGCCCTCAATGTTATGGTTATCATTTCATGGGGCCCGTGACTTTTGTTTGTTTATCTTTTTAACTTTTAGACTCTTGTTATCATCACAGGGATACATAAATGTTGGCATTGCTTATGAAAAAGAGAAAGCAGAACCTGGTGCTGAGCATAATTATAAGCTTTGTGGAGGGAAAGGTCTCGGAGGAAGTCCTGGCACCTCGGTTGCTGACATGGAGGATGGAGTCTCCTTTATTCTCGGTCAGGTCAAGACTCATCAGACTTCAATTGAGGTTAAGGGTAGAGTTGTGAAAGATGTCGAAAACCAAGAGTCACAAGCCACAAAACACGGAGAGTTTAATGCATCCAAGGCATTGAAGTCATCTAATGTGCCAAATCCTGAAGAGTTTCTATCTGCTGATATTCAGCACACTGCTGAACCAAAATCATCAGATTTAGTCTCTGTTATAACTCCTCAGTTAAGAGATGAGCAGCAGAGTGTTCTATCATCCTCTCACAATGATTTAGAAGGGAACCACTATATGACATGTGATTCTCAAAATAAAAAAAGAATCTTAGTTATTGGTGCTGGTCCTGCTGGATTAACAGCTGCACGCCATTTGCAGCGGCAGGGTTTTTATGTAACTGTTCTTGAGGCAAGGAGTAGGGTCGGAGGCCGTGTTTATACAGATCGCACGTCCTTTTCTGTTCCAGTGGATCTTGGGGCTAGCATTATTACTGGTGTTGAAGCAGATGTTGCAACTGAGAGGAGACCAGACCCTTCCTCTTTGATCTGTGCTCAGTTGGGCCTTGAGTTGACCGTTCTGAACAGTGATTGTCCACTTTATGACATAGTAACAGGAGAAAAAGTGCCTAGCGATCTGGATGAAGCGTTGGAGTCAGAATTCAATGGTCTCTTAGATGATATGGTATTACTAATTGCTCAGAAGGGAGAACATGCTCTGAAAATGTCTTTGGAGGATGGCTTAGAATATGCCCTTAAGAAACGGCGCTTAGCACAACCGAAGTCTGATATCAATGCAACTGATTTTTCATATGTCTCCACACCATGTAATACTGAAGGAGTTCCCCAGAAAAGTTGTAGGGAGGAAGTTTTGAGTGCCCCTGAGAGAAGGGTTATGGATTGGCATTTTGCTAATTTGGAGTATGGCTGTGCTGCTTTGCTCAAGCAAGTGTCACTACCGCATTGGAATCAGGATGATGTATATGGAGGATTTGGAGGAGCTCATTGTATGATTAAGGGGGGCTACAGTAATGTTGTTGAGTCTCTTGCAGAAGGGCTGGTTATTCACTTGAATCATGTTGTTAGTGAGATTTCATACGGCCCTAAGGACACTGGTGGAGATGATCGCATAGTGAAGGTTTCTACATCAAATGGAAGAGAGTTCTGTGGAGATGCTGTCCTTGTTACTGTGCCACTCGGGTGCCTGAAAGCAGAAAGCATCAAGTTTTCCCCTTCTTTACCTCAATGGAAACAGTCCTCCATTCAGAGACTTGGTTATGGAGTTCTAAATAAAGTAGTTTTGGAGTTTGAACGAGTTTTTTGGGATGATTCGGTGGATTACTTTGGAACGACAGCTGAGGACACAGATTGTAGGGGGCATTGCTTTATGTTCTGGAATCTAAGGAAAACTGTGGGAGCTCCGGTTCTTATTGCTTTGGTTGTTGGCAAGGCTGCTATTGATGGCCAAAGCATGAACTCATCTGATCATGTCAGTCATGCATTGAAGTCCCTTCGTAAACTTTTTGGGGAAAATTTAGTCCCAGATCCAGTTGCTTCAGCGGTGACCGATTGGGGTGGAGATCCTTTTAGCTATGGTGCTTACTCTTATGTTGCCATAGGTTCATCTGGAGAAGACTATGATACATTAGGCAGACCTGTCGAGAACTGCCTATTCTTCGCTGGTGAAGCTACCTGCAAGCAGTATCCTGACACAGTTGGTGGTGCTATGATGAGTGGCCTTCGGGAGGCAGTGCGGATAATTGATATAATGAGTACTGGGAATGATTACACTGCTGAGGCAGAGGCATTGGAGGCTGCCAAGAGACGGTTGGAGCTTGAGAGGGATGAAGTTAGGGACATAATGCAGAGGCTCGAAGCTATGGAGCTTTATACCGTTTTCTCCAAGAGTTCTGTGGCCTTACTGCAGGAGATGTTTTTTGCTGCAAAAACCACTGCAGGACGGCTGCATCTTGCCAAGAAGTTGTTGAGTCTTCCTACTGAAACCTTGAAGTCCTTTGCTGGTACCAAAAAAGGGTTATCCACTCTCAACTCATGGATACTGGTACATTTTCTTCCGAGTATACTCTTCTACTGAATTTCTAACTAGTCACATTATTTACTAGCTCCACCTGAAAACGCCTTTTTTGTTGGTCGTCTTGTTATTGTCTTCTATTTTTGCACAGGACTCTATGGGGAAGGATGGTACTCAACTTTTACGCCATTGTGTTCGAATTCTTGTGCTTGTATCAACAGATTTACTTGCAGTGCGTTTGTCAGGTACATTATTATCGAGTTCCTTACAAATATCTGGTCTGTTCCTTTCATCCTTTCCTGTTATAGATATATGCTTAGTATGCTCTAAGATTCAGTTCAGCTGGGATGTACTCTAACAAATGGAAAGCCAACTAGTTCACATTCTAGCTTAGGATAAAACTAGAACTCAGTGATATCTATCATATGTGATTTGTCTCCCTTTATTGTGCAGGCATAGGGAAGACGGTGAGAGAAAAAGTATGCGTACATACCAGCCGTGATATACGTGCTATAGCAAGTCAGCTAGTAAGCGTCTGGCTTGAAGTGTTCCGGAGGCAGAAAGCTTCAAATCGTTTGAAGTTATCTAGGCAAGCTTCAGTACTTGATTCTTCAAAGAGAAAATCTGTATTTAATATGCTTTCGGGGAAGCCACCTCTCCGTAGTCATCAAAGTGCTTTGGAAAATAGAGGGAGCTTGCACTTTCCTGCACCCACTGCCAGTCCATGTCTGAAGAATGTGAATGGTGAGTTGGTTAATCAGGGAAATAAAGAGTTGGGATTTGAATCGAGGTCCCAAGATTCTGTTAGCATAGTGGGGACTGAGATGAAAGAGCAAAGTAAAGTTGCCATGTCTGAGGAAGAAAAGGCAGCATTTGCTGCTGCTGAGGCAGCACAAGCTGCAGCTCGTGCAGCTGCTGAGGTTTGTTCCTTCTTGCTACCCTTGCTATAATTTATGCACTGTTATTCTGCAATATAACTGCCTTCTCTTGCCCTTTGTTTTTGGGATGATTAACTGTTCGTCTCTCTCTGTCTCCGTGTGCGAGTGTGCTACAAGCTAGTCCATCATTGTTGAACTCTCTTATTATTGTGACACATGAATTTGAAATAGTATCATGATTCATGGGCATGTATCTCCTGTTAGAGGCAGACATTTGGCTGGTCGTTTTAGTAGGCTAGACATAAGATTTGAATATGCACCTTGTTTTACTTTGGATTAAGTTTGGGATCCACTGTGGTATAAAAATGAGGATCAAAGTATGATAAGTAAGGTTATAATACTGAGATGTTAGTCTAGATGAAAGTAACTGTGCATGATTGAGATACTTTGCCTCCTGCACCTTCCATTGTTGCTTCTCTTCTCTTCTCCTCTACTTTCTTTCTTTCTTTCTTTCTTTGATTTTGTGGTTGAACCAGTTAACTTAGTTCAATAAGGATGTTGCAGGCTTATGCCAAGTGCAACACGATGATGCAGCTTCCTAAGATACCCTCATTTCATAAGTTTGCTAGGCGGGAACAATACCCGCAAATGGATGAATTCGATCCCAGGAAAAAATGGTCTGGTGGCGTCATGGGAGGCCAAGATTGTACATCTGAAATCGACTCTAGGAATTGCAGAGTTAGGGACTGGTCAGTTGATTTCTCCGCTAACTTCAACAATTCCAGAATGTCAATTGATAACCTGTCTCAGCGAAGCCATTCCAATGAGATAGCATCCCGTATGAACTTGAGAGAGCAGTCTGGAGAAAGTGTAGCCAATGACAGCAGTCTTTATACGAAAGCATGGGTTGATACTGCTGATGTTGGGGCTATCAAGGGTTATCAAGCCATCGAGAGATGGCAATGTCAAGCAGCTGCCGCTGATTCGGAATTGAACCATTCAGATATGCATGTAATTGATGAAGAGGACTCTAATACAAGTTCAAGACCTCCAGCCTGCACAAATGATAGACGTGCAAATGAGAGCTCCATCTCACAAGTTACCGTAAACAAAGAGACATTAAAGAGCCATTCTCGAGGTGCAGACCGTATCAAACAAGCTGTTGTGGATTTTGTTGCATCAGTACTCATGCCTGTGTATAAGGCACGGAAGATTGATAGGGATGGGTACAAGACAATAATGAAAAAGTGTGCTACCAAGGTGGGCCTTTTCCCCCTTATGTTTCTGTCATCGCTTCTACAAAGGACCGTAAAAGTTGATTTTGTTGTTTCATGTTGCAATTATTGATTGATGATCAGGTCATGGAGCGGGCTACTGATGCGGAGAAAGCGATGTCTGTGTCCGAGTTTCTTGATTCCAAGCGCAAGAATAAGGTGTGTGTACTCCTACTTTATGTTTTTTTTAGATTAAAGATGTTGGTGTAACTTTATCAACAAAGTAGGTCTGCCCTTCTGCTGCATTGGTTTTGATCTTCTATGAATCCTATAATAATGACTGCTGGCTCACTTGATGGATTCTAATAATTGAACTGATACCTTGTCTCTGATTCCATTGCTATAGTTTTGGTTTGATTTCCAACAGAAACTTGTCATAAATTTTGACACTACTTGCGTTTGAAGGAAATTATAAATCCATCATTGTTTATGCATATTCAGATTCGAGCTTTTGTTGATAAATTGATGGAGAGGCAAATGGAAACAAAGCCAGCTGATAAACTATGACACCCTTTGGCGATGGTCGGTACTTCAGAGGTTTGGTCAGCCAGGGTGACTCATTTGCTGCATCAATTCAACTGCAAAGGGTGTTGGTGGTGGCAGAATTCATCGATCTAAATTCCAGACCAGTGCCTTCATGAAGACTGTATGATGGAGAGACTTTCAAGGTGCTGAGAAATGGGATGCCTTTTTGTGGCCTTATGAGTCTCAACTGCAATATTGAGGATCGATTAATTTTGGCTCTCAGCGTCCTTACAAAAGCCCTCTGAATGCTGCAACAGGGAACGCCGAGGAGGTCAAACATCGGTTGTAGCTCTCTTGCTCATGGACTATAAGGATTTTGCATGTACAAAACTGCTTGGCTCAAGAGTTGTCATTGATCAGCATTTTGCTTGAACGGGTGAAGGATCACACCAGACCTTATTGTCCAGGGACTACCATAGCTGCTAGATTACCTTTTACTGACTTGATTTTGATGCATGTATAGTCTTTTAGGATTGTTTTAGTGGTGAGAAGCATGACAATGACTGTCTTCCCCCCAGAAAGTCTTTAACAGTATCATCCTGATTTTTCAAGCGATCAATTGCTAACTCTCTTTTCTATTCTCTTAAAGTCAACTTCCAATCAATACATTCATGGAAGCCCTTCCAAAGAATTATATGTTCCTTTTCTCTTACCATTTCATTCTCTGTATTGTTGCTCAACAGATAAGTACAGTTACAATCTATTGGTATCTGTGGGAAACTGATAACAAGTGACCCTCAAGGCATAGTTGAGGATCTCAGGAATGATATTTCAAGTAATCCGTCTGAGGAATCTACAGGGTGAAAGCATTTCTGGTATTTGTTTCGTAGTTGATCCTTCCTATGATACATTAGTTCATCTACAGGGTGAGAGCATTTCTGGTATTTGTTTCACAGTTGATCCTTCCCAGGATACATTAGTTCATGGTATTTACTAATGTTTCTCCTTCATGTCCAGGGAAGGTAAGACTTGAATGAAAGGGATCAGCACTTTTGTTTCGCAGTTCCTGTCTTCCTTTTCATTTCATCAATTAGCTTCCCCATTGAATGTATCAAAATCTTGCTGCATTTACTTCTGTGCATGTCAAATCTGTCAAATTGCTCTTGACATATATTGTTAGCAGTTGGCTGCAGAATTTACATGGCCTACATTTTGATCAACCATGATAGAACATTTGGAACAAGGATGAAGAGCAGCTTTCAGCATGTCTAACAAAATGCTTTGGTTCGTTCTTGGAATCACTCACTTCCCTTTTATTCTTGATGCCGAGTATTTTGTTGCCAAATGTGGTTCTTGAGTCTACTGCTCCTGTTCTATTCTGGTTAGAAAGTAGCTTTTTTTGGGTACCTAAATCTCACCGCTCTCTTGTCAGGTTGCTGGTTAATGGCTCTCAAGAAAGAGTTCACTTATATGTGTTAAGTTCTTGAGGCGTTCCTTTTGCATGCTAGTTAAACTTGCCTTCCCAATTCAATATATCAAAAGCTTCATTAGACTTTACAGAACCATGGGGACAAGTGCATGTGATTGGTCATATGAAAGCTTCAGCTTTCAGGTACCACTCCTGACACTGTCCATTGTGTTTCAAAACTATTGTTAGTAGTTGGCTGAAGATTCTTACATAAACTTTGTGCTTTGATCATACAGGACAGAACGTAAGATGAACGAGGAAGAGCAGCTCGGAATGTAATGTCGGCGATATGCTTTCCTTCTCTCTTGGAATCATTCGCCTTGCTTTGTAATAGAAATGTCAAGCATTTCGCCAGCCTGCTACCATGTTATCTACGCATTGTAGTCTTGCTCAGAATTGTAACTAGCTGGCCAGGAAGCTTTGATTCGTCGCTGATGACAATGGATTAGTAGAGAAAGGGGGGTTGCAGCTTTTAGTTAGTTTGTGCTTCTTATGCTTTTGTTATCCCTACTCTGTTTCCTGAATCTACCCCGGCTGCTTTGTTCTTGTCGGGGAAAATGTTCAGTTGTTGAGCTTAAAATTGTCATTTGCTTTCGTCATCAGTTGCTTAGACCTTTGTCACCCCTTTTGTCCTCCACTAGATAACATGTCTTCTATGATACTAAATACGTATATGTACAGATGCTCTGTATTTTCATTGCTTGGAGCGCAAGACAAGAGGTTCGAGCTGCAGCTCGACTGTTGTTGCCGTGACACCAATATCAGGTATGCAGGGCGGACCAGAAACCAAGCATGCCGACCTCATTTTGGCTTTTCCAGTCCTACATTACATTGTAGAGAGTAGGAGGTTAGGAATTAGGACCATACATTTTAAATAGAAAACTTAAGGGATACATAGTACAAGAATGTGGTCTCCATCTCCAAATCAAACAAAAAAGTACAAGGATAACAGTTAGGACGATCAAGTATCATCATCGTCGCACTTATTCAGTACAATCATTGTTGCTATGACGATAAACAGATGAATTTCATTTTCCTTGAGCTTAGTTAGAATTACTGTCAACGACATTGTTCGTAGATGGAAGGACTGCCACTTTGTCATCATCACTAAAACTAAGCTGTTGATAATAGCTGCAGCACGCCCAGGTCACGTATCCAACAAAACAAGCTGGAGAAACCGGGATCGACCACACATAAGGAGCCCAATATGCGAGTCTCTGAGCTGCAATTCTCAAGGAAATCTCCGACAAACTGAGGTCGGAAAAGCAGATCGTTGCTCTATATGAACGTAGAAATCATTGCTCCACGACACTAGCATGAGATACATAGATATACCTCAGCTGGGAGGGGGGAATGTCTGGAAACTTTTGATGCATAAAAAAGAATTAGATGTTAGAAATTTCTTTAGTAAGCAATTCATTTGGCGACAGGTTTTAAACTGTTGTGGTGGGCTCTTCACTCTTCGACTTTGCAGCATCACCAGATTTCGTGTCGGCGTCACCCACTGTTGAAGTGGGTTCTTCTGTGGCTTTGTTCTTTGCACCCTCATTTGATTCGTTGGCAACATCATCAGCAGCTGTCGAAGTGGGTTCTTCGCCAACCTCAACGCCAATGGAGTCCCTGGATACATCAACGTTCGGAGTGGTTTCAGTTGATGGTTCCATAACCTCAGGTAGTTCCTTGCTCACAATTTTCGTGGTCTCGTCAGATTCCATACTTTCCTGGCTCGCGGGAACACTGTTCATAACTTCCACCTGTTCTTCACCAAGCTTGTTTGCAGCATCAGTTGATTCCTTACCAGGGTTATATGAAGCATCAACTGGTTCCTTGTTAAGGTTGTGAATCACTTGAGTTGATTCCTCACTGACCTGGTCTGCTGGTTCTACTGAGTCAGCGACTGCAATTACATTCTTTGTAGACTCAACTGATTCAGTTGATTCCTTGCCCAGGTCGGTTGAAGCCTTAGGTGGCTCATCAATGATCTTTTCAGCAGCTTCAGCTTCATTCACCTTTTGTCCAGAAGGCTCGGTTGATTCCTCATTGTCACCAGGCTTTTTGGAAGCCTCAGTAGGCTCTTCGTTAACCTTGTCTGCACTCTTATTTGATTCCGTGCTTACATTCTCGACAGCTCTGCTTGTTGTTTCTTCACTGACCATGACTGTGGCAGCTTCATTGGAATCTTTACTCACATTATTGTCTGTTGCTGCAGCAGCCACTTGTTCACTAGCTTTGTTTGTTGTATCCGCAGTAGGGTCTTCAGCAGCCTTTTCTCCATTCTCTGCAGATGCTTCTTCACCTTCCTTTCGAGGTTTGATCTCCAAAGGTCCCAGTTTTGCTTCAATGTTCTTGATTCTGCGAGTCATAGACCTCACATCTCTGGCTTCTGCTAGCCCCGAAGATAACTGCATCAAATATCGAACAAGTTTCTCGTTTTGGTTAGGAATGACCAAGTAACTGTATTTGCTACAGGTATAGGTATTTTCCATGCGCTTGATTGGATGGTGAGCTTCTTGTGCAGTTCAATACAGGAAGTTCCAGAAAGAGGCATCTAAAAACAACTTCAGATGATAAAAATGGCAGAAGATCTAAGAAACCTAGGTGTAAAGGGTAATAAATATATCTAATATAAGCATAATGCAGGACCTTTAACTTTATTCACAAATCTGATTCATTCTTTTCAAGATGACAGATATGACAAGTTACCAACCTCGAGCACTTGGTCCACACGAGGGTTTAGATCCTCCACAGAAGCTTCCTTGTGAATACTCTGAAGAACACAGAGCACGTGAGCCTTCACTTCATCGGCACGATGCTGATCAATCTTGCTGCTAGGCACATTTGCCTGACACCCCACAGCATAGAAAGGACAAGCTACGAGCTTCATAGGACAGACAGTTATGCAATGCCTGTCCATGTCACGTCTCATAATATACTCCGAACAGTTCTGTTCGCAAGGAATTATCTTGAAAGGACAAATTGCATCATGGTCTTCCTTATTGCTCGCACAGAATACATCATCACACCCTTCGTTTTCACAGTTCAAAGTCCTAAACCCACATGCTTTGCTATGTTCGGCCAGTTCTTCTTCGGCATTAAACTTGTGGTCGCAGTGAAACCTGTTCTTCAAGTCAACATTCTTGAGCAGATTTTCTGCTACTGTCGATCTCTTATCTATGGGCCAAAATCCATTCAGCTCCATCTCCTGCACAAAATCATCAATCTTGTCTTCTCTCTTCTCACTAAGCAGCCACCCAGAAACCCTGCTGAAGAAATTCCTCTTTGAGCTTGCAAAATCATCAACAAAGTCAGAGATGATGTCGAATGGATTGCCGGGGGACTCGGGCTGAGGTTCTCCTTCTAGAATGACAGATTCAGCAACAAAAGTTTCGCTTCTCTGAGTGAGATAGTCGATCATCTCTTTCCTGAGCTCGGCAGCAACTGAACCAGGGGTTCTAAATATGCCACCCGTCGTATTGTCGACACAAGCTGTTGCTAGTCCTGGCAGAAAGGATTGAGCTATCTTGTAAACCAACTCAATGTCGGATAGCTGGCATGGGAATGCGGGTGGTGCCTCTTTTACATCTTCGATCGTCTCTTTCTCCGGCACGAGCTCTACATCTGTTAACGGTGGATCCACTTCCGTCGTCGCTGCCATGGTTCGTCTAATCTAAAGCCCCAAACTTTCTCCCAGTCGAGTTACTTTCCAATACCTGAAACAGCCCAAATCCTTAGAACAAGTAATCAAAACCCAACCTGTTCATGATCCCCCCATATCACAAATATGTCTTGTATAATAATTGCCTCTCCTTTATGAACCCTACATTCACAATTGCATTCCGAAAAAGGAAAAAAAAAAAAAAACAAGATTGAACCTTTCTACGAGCTATCCTCTGCAACTTCTACATCAAATATATTTCTCAACAGAGGATTAACACAACAACCCCAACGATTTCCCAGCATTTGTTAACAAGCAATCCCCTCCCCAGAAAGCGCCCATTTAAGACCCACAATAGCAACTCTTGCTAGAATCAGCGATTTCATCAACAATTTACACGAATCCAACTCACGAAAGGAATTAAAGGCCTCTAATTTACATCAAACCATCCTCTCTCTTGTTCAGACAACCTGAAAATCGAATGGTTTCAAATTTGTGTAAGATCTGATGATGAAATAATTCGATATTTACCTGTAACGGGAGCAGACTGCATTCTCCGTCTCCGCAGCGGCCTTTGGTGAAGGAGCTACAAGGCAAAAGCTTTTGTTTCCCTTTCAATCGTGAGCTTCAGGAATTTGTCTTTGAATATTAAAAGACTTCTTCTTTTTTTGTTTTTTCCTTCGTTTCACATCAGCTGTTATAATGGTCTTTGCTGTCTTGACCGGTGATTGTGATTTATGAATGCCGGGAAGGATTTACCAGATCTCGATGAAAAAAAGGAAGAAGAGAGAGAGTTTTTTTTTTTGTGTGTGAAAGAGAGAGATTTTTTTTTTTAATGAGAAACGTTGCATTCTTTTATTGATAATCTTTTGTAGGTGGGTGAAACTTTAGTTTATTTGTTTTTATCATTATAATAAATATAACAGATATAATAACATATTCATATAATTTCATGTGAATTGGGCATAAATAATGATGTAATCAAACTGTTTGTGAGGTAAACAGACCAGGAAACACATTTTTTACTTAGTATATACACAAATCACAAACTCTAATTGTACGAGTTAATTGTAATTATTTATTTTTGCAAATAACACTGATAATATTGTTCATATTGTCGGGAAAATAATAAATTATTTATTAAAATAATATAATATTGACGCTCTGTTCACGCTCTTAAGATTGAATTCTTATAAAATTGACTCTCTCACGCTCCCGCTCCCGCTCCACGCTCTTGTTACCTAAAGTGAAACATCTTCATGACTAACATATTGTCCATTTTGGATTTCGGACTTAAAACCGAATCGAACCATTGAGGGGCTTAGTAGTTTCGATTAATTGAAACTGCTAATCCCTTAATAGTTTGATAACTGTTAAAGTTAATAGTTTGGTTTGGTTTGATTTTAAGGACCTCAAACCTAATGGACTAGATAATGGGTGTTTGTGTTAGGGGTGTTCAAATGGTTACCGTGGTAATAACCAAACTAATTAAGTCTAAATTTCATTAACCATGAAATCAAATGTCTTAACCAAATCGTCCAAATTAACACAAAAATCAAATTAGCCAAACCAAAGTTTAATATGTTTGGTTAATCGGATTAACCAAATAACAAAATATTACATGAAAACAATTATCCTGTTAATGAATAAAACATAACCATATGTTATTGTTATCATTATATATAAGCAATAATAATAAGACTAACCATCCATGGTTATCATCATCATTCGAGTTAATACATCAGTCATCATCTCTGCACCTAATATAGTTAGCTTACAATAAACTCTTAACATAAATATTAAATACATACCAATACCACTCATCATGAAGTTAAAGCTTTCCTACAAAACACTTAAATTATACATAGTTTGAGGCGGTTGTCATGGTACTGTACGTAATCTAAAGTCCAGTAGCTGTCCAAAATGTTTTGGTTTAGTAAATAGGCAGAACCATTTAATTTTTGACTCATAATGTTTTGGTTTGTTGTGCACATGGAAATAAAATAGGAAATCACGAAAGTTTGGTTTGGCTGGTTGCATGGAAGTATAAATAATTTTGTATATTACGTGTATCATTAATTTGTTAATTGGTTTCATTGGTTAGAAGTGTTTAAACCAAACCAAACCACCTAAACCAAATAAGCTAAATTGTTTAACCAAACCAAACCAATTATCCAAATTAACCAAACCAAATTAACCGAATGCTACCGGTTAATATGGTTACTAAGGTAACCAATTTGAACACCCCTATTTTTGTATTAGCATTGTGAATTGTGATTTTGGTTTCTTATCGATTTTAACCAAATCAAAACTGATAAGTACACAATGATTTGAAACCAAAACTAAAACATAATAAAAACATGTTATAAAATCAAAACCGAAATGGCAATCCTAGGTTGAAGTCTCCCATACAAGATTAGGAGCCTTAAATTTGCTTGGGGCCTTGTTTACTCGAAGCCCAGCAAGATGGTCTAGTCCACAAAACCCCTGAAAAGATAATGTGAGATTCGCCTAAAATGTTACATACAACCCCTCCCCCCTCTCTCCCACTCATTTAGGACTTAACATCCTCATTGAGGTTTGCCCCATCATCGTTCAAGAGGGACGCAGAGAGGCTCTGATATCACTTGAAACATCCTGAACCTTTTCCCCACCAAGATATTGTATGCTTTAGGTCTCGACTCTCGACCCTCATGGTTTTGTCTTGAGGTGCAATTCAATGTGACTTCCCATAAGGTCACTCATTCTTGCAGTGCTCCACACTAAGCACGTTTAACTTCAGATTTCTCATAAGAACTCCTCCATTTCACTGCAAAACGTGTCTTGTTTGTTAAGGTCGTTTTCTTACATATGAGCCATGGATCCCTGATAACACTGAAATTGCACATGTTTTTACCCCTCATTTCTTGATTGTTTAGCTTGGTGTTTATCATACTTTGGCCTATTTTACACTAGGTTGTGTTCCTTTGTTACATTTCAAGTCCTAGCATGTAAAGTGAAGTATAGGTGCAAGTTTCAAGTCAATCGGAGATCAATTGGCAACTCGGGGGAAGAAACTCGGGTATGACCTAAGGAAGAATGGATTTCTACCTCGTTTAATGGAAAAAGAATCATGTAATCTAGGCATGGAAAGAAAAAGGACGAGACTACGAGCGTCTGGGATCAAACAACGACGGATTCCGAGTTCGACTGAGGGAGAAATGTCTGAAAGACAGCAGCCTCTCCAGAGTTATGGGCTGGCCTTCAAAGTTACTGTTCAGACTGTAACTTTGCCATTTTGGCCGTAACTCGAGGCTACGGGAGGCATAATACATTCCAGAAGTTATGGCCTGAACCCCAAAGGTTATGGCCGTAACTTGGGGAATAACTTGGCTTCTTTGAGCTGTATAAATGCGTTTTTGCGGATTCTGAAGGGGGGGGGGGGAGCTGGGTTTTGGATCCCAAACACCCAAGGGATGAACCCTAGAGAGAGAGCACCTTGGGATCATTCTTGGAGCTATTTTGGTGGGTTTCTTCACCATTGGAACTCAGGAATCAAGCTTGGAGATGGAGATTGAAGATCTAGATCAGATTTCTGCATTCTCTCTCTTCTCTATGGAGTAACTTCTCTTTACTTAGGTTTTGAGGAACCATAGATTTGATTGCTATGAAGAGTTGTATGAGCTTAAATTCATGATTGATTGACGTTTTATATTAAGTTGAGTCATTATTCAGAACTACTTGAGTCCTGATCAAACTTTTGTGATTTCTACTTTAACCTAGAACAATAGTCTCTCCATAGGTTAATAGAGCAACCTCAATTGGAAGTAGTGGATCGATTGCTTTAGTCGAGAAATCGATTCACTGCTCTGTAATGGAATCAAATCCAGTAGAGGAAGTTTTGTGTGTTTTTACCTTGGTTAGCTTACGCTGATGGAGGTTAGTCACCCACTGGGTATTCGAACCGAGAGGGTCTGGATAACTTTAGTCGAGAGTCCAGACCAGTTAAGAACTTTCCGCGGTATATCTGTCAACTGAATTGGATTGGGTGAATTACAACTTGGCCTAACTGCAGACTAGGGGGAATCATACCTAAGTGAGTTCCCAACCTGTAATTAGTAGTTTTACTTAGTTTAGTTAGTAGAGTAGTTTAGTTAATGAATCCTTAATCTGATTTTCTAGATAATGAACTGACGCTGAGTAATAGTACATCTAGAGACCCGATGATTCGATATTTATTACTTGCACCACTATACTGCAGTCCCTTTCATTGGTTACACTTGGCTATTGTTAGGAGTTGTGTCATAGCGTGTCAATCTCTCCCGTGCTTTTGTCGATGTGAGATTCGCCTGAGGTGTTACATTGAGTGTAGGAACTAGGATCGCAAAATAGCCCATTGTTGTGGGAATTAAATTCGAATTGATATTGTGGGGAAGATCCAACCAATACTATTTTTGGGTGAGTTTTTTTCGAAACCCGCAAAGAAGGTAATGAATTTGATGTGATTTTGGTACTTTAAGAATTCGCACTGAACCCACACGAATATGTGTTATAATTATGTTCTGGACTCGGTCACTTTAACATTTTGTTCATCCATATCCTTAAAACATTATAATGATCTTGTAGGCCTGAAATCTTGTTCATTTTCTTTCCTTTTTACAGATAAATGACATAAAACTTCATTTTACATTGACATTCGAAGAATGTTTTTGATTATTTAAAAGTTTTATACATGATTGTTGGGGGATAGTGTTGGTGGGATTTTCCCGACCCACATACTGGTTGGTTTTGGTATGATATCTTACATACCAACACAATTTTGGTCACGGGGATTGTTACGATTTTAAACCATGATTCGAGGATAGTATATAAGAAAACATGCCCCATCCGAATCTGTTGTCATCCCTAATCGAGTGTATTTGTTTTTTCTTTTTTGTATTTTCTCAAATAATTATCTTATGATACTTAGTTCAGTATGAATGTTATATATTTGATTTAAGCGATCTTATAGTTTAACTTAACAAAGGTCCTCTTATTCTGCTAATGAAGTAAAATTGAGATTATGTGTTGGTTGAAAGAATTATACAATGAGAAAATATCTCGGTAATTTGAGGTCTAAATATTAGATGAGAGTTTTTGGAGAAAAAAAGATCCAAAAGTTCAATTAACTCATGGGTTGAACCTCATCAACAAGTATGTAGACTACATGTAATTAAAACCCCTAACAAAGAGTAATTAGATGATTCCGACTTCTTAAACACCTCGACTACAACTTTGTTGCTCTAAATTCTCATAACAGAGAAACTTGTTTTGTTCGAATATTGGTAGCCATCAAACCCACGGTCTAACAAGCTGGATTACTCCAAAGTGTCTACACATCTTTTGAAGTAGGGGTGTGAGATTTAGGTAACCAGAGCGTGGAGCGAGAGCGGGAGCGGGAGCGGGAGCGAGAGCGTGAGAGCGTTAGTTTTTCGAAAATATAATATTGAGAGCGCGTACAGAGCGTCATTATAATTAATAATTTAATATTTTTCTCAAAATGTTAGCTAAAATATGAACAATATTATTGCAATTGCAATATTAAGGTAAAAGAAAGTTCCATATTATGTTTACAACGCTACTAATTCCATGGCAATATTTATTTTAATTTTTCGGTAGAATTTATTTCCAATGACCCTACCTTATCTTCACGGGAGAAATAACCTAAATGAATATTGTATTATTAATATTATAATGATAAAAAAGACCACCATCCAACGTACTCTGTTTCTCACTTAGATGAAAAAGGAATTTTTTTCTCCCCTGTTCTTGCTTTCTCTGCTCCAGATTCTCATCCTTCACTCCCGAATCCACTTAATCTATCACTAATTCACGGCCTATTCCTCGGGTTCTTAGCTTCCGCAATTTCTGTCCATAATTCCTTTCCCTCCGCCGCTTCTGCTTCCTTTAATTGCCCTCCTACCTGCCGCCTCTGTTCCTCCACCACGGCGGCATCGAAGTGAAGTGAGTATTAACCTGAGTTCTTGGCCAGCAGCGGTGGCTTGCATCACTGCTCCAGTCGATTGATCAACGGTTGAATCCCAAAGAACCCAGTACATATCCTTTTATCCTATAATCAATTATACAGTTGTCGCAGTAGTTGTCGGTGGGAGGAAGTATTGACCTTCTTTCCTGCCTACTCCGTCGCAAAGGACGGTCGCCCTACAATTCACGCTCTCAAATCACAAGTTCACGCTCTGGTGATATTAAAACCGCGAATTTTGGACGATTTGTTAAGAATTCGCGTTTCTGCGAACTAGAGCGGGAGCGTCGGGGCTGGCTACGCGAATTGGGTAACCTAATGTGAGATTGATTTGGTTGTGGTTAAACAAATCAGAAAGAAAAAACACAAGTCTGTCCTTGAAACTGAATCGAATCATTAAGGAGCTTGATAGTTTCGGTTAATTGATACCCGTTAAGAGCTGTTAACATATTGGTTTGGTTTGATTTTAAGGAACTGGAAACCAAATGGACTAGATAAAATGGGTGTTTGTGTATTAGCGCTGTGATTTTGGTTACAAAATTATCTGGAACCAAAACTAAAACATAATAAAAAACATGTTATCATATCAAAACCGAACTCACAAATCTAAAAAACATATAAAGTAATGTCAAAAAACAGCATTTGACACATAAGCTCTTGGACGCCAGCCCATACAAATCGGAGGGGCAAAAATGTCTCGGTCAGTCAGTCTTTTCCTGGGCCGCGCACTAAGCCCAATTCCATTCTTTATCCATTTCTCAACCTCTCGCTACTTTTTCTCTAAATTAAACCCATTCTTTGTCTGATTGAGTAATTGTCAAAATCCTCCTGGCCTTTTTATATGAGGAAACTGGAAAGCAGGGTGTTAAACACTTAACAAGGGAAACAAATTCCTTAAAAAGTGAAACATTACACATATGTGTAAGGTGCCCCAAACTTTATATTGAAAAGACTAAGCACGGATCAATTAGGTCGATTTTGATTGATTAATTGACTCGATTATCAAAACAAAAATTCCAATAATGCAAATATATTTGTCTCAATTTTTTTACAAAAACAATTTAAAATGACTAACCAAATCGGCTTCAAATGATTGATTAATTGTTCGCTCAATTGTGAGATTAAATTACGGTTACTTGATTTTGTTTTAGAGTATATTATTTAATGATCTTTCATGATCTATTCTCCAATTGAATCTTCTCATATGTGATCCTTTGATTGCACTATTGTATCCGAAACATTAGTAGAGGATAAGTGTAAATAATTTTGTGATCAATATGATAATTTCTTATAGGTGATTTGTGTACTTCAAATATATTGATATATTTTTATGATATATGGATATAATTTTCATTGTAATTTAGTTACTTATTCACCTAAAGTATGGATTTTCCAAATGAAAAATCCACTAGGATTGGTAACTAATGATTCTATGAACGTATGTATTGTTTGCTAGCCATAATGTATTTTCGCAGGAGTTGTTTGGAAGTTGTATATTGTTGGGCATGTGACTTGAACCTAGCGGCGCCAGAGGAACACACCGACACTACCCCAAATGCCGCCAAACCCGTCAGGACGCAACGACGACCGAAGACCTCCAGCGCGGTCCAGCGCGAAGACCCCAGCGCGGTTCAGCGTGAAGGCCTCGAGCGCGACACTGTGAAGGCGGACCCGCGGAGACCTCGAGCGCGGCACGGGCTACGCGCGTGTGGAAGGATCAACACGTGGACCAGACCAAAGAGCCGCAGAAAGCGTCGTCTCGCTTCCCGATGGGTAGTCACATCAGGGTCCTAAGCACAGTCGTAGGTAAGCCTCTGACATGTCCTATGTATAGGCATGGCCTACACCCCTGACATATCAGTGGTCATGTCATGGTACCATCATGTAATTCAACCACTCACCCACCACCATGTAGCCTATAAATATGGCATTTACTCCGGTGGGTGAGGGGATCGCATTTTTCAGACTCTATCTCTAAAAACATCGACTTCTCTCTCTAAAGACTAATTCTCTCATCCCTGTTTCCGAAGGTCTCGGTTCTGCTTCAACACGGTCGATTTTCCTTGCTTACCTCCCTTGACCCGCTTTCTTTCCCGAACCTCACTCCTACGCTCAGTTAGGTTCAAACAATTGGCGCCCACCGTGGGGCCAAGTAGAGAAGCAAAGAAAAACAACCAATGGCTGAACACAATCCCGACTTACCTGATGAAGCAACACCCATCAAGGCAATGACCAACCCAAGAACGTTCGCGGAAACCAGCAACCTCAACGCGGTGCTTATCGAAGAAGAAGAGCCCGAGCTGACCGCCAAGGAAATGAGGCAGCTAATGGCGAAGCAGAATAACGTCATCGTCGATATGCAAAAGCAAATGAGCCAAGTCATAGCGCTCATGATGAACAAAGAAGCCGCGACAGCAGTGGAAGCGACAACAAGTACGCCACCACCCGCACCGCCCCCTGGCGAAGCGATAGGAATCGCCCCGCCACCACAACTCGCACCGGCCGAATTCCCTGCGTACGAAGCGCAACAAGCCGAGCCGCCGGGTAGGGCAGACCTCAGTTTTCTGGAGCAACACTTGTCTCCGCAATACCGACCCAACCCACCCAAAAGGGCGCTCCACCAACCGCTGAGCGCGGAAATCATGGCGGAACACCTGAGCGGAATGCCACCCGCCCTCCCAACATATAACGGGACGACTGATCCCGAAGACCATGTGAGCACCTTCTGCCTGCAGATGCAACTACAAACCAACTCCAACATGGCACTATGCCGAACCTTCCCATCAACATTCTCCGGAATATGCCTCGATTGGTATAACAGGCTCCCGAACGGGATCATCCGCTCATTTGAGGAGTTCATACTCCTATTCACGACGAAGTTCGCCTCCCAAAACAGAAGGCCTCTCCACCTTAAGGCGCTGATAGACATCACGCTAAAGGATGGGGAAAGCCTGCGAGCATTTTACGCCAGATGGTCCAGGGTGGCCATGGCAGTGCGCGACCTTACCCCCGAAACCGTCGCCCATCACCTTATGGAGGCCACCACCAACATGGAGCTCAAGCGGGCGCTAGCAAAAAGATCCGTAACACTATCGACAGAGTTGGAGATGAAGATCGAGAAGGCCATTACGCTGGAAGAAACCCTCGGGGCGGGATCTGTCAGGCGCTTCGAACCAGCCGAATTGCCGCGAGAGGAACAGGGGCGTCGGCAGCTCCCGCTGCCGCGGGACCAATTGGCGCAACTACACAGCGTGCCAAAGCGCCACCCCCTCCCCCACAAGAGCAAGCTCAGCAAGGACGATCGCCAGACAGGCGCGCATCCCACGCCTTCACACCACTTAAAGACTCTGTTAAGAACGTGATCCACGTTCTCCGCGAAAAGGGCTACAAGCTCAATTGGCCTGCGCCGTTGAAGTCCTTACCCCACATGCGTGATCCAAAAAAGCATTGTGACTTCCACAGAGCAACGGGGCACTGGACAGAAGATTGCCGAGAACTACGTTACGAAATAGAAGGCCTCATACGACGAGGATTGCTGGCCGAGTTCACACACGAAAAAGAAGAACAAGTAGGGGGGCCCCAAAACCCGCCACCACCCCCCCAAGCCGACTACAACGAAGCCACTGGCGCATATGTAGTGCGAAAAGAAATAGGGGTGGTGACAGTGGAAGGGGATCGCCCGAAGAAAAAAATCAAGCGCGAACGCGCGATTGAATTCGCAGCGGCGGATGTACAAACAGGGGGTCGGCTAAGCTTCGACGACACCGAATTGCCGCAGGGAATTTCGTCAGAAGACCCGCTCACCATCACTGATAGATGGAGGTGCCGCGACTGGCATTCTCTTTCAAAGCACCATCGACCAAATGGACATCGACCCGCGCTTAATCAAGCGCGCCCAAGGGAACTTGGTCGGCTTCTCCGGAACGAGAGTTCCAGTAATTGGTGTGATAACTCTCCTTGTTGTTATCGGAGACCAAGAACCACGCGTCTCAAAGCAAGTCGAGTTCACAATAGTCAACTGCAAATCGTCCCACAACGGCATCTTGGGCCGACCTTTCCTAGCAAAATTCATGGCTCTTCCATCCACATGCCACCAGAAGCTTAAGTTCCCCACTAAGACGGGAACTGGAGAAGCGCGCGGGACACCGTGGGGAGCCCCAAAGCTCGAAGGAGAGGCCCGACAAACCAACATCATCGACACAAGGCCAGAGGAACCCCGCCCGGAATCGATGGATTCCAATTTTGAGGTCGCGCTCGACCCAACCGGGCCGACTAAAAAAATACGCATCTCGACTCACGTCCACGACGACGCAATTGAGCCACTGATAGCGCTACTGAAGGAATATAAGGAGCTATTTGCCTGGTGCACAGAAGACATGCCGGGGGTACCAAGGCATGTAGCCCAACATTGCCTCGCAGTCCCGCCTAGCGCGCCTCCGAGGCAACAAGCGCGACGTAGCTTCACTGGCGACAAACTGAAAGCCATCGAAGAGGAGGTGGCGCGACTGTTGGCGGCAGGGTTGATCCGCCCGGTCAAATACCCGAAGTGGTTGGCAAACGTGGTCCTGGTGAAAAGTCCTCAGGGGCTTGGCGGATGTGCGTCGACTACACAACAATCAACAAAGTGTGCCCGGCAGACCCTTACCCCTTGCCGCGTATTGACCAACTGATCGACGCCACTGCCGACCACGAGACACTGTCTTTCTTAGACATGTTCTCAGGATACCACCAAATTCCAATGTCGCGCGAAGACGAGGAAAAAATGGCGTTCATGACTCCCTTCGGAAACTTCTGTTTCGTCGGAATGCCGTTCGGACTGAAGAACGCGGGCGCGACATACCAAAGAATGATCGATTCAGTGTTCTCACAACAGAGGGGGCAGAACATCGAGGCGTATGTGGATGACCTCATCGTTAAAACTAAGGTCGGCAACTCGCACCTGGAGGATCTGCGTGAGACATTCGAGGCGCTCCGCAAACACAGCCTCCGCTTGAACCCAATGAAGTGTGTTTTTGGAGCAGAGGCAGGGAAGTTTCTTGGGTTCATGATAACCAAGCGCGGCATCGAGGTTGACCCAAAACAAATCACCGCGGTCCAACAACTCCGGGCACCCAGGAACGCATTGGAAATTCAATCCCTGAATGGCAAGATAGCGGCGTTAGGGAGGTTCATACCAAGGTCCGCCGACAAGTGTGCGGCCTTCTTCAAAACGCTTAAAAACGGCGCACGGTTTGTATCTCCTCCTGTATTAACCGCTCCCAAGCTTAATGAAAAACTTTTCCTGTATCTGGCTGTGTCAACAAGGGCTGTGAGCGCGGTACTGATATCCAGAAGGGATGGCAAAACCGAGCAACCTGTATATTATACTTTGCGTACTCTTGTCAGCGCGGAAACAAGATAATTCCCAATAGAGAAGGCCGTCCTGGCATTGGTGAGCGCGTCACAGAAATTGCGCCCATACTTTATAGCGCACCAAATTACCGTCCTGACCAACCTCCCGTTGAAAAAGATCCTGACTTCAATGGAAGTGTCCGGGCGCATGGTCAAATGGGTTGTCGAACTTTCAGAGTACGATATCCAATATGCGCCAAGACCAGCAATAAAGGCCCAAATCCTAGCGGATTTCATCGCCGAGGGGGTCACTCTCGAAACAACGCCAGAGGGTGTATGGGAGGTTTATGTAGATGGAGCGGCGAGCAAACATGGCGCCGGTGCGGGAGTGGTTGTACGTACACCCACCGGCGTCGTCCACGAAATAGCAATCAGATTCAGAGCGTTGAAGACAAATAATGCAGCCGAATATGAGGCCATCCTAGCGGGAATGACTGTCGCCCATGACTTGGGCGCTAGAACGATACAGATACTCTCCGACTCATCCCTGGCAGTCAATCAACTGAACGGGACATTTGACGCAAAAGAAGACACACTGGCGCATTACATGGATCGCGTCAAGCTACGGGCAGTCACCTTCGAGGCGGTAACGTACATGCAAATACCGAGAGAAGAAAACGTGCACGCCGACTCGTTATCCAAGCTAGCGACTGCTACCGACTTCGAATCCACGCGCCTCGTGCCTGTCCAAAAAGAGGAGGAGGAATGTCTCCCAAAGGTAGCAATCAACACAACTCAGCTCACGTCTGGCGAGGACTGGAGACACCCAATCGTGAAATACCTACAAGACGGCGCAGTGCCAGAAGACTCTAAGGAGGCATGGACCCTAAGGCAAAACGCGGCTCGATGTACGCTCATCGAAGGAGAGCTGTATTGACGGTCATACGCGGGCGTCTATCTCAAATGCATCGGGCAAGAAGATGCGCATGACTTGGTGCGCGACCTGAACGAAGGGTTGTGTGCAATGCACGCTGGGTCACGCAGCATGGAACGTACCATCTTGCTGCATGGATACTACTGGCCGCGAATAAAGAAGGACACGAGGAAATACGCAGACCAGTGCCACAAATGCCAAATTAACGCGCGCCAGCACCACCTACCATCCACCGAGCTCCAAGGCAACCTGAGCCTATGGCCCTTCGCGCAATGGGGAGTGGACCTCTTGGGCCCCTTCCCAACGGCAAAAGGAAAGCGCAAATACATTATCGTAGCAGTGGACTACTTCACCAAATGGATCGAAGCTGAGGCACTAGCCTCGATAACGGCGCAACAGGTGACGCGCTTCCTGAAGAACAACATCCTGTCGCGCTTTGGACTCCCGAACACGCTCATCTTCGATCATGGGAAGCAATTTGACTGCGCAGAAGTAATAGATTTCTGCGACCAAGTAGGAACCATCGCAAGGTTCGCATCGGTGGCTTATCCCCAAGCCAACGTCCAAGCGGAATCCGCCAACAAAGCAATCCTGCACGGCTTGCACACCCGCTTGAACAATGCCAAAGGTAATTGGGCTGACGAGCTCAACACAGTGCTATGGGCGCACCGCACCATGTACAAAGTGGCAACGGGCGAAACCCCTTTCGCCCTTACATACGACACCGACGCAGTAATCCCCATAGAGACAACAACCCCGACCTATCGAATCACTAGCTACAATGAAGAAACCAACGATGAAGCGCGTTTGCTGGACCTAGAGTTGTCCCAGGAAAGGCGCGAGTTGGCAGCAATCAAACTGGCCGCAATGAAAGAGCAGGTGGCCAAGTACCACAACGCGAAGCTGGTTCCACACAAGTTGATCCTCGGAGACCAAGTACTACGGCGGAACTTCCGTCCCGACCCCAAGCACGGGAAGCTCGCCTCATTGTGGGAGGGTCCATACCTAATCCGCGAAGTGGTCGGTTCCAACACCTTCAAACTCAGCGAGTTGGGGGGCAACAAGATACAAAGAACGTGGAACGCGCAAAATCTTAGGAAGTATCACCAGGCAACTTAATATGTATTTTACCCGCTATGGCGCTTTGTCGCAAAGGAATGAAAATTACTTAGTTCGCAAGAACAAAAATTAGCAATAGTCCCGCACTATTCGCGCCCACACAATTCGCAAGAACAAAAAATAGCAATAGTCATGCACTATTCGCGCCCACACAGTTCGCAAGAACAAAAATTAGCAATAGTCCCGCACTATTCGCGCCCACACAGTTCGCAAGAACAAAAATTAGCAATAGTCCCGCATTATTCGCGCCCACACAGTTCGCAAGAACAAAAAATAGCAATAATCCCGCACTATTCGTGCCCACTCGGTTCGAGAGAACAAATAACAGCGATAATCATGAACTATTCGCAACCACTCGATTCATAGGAACAAACGAGCGCATTAACAAATAAAAGACACAAATTGAGACTGTTTGGATTTAATGAAGCGGGAGCATCAACGTTGTTTGCGACTACACTTGATATATAAAAAAAAAGAGGGAAAAGAAAATAAGAAGGCAACAAAGCAACAAATTCAAAAAGGAAACATGTCAGCGCGATAACACTTAAGCACCATCAGTGTTAGGCTGGACATCCTCTCTACTCTGCTTGCGGCGCAGCAAGGGCTGAACATCCTCTTCCTCGTTATCATCAGCTTTCTCACCATCCCCGCTCGCGCCCTCAGCCTTCTCCCAGTCTGGGCGCTCCTCCGCTTCCTGGCGCTCCTCCTCTTCCCCATCCTCATCCTCATCCCCCTGACTCGGAGTCAGACTCCAAGGGCCGCTTCTCGCCAATCCACATCTGAACGTGTTGGACCATTTCGCAAGTATCCCAGCGAACCCCCGGGTTCTCTGGCCGAATCTTCTTCCCGACCGCGAGCACGGCCTTGGTCATGGCGTCCGCCAAAATCTTCCCGAAAGAGGGAGAAGACTTGAACTGACGAACGGCCGCGACCTCGGCCGCGCGAACAGCTTCCGCTTTCGCGACACTGTGAAGGCGAACCAGGTCGTCCTTCTCCTTCTGAAGCTCTTCGCGAGCTCGCTTCAACTTCTCAGCGTAAGAGGCCTCCAGCTGTTCTTGGATGGCGGAGCGCTCCTCGACCCGAACCTGCTCTTTATCCGCCTCCACGTCGGCGGTCAATTTGCTCTGCAGGAAGCCGAGTTCCTCCATCGCCTCGTTGGCTTTATTTGTTGCCACGTCGGCACGGTTGTTCGCCCCAACAACCTTCCCCTCCAGCTGGACGATCTTCGCCTCGTCGACCTTCATCCTTGCGCGCTCTTGCTGAGCCCGGAAGGTCGCCAACAAACCCTACAACCACAACGCTAAAAGACTTAGCAAAACATTGCATTCAATAAAAAAAAAGATAACTTCGAACTTCGCGAGAACTCAACTCGATCTTACCGCGAAGTGGACCTGAGCCAGGTCATGAAGGGGATTGGACTTCTACAATCGCGGCGAAATACTGAGGATAGGCTCGAGCGCCCGGAGGGCGGTATTCGCGGACGCCAGATTGCAAGCCGCCCCGGTGTGAATCCGCACATCGCGGAAGTAGTTGACACCAGCGGTGGCGGGAGCGGCAGTGGCGGGAGTCCCCCCAAAGCCAGCCATCTCAGGCAAATTTTGCTGGACACTGGCCCCCGACGAGCTGCCAGCCACCTCTCTCTCAGGCCGAGAAGGCCTATTCACCGGCGCCTCTGGCTCCGAAAGCGCCAGAGATAACTGTCGCGCCGCAGACGACGGTTGTTCCGCTCATGGAGTCTGCGCCACCCGCGCAGTGGGTTCTGCCAAACGAGCCGCCTTACGGGGCTTTTTAACCGCCAGTGGCTGCTCAATTTCCTTCCGCTTCGAAGTCCTCGGCACCGCGCCCACCTTCTTCTTCTTGTTGTCAGCGCGCGGCGCCTTTACGACGTCGTCAACCGACATCATGCTAACCAGGCTGGAGAAGTCAACAGCTGCGCCAATAAATCGTAAGAGAGTAGTTAATATGATAGAATGCAAAAGAAAAGAAATACAACTAACCATCGCCAAACAGCTCCTCTAAACAAGCCTCGCGGACTCCCCCCGCTTATAAATTGATCCTATGAGGCATGCACGCCTCGTACTCATCGTTGAGCCCGTCATAGTTGCCGGCATCCGACTCATATCCGAGCGTGCTGCCTTTCTTCCAGACAGTAGGCTCCTCCACAAACTCACTCGCCCACTCTCCGAGAGTGGGCTTGACGTAGAAAAAGCGCTCGAACCAAGTTTTCTTTAACTTGGGCGATCCATTCACGAAGCCGTCGGGCCTGTTGTCGCGACGCTTGATGGAAAGGAAGTAGCTTCTTGACGTTGGCTCCTTGATTTTATAAATCTTCCGGAACAAGCCGTAAGTCGGCTCGATGTTAAGCCTCTTGCACGCGAGGCGGAGATAGCTCGCGTGCATGATCAGACGGAGAGAGCCGCCCAACGGAGCAGTTAAGGCGCCTATACAAAGCGCACAATAGCGGGTCGATAGGGAACTTGAACCCCATCACCCAATACTGTGTATAAACGCCAAACCACCCCGGGGGGCAATTGCCCACCATGCTTCGCGTAGAAGGAGCGGCGTACTCCCAATGGGGGGGGGCAAGCCCAGTCCGCGGACTATCTCCGCCACGTCATCAACATCGTATATGGAGGCGTGTTCGGGCCCGCGCTTGAGATTGTCGTGCGGCGCCGGCTGATCGCCCCACATCTCTGCCCATTCTATGACAGTATACGCGGCGCCAACACCGTGTAACCCCAGTCGGGCCATGGCCTCCGACACGAGCACAACATCTTGCGGCTCTGATTGTGCGCCAGAGTCTTCGCGCGCTTCATCGTTGGCAACCCCCGGCCTATCGTCACGATCACGCCGGATTATCAGCACTCCACGAGCTCCTTGTCTCGCCTGCCCGCTCCCGGAGGCAACCATACCCACGTCGGAAGAACCGCCGAGGTCATTCTCCGACTCGACGTCGAACGACGGCGTCGCCGGAATCCCTTCGTCACCGCCGCCGTTCCCACCACTGGAACCGCCCAATTCCAACGAACGATCAGTAGAAGTGTGCGAAAGAAGGGAGAAATTACCTTCTTCGCCTTGTACGACCTCGACCTCGTCGATGTTGATGCTAGACATGGTAATAATTCGAGTTTTAGCAACAGCAAAAGGAGAATTGAGGTTGTAGAAGAAGGAGAGGAATCTCGAAGAAGGGACGAACGAAGAAATAGGAAACAGAGTCGAAGGAAACAAATGAGTCCCACTCCCCCACAGCAAGCCCATATTTATAGTCGGCCAGGGGAAAACGAAGGGTTAAAGTCACATAGGGATCCGTAACCGTCAGATCCTACCAAATCTTTTCGAATTTCAAAAAATCCCCGCCCAAATAGCCCAACCATACAGAGACACGTGGACACCTACCATCATAGGCACTAGTCGATGACGCCACAAGTGCCGCGCACCGCCTGGGGGGCATGACACACCCGCGAGGAAGAAAAAACACACCCCAAGCCCAACTTCGATCGCGACCAAAAATCAAATAATCGCGTGATCAGTACAACTTCAACTGTAAACGTCGCGCGCGACGTTTGCACGACCCATCCTCAACTTAAAAGTAGCGCGCACAACAAGTGAAGAATCCCACGGAAACCGCGCGATTGACACAACCCCAAGCGCAAGTGTCGCGCGTAGCTCAAAGTAACGTGCACAAGGAGCGTGAAGAATCCCACGAAAATCGTGCGATAGGTAACGAAAATCTAAACAGGCGGTATTCACATAACACCCCCTGATGGGGGGCAATTGTTGGGCATGTGACTCGGACCTAGCCGCGCTAGAGGAACACACCAACACTACCCCAAATGCCGCCAAACCCGTCAGGACGCAACGACTACCGAAGACCTCCAGCGCGGTCCAGCGCGAAGACCCCAGCGCGGTTCAGCGCGAAGGCCTCGAGCGCGACAATGTGAAGGCGGACCGGCGCGGAGACCTCGAGCGCGGCACGGGCTACGCGCGTGTGGAAGGATCAACACGTGGACCAGACCAAAGAGCCGCAGAAAGCGTCGTCTCGCTTCCCGAGTGGTAGTCACATCAGGGTCCTAAGCACAGTCGTAGGTAAGCCTCTGACATGTCCTAGGTATAGGCATGGCCTACACCCCTGACATATCAGTGGTCATGTCATGGTACCATCATGTAATTCAACCACTCACCCACCACCATGTAGCCTATAAATATGGCATTTACTCCGGTGGGGTGAGGGGATCGCATTTTTCAGACTCTATCTCTAAAAACATCGACTTCTCTCTCTAAAGACTAATTCTCTCATCCCTGTTTCCGAAGATCTCGGTTCTGCTTCAACACGGTCAATTTTCCTTGCTTACCTCCCTTGACCCGCTTTCTTTCCCGAACCTCACTCCTACGCTCAGTTAGGTTCAAACATATATGTTAAATCTTTGTATTGTAATAAATCACTATACTTTAAATACATGTGTTGGTGTAATAGATATATTTTGACATTTCAGGTTGTAGTTGTAGATTGATTTACATAAAGTTAAATTATGAGAAAACTCACATATATCCTCTAATTTTAATATAAAATAAAAATTACAGGGAATATAAATAAAATGGGACTCAAATCTAAAACCAACAATCAAATCAATTTCAACTAAACAATTTTTATTTTTTGTTGATTATATGTGAGATCTACATAAAATAATAAATATATTGTTTTACATTTTTACACTTCCACATGCATTTTGGGGAATACAAGTATTCAATGAACACAACTTTTAGAATCTCAACTTTCAAACACCCCTTGCAACACTGAACACATGCATAATGCATTTGAAGAGGTGCCCAATTGACAAGAATACATCTTTTGGATGCTCTCCTGTTATTTTTGCAACTCAATTTTTTTTTATTGATGCAATCATTCATTCATATTTACAATATTGCAACAAATACAATTACACATGAAAGGTTAAATGACCCCTAATAAGGAGATGATGGGCTTCCACAACAGAATTTTCTGTTTTTTTTCCTTCTTTTTAACATAATTTAAGACCATATGCAATTGCAAATGCATTGCATTGCATTGATATAAGTAAAATAAAATTGATATGAGTTGGATTGAACAAATTATTGAGGTAGCTATAGAAACAACATATGCAATTCCTTATCTTGCTTGCTACAGATTAGTTTATATAAAATTAAAATATAAATATATTATATTGAAATTATCAGCAATTCGACAAATTATTGGCAATCCGGCCAACGGCCGGGCGCTAAGCTAGTTACAATCCTAGGTTGAAGTCTCCCATACAAGATTAGGAGCCTTAAATCCGCTTCTGGCCTTGTTTACTCAAAGCCCAGCAAGATGGTCAGGTCCAATTTAGTAAAATTAAAACTCTGCAGTTAGTTTTTCCCCACGGGCCCAATAAGCTCTACGCCGATAATCATGGAAAGCATGAATCTGTCCAATAAAACGTGTGTTCAGCTTTTGGATACGTCTCCTCCCTCCCTCGTTCTTTTCTTCTCCTCTGCCTTGAATTCGCGAGTGAGGATCGATCGAGAGAGAAAAAAGAAGGAGAAGAAGAAAAAGAAGCATTTCACCAATCAAAATCGACGTGATTACTCTCTCCCCCGGCGGCGACTTACTCCCTCAGATCCGGCGAAAAGAGAGATACCAGAAATGGCGTCAACGTTCAGTGGCGACGAGACTGCTCCTTTCTTCGGCTTCCTCGGAGCCGCTTCCGCCCTCGTCTTCTCCTGTAAGAACCATCACCTAGTCTAAAAAATGCTTTCGATTCGAGATTTTCGATTCAATTGATGTAGATCTAGTAGGATTTAACCTTGGATCTGCAGTTGCGGTTGTGTAAATTTTGTTGTTGTTGTTGCAGGCATGGGAGCTGCCTATGGAACGGCGAAGAGCGGGGTCGGAGTGGCGTCGATGGGCGTGATGAGGCCCGAGTTGGTGATGAAATCCATTGTCCCGGTGGTTATGGCTGGTGTGTTGGGTATTTACGGTTTGATTATTGCCGTGATCATCAGTACTGGGATTAACCCTAAGGCCAAATCGTACTACTTGTTCGATGGATACGCTCATCTTTCCTCCGGACTCGCCTGTGGTCTCGCGGGTCTCTCTGCTGGTATGGCTATCGGGATCGTCGGTGATGCTGGTGTTAGGTAATACTTCCAATCTCTACAGACCTTTTGTTGTTCTGCCCCTAGTTGTGATTTCTGCAATCTGGTGTGTATGTGGAAATTCAGATTGGGGACAGTGAATCTGAGATTAGATGAGTGAAAGATTGCTGGTGTACATTTATGATTGACTATGGATTAAGGGAAGGATTATTTGTGTTGGTTTCATCTCGAGATGACACTATTTGCGATAACGTACAAAGTTCGAATATTAGTCTGCTTCCCTGTAGAACTAGGTTGGAAAATAATGTTCAAGGCTTTGCATACTATGTGGGGTGAACGTGTATTGGTTCCTGCAGAGTTCAAAGCTTGAGACTTCCGTTGTCCCAGTTCTGTAGATTGAGTTAGTGTAGTAACTTATTTGCATCTAGAGATGTTCATGGCTATAGTTTCCAAGTAGTGAAAGAGATCTCTTTCGTTGCCGTTGTTGTATAGCTCAAACCTTTTGGTTATAAGGTACCAAATGGCGTTCGAGCTTTTGCATACTGTATACACTGATTCGGTCTTCCATGTGTGGGGTTCTGCTTCCCCATCCCCCTCGGAAGCTCTGTAGAATGTAGATTGAGTTATTGCAGTTACTTGATAAGCAGTAGTCGCTGTGGAGATCTAGACGAGGAGGCTAGAAGGGACATTTTAATGTTTGTGCTCTTTGATGATGGGTTTGCTTTGGTATGCTGATATTGAAACTGAGTCAGTGTTGCTCATGTTCTTGTGCCACTTTCATTCTCCTACCTCTTCATAACTTATTGAAACCCAATTGGTGTTTGGCATTCTTTTGCCTGTAAGTGTCCATGGAAGAAGCTGTTTGCTATGTCATGATTGCATGTATTCAATGCCTTCCAGTCATGCTCACTGTTGAAAGCAGCTAGTTCTATGCCTTTCCCTACTTGATATAGTCAGTCCTGTGCTGCTACTCATTTTCGTGGATTTTCCTAACATTGAATATTTTGTTGATCTATGCAGGGCCAATGCACAACAGCCGAAGCTTTTTGTGGGAATGATCCTAATCCTCATCTTCGCCGAAGCGCTTGCTCTCTACGGCCTTATCGTTGGTATTATCCTATCTTCCCGAGCTGGACAGTCGAGAGCTGAGTAAAGAAGGAAGGAAAACTGAGGAGTTTCCAATTGTTTGGTTGATTGTATGTTGTTATTTATTGGGGGAAATTTGATTTGGTATTTCGTTAGACTCTGTTTTGGGTTTAGCTCTGTGGTTGGGTGTACTACTACCAGATAGACTAGTATTATTTCTATCATGGTAAAAGTGCACTACTTAGATATATGTTGTTGCTGCTCCTGTTGCTATTACAAGTTTATTGTCTTCGTGTTGCTCTCTTGAACTGGTTTTTGGCCTCCACGACTTGATTATGACTCTTGTTATTCGGATTATTTAGATTTATAAATGTGGATCTTGGCGTGACTAGTGCAACATTTATTTATGCATGGCTTTCACTGCGTAGAGTGGACGGGAAAATACTTGGTAATTCGAAATTCCCCCTAAGCTTCATGTCTTCATGTAGAAAGCGATAAGAGTTATGTTACCTGTCATGGCTATCCTTAAGATACGAGACATCACATTTGTTAACTTCTACATGGTTTGTTGCCTTCGTGCTGAGCCATTTGAACATATATTTTTTACATGGCCATTAGCTACTCGACTATAGCAACTATTAGAGTTGGATACATCCTAAATCACGTCGTGGACTAATGTATTCTATGCTCAACCCTCTTCATACGGTTTAAGTCGTTTGCTTACTGTGAAGAATCTGGAAATCCGCAACACATTAGTTTTTGAGGATACTCAAGTACCACCATCCGTACTCCCTGCTCAATTCGCTCACCAAATTCAAGAATTCTCATCGACCCGTCCTCCTCCTCCTCCGCACCTCGCTACAAAGCCTTGAATTATATCTTCTCCTCCACTTTAACGCCTCATACTCAACTTCGACGTTGTTGTTCATCCTTATCGAGGTTGTACTATGAGCTTGTTGGTGAAATCCACATATGACCGTCAACAGCTCATTATCGGTTTCAGCATCCTGAGATTGTGAACCCATACATGGCCGAACTGCTAGCTGCTAGAGACGATATGCTCTTGATTCATAACATCAATCTCTAGGAGTCACATTTACAGGAGATTCTGAGGTCGTCAGTCACCAACTTCTCGAAGGGGCAGAGTCTAATGTAATTAGAGGACGAGTGCTCAGAGTGCTTGCAAATGGTAGCTATTTTAGACATAAGTTTCGAGTTTTGTGCTAGTCCTATGACTGCCAATTGTGTTGATTGGTGAGAAAAGCCATTTCTTTGTCTAGTTTAGAGTTGCCTACTTTTTTTTCTTTCTTCCTTTTATTGTGAGAGGAGGTTCTAAAGTAGCCACTTTTTTCGTATTATATTATCATACCTCGATTAAAAAAGTAAAGAAGCGCCATGCCTCATAATCAATGCGGTTCGATTTTCATAGAACTGAATCGAAATTGGACCAAATTAAGTAGGATTGAACATATATTTTGTTCACTGTAATTTGGAAACCAGTCTAATTTAAAGTTTGATCGGATTTCAAACCGAACTGAATCATACTCACCAATCTCTTCAAAAAGTCAATCGAGTCACTAATATGCCCACCAGGCCCAATAAAGGTAGCCCAATTCTGCTCCCGTGAGATCGGGCTTCCTGAAGCCCACAATGGCTCCTCCACCTATAATTTAGTGTCCGTGAAGAAATAAATCTCTCCACGTTTCTCTGTTCTTTGGACTCTCTCTCTCTCTCTCTTCTTCCCAGCCTAGAATTCACGAGGGTCGCTGTTTGTGACGTAGCTTCATCATCCGGCAGAACTACAATTCTCTCTCTCTCTCCGCTCAACAGAGTTCAATCATCACTCTCAGATCCGAAGCAAACCGTAAAAAATGGCGTCGACATTCAGCGGCGATGAGACTGCTCCTTTCTTCGGCTTCCTCGGTGCTGCTTCCGCGCTCGTCTTCTCCTGTAAGTACTCAATCTATCACTTCATAGCTTTTTTCGATTCCGATTTCAATCAATTTATCCCGCGAAATCTTGTAGTTCTCGATCCCGTATGGCGCTGGTAGATCTAGGAGGAGGGATCTAAATCTTTTAGCGATCTGTGGATTGTGAATTTCCCCCCTCTGTTTTTGGTTTGCAGGCATGGGAGCTGCCTATGGAACGGCCAAGAGTGGAGTCGGAGTGGCGTCGATGGGAGTGATGAGGCCCGAGCTGGTGATGAAATCCATTGTTCCAGTGGTTATGGCTGGTGTGTTGGGTATCTACGGCTTGATTATTGCTGTGATCATCAGTACCGGGATTAACCCTAAAGCCAAATCTTACTACTTGTTCGATGGATACGCTCATCTCTCTTCCGGTCTCGCTTGTGGTCTTGCTGGTCTTTCCGCCGGTATGGCTATCGGCATCGTCGGCGATGCTGGAGTGAGGTAAATCTTTGATCTCTTTATTGAAGGAGAGTCCGTGTGGTTAAATAGAAAGTGCGAATTTGAAACTGAAGTTTTTATTGATATTCATAATTGAAGCCTTGTGCATTCTACCACATGGTTTTAATGGAGATCTGCCTAGTTATTATCTGGGAGCTAGTTGGCTTATCTTCTCACAGCGTAAACATATGATCTCCTGTTCCAAATAGTTTGGAACTTTGCACAGGGTACTTGGAATTTCTGTGATGTGAGTTTGTGTTGATCTCTGCCAAATGCAGTGTTCGATGCTTTTCTCTAGCTTTGTTTTTTTCCAAACAAAAGCTCAGGTATATAAGAAATTTCGAACTTGAGAAGCTGTGTTTGTCCTCCATTCTACTCTTGCATAAAAAGATGTAGGCTTTCGGTAGAGTATCTCAAGTCGGAACTTGTATTGCATCTGCGGCCTTTATTGTTTGTACTGATTGCATTTTTCTAAGGGCTGCTGTCAAGGTTTACTAAGTGTTGCTGCTAATGCTATTTGTGTGAGGGAATTGAAAACGGATTCCGATTCCATGGTCACTGGTAAAAGAAGATAGCTTTGTATCTTAAATGAGCATCATTCTGATATCCTACTGTTAGGGGTGCAAGGAATTCGCACTCAATCATTGTTTCATTTCGGTTTTTCATTGATTTCCTGGGTAAAATTCCCCCTAATTTTGGCATGGGAAGCTTCTTCTAACATGTAAATACTCTTATCTACCACAGGGCTAATGCACAACAGCCAAAGCTGTTCGTCGGGATGATCCTCATCCTCATTTTCGCCGAAGCGCTGGCTCTGTACGGGCTTATCGTCGGCATCATCCTCTCATCCCGAGCTGGACAATCCAGAGCCGAGTAAAGAAACGGAGACTGCAGCACCACTGCCTTCTTCCATGGGTGATTGTATCTTTATTTTGCCTTATTATTATTACCGAGTCATTTGATATTTTAGACTCCCTGAGATTTTTGTTTAGCTTTGCCCAAGCAGTTCTGAGTATTACTACTTCTCTTACCTTGGTAAATGTACTGCTAGATACGGTTTGCCTCTGTCGTAATAAGTTTCTCTTCTGCTTCCGCTCTTGATGCTGCTGTATTTCTCTGGATTAGAGCTTGAATTTGTTCATGAAACTCCCCATTGCGTGTATGCTGCCACAATAATATAGCTATCGAAGATGCTCGACTTCTGAGTATTACTAATGGTGTGGATGCATTAAGATGGCTGTGACTTGTGAGAGTATGTCGTAGGAGCAGAGGGAGGGGCAGAACCAGCTCACTGGTCGCACTGTACAACCCACGGTTACATTTGTGTTGTGGCATCCGAATTTACATATGGAATGAGAGCTCAATGAGCCATCGATACTGGCGTAGTGTTAGTCGTTGGTAATGTGAGCCATAACCCGGAGCGAACCAAACCAAAAAGGTAACGAGTTGTAATGGATGATATAAAATAATTTTCTTCAAATTTTCAAAATTCAGGTTAAAGTGAAGAAGATACAAGCTAACTAAATGCCAGTCTTTTTATCTTCACTCTAAGTTTGATGCCAGTCAAAATCAATGGACCAGATCTAGTAATGATAAATGCATAACTAATGATAAATGAAGGTGACCAAGCTTTCTGGAGCCTTACTGTCAGCGATCACTTCTCTGCCAACTCTGCTTACAATGCAACCCAACAACTTCCAGAGCAGCAGCCTAGTCCAATCTGGAAACGAATATGGAAGCTGCAAGTCCCTGAGAGAGTCAGGGTTTTCATTTGGATGGCAGCCCAGCAAAAGCTGACCACGAACAGCATCAGGAAATTTCGACACTTAACGCAGGACGATTCTTGCCCTGAATGCATCAACGTTGGCAAAACGAACCTTCAATGTCTGAGAGATTGCAGAAAGGCTAAATCGGTCGGGAATAGAATTCTGGAGCAACAACGAAAAGAAAACTTCTTCAACACCAGCTGTGACAAGTGGCTCAAAGCAAACATCATGGATGATTCAACTGGAAATTGGCCAGGACAGTGGAATATCTTCTTCAGCTTAATTCTCTGGTACCTTTGAAAGTGCAGGAATGAAGATATTTTCAAGGGGATTAAACTTACTACTTCAACGCTCCATCATTATGTTCTGGCCAAGGCTATAAAGTGGGTGATAATTTGGGAAGCAGCTCAACATGCCACTAATTTGAACAAGAAGCAGAGGAGGGTGGAGGAGCTGATCGGGTGGCATAAACCGTCGACATGATGTCATAAATTAAACACTGATGGCGCAACTCAAAGTAACCCAGGTATAGTCACAGCAGGAGGAGTGCTTTGAGACCACGACGACGATGGGATAAGTGGTTTTTGCAACAAACTTGGCTCTGGTACAACCCTCCTTGCAGAGCTTTGGGGTATTTTACACGGGCTGGAACTTGCCTGGAGAAAGGGCTCTCAATTCCTTATTCTCAAAACGAACTCTAAGCTTGCACTACAACTCATTGAGAAGAGGAATGACAGAGTTCACCCCTACGCAACGATTCTTGGAACTATAAGATGTCTTTTGGCTAAAGAATGGGTTGTTCGACTAGTTCATACGTATCGCGAAGGGAATTAGTCACGGACTGGCTCTCGAAGTACAGTCTCGTCTATCCCTTCGGTACGCATGAGCTAGTTGATCCCCCTTTGGAGGTGGATCGAATTTGCATAGAGGATCTTCTTGGGGTCAATTTCCCCAGGCAGGTTATTCGTGAGGAAGACCCTTAATGGGGTGGTTCTACTCTGTTGTTCCCCTGTTCTGGTCCGAATTCTATTGATGCTCTCTTTGTACTGGTTCCTTTTTCTAGCCGTTAGGAATATGTAACTCTGGCAGCTTTGCCTCCCTTTAGTAAAAGAAACTAAGGGTTATTGACCCTTAACTAGGTCCCGATTACGTCACACATGTGGGTTTATTCCCACCTGGATAAATTGCAAATTTGGTCATTGGTCGTTGCCTTTCGACTCTCATCAGATTTCGTTAATGACGTAAGTTTTTTGATGACGTACCTAACAAATATGTTAAGTCACCCAAATTTAATGCGAAAATTATAAAATTTGACACGATATGTCATATAACCCACCACATTAGAAACTCTAACCCAACTCATGACTCGAACCGACCTAAAAAATGTCCCAATCAACTATGATCCTTTCTTCGTCCCCTCTCCCAAGTTCTAGCTTACCCTTATTCCCTCTTACATCCCTACCTCTCCACACCTCCAAGATCTCAGAGCAACACATTCCTCCTGAATATCAGTCAGATGGGTTATGGCCTTATGGGTAGGATTTTAAGTTTTTCGAGTTAAATTTGGATGATTGGACATATTTGTTAGACACATCATAAAAAAACTGGCGAAGTTAACCAAATTTAATAAAAAATAACAATGAGTGACCAAATTTGAAATATTAAATTAATTTTAATGACCACTATTAGTGATCACATTTGCAATTTACTAATTCCCACCCAATTTACTGGGAAAAGATACTAAACAGAACACGTAAGAAGATGTAGCTTCTCGTAAAGGCGGAACACAAACCGACTTGTTCCGCTATCCGTACTCTTTCGCCGACGTCGTTTAATACCATCACTCCCCTCCACGCGTTTACCCGCGAATACAACCGTATTCTTCCTTCCTTTCCGTCCTCCCTTCATCTTCCTGCAGTTACTCTCGGCTCTTAGCCGCCTTTTTTGACGCGATTACCAAACGAGAGTTACCAATTCAGCCGTCGATTTCGATTCCACATAGGTTTGTAAGATAATTCATTCCGCGAGTTATTTCCATTTTTGGGCTGGGTATCTGCATGAGCCCGTTTCGTCTGCGGATTTCCTCGATCTTCTCCGTATCAAGAGTAATGGCGGAAGAATCGGGATCCTCTGCTTCTGCTGCCGCTTCCGCCACCGCCGCTGCTAGCCAGGGTTCAAATCCGGCGGCATCTTCCTGGGCGAAGACGAGATCCTTGTGGCCTTCCGTACTCCGATGGATTCCAACTTCTACCGACCACATCATCGCCGCCGAGAAGCGCCTTCTCTCCATCGTCAAGTAAGGGGTTTTTTTTGCCACAAGATTCCATTTTTATTCGAATCCTGGGTGGATTGAATTGAACTCAATTTCCTCTGGACCAGCCCTTTGTTGTCATCTCTCAATTGCCAACCCTATTTCAGTTACAAGGCACAACATATACAGCTAGCTCTTGAGATGCCATTAGAGTACTTAGTATGGAATTTGGGGTTTGAATTGTAATGATAATGTGGAAATTTTGGTGGGTATTTTGCAGGACTCCTTATGTTCAAGAGCAAGTTAATATAGGTACAGGGCCGCCAGGGTCCAAGGTCAGGTGGTTTCGTTCTACAAGTAATGAGCCAAGGTTCATCAACACAGTTACCTTCGATAGCAAAGAGGGTGCTCCCACACTTGTAATGGTCCATGGATACGGCGCTTCCCAAGGGTTCTTCTTCCGAAATTTTGATGCTCTCGCTGCAAAGTTCAAGGTCATCGCCATTGATCAGATCGGGTAAGGGTTTACTTGGCTGTAGGAATGTAATGTAGCTTATATGAATTGAATCGTGAGTAGCATTTTGTGGATGGACCTCACTTTCAGTTTCTGTTAGAAAGGCTTCATTTTTCAGAATGGGGCATTTGTGGATGGCAGATTTTGCTCTTTATCATTGAAGGAGGTTTGGTTGTTTTGTTGCTCATTCTTTGTAGAATTTTCTTTACAGTTGGGGTGGATCCAGTCGACCTGACTTTACTTGCAAAAGCACTGAAGGTTGGATTTCGGTTCCGAAATTAGAAAATTCCTTGTTTTTGCGTTCTAAATTAGCTAAGCAGAAGCATTTTACCTTTGTTTTTCAATTGATCATGCAGAAACAGAAGCATGGTTTATTGACTCTTTTGAGGAATGGCGAAAGGCTAAGAACTTAGATAACTTCATCTTGCTTGGGCATTCTTTCGGAGGTTATGTAGCTGCTAAGTATGCTCTTAAGGTAGTTACTGAATATTTTGGGTGTCCGGTGGCAAAATATAAACCCTTTGAACTGTACTCATCCACATTTGTTTGTTCGTATGCTGTAGCATCCTGAGCATGTTCAGCAATTGATTTTGGTGGGATCGGCTGGATTTTCATCAGAAGCTGATTCCAAGTCCGAATGGCTTACCAAATTCAGAGCGACGTGGAAAGGTGCAATTATTAATCATCTATGGGAGTCAAATTTTACTCCTCAAAAGGTAGTTAGGTATGCATTCTCTTCCTTCGTGACTTTGTTTCCATTGGCAAAGAGGTCCAATTTTATAGTCCTGGTTGGGTTTCTCTCGATGGAAGAAACCGGGCGTGTTACTTACGCATGTCTTCTCTTTATATTTCCTAATCCAGAGGGTTAGGTCCTTGGGGTCCAGATATTGTTCGAAGGTACACCTCTGCTAGATTCGGTGCATATGCAAATGGAGAGATGTTGAGTGAGACTGAATCCAACTTGCTAACAGGTAATTGAAAAGTTTTCCTTTGTACTAGCAACCAGTTGTTTCAAACTTACAAGTCTAATTCGAAAGATGTTTTTCCTGCAGATTATGTGTACCATACTTTGGCAGCCAAGGCAAGTGGAGAGCTGTGTCTCAAGTACATATTTTCCTTTGGTGCATTTGCTCGGATGCCCCTATTACAGAGGTTCGTCAACCCTTCTTGTTTGATTTAGTTCCCCACTTCTCATATGCCTTGGTCTAGCATAGATTTCGATTCCAACATGCATCATATATGAAGTGTCTCTTTAGAAGGAACTCCATTATGACTATGTGTGTCACAAAGAAAGTCTATCACTGAACTCAGATTCCCTTAAATCTCAATTGTGATTCAGGGCGTCAGAGTGGAAAGTACCCACGACATTCATATATGGAGTTCAGGATTGGATGAACTATAAAGGCGCTCAAGAAGCTCGCAAGCAGATGAAAGTCCCTTGTGAAATCATCAGGGTTCCTCAGGTGTGCATTCTCTCTCTCCCTTTCTCGCCTTCTCTCCGCTTCTCTCTATCAGACAGTGATCTGATAACCGCTGAATTTGCAGGGAGGGCACTTTGTGTTCATAGACAACCCAGTTGGGTTCCATTCAGCCGTGCTCTACGCCTGCAGAAAGTTCATCTCTAGCAACCCGGATAGCGAATCCCTTCCTGAAGATCTTACCTTGGTATAGTAGGAGGTTTCTTCTGTATCTTAATCCATTTTTTATTTCTCAAGTTGTGTATACACCTCAAGTTTAAAGTTGCAACATTTTGTATCCAGTGTAGTGTACCCTTGCTGTATGATGTTATTTATGCTTCAGATTCTGAGATCCAATAAAAGTCATTACAACAAATTGAAACGGACAAAAAAAGTGACTTCCATTTCCCAGAGGTCCCCAGGTGAAAAGAGTGAATGTAAAATTTTGGGAAGTTTGGCAGTGAAAAGATTTTGACAGTGATGCATGCAAGTTGTGAAAGAAAGACTATTGCGTCTATATCTTTTTCATCCGTTTCTTCTGTCTTTTTACTCTTTTTGCTTTATTACTGCTGCCAAGGAGAGAGGACAGCCCCAGTCCCTCCATTGATTTCAGAAGCTCGGCCCCCACAAAGCTCTGTAACCTGCAGAACTCATATGACAGAATGAATGGGGTGAAAAAGAACGTGAACCCCAAATCCCAACTAGATTGAACCCCATTTTTTGAAAATCAAACCTCATCCCAGTTTCATCTCATTCTGAGTTTAGCCATTTTACTTCCTATACTCTTACAGTGAGATCAACTTGAGCAATGCATCAGATATCAGTCCAGGGTGCATCGCAATGGTCCAATCTACGACAAATCAAACAGCCAATCGCCGAATTACGAGCCAATCGCCACCAGACCATTGGTGTGACTATAACATCAATGAACGGGAACTGAATCAAGCCAAGTACCACGAAGAGTGACCATATTCAATGCAGTACTCTGCAACTACGTTTCAAATACCCTTTACCCATCTGGAATTGAAGGATTCCAACAGACCAACACTGCTGATTGATGACAGTAGCATTATGATCGCCACTGCCTTACCACGGTCCCTCGACAGCAACCATACCAGAGTGAAATACAAAAAGAAACAGAAAAAAAAAAAGATGTTTGGACACTGCAGCTCTGTCAACGCCAGGGGAAATATCACATGCATTTCAGAACTTATACACTGACGCAGCTTTTCAGAAGTTAGAAAAAAAAAAAACCCTAGAAGGGTCGCTGTTCGGTTGCATGGTGGCAAATGGGTCGGGTCGGGTCAGATTATGTACCGGGTCATGTCCGAACCAAAACGCGACCGCCCATTGGTTTGAATTTCTTATTATTAGCCTGTCTTCCCCTTCCGTCGTAGTCTCCTCATTTTCTGTTCACCAGAGAAAATTTAATTATTAATTAATAAAATAGAAGAAAAAAAAACACGCCGGGGGCCCTACTCCAAATCCTTCGCAGCATTAACGGCTACTTTTTGGATACCGGCACTGGCCCCCACGTGTCTCCTGCTCATTGGGTTTTTTTATTGCTTCTTTTGGCGGGAGTTTTGGACTTGTTGTGGGGTCCTGTGTCATCCTTCCTTCCCTTGCCTTCCACGGGCATTTGTTAATTAGTAATTAATTATCAGTTATTAGGATAAAACAAAAACTCCTCCAATGGCATTGATTGTTTGTAAAAGCAATTTGATTCCCCCAAACTTAATATAAGCTTATCCCCATAAAATAAAATAAAAAAAACTCAATATAAGCTTAGAATGCTGCTTCTTTTCATTTTTCCAGATCGGCTCCTAAAATAATCAGGGGGCACAACGGCTCATGTATTAAAGGGTACAATGCAAATTATGTCGATCACTTATGGTTATGTACTTATCAAAATAGTACTACTTTCTTTCATATATAAGAAACAGAAATGCGATAGCAGAAAGTATGTGTCGATTGGTTGTTATAGGAGATTCAGAATTATATCTAAGATGTGGATAAAATCAGAAAAAAGAGTATCAAGAATCTGAGACTTTGCTCGCTACCTCATTTGTTCTAGGGGCTAAATCTTTTAGTTGTAAACTTATCTCATTGCGGTGAAAATTCGTATATTAAGTCTACACAGGTTGAGAAAATTATATGTCGAGGAGTCAAATGGATACGTACCCGTGTTTGTTAATAAAGCATAATCTCATCAAATCACCGGTATGCATTTTGGGTGCCCAGCAACTTGATTTCATTTGTACTTTACCATTGGTTTTTAACAAACTATAGAATCAGTCACTATGTCTTACAACTTATTCTATATCATCAGTTCCAACAATTTCACATACACGAAAATGTGAATCATTAATAAACGATTCATCTCATACGATTGTATAGAAGAAGATTACTCGTGGGACAGACAGACCGGCTATTCAAAGTTTGTCCATGGCATTGTCCTCATCTAATGACTTTTGCCCCTAATTAATCTCTCTCTACTCTATCCAGATTCTGGAAGTGGACTCCACACCTGCCCTTATCTCGCCGGTCAACCAAAGAGCAAATTCAGGAACAAAGCGAATCAATAAACGAACAAGCCATATCATAATCACAATTAATCATGCTTAAATTAAAATTTCGAACACCCCATTAACAACAAGACGAAGAAGATGATGATGACAGAGCGCTTAAGTCATTCCCAATTTCTCTAACCTCACAATTAAAAACCACAAAGAAATGGCGGGAGAGATTTCGATTAAAAGAATGCCCAAATTTCGTCATCAACAGAGGCCATAACCATAATCACCAATCAGTACCGCTAATCAACTAATTTAATCAGACAACCGGAGAGGTCGGATCGGCTGAGGACGGCATCTCCGGACCAACCCTGCACCCTTCCAGCATGAACACCACGTCAGTCATCGACGGCCGGTCCACCGGATCCGGCGCCGTACAGAGCAGCCCAACTTTGACCCCTAAAAGAACCTCCTCCCACTCCGACGACTCCGGGTCGAGCTCCAGCAGCCCGGGCTCCAATAGCTCCGAAACCCGACCCGTCTGCAGCTGCTTCTTCACCCACTTCACTATATCCTCCTCCTCCTGACTGAACATCACCGGCTTCTTCCCCGTCAGAATCTCCAGCAGAACGATCCCGAAGCTGTACACGTCGGACTCCTTCGTGGCCTCCGCCGTCAGGACGGCCTCCGGCGCCACGTACCCGACCGTGCCGACAGCAGCCGCCGCCGACGATGACGCCTCCGCCGGGAACGCCACGGTCAGCTTGTCGAGCCCGAATTCGGACAAGTGCGCCTCGAAATCGGCGTCGAATAGCACGTTCAACGGCTTCAAATCGCCGTGGACAATCGTTGATGAATGTAGAAATGCCAGCCCTCTTGCGATCCCTAGAGCAATCAAATGCCGCATTGGCCAATTGAGGACGTGACCGTCCTGATGGGAAGCTTCCTGCAGCAGAGTGGCTAGGTTTCCGTTCGGCATGTAGTCGTAGACGAGGAGCTTAACCTCCGGCGGTGGGCCGGCGTAGTATCCTCGAAGTACGGTCAAATTCCGGTGCTTCACTCTGCCTAGAGACTCTGCTTCTTTACGGAAAGTGTTCTCCTCTACGGCGATTCCGTCCGGGAGGCGGCGGATGGAGAGCACCATCCCGTCTTGATACGAGGCTTTGAACACGAGCCCGTATCTCCCCCTGCTTAGAACATTCTCCTCGTCGAAATTCCTCGTGGCTTCGAGGGTTTCGGCGTATGTGATCTTGTTGTTGAACATTACCAGCTTCGGCCCTCCGCCTCCATTGTTGGAGCCATTGCTTCCTCTGCCTCTATCGGAGCTTCCACGAGCCGGGCTACGTTTCTTTCCGGCGGCCATTTCCCTCAACTTCTTTCGCCATCGGAGGAGGCTGTAAGTGTATCCGCAGCAGCACATTGCTAGGAGGATGCTTCCACCTGTGACTACTGCTATGAACAGAATGAGCTTCCTTCTCTTCTTGTTCTTCTCGCTGGGGCATTGTTTGCGTAGTGGCTTCCCGCATAACTTCCCGTTCATGGAGAACACCGACGAGTCGTCAAATCGTGAGGCTAACTGCTCAGGGATCTCGCCTTGTAAGCTGTTCGATGATAGGTTCAGGTGTTTGAGGTTAGGGATGGATGAAATGTTGGCTGGGATTTGGCCACTCAAGCTGTTCGACGAAAGGTCTAGAGTGGACAAATTGGATAGCTTCGATAATGACTCTGGAATTCGGCCTGAAATGTGATTCCCGTCCAGCAGCAGAGATGATAAAGAAGAGCATTTGTCTATCGCCTCAGGGATCTCCCCTGTCAAACCATTCTGCCCCAAATCTAGAACGTTTAGCCGGGACAAACGAGAGATGTCACCTGGGATTTCACCGGTCAAGCGATTCGAACGAAGCTCGAGCACCTGGAGACTTGTACAGTTTCCAAGCTCCTCCGGGATCTCGCCTGAGATGCTGTTGTTCGACAATGAGAGAACAGATAAGCTTCTGAGAAATCCGTAAGTCTCCGGAATCTCGCCCGAGAAGGAATTGGAGGTGAGATTGAGATGTTGAAGAGCAACTAAGCTGCTAAAACCCTCTGGAACATTTCCTGACAGTTTGTTCCCCTCCAGTGAAACAACTTCCAAGCTCGGCAATCCAAACAGCTCGATCGGCAATTCGCCGGAGAAGTTCTGCTTGCTTAAATCAAGAGTTGTTAGCCTTAACAATCCACCAACGGCAGCCGGAATCCTGCCTGAAAATCCGCATGCACTTAAGTTCAAAACCTGCAATCCCTTTAATTCCCCTATTTTGGAAGGAAGCTCCCCGCCGAATGTGTTGCCGCCGAGATTCAATGCGCTCAAATTCCCCATACTCAGTATCTCCACCGGGAAATTACCAGTCAGAGCGTTGTCACTCAAGTTCAGCATCTGCAGCTCAACCAAGTTGCTTAACCCTGCCGGAACGGCACCAGAGAACTGATTCCCTTCCATTGACAGTGTTGTTAAGCCAAGTAAACCGGTGAGGAAGGAAGGGATCTCACCGGAGAATCGATTCTCACCAACGTCGAGGACTTGTAGAGAGGTACATTTGGCGATGTCACTTGGAAGACTGCCGTTGAATGAATTGCCAGCAACCCTGAGCTCGCGTAACCGGAGAAGGTTCCCGATCCCGGCCGGCAGAACGCCGGCGAAGAAGTTTCTAGAAAGGTCAACGACCTGGAGAGCGGTGATGTTGGTCAACCACGAAGGGAACACGCCGTTAATGCGATTCTCGTGAACGTCAATAACTTGGAGAACAGAACCACCACATCCTTCTCCTCCTCCGCCTCCGCCGCCGTCAGGCGGCTGAGCTATCCCCGTGAGCGCATTAAACCCTAAATCCACAAAACGAAGCCCTCCCGCCGAAAAATTGCCGCCGGCGCCTACTCCAACATTGCAGAAAATAGACGACGGAATCGAACCGGAGAGCTCGTTCCGCGACAGGGAGAGCACTTGCAGCCGCGGAATCGAGCCGATCGTCGCCGGAATCAATCCCCTCAACTTGTTATCCTCCGCGCTCAGCTGCTTGAGCGACGAGCAGTTCGCAAGCGCCGACGGGAGAGTGCCGTACAATCGATTCGAATCGAGCCACAAGTACTCCAGCCCCTGCAGCTTCCCGAAACCCGCCGGCACCTCACCGGTGAACTCATTAAACGACAGATTCACCAGCTGCAGCTCCGAATCGGCCGAAAAATTCGACGGAATCTCGCCTGAGAACGCATTGGAGGACAAATCAAGAAACCGCAACGAAACCGGGAACCCCCCTCCTACTCTTCCGGAGAGGAGATTGTGAGAGACGGTGAAGATTTGGAGATTGGTGAGGTTGGTGAGGAGGGAGGCCGGGAGGTCGCCGGAGAGAGAGTTGTACTGGAGGTAAACGGCGCGAAGGAGCGAGCAGCGGGAGAGGGAGGAAGGGATGGAGCCATTGAAGCTGTTGGAGTGGAGACTGAGGCGGCGGAGCTGGGTGAGGTCGGCGAGCTGGGGAGCGAGCCGGCCGGCGAGCTGGAGGCGGGGAAGGCGGAGGTCGGTGACTCGGGAGGAAGAGCAAGTGACGCCTCGCCAGTCGCAGGGGGCAAGTGGGGTGGAAGGGTCCCAGCCGTCGAGGGCGCCGAGTGGGTCGTGGAGGGCGAGCTTGAAGGCGGTCAAGGCTTGGATCTCGGCGGCGGGGACGACGGCGGCGGTGGTGGCGACCGCGAGGAGGAGGAGGAGGAGTAGGGAAATAGCCGTTGCCATTTTTTTGGTGGAGAATGGGGGAAGAAGGAAGGAGGAGCGTGTTGGAGCAGAGACAGTACTGTGCTATACTGCCTGCTTGCTCTCTGTGGTTTCTGTTTTTGGTGCTGCTGTGCTGGTGGAGGAATGGTAATAGGAAAAGTGCGGGGAAGGAAGAGAGAGAGAGAGAGGAGTGTTTGACTGAAACGATGTCGTGTGATACGCTTTTTCTACGTTAGTGACGCAACAGTGCAACACCCAATCAAATGCTTTGTGCTTTCAGTTGACCTTTATTATTGACTACGGGAATTTTGTGACCAAATTACCAATTGTATGAAGGGAGAATCGCATAATTTAAATTTTTTTAAAAATGGTTGGTTTACTTACTATAGAGTGACAGTGTCCTGTGATGCTCGACCAAAAAAAAAAAACAGTGTCCTGTGATGCTAACACGAAAAGCCGCTCGAATAATTTGCATGTAAACAATGGGCCATAGATTGTGTCAACTAGGAAACAAAGGTTAGAACTTAGAATATTAGTAATGGATATAACATGTATTATTGACCATTTCATAATAACTCAGATTACATGGATCAATTTTTACTTGACATGGTAGTAGAGATTACTTTGACTGAGAGGTCTTTCATTTGAATTCCGACGATCACTATTTGTTGTGCACATGGTGATTCATTATTCATCTTCTCATAACAACTCGAGTTATTGAAACCAACTGGTTCTTGACAAGAATAAATTTAACCAATATACTCTGTGCAACCTGAAACTTTATTTTTCCAAAATTAAATTAGGTCGCTAGCATAAATAAAGAGAAATAAATTAGTTTGCGCTTATTCTAAATTATACTATCATTTTTTGTGTAGTCTAATTATTCGAAAACAATTTTGAATCCAACATGCTAGAACAGTTAATTGGCCGTCGAATTTTGCTTTTGTTTTAAGTTTGAGTGCTAACCAATGTTGAGCACTCACAATCACAAACGACCACTCAAATGCTCCTTCTAAATGTAAAAGAAAAAAAAACTAAAAAAAGACGAGCGTCTGAGTAGTCTATAAAGACACGCTCAAGAATTTTAATATGACAATCGAATATATGTGCATTAATCAATGAATTCACTAGAAAATAAAAGAGTCGTCGCACAAATTAGGGTTGGCATATGCCAATTTTGTGCATACCTAATAAAGAGAAGGTTTGGGGATGGTATCATTTATCCAACAAACTTGAATGTCACTCGCCTTCATATATGGAATGGTATCCAATGCACACATTTCAACTGATCTATACTTCTATCCTTTTCTATCATAAAATAGTGGCAACATAACTATTCCCCAAGCTCTTCCTCTCTTATTGCCATATGGAATCTGCTGCCGTAGAGTAGAGGTATCGTCTTTTTTACAATCTCTTGCTAGATCTGGGAGAGTTGTCTGAGTTTGCATCCAGTGTTTCATAATTCATAGGCATCTAGAGTTGGGGCAGAAGACTACCCAGTAGCCCTTTCTTTCGCCCCATAAAATAAGGGCTCCTTTTTTTGTAATGAAAAGGGTCGAGCTGTGACCTCCAGAAAGGTAAAATAGTGTGCACTCCTCCCTTACCCATACAATTTACCTTATCTTCCCCCCTTTTTTACGGCTGCCTTGACAAAGTAAAAGGCCTAAAACCCTTTTCAAGGAAAACAATCATTTGAGTGGTAAATATACAGGATGTTAGAACAATGGGGATGAGGATGAACTCAAAAGAGTGCAGAGGGCTTTTCCCTGTCAGGCACTTTAGCAAGGTCACTGAACTTTCGGGTCAATGATGAATCGATTAGCAAGTTTTGATGGTAAACAACTGACACGGCCAAGCTAATATGTTAACCCATCCAAAACTAATAGTCTAAAACCCTAATATATGGATCTTAATTAGCTGAATGGACGACCTATGTTAACCAAAACACGAACCAATCTAACACCGAACCCTTTAATGTTTAACCGGATTCCAACCCGTATTTCGCGAAGTGTCTTCTCTGGATCTCCCCTACACCAATAGCCAGTTAAAGGGTCTATGCAACCTTTTCTTCTCATTACAAATCTTAATTAGTTGAATGGGAAACTTAGGTTAACCAATACACCAACGATCTAACACCGAATCCTTTAATATTTAACCCGATTCGAACCCAGGTTTCATTTACCGACCCTGTTCTCTTCTGCTTTTTTTTTTTCCTACGACAATATCAAGTCAGAGGGTATGTGCGATTTTTCTCTTCATTACTAAATTTGTGCGCGAGCTGACGCACTGCTCTGTTAAATTCGGACGGCAAACATGACGCGGTGCACAGAATGACCATGCGATTTTTGTTTTTTACTTTTTACACTCCAAATTTATAAAAAAAATCTAAGTCTAGTGACTAATATACTAGTGACCCTAGAGTGTAGTGGCTGTTCGTGTAAATTGGGCAACTTTATATACACACGCTTTTCTGGCTGTTTCCTTTTGTTCATGGGGTTCGATCATTAACTCGTGTTGTGTTGTGGGTAATTGTCACTCACGACGGCAGGGGAGGATAGCATAATGATGAGTGACCCTCGAGAGAGAGACAGCAGTCATGGCCGGACCGGTTCATTTGGAGTGAGATCACAGTTCAACTCGCTTGATTTAAATAAAAAGTAGAGGGAAAAGGTGGTCACGTTTCCATGATCCCATTGAATTGGTTTGCATGACTTCTTTAATTGGCTGTGATGAGGATTGTGGTTCGCTATTTCCACCTAGCTTCATGGACCTGTTATGTTATGCAGTGATGAAGTTTAGAAGATAGAAACAGTTAGTTAGTGTATCCTTTTAGAAGATATGAGTATATGAATAAATAATTTAGTAAATAAGTACGTATTCGAGTAATTCATCCATAGAATAAGAAATAACGATTAATAAAAGTTTTATAAATAATTGTGAAGTATTTTCATATCTATGGTACAAGATTGATTCTGTGGGCTTAGGATAGGGTGAGTAACCCTTTGTTACTCACCCGTGAGTAACCACCTTAGGACCGTAGATCTGGGCCGGGCTGATCGCGTGGCTGTGGTTGATGCGGTGATGGTCAGGGGCATTTTTGTCCGATTTTTGAATTAATGACTTCCCCCTTTTGTCCGTTGCGAATCTTTCTGTGCGCGAGTTGGATTCGGTTTTTGGAGAGAGAAACTACGAGCAGCAGCTGAGAAACAGGGGACGGCGATTCTCCATAATTGGTCGACAGCGATAGAAATTGCGAGCAGCTTTCTGATTCTCCATAATTGATCGACGGCGATAGAAACTGCGAGCAGCAGTTAATCGAATCGAGCTTTCTGATTCTCCATAATTGATCGACGACGAGGTTAGATATTAGTTTTTTTTATTCTTCATGTTTAGCTAATCGAGTTTTCTGTTGATCTCTGGTTTCGTTGGAGGTTTTCCATTGCTGCTAGTCGAGCTTGTTCATGTTTAGCTAATCGAGCGTGTTTGAGTTTCTCTGGTTTCGTTGTAGGTTTTGTAGAATTTACTTTCTCTGAGTTTCTTTGTGTGTTCTGTTTAGCTAATCGAACTTGTTCATGTGTTATGTTCTTTGTGTTTTGGTGTTTTTGCAGTATTCTGGTGAGATGAGTTACGTAAATTGTGGCGATGTTGTTCCATTTGATGGATCTGATTCTTCAACCAGCGTTGTAGGATCTGGTTCTTCATCTAGCGTTGTTGGAACTGCTTCTTCATCTATCGATCTTGGATTTGGTCATTCAGCTAACTCTGGTGAATAAGGAGGTAAGATATACAAATTTGTTTGTTTATTGAAGTTTGAATGTGTTAGATACCATATGGTACCATGGTGGTAATTACTGGTATACGATGAGAGCTGATACTATAGTGTTGTGTTGTGATGTTATTGTGCTCTGTATTTAAGTTTTACCATATCATACCATACTGGTAATTACTTGTACCATGTTTGGAATCATCGGTATAGTGTCGTAATTTGATTTTACCATGCCTTACCATGTGGTATAGTGTGGTAGTTTCAAGTTAAATGTGGGGTTATGTGTGATAATTTATTTTACCATGTCATACCATGTGGTAAAATATGGTAACTTGATGTTATCATGTATAGCTTGTGGTATAGTGTGGTTTTTTGGGATTTTGTTGCTGCTGTAAGTGATTTTACCATGTCATACCATGTGGTATAGTGTGGTAATTTGATTTTACCATGTGGTATAGTGTGGTAATTTGATTTTACCATGTCATACCATGGTGGTAACTCTTGTATCATGGCTGTGATTATTGGTATACATTGAGATTTCATACTGTTGTGGTGTGGAATCCATTTTACCATATCATACCATGGTGGTATTATATTTGTACATATTTAATATGTTGCTTCATAATGTTTGTAGGTTTCAATGGTATAGATCCTACTGTTCGTGATTCTTGGAAGGACTTAGAGTTCAATACACCAGATGATGCATATAATTTTTATGTTGATTATGGGAATCATGAAGGTTTTGGTGTGAGGATTTATAACCAATCAGCGTGTCCAAAGCTCAATGGTGGTTCTTCAGCTGTATATTATATCAAGTATTGTTGCAATAAGGAAGGTTGGAAAAGAGGTAGCGAGAATAACCCTGATAATGCAGGTGTTGTTGATACGACGGTTCGTATTCGTAATGTTCCAGAACTCAGGGGTGGATGTAATGGTGCTTATATACGACTGAGGTGGTTTAAAGAGTTTAAATGCTACAAGATCTATCGTTGGTATAATGTGTGATATGATCCCAAATTGCCCACCATTCACGTCACAATTACTTGACAAAGAAGCTATCAAAGTTGGGAAGAAGAAAGGCAGAATTTGGCTAAGTCAAAATCCGTGTTCAGGGTACATACTTTGGAGGCATGGTTCTCTCTATTGGCACCACGTCGCAATTAACCTCGTCTTCGTAACCCAGACGAATGGCTCCTGTGTATAAGATGTTGGCAGAGGTGAATGATGCTGCTGGTATTGGTGTGACTTCTTCGTATAATGCAATTAGTAGGGTTGGTGGTGGTCGGAAGTTTGTTGGGTTCACAAAGAATGATTTGAAGAACCATCTGCGAACGGTGAGGACGTTATCAATGGAGTATGGTGATGCGACTGCATTGCTTGAATACTTTAGACGTCAAGCACAGCTGGATCCTGGGTTCTTTCATGAGGTGGAGGTTGATGTTGAAGAGAACATTGCTAGTATTTTTTGGGCAGATGGGAAGATGAGGATGGATTATCATTATTTTGGTGATTCAATTAGTTTTGATACTACTTACCGGACTAACAAAGAGTATCGGCCACTAGGTATGTTTTCTAGTTTGTTGTTTATTATTGTCTTTGTGAGTTTGTATGATTATTATTATTATCATTCTGTATCATGGTTATTTTGTTCTTAAAAGTCTATACCATATGGTATGGGTTGGTATGGATTGCTTTTTTGTTCTTAAAAGTATTTTACCATATGGTATGTGTTGGTAACAAGGTTATTTGAGGTGGTTTTTGCGTTGTTAGAAGTCTCTACTATATGGTATGGGTTGGTATGCATTGTGTTTTTGTTCTTAAAAGTCTTTTACCATATGGTATGAGTTGGTAACAAGGTTATTTGAGGTGGTTTTTGCGTTGTTAGAAGTCTGTACTATATGGTATGGTCTGGTATGGATTGTTTTTTTTGTTCTTAGAAGTCTTTACCATATGGTATGAGTCTTTACCATATGGTACGGGTTGGTATTATTGTTATTCGTACCTTTTACCACATGGTATGTGTTGGTAGAATTGTTTTTACTCACATTTTCTTATGTTTTTTGTAGCTTTGTTTGTTGGTTTCAACAATCATCACCAACTGACTGTCTTTGCGGCTGCTCTTCTATATGATGAAACAACGGCAACATTTGAATGGCTTTTCGATCAGTTTTTGAAATGCATGGGAGGTGTGAGACCGTTATCAATGTTTACTGACCAGGCTGCTGCAATTGCTGCTGGTATAAGGTCTGTTTTCCCAGATTGTTTTCATGGATTGTGTACATGGCATATTGCTCAGAATGCAGTTGTTAATCTGGGAAGTTTGTGTGACTCTGACTTCCTTCGTGAGCTTAGTTATTTGATGTATAATGCTGATGATGAGGATGATTTTGAGTATAATTGGAAGAAGATGATTGAGAAGTGTTTTCCTGGGAAGGGACCTTTGGGACACAGTTGGTTACAGGGCATTTACAAAGTCAGGAAGAAGTGGTCTTCAGCCTGGGTGAATTGTCATTTTGGTGCGGGAATGAAGAGTACCCAGCTAAGTGAGTGTTGCAATAGTAATATTCGACATTACTTGCAGTCAGAGTTTAGCGTTAGTAGATTCTTTGTGCACTTTGAGAGGATGCTTGATAATAAGAGGGATGCTGAAGAACAAGAAGAGTACTATGCCTTATCTAGGTTGGCTGATTCTCGGTTTTCTACTAGCTCTATTGTGAAGCAAGTTGCTAATGTGTATACGCCGAAGATATTCAAGTTTTTCCTGGATCAGTACAAGGAATCTCTTGCGTATAATATTTTTTCAAATACGGAGCTAGAACCAGAAGGACATGTAGGAATGTTCTTCATATTGGAGGATGACCTTACAAGGTTGGATAGTAGGGTGTTGAAGGTTGATTTTGATAACGGTGAAATCAAGTGTTCCTGCCGTAAGTGGGAGTCAAGTGGTATGATCTGTAAGCATCAAATTAAGGGATATGATATGTTGTGGTCTACAACATGCAATCTGAAGTTCCAACACATTCCTAGCAGTTTGATTTTGAAGCGGTGGACAAGAGCAGCAAAAACTGGAGGGAACTTTTCTTTTGAAGTTCCGTCTACTGATAGTCCATCGAAATACCGTTCTCGTCTTTTCAATCTGTCAGCTGTTTCTGCATCAATGATCAGCAGGGTTGCACTGGATGATGATTTGTATAAATCAGCCATTGCCTTCATGACTGATTTGATCAAAAAGTGTAAAGCCCTATCGATTACTGAACCTGCTGGACCAAGCACGTCTTCTAACGGTGACAGTAAGTTTTTAATTGTTTAGAGTTTTGTGTTTTGATATATGCAATTTTTTGAGGAGAATGATTTTATATATATCTGTCATTGATTGTAGTTTGTTTTTGTTATCTTGGTATAGATGATGTACCTGTCCAAAAAGTGAAGGGGTTTAAGCCTAAAAAAGATTCATTCAAGCCTTCGAAACGACCAATTCCAGTTGCGGAGGCTGCAAGGGCTGTAAGTAAGAAGAAGAGAAAAACTAGCAGGCTTGAGGAGGAGAATTTGAAGGCTGTTGAAGAAAGTTTAAGGCTGAAGCTGTAACAGTTTTCTTAGAGGATTATTTGAGTGAATGGTTGAAGCTGGTTGAGTTGTTGAAGCTATTTTGTTCTTTTGGATTGGTTTTGGTTTTGTTGGATATTTGTCTTGTCTTGTTGAATTAATTTTACCATGTCATACCATGTGGTATAATGTGGTAATTTGTTTTTATCATGTCAAACCAGGTGGTAAAATATGCTATTTTGGAAGTTAAATGTGAAGCTCCTGTTTTATAATTGATTTTACCATGCCATACCATGTGGTATAGTGTGGTAGTTTGGAAGTTCTGTGTGATAATTGAGTTTACATTTGCCATACCATATGGTATAGTGTTGTAATTTATTTTTACCATGCCATACCATGTGGTAAAATATGCTATTTTTTTGGAAGTGGCATGTGTTGTCCTGTGTGGTAATTGATTTTACAGTGCATTACCATGTGGTAAAATGTGGTAATTTGGAAGTTAAATGTGATGGTTCTGTGTGATAATTGATTTTACCATGCCATACCATATGGTATAGTGTGGTAATTTGATTTTACCATGCCATACCATGTGGTATAGTGTGGTAGTTTAATTTTATCATGCCATACCATATGGTATAGTGTGGTAATTTGATTTTACCATGCCATACCATGTGGTATAGTGTGGTAGTTTGATTTTACCATGCCATACCATGTGGTATAGTGTGGTAATTTGATTTTACCATGCCATACCATATGGTATAGTGTGGTAGTTTGATTTTACCATGCCATACCATATGGTATAGTATGGTAATTTGATTTTACCATGCCATACCATGTGGTATAGTGTGGTAGTTTGGAAGTTCTGTGTGGTAACTGATTTTACATTGCCATACTATGTGGTAAAATGTGGTAATTTGGGAACTAAGAACACATGTTAAGTATTTGCTAACATAATAAAAAAACAGAACATTTCACTTAGTCATAATACACACCATAATAAGTTGTTTCATACCATCCTACTAACTAAAATGAAGTGGCTACTGAACATTGTGACTTTGTTCTCAAAAGATTACTTATACCCTCCTACTACTTAACACAAACCATAATAGAATTTTCATATCCTTTCTTTCAATTCTTCCTCTTGTTCTTCATGTTGCAGTACTTTGTTGATTATTTCATGATCCTATCCCGTTCAAGATTGTCTTCATCAAGAATGATGTCCAACATCAGGCACTCCCTTTCTTCATTTATGAGATCAATCCTCTTCCAGTCTTTGGTCAGGGCACTGTTGTACTTACCTTCCCAGTGTCTCATCCACCTGATGATGTACATCCCACATGACTTGTCATCTGGTTGTGTAACCTTCTCGAGGTTGAACCAGGTAAACCTCTCCCACTTTACTGTCTTCTCTGCAAACTGTGTCTTCATGTAGTTGATTGCGTACTGGACAACCCTATCTGCCATTGGTTTGTAGTATTCTTTAAAATCTTTGTGACGGAGACTGTCGAGTACTTCAAATCTCTGTGCTTTGATGTTGACACAAATCATGATTTAGTGCTTGTTATCACAGTAAGGGAAGAACCACTGCAAAATAATTTTACCACAGTATACCATATGGTAAGCGCTTGCCATATAAGTGTTGAACAGTAAGTTAAGAACCATTACAAACTAATTTTACCACTATATACCATATGATAACCACTGCAAACTAATTTTACCACACCTTACCATATGGTAACCACTGCAAAAATTATGGTGAAATACTTACAAGGTTACATTCTGTGAAGCTGAGGTTTTTTGCCCATTCTTTGTTGATGATGTCCAAGTCCACTTTGTCGTAGTAATCGTCTGGAGTTAGTACAGGATTGCCACTATCAATGTCCAGTTGGCAGTCACCCTGAAAGTTGTGGTTGTTATTATGTGTTTTATATATGTGTTGTCTAAGAACTATTGACAGAATATGGGTGAGTTTACGTATTGCCAAAGATGAATCGAAGAACCACCTTTTGAATTTTCCTTTTTTTGCTTCATTCCTGTTCATTAGATCTCCATACCAGTCGATGACATCAGATGTGATTTCACAGCGAATGTCAATCGACTGTACTGACTCCCTTTTCAGCAAGAATGTTCCATCCTTCCTTCTAAACATTATCTCATCACTGTATAAAAGCACATCACAACAGGACGGATGGTTTACTTTAATTTATCACATCAAACAATAGGTTACCACAACAAACCCATAGTTTACCACATCTTACCATATGGTAATAAGTAAAACACAACAGGAGTTATGGTTTTATCCATTCTTTAACAACAAACCATAGCTTACCACATCATACCATATGGTATTAAAATAAAACAAAACAGGGCTTGTGCATTACTACATTTTGTAACATTAAACCATAGATTTATCTAATCTTACCATAGCTTACCACATCTTACCATATGGTATGAAACCAAAAACAAAACTAGAATTGTGGATTACTATATTTTGTATGATTAAACCATAGATTTATCTAATTTTACCATATCTTACCATATTTTACCATATGGTAACAAACTAGATCACTACAGTAACATCATATAACAATAGAAGTTTTAAGATGACGACTTACCTCTTGACAAATTTCTTGTTTTTGCATCTTATGTACTCCACGATGTTGCTGAACATATCATCAGGTGTTGTTTGTGTTGGTGTTGATCATTCAACTGGTGATCTTTGTGATTGTGGAGCATCTTGTTCAACAGTTGGAGTATTCAGGTCCTCTAGGTAAGCATCTATGCATTCACGCACTTCCTTGAGCTTTTCTTGGCTGTTTGTGTACAGATTTGACCTTATAGCATATGACTCCTTCTGTGACTGGGTGCTTTGTGGCTGTGCTGGTGGTGGTGTTCCTCTTGCCTTCTTTTCGTTTCCGTGCACATTCTTCACCACGATTCTTCTTTTGCGAGGCTCTCCTGGTTGATCGGTTGCCGTGTTGGTAGTCAACTTCGTTGGTGTTGTTGGTATTTGATGGTTGAGAGGGCTGAGATCGAAGGATGGAATGTCGTCTTCCCTTGTCACTTTAGGCTTCTCAGCAGCTTTGGTTGTCAGTTTTGGAGCCTCTTCTCGAACGTATCATCTGACACCGTTTTCTCGCTGTCAGTTTCTGCAGTCTTTTGTGCAGCTTGTCCTGTATTCCCTTCTTCTGTTGTTTCCTTATCAACATCCATTGGATCTGCTGTTTCTTTTGCAGATGTATGTTCTGGAACTGCTTTCGGGGTGTCCCCTTGTTGTGGTGTTCCCTGATTCAGACCTTCTTGAACAGATTGTGCTGGTGGTTCTGTTGCAACTTCCCCCAGTGGATCTCCTTCTTGGATGCTTTCCCTATTCACAGCTCCTGGAGCAGAATCATCTTGCTCCTTTTCTTTTGCCTTCGGTGTAGATGCAGCAAGATCGACTATAGATGGTTGTGAATCATCTTCTTTCTGTGTTTGCTCCTCGTTCTCCTCTTTGTTCTCGTCTATCTTTGCCTGCTTGAATATTTCATTGAGTGTTTTATTCAAACTGGCATTCATTTCTTCATCATTCTCTTCTTCATCATCTTCACACTGAGATTTTTCTCCTTCTGTTGGCTGAACATTTTCATCACAGCTTTCTTTCGCAAGATTCTCCTTGTGTCTGATCAGATTGTCAATTTGGCTTTTGTACTGGTCTTTGATTGCTTTCATCATTGCCTTCATTGGTGCTTCAAGCAGTTTGATTGCATTCTCAGCCTGCATAATGGGAGTTTTTGTAAGATACCATGGTGGTAATGTGTGTATGGTGTATGGTTAGTTACCATGGTGGTAATACATGGTATTGGCAATTATTATCACTATTCTGCATTTTTATAACATGAAACCATATCTTACCACACCTTACCATATGGTAACAAAGTAAAACAGAACAAGAATTATGGTTTCCTCCATTTTTATAACATGAAACCATAGCTTACCACACCTTACCATATGGTAACGAAGTAAAACACAACAGGACTTATGTTTTCCTCCATTTTTATAACATGAAACCATAGCTTACCACACCTTACCATATGGTAACAAACTAAAACACAACAGGACTTATGTTTTCCTCCATTTTTATAACATGAAACCATATCTTACCACACCTTACCATATGGTAACAAACTAAAACACAGAAGGACTTACGGTTAGCATGAATTGGACAACTGTAATATAGATAATTTGTTCTTACTTGGTTGACTGTTCTGATATTCTTCAAATCAAAGTTCACTGATGATGACTGGTCTGGACTTTTGTTTCTTTGTCTTTTCGGTGACTGATAGACCGGCTCATTCTCCTCTTCCTCATCAGTTGCATCATCAGCCTCATTGTCACTAATGTTGGCAACCTTTTCGATCTCGTTCAACTCTTTTCCATTGTAGTAGCTCTTAATGTTCTCAAAGTTTCTTTCGACATTGAGATCATCATAGTAGCTTACTGTTGGTGTTCGAAGCTGGGTTGAGAATTCCAATTCGTCCAGTTTGTACATGAAGCATACCTTTTTATGCAGATAGTTGTATTAGTTTTTTCAAAGAGTATCATTTATATATAAAATATATGAGTAACAAGGTTGAAATGGCCAAGGGAATGGAGACTTACTGTAAGGAAGTGAAGATCTGCACTGACGTAGAGGGTTGGTGATTTCAATCCTTCATTCATGTGTTTGAAGAAGTATTTGCACCAGTTGTAGCTGGTGAAATGTTTCAGTTCATCAGTCTTCAAGTACTCAAGCATGTTGAGTTCAGCCATAGGGGCTGAAGTTGGACACAACAAGCCTCCGGTGACCAGCAGAAAGAACAATTGTAACCATCTCTTACTGTTTCTAGTTGTAGGAAGATCTTTTTCTACCTGACTTAGCTTTACCTTTGGAGTGGATGTTCCATCTACTTCCAGTAGGGTTTCTATTGCATAATCTGTTGCGTCGTCCCAAGAAATCATGGGAGGTACAACTTCCCTATTCCCCATCGGCAGACCATATACCCTATGAAAGTCGATTGGTGATATCTTCATGCGTGTCCCGTCAGGTAGCTTCAACGATTCTTTCACTGGATTGTATTTGTTCATTACGAACAGTGCAAAATGGTTGTTTATCTTTGTCTTCTTGATTGATATTAAGCCGGCTAGGCCTAATATCTCAAGTTGCGCTTTCTGCTCATCTTTTATTGTCCTTGCAATTGCAGATACTCTTGTTGGGCTGCACCTTGTGCGAAAACTTTTTCTTTGGTTTACCATAGTGTACATGAATGTAGAAATTAGAAATAGTCTGTTAGCATGCTTTTTACCATAATATACCATATGGTACCATAATGGTTTCCTACCATACCAAATCAAACCATATATTTATCACATTTTACCATATGGTAATTACATGCAACCATGTCTTATAACATCTTACCATATGGTAACGAAGTAAAACACAACAGGACTTATGGTTTCCTCCATTTTTATAACATGAAACCATATCTTACCACACCTTACCATATGGTAACAAACTAAAACACAAAAGGACTTATGGTTTTTTGCTATTTTAAAACATGAAACTATAGCTTACCACACCTTACCATATGGTAACAAACTAAAACACAGGAGGAGTTATGGTTTTTTTGCTATTTTACAACATGAAACCATAGCTTACCACACATTACCATATGGTAACAAACTAAAACACAGCAGGACTTATGGTTTTTTGCTATTTTACAACATGAAACCATAGCTTACCACACATTACCATATGGTAACAAACTAAAACACAGCAGGACTTATGGTTTTTTGCTATTTTACAACATGAAACCATAGCTTACCACACATTACCATATGGTAACAAACTAAAACACAGCAGGAGTTATGGTTTTTTGCTATTTTACAACATGAAACCATAGCTTACCACACATTACCATATGGTAACAAACTAAAACACAGCAGGACTTATAGTTTTTTGCTATTTTACAACATGAAACCATAGCTTACCACACATTACCATATGGTAACAAACTAAAACACAGCAGGACTTATGGTTTTTTGCTATTTTACAACATGAAACCATAGCTTACCACACATTACCATATGGTAACAAACTAAAACACAGCAGGAGTTATGGTTTTTTGCTATTTTACAACATGCAATCATAGCTTACCACACATTACCAAATGGTAACAAACTAAAACACAGCAGGACTTATGGTTTTTTGCTATTTTACAACATGCAATCATAGCTTACCACACATTACCATATGGTAACGAAGCAAAACACAACAGATTCTACACCAGTTCAGCAACGCATGGTAACAATTCGGTAATTTAGCGAGTTTACTACAATTTTCACATGAAGAGTGACTGAAATACTGTTTCTATTGTTCTGTGGATGGATTTCGAAGAAAGAAATGAGGTTTTACCTTGATATTTTTTGCGAAAACGATTTTTGAGCCTCGTTGAAGTTGGAAACCCTTCGTTTTTCGACGAAGAAGCGAGAACAGTGTATCGTTGAATGATTCTTCGAAAACCTTTGCGAAAATCGTTCGATTTGAAGTTTATTTTGTGTTTTTTTCTAGAAGTTTTTGCTGCGATTTTGGTGAGAGAGTTGAGGATCGGGAGGAAGAATGGAGAGTTAGAGAGCAGAGGGAAGTGGAACTGTCGCTTGAACGGTGAGAGAAAGAAGGAGAGAAGGCGGGACGGTTGTCGTTGTCACGTCTGCAATTCAAATTGTCAGAGACGTGATTACTTTTTTGCCCCCGTGTGTAGTTAATTTGCATGATCTGACGGCTGGAAAGATGGGGCGATGGACGGTGCGATGGATGGTTACTGACAGTTACTGAGGGGTCAGTTACTGAGGTGATCCGGACCCGATTCTGTGGCATCTTCTAAAAAATTGAGTTATTGTAATTTTGCCATCAACAGGTACTTGATATGATATCAGAGTCTACAATAATTAAGAAATATTGTTTTCGAATTATTACAATTCTTAATATTAATAGTTGAGTTAAACACGATATATAACGAGTTTATGCAAACTTCGAGTCCATTAAGTAGCTTTCGTCTGAGGAAGCATTTAACGAAATGATATAGGATTTATTATGGAATATTTAATTATTAGACGTACCGGTTATTGACGTAGAGTGATGAACCTGCGATATAGTTATTGAAATTTGTTGTAGGTACATGAGTGAAAATGTAGAGGTAGTTTTCCTCCCTTTGTAATTTATTTTCTTTTGACTTCTTTGTAGCTAAATGGTAACTGATCGATTAAAGCTTTTGGGAAGACGTTAAAAACCAAACAGTGATACTCCGAACTTGCTTGAATTTCTGTAATCTAACTTTGGGAGGTAACTAAGAAGTGACAGAACATCAAATCTTGAGAGTAATTTACCTACTGGGCGTGGGGAAACAGGATAATGGATCCTTTTTTGGCACATCATGAGATTTGGGGCAAACAGATTTTGATAATGACCTTTGCTTTGTTAACTTCTTCACCAACAATCTTGTGAATTGGTTGCTTTCCCTTGTCTCAAGCTCATTTTAGTATAATTTTGTTACTGTTGTGGTTGCAATGAAGTTTGATAACGGAGGTACAATTCTAACAACACAAAATAGAAAATATAAACATATTTGGTTGATAATTCAAAGAAATTATGGAAGTTTGTCAGTTTGACAAACAAAAGCATAAACGTATTAAGTTGCTTCTTTAGACTCCATTCACTGTCAAGGTTGAGATTACATGACGAGTTATGAGAAAATTGAGAAGAAAAATATGATAATAATTTTAGCGATAAGATTTTTGAAATGAGTTTTGTAAAAAAGAAACACGGCCATGAATTCCCAGAAGCTGCATTGTCGTTGCCTCTTACCTACCTTAAATTGAGATTAAGGTGATTTATAATTTTGAATTACAACCTATCAGAAATGTGACTTGCTGTACTAACTTCACTTTTTGAAGAAGAAAAAAAACTAGGATTGTTTGAAAAAGCATGAAAAAGCCAATGATTAAGTGTTCAAAAAGTTCGGCAACTTATGAGATAAAACTTCTAATATTATCCAATATCTTTAGTTTCTCGATCCATAAGGAATCCTTTGAAATGGAAAAGATCATTCCACATTCTTGTGTTATGACTATAATACATTCATGTTTTATAGCTTAAATCAAGACATAAATAGATTCTTTCTCTACTTCTCACCTAGTCTCATATAGAGGGATGACAATCAAACCCATGTTCACGGGTATTCGACTGCCCTCGATCCATTCAACGCGGGAAATTCCTGCATTGATCGGGTATGGGGCGGGTATGGGTAAAACCCGCAAAAAGTTTGATGGGTATGAGACGAGTATGATTTTAGCCTCCCCGCCCCATACTCATACCCATACCTGCCCCAACAAAAATATTTCTTCACATATGAAAAACATGTGAATCAATTTGTAACTTATCAATAATAGTGAGTATAACTCAAGAAAAATATATAGAAGAAATGCAATTGAGTGGCCACCCAAATCAAAATCTAACTTCTTTCTCTCAATTTTTACTTCACTCTTTCACTTTTTTCCCTTGTTAACAAGATTATGTTAGTTAATTATTACTTAATAGATGTATTAGTGTAGAGAAGAATGATTTGGATGACATTGTACTCTACTCTGATATGGATTAATCGATGTTTTAGGATAAGATGCTTTGAATCGTATTAAAAATGATTCTCTCTTTGTCGACTTCATGATATAGTAGTTGCGTTTAATGTTATAGTTGAAAATCTACATGTAAAATATTTAGTATTATAATGCTGGATATACAGGGCGGGTATTACCCATGGGTACCCGAAATCCATGGGTATGGGGATGGGTTTGCAAAATCTTCCGCGCATGGGTATGTGGCCGGTATGGATATAGATATTTGAAAGCGGGGATGAGAATGGTTTAGGCAAACCCGCCCCATTGCCATTCCTACTCATATACATTATCCACATATACAAAAAGACGTAAGATGGATTTCAAGTGAAAATCTAAAGACCTCATCTACTTCGGAGTGGCAGAAGTTCCTAGTAACGTACGTAAGCCAATGGATTCTCACCAGGAGCAAATCTCACATGAAACTACAACAGTAGCGAAGCAAGTGTTGGGGATCACAATGTCACATCGAGGCATGGATGTGAGGTGAGACCACCATTGTAGGAGGGGGTTACAGTGAACTCCAATTGATCGTTCATCCTATCAATACCGGTAGATAGTAATTAGAAAGCAGTTTGAGATTGGAACAGTTGCTTACTGAGCGCATACACAATCAATAGGAGAGTGCCGAGTTGTTCCATTACACGTGCAGACATATGAAGGGACATTAAGAGTTTCCAACTGGCTTGACAACTTGTTTTTTGAAAGCTAACCCTGGAACTCGACTTTACGACGACTATAGCTCTTCCCACAACCATAGGAGACCCTACCCCTCAAAATGAAACACTGTTCTTAAGTTTCGTAGTCTCCTAAGGCGAGAGTGAGTTGTCACGAAACACGATTACGGTCGATCACTTACTAGTAGAGGTCTCTAATTTATGTGGTTTACTGACGAAAAAATTCTAATGTTGGTAAGTTGGTTGGAGCAGACCTTAAAATCTAGTTCTATATCCGATTGTTGCCTCCAAATTCCAGCAGGGACAGCAATTCGACTTGTGGATTGTGCTCACATTGGTCCACCAATTGGGTAAAGCTCGGCCCATACGCAAAAAGCCCTCTGAACATATAGTCCAGACCAAGTGAGGCCCAAAATGTTTTCATTTCCGTTGCCGGGACTTGAACCCGGGTCTTTCGGGTGAGAGCCGAATATCCTGACCAACTAGACTACAACGGAGGTATGAGCTCAAAGTTAAACAACAGGTTTATAAACACTTGAGAATCTATTTCTTTGATAAAAGTTCAGACGCTGTCAAAGTAGTCACAAACTGACGAAAACTCTCGGAAGAGGAAAGTGTGAGAATCTATAGGGGTAACCAGCCGAAGCAACGGAACAGCTGAAACTTCTCACTTCTCAGTCCTACAATGGCGGCTTTCAAGCACATCACCGTCGGCGTCTGCAGTCCGTCTCCGAGACTCATCGCCCCTTCCTCCGTCTCGCCTCCGCTGTCTCGCACGCCGCCGAGAAAGCTCTCCAGGGTCTCCACCATCACCTGCTCCTCCAGCAAATGGGCCGAGCGCCTCCTCGGCGACTTCCAGTTCTTCGCCCCCGCCGCCGCCGACCCTTCTTCCGAGCTACAACAACAAAAATCCTTCTCTTCTTCCTCCACCACCGCCACTCTCCCTCCTCCACCTCTCCCTCGTCCCCCGCCTCTCGCTCCTCCCGAGCGCTACGTCTCAATTCCTCTCGATTTCTACAAGGTGAAACGAAAATGCAGTTCGAATTTCCGTTTTCAGTCACTGATTTCGTCAATTTCTTTCGAATTTGTTTCTGATTGTCGGGGAATGGGATCCTAAACCCTTCGTTGCTGGCTGCTGAAAGGTTTTGGGAGCTGAGACGCATTTCCTTGGAGATGGAATCAGGAGAGCGTACGAAGCTAGGGTTTCGAAACCGCCTGCCCACGGCTTCAGTCAAGAAGCTTTGATCAGCCGTAGACAGATTCTTCAAGCAGCGTGCGAGACTCTTGCCAATTTCAATTCCAGGAGAGAATACAATCATGGCCTTATTGATGATGAGGAGGACACTGTCCTTACTCAGGTTCCCTGGGACAATGTACTTTTCTACCTCAATTGCTGCTATATCCTTATTGGTTAATCAGAATTTTGGAAGGCCGGAATCAGGTTTAGGCTGAATGTATTCATTGATTTGTATACAGGTACCTGGGGCTCTCTGTGTGTTGCAGGAAGCAGGGGAGACCGAGCTGGTTCTGGAACTTGGTGAGACTTTGCTTAAAGAAAGATTGGCCAAGGGGTTCAAGCAAGATGTGGTGTTGGTACTGGCTCTTGCCTACGTTGAAATGTCGAGGAATGCTATGGCGTTCGACCCACCTGACTTCATTGGGGGGTGTGATATGCTAGAGAAGGCCTTGAAGCTCTTGCAGGTACTCTCAATTACCACTTTTTTATGCATAGTCTAGAAAGATGTTATTTTGTGGTCAATTAGTTTCTCTTTCATTTAATTGTTCAGGTTGTAGGAAGTAATTAGTGAATGAAATGATTCGTCACTAAAATGGTTGTGAAAGAATTGAGTGATCGGGAGATTATTTTGTCTTGTATTGAAAGTTTTGGAGGTATTGAGTTAAGACTGAGACAAGTGCTCACAAGACTTGAGTGTTTGCTTTCCCTCCATTAACTTCGAATGATAGTTCAAGATGATGACTTCAAATCTTGTAACTTAGGAGGAAGGAGCAAGCAGCCTTGCCCCTGATCTGCAGGCACAGATAGATGAGACTCTGGAGGAGATCACCCCTCGTTATGTTCTAGAACTTCTAGCATTGCCCCTTGACGATGAATTTCGGACGAAAAGAGAAGAGGGTCTCCAAGGACTGCGTAACATATTGTGGGCTGTTGGAGGAGGTGGAGCATCACCGCTTTCTGGTGGGTTCACTCGTGAAGATTTCATGAAAGAGGCCTTCTTGCACATGACATCTTCTGAGCAGGTTGATCTATTTGTAGCCACTCCACCAAACATTCCACCTCAGAACTTCGAAGTGCATGGAGTTGCCCTTGCACTAGTTGCCCAAGCTTTCATGGGTAAAAAGCCTCAGCATATACCATATGCTGACAATCTATTTGAGCAACTCCAACAGACAAAGAATGCAAACAGTCTGAAAAACAACCGCGAGATTGAGTTTTCACTAGGAAGAGCTCTGTGTTCTCTGCTTTTGGGTGAGCTGGATGATTGTCATGCATGGTTAGGGCTAGATCAGGTTGACTCACGTTATAGAAACCCAGCAGTTGTGGAGTTTGTGCTGGAGAATTCGAATCCTGATGATGAAGACTATCTTCGTGGGCTTTGTAAGCTGTTGGAGACCTGGTTAACAGATGTGGTTTTTCCCAAGTTTAGAGATACCAAAGATGTAGAGTTCAGGCTTGGAGACTACTATGATGATCCTACTGTCTTGACCTACTTAGAAAGCCGGGAGGGTGCTGGTCGATCTCCCCTCGCTGCTGCTGCTGCTATAGTAAGGATAGGTGCTGAGGCATTGCAGAAGGTTTTTCCTTTGGGCAGCCAAGACAGTGATGAGTTCCAGGAAAAGATTGATAATAATAACAATGGCACTGTAGTGGCAGAATCTGTTGGTGAAAAGCTGAAGGATGCTAGTGTGAAGGTCTTGTGCGCTGGAGTTGCAATTGGACTGTTGACTTTAGTAGGATTAAAGGGTATGCCTCCAAGAGGTCGGTCTTTTGGCCAAGGAGAGATTGACCAAGCAACGGCTTCTTCTGATGTCACTGCTGGTAAGAACTCTAATGATATGTTTAACAGAATAGCTGGACTATAACTGATTGTTTGTCTCCTGGATCCTGTCTCTTATAAGATTCATTTAATATGGGATGGTTGTTAGAAGGAGACAACGTCACTGAAGCATTGTCAAGACAGCATGCAAGCTTAGCAGAAGGCATAGTCCGAAAATGGCAGAATGTCAAGGCTCATGCTTTTGGAACTGATCATTGTCTGGGAAAATTGACAGAGGTAAGAAAGTCTACTTCTCTTGCTTAGCCTCCATTTTGAGCAACTCTTTTGTATGTCTCGTTCTTGCTCCATTACTGAAAGAAATAATATTCTAGGTATTGGATGGTCGAATGTTGAAGCTTTGGACAGACCGAGCCGCCGAAATTGCAAAGCTTGGCTGGGTATACGACTGCACGCTATTGGACTTGACCATCAACAGTGTAACCATGTCCTCAGATGAAAAACATGCTGTGGTGGAAGCAACAATAAATGAATCGATCACCTTAACCGATGCTGTTCACCCTACGAGCGGCCCAAACACTACGACCTACGCAACTAGATACGAGATCTCTCTTTCTGATTCAGGATGGAGAATCACTGAAGGAGCATTATTGATGTAAGGAAAATCAATGTGTTGATCTAGTAGTGTAAGTAACTCTGCACCTTTGTCTATATATAGTCTTCAATAATATAGTCGAGCCATCGTGAACTTTATTCAAACGAAGAAATGTCCTCTGCGGATGTTTTGCAGCCTGCATCCAGTTTAGTTAGAATTATGTTGTTTTCACGAGAGGTTTTCTCTCTTTGGTTGATAATGCCAGTTTCTCTTTTGTGATTCAAAGTGATTTAGTGCTGGTTCCTTGCCCATTACCCTTTCTTTTACCACGTACCAAGAAAAAGCGTGAATAAACAGTGGAAGTGAGTCAAAAAAATTTACCTTTTTTTACTACACTCTCGGCTTAGACGTCTTTTCTCTTTCATTTACAAGGAAAGACTGATACTTCCCCAAACTGTCCCAAAAAATTTTAGTTGTGTAACTGTGTATACAAAAGGCATCTAATCTTTTTTAGCAAATTGCATAGAGATGGTATGAGCCTCTCATAGAAGGGCAGACATGTTGTCTCTCCAGCTGCCCTTCTGGTTAGCTGACGGGTTTAAGAAGTTGAGCCCGAATAGCTCCTTGGGCGCATATTGTGGCTCCACGAACCCGATCAGCTTCACCACAAGGATCGAACTTTCCCTAACGTGTCTCATGTTTCTCAAGTCTGTCCACAACTTTCCGGCCAGCTGCAATGCTCTCTGCTTCGTGTCGAGTTCTATGTTCCATTTCAGGTAAATCTCTTCCCTTTCCTTTCTGCTCAACTTCTTCTGCAGTTGCTTGGCCAACATCATCCTCTCTCGGTTGAGAAGCTTCGGACTGTGTGAGAATGGACACGAGTAGTGAGTACCTAAGAGGTGTATGTGGCGATCTGACTATGGATGTTATGTAGAATGAGAAGCAGGGCAGAATCATACCTAGAGGTGTAGGTGGCAATCTGAGTATCCACAACCGGATTGTTTCCACGAGCAGCTGTGTCCTTGATGAAGTAGAGTCTCCTGAGCTCAACTTCCAAGTAAACGTTGTCCGAAGGATCTCCTTTGAAGAGCAGGAAAAAGTAACTCCTGTGGACCAATGGTATGTTGCATTTCGCCCAAAGCTCGATGATCTTCCTGCGGTACCTCTCAAACTTCTGTGACCAGTTAGCAGGGCTCTGGTTCGAACTCCTGTTTGTCTCCGAGACGAGGTCTCTTGCCCGTGTTGTCGGCATCGCTTCTGGAATTCTTCTCGATGGCTCCACAACCTGCACATAACCATCTCCATTTACATGACTATAACCATGGTGTGCAGCAAGGCTGTGAGCAACCAACTAAACTGTTTCCTGCGATAAATATCCAATAGAGGGAGTGTGTTTTTGTGAGTGTGTTGCTTACCGAAATGACACCAAGTTCCCTGGTTGGCTGCTTTTGGTGCTTCATCATCTTCTTGCCCTTCTTCCATCCTGCAACTGAATCCAGCACACTCGTTGTATCATCGAAATGAACATCAATCTCTTTAATGATCTCGTCCTCTTTGGTGCCAACAACACAGCTTTCGGGATAGTCGGAGTCTTTCATTCCTGACTCGTGCTCCATCTTGAGACCCTTGTTGTCCTCCTCCTTAGAATTTCCTCGTCTCTCAGGAATCTCCTCGTCGGTCGCACTAGAGTCTCTAGCATTGCAGCCGTCCTCTTCACTGTCTTCTTCGTCCTCTTCTTTCTTGGACCAAAGCGCTGAGGGAATAGTCACCACCACGACTTTCTTGCTCTTACTTCTAGTCAATGACACACCTTTCCCTGAGCTAAAAGGTGAAGACTGGTTCAAACTCTCAATCGTCTTCTGCAATTCCTGAACCCTCCGCTTCAGAATCTCGTGTATGTCATAGGAACCCACGTCACAGAGTTCCTTGGTTTCCTCGATGGTCGTCAATGCCACCTCAGCAGTTTCATCTGCAGTAGTAGCCATTTTTGTCGATGGGGTTTCTCCCATTTCGGCACAAGGGACATCCCTGCATATGTTCTCTGACTCACTGGTGTTGCGTTGAGGGATCTCCTCCTGCAGAGAGTAGGCTTCCAGGCTTGCTTGTGTCTCAAGTAATTGCCTATTGGGAACAGGACTAGGCATGCTGAACTGATCGTACTCCCTTTCGGTGTTGCTTCTTACTAGACCTGCATCAGCCTCCGATACTGAATTCTCTTCCACTCTGAAGAGTCGGTCTTCCCCGACCGATTTCAGCAAGCTATCGATGTGGGATTGTGCGAGATCACGCTGCCAGGTCAGCTCCTTGATCTCTTTCTCCATCTGCAAAAGGTGACCGACATTACTAGACATCGAAGGAAGCAAGGTAGTCCAATTTCTATGGTGGTATTGACTACCATGGCATCAGCAGGGGCAAGGATGATCAAGAATAATAAACCTGCTCAATCAAAAGGTCTTTCTCCCTCAGCAAAGCAGCAGTATCGTTGGTTTTGGACACCGTTCCTCCGAAGCTGCTCTTGGCCTGGCGCTCGAGCTGGCCCTCCAACCTGGAGATCTCCCTCTGCAGCTGCTTCACCAGGGCCTTGTCGGTCATTACCACATTGACCTGCGCGCTAGTCGACACTTCCTTGGCGCAGCTGGCAAACCCGAGCGTGTTTCTTGATTGCTCGGCGTGGCAGCGCGCTGGGCTCATGGTGCAGATTATGGCAGTCTTCGCATTGCCTCCCAAGCTATTCTGCAGTATTCTCGTCAGCTTGGATTCTCTGTAGGGTATATGCCCGTTTCTCCCCTTGCTGATATAAAAGTTTTAGTCATGAGCCATGAATCAGTAGCTAAATGGGATGATGGACCTTAGTTGAAGGAAGATTGTTTATACCCAACCTTAGTTTGCGGATTACGGTTCCCAAGGTGAGCAAGCTGCGGTTAATATGCGAACCTTCTTTCAGCCTTGTACCAGTCGACCATGTTTGAGAAGCTCGCTCACTCCCAGCCAAATCAATGAAATTCTGGAGAACCCAATAGATTAGAAGGTTACAATTATTCGCTCGATCCAGCCTGAAATCAGGCTGATCAATGAAAAATAATTGAGAATCAAATCTGAGTTAAAAGTTCATTCAATCAATCCAGTCCTATTCTCAGGAGAATCCATCAAATGAAAAGGAATTGCAACTGCATTCATTCAAAATCGGGCCAGTAGTGATTTTTTTACCAGAGAAGCAGTAAGAGTACTCAAATTCTCTGCACCCAAGTTGTCACGAGCACAGCTTTCCACCGTCTGCAAGATGAACCAGAAGAAACACCAAACAGGACGAGAAATTTCAGCAAGAGAAGATCTACAATGGGAAGAGGGAACCGCGAATGAAATAAAACAGCATGCATACCAGCCGAAGGATTTGATGAGATCTGGAGCTGAACTCGTTCAAAGCCGTCTCTCCTATGTGCCTTTGAGCTGCACAACATGAAAATCTCATCTCAGCATTGAGAAGTGTAGCTGCACTGTGTTACAGTGCTTATGAGTAGAACCTGCTTTTACCTTCACAAATGGAAAAGAGTTCCTGCAGGTGGTTCCAGTCTTCAATCGGCTCCTCGATCAGCTTATCAACCACGGTTCCTCTCTGCTTCAGATGAACAGAACATGATTATCAGCTAAAAGCTCGAAACCCATTACGCTGAAAGCCAAATTCAAGCAGGAAGATAATTGAGAGTTCACCTCTGGATCATCCAGGAGTCTGAGCGGACTGGGATCGGAGCTAAGCAAGTCTCTAACAGCTTCGTTATAGATCTCAATGGCGGAGAATTTCAACACAAACTCTCTTTCTTGGTTCTGAAACACCCAGAGAAACCAAATCAGTTCACCTAAACAAAACCACTCTGGAAATTCAGAATTCCTATCTTTCGCCAGATTACCTTGTAGATGTAGTCGAAAATGTCTGCCAAGGCGTACTTCGTCACTCCGCTCATCGTGTACGTTTTCCCACTGCTCGTTTGGCCGTACGCGAAAATGCTAGCTGAAAACAACACACAGTAACATCAGATACATTCATTCAACCTTCTCTGTCACGGTAACGGAAGAGAAGACCGAACTCTTACCATTGACGCCGGTGACGACGGAGAGAGCGACTTCCTTCGCCGCTTCCTCGTAGACCTGCTTCGTGCCGGAATCCGGTCCGAACACTCTATCTGTAGCGGGGGGAAAAAGAAAACAGATCAATTCAATCTTGACGGAAGAGGAAATGGAGACTGGAAATGCTCAGATTGGGGATGGATTTTGTTTTTTAGGGTTTTACCGAATGTGAAGGCGGCAGGGAGCATGGAGCGATCGGGCATGGAGGATTTGAAGATGAGGGTGTTGGAGCTGATGCATTCCCAATCGGAGACGTCGTTCTTCGCCTTCTCCTTGTCGTTTAGCGGCCTCAGCCTGATGGCGACGTGAATCTTCTCCGATTCGCCGGCGACGTCGCCGGCCATCGACGCCGACTCTTCCCCGACCCATGACCCCAGCACGCTCCGCCTTTCGCCCCTCCCGCGGACTGTAGAGCTCACTACGCTCATCTTCTTCGTCGTCTAAACAGAGACGAATTCGGGGAGAAAAACAGAGCAAGAACGACCAGAAGACGAATTCGAGAGAGAATCAGCTCTGGATTTCAGATCGCGCGATCGCTAAAGGATTCTCCTACAAAGAAACAAAGAAACTTCTCCACCGTGGCTGCTGTCGTCGGAGAGGGAAGGGAGAGAGAGCAGAGAGGAATCAACCGGAGCAGGGGAAAAGGATATCCAAGCTCCGGCGATACGCGATTTCCGTTCTTCCTTCCCTCTTCTCTGAGAGATTTGTCAGCTCGTCGAACCGTTTCGGTTGTCTCCTTTCCCTTCCGTCCCAGGCCGGGGAAAAAAGCTTTTCTGAGCGTGAATGAGCTCCGGCCGGCGAGAGGGAAGAGGGAGAGAGCAAGAAATCAGAAAGCAGTAGGCGTAATTCTCGGTGAATTCCTTTCTCCTCTCTCTTCCCTTTGGCAGGGGAAGGAGGGAAGGAGGCTTTTCGTTGTTCAAACATGGCTATTTTTTTCTTTTGTTTGTTTTGAATGGGAGGAAAGAAGGGAAAACCGCCATAGCTAAAATAGGGAATGATTCCTATCCATTGCTACCACCACCTTTCCCAGCAACATTTTCCCGGGTTTTTCTTTTCCGGCTTTCCCACTATTTTTCGTACTATTTTCCAATGGGCTGTGGTCCTTTTGGGCATTTCTGGCCCAACTTCCTTAAATTTGGATTGGGCTGGCGTTCAAAACGCAAATTTCAATTCTCGAGTCTACTTATATCACTTGTCGAGTCTACTTATACCGTTATCAAGATTGGGTTAGGTGGACACTGGACACTAATATACAAGTCTCGTTCCTCTTGTATTTTCGATGTGATACTTGGATTATACTATAAGAATTAGAGGTGGCAATTTCAATCCAATCCACCAATCCAATCCATCAATCCATTAAAAATATCCACCTAATCCAATCCATTTAAATCAAATCCATTTGATCCAAATCCAATTGGATTGGTGGATTCATGGATTGGATCCATGGATCATTGGAAAATTACGGTTTAGTACCTATAATTTTTATTTTTTACATTTTAGTACCTAAAATTTAATTTTTTATACGAGAATTATCATTGGAAAATTACGTTTTGGTACCTAAAATTTTTCATTGTGACATTTTAGTACCTAAACTTTTTACGTTTTATATATTGGTCCTTGGTTGAGGATGTCATTTGGATTCATGGATAATCCACCAATCCACTTGATCCAATCCATGAATCCACCAATCCATTAAATCCAATCCATTTGATCCATGGATCCACCAATCCAATCCACCAATCCACCAATCCAATCCATTTGCCACCTCTAATAAGAATCCTTCCTTAAGATAATGAGCACGAACTTTATGTCCTTCCCTCAATTATCTTGATCCGCCAAATACTTATTTGTATCAACAGACTCTTTGGCACAGTGATTTGCCATGTGCAGATCTCACTTGACTGCACTTGATTCGTAAAAAAAAAAAAGTCTATTCCCATGAACCTGACCGACAAATACATATCTAAAACTAGGGATGACAATTACCCACCCATGGGTAATTATACCCAAACCCAAGTAGACCCATTGATAATGGGTTGGGTATGTGTGAAGTGCATATGGGTTTGGGGGTTTGTATATGGGTTTGGGTAATGTATGAATATTGCTTCCATAATCTAAATGGATATGGGTTGGATATGGATATCCATTTACTTGAGGGTGTTTTAACTACACATGCAAAAATTGGACCTATTTGTAAAACTTGAAAATTTTAGGTACCAAAATGTAAGACCAAAAAAATTTAGGCACTAAAACATAATTTTCCATAGATATTTTGAGGACTTATATGCAAAAAAATTAAATTTAGGTACTAAATATGCATATATATTAAGTTTAGGTACCAAACTGTAATTTGTATTTAGGCATGGGTACAAACCCAAATCCATTTGTTATAAACCCAACCCAACCCAAAGTAAATAGTTATGGGTACAAACGGGACAGGTTACGGTGATTACTATAAAATAGTAATCACCGTGGTTACTAAGGGCAAATTGGGTATAACAAAAAATTTATTAATGATCTTTTTTAATAAATTACATTTTAGGAAATTACATAAATATATTAAATACAATTTTTCTCTCTCTCTTTCTCTCACTTCCACAATTTTTCAGCCAGATCTCTCTTCCTTCTTTTTCGCAATCTTTCCTTGATTTCGTGAATCCAAACTAATACCGCTGCAACAATAAATCAATACCAATCCATTACAAAAATACTACCATTGTACAAAACATCAATACCATTCAAGAAATAAAAACACTACCATTTCACAAAACATCAATACCATTGCAGATTTAATCACTACCAATGCGACAAAATCAATGTAAATGTAACAAAATCAATACCAATGCGACAAAATCAATACCAATGCGACAAAAATAATACCAATGCGACAAAAACAATACCAATACGACAATAACACTACCACTACGAGAAAAAATGACTACCATTTAAAAAAAATCACTACGAAAAAAAAAGACTACCATTTAAAGAAAAACATATCAATCCTCACTGCCACGTCGCTTTGCGGAACCTGGTCGCGTACGAGGCTGCGAAGGAGGCGGAGCGGCCGACCCTGGCGCGGTACGCCGATCTGATGAACGAGGTAATGGAAGAGGAAGGCGTTATCTTCGCCGCCGCCGGCGTAGCGCTGGAAGTGTTCGGGTGCGGGATGGGGCTGTCGAACGGCGGCGACTGCTTTCGACATAGGCGCAGTCATCGGGTACGCCGGAGAACATCCAGGGAGCCTGCCCGGACAGCATCCTGGACGACATCGGCGGCGCTTTCGGCATAGGCGCAGTCATCGGGTACGCCGGATGAACGCGCCTCGCGTCGGCGGCAGCTCCGACGTCTGGGGCGGCCTCTTCTCGGCCTGGGTGGCGCTGACGAGGGCGACGATGCTGGAGACGAGGGCGAAGTAGGGTTAGGGTAGAAGTAGGGTTAGGGTAGAATATATAGAATAATCAAGTGTGGTCCTTTTTTTTCTTCCAAAATTATTTTACAGCAATTTTAACCGTAAGATTAAAAAAAGAGGAAAGAGAAGAAAATAAATAGTGGATACTGATGTAGCCACGGTGGCTACTAGAAATTCAGTTTCCACCCTAACGCATTCCGGGTACAAACCCCATCACATTCTACCCATATACATCTATTTGGATTTCATACCCAACCCAATTGGGTTGGATAGTAAAAAACCCATGGGTATGGGCAAAATTGCCATCCCTATCTAAAACCTGAAGTTATGGAATGTTAGTACGCCAAACTGATGTCGACGATACTGTGCCGGCAAGGCCTCGAGAAGTTCTTACTCGACATTCTAGATACCATCGAATAAAGGGATCGCGCGGCAGTGGAGATTGGAGATTCGGAATGCAAGGGATGGATGGATTAACTGATAAAGACACTCGGCGGAAGAGGTTGGGCGTGCTTGGGGAAGTAGACGTGGGCTTTATTTGGGGTTGAGAGTCTTGAGGTAGAGTTTGAACTTTGAAGTCCAAGTCTTTGTCCAATCCGTAGCATTAGTATTTAGTAGTCGGTAGAGGTAGGCTGAAGCAGTTTTTCGCTGAAGTTTTAGAAAAGTATTAAAAAAAATGCAGTTGAGATGTTTGGTTGAAGAACTATTAGAAGTGTTTTTTTAATATGAGAGGTTGTGTATGCGTTCCCGGCTTTAATGCGTCAGCTTTCCCAGCAGGTGGAGGAATGGGTGGGCTTGCCGAGGGAGGCTCCCCTCCAACCTCCTCTCCCCGACATTAGTCAATCTGGTCTGATCAATCCTGCTGTTGGGATTGTGTGCCAATGGGATGGGGCTACTAGGAAGGGATCTCACTCGGCAGGGGGGTGGGTTCTCTTCGATTTGACGGGGAATGTTCTCCTGGCTAGTGGGGTCCAGTTCCCGGGGATTGATGAGCCAGCTGTGATGGAATTGCTTGTGTTCCGGGAGGCTGTTAACTGGTGTTTGGCCCATGGATTATCAGAGGTAAGGTTTGAAGGGGATGCTAAGGTGATCATTGATAAAATCAACAAGGCGGAGATTCGAGATAACCAGCTGGGCGCGGTTCTTGAAGAAGTTGTACATGTTGTTAGCGATACCCCTGGTTTTAGTGTTCGATTCATAGGTCGACGTAGTAATAGGGCAGCCCATTTGGTGGCTAGAAAAGCCCTCGCTTTGTACCCGACTATGAGTCGTTTGTTTGACTTTCGAGCCTGGTTAGTGTCCAGGATGTAACTAGTTTTTTTTAATCAATATATGATTATCTTTTGTCAAAAAAAAAATAAATATGAGAGGTTATGTAAAATGATTGTAAAGGACTTATAATATAAACTATGAATAATATTCTAAACAATAAAAAGTAGTCAAAATGGATCTTGTTATATTTATTTTATATTAAATAATATGATTTTATAATTTAATTTATTTTTAAAATGATATAAATGAAATAAAATTATATTTTCTGAAATAAAGTTATATTTTCTGATAAAGATAATCTTGTATTTTAAAAACAGTTTTTCGCAGATTCTCCAAATTGGAGCTTCTGCTTTTATGTTATACAAAAGCGATTTTTGGCCTTGTCAAAAGCCGAGCTTTTAGAGGTGTTTGGCGTTGCTTCAGCTTTTGAAGCCGAAAAGCACTTCTAAAAGCTGGGCCAAACATAGGCATAAAAGGTAATGAATTTATTAGCCAAACCTTTTTCAGATTCTTTTTTATTAGCCAAACCTATCGAAATACTAATAATTAGCTAAATGTTAACTTCCAGTTAGCAATTTTGTTTGTAATATTGACTTGGCAACATGATACTGATTTGGAAGAGACACATGAATGTTAACATTTTAAAATTTTGGTATTTTAACTAAGAAAAGAGTTACAAAATTATTAACAATTACTTAAAAATAGCTTAGATTTTGACACATTACGAAAGATTTGACTAATTAATAGCGTCTTAATAGTTTTAGATAATATAAAAGAATCAAAAAAAGGTGTGGATAAAAAATAAACATTACCATTATATAAATGTAAGCTCGGTATTAATCCAAAGGAATAAAAAAAAAATAAACTAAAGATTTGTCGTCACTTATGTTGTGTTCTTATTTGTGAGTTTCGAGTAAACTCTGGAATCATGAGTTACGATTCGTCATTAACAAGCAAAAAGAGTAGTGCTACGACTACGAGTCATGCAACATGTCCTTTTTTGTACAATATCAAGTAGCACTGGGGTTCTCTTGCTAGTTGCTATCATTAATGTATGTGTTCGGTCCATATCATTGGTTGTTGTGGCCAGTTTAGTAACTCGTCGAGTTCCAATAGAAAGTATCTACCCGAAAAGTAATCTAGTAACTAGCAATGTAGACACTTCTTGCTTTGTTTTCTGTAAATCCGTCTAGTAATTGTGACATGTAAATGGTTTTATTATCTATACTAGGCAGATTACTATACTAGATAATAAAACAATTTTGTTTATGTAAATTGTGTGGATTATCGATAGTAAATAAAGTATTCACTCACAAAGAAACATAGTCAATAACAACATACTCCTAGAGATCAAGATCTTCATTTGTGTGGATTTCATTTTTTGGCCAACATATAAAAACTTTCATTACTCTATCTATCAACAAATTATGTAGAGAAAATTAGCTTTCTTTATGAATTAGATACAATTAAATTTGTATCCAATATCAAATTGGCATTGCATAACATAACATAATAAAAATAATAGTAATATTCAACGAAAAAAAAGTGATTCAAAAACATTCCGAATCATTTAGGTGACCCACACACAACGCAACCCACCCATCACCCACCCAAATAAATACGAGCAGTAAATTTTCAATCCACGATCAACTCACACCAATCACCACCCACTACTTATACTATTTACGGGTGGCTCAGTATCAAATCACAGATGAACCCACATCCCACCCCAAATCATATCCTAATATGAATCAATTTGAGAGGCAAAAACTGGCAAAATAAACATCCCAATCTTTATAAGAGACTACAAATGAAATGAGATGACATACATACAAGAATACACTGCAAATCTGCACGCACCAAAATACATACGCACACTGTTTTGCCCCCAGCCGTACAAAATTTAGATTAGTTGTCACTCAGCCAAGTAAAATACACACATACCATACATGGGTTTGAACCATCGAGTAAAATCTATCTATACATTATACACAAAGAGTTACAGAAACCGGCAAACCACAAAACTTATATAAGCATGGAAAAGCCTTGGCTTCTTTGATTTGCTGTATCATCAGTCTGCAAGTTCTCTCATGATGTGCGAGCCAGCACTCAAGCGTCCAGCTGCTTTTACTGCTTCTTTCAAGTCAAACTCACTGCTCTCAAACACACCAAAAGAACAGCAACATGAATTCCTGGTGCTGGGTTGGAGAGTCGAATTGTTGAAGGGTGAAAAAACAAGAATTTCCAGCAGATATATGACTTGTGAGCCATCTAAAGCGTGATTACTTACTATGGATCGATACAGCATGTACCGAATTTTGTCAAAATTCATAATCGAAGGGTTCAAAACAGATAATCGAGATAGTACATGAACGAGTTTGTTTTTTCTGATAAGTGAATGATTTCATTAGAACTCGTTGAGATCAGCAGAAGAAGAGGTACAAGTTTCTATCTCATCTTTTTTGTATTTTCGGAGCAAAAGAATAATAGCCATTGAGAAAGGCGAACAAAAAACAATCAGCATTGGCTATAGATTACCTATTGTCTTATTAAGCAACCATAGGAGGAGGGCTAATTCAACTCCAAATATGGTGTGAAGCCACGTCCTATCCATCATGAACCCAAACACCGTCATTCCTGCCTTGTTGTTCTCTAGATACGTCACTAGAAAGAAACCAAAAAAAGGTATCAGTCATCTACATCAACAGATCAAAGGAGCCCTTAGCCTCTGGGTATATGCAACCACAAGTTACCTAGAGCTTGTCTCTTTTGAAAAGAGATTGTATGTGCGAAAATCGGCACCATGTTGGAGATATTGGAGTTCTCATCATCGTCATCTTCTTCTTTATCATCCCCATCTTCATCCAACACCCACCCAATATTGATGGGGTGCACATGACCACAGCTGGGATCAGATACCTGATGGCTAGTTGGAGTGTCGCCATCCGCGATGTTTGGATCGTACGATGAGTTGATAGTTGCGCAGACGTGCCACTTGGCAGCAAGGCTTGTAATGGCCTGTGCTCTGTGGGTGATCTTCGTTGCACTGCGCAAGCATATGAATAGCCCTATCACCAGATTAATAGAGCAGAGCTGCCAACACACAACCATAAGAGATAATCAGTCGGATGATTCTGTAATATCCAGCCTTGTTTGTAGAATAGGGTTAACGGCTTGTTTAACAAATTCGTACATATTTGAACAAACAAGTCCTTTGTACTGTGCCATTTATTTAGTTCTAGATCAAGCAATCAGCATAGATAGATGTGGTACCGTGAGTTCTCCAGCCTCATAGATGTTGTTAGTAGTAGATGACCGAGTAGTGACGAACAATGACATCAGCTGACTAGCGGTGACAAGGAGCAGAGACGAGAGAATGAACCTTCTGAACCGATGGCTTATAATCCTTAGGTTCCTTCTGATCCTGAGATGCTCTTTCAAAATCGAACCAACCTCGCTCTCAGTCTGAAAGAAGTCCGCGAACTCCTCCAGTCTGAGTATCTGGAGATGGCAAATGAGCCGGTATAGAATGCAGACCAGGATGAAAATCGAGATGCGGTAAACCCAGGAGGCCAGCTGCAATATGCAGATGATTGTGTCGCTCAAGTACATGTTCTCCACATAGGGTATCTCGAAGGCTCCAGTAACATACCACCATATTCTGTATGCACTCTCAACCGCAAAACAGGGCAGCACAAATGTGCACAGAAGCCCCATTGATCTCTGTCTCGAGCCAAAGATTACCAATTTTAGTTCCGATTAAAACAGGAAATCAATGTCTAGAATGTAAATGGCAGAATTCTCAACTCAATTTTGCTTTCTATGTCTAACCCTCCACTCAGATACATCACTTTAGGTTCATGTAGGATAATTTTGAATCATGGAAGAACCTTCATCTTCCAACTAATGGTTCATTCGTTAACTTGAATCATCGAGATGAATGGTTCTTGATAAACCCTCGACATTTATCAAATGATTCAAACCCAAGATATGACGAATTATAGAGACAAATTGGTGATTGACCTTTACGGTACCACGAATTCAATAACTCGATCTCAGATATCTCTCCTGGATCATTTAGTTATTGACATGTATCAAACTCCACGATCTCACAGTTTTTATTTAAAGACAGATATGATGAACATAAGTTAGTAATTACCTTGAGCTCCTGCTGGTATCCTCGACGAATCCGGGGGCTCTCATCATCCAACTTGTCCAGAAACAGAAACTTCCTGAACCCATACTTGCGAGACCAATAAGACAGGCAGAGGAAAGAAATGATAGCACAAAGAGACAGAGACAGCTGCACCACGGAGTCGTAAGGCCGCTGATGCTCCTGATCACAATCAGCGCACAAAAGCAGAAAGTGGGAGACGATCGGGTTGACAACGGTGAGAAGGAAGAACACCGACCACGACAGACACGACGTCCAGAGCTTGGATTGATCCTCCACGCATAGAAACTTTAAACATAATCTCAAGCTCTTCAATTCGATCCTTTCCCCTTCCCCTTCCCTTCCTTCTTCTGCAGCATCCGATAGCTTCTCAAGCTTGGGTATCACGATCAGGGCAGCGGTTGCTTCATTTTCCATTTAGCAAAAATTTGAGGACCGGCGAAGATGAATTTCCAGTTGAAATCGCCAGCCCAATACGGCGGAGGGGGAAAAGAGAGGAGTTTTACAATGGGATTGGTCGGAAGTCCGTCCGCCGGAGAAACTGGGTTTAGGGTTTCGGATGAACCGGAAAAGGCGATGATTGATTGTTGATTACAAGGCAGGCTGGAGGATGGGGGAAAGCTGATCGATTGATTGATTGGGAAGGGAGGGAAATGGATTGGAAGCAAAGAGAGAGAGAGAGATTTGAGCGGCTGTGGGGATGCCGGCGGAGATGGGGTGGAGGGAAAGAAATGGGATCTCTGGGTTTCAGGAGGGGACGGCGGGAAAGGTGACTTTGCGGGAAAAATGATTTATTGAGGAATAAATAAATAGTAAAAAAAGAAAAGGAGAACCTATGAGATGTTGAAGAGACAGGAGACGTGGAGATTTTATATTTGAATTTCTTGTGCAATCAATTAGGGTTAAGATTTGGGGTTAATAAACAAACAAATAATTAGACGTTAAAAGAGGGAAAAAGAGGGCAGGTCAGGTGGTTTCTGTGATTTCTGCAATTGTTGGTATGTACAATCAGGCTGCCACGATACCTCCAATGATAATATTTGCTTTTTTGTTTGTGATTGTGTGCTTGCTTTGATTGCCAACTTACAATCATTTTGGCCTTTGCTCTGGCAAGGCATTTTGCACACATATATAGGATCAATTGGGTTACGTCGAGACTGAACACTTGAGTATAGGGAGCGGTTATGTGCCGACCTCATATGGAGGCAGCACCATGACAACTGAAAATTAGGGATAGCAACAAAATTTGGCTTCACGAGTATTTTACCCGATCCAACCAGGTCAAAGCGGGTAAAATCTGAGTTGACGGATTACGGGTTGGATTCGAGTTGAAACTCGTTGCATTATTCAGCGAGTTAGGTTAGATTCGTGTATGGGTGAACATTACATTCACCTTATTAATTATCATTCATGGATGGGGCTAGTTCATGTATGGGGGGCTTCTAGGTTAATTCATTAATGATGGCCTACATACATTGTACTTGGTGGAGAGGATGCCTATATAAACAACCCTCTCGCTCACTTTTCATTCATCCAGAAATGGAAAGTTTTTCATCTCTAGAGTTTTCTCTACACTTGTGAGTTTGAGTGAGTGCAAGCTAGGCTGGCTTAGTGCTCTAACGAGACTTGAGTGCTAAGTGCCGCATGACCAAGAGTTGGTCCGTGACAAGTGGTACCAGAGCCCCGCTCGTGACTCATAAAGAGAGAAAGAACCTCGATGAGATGGCTTCTGGATTCGTTCGTGGTGACGAGCATATGAGCTAGGCCTAGAGGGGCACGTCTCTATTTCATGACTTAGTGGAAAGGTGGGTCGAGTCATTGAAGGAGACGTTGAGGACCAAGGTTATAGGGCTCAAGGGGGAGATGAGTCTCCTAAAGAAGTCTGCAGAAGAGTTTGGTGCATTTGTGGCACAACCTAGCATGTGCATGGATTTTTCATGGCCAACGGAAGAGTCCGGTGCGTCCGGGGCAGAAGCTTTGCAGCCTAAGGAGCAAGAGGCATCCGAAAGCGATGTTGCGTCAGAAGAGTTTGGTGCGTCTAGCAACAAAACTGGTGGGAGCTACGAGAAACACTCTCTTATACATGAGAGCACATGTGTTACGGAGGTAAGCGAAGATGATTAGTTCCTTCACCTTGCTTATTTTGTGATGGGACACATCGTGTGCATGATTTTCAGAAGAGGAGGGAGTTTCCCTCCATGTTCGTAGCCAATTACTCGGCAAGTGAAGAGGAGGAGGCTCCAAGTGAGGAGGGCCAGCCTTTCGAGTTGGACAACCTGAAGGTGACGGGCGCAACAAAGGGAGAGGAAGGCACTCCTTATCCTGATGTGGGTCTAAGCTTCATAGAGGCGAAGCTCGACGAAGGGAGGACGAAAGCCTTGGTACGGGACAATGCTCACGAAGATCTTCTCAACACGAATGCAGCGTTGAAGCTTGCCATTCCGCACGAGAAGAAGATAGGAAAGTGGCGGGTGGTGCCACTAATGGAAGGGGCACTCGATGCTTTTAAGGCTTGCATGACAAAGCAAGCCAAGGTAGCAAAGGAAATACCCAACATGCGACGGATGAGGTGCTTATGGTCTCGGCGCAAAAGGGCGAGGAGAGCACGACATCTTGGTGCAGTGGAACTTGTGCAAGGACCAAGGCCACCCTTGCCTCACCATGAAGCACATCATTACCACACCGCCAATACGAAAAAGGCGTCACGACGAGAACATCGTGAATATGGTGTGGGAGAATGTCACAGAGAAGATTCTAGAAGACTCTAGAAGGATGTAGGTACATGCATGCATGCATCTTCAAATTCATGCACCAACGTACATGCATCCACTTTATTTATTATGATTCATGTATGGGTGAACATACATTCACCTTATCAATTATCATTAATGTATGAGGCTAGTTCATGTATGGGGGGACTTCTAGGTTCATTTATTAATGATGGCCTACATACATTGTACTTGGTGGAGAGGATGCTTATATAATCAACCCTCTCCCTCACTTTTCATTCATACAGGAATTGAGAGCTTTCCATCTCTAGAATTTTCTCTACACTTGTGAGTTTGAGTGAGTGCAAGCTAGACTGACTTAATGCTCTAATGAGACTTGAGTGCTAAGTGTCGCACGGCCAAGTGTTGGTATGTGACAATACCCGCTCACACACATACTCCCACAACCCGTCGATTAATCGTGGATGTTTGTCTTTTATATTTAATTTAACAATTTATATGGATAATTTGTGGGTTTTCTTATATACACTAGATTGGTGTTTTTTGTATGGATAATTTGTTTGAGAAGTTGGTGTTAAATTTTTACCATCAGAACCTATTGGTATCCATGAACCCGCAGATACTCAGTTGTTGGGTTTGAGGTTCCACAACCCGTTGGATTTTTCTTCGGGTTTTCTTTTATGGATATACCCGTTGTGTTGAGTTTGAATTTGGCAGAACCCGAGTCAACCCGACCCATTGCCATCTCTACTGAGGATATGGTGGGTATTTTGATGTTTATTGTTTTGGTATAGGTGCATATATTTATTTTATAGAAAACTGAATGTATTCAATTAACCTGGCTTAAAGGCCATTTAAATCATATACAAGCTTATCGATAATTACAAGTGGTGGACGATCGGCCCACCAGACCAGTTCGTCTCAGCCTGTGGAAACATGAGCCAATTTGTATGCAACCTGGTTTGCTACTCTGAGTAAAAAGCCTACTTTAATACTCTTGCTTGCTTGCACACCCTGTGATTTCATCCCCAAAAGGCGGACGAGGTCACAAATTCTTCTGGTCTATGCTCTGTCGTCTTCCCCCTGTTCAATTTTGGAGATGAGAGTTTGACAATAAGCTTCAACCACAAGAGACCCTAACCCCCTTTTTCAAAACTAAACTCTTCTCTATCTCGCTCCTTCTCTCTGCTTCTACCTCGCTGTTTTCTTCAAGTCATCTCAATTCTTTTTCTTTCTTTACTGCCATCATAGTACTTCCTCCGATCGCCTAACTAAAACCAATACCAATACAGAAAATCAGTATCATTATACATCAATCAATACCACTACGAAAAATCTATAGCAGCTCTCGAAAACCATTACACCAATACCACTACGAAAAATCAGTATACCACTATGAAAAATATATACTGATAGGGCTGGTATTCGGTTATGCGGTTAACGGTTTAACCGATAATCGTACCAGTAACCGACGATAACCGGGAGTTGTCGGTACACGGTGACAACATTGGAGCTGTCGGTATACCGTCTTCTATCCGGTTAAAAACCAGCGTTTAGTCGGTATACCGAGTAAACCGACTATGCAGCCATCGCATAGAGGACTTTTCCTCGTCTCTCGACTCTGTCTCCACTCAGCAATCTCTCCCCGTCTCCAGACTCAGCGGTTTTGCAGGTCCTTCACCGGCCACTCGTATTAGACTAGCCCCAACTCCAGTTGCGAAGGAAATCAGTCAACGACCACCCTCCGCCATACCTCAGTTGCATAACGTTCCCGGCGGATTGAAAGCGGTGGCTTTCTCAATCCAGATCTAAGACCGACATTGGATGGCGACGATGGAACACGCGTTGAATGGAGACAGAGGATTCCATCGATTGTTTCTGCGCTTGAGCAGCAGCCAAACGCTATTTCAATTGACGAATCGAAATCTCGAGGGTTGAATCTGATTTCGGCGAATCAACAAGATTGCCTCTCCATTGCGGCAGCGGCAACGACAGGTGGGGAGATTGAGAAAGAGAGGAAGTGGGCGGCGATTAGAGAAGGGAAGAATTTGGAGGAGAGAACTGGAGAGTCGAAGAGATGGAGATTGGATTTGCATGCGGAGGGATTTGAGGCAGAGCAGCCGGAACTAAGGCGGGGGAAGATTCCGATCGGAGGTTGGTGGGGAGGTTTGCCCAGGTGAAGAGGATGAGCATGCCTACGGAGAGGAGGAAGAGTAGTTGGAGTCGAAGGCTTGCTGAGGAAAAGCTTGGAAGAGAGAACTAGGGAGTCGAAGGGAACTGGGGAGTCGAAGGCTTGCGACAGGGAGAGGAAGAAGTTTGATGGTGACGATTGAAGTTGCCGGTAATTCGGTAACCGGTGGTTGTTAACCGTTAGCCGGTTTGTCGGTAAACCGGTTAACCGGTTTCCACCCGGTGTCGACAGCCATTTGGGAGGTTTGGGTATACCGATAACCAGCTAACCGTTTAACCGGTAACCTGCTAACCAGTAACCGTACCGATTACTAGCCCTATATACTGATACCAAAATCAAACCTATACCATATTAAAATAACCAACCAATACCAAAATAAAATACTACCAGAACAAAATCAATACCAGAACAAGCTCAAACCATTACTAGATTAAAGATGAACCAATACCATAACAAACCTACCACTTCAAAACACTGATACCAAAGGAGAGAGGCAGCGAGCAGAAAACTCGTGTGGGTTGCAACATAAGGAGGGGGGGTCGGATACTATGCCTACCCCCAAAGGGGTCTGATTTTTGACACCCCCTTTCTCATTGGTCAGTTTTTTTCTCAATCATTTGACAATTATTAATTACATTTGTTTTTTGTATTTTTTCATAATCTTGTAATTTGGGAAAGTTATCAATAATAATTAAAAACTAATTGGGAAGGAGCAATTATGTTGGATGGGGAAAGCGTCGATTGCTCTTCCAAGTCCAATATTCCCCATATTTTCTCCAAATAGCAATCCGACTCTCTACTCTGCAAAACTCGACGGCGATCGGAAACATCGGGCAGCGTCGCAGTGGGATCGCCTCCGACCCCGCCTGGTGGGTTGCTCGTCGGAGGAGGAAGACACGCAGGGGATATCCCGCCGCCCTTACAACAGGTCCAACCATCCATGTTGTCGGCCGTCGGCCGTCCTCCGTCTTCCATCCCAAACATCACCTTCCAACGACTTCCTCTTATCCACGGCATGCGCTTGATCTTTTCTTGTTGACCACCGTCCTTCTACGGTAGAGATTCGATCAACCCTAAGTGGCGGCGACAGGATCTGAAGGTGAGGGTGGTACCACTAGGCGGCAGAGGAAACGCACCAATGGACTGGTACGTGTACCAGTGGAGTGGTACGTGTACCAGTGGAGTGGTACGTGTACCAGTGGAATGGTACGTGTACCAGTGGAGTGATACTAGTAACCATATGTTCTGTTTAGGCTTAAAAAAAATTGTGAACACAGTTTTTGGCTACTAATGGAAAGTTCCTATTTTGTTGACTGATTGAAATGTTTCTTGTGTTTCTTGTGCCAGAATTATATTTCATGATCAAGTATGAGTATTGGTATATTGAGGACAGTCTTAATTAGTACCAGTTCAGTGGTATAAGTACCACTATAGTGGTATAAGTACCAGTTAATTGATATGTATATCAGTCTAGTGGTATAATACAAGTTCAGTAGTATATATGTACCACTGAAGTATTATGATTACCGCTGAAGTTGTGTGAATACCATTTCTATTCCATTACTCGTCGGCAAAGATATTTCCATGAAATTGAAAGAAGTTAACCAATAATACGACAAAGAAAAATAATAAAATCAATCCCAAACTTCAAAAGCGGTGGAGACCATAATATTTCAATGACGATGATACTGCCTGGTACATATACCATTGTACTGATACATGTATCACTGAAGTGGTACACGTACCACTAGGCTGATAAAAGTACCAGTGCAATTATTCAAGTCATACTTTTCTACTTGTACCATTAGCAAAATTGAAACTCATCCTAAATGTTCCCATTGTAGTGTTAGATATACTTTGGAGTTATGCCATTGAAAAGGTACATGTATCACTGAACTAATATATATACCAGTGAACTGATACACATACCACTGCACTGATACATGTAGCACTGAACTGATACATGTACAACCAATCTGATACGTAAACAAACAAGCAACTTCTCATTAGTATTACCACTCACCGTGCAGTACAATGTGTTATAAAAAAAGGGAAATGCCAACAACTATAAAATATCCAGCAAATGCAACTATTGAAGTCACTAAGAAATTGTTTGTGGGATGTACTTCTTGCCCTAACATCATCGGTACGTTTCCTCTTCCCCTATCTTGTTGTTCTTATCCCGGCTCTCACGACGTTGTTTCTTGCTGGTACCCTTACTCGAGGAAAGAGTCCGACCTACCCCTACTTCTACCCTAGAAACATAGCTTGCAAGTCTCTTCCCTGTTGGAACCGCAGGATACAGTCTCTTCGTCCTTGTCATTCCTATTGTCATTGGTACACACAATAATCAGAATTATCAATTTAGTGATAAAATATGAGATCAATAATGATTTTGTTAGTACCACTACAGTGATAGCCCTACACACAAAAACATAACAACGAACTACCATCATAGTGATAGATCTACCATTGCAACGAGAGATCTACCACTACAGTGATATATCTACCACTGCAACGAAAGACACACTATGTCAATGTAGTGATAAAAAGCTTATCACTGATAACGTTCAACAGTAACTCAGACAGTGGTAGAACTACCATTGCAGTGGTAACATTACAGGTATCAATACCAGTACACTGGTACTAATACCACATGAAAAAATCCAGACCTAGAAACTCAAAGACATATATCTGGGTAATGAAAATACCATTGAACTAGTGCTAATACCACACGAAAATCCAGATCTGGGTTTGGGAGAGAGAGCTACCTCAGATTCTTCGTCGTCGTCGTCGGGAAGGGGAGGAGGCCGTCATCTTCGCCGAGAAGGTGAGGAGGGTAGTCAGAAGAAAGACCTAAAAAATATAGAAAGAAGAGTAGAAAGAGGAAAATGTAAGGGAGTAAAACCCAACACCTACTATCGATTTCGGGAGGACGGAGACTAGTTCCATGAAATCGTTAGTTCTTCGAAGTCGTGTCGCCGATGGAAGGTGGTTGACGGAAACAAAGCAAAAGGGAAGAGGAAAGGAGTTGGTTGGCAGGTTGATTCTCGATCGGTGGAAGGAATAACCTCCATTGTTGTCGCCGAGGAAGGTTGAAGATGGCCGGCTGCTGGTGATGGAAGGAGGAGGGTTGGTCGTCTGGTGGGAGAGACAAAAGGGGAAATAATCAAAAGGGGAAAGTCAAATCGTTTTTTCCCAGTCCCCAAATTTCTTCCCCTTTCCAATGTGGGTGATGCCAGCTAATGAAGGATTTAATGCACAAAAAAGGCTGCTCAATCCTCACCCTACATTACCACTAATTTAGATGGACGGTTTTGGATGGGGGTGTCGAAAATCAGTCCCCTCCATGGGGTAGTCAAGCTAACCGATCCCTAAGGAGGGGGGGAGCGGCGGTGGCGGGCAAGCAAAGGGAGGAGAGGCGACTAGCAGAGAACACCATAGACACCAGAGAGAGAGGCAAATTGAAGAGACCCAACTTAGAAATCCACTGATGTAAAAAAAACTGAAAAATGAGGAAGGCGACAAATTAAAGAGGAAGGGAGCGACGACCGGAAGGAAGAGGGATGAGAGAGTGGTTGGTAGCGTTTGGAGGGAAGGGAGGGATGATAGAGTCGGAGGGATGAAGAGGGATTCTTAGGGTTGGGGAAAATGAAGAAATTGAAAAATCATAAATATGAGTAGTAATCACATGTGTTAATTTTTTGTTTTCAAAACTATCATTAACCTAATTGTGGTCATCATTTAAAAAATAGACAGAGAAAAATGATGGAGAGTGTAGATGTAAGTTGTCACCATAACCCATTCAAAGTGTATATTATGACTAAAGGGTGCATATATATATATAATTAGTACTCAACTAACATGATTTAAACTATTTATAGAGAACTATTTAATTAGTGATAAATATAATTTTGTTATAGTAAAAATTTAAAACTACATTAGATGAGAATAGTTAATTTTTAAGTAAGTATATCTTTCTAAGTAGATATTATAGTTATTCTAGAGCCAAGAGTTAGAGTAATTAAGACAAAAAAGTATCTTATGGAAAGGTTCACTCATTGGGAGTATAAGATTGTTAATAATGCTACTAGTTTGGCGAAGTTGTGGATGGTTCATCCTACTTTTACGGATTTAGTAAAATCTGTCCAGCAAACTGAGTACCTGAAAGCTGGAACTCCTCTAGCGAAGATTTGTTGAAGAAACTAAACCGTAAAGAATAGTACTATGACTTGAGGGGAACTCTGAAGTAAAAAGAGAATGAACTGGTGATTGCTCAAGCTGAAGCTCTATTTGCTCCTCGTGTTATTACCGTCGAACTCAAGAACTAGATCTCACTTTTTGCAGAGCTATTTTATGGTTTCACTTCTAGGATTAGGGGTGGCGACCGGTCGGTCTCAGTTTAACCGAAAACCAAAAACTCGGTTATCGGTTAAACCAAGCCACCCCACGCGGTTGCCGACCGAGAGAGGCACACAGCACACCAACCACCGACCGATCCACAACCGATTTTGGTTCGATTGGCCGTGTAACCGAAATTGTCGCGGAGAGAGGGTTGGGGCGGGGGGGGGGGGGGGGGGGGGGGGTTCACGGGTAGGGCTGGATGGTGGTGGTTGATGGAGCCGACGAGGGTTGTGCTGGAGCCGGCGGGGGTGTGATGGAACCGGCGGGGGGCCGCACGGGGTCGGCGGGGGGTCAGAGTCGCCGAAGTCGCGGGTCGGGCTCGCAGGGGTTGAAAATTGGAGGGGTCGGGGCTCGCCTGGGGGTAGGGGGTCGGGGCCCAGGGGTCGCGGGGGTCGGGTGTCGCATCGTCGAGTCTGGAATTGCCGAGTCACTAGGGAAGGGAGGAGGCGTCACAAACGGTTTGGTCGTTTGGATTGGAGGCTGGAGGGCTGGAGGCGGCTGGGGGAGACTGAGATTGAGGTGAGGTTGATGAAGGAGACATATAGGGTTGGCGGGTGTTTTTTTTTTGGAATTGAAATTGTTGAAACGACACCGTATAGACATTGACGGAAAATCAGTCGGCGAACTTCAGTTAGCCGGCTTCAGTTACTTGGCTAACCAAAGAGGCCAATTCCTTTGCCGGCAACCGATCGTGTTTGATAAACATTGATTTTCGGTTAGCCACTAATCGACGGTTATCGGTTAAATCGACCGGTTAGCCGCTAACTGGAAAACGAACTGCCACCCCTATCTAGAATCCCCATCAGTCAATGGGAACATGAGCTGCATTTGGCCGCTAATACATTCAAAGAGAAGTCTTTAATTGCTCAAACAGGGAGTCTCTTAGGAGGTCTTTTCTAAGCTCTATTTGGAGAGAAAAAAGTTCCATCAAGTTTGCAGGTGAGGTTAAGTCCTTTGCTTACCCAAATTAGGAGTGAAATTGAAATTGAAGCTTTGCTTTACTTTGTTTATTTTGTCACTAGTACAGCAGCTTAGTACAAAGATATATTTTGAGTTTTGATTAGCGAATGTTTTGATCCACTCATTTGGCCGAGTGTGTTGTCAAAATAGTACATTTCATCACAAGATAACTAATCCATAAAGAAGACTCTTTAAATATTTATTATTTATTTTGCATAAGAAATGCTCTTGAGTTTAGCATCAATACAACTTGTGCACATATGAGTAGAAGAAATGCCACCTTTATTAGGACCGAGAAGTTGCTGTTTAAACATAGACATAAGACGATTGGATTTCGGATGACCTAAGCGTGCATGCCACAGTTCCCATGCATTTTTAGATCGACTCACAGAATTTGAAACACTAGACACCGACGATGTAGGACTATTGACAATCCTAAGAGACGGACTACTGACGTTGGGGACACTATCTGGTGGCGTGACTCCCGATCGACTCGAGAGCTCTTCTAGGTGAAAAACCCGGCCCTGTTTACTCCCTCGCCCGATCTGCCTCCCCGTCTTCAGGTCGTGTATAACACAACCAGAGGGTCCAAACAAAACGGAGCAACCTTGCTCGGTAAGTTGCCCAACAGAAACTAAATTTGGAACAAGATTAGATACATGGAACGTGTTGGGCAAATCGATTTTAGGCGTGTGAACCTGACCAATGGCACGTACATGTAAAGGTTGGCCATTAGCTACACGTAACATCATATTAGGAACAGGGGCCTTGGCATTCAATTGACATGAATCCTTTGTCATATGGTTAAAACAACCAGAGTCCAAAAGCCAAGGTCGAGTTTTACCTGAAGCTTGAAGCGCGGCAAAGGCGCTGCTGATCGCCCCAGGTAGGGACCTTTGAAGGGCTGCGTTCACGACTTGCTCGACAGCAGCGACATCGACGGTGGGTCCAGGGACAGCAAGGGTAGTAGGAATAGCAAACACCGGGCGATCGGCAGAAGTGCCAGCGACAACAGCTCGAGCAGCGGATCGTTGGGCCGACCTACAATCAAGAACAATGTGACCAGTGCGTTTACAATAAACGCAAAAATTCTTATGGCGGCAATGTTTTTACAGGTGGCCCTTCTCGTGGCAATGATGACACTCGACGTTGGAGTTGGTCTCAGCGGTGGAGACGCGATGCTGGAACTGAGGCTTCTGCACCGCGGAGACAAGAGACTGGGAGGAATCAGTGGCGGCAAAAATGGTTTCGCCCTCGCCGGGGTGAACATCGAGCTGGGCCTGGGTACGCAATCGCGTCTCCTCGCGAACCAGGAGGCCGAGGACACCATCGAATTTCAAGTCCTCACGGTTGAGCAGTGTTGAGCGAATCGTTTCAAATTCGGGCCGTAATTTCATGAGAAATTGACAGAGGCGGGAGCGTTGACGATCCTCAAGGACTTCAGCCGATGCTTCTTTTGATCGAAGGGATGCCGTGAGGAGATCTTGCTCGATCCAAAGTTCTTGAGCATCACTAAAATAGGCAGTGATATCCTTATTGCCTTGCTCCAATCGACCGAGAGCAAACTCGATCTTGAATTGGCGGGCAGGGTTCACCCGATGAGTAGGTAGCGGCCAGATGCGTCCACATACCAAAGGCAGTCGAATGCAAACGGAGGCCCAGAGCGATCGAGGGATCGACCATGCCTAGTATCCAGGACCGAATCCTGGCGTCATGTTGCTCCCAACGGGAGATTTCTTCTTCCGTAGCCGGCTCAACCGGCTTCTTCTTAGAACCATTGAGAATTCCCAGCACACCTTGTCCTTCAACGTAAACACGGAATTGGAATTCCCAAAAGGCGTAGTTCTTGTGAGTGAGACGTAGATACAACTTCTCGGAATCCATCGTCGAAGGCTCTGATACCATGTTAAAAAACCTGGAAGCTGAGAACGAACACGAACAGATTTACGTGGTTTCCGATACTGCAATGTGCAATACCGACTAGTCCACGGGGAAGATGGGTCTCTTATTCAGCTTAGCTTTTACACTCGGTTACACATGAGTATATATACTACTCTAGCCCTAGCAAACCCTAGCTTCTATTGAATACACGAGATTGCATGGGCTCATTATAGCTAACATATACATGATACACAAGTGGGCCAACAAGGCCAAACCGAGACCCCAAACCCAACGGTCTAACAAAGAGAGCTTTCCATTTATATTGTACTTTTCTTAAATTTGGGGAAATATTTTAAGAGTTTGAGGGAAATTATATAGGTTGAAAGTTGAGAAAAAAGTGAAGTTATGTAAGGTGAGATAGTTTATTAAGAGAAAGATATTTGATGCAAGTGGGAAATTACTGATTCTCCTATATAAGGCACTAAATAGTCGTGGTTATACAAGATGTTTATCGTTTGTTGAGAGACATCCAATAAAAAAATGCAAGATGTTAATCTTCCTTTCACTCGGATACGAAAGGTAATATAAAAACATGTTGTTATGTAGATTTCACAGAATCCGTTGTAGTCTAGTTGGTTAGGATACTCGGCTCTCACCCGAGCGACCCGGGTTCAAGTCCCGGCAACGGAATATTTTTTTTCCCTGTTGTTTCCATTTTTATCCGCTGTCGGGTCTCTAGGGTTTATCTGTCTATATCATTCATGAACAAAAAAATGTCAGCTTAAATCGGGAGCTCTCGCTTCAGCTAGGGTTTAACGGGCTGTGGACGGCTAATCTGTTCTCCAAAGAAAGCCTTCATCTATCTCTCCTGAATTTCATCGTGTCACCGGAGTTCCTAGCTACTCCGTCTACTGTGTTTTTCCAAGTGCTTCAGAAGTCCCATCCAACATGGGGAGGAAGAAGAAATTCATCGACAAGAAGAAATCGGCGACGTTCCAGCTAATGGCGCGGGACTCCTCCGACCCCTTCTTCGATGGTACGCCAGGGAGCGAGCAAGTCTTCGTCCGAGTCGACGAGAATCAATACTCAGTTGACGACGAAGGCGGCGAGCAGCGCGATGACGTGGAATCGGATTCTATCTTCGCCGACGCACCAGAGGATGTAGACGACTTCGTGGAGGGCACTGGCGATGGGGTTCTGGGGATCCCCACGAGATCGGTCGGTGAATTTCACAGTGGATCGTCTTCGTTGCCGGACCAAGTGAGGAGGGAGATTATCGAGCTCGGCTTCCCTGATGACGGCTACAATTACCTGCTTCACATGCGCGAGATTAAAAACACCGGCGGCGGCTCCAGGTATTACGAGAACCCGAAGGCGCTCGACCAGATTCCTGGCGATGTCAAGGTTGGGATTGAAGTTTCCACCTTTACTGTTTGTTTTTGCCTTGTCAAAGCTAAAATTTTGGGTTTTAGAATTTAGAATCGGAGCTGCGGGTATTCATTTCAATGTTCTATGGTTGTTTTGTTTAGGCGTATGATGCTTCCAGAGTTCCGGTGTCTGAAGTGAGAGATGATATTAATAAGGAAGATATGTCTATCTACAGTATAGCAGCAAAGACTGTTGGTGTTAGGATTCAGAAAGTTGTTGATCCTGAAGTGACTGCATTGCTTGATGACAGTGATCTGTCTCGATTCGGGTCTGATGTGGAGGATTTGGAGGAGGATTTCGTCATTCGTGCTAATCTTGCCGAGGAAGGGGACGACAATGATCATTTGGATGATATTATTGGTGGAGCAGTGACCCTGAGTCATAAGTCAGAGGAGGTAATTGATGAGCTGAGGGATGCGTGTTTTCCTTCTATTCATCAGGATGAGAATGTGGAACAAAGGGGTGGCGGTGATTTGATTGTTGAAGCAAGGCCCAGGCGCCTTCTTGATGAGCAATTTGACCAGGTAAGAGAGCCTGTTCAGAAGTTTACGGATCTAGTTTATTCGTCTTAAGCTGTGTATTGCATTTTCTGTTGGCAATGATTGAACATCTATGAGTTCTGCATGGGTGGTCGTTGAAGCTCTTCCTTGGTTCTAATGCTCTGTTAATCTTTTGCAGCTTGAAATGGAAGAGTATGCCACAGATGAGGATGAAGAGGAGGATGGTTTCTGTGGTTATGGAGAAAATGAAGATGAGTGCATAGCAGAGAAGTTGAAAGCAGTTCTTAATACCTCAACAATGGATGCAATGGAACTTGAGGGGAAATACAGAGCACCTGCAGATATAATACATAGTAACGAGGGTCCCGAAAGTGAAGAGTTGTTGAATACTGCAACTGCTGTCCTTCGCCGTACTGTAGAGTACGCCGAGAAGTATGCAAACGAGGATGACGGTGGAGAAGTTGTTCTAGTAGACGAAAGTAGTGATGAGTCGGAGGTCTGGGACTGTGAGACTATTGTCACTACATACTCAAACCTTGATAACCACCCTTCTAAAATTCAAGCTCCAGGAGCTTCGCAGAAGAAGAAGATAGCTGAAACTTTTTCCAAGGCTTTGAACACTCCTGGTCCTGTGATATCTCTTCATGGGAAAGAGAAGATTCCTGTAGGTGTTTTGGCTGGCAGTAGAAAGGCTTCGGCAGCAGAAACATCAAAGGATGAACCTAGCTTGAGAACTGAAGCTCTGAAAAGGAAGCAACACGGGCAAGAGTCTAAAGAGGAGAAAAAAGAGAGAAAGGTATAAGTTTTACTGGTTTATCAAATCTCATGCCTGCCCTCGTTGGATTTTCTTTTACCTGGTTCCTGAGGAAACCTTTTTGGAGTTTGGCTGATATCATTTTTGTGCAATCAGGCTGCTGTGAAGGAGGAAAGGAGAGAAGCTAGGCGTCTGAAAAAGGAAACAAAGGATGTCTATAGAGGTGAAGCTCAGCGTGCACAGAGAGTTGCTGCTGTAGCTGGTCCTTCTGCCATCAGTCTTAGGTAAGGTATGTTAACTATTGGTCGCCTTAACTGATAAATTTTCTAATTTAGTAACCGTTGACCTGAATTGAAGAAGTTATGGATGAGAACTAGGTTTTTTACTCATGTGACTGCTGTCAAACCCCCGGAAACTGATTTGATATTTACCATAACTTAGGTAAAGTTGAAGCAAGATCAGCGCTCAGCAAACATACATTACATTGCAAAAAGACCGTCAAAGTGGAGCTATCTGCACTTAAAAGTGTTGATGGGAACTGTTTGCTTGGTTCTTCATGATGCCTACGCTGAGTGCCTGGATATTTTGTTGTTGTACATCACCATTTTCCCGTAGGTATTTCGTGCAACTATGATTTAGTTGTTTGCATGTTGGCATATAAGCTTGAACACAATATGTAAGCTTTCTGAGAATTCTCTTCTGCTGAAGGCGTGAACAAGTTAATCTTATGTTTATGCATGTTTAAGAGAGGCATTAAACCTTCTCTCTGCATCTGTCATTTTTCATATGGTAGGCTATGCATTTGATGTATTTTCATGTACTTATTCATTACCACCACTCAGAAACCGAAAGTTGAAAACTCGTGTGATAACACAGCTTTTTGGCATTGACCTCATTGATACTCACTCTGCATAATGGTGTGGCACAGAACAAACAGACCTGGTAGGCAAGGAAAACCAAAAAAGGCTTCTGTAAAACAAAAACAGACAGCTAGGAAAGTGTGACCATATCACTCATACTTGTTCATGATCATAGATTCATACTCGACGGCCATGGGGTACTGGGGCATGGCTGCATCCTTTGTTGACAGGTGCAGGATCATAGACCCCGTAATCATCTTCACACACCCGTTGTTGATCTCCAACTGGACGGACAGGTGGTGTAACTGGTATCGGTATATCTGCCGGTGCTAAGAATAGTGATCTTGTTGTTGCTGCTGCTGCTGATGATGCAGGCTGCGCGGTTAGCAGGAGGGCCACCAGGGCCATTGCAACTACTTTGATCACGAGTGAGAAATGATAAACTGACTTCTCACTTGAGCTCATCATGATGCTTTATGTTGCTGATTTTTCATTGCTGTGTCTGTGCATCTTGTGGTTTGCTCATATTTATTTGGGAATAGATGCAGGGGGTGGAGATTGGGATGGTAGTTGCAGTATGTATTACACCATAATCATATATTTATACCTTTGGTCACGTCAGTTGCATGATGCATCTATGTGCATGGTTTTTTTGCGTGCACTTCCACGGAAGCAGGGGTTAGCTCAGAAGTAGTAGTAGTTACCTAAGAGGAGCCTGTTTTGTTGGTTTCATCTAGTGGTGTGTATGGTCTGATCCGGAATCGAATTGAATTTTGAATTAAAATTAGGAATGAACAGGATTGGTATCTGGTTTGATGATTTGGCTTGGGGTGGTCGATCAACTTGGGTATGTGGCTTGATGAAAAATGGTGCGACATGCGTGGTTTTAAATAGGGTTGGGAAACGGTGTATTTTTTTTTTTTTTGATAAAGGTGAAAGGGAAACGGTGTATTTTGGTTTAGGCCGGACATATATATGGTCTACGGTCTAGAACAATGAGATGAAGTATAGATTAGAGGGTAGTAAAAGAAAAAATTACATGATTTAGAGCAGATTACGCCGGTATGATATATACTATTCACACTTGATAGTGTGATAGGTCGTGTTTATTAAAAAATGAACAATTTGTTTAGTTCACCAGACAAAATGTTGAACCAATAATTGGGAAAGATTTGCCTAAAAATTTCTACATGAATGTATAATTTTAATACTCTAAATCTAAGCAAATAATGACACTAGGTTAGAGCAACCTAATATCATATACATCAACATAAAGTTGAATGAATATGCGATTGTCTTTGCTCTCTGGTGGAGTGTCTAGTGTGGTGGAGGGTTTAACATCAGTTACGCTAAACGGAGGGCATTTTGATAGTATCTCAACACGTCAATGGAGATTTAACAACAAATTAACAAAAAAAGTGTGATTAGGGGGGAAAATCAAAGTTTAGGACTTCTCGTGGAAAAAATAAAGTTGAGTTGTTTAGTAGGACAAAATTAATAGTTTAGGGGCGAGATTGACGAAGATACTTAAGTCATTTCCCATGCGCGTTAACGGACATTTCAGAAAAAACCAGGGATTGAAATACCGAACTGTATCAACGGTTCAACCAGAAAAAATTCCTAAAATAGCTAAATCGGTAGATGGTTTTTAGCGATATGAAGCGGTTGAAATATGGTTAAACCACGATTTTAGCATAAAATACCCTCCCGCTGACTTTTCCGATACAACCTTCGATACGGTATTTCAATACTAGGAGAGAACTAATAAAAAGACTAGGTTAGGACAAATCTGGAAGTTAAGTAATCGTGTTCAACAAAAAAATATTGGGGTGTTTAATTGGGGAAAAAACACATGGTTCAGAGGTTGGGGTGTGCAATGGTTCGATTCGGCACGGACCAGACCACACTCAGAAAAACCACGGTTTAATTGTGAAAGACATCGTAGGATCAGGGACCATACCTAGGCTTGGCAACTGGGCCCGAATTCCGGGTACCTGTCCGGGCCCGATCCGTTACCTGGCGGGTTAAATCCGTTTGACCGAATTGTTGACGGTTTTCGGGGAACCCGAAACTCGCTGTAGCCGGTTGACGGGCGGTGATGGTTTTGGTAAAATCCGCCCCGACAAGCCCCGCAACCCGCATTTAGAGAACCCTGCCCCCCCCCCCCCCCCTTCCCACTTCATTCGCGAAAAATCATCTTCCTCTGATAAACCAATCTCCAAGCCCAACCCTTCCCCTTCTGCTTTCTCCTCAAATCTCGCAGTTTTCTCTTCGATTGTAGAGAAAAACGACATTAATCCCTACATTGATTGCTCAAAAGATCAGATACCCAATCAATCTGTTGAAACTCAATCGATTTTTTCGAATCGAGCCTTTCCTGATGGCGATTACAGCTGCAATTGCCCTTAATCGACTCTTTCTCTTCGCCTTGAGCTTTATCTTCTACATCTTCTTCATGCATGCCTTTATAAATAGTCTAATTGATTGTTTTGGCAATTTTCATCACAGATTCTCAGAATGCAAAGTCGCAAACCACTCTAGAAGCTTGTAGCCGCGTGTAATCCCTGTTGAGAATTCCAGTCACTGGAACTGCAGGGAGCACAACTGCACAAGCCGTAAGTCTTCTTGTAGCCTTACTCTGTGGATCTGGTTATTTCTAACTTATGAGTGCGTGTTGCATAATTGCATGTTTAACTCATCCCCTGTTTCGTGATTTCTGTAGAGTTGCAGGGTTACTGACTGCCCTGTTTCATTGATCATTAACTAATCACGAAGATAATTTAGTCGATTTTACAGTCGGGAGTCTTATTAGTACTAGTCATTAGTTCTTAGTTTAAGTTGATTTAACCTTAGTTGTTTTCTTTTTCCTGATTGATGAACAAGTGAGGCAATGGAAGGTGTTGAATTCAGCAACTCTCCCAACTCTCAATCCACACACCCACTCATCAACCCTGAACCCGAGCAGCAGCAACCATTGATTGCTGGTGATGCACCACCAGCAGCTGCTGTGAATGATGGTAATGTAGTGACTGCTGCTGGTGATGCACCAGTCAATGATGGTGAGCCTTCTCCGCTTCCATTTGGGGCCAAACGTCCATTAAAAAGCGATGCTTGGCCTCACTTTACTAGGTTTGTTGATAAGTCTGGTGTGATGAAAGCTAAGTGCAAATATTGCCGTAAGATTCTTGGTGGTGATACTAGCAATGGTACCTCTCATTTGAGGAATCATAAAAAAGTATGTGTTCAAAAACAGATTTATGATGGCCATTAGAAAAATATTGCCACTAATTTCCTTCCAAATGGTTTTCTTGGGAGGAAAGAAATATGTACTGGTCAGTTTAATGCAGAGGTTTCTCGGAAGGAACTTGTTACTATGATTTTGATGCATGAGTATCCACTCAGTATGGTGGATCACTTGTACTTCAAAATATTTTGCAATTCTCTGCAACCCTTGTTCAAAGTTTCTTGTAGAAACACTTGTAAGAGTGACATTCTTGCTATGTATGGGATTGAGAGGAAAAAGATGCAAAAGTTGATTGATGGTAACAAAGGTCGAATTGCTGTCACCACTGACATGTGGACAACAGGTAATCAAAAGAGAGCATACATGGCTGTAACTGCTCATTATGTTGACAATAAGTGGAACCTTAGGAGCCACTTGCTAAGGTATATGACATATTGGCTGTTTGAATCTTTCATTTTTTTGTGTTTAACAATAACCACTAACTAATGAATGGTTGTGCCTCTTGTTTGATGTTGTGTATCACAGGTTTCTCTACGTTCCTGCTCCTCATACTAGTGAGAAATTAGCAAGTGTGCTTCGAGAGGCCCTCATGTCCTGGAATGTGGATTGTAAGTTATCCCCTATCACTCTTGATAATTGTTCTACAAATGATGCCATGATTCATAAGATGAAGAGAAAGATGGTTCTTTCTGACTTCATAATGAATGGTTCATTGCTACAAATGAGATGCTCTGCTCATATTCTCAACTTAATTGTGAAAGATGGACTTGAAATTATCAAAGATGGGATTGAAAAGATTAGGAAAAGTGTGGTATATTGGACTGCAACTCCAAGGAGAGTTGAGTTCTTTGACGAGACTGCTAAGCAAAAAGATGTTGGTATTTCTACCAAACTTGCACTAGACTGCCCTATTAGGTGGAATTCCACACTCACTATGCTTGAATCTGCAATTCCTTACAAGGATGTGTTCACTCGTTTGAGTCAGAGAGAACCTAATTATACTTTTGTGCCTAGCAGTGATGATTGAAAGTTTGCCACTGTGATCTCTAAAAAACTGGAGGTTTTCAAAAAAACTTTCAGATTTGTTTTCTAAAAGCAATTATCCTACTGCTAATTTGTTCTTTCCTAAGATCTGTGACTTGAAATTCGAACTGAATGAGTGGAAATATGGTCCTGATGAGATCATTGGTGCAATGGTTGAAAAAATGTGGATCAAGTTCAGCATATACTGGACTGATATTCATGTGTTGTTTACTGTGGCTGTTGTGCGTGATCCTGCATACAAGCTTGAGTTGATTGGGTACTATTATGAAAAGTTTCAAAGCCTTGATCCTACTCTTGACCCTGCCACTGTTAAGACCACTATTTATAATGTGGTACGTGAGTATCAGTTGAAACAGAGGGCTAGGGATGATCTTTCTGCCTCCTCTGGTTCTGGAAATGGTCTTGCTGTGCCTACCTCTAGCGACCTTGGCTTTGAGCTTTATCTAAGCCGAAGGAAAAGGTCTAAAACAACTTCACTGTGCTCTGAATTGGACCATTATCCGAGTGAGGGTGTTAGTCCTCGAGCTCCTAATGTTGGTGTTTTGGATTGGTGGAGGGTGAATGCTGGAAAATACCCTCTGTTGCAAGAGGTAGCAAGAGATTTGCTTGTTGTACCAGTGACCTCTGTGGCCTCAGAATCAACCTTCAGCTCCTGTGGTAGGCTGTTGGATCCTCACCGGAGTAGGCTGCACTTTGAAACTGTTGATGCAATCATGTGCACCCGTACCTGGATTAAGGATGATATTAGCAAAGGTAAGGGGTTTATTTAATTGTTTCCAGCTCTGTTTGTGGTTTAATGTGAAATTAACTAACTCAATTCTCCTTTCTTTTGTCTGCAGATGCTGGAAAGGAGGGGATTAACGAATTAGATAGCTGTTTTTTTCCATTGACAATGGAGGATCCCAGTTGTGAAGACTTTAAGAAAGGAGGTTAGTGAATACTGAACAATTAGTTAGTAATTTCAATTTCAAAGTTGGTGAATACTGAACAAATTTGTATGTGGTCACAGATTTTCAAGATCGTGCACTCATGGACTTTGATGCTTGAAGATCAAACATGCGACTGCTGCTGCTGAGTGCTTGTTGCTGCTGGAGAGACTTGCTGCTGTTGTCTGCTGGAGAGTTGAGACTGGAGAGTTGCTGCCTGCTGGAGAGTTGCTACTGCCTACTGCTGGAGAGTTGCTGTTGTTTAATGTTGAGCTTGATGGCTCATTTTCTTTAAGTTTGCCTTGCTGCACTTTGGTGGATTTGTGTTTTGCTAGTTGCTACTCTGTTTTATAGCTTGGATTGAAGTTTATGAACTTGTGACTATGAATTGGATGCCTTGATCCTTTTGGATTTGTTTAGACAGTTCAGATTTTGGAAATTAGAGCTAGAGTGCCATTTGATTTTTCTCTAAGAATTTCCAGGTTGCATCCTTTGAATTTTGTTTGTTTTGTTTTGGTTTGGTTTTTTTCCAGGCTGACAATGGTAGCGGGTATACCCGATAACCCGATTGGAGCCCGCTACCCGATGGATTCAGAGTTGGGCCTGAAAATAAGCCCAGCAAGGCTAGTGGGACGGATTCGGGAAAAGCCCGACAGGCTTTCGGGCGGGTGGCGGATAGCCCTCCCCAGCCCCGATCCGACCCGTTGCCAAGCCTAACCATACCAATATTGCATTCGGTCAAGTTTGGTGCGATCCAAATGACAATTCAGTCCATTCTTTTCAGTATTTATATAATCAATGGAACCAAAGATTGAGCCACATTAAATTCGGTTCGATATGATCCGATCCAAGAATCGATTTTGTCCGGCGTATTCCAGTATGGACTAACCCGTTGCACACTCCTATTCGGAGGCGAATGTACATTAACTCTGGAGTAAATAGTAGATATAACTTGGTGAGATTGAAATTCAAAAACAGAATTGGACAACATTAGGTGGACTGGACTTGGAGGGGCAAATTGATCAAATCTGAATTACCATGTTGCCTTTCTCCTGTTAATGTATGAGACGTAGGGTATTATTGTAAATATATAACTAGTAGTAGAGCTAGGGTTAAGCCGTATAAGGCTATATATTCAGTAGGTTCGGTTGTATAGGGGTACGGTTTTAAGGTGATAATATTATTGACCGTGAGCTCTCTAGCTTATCGTAGTGTAGTTCTGTTCGATATCACGTAAATTCTGTATCATTATCTCTTTATGCATGATTTTCGTTGTTTGATTGACATCTCCAACCATGAAGGTAGGAAAGATTGATCCAAAACAATGAGAATATCGCTCAACATTGAATTAGAGAACATTGTGGATAACGAGAGTCTGCTTTGGGTCCTTCATTTCGTCACTAGAGTCGCCTTCTGGTATCATTGCTGCCAAGGGCAAAACCTCAATTTATGGAACTTTTCTTTGAGTGAATACAGTCACAATCTGGAATAATTTTTCACCATATATATGATCTTATCAATGATTATCATCTTCTTCTTTGTCTTTTACCAGTCTTTCATTTCCCTTTGGCTTCTCTTTATGGCTGTTAATGATGGAAACACATGGGGTTAGAAGTGAACTTGTTTAACTCGTGAAGCAAATTGTCAAAAGGCATTTGCTGTTTTAAAGTTGCAGAAAAGGGCAGGCAATACTTTCGTCTAAAGAGGTTATTAGCTAGCTTTATTGATTGATTGAATGCAATCAACCACCAATTAGCGACTAAATAACCAACGTGACATCTTTGGAAGGACCTTTAAAAGAGAGAAATAACTTATCCCTCTCATTGGTTTTAATGTCAAGTTGTCAACAACTCGATTGTTTTGTATATTACTCGTGGATTTGATCTCTGTAGGGGATATTGTTAAAGGGAAAAGGCGGTCAATTCAACGTAGTCTTCTAGGTCAATCTCGAAAGTGGGTCCATCAATATAACTAAGTTAACAGGAATTTTATACAACCTCAAACTGGTTTGCGAGTTAAACTTTGATAAGGTGATTCAACGATCAGACTTATCTAGCAGGTTGTCTACATATACTCAGTCTCCCACATTACCTAGTTGCATTTCACTATATGTTCGGTTTTGAGTGGGTTGCTCATCTTACCTTCATCTAAAATGCAACGGTATTGTATTGATTGCATTTACGATGCCAAAATTCGTTTTTAGGCTCTGATATCGAACTTTATATTTCTACATTTTGCCTTATGATATTTTTGAAACTTTGTTCCTTGATTTAGATATATGTATTTTCAATTGTAATTATTTGTTCTAATAATGCAATTATTCTTTGGAGTAAATATATTCTATAGAATTACCCCAGTTGTTTTATATATTAAAAATTTAAACATTTCCTTTGGTTGTAGCCATCTTAGTAATTCTATGTTTTAAAGGTTGTCTAATTTAAATATAAGTTTTAATAATATTTATTGAATTAATATAGTTTGAAAAGTTTTGCATACAAACATGTAATTAAAAGTAATGAAAATTTTAGGTTGGATAGAAAATTAACGGATGGTCTTTGGGACTTCTTCCGTAATACTCGTTGCACTAAACTTAATTTAGTGATATGGTTGCACTAAAACCCAAAGTTCAGTGATATTCGTTGCAATTTACCCAAAATGTGGGTAATAAGTAATAACTAATAAGTAATGATTGCTACTGCTGCATGGACTCTTTCCTTTGCATTTTGTTGGTTTCCTTTTGGTTAAAGTTAAGTGGTTAGGTTGTAATTGTATGTTTTCAGTCATTAAACAGTTAGCATAATGATAGTAACGGGTGGGATAATGATGGACACAAACTACCACTTTATCTTCCTAATCTGTCACTGTTCTCATTCTAAAACTGGATAATTGATTGTTGGTTCGTCTCTCACCGGTTGTTGACCCCAAATCTGAGTTGAATAATAATGAAAGCCCAAATTCAAGGCGAAACTGATGAGCCAAGAAATCGAATGGCAGGAGCTTGATACACAAGAAAAGTACTATGAGAGAAATGCAGAGAGTTCTACCCAACCCTGCAACATGGGAATGAAAGATTGTAAAACCATACCAAAATCGTAAAAGTCAATAATACTGTATTTTATAATGAAATCATAGTTCAATATTCCAGACTGCTAAATACTATCTATCTATTTAGCATCCGAACATCCGGTAGGAGGTTTCTTGATCGGACGCCAGTACGACCCTTACTTGAAACACAAAATCATAACAATCTCCACCATCAAAATCATTTGTGGAACTAAAAGCCAACAGCTTCCATTACATTATTTAAAACATGACAACGGCTATGTCCCAGACTCAACAGCCAAAGGGAACTCGAACAGAAGTTGACAGCGACTCGGGCAAACCTAAAAAATCCACACCAACACCCTTAAAAACTCTCCAGCTTCATTTACTAACCATGGTCAAAGAAAACAAAGGTCAAATGGTCTGGCAAGGCTGAATACAAGTTAACTTCTTGAGAAACAGGAAGATAAGAAGAGCACAGAGATGAATCCTAATCAGAATGATAAACTAGAAATTGTACAAACATCTCGCTGAACAGGTAACCTATATATTTCACACAAAAAAGGAGAGAAAAATGGACACAGAAACAACAAAAACCGGGGGAGAGGTAGTGATCACTTTCATTTCTCTTCATTGGAATGAACTGGAAAGCAGAGGCATTTATCCTTCATCGCATCCGATTCACTTGCATACTCTTTGAACTTGTACTCCTGCAGCTGCCTCGAAGAAGACGGTACTTTCCCCTCACCGTAGCACTGACTACACAGGCTGAAACTCGACTTCATCTCCTTGAACCGGGAACCGATGATAGGGTACCTGCAAACCGAGCAGACATGGGAACCATGCCGGTTTCTGTCCTCAGCTTCTAGCTTCACTAGGGTCGAAAGGATACCAAATCCCCAGTCTCGATCATCAAACATGACTTGGAACTCGTTGAATGACACCATGGAGGAATCAGTTTCTCCATGAACCTCCAGGATTTCGCTGATTCCTTGAGACGGAAGGTACATAGCTCTTAACAGCTTGATGTACCCTACAGCATCAACTCTCTTGATCTGAGAACCTCCTTCATTCACAGGCCGCCATAGTAGAGCATCGAAGGCAACCCGCTTCCTCTTCTCGGGGCTACCACTGCATAGGGGTGCAAGAACAGCAAAGAACATACCCAGATCAACCCTTCCTGAACCCGACTCATCGAGAACCGAGAGTATTCTCTCGTTGATTCCTTTCACCGCTCCCTGGAAGATCTCGGGTTTCAGGAAATTAAGGAACTTTCTTAGAATCTCTTCCAAGTTAGGCTTCCGTATGGACTTCTCGGGTACACCCCCGCCAGAGTAAGAAACAGGTACATCGTTCTCTCTCATTTCCTTCTTCAGAAGATCCACATCACACCGATTCAACCGGGTGATCCTCTGGAAGGCTCTGATTTGAAAGGCGTTGCGAAGCTCCTGTCTCTGTGTGGTTTTCTCGCCCAAGGTTTTGAACTTGGAGAGCTCCACGGTGATAAAAGGACCGTCACCGTTAGCAGTTCCATTGGGCTTGACTTTCTTCTTCTGCAGCTGCTTCAAGTGGTAGATAGCATCGTGCAACTCAACCCTATTGGTCATTTTCAGAGCCTTCTTAAGAGTTTTCTTTGCTTCCTCAGTTTCTCCAGCACCCAATAATGAAACTGCCATGTTCAGCTGAGCTCGCCAATGGTTTGGCCATAAAACCAGCACCCTGCTATACATTTCTGAAGCTCTCTGAAACCTACCCAAGTCCATGTAAAGCCCACCCAGATTATAGAGCGCATCCACATGTCCGGGTTTCAGATCTATAGCCTTCTGAAACACTTCTATAGCCTTCTCATCCTCTCCCATTGCATGCAAAGCAGAAGCTAAATCACAATGGGCATCGGCATAGTCTGGTTTCAGATAAATTGCCTCTTCCAAGGCCTTAACAGCTGCCCTGTATTCTCCCACCCCAAAAAGGGCACTACCTAACAACTTCAAAGCTCTATAATGTGTTGGACAAAGAATGGCAGCTTCTCTGTAATATTCACAAGCACTTAGAACCATACCTTCACCTTCCAGCGCAATGCCGAGATTAACATAAATCTGAGGCAACAAATATGTCCATTGATTCCCACCTGCCTCAGCTGCCTCAAGTGCCAGCAAGAACTCCTCTTTGGCCTCTCTATATCTGCCTAGAACATACAGGCAATTCCCAGTTCGGAAATGCGGCCTCACATCCATGGGCTGAAGCTCACAAGCTCTCTTGAAACTCACTAAAGCTTCCTTGAACAACTGATGCTCATACAAAACCCTCCCAATTGCCATATGACCATCAAATGCTTCTTCTCTGGATCTAGCCCCATCAGCTCTAGTCCTCAAAGCTCCCAATTCCTTCACGAAGGATGCATAATCATGCCCGGCCTCTTCCCAGATAATTCTCTTATCAGAGATCTCCGATGAGGGACCCAATTCCCTCGACCAACCGGCGTCGGAGTAACTATCAACGTTATCCCCCTTCAATTTCCCGTCTTTAGCCTGCTTGGCTTTCAACCTCTTGATCAAAATCTCCAAATCATCGACAATCTTCCAAGTATCGTCGAACACAATACCGTGGTTAGGAGAGACAGCCCACGCCGCAGTCCGCTGCTTCTTCTGCGCCTCAATTACTCTCTCGTCGGCAATCGACGACGACGCCTCCGCCGCTTCCGAGATCCCTTTGTTGTTGTCGTTGTTGTTATCGTCCAAATTGAGCTCCAGCTCCAGCGCGTCGAAGTCACGGTCGACGTCGCCGGCACCGTCGTCGTAGGTCCGCAAAAGCCCCTCGTATGTCAAACCTTTGTCCCCGTCGATGAACTCGCCGTACGTCCGAAACACCTCGTCGAGGATGGCATTGATTTGCTCCTCGCTGAATTTCACCCGGGGGTTAACGGCCACCACCAGAGCCGACATTTCCTCCCTGTTGAGCCCGCCGTCGCTGTTGAGGTCGAACTGCTGGAAAATCCTCTTCACCTTCTCCGATCTGCTCCCTCTGGTGGCCATTTCTTCTCCTTCCTCTCTCCCTCCCTCCTGTGATATTCCTAGGGCTGAGGTTCGGGAGACGGGAGAAGACGAATTACAGCGAAATTAGGAGGAAATGAGAATTTTACAGAGAAGTGGAGGAATTGGGAAATTTTTACAATCTCTTAATCAACGCAGAGCTACACAGAGGAAATGGAACAAGAAAACAGTCTCTCTCTCTTTCTCTTCTCCCTCCCGCCCGCTTTCTTCCTCTGAAATCGGCAGAATCCTAGGGTTTAAGATTAGGGATTTTCCCGCTCTCATTGCCGTTTCTGGAAACCTTGGAAGGGGAAAGGAAGAAGAAGCTAAGGGAGAGTCTTTTCTTTCTCCTTCTTGCTTTCCCTTTCCTTTTCCTTGTCCTTAAAAACTTTTTTTTTTGGTGTTTTTCCCCTTTTCCGCTTTTCTTCAGGAGAATCTTTTTTTTTTTTTATCGACCTCTAATCGACAGCTGGTAGTGAAGAAATTTTTTTGGTTGTTACTAATTTACCTAATAAATAAATAAAATTCTATAGGGACTACTTCGGTCTCTACTGATTATTAATAATTTTTCGTTATGAAATTATTAATTCCGTATTTTCCTAAAGAACCAAGGTTGTTAAACCCCTATTGAACCCCTGGTTGGATCCGGTCTGACTCAAGTCGAGCTTCAAAACGGTCTCCAGAAAGCCCCTCGGTCCGACCCTCAAAGTGGAAGAAGAAGAGAGGAGGAAGAGAGGAAGATGAACGAAGGAAGGAAAACGGTGGGTGGGTCATGAAAGTTAGATAGATTTATTTTGGGGAAAATAAGTTTTTAATACATATATGCAAGATAAATGTTATTTCAATCATTAAATATTTAATTACTAACTTATTTGTATATATATTTAGTAAACGTCTAAAACGGCTCAAACCGGCCGGACCCCGATCAGACAATTAAACTTCAAACCCCTTGCTTAACAGGCGCAATGACATAAACCGGTTTGACAACCTTGTTTATAATAGAGGGAATCCTTAGTTGAAATGAATGAATGATTGAAAATTTTAGAAAAATTATTATTGATAGCCTAGTTTGATTGTACCCCTAAAATGAATGTTTAATTGTCTTGATTACCATATGTCAACACGAAGGTTTCATTTGGAAAAAAATAAATTTTGATTAGCATATTTATACGTGAAATAATGTAAGCAAAGTGAGAAAATAGTCATGTTATAGTTTGGGATGACGTATAATTAATTTAGCTACTAAAAAATACATTAAGAATATAATAAAAATTATTGATATATCCATTAAATCATATGTTATCGCAAATATTAACTTCATAAATTCATCTAATCAACTGAACTCACTATTATGAAGAGAACCAGAATCACTTTTTCATTTTACATGTCATAATTGAAGCTATTTTTTGAACCACTAAGATAAATATATCAAAGAAATTGTTTACTTATTAGTCTATAAATCCTCTCCAAAATCGAAAAGCTGTCCCTAGTAACGAATTTCTTGTATGAAGTATTAATAATTATAAAGTATTCTTTGAGACATGAAGCAGCAAAACTATGACTCTGTCTGTCTCTACCAAGTTAGGTAATTATTTGTTGTGTTTTTTCCCCCTGCTGTAAACAGCCTCAACATAGACCTAGTTAGAATGTGATCCCAAGGCACATGCTTTGACCAAAATAACAACTAATTGTTTTGTTAGAATTTATTTATTTATGCTAATTACAATCTTGCTTGCCGTCTCATTGTTGTATGGTATCGATCTGGCTGTGGGCCTATCGACCGTCAGTTGGCTAGTGGTGGGCTGAAAATGGATCCGTGAGTAAAGCGCTCGGGCCAAGCTGGCCCACCTTTTTTCTTACCGCAAAATCATCTTTAATCTTTTATTCGACCAACCGATACAAAGAAACAATATTACACTCCCTACACTTTTTATAGGAAATCAGAAATTAGATCAATATACTAATCCAATCATCTGGATGAGAATATCTAGCTAGCGATCGAGCAACCTAATCAGCTCTAACATTAAGTTTTCGAGAGATCGCTTTGACCTTGACTTGTGGGTTTGCTTTTAGAATTGAGATAATTGATCCAATCCAGGTCGCTCCTCGCCATGGCCAACTTCCAAAATCGTGATTAAGGGCTTTGACAAGCACTTGGCAGTCAGATTGTACTATACATTCAACGTCATATTTTTTTAAGCTAATTTGAGACCTTCCAAAAGAGTTTTTGTTTCGGCTTCGAGCGGGGTGGAATAAAGGAGGGTATCATCTCGCCCATCACACACTTGTCCATGGTGGTTAATGACCACAACACCATAAGCCGCCGACTAGGAGTCGCTTAAGAACGACCCATCATAGTGAATCATCAAATTGTGATTGCTTGGCGCTGGAGAAGTAGACGAGTGGGCTCCCCTGAGCTGAATAGAAGTAGAGACGAGCAGGGGCGTCTTCAGGCATGTCGTCCATTCAATGAATTCCTTTTAAGTTTTCATAATAACGTTCGGATGCCAAGGGATCCGATTCTTGAAGACACATTCATTCCTTGCCTTCTAGATATTCTGGTAGAGAAAGATAACATGTGTCAGAGTTCCTGGTTTAATAGCATCCTTGGGGTTGTACAACCAGTCCAGGAAAGCTGTAGCCTGATATGGAATAGGAAGGTTTGGGAAGATAATATTCCATGATTCTCTTGCATGATTATAAGAGAAGAGGCAGTGGAACATGGACTCAATGGGGGAATTGGCACACTTGGCATTAGGGATGGCAACAAAATCCGAACCCACGGGTGCCCTACCCCATCCAACCCGGTCAACGCGGGTAAAATCCGTGTTGATGAATTTTGGGCTGGGTTTGGGTTTAAACCCGTTCACTATTCACCGGGGTGGGTTTTGGTTTAGGTAAACCCTCCCCATGGATACCCGCCCACACCAATATAATTAATTTTCCCGGTATATTTAATATTATAAACAACTAATTTTCTTTATGTTTGTGGAGACATATCTAATTTTTTTCTTTCTAATTGTGTAGAATGAAGTTGATATTATCGAGTGGAGAGTGAAAAAGCTTAATTCACAAGAAGGAAGAAGCTATCAATTGATCATGTTGTTAATGGATAATTTGTGATTTGGTTAATTTTTTTTGAGTTTTCTAGATTGGTGTTGAACAATTTGTATAGTTATTTTGTGATTTGCTTGAATTTTCTAGAATGGTGTTTTATATATGGATAATTTGTATTGCGAGATTGACATTTGACTTTAATGTTGATAGAAACTTGTTATTGTAAACTTTTTACGACAAAACGCGTGGGTACCCATGAACCCGCGGATACCCAGCGGGTTGGGTTGGGTTTGAGTTTTTCAAACCTAGTGGGTTTTACCCCGGATTTTTTTCACGGATAAACCCATGGGTTTGGGTTTGGCAAAACCCGACCCAACCTGACCCATTGCCATCCCTACTTGGCATGTTGTGTTGGGTGATAATTTCCTATGGAAGAGTCTCTCTTTTGTTGCAGGACCATTCCTAGAGCATCTCCAGACGAAGAATTTGAGTTTTGGAGAGATATCCAGACTCCACATCCATTTTCATTTCTCCATGCTGCCCATCGTTTGAGGCTCAGTTGAGGATAAGTGAACTGCATGGTAAGCCGACTTGACGGAGAAATTGCCTTTTTCATTTAATCTGCACGTGCAGAAGTCCTTGGAATCCAAATCCCCAGTAGGAATTCTCAAGATAGCCTCCATCTCAGAACCATAGACATACCCCTGGATTAAGTCATAATTCCACTTCTTTCCCTCTGTATCAATCCAGGTACTGACTCTTATGTGATTCTGTGGTGCACTTTGAATGCTTGCTTTAGGAAGGAATGGGACCCATGGGTCCTGATCAATCCATGTATCATCCCCTGATTCAATCATTCGAACTGCTCCCAAATCAACTTTTTTAGACTCCCACAGACTAGCCCGGATCCATGATGGTCTGCTCCCTTTTTTTGTCGAAAGGAAGTTCCCTCAAGGGAAATAGAGTCCTTTTAGGAGGCGACTCCACAAGACATCTGGATTAGTAAGAAGTCTTCACGCTTGTTTGGCAAGATGGGTCAGATTGAAATCTCTAAAACTTCGGAAACCCAAACCTCCTTCTGACTTTGGGACACAAAGAACTTTCTTTATACACCAATGGAGTCGAGCCTGACCAGAAGAAATTGTTGAGAAGTGAATCCATTTTCTTCGATAGGGACACTGGAAGAAGGAAGAGTCACATGATAAATGATGGTATAGCCTGAATAACGGATTTGAGAAGGACTTCCTTCCCTCCGTGAGAAAGAAGCAGGCTCTTCCAAGCTTTCCCCATCTTTTCCATTCTTTGGATAAGGAAGTAAAATGTTTCTTTTTTCGAGTTTCCCCATTCTATTGGGACTCCAAGATATTTGGAACGACAGTTAGATGTTGTAAATCCAATATGAGAGACAATGTCGTTCCTTTCCTCTGTCGGAACATTCCCACTGAAGAAGACAAATGACTTGTTAATGTTTACTTCCTGCCCAGTGATTGCCCCATAATCATTGATGAGGTCCAAAATTCTCCCTGCCTCTTGAATGCTAGATTTCCCAAAGATTATTGTGTCATCTGCGAAGAGACAATGAGTGAGAGTAGGGCATCTCGCGTTTAGCTTAATTTCCTTGATGCGATCTTCTGTCACTTCCTGGTCAATAAGGAAAGTGAGAGCATTTGACATCAAGATAAAAAGAAAGGTCGAGAGAGGATCTCCCTGTCTAATGCCTTGTGAAGGGCAGAATGTCTCTGGGGATTCCCCATTGAACAACACCGAGAATCTGACTGTACGAATACATGAGCTAGCCCATCTGCACCATTTCTCATCGAACCCATATTTTCTAAGAGGAGTTTCAAGGCACTCCCAATCAACCATGTCATATGCCTTCTTCCTATCAAGTTTAAGCATATCTCTTCTATTACCCAGCTTGTGGTTCTTGAAATGATGAAGATCTTCATGGACAATAATAATATTATCCTAGATAAGGCGGCCGCCTGTGAACGCTGTCTGAAGTTTTGAGACAAGCAAGGAAGTCCATGATTTTTTAGATAATTTTGTACCTGAAGTTGCAGCAACTAATGGGGCGAAATTGGTCAATGCTCTCCGGATGATCAACCTTGGGAACCATCACAATGTGTGTATCATTCCATCCTGCAGGCATATTAATTGTTTCAAAGAGCTCCTTAACTTCTCTGCAGAGGGTTTCACCCATAGTATCCCAGTATCTCCTGAAGAATTTTCTAGAGAAACCATATGGGCCAGGGGCTTTCCTGGCTCCAAGAGAAAAAATAGCTCTCCTAATTTCCTTATTGTTCATTGCCGCACAGAGATCATCATTCATTTCTTCTATTACCATCGTTGGGAACCCTTGAAGGGTGTGTGAAAAGGAAATAGGAGACCTAGCCTTGAAAAGATCTTTGAAAACCCCACTCATATCCCCTTTAGTCTAGCTTCATCTTCAACCCAAATTCCCAGTTCATCATTCAGGCGGAGAACCCGATTTCTATGTTTTCAATGAATAGTGCTATAAAGATAGAGTTCAACCTAGCTCCGCCACAGACACTAGCTATGACCTAAATCGAAAAGGGGAATTAAGCAGATCATGGATTGTCCTCCCTTCCCACCCGATGTGAAGCCACCTTTGCAACTTCCAAACCCACGGCGGGACACAATGGCGGTAAACGATGGCCTCTTCTATCACATCAAACGCCTCCGCACATCAACCAAAGGTAACCAACATATAACCACCTTCTTTGGTTCGTTGGCGTTTGGGTATTTGCGAATTTATCTCGATAAAGCCTGGATTTTTTACTTTTCCGAATGATACGATGGTTTTGGGATCGATATGATCATTGTGAAATAATAAGCGATTCAGCTGACATCTATATTCTCTTCGGATATGGCAAGACGCTAGTCGTCAATTTGCTCTACTTGTGGAGCCTATCTATTTTGGTGTTCTCTATCAAATTCATATCTCGACCGAGAAGGATCACTGGAGATTGTGCTTTTGATACTTGTGTTGCTTGTTGGCCGGAGCTCCTTGGGGTCGTTGGCGGATCCGTCCCTTCATTGGTCGGCGAAGGTAAGTTTTCTCCAATCTTAACTCCGGCGACATCTTTGATTCCGTCCATCATTAATTGAGTTTTTGAATTCCGCTGTTCTCAAAGCTGGCTGATTAATCATCGGTTTCGGATACCTTTTTTGCTCCAATGGAATCTTATTACTTTATGGTTTAGGGACAGATTAGAGTCTTAATTTCCTTTTGTCTCTAACTAAATTTTTTGGTAATCATTACTTAGCTAGCTGTGTAACTTGCCAATTGCCATTACTCTCTTATTATTTGCAGTAACTGCCCCGAATACGGTAGTTTTTTCTTCCTTTCACTTTTGAATTCTATATTATATTCATAAATTGTGATGAATTGTGTTAATTATTTGTTTAATTCCATTTACTAGCAAGTGGCAACGCTTATACAGGGAGGTATGCATTAATTGTTCTAAATTAATTAATTTATTTCACAATTTCAATGACATCATTGATTTTCTTGTAGATTTACGTTTATTTTCACTAAATAGTTTAGGGTTTCAATATATTTCTTGAATTTAAACGACTTTCGTGAATTAATATCTTGTAGCACAATAGTCGTGTATTTTTGGTTGGACATTTTGCAGATGCTCATATGATATGAAAGTAATTGAAGTAAGTGAAATAAAGTTCATCAATCTATCAGGTGATAGTTCGATTTCATTCTCTTTTATAAATTTACGAGAGTAATTAAGTAATGTTTTGTCGAAGATACTAATGTAATTTTCTTTTCTTTGTTGTGGCTTTTGTGATAACTCGTTACCGGTCATCCGACATACTCCGTCGAAGGAAACCACACTCGCTGGCGGGACTATCTTGGAGATGTTATGTTTTTGTTTTTTTCCCGTCAGTGTCGTGTCTTTGCTCCTCAGAGCTTCTTCAGAGCTGCCCAAGTAGTGGCTTATCAGGCTCTTTCATCGGTAGTCTGGTTGCATACGGACTAACGTCCAGTATTTGAGTTGGTCTTGTAATCGTGTCGAGTCTTTGTCCCATGCCCTTTGGGCTTGCCTTGGAAAAAAAAAAAAAAGAAAAAAAAGAATAGTGCTATAATGGAAGAAGGATGTGTTTTGGTCACCTTTTTTTAAGCCGATTGACTCTGAAGCATTGTCTCCATAAGGTTTCCTCTTCAAGCCAAATACTTCTCAGTTTCGCAGTGAGGCTCTTCTCTTCCTCCACCTTCTCTTCCGTCCGTGAAGGATGTTGGAGATTCTCAAGCTTGGTCACAATCTCATTCTCCCTCAGCATACTGTTTTTATGGAAGTTTTTTGACCATTCCTTCAGTTCTCTCTCGCACTTGTTGAGCTGATTGCTAGATGGACCATCTGGATCTCATTCCCTGCAGACAATCTCTTTGCACTCTTTTTTCTCCATCCATCTCTCGTCAACCCTGGAGGGGGTATACACCTTTAAAGTGTAGATCAATTCTAATTGGACAGTGATCATAATCCACCATTTTTTCATAGAATAAAATTGCTTCCCCAAACTGTGCTCTTCAGGAGGGTGAGCACAACACTCGGTCTAGCCTCACTCTTACCAAGTTTGGTCATGTACGCTTATTGGACCAAGTGAAGGGGTTTCCTTTGAATCCAATGTCAATGAGAGCATTGTCAAAAATGAACCTCTTGAAAGGTTTCACATTCTCGTACCTAATAGGGCACATCCCCTCCTTTTTATGTTCATAGATAGCAGCATTAAAATCACCTACAACGACCCAATTATCCTCTCTACTACTCCGAAGGGAGCTCAAGTGCTCCCAAAACTCCCTTCTACCAATAGTTGTAGTTGGGGCATGAACAAAAGTACAAAAGAACTTCCTCCCCATGTCAATACAAACATCCATATAGTACTTGTCACTACTTAGTACATTAATACTAATACCCGTCTTCCACCACAAAGCAAAGCCCCTAGACGAGTTGACAGGTTCGACATACTCTCTATTGGGGAAAATTTTGAGACGTCTTCTATGTTCCTCCATGAATTCTTCATTCTTGCTTGTTTCCATAAAAATAACAATAGTAGGGTCATGACGTCGTATAAGACGTTTTGCATAACTTCTCGTAAGAGATTGGCCAAATCCCCTACAGTTCCAACTTACTATACTCATGGGTGTCGAGGTGGATTATGGCGAACCACTGTTGGCGTTGTTCCACTATCTTCTTCGTCCCCGATGACTTCATTAGTCGTGTGAGGCTTATATTTGTTTGGCCTCTTCTTCCTATTACCTCTCATAACTCCTCCTGCAAAAATAGAAGTTGATGGGCTTAAATTAAAGCAAGCGTTTCCATTTAATTCAGCCTCATCCCCTCCTGGGCTTTGGATCGAAACCCCTTTCCTCTTTTCCATGGACCGACCTGCTTCTCCCTCAAACTCCTCTTATATGTGCTGATATGCATTATGGACTTGCAACTGATGTTGGTTGGGCTCATCCTCCCTAACTCGGTGGGCATGGAGGCTAGGTTGGCAAAGCCCAAGCGAAAGATAGTAACCCATTTGAATCCTCTGGTCCGTTTGTCTATGCCTCCCTTCTTCATCGTCTATCCTCAGTCCTCCTTGGAGAGCCGCCGCCACCGTTTCCATCTCTAGTGACAGATCCCTTCCTCCCATCTCATTCCTATATCATCCTTTCATCCTCCCACTCTAACCTCTATCTTCCACCCTAACTTCCTCCTCCAGTCGGCGAACAGTAAATCCTGGAGGGATTAAGAGATTGTCTACTTCTTTTTCTCTTTGTCGACGAGTGCCCTGCTTCCGTCAGATCTTCCCTGTACTCCCTTGCTCCTCCTGAAGGATAGCGACTCCTCCAGGATGTTGGGTCGGAATTGGGGAGGCTGAGCTCGCCTCCAACCTGGTTGCCTCTACTGTTGTTCGACCTGTAGGGGGAATCAATCACTGCCTTGAGGTCAGATGTAAACACCTCCGAGAATGGGACATGTCCGCTACTCTTCCTTTCCTCCTTCATACGCGCACAAGTCGTCCAGTTATAACCAATTCTCCAACAAAAATAATAGATCTCCACCAGCCTTTCGTACTTGAAATCAATTATATCGCAATGCTCTTGCCCTGTACTTTCATAAGTGAAGGGAAAATCGAACCCCACTGGAATCGGCTCGCTGAGATCAACCTCCGCCAACATTCTGGTAAATCTTCTGTAACCGTTGAAGTGGAGGCTAGATCTGTCAAAATCAAGAAATTTTGGGAAGTAGAAAGTCCCAATTGAGATGATGTTCTGCTCGTACCTCTAACTTTGGTGGAGGTCGTGGATCTTCACCCAAATAGCCAATCTATTCATGGGAATGGTTTCTGGATCTCCTTTACCATCATATTTTTCTAATGTCGTCATTGTGTTGGAGAGGCTCCGCCAAACTTTCTCCCGCGTCCTGGCATCCTTGGACGTAAAGATAAAGAGATTCTGGGCTTGGGTGGGATGGACTCCCACTTCTCCATACCTACCCCAAGCGAACCTAACAGCTCCTGCTGCCTTTGCCAGAGCAACCTTGTTCTCCGTTAGCACCTTCCCCAGCAGCATAGAGTTCCCCCCTTCCTGAATTTGTTGTCATCTTTAGATGGTCTCCTCTCCCCCCTGAGGTCAAGGGATTGTTGTGTTCTGTACTCAAACACCCAACTCTCTCTGATAACTCGTTAATGTCCATCTTGTTATTGGTTTTTTTAGATTTTTGGAGACTGGAGTGAGGGATGAGAAAGGGAGGAGGAAGAGTAAACGAGAGGAGCAAGAGATATGTCTCTGGTAAACTATGATATGTGAGTATTGTTCTGCATCCCTCTTAAATACTCTACTTCTATTAGAAACAACTATAACTCCCACATTGTTATGGTAGATATCATTCCTATCATCCATTCCATCATCTTTAAGGATATTCATGGGCAAAAGGGTGCTTTGTACTTTTAATTCAGCCATTGCACTTGGCTCTATGTTCGGCGGAGACAGACCTGCCCCTTCCGCCAAATCTGCTTCTTCTGCCAAATCTTTCATAATAGATACTCTGACCATTTTTATTCCCCTTTCTTCTACCTCTCCCCTGCTTTTACCCCTGATATGGGACCTTCCTATCCCATATGGAGGCTTCCTATGTATTTTCTCTTTTTTACTTACCTTCCCAAGAATATAGCCCCCTTGCTTAGCATTGGATTCGCTGAAATTTGAGACTATGCCGAGTCATTTTTCCTCATTAAATTCACTATATGCGAAGGGGTAGGGGCTAGGAATAGGAGGAGATCTACCCCTGTTGAGATAGATCAGAATTTGCTCATCAAGAATGAGAGAAGTCTCAGCGAAGGAGACGGGAAACAAAACATTAGGGAGTTCAGAGAAAGTAACCGTTAGAGAGAGAGAGAGAGAGAGAGAGAGAGACATGAGAGAGAGTAAAAATTAGCTGGCCCACCTGAGTGTTGTAAATTTGAAAATTTTATTCTAATTTGGGTTGCCATTGGTTGTTACCTGTGTATGTGGCGGGGGACGAATGGTTGTTGGCAATTGCTCGTGAGACGAATTTTTGTTATTTAATTTTCCGCTGTTCACATTTTCGTCTAATTTTTATAGGATTAATAGAATTTTGTATCATTTTATTATTGCAAGTTAACAACGTAATCTTCTATTATTTTTTTGCATTTTCACTCTTTATCTTTCAAAACATAGCAAACATATCTTTCTATTAGAATTTCTATCAAATGACAGTTAAAAAAAGACTTGAAATGATTAATATACCCCTTTCTCAATTTTTTTCTTTTAAAAAAGTTGTAGCAATTATTAATTATGTTCTATTTGATTTTCTTTTTCCCCTTTTTCGAGCTCCCGACGGTGGAGGCTTCTTCTACGGCTGTATGATTTGCCAATTCCTTTCGCCATCACTTCAATGGCACCTCATTGCTCGTCATATGAGGATGACAACGATTTTGACTGCACTCACCTTGTAAAGCCCCAAGTTGTTAGGAATTATCAAATGACAGTTAAAAAAAAGACTTGAAATGACTAATCTACCCCTTTCTCAATTCTTTTCTTTCAAAAAAGTTGTAGCAATTTTTAATTATGTTCTATTTGATTTTCTTTTTCCCCTTTCCCGAGCCCCCGATGGTGGAGGCTTCTTCTATGGCTGTATGATTTGCCAATTCCTTTCGCCATCACTTTAATGGCACCTCATTGCTCGTCATATGAGGATAACAATGATTTTGGCTGCACTCACCTCGAAAAGCCCCAAGTTGTTAGGAATCTCATTAATGAGCACAACAGACTCCTCAACGGTTCCTTAAGTAGCCGTTCCTCACATGCCAACTGGCTACAGTGCAACACACACCATTTTGGTTATTTACAGAATCAATCCCTATCTTTTTATTCTATACAATCTGGTCCTATCTGTGACAAAACACCATTTTCCCCACCTTTTGCAGCACCATGAATGGACCAAAGAACTTGGTAGCAAGCTTGTAGCAACTCCTTTGTTCTACAGACTGCTGCCTATAAGGTCTCAGTTTCAACTTTCAAGTAGACCCAGTCTCCCACTGCAAATTCCCTCTCAGTTCGATGTCGATCAACCTTTTATTTTTGACGATTTTGAGCCATTTCCAAATTGTGCCTCAACAATCCAATCAATCTTTGTTGGTCCTTGAGCTTGTCTGCTACTGCTGCAACTGGTGTAGACAAGGGGTTTTGAACAGTAAAGTGGGAGGGGAGATATCCATACAAGGCTTCAAAGGGTGAAACCTGTAGGCTAGAATGGTAGTTGGTGTTGTACCATGATTCTATCATGGTCAACCAGGTAGCCGATGACTTGGAATCATTCGACACCATGCACCTGAGGTAGTTTTCCAAACAACGGTTGAGTATCTTTGTCTGACCATCTTTATGAGGATGGTAGGTGACATGCCAAAACACAACACCAAACTGCGACCAAGTGAAATCGCAGTCTGGGAATGCAGTAACAGGCAAGTTATATTATCAACCCGGGGTCTAGATCTACTGCTTACTCCGTGATTGTCTATTATCTAGCAAACTAATTCGAGTGATTGTTGTTTAAAGCAAAAGCAGTAAGAAAGCAGTAAATTGTTCGGTTTTCAAAGTCAGGAAAGAGTCACTCGGGATTGAGTCCCCCTAGCCCCTTAGTTAGGTTCAATTGTAATTCCCTGGGTTGATTCACTGTTGATTAGACTGCGGAAGATCCGACAGTAGCTTGGAATCTCTTAAGCTGACCAAGCCCTCTCAGTCCAACTACCCGGCAGGCGACTAACCTTCACCGGGATAGAAAGCTGAGGCTATGAACACAGAACTCCACTACTGGAATTGAATTCCAGTACAAAGCAGTAAACTGGCTAACTCTCGTATAGCCAATCTCCTACTATCGAATGAAGAGGCTCTAACAACCTAATCAGATTCTATCTATCTCAGGTTGCAGCAGAAATAGAGAAAAGCTGATCAGACTCCAATCAATTCAATAAACATGCATCATTCAATTAAAATCAAACAGTAATATCATCCCAAATCATTACAATCAAATCCCTAACACAAGGAACTAGGGTTCTTCATACCCAAGTGAGAGAAGGGTTCTACTCCATAGAGAGAGAAGAGAAAACAGTAATCGGAGTAGTCATACTCATAATGATGAGGAAAATCTGCTCCGGGATGATGATTTCCACTCCTATGACGATCTCCAAGCTCGATTCGATGAAACCCAGCTCCAAGATAGCTTCTAGGATGTGTTCTTCGTACTTTCTCTCTCTAGGGCTCTGTTTCTGCTCTGAAAATCCGATTCTCCCACTTTTGGCTCGGAATTGGCTCAAAAACCAGACTTTCCCGACTCACACGGGCAGGCCACACGGCCGTGTGACTCACCCACTTGGCCGTGCGGCTTAAAACGCAGCGTATGGTTTAGTTCGATCTTCAGGCTTCTCACACGGCCAGGGTGCACGGCCGTGTGGAAATTCCAGTCTGCCCGTGTTTGGCCTCGGCAAATATCACACGGCCAGAATTGCACTTAGCACGGCCGTGTGAATTTCATGGGTGCCCGTGTGTGGCCTCGACAGAAATCACACGGCCATCTTGCTTACTTGCACGGCCGTGTGATGCTCCGGTCTGCCCGCGCGACTTCCTTGACACCTCGCCAAGCGTCCGATCTTCGTCCAATCGACCCCAGACTCGCTCCCAAGCCTCCATTCACGTACTAGGACCTGAAACATCACAAACAAGCACAAAATAGCGTGAAATCGGCCTAAAACACGAGAATCAACACCTCAAACGGTGTAAGAACGGGGGTAAAAACATGTGTAAATAACGGTCTATCAGTAGGCAGTTGAGTAGTGAAGCTTGGTTCCTAGTAATGCAAATAAACTGGTACAAAAATTGATGATGAATAGTACATCTATATTAGAGACGATAGTGTGAGGCATACCATCTAACTTGAAAACTCCATCCATGAAAATTTGGGCCACTCATGCTGCTGTGAATGGTCTGCTAAGTCCAAAGAAGTGGTCATACTTAAAGAAACTAGGGGTGGCTATCAATTCGGTCCAGTCCGGTCTTTTTGAAAATATAAGAATCAAAGATTGGATTGGATACAATCCAGTTTTGATCTGGTCCGGTCTTGACCCGATCCGGTCCCAATTCGGTCTTGATTTTATATTGAGCTTGTTGGGATTTGAGTGGCCGAAGGCCTGAAAGGGTGAGAAGTTGGTTAATTTTTATACTAAGTGGGTAAGTGCAAAGGTTTGTGACTGTTTATGCAAATTACCCTTAAGTTTTGGGTGTTGAGCTCTCTTATCCGGTCTTTATCCAGTTTTCGATCCGGTCCCGATCGGTTTTTTTACCTCAGATCTAAGCCTAAAGATTCGATTGGACTGTTTACTATCCGGTCCCGGTCCGGTCTCGTTTCGGGTTATACGATCCGGTTTCGAGTAAAATCAAAAAACCCGGACCAAATAGCCAACCCTAAAAGAAACAATCAATAACCACCGAGATAACTTCTTTCTCAGCAGACTTAGGTAGCCTTTCCACAAAGTCTAAGGATATGTGTTGCCAAGCTTGTTTAGGGATATGCAATGAAGCAAACTAGGGTACGACACATTGTCACTTTTGCATTGTTGGCAAATTTGATAGTGGGAAATGAATTGCTTCATGTTAGTCTTCAAATCAGGCCACCAGAAGTACTGCTTCATCCTTTGGTGAGTTGTATGCAACCCTGAATGACCTCCTACTGAAGACTCATGAAACAATTCTAAAAGTTGATGCCTCATAGTTCCCTTCCTCCCAATGTAGACTGAGTTATTGTGATACAATAGTCATTGCCTGAAATTGTTAATTCTTGGCCCACACAGGGAATAGAAGCTAGGGGGCAACCGGTTCGGTAAACCCGGATTTAAAACCGAAACCGAATAAAACCAAACCAAAACCGAAATAATGCTATTCGGTTCAAAATTTGGAAGGGAAATATGGTTATTTCGGTAACTAGGTTTCTTTCAACCAAACCAAAATTTCGAATTTCCGGTCGAAAAATCGAATTACTATAATTGCAAGCTTTAAATGGTGGATTTTTATGTTTGTACTTATTTTGAGACTTAAATATTTGAATTATGTTATTGTTTTATGACTTATGTGTTGAAATATCTGAATCGCTATTCGTCGCCCTAAAATTCAAATTTTATCGCCCTAAAATGTACCAAATTGACAATCTTACCCTCTTACCGCAATCTCTAACCAAAACTCTAAACAAACAATCCCTTATCCTACCCAATCGCCGGCGACCTCAACCCGGACACTGCTGTGTAATGAATTTGATCTATCATTATTTTTCCGATGAACAAGTTAATGTTGTGGATGGGGATTATCAGTTTGCATGAAATGGATTTGATCTATTATTATTTTTCCGATGAACTAATTAATGTTGCGGATGGAAATATGGGGTGCAGCAGAAGAATCCGGCAGCCTGCTGATGGCGGTTAAACTGTCGGACAATATTGAGGAAATATAGAAAGAGAGCTAGCAGGCAAGCCAAGCCACAGATGAGGAAGAGTCCCCAGAAGCTTGAGAGGTGAGGTCTGTCCACTTGAAACGTCTCTTCTTCCTTGCATTTTAGGGCGCCTGAAAGGCTGCCGGATTCTTCTGCTGCTGCCGCCGCTTGTTTTAGTGTTTATATATGTTTTGTAATATAAGAATTAAACTAAGGATATTTGAGTCATTTTAATAAAAATTAGGGCGACGAATAAGATATTTTAGGGTGACGAATAGCAATGCCCTTGAAATATTGGGTAATTAGCATTAATGGTTACAAACCTTTGCACTTTGTAAAAAAGGACACAAAGTTTAATTTTGCACGAATGAGTAACATAAGTTAGAGCATTTAACAAAATGGTCACTTCCGTCTATTCCATCCAAATTTTCCTTTAAAGTTGCCTAATCAACGTTCCACCTCATCAAAACAATTAATAAAAAACCAAATTTAATGTTTGAAATGTGAAATCAATCCATACTCAAACCGGTCCAAAACAGCAAACTCGTAACCTCTATCTCTCTTTCCATAATCTCCAACGTTGCTGCTGCCCTTTCTTTCTTTCCTTTTTCGACTCGTGTTCTCTACCGCCATAATCGGGGAAAGGTTACGGTGATTACTAAGGGTAAATTGGATATGAAAAAAATTGTATTAATTAAATTTTTTAATAAATTACATTTTAGGTAGTTACAAGAATCTATTAATTACAATTTTCTCTCTTTCTCTCACTTCCACAATCTCCAGCCAGATCCCATTTTCTTATTTTTCTCAATCTTTCTGCAAAAGAAAAAAAAAACACGAAATCACTACCAATCCATTAGGCAACCACTACCACTTTGAAAAATATCAATACCATTGCAGAAATAAATCTATACCATTACACGAAAACTACCGATATAAACAATCTTCCAATATAAATCTATACCATTTCACAAAAAATCAATACCATTGCAGATTTAATCAATACCAATACATGCAAATTAATAATATTACATGATAATCAATACCAATGTGACAAAAACAATACCAATGCGAAAAAACACTACTACTACGAAAAAATCACTGCCAATGTGAAAAAATAAGATCTAGGGTTTTTATTCATCCCACCTTTTCCAGCCGCCTATGTGAGAGAGAGATTGCGAGGGGAGTGAGTGAAACCTTCAAAGCAACCATCTCAACGCTCGGCGGGAAGTCTATGATGAAAATATATTGAGGGGGGAGAGAGAGAGGCCTTCAAAGCGACCATCCGAGCGCGTGAGGGAAAGGGAGGAGGATCCCACCGAAGGGAGCTGGGAAGTGTGGGTGGCTGGCAGGAGAGATGTAGTCTAAGATGGATTTGGCGTTGCGGGCGGTGGTGGTTGTGGTCTTGTGTAGGAGGTTGGAAGGAGGGGAAGGTTGCGACGAAGGTGTGTGGTGAGGAGGGAGGTGGAGAGAGAGAGAGAGAGAGAGAGAGAGAGAGAGAGAGAGAAGGGAAAATGGATGGGATTGTGGTGGCGGCGGCAGGAGAGACGGCGAGAAGGGAGGGAATAGGAACCGCTGGGGAAAGATGGAGGTCGCCGTGCCGGAGAGAGGAGGTAGTAGGGTTTTACTATAATATATAGAAATTTATATTTTAAAAGATTGTAATTAGGTGTATATCTTTTTTTGTTTATATAATTACCATTAATCTAATCTTTACCATACATTTAAAAATAAATTAAAATATTAATAATCAAAGGTGCAGATGTTAGTAGCCACCGTGATTACTCAAAATTGAGTAACCACGCTAACGCGTTCCGCCATAATCGTCGCCTCACGACAGAATCCATCCGCCCCTTCATTGGAGAGGTGGGGCCAAGGGGGAAGGGAGAAGAAGGAGAAGTTTCGGTTGGAGCAGGGGCCAGGGAGGGAAGCAGAAAGGGAACGACGAGAGAGGGTGGAAGGAGAGCACCATGAGTGGTGAGAGAGGCGCAGTTCGAGCACCGGAGGAGCTCCCGGAGACGACTGAGCAGCGAGGGGACGTTTGCCAGTCCAAAACCCCAATTCCAAACACGCAAAGAGGTGGGAGAATCAGGGTGGATATGAATAAGAAAACCTGAAATCCCTGTAGAACCCAAATCGAAAAGCGACGATGAGGATTCCAAATCGATGGTAGAGATGGATTCAATCGGAGACGGAGATGGATCTGTGCCGCCTGGGATAAGGTGCGTCGCGTCAATGGGGATTCCAAATCGTCGGGCGGAGAAGTAAACTGTCTTGCAGCCAACCCTGCCTTCCCCTCCCGCATCAGCGCCGCCGTCTCCCTGTTGTTATCGTCTCTCTCTCTCTGTTATTTCCCCAAAATGAACGATGATGATCTCACTTTCTCTCCTTCCTCCTCCCTCCCTTCCACAAGGACAAGTGGACAGCCCTATTTTTGTGTTCCCAAAATTTCGGTTCAAATTCGGTTTGAGATTTGGTGGAATTCGAGGATCCAATATGCATAATTTCGATTCGGTCGAAACTAAACTGACCGAATGCCCACCCCTAATAGAAAACTCCAACATCACCTTCTGCAGTCATTCATTCCCTTCATAGCCTCCACTTCAGTTAGCCAGGTAGGAAGGAGTAGGACTACATTCACTACCTCACAATTTCCATTAAGAAACTCATGATGTCTAGATTTAGGTAACCAGTTCGTGGAACGAGAGCGGGAGCGAGAGTGTGAAAGCATCTATTGTTCAAGAATTTATGTCCGAGAACGTCATCAGAGCGTCACATTAAAAAAAAGCAATTGATTATTTTAATAATATTTAATGATATAGAGACATCCTTCTATACCTTCAAGTTGTTATAACTTGAAATGTTTGACCTGGTTCCCATTACGTACAATCTAATGTTTGTACCGTAATAACTATGTAATGTTTGTAGTCTTACGTAACAGTTATAAAATGGTGTTACGTAAGACTTTAATTATGTCTTGATCTTTCTGTAAATCCGCATTAATATTCTTTACGTAAAAAGAACATCTACTTCACAAGTCTTAGATAACATTATTCTACTACTATTGTGTAAAAATCACATACATTGCTTAAACGTTATAGAACGAAAATTAGTTATTGCATAACAATCAAATCATAAGTGTTACGTAAGGATTCGGTAATGACTTTATACTTTACTTAATGCAAGGGTAATATTCATGATGTAAATGGACCGTTCATTACGTAATGCTTCCGGCCATTTTACAACTATTACGTAAGATAAACATACATTACATAACCATTACGTAATGCATATTGTATTTTATATAATGCGACCTGTTAAACCTAGTGTAACCGGTAAAAAGCAAGTTATAATAGCTTCAAGGCATTATAGGAATTTCCGATGATATATTACATTAAACATAATCGTGTACGAGGAAAATTTCATCATTGTTGTAACTAAGAGGCGGTACGACCGTGAAAACCGCCTACCAAAGCCCTAATCGTTAGGCGATTTTACCGATATGAAATGATTGAATCATAGTTAAACCACAATTTATATACAAATAATCCTACTATTTACTTTTTCGTACAACCTCTGATACGATTTTACAATCTTTTATATTTTGTATACATCTATATATAGTTATATACCTGGCCAAATTCTTTATTAATAAGAATAAAAATGTAAAAACTTTAATTCATCAGGCCTATATGTTTCCTAATGGGATCCTTAATCCAAGCACCGAGCACCTAAAGGCTAAAACTGGGAACGGATCAGGTCAGTAACCTTATGGTGAGTAATTATGAGTAACCCGCCCACATCAGCATCCTCTCTCTCCTGGAAAGCCTTTAATTTTCCCCTCCTTAATCTTTGACGGACGATTTCTCACTCGTTTTAAGTCGAAATTTAATTTTTTTTGCACATTTAGATCAGATTAATTGTGCTCTTCAAAATGATATCCACTTTGATATTTTTTCGAATAAAATAAATTGAGCCATTTTTTACCAGTCTATATCATATGGTATTGACTGGTATTGAAATAAGAGCTTACCTATGGTTTGAAAAGCGTACCATGGTGGTATGACACAAACCAAAACTGTAGGATGGTTGAATACATGATAGTAGAAGTATATTAATTGTTATTTACGACTTTTAACATTGTATACCATAAGATACCACCCCGTACCAAGGTGGTATTGTATGATATTGTGTGGTATTTTTTGGTCTTGTAATTTGTTCACCCAGAAATTTGTAGATCCAATAGATCATGATGAACTCGTCCCTGCTGTGCAAACGTTTTCAAAAACGAATTAAAAACGAAGAAGATACCATATGGTATGCAGTTGGTACCGAGAAACCAGAATTTTTTTTCCTCAAAAAATATTGAAAATTTATCTCATTTTGTAGAGCACGATGAACTCGTTCCATCTGTGCAAAAAAAAATTAAAATTCGAGTTAAAACGAAAAAGATATGAGTCAATTAAGAAAGCTAGTGAAAATAAAAATGACCTTTAATTCTCCATCCTTAGATCTGGATTTTCTAAATGAAGGGTCCAGATTTGGTTATTGATGGGTGCATAACCCATGGTTATGCACCCTAACTTGAGCCGCTAAAACCTAATAGAACTTAGAACTAAACATTATACCAAATAGACAACATAAAAAGCGCGCTCCAATATATTCAATCCGCGCTCCAGAAAAATTAAGATCGCGATTTTTTACCGATTTGCTGGCAATTCGCGTTGTCACGCTCCGGAGGGGGAGCGGCAGACCCTATAGCACGAATTAGGTAAGCTAAGTCTAGATAAGGCATCTGCAACTTTGTTGTACTTCCCTTACCTATATATGATCTCATAATTCAATCCAAGTAACTTCACCAACGCTTTCTTCTGAATATGAGTATGATCCTTATGTCCTAGCAGGTGCTTAAGACTTTCATGATCTGTGAGGATCACAAAGGGTCTTCCTTTAAGATAGTGCCTCCATCTGGTGACTACTAGGAGCATTGCCAGATATTTCTTTTCATAGGTGGATAGTCATTGTTGTCTAACTCCTGAAGTCCGATTGAGGTAAGAAATAGGTCTGCCTTCCTGGGATAACTCAGCTCTAACTCTCAAGTCACTGACATTTGCATCCGATGTAAAGGTTTTGCTGAAGTCAGGAAATGCCACCATTGGTAGATGAGTCATGGAATTCTTGAGCTACTGGAAAGTAGTGTCAGCTGTAGGAGTCCACTTGAACCCATCCTTCTCCAAGAGATCAGTTAATAGCTTGCTAATGAGACCATAAGGCCTAACAAATTTCCTGTAATATTCGGCTAGGCCTAGGAATCCTCTCAATTCCTAAACATTTCTGGGGACTGGTCATGATTCCGTTGCCGCTAACTGGAATCGATAGAGACTCCCCCACTGTTAATAATGTGTCCCAAGTATTCAACATGTGTCTGGCAAAAAGAGCATTTAGAGGGTTTGGCATGTTTGTCATTTTTTTTTGTGGTTACTATATATAATCTTTGTTTAACATTCTAGCTTTAAAATAGTATGTGTTTCAATTTAATTACATTAGTTTTAAGTAGAATTTGATTTGGATTTGTCGGGCGATCTGTGGGTTTCCAAAAATGACGATGATGGAGATAAAAAAAACTTCTGCTCACAAGGGGATTCGTAGTGCATAGGTTTATGAATTGAAAATAGAGATAAAGACGAGTTTAACAAAATTTGCCAAAAGTCCACCTCATTGCCATCCCCGGGGTTGACCAAATTGTCTTTTCAATTCATCCAACACTTTAGGATTAGTATGATTTAGGACGAATCGTTATAAATCCTTATGTAGAGAGTTACAATTCCAACAAACAACTAATGCATTGTAGTCATCCACAATCCAAACCGCTCAGCCTCTCGAAGAGGTATGGGGATGCAACTATCTATGAAACCCATTGTATCCTTCGTTTTGAGAGAAATTTGTGCATATCTACTTCACATTGTATAGTTCAATCCATCACACAACTCAATGACTAGAGACTATGCTATATTTTAGTTTGGATTAAGATAGTAGGCATTGGGGCTAAGCCCAAAATCATAATCCCGAGCCATACCCTCTCTACAAATAATTGAAAAGCTAAGAGCATCTCCAACCCTCCAATAGGTTAGCAGTTTCATATATGGACTCCACAAACACATCAATAACTTTAACAATTATCTCATTCAATCATTTCAAAACATCTCCATCCTGCAGTTTTTTTAGCAATTTCAATTGATGAAACCTACAAAATATTCATATAATTCATATTTTTCTAAACAATACTTTTTCATAATAAATAATAGACTTTTGAACATTCAATAAACACAAATACTTAGTATACACAAAAAAGAAATACAAAATTCAATTAAATTCAAAATGAAATACACAAAAATAATATATTATTCGCCATCTTCCTCTTCTCCAAATCCATTTCAAATCTCTTCATGTACTTTTAGTGTACTTCTTTCTAATTTTTTGAATGAATCTTCAATCTTTAACTATACATCTTTGTATTAGTTTTTCATGTCATCTAATCAATATAATTAAAATATAATTTATGCTTTTTCTAATTTATTAACTACTAAAAAAATATCATAAACACAAGAATTATTAATGTTTAGCAATATGTGCACAATTGTGGATGAAAAAAGAAGGGGAAAAAAATAAAAAAGTATTTGGTTCCATGCATGAATAAAGTGGGTCTCAAATGCTTATATGATATTGCACGATGAATTTTCTAATTAGCAATCTTGCTAAATAAGAAAGAATCTCCACATCCTTACAATTACGTCAAAATGGTGCCACCTAGCATCCCACTAGATGACCAATGAGATGAAGATAGTCTAAGCAACAAAGAGAAACACGTGGTTGCAGAGTTCATTTTCCACCAATGCAGAGGGTGACGGGGCAGGCCAAAATTTTGCCACACACTCGATAAAATGGACAAAGGCCAAGCGAAGCCACCTTCTTCTTCCTCCTCTCCTCTCAACTCTGATCTAAAGAAAAACTCCCGTGTGACCCGTTTTTGTTTCTTCTTTGACGAGCGAAGTCGGCGGGGAAGCCTCAAGATTTTGAATTGAAAAGGTAAATTTTTTAAAATAGACATATATAGAAGTGAAGCTTGATTTCTTTAACCGTCTTCTCCCACCCATTATTAAATCCTCATTCCTTACTTAGCAATACATCTACACTTCAGATTGCTCCCTTCCCCCGAAACCAACATATCGAATCAACACAAGAAAAGTAATTTCTTCTGAAAGGAAAGATAAAAAAATGGAGGCAAACATTTTAACACCAACCCAGAAATACGCAGGGGCGGCTCTATTTGCGTTGGCGCTTCACCAGTCACAGAACCACCAGACAAATCCTTCCAACCCACTCCTCTCTCTGGACAGCGAGCCCATCGGCCACGCCGACGTCACCACCGCCAAGACCTCCACCTCCGTCTCCGAGAAACCGCAGTTGTGGATCCATGAGGACTCCGGCTTGCTCCTCCCTGTTTTCAGGTGACATGAACAACCTTCGCCATGTTAGTGTGTGGTATAAGATTAACGATTGAACCTCTCCCAACAAATCGAGTTATTGAGATCAACTGGTTCTTGACATAGTATCAAAACCTTCTGTGATCGAGATTTTTTGTGTTTGAATCCCCACGCCCTTTATTTATTAAGCGCATGATATTCGGACCTGTGCAAACTTCAAGGCCTTATGAGTGACTTTCATTTGAGGGGGTGTATTAGTGTGTGATATAAGATTCACAACTAAATTTCTCTCAACAATTCGAATTATTGAAATCAACTGGTTCTTGACACGCCAAACAATTCTAATTAGGTAATTTTTTGTACGACTTCATGATCCATAACCCAAATTATGATAATTACAGCTTTCTGGGAGTGGAGCTTCAGGCATGGGATGGGCTGAAGGAAACCGCCGGGTCTTCTACCCAATTGAGGCATCACATTGGATCGGTTCGACCAAATTTCCTTTACATCCTCTGTTTTTGTTTTTACTCTAAAAGTACCTTCTCAAATCTCAATCAAACCCTTTCCTTTTTCTTTCTGATTTTACAGTACATGAAATTGTTGTCGGAGGATAGGGATGGGTCAATGGACAGGCTGGGAAAGGAACAAGCTTTGACCAAGAACGTTGACGCCACTGTCCAAGCCATGGACAAATCCCCTGCCTCCACCGTAGATACGAGTAAAATAAATTCAAATTCCCACCTTTTTTTTACCGTCTCACTGTAAAATTTCCATTCTTCGTCACATAATCGATTCGTAACGGTTTAATTGTGTGCAGAGACTCAGCAGAGCAACATCTCGCCACTGGGCGTGATGGCAGCCGGGCCGGCAAATACACTGGTGAAGACCGGCGTAGTGGGGGCCGAGATGGCCATGGACGAGGTGAAGGTAGTGAGCTACCAGAGGAAAGTTACAGTGCTCTATGAGCTGCTCTCAGCTTGCCTTGCCGATAGTGTTAAAGACAACGGTAAATTCTTCAAGCAGAGAGAAGGCTATGACGCTCGCCACAGAGCTGCTCTCAGGCTTTTGGCCTGCTGGCTTGCCATAAATTGGAATGAAATGGTAAACTCTGGACCGACATTTCATTTTTTGGGCCCACGAGTTGTTTGGGCTTGGGCTTAATTTTTTGGGCCTGCGTTTTGATGTAGGAAGCAATGGAGTCGATGGTTTCCAGCTCCCTGATGGAGTTGCTGGCGAAGGCAAACGAAGGAGACAAGACGGTCACCGAAGGAGCGTGGGAGAAAAGCAAGCGCGTGGGGATGGTCAGCGCAGCCGCTTTGACAGGCGGAGCGCTCATGGCCGCCACCGGCGGCCTTGCTGCTCCAGCAATTGCACATGGAGTGGCTGCACTCGCCCCGGTCCTTGGAGGTGCTCTTGCTAGCACTACAGGGTCCGTTGCTGTTGCTGCTTCATTTGGAGGTAACTAGCTATGATTTTTACATACTCGAAGAATATTTAGAACGTGGATGTGTAAAAATATGGAGTTCACACTTTCAAATTACACAGGGCAAAGTTCTCGATTGGTTCAGATTCAAAAATCTTAATTTTCCACGTATTTTGCGTATAAGAATAAATATTGAAGAGATTTCAAGAGAACAAAAAAATTCAATGATCTGATAAAAAAATTCAAAATGTATTTTCTCGCGCGGATTTCACAAATGGCTTGCTCGAATTTTACATATCGGTCATTTTGAATTAAAAGAAACCCGATTCATGGTTTTTCTTCGCTATATGGTTCGATGGATTCGAACAATAAATTAACAATGTGTGTTAATACGTGGTCGGCAGCTGCTGGAATGAGCCTGACGGGGAGCAAAATGGCAAAAAGAGTAGGAGGACTCGAGGAGTTTGACATTGAAGCACATGGAGACAGTGCCAATCAAGGCGTAAGCTTCTTCATTTTTTTCGATTTTTCCGGTGGTTCTTTTGGTTATCTTCGTATGTTGATTGTGCCAACGTGGATCAGATTTTTTTTATGATTCATTACATCTAACCATGGCAGCGCCTAGGAGTTGAAATATTTATGAACGGGTATGTTCTCAATGAGAGCGATTTTAAGAAGCCATTTGAAGGCATTAACGACAACATGGAGAGGTACATCGTGCGGTGGGAGTCGAAGAACTTGATCGAGTTCAGCATTGCTGTGGAGGACTGGCTTTCATCGAGTTATTGCTTGAACCCTAAACCCAATTAATCTTAATATAATATGTGCTTTTTTTTTCGTGGGTAGAAACTTATGTAAAAAAAAAAACGTTTTTTTGCATGTCGTAGAGGCTGCAATGGAGATGATGAAACAAGGTGCAATGTTGACTGTGTTGAGCACGTTAGTTGTGGCACTAGCTCTGCCGGCAGCCATGCTTGGAGCTACTGAGCTCATCGACACGAAATGGGCAGTCGCTATTGACAGGTTCAAAACGAACTTAGAATTTCTGTTACGCAAATTTGAAATCATTTGAATAAACATTCGATTAGCCAGTGTCACAAACACGAAATGATTATTTTGTTGTAGTAACGACATCACCCGATTTCTCCCCCTTTTGTCTTGTTAATTTAGGGCTGATAAAGCAGGACTGATGCTTGCTGAGGTGTTGATGAAGGGCATGCATGGCAACAGGTAATTAGCATCATTATTTGTTAATTCCGATTCTAGATGGGAAGTTAATCCATAGTATAAGTAATTAACTAGCAAAGTTCAATCTTGTTTTCAGGCCTGTAACACTGATCGGCAACTCACTTGGAGCTCGAGCTATCTTCAAGTGCCTGCAGCATCTGGCTGCCTCACCCGGTGACAACGGTAGGAATATCAACTAACCCCTTTGGGATTTACTTTAATTAACTACACTAGATCATCACTAATTCAAAAAACTGTAGCTAGCTTAATTATTGGGTTAGTTCTGATTAACCGTAATTGATACAAATGAATAAAATTTGCAGGTGGATTGGTGGAAAGGGTGGTTCTACTTGGTGCACCAGTTGCCATCCAAGGCGAAAAATGGGCACTTGCCAGAAAGGTACGTAATTTTGTTTAGTTAATTAGAATTTTCTGATACTATAATTAATTATTTTGGCTTATGGGAAAATTAGATGGTGGCTGGAAGGTTTGTGAATGTATACTCAACGAATGACTGGACGCTAGGGGTTACTTTCCGTGCAAGCCTGGCCTCCACAGGGTTGGCTGGCATTCAGCCCATTGAAGTTCCTGGAATCGAGAATGTAAGTAAATTATGATCATTACGAAATTAGAAATGATTAACGGTCGAGGACTAATGGTATCTTCGAATTGCATCACTCGATTGCGAAATTCTATCGTTTAATCTGGTCTAACGCGCTACTCTTCAACATGCTAACAAGTTATTATTGTTATTATGGTAGATTGATGTAACGGATCTGATTCAAGGACACACCATGTATTTGGCGAAGACGAAAGAGATCCTGCAGCTGGTTGAACTGGAGAGTTGCTACTCTGTTGCCAACAAGACCTGCTCCAAGCCCAAAGCCAGCTGAGAAAGAAACTCTAATTGTTTGACAACTACTTAATGTATACCGTCCATCCAAGAATTGGGTTTTGCCTCTTTAAGTAATGAAAAGTAACCTATATATTGTGTCCTAGTTTTGCCTGGTGTGAGAGTTTATTGAGAAAGATTTTTTGTTGTTGTTGTTGTTGTGTGTTATGTATGTTTAACAGTGGGTAGTAAATGAATGGTATGGGGTAATTAAACGTGGTTGCAAAAACAGAAAGTTATATCTATGTGTGTATTTCTACTTTCTAGCAAGCCAGCTTGATTGGTTCTCTGTCGGGCCTTTCCATCAGTTGTAATCTAATGAGTGTTTTCTATAAAACGGAAAGCCTGATGAAAGTAACAGAGTAGCAATTCAATCCACCCGTCTAAAAATGGTGAGTACACTACAAAAAAGAAGAGATTTGGGGACTAATATTAGGGGACAACTACTATATCTTGTCTTCGGAAATATAATAGTAAGTGTCAATAGGGACAACAAGTATGAATTGTCCCCGTAAAATAAAAAACAAAAATTCATTAATTTTTTATTTTAATTGGTTGTCCCCAAAAACATATTTCCGCGAGAATACGTAAAAGACAGATAGGGATTGAGGAAATATTGTTTGGGCGGATTCTTTTATCCCATGATTTGCAAGTTTATTTTTTAAGCACAATTTTCTTCCTTTTTTCAAACTTTTATTTTGCTCTATCCACCTTGAACATTGAGTTGGGACCAATTGTAAAGCGAGACAATAAAATTGTCTCGTTTTCAAAATGAGTAATTTAAAATGAGTCAATTCGAATTACTTGCTCTCACCCCAGACAATTATAATTGCATCAAAATGAGTCAATTTAGAATTCCTCCGACTAAATTGCTTCATTCAAATTTTCAACTACCAAACGAGTCATTTTGACCCAATTGTCTCAAAATAAGGCAATTGTGTCAGATTGATCCATTAGAATAAATCTCTCACTATAACTTCGTAAGACTTAGGAGTATATGCTTGGCCTTTTGTTTCCGAATTTTTTTTGTTGGCACAAATTAGGAGTATACTAATTTTATTTTTTCTTCATCTTCATTGGTTCCTAACTTTCTAGTTGGTTTTATGCTGTTTGCTATCGACAACACACTAATTACTAACATGGATTGGTTATGATATATGCTTATGAACTTCTTGTTAAAATGTTATGAGTTTTATCTACTTTATAATTGACTAAATTAGTTTGTGAGACAGAAATTACATTTTGAACTTGATATGTAGGGGTGGCTCTACGGTCCGGTCCGGTTAAATTGGTCCAAATTGATCTGGTCCCGGTCCTGTCTTTTCGGGAATGTAAGGACCAAAGATTGGATTGGATACAATCCGGTCTTGATCCGGTCCGGTCTTGACCCGGTCCAGTCCCAATTCGGTCTTGATTTTAGATTGAGCTTGTGGGATTTGAGTGGCCTAAGGCCTCAAAGGGCGAGGAGTTGGTTAAGCCCTTTACATCGGAGACTCCAGCCAAGGACAACAACAGGCAGAATGCTACCCTAAGACCCAAACAAGCAAGTTTTGGGTGTTGGGCTCTCTTATCCGGTCTTTATCCGGTTTTTGATCCCGTCCCAAAAGGTTTTTTTTACCTCAAACCTAAGCCCGAAGATTGAATTGGATTGTTTGCTATCCGGTCCGGTCCCAGTCCAGGTTATACGGTCCAGTTTTGGGTAAAACCAAAAAACCCGGACCAAATAGCCAGCCCTAATGATATGCATGTGGTTTTTCACTTATAAAATCTATACACTTACATTTTACAGAGTACATGTCGTACTTAAAGTATTTTCTTAGCTATTTTACAGTATGCATAAAAAATATACGTTTTTACACTTTACAATTTGACCCATTTATAATTTTTACGTAGCATCGTGCTTTTTGCTACATTGGTACTTTTACATTTTTGCACAACTCTTATATGGTACAAACTAGACTTTATTGTATAAAACACCAGTACTTTGGAGTAGAATAGATTACATTACTTTTAATTAGTTACAATTAAAAAGCCTACCAATAGTGATCCGAAAAACTAAAATATAAAAAGGAAGAATAATTTTTTGCTTACTGCCAATAGCCACACAATATATATCTTAATTAACTGGATACGTATATATTTATATTTGTTTAATAATTTTATGCTATATATCCTAAATTCCCGAATCGTCATCTTCAAACGGAGAATCTTATTTAATTCCCCTTGTTTCCTTAGGGCTTTCCCCCGCCGCTGCATTCTTATGTTTGTTCTCACGCCGTCACAATGGTCACCCCAGCCGACTGTTTTTGATCGAGTGCGTTGTAGAGTTTATTAAAATCGTCCATCATCTTATGCACGACGATCAAGAGGGAGTCAGTCGTCGTATAGGCGTACAACCAGCTTCCGGCGAAGAAGAAGCGTCGGAGTGATTGTTCGGTCCTCAACTCTCCCTTCTACGATCTAAAATCGAGGTAAATCAATTGCAGTTGAAGCTGCGTTTCTCTATTCTTGTTTATTAGCTATATAGTCCTTCTCCCACCAGATCCGATCAGTTGCACTCTGCACCAACCTTCTGATTTTTCACTATGTAAGCCACCGAGTTCATTAGATCTGCCTTCATAACTAGTTTCAACAATTCTCTTATTGATTACTAAGGTGAACGTTCATTTTCTAGTTGTTTTTTGTCTTGTTTTATGCATTAATTATTTCCTTATGAAGATGAGTGGTTTTCTTTGCTTTGCTGACATTACAGACGCAATCAAGTCCTGAGCTAGATGATCAAGAATCTGTGAAGGCGTTTCGGATTTATGAAATTCTTATTTATTTCATGGTTCAATGTACGGTAGTAATATTTTCTATAAATTTTTTATTAATACAATTACTTATTATATTATTCACACTCTAATTAATTTTCTTCACTAGAATGTTGGCTAGTTGTTGATGTACTTTCTATAATCAATTGCATTTCTGATATAGGTATTTACTATTTAAATTTCTTTCTCCATAGTATGCTGCGTCAACAAATATTCTAAAAAACATATAATTATGTGATATGATTCAGTACCAATAAAATTACAGTTATTCTCATTTCCGAAGACACAATTTAGATGACCACTTCTTGTCCCCACATTGTATAAGTGACAATTGGTCGTCCCCCAAGACAAAATTAAGAGAATTATTCATCCCTAAAAGTAAAAAAGTGACAACTTGTTGTCTCTAGAGATATAATATAACAACAACTTGTTGTCCTTAAATAATTTTTTCGGGACGATCTATTGACTCCCATATGACACTTATGGAGACGACATGTCGACCCTATCTAGAGAAAACAGGACATTAAATTATCCCCAGAAACTCACAACACTTTCATGAAATGGACTACAGGGTACAACATCTTGTCCCTAGAAATAATGTTTAGAGGACGACTTATTGTCACCGAAGTCATGGCTACAGGGACGACATGATGTCTTTTATGGAAAAGAACGATACGACAACTAGTGAGCATTGGGGACGACTGTCGTCCCTAGTATTGGGGACAACCTAGATTTTTATCGTCCCCAGAAGAATAGAGGACAAACGTATAAGGGACCAAACATTAGGGACGACTTCGTCGTCCCTAATATTTATAGGGACAATTTCACCTATTTCCGGGGACGACTTTTGTCGTCCCCAAACCTCCTCTTTTTTGTAGTGGTAAAACAGTTATCAGGATGATGATCACTACCTTTCGCTTGCTTCTGCTTATGGAGGCAAAGCAGCAGCAGTTCAAATGCAATCCCTGACGTGGCAGCAGCTGCCACGTTGAACAGTCAGCCGATGAAAATCAATTACACTGAAATCGCCGCCAAAAACAGCGGAGGCGGAGGGGCGGCGGAAGAGGAGGGTATGGATGGGGTGGAGGTGGCAGTGGGTCGTAAAAATGGGGTGCGCCTGTAAACATAAATCATAATAGCATGGATTTTAGAATTAGATTATTTCACGAATCGATAATAGATAGAGAAAACATATCTCGATCCATGATAAGAGTGGCGGCAGTAGCTTGAATAGTAATCACCGGAATTCTAGGATGACTAAGAAATTCTACGTAATGGGTTGAGAGAGGACCAATCTTAAGACTTCTTTATATAGACCCCCAATCAGGGTATATTAGGAATTTACCTTTCATTAACCTAATCAATATAGGATTTACCTTATATATTAAACCATTAAGTGATAATTACACTTGGGCCACAATTATTCCCTTGTGGCCTACGAGAATGGGCGTACATTCTCCCACCTGGCCCATGTGTCATTATATGGTCTAACAATAAACATAAGTGTGCACATCACAAGATAAATCCATCATAATATTTGGTCCACAATAAAGTCACAATCAAGTATGAAAGTTAGATTAGGATCATGGCGGTTGTATATCAATTTATCGACATAGTCCCTTCCATGTACCACAAAACCAGTCTCATACTCAATATGACACATAACAAGGTAGTCATAATTGTCCAACAATAATGTCTTCTCTAAAGACAAAAATCGTGTTCTGTTCACATAATACATAATGTATGTATATATACCGATCATAATAAATAAAACAATATTCATAACTTTGTTCCAGAAACAAAATAAATGAGCTCAAAGTGTCAATCCATGAAACATAAAATAACTTTAGTCATGACGTCCTATAATCCTCATCCTTTCGACATGTTCAGTAAATGTCTTAGGAGACAATCCTTTTGTTAATGGATCATCAATCATAAGTTGTGTGCTAATATGCTCGATCAACACCCTTTGATTCTGAACTTCTTCCTTAACAACAAACTATTTCACCTCCATATGCTTAGCACCCTTCGAATACTTGTCATTCTTAGAGAAGAATACCGCTGCGGAATTATCACAATAAATTTTCAGCGGCTTGGCGATAGTGTCGACGATTCCAAGTCCAAAAATAAAATTCCGCAGCCATAAACCATGATTCGTAGCTTCATAACAAGCTATGAACTCAGCTTCCATAGTGGATGTGGCAATAACAGACTCCTTCGCACTCCTCCATGAAATTGCCCTCTGGCCAGAAGGAACAAATAGCCAAAAGTAGACTTCCTGGTATCTGCACATCCAACATAATCTGAATATGAATATCCAATCACCTCAAGGTGATTAGATCTCCTAAAGGTGAGCACGTGGTCTTTTGTTCCTTGCAGATACCTTAGTATTTTCTTTCAGCTTTCCAATGATCTGCTCCCAGATTACTTTGATACCTGCCCAGCATTCCGACAGCAAAACTGATGTCTGGTCTGGTACAAGTTTGTGCATAATTCAAACTTCCAACAATAGATTCATAAGGAATGTGTTCCATTTGCTTGCGTTCCAATTCATTCTTTGGACATTGTTTGAGACTAAATTTATCTCCCTTCTGAATTGGAACGACATTTGCAGAACATTCAACCATGTTGTATCTCTCTAGGATTCGGTCAATGTATGATTTCTGAGACAATCCCAAAAGTCCTTGTGATCTATCAAGAAATATTTTTATCCCAATCACATAGGATGCCTCACCCAAATCCTTCATTTCAAAGTTCTTAGAGAGAAACTCATTGGTTTGATGTAATAAACCAAGATCATTAGTAGCAAGCAAGATATCGTCAACATACATAACCAAAATTATAAACTTACTCCCACTGATCTTCAGATATATACATCGATCGACGATGTTTTCCTTAAATCCAAAAGATGTGTTGGTATCATTGAACTTATTATACCATTGTCGGGAAGCTTGTTTAAGTCCGTATATTGACTTCTTTAATTTACACACCATATGTTCCTTTACCTCAACCACAAAACCCTCAGGTTGATCCATATAGACTGCTTCATCTAAATTCCCATTCAGAAAGGCGGTGTTCACATCCATCTGATAGAGCTCTAGATTATAATGAGCTACTAGTGCCATGATAATTCTTAAGGAGTCTTTCTTAGAGATGGGTGAAAATGTTTCTTTATAGTCAACACCACTTTTCTGAGTAAAACCTTTGGCAACAAGCCTGGCTCTGTGTCTTTCGATATTTTCATTAGAGTCGTGTTTGGTCTTCAAGACCCATCTATTACCAACACTTTTACAACCTTCAGGCAGATCAACAAGGTCCCAAACTTCATTTTTATACATAGATTTCATTTCTTCTTTCGCGGCAGCTAACCATTTATCAGAATGCTCACTTTCCATGGCTTGTGAAAATGAAATTGGATCATGATAGAGTCCTAAATCAGATTCTAACTTTTGAAGATAAACCTCATAATCATCAGAAATTGCAGGTCTTCGATTTCTTGTAGACCTTCTTAATGCGATTTCTTGTGGTTCATCTATGTTAGGTTCATTCTCAATATCAATATTAGGTGGTGCTTGACCGTTCATTTGTTGTTCTTGCAAATCGTTATCATGCTCAACATGTGCAGGAGCAACAACTTGAGAAGAGGGTAGAGGCAAAGATATTTGCACTCTAAGCTCCCACTAACTTCACTATTCCCAAATGAACCTAGCATTTTCCGTTTCAACAATTCTCATAATATGGTTAGGGCAATAAAACTGATACCCCTTAGATTTTTCTGGATAACCAATGAAGAAACCACTGATTGTTTGTGAGTCCAGTTTCTTTTCATGTGGATTATATATTCTTACATCCGCTGGGCAACCCCAAACATGCAGGTGCCTTAAACTGGGTTTCCTTCCCGTCCACAGTTCAAAAGATGTCTTAAGAACTGCTTTACTAGGAACCCTGTTTAACAAATACACAGTGGTCCTTAAAGCGTGCATTCACAATGATTTGGGTAAAGATGAATTGCTTAACATACTCCTAACCATTATATTATTATTATATAATTAAAAACACAAGCACTTTTCACTGTTCATTAAGAAAAAATACGATAAATTTTCTCTACGGGTACTGTTCACAATGGGGTTTTATCCCATATAACCAATTTTACCATAAGTCTTTTTTTCTCCTTTTCTGCAATATTATCCATATGAGTTTTATCCCCTACAACCAATTCTACAATAAGTCTAAAATTCTTAAGCAATTATTATTAGATCACATATTATGAAATATTTATGTAACAACATTCAATAAAAGTTACATACATATACCCAATTTTACCATAAGCCCTTATTTTCTCCTTTTCTGCAATATTATTCATATGAGTTTTATTCCCTACAACCACTTCTACGATAAGTCTAAAATTCACAAGTAATTATTATTTGGCCACATATACCCAATTTTATTCCCTAAACCCTAAGAACATTATAAGACTAAAAAGAATCCTTCTTATATCTTATAATTGTTAATTCTTGTTCTTTCAATAACAACTCTTTTTGTTTTCAAATCAAATACAAATAGGTCATTTATTACAATTTATTGAAACAAAAAAGAGTCCAGGACTTCGAACAGGCTCTGGAAAAAGGGCAATTTTCGAACAAAATCAAAAAGTCCGTTTTTTTTATTCCATTTTTTCTTTTTTAGAAGTTTTTATTAAAATTTTGAAGAAATTTTCTAAGCCAAAGAAGTCTTTTTTATATCAATCAATATATATAATATTGATTGATATATATTGATTGGTTGATTGAAATATTGAGTTAAAGATATCTTTTTAGGGAATTTGTTTAATATTTTAATATATAGTTAATTAGTTACTATAACTTGATTATACTATTAGACCACACATTTTGAAAATTTTATGGAATAAAGTTCTATAACTACATGAGTTTTTCTTAATGATTAGAAACTACATAAAATTTATGGACAAATAATCATTTATGTATCAATTAAAAAAATAATATGTAAGTTTTCTATAATAATTAAACACTACGCAAACTTTATGTAGAAATAGTTATTTACAACGTATCACTTAAACAAACGGATGACGTATGTTATTCGTAATGATTAAGAAATCACGTGAAACTAACATTTGTATCTTATCTGAATAATTTTATAAATTATTTGATTTCAATTAAATCATTAGTTTCTTACCGCGGCGGAGCGTAGGCCAAAAAACATTATATCCATTAAAGTACGATTCCACCTTTCTGCAACACCATTTTGTTGCGGTGTTCCTGACATAGTGTATTGAGCACAAATACCACGTCTTTCTAGGAACTTAGCAAATGGACTAGGGCACTGTCCATTTTCATCATATTTTCTATAATATTCTCCACCTCTATCAGATCTGACAATTTTCACCTTTCTTTCTAATTGCCTCTCAACTTCATTGATAAACACCTCAAGAGTAGCTACCGACTGAGATTTTTCAAGTAGCAAATAGATATATCCATAACATGAAAAATCATCGATAAAGGTAATGAAATACTTTTCTCCACCTAGAGATGGAACATCAAAAGGCCCACAAATATCAGTGTGCATAATTTCAAGGAGCTGTGAGCTTCTTGTGGCTGCTTTCTTAAGTGTGTGTTTCGTGTGTTTCCCCTTAATACACTCAACACAAATTCCAATGTCAGTAAAGTCCAAATGAAGAAGGATTTCATTCTTTACTAGCCTTTCCATTCTTTCTTTGGATATGCGACCCAAACGTTTATGCCACAAGTAAGCAGAGGATTCATCAAACAAACCACACTTAATACCAATATTATGATGCAAGGTTAAGAGAGACTTGACAAATGGGGTATCAAGTTTTAGTTTGTACAAATCATCAATAAGGGTAACAGATCCCAATAAAACATTATGTTTGAACAAACTAATAGAACCATTTCCAATGTTCCAAAAATACCGAGCTTTATCTAGTTGAGACACAGAAATCAAATTAAGAGAAATAGAAGGAGCATAAAGGATATTGACAAGGTCCAAATGATGACGAGTATCTAAAACCAAACGATAAGTCCCAATAGTTTCAACTGGAACTTTGGCTCGGTTTCCCATATAGATGAACTTCTCATTTTGCCTTATGGTTTGGGTCGTAAGGAATCCCTGCATCGTTTTGGAAACATGAATGGTACAACTAGTGTCAATCCACCAAGTATTATAAGGAACCTCAATTAAATTTGATTCGAAACATACTGAAACACTAGGCTTACCCTATCTTTCGAACACTGCCTTTCATTTCAAGCAATCTTTCTGATAATGTCCGGCTTTCTTACAGAAGTGGCATATATCCTTACTTGGTTCCTTCTTGTGGATTTTGGCAGAAGACTCTCATTCACCTTTGATAGTCCTTCATTGCCCTTCCCATTCTTGTTCCATGGTTTCTTTCCAACTCCTTTATAACCAACAAAATTGGCAGAATGATTTCCTGGTTTCTTAAGCCTTGCTTCCTCTTGAATGAGCATGCTTTGTAATTCATGCACATTCCATTTATCCTTTAGAGTATTGTAATGCACATGAAATGTGCCACACTCTAGAGGCAATGAATTAAGGATGAAAGTTACTAGGAAATATTCATTAAGTTCCATTCCCATGGTCTTTAGTCTTGCTGCAATATTCGTCATTTCGACGATATGCTCATGCATGGTACGAGAACCATCAAACTTCATGGTGGTTAGCGTACGCATCAGTGTCCTAACAAGCGACTTATCAGCAGACTCAGATTGAGAGCTTTCATTCACGGAATTCATAAATTCCTTAGCACTTTCAATATCATTGAAAGTTGACTTAATATTGTTTGCTCCAGTCATTCACATAAACATTAGCCTCATTCTATTAGATCTTGCCCAAGCTTTATGGAAAGACTTTTCCTCAGCACTACTAACATTAGTAAGAGCAACAGGTTTCTCACTTAAGAGTGCCAAATCAAGATCCAGAACACCAAGATGAAACTGAACTTGTTCAGCCCAATCAGAGAAGTTGAGGCCATTAAACTTAACAACAAACGTGGCTTGCGAATGAAGGAAAACAGGAACATATGCTGCAAACATATATAACATGTACTCACACATTAATGCATTGAGTAATAAGCATAAACTATAATACAGATTCGGAAGCATAAATATAAAATATATATTGGTGCTACCTTTGGGCAAAACAACAATATATTTTCGATAAATAATCGTAATTGATGCTCAAAATAATTTCATATATTTGGTGATAGACATACTCAAATTAGATATACTTGCGATCTTTGGATATACTAAATATATCTAACCAAATACATCAATTTACCACGATAATGTTCATGAATTATAAAACGAGCAATCAACCTTTGGGCGATTCAAAAATATTTTATAATCACGAACTTCAAATTTAAAGCATCACATAAACATTAGTAGTCGAACTTGATTCAACTTGATATATATAAACCTTCTAATTTGGCCACTTTGGTGACTAACAAATTAATCATAACATAGATATCAAAATTAAGGATTGACTTAAGGCAAAACAATTTTACTCAATCTCACATACGTAGAGCTTATCTCTTTAATTGCTTAATATAATCATGATAATAGTTTTACATAAGTAAGCCTAAAGCCAAAGCAATCACTCAACCGATTAAAAAGAAAACTTAGAATCACAACCTATAATCGTCAACGGTTTAAAACCCTTGTTTGTAAAGAACGTCAGATGTCATTGCTAACAAATTATATGGCAATCCACTAACTCGGGCAATGTATGCTTATAAAACAGGACATCGAATTATACAGTCAAACAAACATCAATTATATTCGATAAGCATAATCGCAAAATATAGAGATACACGATGATGCAACGGAAAAATAAATACGAAACAAACATAATCGAAAATCATCCATTCATATAAACCTTAGGCTCTTATACCACATGTAAACATAAATTCTAATAGCATGGATCTTAGAATTAGATGATTTCACGAATCGATAATAGATCGAGGAAACCTACCTTGATCCATGACGAGAGCGGCGGCAGTAGCTTGAGTAGTAATCACCGGAATTGAGTTTCTCCCTCTTGACCCCTTTAGGTTTTAGGTTTAGAGATTTCTGTGATGGCTAAGAAATTCTACGTAATGGGTTGAGAGAGAACCAATCCTAGGGCTTATTTATATAGACCCACCATCAAGATATATTAGGAATTTACCTTTCATTAACCTATTCAATATAGAACTTACCTTATATATTAAACCATTAAGTGATAAGTACACTTGAGCCACAATTATTCCCTTTTCTGACCTACGGGAATAGGCTTACAGCGGCCGCAGCCCCGGCGGTGGTGGTGGCCGAGCCGCCTGCGGTGGAGGTGGCGGTGGACGGGGGAAGAGAGGGATGTTTGGGAGGGGAGTCTGGGAGAGTTTGATGGGGAAATTTGCGAAGTGCAGAGAGAGAGAGAGGATACAAGTGCAGAGGAATGAGGCTGGATTGTCCACTTCATCGCAATGGGCCTTGTTTCTACGATTGCCGGTTTATGTGCAAAGCCCATTGCCGTCACCGCCGGCGATAGTGATATGATAATCCTTCGGTCCATTTTTCGGGCAAGTTTTTGTTTTCGGGTGTTTTTGTGTTTGGGCTGGGCTTTCCGGTATAGTCTTCCCGATAGCTTCTTCAACTCTTTTCCGGTTTCCGCCATGGCTACTACCACTAGTAGTAGCTGTTTCAGTAACTCTTCTTTGGCTTGTACCATTCACATCAAAGCCCAAAAAGAAAAAATATTAAAATAAGAGGAATAGTTCCATAAACATAGTATTAATTATTAATTAAATCTACACATAAATATAAGGGAATGTCAGGGTAAATTATTTGCCACGTCAGACCGTGCTCAACAGCCCATAAAAAACGGAAGGGCTTTTGCGTCATTCCATTGAGCTTTCGTATTCCTTCTCCTGCTCGGTTCTTCTCTGCCAATTTCTCGCATGGGTCTCCGTCCCTTCGCTGGTTATCGACGACGCCCGTTGCTCACCACCGTTGACTCTTCGAAGTTCCCGACGATGTCTCCGTCCCTTCCCCTGTTGTCGACGGCGCCCCATTGCTCACCGCCGCTGACTCTCTCAAGTTCCCGACTAGGTCTCCGTCCCATCCCCTGTTGTCTACGCCGCCCCATTGCTCACCGCTGACCTAAAAAATTAACCCGCCTCTCCTCTCTCTATGTTTACCTTGCCACGCAGGGTCGTGACTCTTCCAATTTCCCGACGAGGTCTCCGTCCGATTCCCCTGTTGTCTCGCTTGAAGGACCAACACTAGCCGAAGTGGATAAGGACAGGACGCGTCTTGAGGGTGGTACTGGTAGGTGGATTCGTTATTGTTTGTAAATGAATTTAATTATATTCCAATTGTTATTAGCTGTGTTCTTCTTACTCACAGTTATTGATAAGTTGAAATCCCGACTCAATGACGTCGATCGTCACTTTAGCTAGGAGGAGAAGGAAGTTCCTTTTGGTAATACGATTGTATCCATGAATTACGGGTTCTCTCACTTCCAAGTATGTCTCAATCTACCTTTGAATTCCCACATTTAGTTATTAGGTATCCATTTCTTAAATTTGGACTTTGGAGCATTGTTTTATAATGAATAGTTGTATACTCCAAAAGTATGTTCACCTATCTAATGGGTTCTTTCGTTGTCATTGTCTTTGTTAGTATTGGAAAGAAACTTTTATTCTGCATTAACAAACAGAAAGTAAAGAAGTCCATCTATTATGTTTTCAATGGTTCTAATTTGTTTTCTGTAATCCATTGCGGTGTTGATGTTATTGTACGGCATAGGATGTTCCTTTGAAAACCTTGCAAGCAAATTTGTGAAAACGGAAGAATGATTCAGATTTGTGAAAAACGGAAGAAATTTGGAACTCCTAAATGATTTCATCGACGTGGTAAGCGATCTGTATTTTCTATTTATTGCTTTTCTTTTAGTTGATTATATCAACAGTTCCTTTTCAACAGCATGAAATTGAGCTTCCTGTTATTGTTATGTTGCCATCTGTGAGTTATTACTTTCCTTGGGGTAATTAGGTTAGGCCTCAACTTTTAATCCATGGTTTAATGAATTATTTCCTCATTTACTTTGATGCTTTTATCAGCAATGATTTCTAACATGGTTTCTAACGTGGTAACTTCTTTGTTCCATATTTGAACTCTTATTTACAGAGTTAAATCCTTTTGATGGGAGGTGAACTTGCAAACTTTCTCGAAGCTGAAAGAACATATTGGAGGTTCCAATAGGTGGGAATGTCAGAAGGTGTCAAAATCACCAGCAAAGGGAAACTAATAGAAGATCTAATGCAGTAGTAGCTAGAGAAGCTATGTTGATACTTTGAATTCTTGAACTTCTGACAGCTTGCACTTATGATGTGGTTAGTATGGCATATGACTCATTTACAAATCATTTTACTCCAATTATAAAGTTTGGATCTTCGAACCTGCTGAGATTAACCAATTTACATGCTATACAGATTTGCAGCAGCTTAGACAGATGGAATTCGTTCCTGCAGGACTAAAGGAACAAGAAGTGGTATTTGCTGACTATGGGATGTATGTGAATGGTTTGCTTCGTATTGAGTGTTTTACAATTATATTGTAAGTGGTGGTCTTTATAATTTCATTCTTTCATAGATTGAAAACTCAGGATAAATTCCTGGTGTGGCGTAAGGATGTTACTGCTTTATGTGTGTTGTTCTTGGTAGCATTGGAAGCGGGTGTCATTTATTTGTGGAATGTAATTATGTTTGTTGTGTTTTGAAAATGTGCCTCCAGCAGGAAGCCTTCCCAGTTGGATTGGATCACTGGAAATTAGTGTTGCATTGGTGTACTATGCGTTGGAAAGGAAAAGAATTGCCAAGAGTGGACAACTTATTGTCCATGACTGTAATAATTTCCTCTGTGTAGAGAGAGATGTGCTACATTGTTGGCAGTGATCCAGTGAGAATTCCATTCCAGATTAGTACACAAATTTGGCAATTTCACAGGCTGAGAAAGGATAATGATCCAGATCTTCATGGTGCCTTACATAAATTTTTTTTTTTTTTTTTTTTGTAGTGCTTGATGTAGAGTATGTCCTACAAATTTCCAAGCATAACTGCTGCTGAAAAGGTGGACAGAGAAATATGCATATATGATAAATTCAGAACGTACGGTTCGTTTCTTTTCAGTTAGTCTAATACCTAATTTCTTATGGCAGGCTCTTGGAAATGGAAACGTGGGACACATCCATTCTCCGCGGCCACTGCTCAGTAGCAGCAACTCCACATCTGAAGCCCGGATGGAAAAGCTTTCGAGGTACCGAAACAAGAAGAATAAGAGGAACTTTGGTAGGAAGATCAAGGTAAAGTCATCCTAACAACTGACATCACTGTTCTTTATTCGATCCATATGGCGTGCAGACTGTTCTATAGCTCTCCACTATTAAAATTCAGCCTCATATTCTTTTTGCCTTTCTTTTCAAGTATGCCTGTAGGGAAGGCCTTAGCGGACAGCCAACCGAGGATTCGGGGAAGGTTCACCAAGACAGAAGAATCTGATGTGATCAAAGGACAACAACAATGACTATCTCTAACTAATCTTGCTGGTGCCGGTGCCGATGATGATGAAGGAACCAGCCAGTTGAAGAAACTGCAGGTATGAAATAGTTTTTAGTCCATACGAGGAAAAGAATCTAAGTACTGAGTAGTAGTAGTGGCAAGGCTGCCTAATCTGTAATCAATGGAGAAAAGAAAAAAGAGAAGCTAAGTATTTAGTGTTGGAATAAACTTAATTCCGCCTCATCAAGCAAGGAAAAGCCAAAAAGAGAGTATAGTAGTTTGATTGATTTTTATCAGCCTCTGTGATTAACTTGAATCTCTAGACCAGGCACTTGGCCATTTAAGTGTAGTAGAAAGTTTGTATATATAGTAGATGTTGTGGAATAAGACGAAGGGAGGAAGGCAGATTTGTAATCAATTGCGTCAACACAAGTATGCAGAGTGTTCCAGTTGGTGGTAGGGCTTTATGTTAATAAAATTGATTTCTCCATAAACACACAGTTGGTTGTCATTCTCAAATGAATATGGAATTTGAAATTAAAAATAAAAAGCAAAGCTTTCTGTATGATAATGGTAACTTACCGCCTATACAATTTTTACCATTGCAGGTTCCATCAAATGGTTGTTTATTCCACCAGCTTGCGATTCTGCCACTTCGAGACATCAGTGTTAATTCAATAGCCTGTTTTTTGTGTCTGCGCCGCAAACTATTTGGAATTTGTTTTTTTTTTACTAATTTAGCAGTTAAGAAGTGGCCTATAGCAGTCAATTTTACCGGCCAACGGGCCGGGCCTGATGCTAGTTTTTGTTTGTAAGAAAGTGTCAATGTTGCCAACTTGTGAATTTTCCCCAAGTGCTTATCTTATAAGAAATTATTTTTGAATTTTCATAGTAAGATAAGTTACGATTATAACTGTAACATTGAAACTCAAGTACATGTATTGTGTCCCAAAACAAAATAAAAAAATTATAAATACCCAACTTCCAAATCAACCCTTAGTTAAATCACAATTTTGTTTTAGGTAGAATGCATGGATAAAATTTTGTTCGACGGGGTTTAATAAGTTTATATTTTATTATAATAACTCAATATATAGTTACATATCTTTTTTTCACAGTAAGAGGATCCTTATATGCCATCCGAAAAGAAACCAAATGTTCGTTACATGAATGGTGCAATGATATTAACAATTAAGATCCATTCCAAAGATAATGAAGTTGTCCTAGCTTGGCGAGCAACCCAATCTGCAAGCCGATTAAGCCGTCGGGGAACGAACTCAATCCGAATCCAAGGAGCATACTAAAGAAAGAGAGACATCTGACCAATGGTAGCTCGACAATGCTATGGCCATGCCAAGGAGTCCTGATTGAGAGCAAGAGATTTCACCTGAAAATCCGTACGAATGCAGGTAGGAATCCCATCATGAATCGCAAGCAGGATGGCGTTGAGGAGACCAAGCGCTTCAGCCTGAATCGGATGCAAACACAGGAAAGTCTCAACCTTGTCGTCGTACACCTGACCATGATAATTGTCAATAGTAATCCCATAAGTCGCCAAACTCGAGTCAGAAACAAACGACCCATCACAGTACATTACTCGAGAGAACGGCGGTGATGTGGTGTTGGAACAGGAACCCCAAGGTGAGGGTGCAATAGAGCCGGTTTGAAAGAAGAATAAAGAGTAGGAGAAGTCCGTGATTCTTCCCATTCTATGAGAGTCACTAATGACTTAATTGCGGATGAGGTCGGGGAAGGAGCCATGTTGTCGAAGATGAAAGCGTTCCGAACAAGCCAAATATTCGAAAGGTGGTATGCAATCTTGCAAACATGAGATTCAGAGTGGGTGCCCGTCAGGTTAAAGAACCAAGAGGCGAATGAGGCATCTTGAGAGGGAGGAGCAATCAATCCTGAGAGTTGCCAAGTCTTCGACACATGCTGACAGTGGAAGAGAAGAGTTTCCAAGTCTCTTTCAAAGTTGCCAAGTCCTTAAGCACCGATTCGGGTGGATTTCTTCCAATCCATTTTTGGCAGATTCCAAATGGGTTCCATCACAGATTTCGGGCGATTATTCCGAAATACCATTTTCTTCCATTTTGGAGGCTACAGATCACGGATTCCGCCCGAGGCTATTCTCCACTGATAATGAACTATATTGATGCTATTCCCCATTGATGATTAAGCCCATTTAGAACCAAATTGGGCCAAATTATTTTCGGATGGTATTTTCGAAATTCTTTCGGCGATTTTTTTCCGAAAGACCATTTTCCTTGGATTTTAAGGCTACAGATCACGAATTTGGCCTGAGACTATTCTTCAACAATGATTAAGTTCCTTAAGCACCGATTCCGGTGGATTTCTTTCAGGTCCCATCACAGATTTCAGGCGATTATTCTAAAATGCCGTTTTCTTTCGATTTCTGAGGATACAGATCACGGATTCGGCCCGATGTTATTCACCACTGACAATGAACTATATTGATCCTATTCCCCATCGATGATTAAGCACCGAATTGGGCAAAATTATTTTTGGACGGCATTTCCGTAATTATTTAGGCAATTTTTTTCGATAGGTAATTTTTCTTGGATTTTGAAGGCTACAGATCACGGATTTGGCCTGATACTATTCTTCAACGATGATTAAGTTCCTTAAGCACCGATTCGGGTGCATTTCTTTCGGGTCCATTTTTGGCAGATTCCAAAGGGGTACCATCACAGATTTCGAGGGATTATTCCGTAATGCCATTTTCTTTCGATTTCGGAGGCTACAGATAACGGATTCGGCCTGAGGCTATTCACCTCTGATAATGAACTATATTGATCCTATTCCCCATCGATGATAAAGCCAAGTAAGCACCGAATTGGGCAAAACTATTTTTAGATGGCATTTTCGTAATTCTTTGGGCGATTTTTTTTCGCAATGCCATTTTCCTTGGATTTTGAAGGCTACAGATCACGGATTTGGCCTGGGACTATTCTTCAACGATGATTAAATTCCTTAAGCACCGATTCGTGTGGATTCTTTCCGGTCCAATTTTGGCAGATTCCAAACGGTACCATCACAGATTTCGGGCGATTATTGCGAAATTTCATTTTCTTTCGATTTTGGAGGCTACAGATCACGGATTCGGCCCGAGGCTATTCACCACTGACAATGAACTATATTGATCCTATTCCCCATCGATGATTAAGCCCATTAAGCACCGAATTGGGCAAAATTACTTTTGGATGGCATTTTCGTAATTATTTGGGCAATTTTTTTTCGAAAGATAATTTTCCTTGGATTTTGAAGGCTACAGATTAGAGCATCCACATTGCAATTGCATTCTCAATTGCAAAATGACATGTCATAGGTGGTTGCAATTGCAAAACCAATTGCATTGATGTGGCTACCAATTGCATATTTGCAAGCTTGCAACAAATGCAATTCCATATGCAAGTCAAAAAAGCCTAAAAAAGGGGGGATTTTTTATTTTATATTCTTTTCTTTTCTCTTTTACTTAATTTTCTATAATTTAAACATAATATTTAATTACATTTGCAATTGCATGTTAATTGCATTGATGTAGGTGAATGAAATGAATGTGACGTGGATTGCAAAAAATTTGAGTTGACAATAAAAAACATAAATACAATTTCTTTTGCAATTCCATTGATGGAGATGCTCTTACGGATTTGGCATGATACTATTCTTCAACGATGATAAGTTCCTTAAGCACCGATTCGGGTGGATTTCTTTCGGGTCCATTTTTGGCAGATTCTAAAGGGGTACCATCACAGATTTCGAGGGATTATTCCGTAATGCCATTTTCTTTCGATTTTGGAGGCTACAGATCACGGATTCAGCTCGAGGCTATTCTCCACTGATAATGAAGTATATTGATGTTATTCCCCATCGATGATTAAGCCCATTAAGCACCAAATTGGGCCAAATTATTTTGGGATGGCATTTTTGTAATTCTTTGGGCGATTTTTTCGAAAGGCCATTTTCCTTGGATTTTGAAGGCTACGGATCAAGGATTTGGCCTGAGACTATTCTTCAACGATGATTAAGTTATTGTCCGTTGTAATTGACGGAGGTAGCTGCACAAACGTCATCAGCCTTGATGCCGTTAAGAAGCTCGGGCTAGCAATGATTAAACACTCCCAACCATACAGCCTGCATTGGTTAAATGAGTACGAGACATTTAAAGTGAACAAACAGGCGAAAGTTCACTTCAAAATCGGCGAGTACGAGGATGAATTATGGTGCGATGTAGCTCCGAAGTAAGCCGCACACCTCTTGTTAGGACGCCCTTGGCAATACGATCGTGGGGTCGTTCATGATGGCCGAGGTAATTCTTACAGATTCAAGCATCGAGAGCGTAATTTCCTACTTAAACCGTTATCCCCGTCAGAGGTCCGAATTGATCAACAACAAATGATGGCGAGCCGGAGCAGAGACACCGAGGGAACCACTCAATCGCAGCAAGTTGAAGAGGGACTAACAGCTCGGAGGTTCATGCTCACTGCTTTTGGCAAAGAGAGTCTTCACCCGCTGCCAGAGCGTCGACGACTCTGTTTTGTGTCGGCCAAACAGAGGAGGAGAGAGGGGCAATGGGGTGGAGCAGCTCGCGCGATGTCGAGCTTCGCCAATACCTCCGACGCAGTCCCCATGACCCTGGGAATCTCCTTCGCAGGCAAAGGCGACGCGAACTCCCCTCATCCGCCAGCTCAAATTCGATGTCCAACGGCCCCGGTTGCGCACAAGGAAGAAGGAAGTTCGGCTGAATGGGTTGCAGTGCTCGGGCCTGATTCGACACAAACGGACTCGGCAGAATCATTGCTCACGTCTTTGATATGCTGTAGGATTGATCAATTTGATTCGGAGGATGCTGGAATCGAAACGCCCAAATCGACATCACATATTCTGGGTGGGTCGTTTTTGAATGTCGGCGTTGGCGGGAGAAGTCGAGGAGCTGGGTCACCACGAACGGCGACGATTCGGGACCTGCCGCCGGTTAAGGAAGTCGATTGGAGGTGTGGCCAACCTCGTGGGAGCACTGAATTGGATTGGCAAGACCTGAATCGAAAAGCCCCAATTCAGCAGCTCAAGAACACTGTTTTCGAACTGCAGAAAAGGGAGTTTGGAATGCCATCTTTTGACCCGATTTGGACTGAGTTTTGTGTAGATTTCGAGAAGAAGAAAGAACCAGCTTTGAGGGCAAAGCTTTTTGCAGAGGGGGAGCCTGATATGAGCTTGAATTGCTTCCATTCCAAGCTCGATTTGTTTGTTCAAGAAGTTAAGCCAACTCATTTGCGCAACCTGAGTTTTTGGCTAAGTGTTATGACGAGTTCGGGTAGCCTACTTTGCGAGCTCGAATCTTCCGATTGGGTTGGTATAAATGAGAGTTTAAGGTGTTGGTTTGAATATGAGAACTTCCTCGTTGATATGGCGTATGATTCGGACTTATAAAAGGCCATTAAAGCTGTGTTTCAAGGCGTCAAAGTAGCTACCTTAAAACTGGCAAACTGCCAGAATTTGGCTAAGTTTGGAGGCATGGTCAGGAAGGTCACTTTGGAGCTCCGTTAAGGGAAGATGGGATCGAATCAGGAAAGGATCTTTGTACCACATGAAAGCGTGTTTGTTTGTATACAGAAGCAAGGTATTGGCTAAGGAGAAGGAGACCTGGAGGGATGTGAACGTGATGCTCAAAGATGCTAGGGAAGCCTGTTTTGGAGGCAGTTTGCTTAAGCTAGAAGAAAGGGAAGTATGAACGAGTTGGAAGTCCTTTTTAGTTTGGGATTGTTACCTTATTCATATTATAGTTTAATTAGCTTTCCATGTTCGTTTTGTAGTTGAATTAGGTTTAAGTTCGCCTATTTAAAGGCCTAGAACTCCATTGTAATGGTTGGACGTTAATCAATTAAGAACTTGTTCATTGAGTTTTTAACTCGTGGATTGTCCTTGTTGCTTGGTTCAAATCGCCAACAACGAGCGAGCCTTGTATCGATTGAGTCATCACCTCAATCGTGGTCGGGTTGCTACCTTGAATTCGGTTGAGCCTCTTCCCCGCGCGTGGTGTTGAAGTTGCACTCCGAACCATCCTTCTATTCCCCTATTACTCTGTTTTCTAGCTTAGAAATCTGATTTCCAAGCTGTGTTCAACAAGTTTCTCGGTTTGGGGCTTATCATTAAGCACCGATTCCGGTGGATTTCTTTCGGGTCCATTTTTGGCAGATTCCAAAGGGGTACCATCACAGATTTCGGGCGATTATTCTGAAATATTATTTTCTTTCGATTTCGGAGGCTATAGATAACGAATTCGGCCCGAGGCTATTCACCACTGATAATGAACTATACTTATCTTATTCCCCATCGATGATAAAGCCCATTAAGCATCGAATTGGGCAAAATTATTTTTGGATGGCATTTTCGTAATTCTTTGGGCGATTTTTTTTCGAAAGGCCATTTTCCTTGGATTTTGAAGGCTACAGATCACGGATTTGGCCTGAGACTATTCTTCAACGATGATTAAGATCCTTAAGCATCGATTCAGGTGGATTTCTTTCGGGTCCAAGTTTGGCAGATTCCAAACGGTACCATCACAAATTTGGGGTGATTATTTCCAAATGTCATTTTCTTTCGATTTCGGAGGCTACAGATCACGGATTCGGCCCGGGGCTATTCAACACTGACAATGAACTATATTGATCTTATTCTCCATCGATGATTAAGCCCATTAAGCACCGAATTGGACAAAATTATTTTTGGATGGCATTTTCGTAATTATTTGTGCGATTTTTTTTTTAAAATGTCATTTTCCTTGGATTTTGAAGGCTACAGATCAAGGATTTGGCCTGATACTATTCTTCAACGATGATTAAGTTCCTTAAGCACCGATTTGGGTGGATTTCTTTCGGGTCCATTTTTGGCATATTCCAAAGGGGTACCATCACAGATTTCGAGGGATTATTCCGTAATGCCATTTTCTTTCGATTTTGGAGGCTACAGATCACGGATTCAGCTCGAGGCTATTCTCCACTGATAATGAACTATATTGATGTTATTCCCCATCGATGATTAAGCCTATTAAGCACCAAATTGTGCCAAATTATTTTGGGATGGCATTTTCTTAGTTATTTGGGAGATTTTTTTTCGAAAGGTAATTTTCCTTGGATTTCGAAGCCTACAGATCATGGATATGGCCTTAGACTATTCTTCAACGATGATTAAGTTCATTAAGCACCGATTCCTGTGGATTTCTTTCTGGTCCATTTTTGGCAGATTCCAAAGGGGTGCCATCATAGATTTCGGGCGATTATTCCGAAACGTCATATTCTTTCAATTTCGAAGGTTTAGATCACGGATTCAACCTGAGGCTATTCTCCACTGATAATGAACTATATTGATGCTATTACCCATCGATAATTAAGCCCATTAAGCACCAAATTGGGCCAAATTATTTTGGGATGACATTTCATAATTCTTTTGGCGTTTTTTTTTTCGAAGGCCATTTTCCTTGGATTTTGAAGGCTACAGATCACAGATTTGGCCTGAGACTATTCGTCAACGAAGATGAAGTTCCTGAAGCACCGATTCCGGTGGATTTCTTTCGGGTCTATTTTTGGAAAATTCCAAACGGTACCATCACAGATTTCGGGCGATTATTCTGAAATGCCATTTTCTTCTATTTCTTCAACGAAGATTAAGTTCCTTAAGCACCGATTCCGTTGGATTTCTTTCGGGTCTTTTTTTGGCAGATTTCAAACGGTACCATAACAGATTTCAGGCGATTATTCTGAAATGTCATTTTCTTCCATTTCGGAGGATACATATCACAGATACGGCCCGAGGATATTGTCCACTGTTAATGAACTATATTGATCCTATTCCCCATCGATGATTAAGCCCATTTTCAGCCTCCAAACGGTACCATTTTGGAGGCTACAGATCACGGATTCAGCCTGAGGCTATTCTCCACTGATAATGAACTATATTGATATTATTCCCCATCGATGATTAAGCCAAGTAAGAACCAAATTGGGCCAAATTATTTTGGGATGTCATTTTCGTAATTCTTTCGGAGATTTTTTTTCGAAAGGTCATTTTCCTTGGATTTTAAGGCTACAGATCACGGATTTGGCCTGAGACTATTCTTCAATGATGATTAAGTTCCTTAAGCACCGATTCCGGTGGATTTCTTTCGGGTCAATTTTTGCCAGATTCCAAAGGGGTACCATCACAGATTTCGGGCGATTATTCCGAAATGCCAAGTTCTTTCGATTTTGGAGGTTACAGATCACGGATTCGGCCCGAGGCTATTCACCACTGATAATGAACTATATTGATCCTATTCCCCATCGATGATAAAGCCCATTAAGCACCGAATTGGGCAAAATTATTTTTGGATGACATTTTCGTAATTCTTTGGGCGATTTTTTTTCGAAAGGCTATTTTTCTTGGATTTTGAAGGCTACAGATCACGGATTTGACCGGAGACTATTCTTCAACGACGGTATGACATGATGTAGTGCTGGCCGGACATCAGACGACGGCCGCGGTCCCGCTCGCGATCCAGGCGGGTGTGAATGCGCTCCTGGCCGGCCAGGATGCGCTCGTTCTGCTGAGCGATGGCCGCCAACTGATCAGAGATGGGCACCACCACGGGTGGAGGAGACCTGGAAGGAGGAGACCGGGGGGCAGCTGCGGGGCTCGCGTGAGCCTGGTCACGAGGAGTAGCACGGCGAGGAACCCGGCGTGATCCAGCAGCGCTGGACTCTGGCTGGTCTTCCGCGGCGAGCTCTGGTGGCTGGGGAAAGCCCGCAATCCAACGAAGACGCCCTTGGCGGGCCACCAAGTGCTGAGAGCGGAGGCTGTTCTCGCTAAGTGGAGTGGGCCCGTGGACCAGGGTCATCCCAGTGATGTCGACCCCGTAGTAGCGGGCCAGGGCCGTGATGACCGGGCCACAGACAAGGGCGCGCTCCTGTTTGGCAGCAGCCTTCGCGAATGTCCGGGCGACCACCGAGCCCAGCTGGATGGTGTCCTCAGAGCGACCCATCGCCTCCATGAAAAACAGTGTCCGGAGGGTGACCCGGTTGGCCGAGCCACGGCTGGGGGTGTAGGAACTGGTCAGCAGGTGGTTGAGGATGCGCCACTCAGGCCGGAGGAGAGAGCCTCTCGTCTGGCTGGCGACGTACTCCACGTCCACGTAGTCGGGATGACAGATCCGCCGGAAGTATGCCTGGCATGGAAAATCTGTGGGATCGGTGATGTCCAAGCGCAGGACCCCGTCGCTGGAGAGGGGGGAGTTCACCCCAAGTGCATTGGCGAACTCCCAGTAACTGATGGAGTGCTCGACCCCGCCAAGTGTGAACTGAACGGCGTTACTATGGTCGGCATTCCCCCTCTGGTTGTGGCGGAAGGAGGCATAGAACACCTAGACGAGCTCTTGATAGGTCGACTCGGCGAGACAGAGTAGGCGCCGCCAACCATAAGCCTGCACCGCGGCCTCCATATGCGGCCTGGCGTGAAGGTCATCGAACACCGCAAAATCGAGGTGCAGGTGCTCGGGAATGGTGCGGGTGCGGATAGTCCGCAGTGCATGGCGCTGGGTGATGCTCAACTGCTCTAGGTAGTGTTCCATGACCCTGCAAAGCACAAGAACGGACAAAATGGAACACGAGCAAACGGGGTCAATGTTAGTCAAGATCACACCGGGAGCCCTCATATCGAAAGATATGGACAGTGGACTAGACTCCCGGAGAAAAACAAACATCCCCATCACACGAAAAGTACACAGCCAAATTCACCGGGGGCCCTCAAATCAAGCGATTGGGACAGTGGACTAGGCCCCCGGGAAATAAACAACAAATCCAATCCAAATAATCACCAAGCAACCAACCACATCCAAAATCACCACAAACCCGTAAATAATTCCCACATGCAAATGGTAGGCCGAGGGACTGAAATCCCAAGAGAAAACAGAGCATGCAAAGAAAACCATCGGCCTACCAAATCATTCGCAAATTATTGCACAATCCAAGTTCTTCACCTAACTCTAGGTATCGATTCTCCATAAATACAAGACAGGGAAGGATAACACACCTGGAGACGCAAGAAGATACCCGGAGAAAGGTGAAGAAAATAGCACGAAGCCCCCAAAGTCGCCGGAAAACTCACCGGAGGCTCGCCGGAGAACTCACCGCCGGCGACCCAACCTCGGCCAAACTCGCCCAAACCTCTGGGGAATGTGCTCCTCGACGCCAGGAGCGTGGGAGAGGTCGCGGTTTTTGATTTGGAGGTCGGGGGAGCAAGATAGGGCCGAAAAATCGAAGAGGAGGAGGATGGGGCGATTTCTCGGCGAGGGGAAATGGGGGGGGGGGGGCAGCTAGGGTTCTGAAAAAATGGGAGAAATGGGGGAGGAAGCTGAAAATTTCGTTTTTATAGGGGGGGAGTTAAAACACGGGCAGCCAAAACACGGCCGTGTTTTGGCCATGTTCCGCCCGTGTTTTAAAGGCCGAGAGCGTGCTCCCCCTCCTTTAAAACACGGGCGGGATGGGGGCAGAACACGGCCGTGTTCTGAACCCCTGGTCGCCCGTGCTTTTACTGCCGCGAGCACAATGGGCGAAAATTCAAAACACGGGCGGGCAAGGGGCAAAACACAGCCGTGTTTTGACCCCCCTGCTGCCCGTGTTTTTTATGCCGAGCCCAGAATGCTGATTTTCCAAATTCCAATTTCAAACCACCCAGACTCATTCGTGCCCCAGCTCGAAAATTTACTCAATTACACATTAAAAAGCACCGCCAGAGGCACGAAATACTTTCCAGACAGACTCCAGACAGACTCTATGACGCAAAAACCGACAAAAATAAAATAAGATAAAAGAAAACAAAGGGTAGAAATGCAAACCGTGGTGGGGTTGCCTCCCCACAAGCGCTTCTTTACCGTCTTTTAGCTGGACACCCATGGCGGAACTAAGGGTCCGCGAGTTCCACTACCAACTCCGCACGTTCGACCTCGTCTCCCAGGTAGAGCTTGAGACGATGGCCATTCACTTTAAACGGCTCAGTTTGCGGGTTGGCAATTTCGATTGTGCCATACGGGAACACCTGGGTGACCGTGAACGGTCCAGACCACCGGGAGCGGAGTTTTCCGGGAAAGAGCTTCAGGCGAGAGTTGTAAAGGAGAACTCGATCACCAACCTGGAACTCTTTCGGACCCCGCAACCGTGCATCGTGTAGGCGCTTAGTGCGCTCCTTGTACAGCTTGGTGTTCTCATAGGCGTGGTAACACCACTCTTCCAGCTCCAACATCTGCATTTTTCGCTCAATACCTGCAACACGAACATCCAAGTTGAGCAGCTTAAGGGCCCAGAAGGCCTTGTGCTCTAGCTCCACGGGCAAATGGCAAGCCTTTCCATAGACAAGCCGGTACGGTGAAGTACCAATGGGTGTCTTGTAGGCAGTGCGATACGCCCAGAGAGCATCATCGAGCTTGGTGGACCAATCTTTGCGGGAATGATCCACCGTTTTCTCCAGGATCCGCTTGAGCTCCCGGTTCGTCAGCTCGGCCTGGCCACTGGTCTGGGGATGATAGGCCACGGACACCTTGTGAGTCACACCATAGCGAGACAGTAGTTTATCAAATTGGCCCTGAAAATGGGTGCCTCGATCGCTTATGATGGCTCTAGGTGTCCCGAACCGGTAGAATAGCTTCTTCAAAAAACCACAAACACGTCTAGCATCATTGGTGGGCAAAGCTTGCGCCTCAGCCCACCTAGAGACGTAGTCAACAGCAACCAGAATATAGGTGTTACCAAAAGATGGAGGGAAGGGGCCCATGAAGTCGATACCCCAGACATCAAAAATCTCACAAGTTATAAACACATTCTGGGGCATCTCATCACGGGCAGAGATGTTACCTGACCTCTGGCATCGGTCGCACCTGCGTGCGAAGGCGTCTGCATCCTTGAAGAGCGTGGGCCAGTAAAAGCCCGACTGGAGCACCTTCCTCGCCGTGCGGTTTCCTCCGTGATGGCCGCCAGTAGGTCCCTCATGACAGTGAGATAGAATGCCCTCCATCTCACTCTCCATAACACAACGACGGATGATCCCGTCGGCTCAGATCCGAAAAGATGTGGATCATCCCAGAAGTAGTACTTCAGATCAGAGAAAAACTTCCTCTTGGCGTGAGTTGCCATCCCCTTGGGCAGCTGCTGGCCCACCAAATAATTCGCAAAATCAGAGTACCAGGGGGTGACACTCTCCACCAAGCACATCATCATCAACCTCTCATCTGGGAAGGAGTCATCAATCTCCTCCACGAGGTTGTCCGCAGGAGGTGCGTCCAACCGGGAGAGGTGATCAGCTGCAACATTTTCTGCTCCCTTCTTCTCCCGGATCTCAATATCAAACTCCTGCAGCAGTAAGATCCATCGTATGAGCCAAGGCTTGACATCGGCCTTGCTCATCAGGTATCTAATCGCGGAGTGATCTGTGTACACGGTCACATGGGACAAGACCAGATAGGGGCGAAACTTATCGAAGGCAAACACCACTGCAAGCAGCTCCTTCTCTGTGGTGGTGTAGTTCTCCTGGGCATCATTCAGAGTCTTCGAGGCGTAGTAGATAGGTCGGAAGTGTTGAATCTCGCCTCTGCCCCAGAACAGCTCCAACAGCAAAGTCACTGGCGTCGCACATCAGCTCAAATGGTAGGGACCAGTCAGGAACAACCATGATAGGAGCCTGGGTGAGCTTCTCCTTCAAGGTGGTGAACGCCGCTGTGCAAGCATCAGTGAACTGGAAGGGGCATCCTTCTCCAGAAGCTTAGTTAGGGGCAGGGCGATCTTCGAGAAGTCCTTGATGAACCGCCTATAAAAACTGCATGGCCAAGAAAACTCTGGATCCCCTTTACAGATGTAGGAGGAGGCAGCTTGCTGATAGTCTCGATCTTTGCTCTGTCTACCTCGATCCCCATCTTGGAGATCTTGTGCCCAAGAACTATGCCTTCTCGAACCATGAAGTGACACTTCTCCCAACTCAGTGCCAGGTTCGTTTCTTCACACCGTTTAAGAACAAGTTCCAGGTTATGGAGACAGTGAGAGAAGGAATCTCCATAAACCGAGAAGTCGTCCATAAACACCTCCATGATCTCGCCGACCAGACGGTCAAAGATGGCGAGCATGCATCGCTGAAAAGTGGCTGGGGCGTTGCATAGCCCGAATGGAATCCTCCGGTAAGCAAATGTGCCGAAGGGGCAGGTGAAAGTGGTCTTCGCCTGGTCCTCCGGTTCAATAGGGATCTGAAAGTACCCGGACATCCCATCCAAGAAGCAGTAGAACTCGTGCCCCGCCAATCTCTCCAGCATCTGATCAATGAACGGAAGCGGGAAATGGTCCTTCCGAGTAGCGTCGTTGAGACGCCGATAGTCGATGCAAACACGGTACCCAGTCACCGTGCGCATCGGAATGAGCTCGTTCTTCTCGTTAGGCACCACGGTCATCCCACCCTTTTTGGGCACCACCTGGGTGGGACTGACCCACTCGCTGTCAGAAATGGCGAAGATGATCCCCGCGTCCATCAGCTTCACGATCTCTGCCCGAACCACCGCCTCCAGGTTCGGCGTCAATCTCCTCTGCGGCTGTCTCACTGGCCGCATCTCATCCTCCAGCAGTATCCGGTGCGAGCAAAAAGAAGTGCTGATCCCCCGGATATCTGTGATCTTCCATGCTAAAGCTCGCTCGTACTGCTTCAGCAAGGCCACAAGTCTGGTCTTCTGCTCGGGTGTGAGGGTCGAGCTGATGATAACTGGCAGCTTATTCCCCTCCCGGAGAAATGCATACCCCAAATGAGAAGGGAGGGGCTTAAGCTCCAACTCTGGTGGTTCCTCCAAGGAAGTGGTGATGCGGGTGGAGGATGAGATCGGTTTAAACAGCCTGTCGCCCTCCAAGAAGGGGCCACTCTCCAATGCGGCTAACTGCTCCGCCAGCTGCGGCTCCTGCAATGCCTGCTCACCTAGCAAAATACAACGCTCAAGAGCATCATCAGTACCCGCACTCGTGATGGCGAGTGCGGTCTCAAAATCGGTAAGCACATCACAGTAGTCTATGTCATCATGCAAATGAGAATGTTTCCCATTTTCAGACACAGAAAAAGTAGCCTGTTCATCACCAGCACGCAGAATCAATTTACCACTATGCACATCAATAAGCGCCTTGGCGGTGGCGAGATACGGTCTACCCAAAATCAAAGGCACATCCACATCTTCATTTATATCCAAAATAACAAAATCAACAGGATATGTGAATGCACCAACATTAACAAGCAAGTCCTCAATGATACCCCTAGGATGCACGATAGAACGATCAGCTAACTGAATGCTCATCCTAGTAGCTCTAGGTTCACCTAGGTCTAGCTTCTTAAACAATTTATAGGGCATGACATTTATACTAGCGCCTAGGTCCGCCAAGGACTTTCCTACATGCATGCTGCCAATAACAAGAGGGATAGTGAAACTCCCTGGGTCTTTGCGCTTCTCGGGAAGCTTGTTCTGCAGGATAGCAGAACACTCCTCGCTGAGCATCATTGTCGAAAGATCCCCAAGTTTCTTCTTGTTGGTGAGGAGGTCCTTCATAAACTTGGCATACTTGGGCATCTTCGACAGTGCCTCCACGAACGGCATGCTGATGTTGACCTGCTTCAACATTGCCATGAACTTGGCAAACTCTGTCTCCAGCTTGTCTTTGTGAAGTCGAGTGGGGAAGGGCAGCTGGGGTGTATGCTCCTTAACCACAGGTTGCGGCTTTGGAGAAGGTGTTGTGCTGCCTTCCCCCACCTCTGCAGTATCAGCTGGAGGTGTTGAAGCAGGTAGTGGGTCGTCTTGCCTGGGCTGGGCAGGAGCAGCAGATGTAGTCTTGCCACTCCTGGTGGTGATGGCGTGTGCGCTCTCATGCGGGTCCCGTGGATTGGGAATGGTGGTAGCAGGCAGAGTCCCCGGTGCCCTAGTAGTGTTCTGGCGAGCTAGGCTCCCAATCTGATTCTGTAGATCTTGCAGAATGGCACCTTGGTTCCTCTGGCCTGCCTCCAGTGAGGCTATGTTCTGGTCCATCCTCGTGAAGTTCGCCTGACTGGTGGTCATGAAAGCCTGCAAAATATTCTTCAGATCAGACATCTGAGTATCTGGAGCTGCGGCTGCTGGAGGCTGAGCAAACTGGCGCTGGGGCTACTGGAATGGCTGCCCTTGCCTAGGCTGGTAGGGCTGCTGCTGTGGTGGTGGCCCCTGCCTAGCCTGGAAGGGCTGCCTCTGCTGGAAACCACCTCCTGGTGCTGGGAAACCAGGTGACTTGTTGGTGTTGCTGCTCTAGGCAAAGTTAGGATGCTGGCGCCATCCCTCATTGTAGGTGTTGCTGTATGGGTCCAGGCGCCGAGCATTGGCGATGAAATCCACCTGCTCTTGGGGAGTAGAGGACTCCCTCATAGACTGACAATCTTCCACCAGGTGGTTCGGGCTTTCACACCACTGACACTGAGCGAATGGAGGCGGAGCTACACCTCGGCCCGGTAGGAGACTGTTGGGCTGCTTCAATGTCTGCACCAACTCAGCCACCTGCTGCTCTAACCCGGATCTGGCCTCCATGGCATGCACACCACGGTCCTGGGAGTGCCTGCCTCTGCTGCTCTGCCCCCAGGAATGATCGCGGGCAGCCAAGGTACTGATCATCTGGTTCAGCTCGGGTGGAGTCTTAGTAAGGATATCCCCTCCCGGGCATAGAGACTCGATCACCCTCTGGCTGTCTGGAGTGAGGGCGCTGTAGAAGTTCCCCACTGTGAAAGCATCACTAAAGCCATGATGGGGACACTGCCAGAAGTATCCCATGTACCGCTCCCATGCATCACGAAGTGACTCATCTGGCTCTTGGCGGAAGTGAGTGATCTCCCGCTGAATCTCTATGGTCTTCGATGCCGGATAGTACCTGTGCACGAACTTATCTGCCAGATCGTCCCACGAAGTGATGGACAATGGGGGCTGGGTCTCCAACCACCTCTTAGCATTCCCCGCCAGAGAGTGGGGGAAGAGGTGAAGGCGGATTGCGTCATCCGGAACACCATTCAGCTTGAACCCGTTCGTCAGCTGCAGAAAACGGGAAAGGTGTGCCCGGGCCTCCTCATCCTTCAAGCCATGGAACTGGATAGAGGATGTAATGAGTTGAATCCAGCATGGCTTGATCTCGAAGTTGTTTGCTGGAATGGGCGGATGTCAGCAATCCGTGGAGTGTAGTAGTACTTCAAGGTGGGACCCGGTGGTGGTGGATGATGATGGACCCCAGCTGCCTGGGGATTGGGGTCGTTCCCCAGGAACTGGTTCCCCGGAGGTGGGTTGTGGTCGCCTTCCATCTCGTACTCGTCCTCGGACTCGCTGCTCAATTGGCCGTCTCGGCGCTCCACCGTAGCCAGTCTAGCTCGCTGTTGTCTCCGAAGTTGTTTGCAGGTGCGCTCAATCTTAGGGTTCAACGGTAGTAAACCTCCCGACTGGCTACGGGTCATGCACTATCTGCACACAATCAAGCAATGCAAACCCGTGAAGGCACAAGTGGGAAGGAACAAACACTCAATGCAAAAATGAAAATGCTAAAGTAACAGAAATCACTTTTCTTCAACAACCTAGCCGTCCCCGGCAACGGCGCCAAAAACTTGACTCACTCCTACTGTCACTCTAGAAAATGGCCAAGTGCAACCACTTCCTAAAGCGTAGTATAGCGGGTTTGGGTTTTATTGTCAACCCGGGTCCTAGATGTGATGACTACTCGGTGAATTCTTGTTATTTAGCGGTGAACTTTTAGTGCAACTCAAGCAAACAAAACACAAAGCAAATAAATAGTTGTTGTCAAGTCAAGAGAGGTCACCCGGATATGGTTCCCCCTAGACTGCAGTTAAGTCGGATTGCAATTTACCAAGTTCAGTTTTCATGAAAGTTATACTGCGGAAGGTTCTCAATTAGCCTGAAGTCTCGACTAAAGGTCTCCAGACCCTCTCAATCTGAGTCTCTAGCGGGCGACTAACCTCCACCGGAGTAAACAGATTGAGGCCCTAACGAACCAAACCTCCACTACCGAATTGAATTCAGTACAGAATAGCGAATTGGCTCCTCGACTAAAGTCACCAATTTGCCACCTTCGATTAAGGGTACTCTATCAACCTAGGCAGATATTCTCATTCTAGGTCAAAGCAGAAACAACAGGAATTTGATCAGGATTCAAGTCATTCAATCATTCAAACCTCAATCGAATATAATCAATTCACAAGCTCTGTACTTGGGTTCATACAATCAGACCTAGCATACAAATCTAGGGTTCCCCATACCCAGATGAATGGGGAAACTACTCCATAGAGAAAGAAGCAAAAGCAGATTCAGACGCGGAAATCATACTGTGAAGATGGATTCCTGCTCCTGGACGTTTAATCGCACTTCTCCAAGCTCAAACCGGGCTCCAATGGTGATGAAGATCGATCTATGGCGCTTGGGAACTCTGCTTCGTCGCTTTCTCTCTCTAGGTATCGCTTTCTCTCTCTAAAACTCGAATCCCCTCTCAATTTGGCTGAAATCTGCCTAAAAGGGCATCACTGACCAAAGCACGGTCGAGGGCACGGTCGTGCTTTGCCTCAGCCCGCCCGTGTTTTGGATTTGGCTAAAAACACGGCCACGGGCATCATGAAAACACGGGCGTGTTCTTTGCAAAACACGGTTGTGTTCTCTCTCTGGCCTGCCCGTGTTTTTTAGGTGGTTCAAGCCACCCTTGGGGGTCTCGGCCATAAAAGCACGGTCAGGAGCACGGCCGTGTTCTGAGGGCCTCCTGCCCGTGTTTTGGTCCTGGCTTGTCCAAACGACTTCCAAACGATCCGAAACTCGCGCTTGGCCTTCCTTTTGATGCCTGGGACCTGAAATAAGACAAAGTAGCACAACCCGGCGTAAAATAGGCCAAAACACACAACCATGCTCCGCAAATGGATAAGAAATAGGGGTGTAAAAGCATGCAATTACATCGTTATCAGGTGCCAAGGGGCACGATTCTTGATAGCTCATTCATTCCTCTCCTTCCAAATATTCCAGCAAATACCACTTGGATGAGGGCTCTAGGTTTGAGGGTATCTTGTAGAGAGTAAAACCAGTACATGAATTTTGTAGCTTGAGAGGGTAGGGGCAAAGATGGCAAAATTTTGTTCTAAGAGCTATTCGCATGACCACATGAGAAGTGGCAGTGGATTTTCGACTCATTTGAATTCAAGCACACACGGAATGTCGAGTTGTGGAGCATTTTCTACGGACAAGGCTCTTCTTTGTTGCTAAACCATTCCTTGAGCACCTCCAACTTAATCTTAGGTGGAAGGAATGTCCATGCTCAAAAACCATTTCCATTTATCAGTATTTCCCATGGGTTAAGAATTGGTATTGGCCATATGCATAGCATGGTAAGCATTCTTGACTGAAAATTTGCCTTCTTTAGTAAGCTTTCAAGCCCGGAAAATCTTCCTAGTCCTGTTCCCATATAAGAATCCTTAGGATAGCTTCTAAATCAAAACTCGGGACGTGTCCTTAATATAGGTAAGTATTCCATCTTCGTTCCCCAGGTTCAATCCATTCTTTAACTCTTAAGTGTTCCCGAGGCTCGCTCCCAATGTTCACATTATGAAGGAAAGGTATCCAGGGTCTTGATCAACCCAAGTATTGTCCCTTGACCCAATGACCTTTATTTCTCCCATATCAATAACTTTTTTAGCCTAAGGCTTTCGCAAATCCAGGAAAGTTTGCTTCTTTTTCCCCCGAAAGGAAGTTACCTCCACACAAGTAAATCCCTTTAAGGAGACGGCTCCAAAGGGCATCCAACGTGGTAAGCAACCTCCAAACTTTCTTAGCTAGCAGAGCTAGGTTTAAATCTTTAGAGCTCATGAATCCCAACCCCCTTCTGACTTTGAGGTACATAGTATTTCCTTTCTGCATCGACCTGAGTTCCTGACTAGAAGAAATTCCTAATAAGAGAGTCCATTTTTCGTTGTGATGGTCATAGGGAGGAAAGAGAGGGACATAATGAAAAATGAGATGGCTTGGATAATAGATCTGAGAAGGATTTCCTTCCCTTTGTGGGATAGTAATAGCCTCTTCCAGGCTTTCACCATATTTTCCATCCTTTGGATGAGGAAACTGAATGTCTATTTTCATAATTCCGCACTCTGTCGGCACCCCAAGGTACTCATAATGGCAGTTAGAGGATGTGAATCCAATATGCATTATGATGGTAGTTTCGGTACATGCCATGTAATGCTTCCTTTATTAGACTGTATTGTTAAATACCCTGCATTGTGAAACTACTCTTAAAATGCATATGGGTGTTCTCAAATAAGAAGCTTCTGCAGTTGTTTCCATGTCATCATGAATTGTGATTCACTGCTCGTTCAACTTTTGGAGTAAAAGACACTTTCTCAGTGGATTGAGGTTGAAGGCTATTGTTAACATGGTGCTTGTTGTCTGTTGTGGGATGTTGTCATATTCCTCTTTGGATTTTACTATATAAGCTTGTAGGACCTAATGATCATTCTTGCTTCAATTAGGCTAAGAAATTTTGATGATGTCAAAGAAAGAAGATATCTTTTTAGATTAAAGTTAGTAACTTGTTGGACACCCGCCTATTGTTATAAACTAAGCTTGTTTTACCTCCCTAGATGTAGCATGTCACCCAGAAGCACCATTCTCATGGAGACAACTACAATCATCACGAATGGTTTGAACGAGGACACAAATATTGGTACCTAAACCAGTAGCACCCATGTGTCCACCCTGTTGCTCAAGCATGAACAATGCACTCCCTTCATCAATCTCGAAAAGGTTTAAAAGAGCCATAATTTTATATTTCTCCAATGATGGTTATGATGTGTGCTTTTATTAAACTCTCACCTCGCAATAAACCGATGTTATTGTTGTATTTGTCGTGCGGCACTTGATTGTGCTACTTCGATGATCAGATCAAAATCTATTGTTATTATGCAAACAATCAAGTTGCATAAGAAGTTCATTGTGAATTCAACATGTAACTTCTTCCAAACAGGCTAGGGAGAGATTGGCAAAGACATCACTGAAGCAATTCAAGATTTTCTAAAGCAGAGCAAGATTCTCAAAGGTATGAATGCTACATCCATCACTCTTTGCCCTAAGCTACCTAATGATTCGAGAATGAAAGAATTTCGTCCTAGAGCATGCATTAACGTGTTGCACAAAATCATTGCTAAGGTTCTAGCTGGAAGGCTTCAGAAGGTATTGATTGGTTAGAGAAAATCAATAAGCTTTTATAAAAGGCATAGCTTAGTAGATAATATATTGATGGCTCAAGAGATAGTTCAGAACTATCATAGAAAGAACATATCCCCTAGGAGCACAGTCAAGGTTGACCTGATGAAGGCCTTTGATTCAGTGCACTGGGACTTTCTGTTTACAGTAATGAACAAGATGCTCTTTCCACAAAAAATTCATAGACTTGATTAAAGTTTGCTTGGAATTAGCTAGCTTTAGTATAAATTATCAGGGCAACCTGTTTGGTTTCTTCTCGGCAAGGAAATGGGTTAGGCAGGGTGACCCCCTTTCTCTTTATTTGTTCACCTTAGCTATGGAAATTCTGACAGGGGGTGGGCAATGCGAAACAAGTATTTAGGTATACCCAATACCCGTTTCGTTTTTTTGTGTGTGTTACGAGTAGTCGGGTACCCAAATACCCTTTTTTTTTACTATACTCTTTTGGTGATTGCTGACATTCCACCAAACAAGCAAGACAAAAGAACGCAACAACCCAAAAATACAATTCCAACCGGCCACAAAAGAGCTCAAACTTTGCCGGACTCTTCCAAATTCCAAATTGCAACCTAAACCCAGCGTAACTCCACAATATTGCAAACTAAATTTGCCTTGTACTTCCCACGAGCATAGTTGCTTGTTGCCACCAATCAAAGTAATGATTTAAATCAAATAATTAACCACCGCTTGACAATTAATAACTCCAACTTACAATTGTCGTCTTTGCTAAACCCACAAACCAAATTTGGAGAAAATACTAAAGTGCTTCCTCCGCCAACCCCAAACCGAAGACTACCTTCTGATACCGCAGCAATCACCACGATCCCTTTGCCCAGCGGACCGACCAGGCTCTAATATCACTTGTCAGAACAGAAGCGTGCAAACGATAATCTAGATCAACACAAACGAACACGAATTTAACGTGGTTCACTAATACAATATGTGCTAGCTAATTCACGGACAGGGGATAACAAAATTTCACTGATTTGAGGAGAGTATAGGTTACAAACCAAATTCCGGAACTGACAAACCAAACAAACTAACCTGACTGACCTTACTATAGACTAGGGTGATGAAGAGTATTTATAGAACTCTTCTCCTAATCCCAAAAAGAAAACCAAACACCTTTTCCTAAACATATAAGGAAAAGGTCAAAACAAACCCAAAACCCAAACCCAAATAATAGGCCTAAAACACAAAACAAAAACCCAAATCAAATTCAAGTCATATTCTAACATACTGGATGACAGTAGTTGTCTTACCTAAGCAAGTTATTAGCAAGATTCAATAAATCTGTGTTGATATCTTATGGCACGAAGGAGGGACAAATAGAGCCAAAGCCAATTGGGATATAGCTCTTCCAAAGGAAGAGGGTGAACCGGGGTTACGTGATCTTCACACTTGGAACATAGCATGTGTTGCTAGAATGCTCTGGCTCCTTCTAATGCAGGGAGATTCATTTTGGGTGGCATGGATCTCAAAGTATAGATTAAAAGGGCGATCTGTATGGGAACTTTAAGTATCATAGGTGGGATCATGGCTCTGGAGAAAGCTTCTAAGTCTAAGATTGTGGTTCCAATATCGATTGCAGAAGGAGGAGGAAAATGCTGTTAGCTAGGATATAAAGTTGCTGCCTATTTTTTCTAACAAGATAGTGTGGCAGTCCTTCATAGCTAAGGGGGTTAAGGTTCTATGGCGCAAGGCTTTATGAGGAAAGTTTGGCATCCCCGAACATAGACTCATTTCTTGGTTGGTGATCAAGAATAGGATCAATACTCGACAACAACTGAAGGGGTGTTATTAATAGTGATGAATGTGTGTTATGCCATGCTACTGAGGAAACACGAGCCCATTTGTTTTGTTCTTGCCCATTTGCTTTGGAGATTCTAGCTGCAATATGTCCATTGATTAACTGGCCTAATGATTGGGAGCGCATGGTGGAAGAAGTTTGTAGGAGAGTTAGGAAGGGAGATTAGCTCACTGGAGGTATCTGGTGCTGGTATATCTCATTGCTATGGAGAGAGCGATGTCGTAGAAGCTTTATGGTCGTCAACAGAGGTAGTTTGGAAGTTTCGAATCAATTGAAGCAAGAATACACTGCTACCATATAGGAAAGCCTTAGTTTGCAACAATATATGCTCGTTCAAAAAACGTACACTATTGTGTCTGTTATAGTGAAGGTATGGTGTGAAAGGTGTAGTATTGTAAGATGGTAGGGATAGTGAACTGTATATGTACTATAAATGCTGATGCAGTATGTTTTCGAGAGCTTGGTAACTTGCCAAGCAAGAGCTATAAAACGAGACAACAATTACCGAGGGGAAAAAATTCAACAGGTACTCGCTCATAATATGTGTTTGTTTAAACAAAACGACAAACTTTGAGACTTGGGAAATGAATAAACATCGAATCAAGCATGGTATGGAAGGAAACACACAAAGCACTATAATGTAGGGATAATAGTCCGTATACACATACTTAACGGTTAGGAAAATCTCACAAGTAGTGGGCATAATAGTCTCAATTGGTGCATTTGTTGGAAATGTAGGGATGAAGAAAGTATTTGTGAGAGGAGGATCTACCCAGGTCAAAGTATTGTACATAATAGTCTTTGTAGCAGGTGCATTTGTTGTCAAGGGTACTCCAATTATCATTGCTTCATCATCACCATCTGTTCAATTGAATTCAAGGTTCAAGAAAGTGCCTAGCGTAAGGCGGGTGATGAGACTCTACCTAGCGCCTAGCATACGCTTAAGCGTTAGATGTAAAGTACTAAAATATCTCACTTGCCTAAAATCATAAGTTTATGAACCAATATTATCTTGTCTACCTCTCATTTCTAAACCCTCGTTAACAACACATGGTAAAGTATAAAAAAGTGTGGAGAAATGAGAAAGGAAGAATAGCTGGAAAATAGTGGAGCAGATTCAAAGCAAACAAATGCAATAAAGAAGAAGAAGCTACTCTAAAAGTGGTGGTCTCTAACTCTAGCCTAGTGGCTAGGAACACTCAGGAGTTGAAGAAGGAAAAGAAGATTTTCTATAACCTAGTAGCATATCAAAAGGTAGAAAAGAGACATCGTGCCATCATTTTGAGGCGCAACTCAATGCTAACTAGGCACCGCCGAGACCACAATGTGATCGTGATGTTTTTTTGCTGCTTACGACCAAGGCGATGCGTTTTCCTTCTGCCTTGCACCTAGGTGAGCTTAGGCGATCGCTAACCACGATTTTTAGAACCATGACTGAATCAATCCTCATTGATAGCTCACGAACCTAAAACTGGGCCCTTGGTGAGATTTCTCACCTGTGAGTACATTCTAGTTTCTTTTGGAATGCATTTTTTGTGGTAATCCTGCTGCTCTCTAAACCTTCCCAAGTTTCCTCCTCAAAGTCTATATAAACATAAATTCTTATTTGCTTAACATAACCTTAAATTGTGATGGGACACACTGTTGAACACACGATAATGTCCGCAATATACTTCTTTCTTTTTGAGTTTAGTGCATACGAGGAACTTCTACAATTGTTTGGATATTGAGTTCTAATGTAGCAATAGCCTTGGTCTTGTGCTTGGTAAGAGGTTGATTTGTAAGTTGGATGTCGAGACATCTAAAGCTGAAGAGTGATGTCATTATTATTCTTCCAGCTTTTGGGAAAAAAATAAGGGCAATAGAGTTAAGAGTCGCACACATATATCTCCGGTCTCTGGATGCAGGGCCGACCATTATTATGTGCTAATAATATGTCCTAGAGTCCAATGCCTCTAATAAGGATGCAATTGTGTTAGACGTTAGGGCTTTCAAGTTTGTGGATTTGCAACTTGATCTATATATTATTGCTATTCGTCGCCCTAAAACTTCTATTTGTCGCCCTAACATATATTTAAATGACTTAAATAACCTTCTTCCTCCTTGTGAGTGACCGGTCAGTCAGTAACCCCGTCGGGATGGGACTCCCGTCGGCAAACACATCGTCCCCGATAAACCAATCAGTAACCCCTCCCCCATCTCTCTCTCTCTCCATTTCTCCGCGATTCGTTGAATCCCTAAATTCGATTGATTGTGCATTTCATTGTTGTTTGTGCGATTCCAGCTTCCGGTAAATGACGGATTGGTTTTGGACAACGGTACCAACCTTCCGGAGCCTTGTATCGATCGAATTGCCTAAACTGTTGGAAAGGTAAACGTTTTCCTTTGGTTTCGTGTCTTCTCTATTTGTTTTTTTGCTTTATTCTGTTGCTTCCTTCTGAAACCTTGTGGTGTCTCTTTTCAATTTTGGGTTGTTGATGGCAGTACAAAACTTTGGCTTGGTTGTGTTGAGGTTTGAGCTTCTTTGCTCAGAAACGGATGACCAGCGACCTTCTTCTTCCTCCTTTCTCAGCAACAGGAGCGGGTCGACGGATTGGGGAATCATAGCAGGTCGGCATGCTAGGGGATTGTCTGTGGCGGCCGAATTCGGCTAGCGGGATTCTTTCACGGCAATGACAGCAGGTCGGCGGGGTGGGGGAATGGGAGCGCCGGCGGGTTGGGGGAACGACAGCGGTGGTTGGACGATTGGTCTCGTGCATCCTGTTGGATCGTCCACATCAACGGCCGTCTCGAAGAGATCAGCGGCGCCATCCGCCGTTACACTCCGTTAAATTTGTCCTACATGGCAGTCAACTATAAATTTTGACCGTTACCTAGATGACGTGGAAATTAAAAAAATAAGAAATAATACTTTTTTTAATGAAGAACAACCTCAGGTGCTGCATCTCATCTCGTGCATCCTGTTGGATCGTCCACACCAACGGCCGCCTCGAAGAGATCAGCGGCGCCATCCGCACCGCCGATGTGATGAAGCTCTACCCCAAGCACATCCTCCAGAAGCCTTACTCCTGCTCTGCTTCCGCCTATGACATCGACGTCATCGTCCCCAAGATCGTCATCGTGCCCCCAGACGCCGAGCTCTAGTGCGGCAAGATTTACTTCCTCATGCCCCCCCGCCCCACAGTTGCTCCAAGAAACAGAACGACCACCGTGCACACCACAACAGCAAGACGATAATTCGACATCTTAGGCGGCGGCGGCGCATGATGTTGTGTCGTCGGATCAGTATCTTAGTGAGATTATGTCGGAGAAGGTGTCGGCGACGCAGAGGGATCATAGGAGGAGAGGGCTGACCGGCGTGTGGAGGCCTCATTGGGAGAGGATTTTGGAGTCTCCTTCCTCAATATCCCTATTCCCTACCCATCACGATCATCACAATTCTTTTTAATGTCCAATAAAAAACTACACATTTGGAATAATTTCTCTCTATATTGCTCTTGTTTCTTCATTTTTGTTCATGATCAGTGGGTTTGGTTGGTACCTCTATACCTCTGCCATCTCACACATAGAAGGATCGATGCATTGCACGAGATGTAGCACCTCATTATAAAGCTACAGAGGAGATAACGAAACAGGACTCCAAGCTATCGGGGATACTTACTAATGGGACTTTTAGGGACGAGGGTACACGTACGATAGCCCAAGACCGGGTGACTAGGATTATGATAGAGTCGTGAACTACGTTCACTTTCCGAAAAGAATATTTCCACCCTCTACAAAGCCTTGGGTTACAGGAAATTTCTCCCGAGGATAAAACTATCACCACTTTAGGTTCCAGGCTCAAGAACACTAAAGCATACTTAGAAATTTTTGGAAGAAAGAAGAAAAATCTGTTTGATGGTATGTGGCATCATCCACCCCACACATATTTATAGGAGCCGAATCCATGCATTGTTTCATGAAAGGTTGCCTTTATCCATACGAAAGGTTGCCTCTATCCATATGAAAGGTTATCCTTATCCATATGAAGGGTTGCCTCTATCCATAAGGTTTCCTTATCCATAAAATAATGCAACCGCCACTAGGCCAAAGGGATGTGTCCCTTCACGGAATTAGAATATCGGTTCGGTCGGTCTAATACCAAACCGGTTGGTCGGTCCAACCCAAAACCGGTTTGACTTGGTTAGTCCGGTTCAACCAAATTTCCAACATTCCTCCCCCTTTTAGTGTATTCATAGAATTCACTAAAATCACAACATTCTTCCAACAAAACTTTAAGCATAAATGAAAATGTCGTGACGATTGAATTTTCACCTTAGTATATTACACTTGACGAATACTCGAATACAAAGGGTGTCGGTAACGATTGAACCCATTGACTCATATGAATATTCGAAGATAATATACACTTAAGTTTTCAAAACTTCTAAGCGCCTTGACACTATTATCCGCCATGTGTCCAATCCTTCTCATAAGCGCATACGAAACCAAAGTCCGGGTTTCTTGAAGCGGCTACACTTCATGCTTACGTAGGTTGAATCTCTTATTCGTGTACCCGCATAATACACTTTTTCAAAGATTCAATTAAGAAGTTTTGAACTTCATCCTCTTCTCTCATGCAGGATAACAAGCACATACCTCGGGATGAAAAATTGTGTGCTTCAATTTCTGATAATAAGCTTTCCACATTGAATTCAGCCTCTAACGTTGTATTAGAGGGGAATTGGGTGTCCCATTACCAGAAATTATATGGACTTTAATCCATCCCTTTCACAGACTTAATCACCAAGTCACTAGTTAACCACTTCGTCAAATGATCAACCAAATTAATTCAAGTTTGGTCATATTGTCTAGACACAACACTATGAATGATCAGTTCACAGCTTTTACCGTGCCATACTCCCACCTGACCGTACTTATCATTTTCACTTGACTATATGCCTTAGCCAAATTAGCATTACTATCACAAAAGATAGTAATAGGTGAGTTTGGTTTAGGCCATAAATTATGTCATAAACCAAACCTCTCAACAATTATGTCTCTTCTCTAAGCGAAATCAAGGTCACACAAACTTTGATTCCATAGTGAAACTTAGTGATGCAAGTTTGCTTTCTAGAGGCCCAAACTATGGCATCTCTCCCAAGCAAGAGGACTCATCTCAATGTTGAAGTATCACCTTTAACATGAGAAATCCAACTAACATCAACAAATCCTTTCCAAAATTGATGGAAAGCCACTATAAGTCAACAGTGTGCCTTTGACATATCCTAGTGCACGCCTCATTTCATTTCAAATGATGAGAACTATGATTCATCACATACCAACTTAATTGTTCTATCGCATATGCGATATCTAGCATCATGTAACATGCATACATCGAGCCCTCAATTTAACATGGAATACTCCAGTTGTAAAACTGATTTTCAGTATTAACCATAAGTTCCATACTTGGATCCATTGGGGTCTTGAACTCACTACAATTCCTACTATGGAATTTATGCAAGTACCTTCTCATGCAGAAAATTGAGAGAATGACTCTTTCTTGTCGTTCCGCTTGATTCAATACACAGAATCACATTTGCCTCCCCATGTCCCACGTGGAGAATTTAAATAACAACTTTTATCAAAGTTTACTTATCTTTTATTGGTTCCAAAGATAAGCATGTCTTATACATACGAATGTTCGATGTCTTCATTACCAGAATCATCATAAATTGTGTACACATTTTGTCTCCTTGTTTAAAATAACATAAACCACTTGACAAAATCACTTATCTTTGATTGGTCCCAAAGATAAATATGTCATTTACATACAAACACAACGACTCTATTACCAGAATCATCAAACATTGTATACACATTTCGTCTCTTTGGTTTAACGTAAACCACTAGACAAAATCACACACCAAACCACTAGACAAATCCAAGTTTATCTAGAACTTCGTAAATGTCGAATAGAGAATTAGACCAATTAACCATTGAGTATGTGACCTACCCAAAGGCAATTTTCATTCTTCTATTTCTCCATTTTACGAATCATTCTCCTTCTTCCTCATCTTCGAATCATCCCTCTTCCAAGTTACCTTTCGGATATGGAATACACCATGAGATAAGTATGAAGAAAACCCATCTTCTACTGCCATCGATGAAAAACCCATAATCGAACATTCTCATAATTCCATAGACCGGAACCGGTTTCTTGTAAAGAGCGGTTCGAGCCATCGTACCGGAAAAATATTCTTTTCGATTGTTGGGACTTTTAGGGACGAGGGTACACGTACGATAGCCCAAGACCGGGTGACTAGGATTATGATAGAGTCGTGAACTACGTTCACTTTCCGAAAAGAATATTTCCACCCTCTACAAAGCCTTGGGTTACAGGAAATTTCTCCCGAGGATAAAACTATCACCACTTTAGGTTCCAGGCTCAAGAACACTAAAGCATACTTAGAAATTTTTGGAAGAAAGAAGAAAAATCTGTTTGATGGTATGTGGCATCATCCACCCCACACATATTTATAGGAGCCGAATCCATGCATTGTTTCATGAAAGGTTGCCTTTATCCATACGAAAGGTTGCCTCTATCCATATGAAAGGTTATCCTTATCCATATGAAGGGTTGCCTCTATCCATAAGGTTATCCTTATCCATAAAATAATGCAACCGCCACTAGGCCAAAGGGATGTGTCCCTTCACGGAATTAGAATATCGGTTCGGTCGGTCTAATACCAAACCGTTGGTCGGTCCAACCCAAAACCGGTTTGACTTGGTTAGTCCGGTTCAACCAAATTTCCAACACTTACTAGTGTAGTGACGAGAAAGACATATCTTGATAACTTGGTAGGTTCGAGAAGCCCAAAATCTGGGCATTAAGGAGATGAAGCACCAGAAAAGGAAGATCATGGTGAAAATAGGGGAGAAAAGCCTGACAAAGAAAGATGAACTTTCTGCGCTGTTGTCATTTTAGTTTACTGCTATATCATTTTTGAGAGCTCTGTTCATAGGTAGAGCACGAAATGCAAAATTTTAACCCATTCTCTACTGCCTTTTTGTTTGCTTGTTACCAGAGATCAACATTCAGTTAGTATGTTAAGTTTGTTCATCTCTTTTCTGATTCGCTGTTTGCGATTGTACTTGTCTAATTGCAGCTAATCTTACAAACCCTTGTCAGAATGGGATGGAAGAACAGGCCGAGATCACATCTGGAACGAATATGTTGGAGATTGAAATTGACATTAAAAGCATATATTTGGACGAACTTGCATACTTCACCTAAAGAGGATACACAAATACGTAGATACATAAAATAAAGTTTTATTAAATAATTAGTTTTAATTTAATCTTAAATCATATAGACAAAGTAAGTGGAATAATGAGTTGGAAAAATATTTTTTTTAATTTTTAAAATTTTCACGTCATCTAGTTAACGGTCAAACCTTATAGTTGACTGCCACGTAGGACAAATTTAACGGAGTGTAACGGCCGGTGACTAACAGTGAAATGATTCATAAAGTTAATTGCGGATAAAAAGAAAAGTAATTTGGGTGGCAAACGTGAAATATTTGTATAATTTCAGTGACCACTCATGAAAAAGAAATAGCATACATGATTCTTAGATTCAATCTATGTTGTGAAATCAATGGTCTCTTCACTACAACAATCATCGCATGTAGCTACAAAATCCTTGTCACAAATAAACACTTCTGGCTAATTCTAACTAGGCTTAATACCCCATTTTGGCCGAAGTTTGGCGATAGTGACGATTTTGGCCCCAACTTTTCAATAAGACAGTTATGACCAACTTTTCAAAATATTGGACAGATTTGGCCTAAAATTTATTTTGACTGTTAAAACTGACGGTCAAAACTTATTCCGTTTAACTCAACATTACCCACTAAATAACTGATGTGGCAGCCACGTCAGAGCCACCTCAACATTTTTTATGTGAGTTAAACGGAATAAGTTTTGACCGTCAGTTTTAACAGTCAAAATAAATTTTAGGCCAAATCTGTCCAATATTTTGAAAAGTTGGCCATAACTGTCTTATTGAAAAGTTGGGACCAAAATCGTCACTATCGCCAAACTTCAGGCCAAAATAGGGTATTAAGCCTTCTAACTAATAGCTACAAATATTTCTCTCTGTGGCTTTTAATAAATTGTATAGCCATTGACAAGATTGATTATAGCTGATGTATCCTTCAGATTCAAATCTCATATACTGTAGCAATTAATACAATTTAGCCATGAATTTCACTATAGTTAATTGGTATCCTTCACATTCAAATTTCATATACTGTAGCAATTAATACAATTTAGCCATGAATTTTCACTATAGTTAATTGGTCTCTTTAGCTACGAGAAGTCACTAATTGTAGCAAAGGTGAAGTGATCTAATTAACTGATATCAACCACAAAATACAAGTTAATAGCTAGTTATGACAAGTAACTAGGTGTAGTTTCAGAATCAAGGTGGTTAAGAAATATAGCACATTTATGATCCTATGCCATATAAATATTGGGACTTAGTCACCGATAGCAAAAGGTTTCAGAAAATTAATATATTCATTTTTACACATGTAGAGATAAATAGAAAATAGACCGCACATCGCATTTATCTTATATGACACCCAACGATTAGAAGCAATGTAGGTTTTTACTTATTTGATACAACTCTTCTAATGTTGGAAGATTTTTTAGCAGAAGAATAGGTAGCCGGGGCCATACAAGGTTCAAAGTACAGGCATATTATTCTTAGCATAAGTAACAAACTCAACTTCTTGTTCCAGCATGACCATCTCTTTTTCATGCAAGGTCAGCCAAACTTCAGCACCATATCCACCGGGGACTGCAACAAAACGGCCAAATTCGGGATCAGGTTGGGGAATTGAGCCATGGTGACCCAAGCAGGTTTTCCCCATCCAAAATCAACATCGTAGAATCTCAGTGCAATCGTGGAAGTTATTGTAAATGGCATTATTATACTCTCGTTTTTAGCAGCAGCATCTGCCACCGTTGCCGCTTTTAAAATGCTTCCAGATTCCTCAGATACTCTTCTCTCCCATCTCCGCCTTGTAACTTTTCATAAGCTCTTTATCAAGTTTCGCAACCGACCCCCTCAATGTACGTACCAGCTCTTGCAGTGTCTTTGTTCCATCATCTAAAGAGTCTTTTTGGTGATCGTTGTGGTACAACGACATAGCCGTCCAGATCATGTTGCCGATCGAGTAATCTGGCCATGGCTCATTCATTCGGGATCGGAGGTTAACCGACATTCCTATGATAAAAAATTGCATAAAATAAAATGAATCAATCAACGACAATAACTCGAGGTGGTGGGTGGGTAGTGGAAAGCTCATTGCGTTTTGACCTTTGTACATTTAAAACGCAAAATATTGGCATTACCTCCGATTGAGACAACCGATCTGGGTTTTGCCCGTCTGCCGACGCAGCTCGGGCCGCTGCACTCATCACGCATTTCCACAAAAACCAGCAACCGCCTCCGTCCGGGTCGGGTCGGGTATCTCCACGCTCTTCGCTTTGGCTTTCAGCGCGTGAACCGCTTCTTCATCGAATGTGAGTCTCCTCGTTCGGATCTTCCCTCCTTGTTGGGCCACAAAATCCCCTGCGGTTGCGGGGACATCGCCGTGCCGCAGCGGCAGGAGTGACGTGGCAGCGCGATTGTGAGCGTACGCGCTGCCGCCTACTGCCGCCGCCGCCGTTTTCTCATGGCTCCTGGCGACGGTGGACCAGAGCTTCAAGAAATCGGCCAGAGTGTGGCCGTCTACGATCTTGTGCAACGAGCAAACACCGATCGCGAGGCCGCCGCAGGGGAAAGCGGTGGCCCTGAAGGCGATCTGCGGCACCGATTCGAGGTCCGAGATCCATTCGGCGGGGAAAGGGAGGAACTGCTGGAGCGAGTCGATTTCGATTCGGCTCCTGAGAAAATCAGCCAGGGAGGAATCGTTGATGTCGCCGTCGAACGCGCGGCGGAAGAGAACGGCACGCCATCATCGTTGCAATGGACGACGGATTTGGACAACCTGCCGGCGAGTGGGTAGAAGCGCGTGAGGTCTGGGCGAGTGAGGACTTGAGGGTCTCGAAATTTCTCTCCCTGCGGTTTTGATCCCGTGGATCCGGGAGCAGGAAGGAAAAAGAAGATGAGAGGCACATAAATTGGCGGGGACTATGTTGTCGATGAGGGAGAGCTTGAAGTTGAATGTGGCGAGTCGGCGGGAGTTGGGGAAGACGGTTTGATGGTTTCTGCGGAGGTTAGGTTGATTTTGAGATGATGATAATGGTGATTGCTGGAGGTCAGTGATGGTGGTGGTGGTCTTAGTAATAGTACTCTGTGGAGGGACCAAATCGAAGATGATGTAGCTGCAGGCTTCTTCCTCAGAGCAACACGAACCGTATTGGAAACATGGTTGTAAGGTAATAAGGTCGTAGAGCGATTCTGAAGGCAATTCAAATCTCCATGTAGATGCACTCACTCCCTTTCTGTAAAAAATAGTGGCACTTGCTGATTGAGGTCCCAACTATGCTGCTGCTGCTGTCTATTCTAGTGTACGACACACAGGCACAGCAAGCAGAAACCAATAATTGTGGCCTGGAGTCAATAATACTGCATTTGCATGTGCATTGTGGAAGAACATTTATGTCCCTCGCCTGTCCAAGACCATCGGGAAGAGTGTGAGTGTGATGGATGTTACTTTTGATTCTCCATAGTGCACTTGTATGATACTTGTTCGTGCCAAGATACCCTCTAGCGCTTATCCTCCACCTCGCACTTATCCGTCACACGAGCGCCTGGAACCTGCACCCACAAGCGCCTAAGGACCTTGGTCGACCCGTTAGCACTCCGAAGCTCAAGTCAGTGCACTTTTTTAGAGAGATAAGTGCCAAGAAATATTTTAGTGAGAGAAGCCAACCTCCATAAATGCTACCTACCGAGTACTATTTATACTCGCCGAAGTCTCAACGGTCATCCTGGCACTTGAACCCACGTCATCGCTTCATTTAATGCATTGTACGTACAAGAGTCAGGCGCCTGTACGTGGCCGCCTGAGAACACCCGATAGGGGGCCCAGCAGGGACCAATTCGCCAGGTGGCCTCTTTCCTAGCTCTTCCTTCCGTACCACTTGTCCACATTCTTCTTTTGTCGTCATGCGCCTGTCCTCCGCTAAGTGCCCTAATTCATTGTTTGGGCCTGCTTTCTCCTTCCCTCCTCATGGGCTTGCGCATTTTCCTACTTCCCCAACAATTGTCCCCAGTTAGGTGCTCATAGCTAACGATGAGTGCCTAACTATGTATAAATGTGCCGATATCACTTCCTGCACACGCCTTGCTGTCGTGTCTCCTTTCGTACGCCACTCTATGAGCGCTTCCTTTACACGCCCTTGTCCCCTATGCCCACCACTATACCTGTGCGCTCCTCGCAGCCGTGTCCTCTCTCCGTGTACACCTCTATAGGCGCTTCCTCCATACCCTCTTGTCCCCCTGTGTCTACCATTATATTGACATTTTGCCTGCGTCCCCACTGAGAACTTGTAAACGGTTTTCTTCCCATTCTTCGATTTCCCTCTCCGCCTTCCACTATTTTCCTTTACCCCTGTCGAAGCTCTCCGCCCGCCTTTGCCGCACTGCTCTAAAACGCCCATTCTCCCACCAATTCTACATAATAGGCGCCTATTGACCTCCTATATCAGGCGCCCAACCTTTTCCCACTACAGGCGCCCATCTATACACCCGCCCCTCACCGTGCATTTTCCAAATTTGAATTTGAATTTGAATTTTTTTTTAAATTTGGAAGGACGGTGAGGATTTAATCCTAAGGTCGGCGCGCATTCCCACATCTGTCCGTTGAGCTCCTCTTCATATAAATACGCCGGTCGCTTTCTCCTCCTTTCATTTTGCGAAACCTCTCCTTCCTTAAGATAATGAGCACGAACTTTATGTCCTTCTCTCAATTATCTTGATCCGCCAAATACTTATTTGTATCAACAGACTCTTTGGCACAGTGATTTGCCATGTGCAGATCTCACTTGACTGCACTTGATTCGTAAAAAAAAAAGTCTATTCCCATGAACCTGACCGACAAATACATATATGTAAAACTAGGGATGACAATTACCCACCCATGGGTAATTATACCCAAACCCAAGTAGACCCATTGATAATGGGTTGGGTATGTGTGAAGTGCATATGGGTTTGGGGGTTTGTATATGGGTTTGGGTAATGTATGAATATTGCTTCCATAATCTAAATGGATATGGGTTGGATATGGATATCCATTTACTTGAGGGTGTTTTAACTACACATGCAAAAATTGGACCTATTTGTAAAACTTGAAAATTTTAGGTACCAAAATGTAAGACCAAAAAAATTTAGGTACTAAAACATAATTTTCCATAGATATTTTGAGAACTTATATGCAAAAAAATTAAATTTAGGTACTAAATATGCATATATATTAAGTTTAGGTACCAAACTGTAATTTGTATTTAGGCATGGGTACAAACCCAAATCCATTTGTTATAAACCCAACCCAACCCAAAGTAAATAGTTATGGGTACAAACGGGACAGGTTTTGGAGAACATAGAAAAAATCCAAAGACGATTTATTTGGAGTGGTGCTGGGGATAACTCCAAAACCCCCTTACTCAATTGGGATTTATGTAAAGCTAGCAAGAAGAACGGGGGCTTGGGGATCAGAGATATGGGGTGTTTTAACAGATCCTTATTGAGTAAATGGTTGTGGAAATACGGCGTTGAACGCGGTAGTTGGTGGAGGGAGCTGATCAGAACTAAGTACCAAGCTGAGAATTCGGAATGACAGAGTAAAAAGTGCAGGAGAGGGTTCGGTGGATCAGTCTGGGCTAACATCACCAAATCTTATGATGACTTTTGGAAGGCGGCCTACATTGACCCCGGAGGGGGGGCTGGAGTCTCTTTTTGGAACGATTGCTGGATCCCGAACACGATCCTTGCACAATCCTTCCCTCGCGTCGCCGCTGCCGCAGCTTTGCCTGAGGCTTGGATCTCCGACAACATCAATCAAACAGGTCAGATTTTATTGTGGAATGTTGATTTAAATGTTCAATTGAGAGGGGGGCTGAAATTGAGAGGGTTGGTTTTGTGAATCTGCTTGAATCTATTAACATTAATCAAATGGCTTGTGGTCCTAGTAGACTTGTGTGGTCTCCCGATCCCAGCTCGGGGTTTTCTGTTCGCTCTATGTACAGGTTCCTTATAGACGATCGCTTCCCAGGAGTGAGCAACTTCCCCAACGACTCCATTTGGCGCAGGTTCATACCCTCCAAGGTGAATGCGTTCATGTGGATCGTGGCTCATAAGAGGATTCTGACCCTTGACAACTTGAAGAGAAGAGGATGTTCGCTGGCTAATAGATGCACCCTCTGTCTCAGAGAGGAGGAGACGATTAATCATTTATTCATCGATTGTATCTTTGCGAAGGAGGTGTGGAACGAGGTGATGAAGGTATGCCGCAGTCAGGCCGAGACGCATGAAGATATTCTGGCTACCATTCGACGCTGGAACTCTGATCAACCTGACAACCTTCACGATTGGATTTCCTTCGGCATATTGCATTCGGTTTGTTGGCAGGTTTGGTTGGAGAGGAATAGGAGGATCTTCCAAGACAGTATAAGCAGTGCTAAAACCGTGTTTATCAAAGCAATTAGATCGACTTTTGAATGGTTTGTTGCCCATGGTAAAATCGACAGAGATCAGGGGGCAGGATGGCTGAGGTCTCATCTTCACGGAAGTGTTCTGCAGATTACAGGGGAGGCCAGTTCGATGGCAGCAGGGGGGGCTGGTGCGCACTAGCCTTCGCCGGGGCGCTGGTCGTCGCTGTCCCGATCGGTGTTCACGGCGCATGTTGCGACTGTTTCACTGCTTCAGTGGATCTTCTTATATGGTGTGGCGTTGTGGAATCATGTGTCGGAAGTCTCGCCTTTGTCTTGGGGAGGAGGGGATGCTTCCCTTGTTCCCTTTGTCTTGGTGCTAAGGAGGGCTTTCCCCTGTATTTCCTTTTCTTTTAGTACTTTTCTCCTTTTTCGCTGATTGTGCAGGACTGTGGTTGCGGCTCCGTTTCCGTTTCCGCTTCAGGGGTGGTCTGTTCCACCTAGTTGCGGCTCTTGTAGTTTTGGTTCCTTTTGCTTTGTATTTGTCTTGCGGCAGTGGTTCGCTTCTTGTGAACTTCTGTTCCCGCCTTTTGGATTGTGGATTTCTCGTTTCTTCTTTAATACAATTTTTTCACCATTATCAAAAAAAACGGGACAGGTTACGGTGATTACTATTTTATAGTAATCACCGTGGTTACTAAGGGCAAATTGGGTATAACAAAAAATTTATTAATGATCTTTTTTAATAAATTACATTTTAGGAAATTACATAAATATATTAAATACAATTTTTCTCTCTCTCTTTCTCTCACTTCCACAATTTTTCAGTCAGATCTCTCTTCCTTCTTTTTCGCAATCTTCCTTGATTTCGTTCATCCAAACTAATACCGCTGCAACAATAAATCAATACCAATCCATTACAAAAATACTACCATTGTACAAAACATCAATACCATTCAAGAAATAAAAACACTACCATTTCACAAAACATCAATACCATTGCAGATTTAATCACTACCAATGCGACAAAATCAATACCAATGTAACAAAATCAATACCAATGCGACAAAATCAATACCAATGCGACAAAAATAATACCAATGCGACAAAAACAATACCAATACGACAATAACAATACCACTACGAGAAAAAATGACTACCATTTAAAAAAAAATCACTACGAAAAAAAAAGACTACCATTTAAAGAAAAACATATCAATCCTCACTGCCACGTCGCTTTGCGGAACCTGGTCGCGTACGAGGCTGCGGCGGAGCCGGAGCGGCCGACCCTGGCGCGATACGCCGATCTGATGAACGAGGTAATGGAAGAGGAAGGCGTTATCTTCGCCGCCGCCGGCGCAGCGCTGGAAGTGTTCGGGTGCAGGATGGGGCTGTCGAACGGCGGCGACTGCTTTCGACATAGGCGCAGTCATCGGGTACGCCGGAGAACATCCAGGGAGCCTGCCCGGACAACATCCTCGACGACATCGGCGGCGCTTTCGGCATAGGCGCAGTCATCGGGTACGCCGGATGAACGCGCCTCGCGTCGGCGGCAGCTCCGACGTCTGGGGCGGCCTCTTCTCGGCCTGGGTGGCGCTGACGAGGGCGACGATGCTGGAGACGAGGGCGAAGTAGGGTTAGGGTAGAAGTAGGGTTAGGGTAGAATATATAGAATAATCAAGTGTGGTCCTTTTTTTTATTCCAAAATTATCCTACGGCAATTTTAACCGTAAGATTAAAAAAAAGAGGAAAGAGAAGAAAATAAATGGTGGATAGTGATGTAGCCACATTGGCTACTAGAAATTCAGTTTCCACCCTAACGCATTTCGGGTACAAACCTATCAAATTCTATCTATATCCATCTATTTGGATTTCATACCCAACCCAATTGGGTTGGATAGTAGAAAACCCATGAATATGAGCAAAATTGCCATCCTTATCTAAAACCTGAAGTTATGGAATGTTAGTACGCCAAACTGATGTCGACGATACTGTGCCGGCAAGGCCTCGAGAAGTTCTTACTCGACATTCTAGATACCATCGAATAAAGGGGTCGCGCGGCAGTGGAGATTCGGAATGCAAGGGATGGATGGATTAACTGATAAAGACACTCGGCGGAAGAGGTTGGGCGTGCTTGGGGAAGTAGACGTGGGCTTTATTTGGGGTTTAGAGTCTTGAGGTAGAGTTTGAACTTTGAAGTCCAAGTCTTTGTCCAATCCGTAGCATTAGTATTTAGTAGTCGGTAGAGGTAGGCTGAAGCAGTTTTTCGCTGAAGTTTTAGAAAAGTATTTAAAAAAAAATGCACTTGACATGTTTGGTTGAAAAATTATTAGAAGTGTTTTTTAATATGAGAGATTGTGTAAAATGATTGTAAAGGACTTATAATATAAACTATGAATAATATTCTAAACAATAAAAAGTAGTCAAAATGGATCTTGTTATATTTATTTTATATTAAATAATATGATTTTATAATTTATTTTATTCTTAAAATGATATAAATTAAATAAAATTATATTTTCTGAAATAAAGTTATATTTTCTGATAAAGATAATCTTGTATTTTAAAAACAGTTTTTCGCAGATTCTCCAAATTGGAGTTTCTGCTTTTATGTTATACAAAAGCGATTTTTGGCCTTGTCAAAAGCCGAGCTTTTAGAGGTGTTTGGCGTTGCTTCAGCTTTTGAAGTCGAAAAGCACTTCTAAAAGCTGGGCCAAACATATGCATAAAAGGTAATGAATTTATTAGCCAAACCTTTTTCAGATTCTTTTTTATTAGCCAAACCTATCGAAATACTAATAATTAGCTAAATGTTAACTTCCAGTTAGCAATTTTGTTTGTAATATTGACTTGGCAACATGATACTGACTTGGAAGAGACACATGAATGTTAACATTTTAAAATTTTGGTATTTTAACTAAGAAAAGAGTTACAAAATTATTAACAATTACTTAAAAATAGCTTAGATTTTGACACATTACGAAAGATTTGACTAATTAATAGCGTCTTAATAGTTTTAGATAATATAAAAGAATCAAAAAAAGGTGTGGATAAAAAATAAACATTACCATTATATAAATGTAAGCTCGGTATTAATCCAAAGGAATAAAAAAAAAAATAAACTAAAGATTTGTCGTCACTTATGTTGTGTTCTTATTTGTGAGTTTCGAGTAAACTCTGGAATCATGAGTTACGATTCGTCATTAACAAGCAAAAAGAGTAGTGCTACGACTACGAGTCATGCAACATGTCCTTTTTTGTACAATATCAAGTAGCACTGGGGTTCTCTTGCTAGTTGCTATCATTAATGTATGTGTTCGGTCCATATCATTGGTTGTTGTGGCCAGTTTAGTAACTCGTCGAGTTCCAATAGAAAGTATCTACCCGAAAAGTAATCTAGTAACTAGCAATGTAGACACTTCTTGCTTTGTTTTCTGTAAATCCGTCTAGTAATTGTGACATGTAAATGGTTTTATTATCTATACTAGGCAGATTACTATACTAGATAATAAAACAATTTTGTTTATGTAAATTGTGTGGATTATCGATAGTAAATAAAGTATTCACTCACAAAGAAACATAGTCAATAACAACATACTCCTAGAGATCAAGATCTTCATTTGTGTGGATTTCATTTTTTGGCCAACATATAAAAACTTTCATTACTCTATCTATCAACAAATTATGTAGAGAAAATTAGCTTTCTTTATGAATTAGATACAATTAAATTTGTATCCAATATCAAATTGGCATTGCATAACATAACATAATAAAAATAATAGTAATATTCAACGAAAAAAAAGTGATTCAAAAACATTCCGAATCATTTAGGTGACCCACACACAACGCAACCCACCCATCACCCACCCAAATAAATACGAGCAGTAAATTTTCAATCCACAATCAACTCACACCAATCACCACCCACTACTTATACTATTTACGGGTGGCTCAGTATCAAATCACAGATGAACCCACATCCCACCCCAAATCATATCCTAATATGAATCAATTTGAGAGGCAAAAACGGCAAAATAAACATCCCAATCTTTATAAGAGACTACAAATGAAATGAGATGACATACATACAAGAATACACTGCAAATCTGCACGCACCAAAATACATACGCACACTGTTTTGCCCCCAGCCGTACAAAATTTAGATTAGTTGTCACTCAGCCAAGTAAAATACACACATACCATACATGGGTTTGAACCATCGAGTAAAATCTATCTATACATTATACACAAAGAGTTACAGGAAACCGGCAAACCACAAAACTTATATAAGCATGGAAAAACCTTGTCTTCTTTGATTTGCTGCATCATCAGTCTGCAAGTTCTCTCATGATGTGCAAGCCAGCACTCAAGCGTCCAGCTGATTTTACTGCTTCTTTCAAGTCAAACTCACTGCTCTCAAACACACAAAAAGAACAGCAACATGAATTCCTGGTGCCGGGTTGGAGAGTCGAATTGTTGAAGGGTGAAAAAACAAGAATTTCCAGCAGATATATGACTTGTGAGCCATCTAAAGCGTGATTACTTACTATGGATCGATACAGCTTGTACCGAATTTTGTCAAAATTTGACAAAATTCATAATCGAAGGGTTCAAAACAGATAATCAAGATAGTACATGAACGAGTTTGTTTTTTCTGATAAGTGAATGATTTCATTAGAACTCGTTAAGATCAGCAGAAGAAGAGGTACAAGTTTCTATCTCATCTTTTTTGTATTTTCGGAGCAAAAGAATAATAGCCATTGAGAAAGGCGAACAAAAAACAATCAGCATTGGCTATAGATTACCTATTGTCTTATTAAGCAACCATAGGAGGAGGGCTAATTCAACTCCAAATATGGTGTGAAGCCACGTCCTATCCATCATGAACCCAAACACCGTCATTCCTGCCTTGTTGTTCTCTAGATACGTCACTAGAAAGAAACCAAAAAAAGGTATCAGTCATCAACATCAACAGATCAAAGGAGCCCTTAGCCTCTGGGTATATGCAACCACAAGTTACCTAGAGCTTGTCTCTTTTGAAAAGAGATTGTATGTGCGAAAATCGGCACCATGTTGGAGATATTGGAGTTCTCATCATCGTCATCTTCTTCTTTATCATCCCCATCTTCATCCAACACCCACCCAATATTGATGGGGTGCACCTGACCACAGCCGGGATCAGATACCTGATGGCTTGTTGGAGTGTCGCCATCCGCGATGTTTGGATCGTACGATGAGTTGATAGTTGCGCAGACGTGCCACTTGGCAGCAAGGCTTGTAATGGCCTGTGCTCTGTGGGTGATCTTCGTTGCACTTCGCAAGCATATGAATAGCCCTATCACCAGATTAATAGAGCAGAGCTGCCAACACACAACCATAAGAGATAATCAGTCGGATGATTCTGTAATATCCAGCCTCGTTTGTAGAATAGGGTTAACGGCTTGTTTAACAAATTTGTACATATTTGAACAAACAAGTCCTTTGTACTGTGCCATTTATTTAGTTCTAGATCAAGCAATCAGCATAGATAGATGTGGTACCGTGAGTTCTCCAGCCTCATAGATGTTGTTAGTAGTAGATGACCGAGTAGTGACGAACAATGACATCAGCTGACTAGCGGTGACCAGGAGCAGAGACGAGAGAATGAACCTTCTGAACCGATGGCTTATAATCCTTAGGTTCCTTCTGATCCTGAGATGCTCTTTCAAAATCGAACCAACCTCGCTCTCAGTCTGAAAGAAGTCCGCGAACTCCTCCAGTCTGAGTATCTGGAGATGGCAAATGAGCCGGTATAGAATGCAGACCAGGATGAAAATCGAGATGCGGTAAACCCAGGAGGCCAGCTGCAATATGCAGATGATTGTGTCGCTCAAGTACATGTTCTCCACATAGGGTATCTCGAAGGCTCCAGTAACATACCACCATATTCTGTATGCACTCTCAACCGCAAAACAGGGCAGCACAAATGTGCACAGAAGCCCCATTGATCTCTGTCTCGAGCCAAAGATTACCAATTTTAGTTCCGATTAAAACAGGAAAGCAATGTCTAGAATGTAAATGGCAGAATTCTCAGCTCATTTTTGCTTTCTATGTCTAACCCGCCACTCAGATACATCACTTTAGGTTCATGTAGGATAATTTTGAATCATGGAAGAACCTTCATTTTCCAACTAATGGTTCATTCATTAACTTGAATCATCGAGATGAATGGTTCTTGATAAACCCTCGACATTTATCAAATGATTCATACCCAAGATATGACGAATTATAGAGACAAATTGGTGATTGACCTATACGGTACCACGAATTCAATAACTCGATCTCAGATATCTCTCCTGGATCATTTAGTTATTGACATGTATCAAACTCCACGATCTCACAGTTTTTATTTAAAGACAGATATGATGAACATAAGTTAGTAATTACCTTGAGCTCCTGCTGGTATCCTCGACGAATCCGGGGGCTCTCATCATCCAACTTGTCCAGAAACAGAAACTTCCTGAACCCATACTTGCGTGACCAATAAGACAGGCAGAGGAAAGAAATGATAGCACAAAGAGACAGAGACAGCTGCACCACGGAGTCGTATGGTCGCTGGTGCTCTTGATCACAATCAGCGCACAAAAGCAGAAAGTGGGAGACGATCGGGTTGACAACGGTGAGAAGGAAGAACACCGACCACGACAGGCACGACGTCCAGAGCTTGGATTGATCCTCCACGCATAGAAACTTTAAACATAATCTCAAGCTCTTCAATTCGATCCTTTCCCCTTCCCCTTCCCTTCCTTCTTCTGCAGCATCCGATAGCTTCTCAAGCTTGGGTATCACGATCAGGGCAGCGGTTGCTTCATTTTCCATTTAGCAAAAATTTGAGGACCGGCGAAGATGAATTTCCAGTTGGAATCGCCAGCCCAATACGGCGGAGGGGGAAAAGAGAGGAGCTTTACAATGGGATTGGCCGGAAGTCCGTCCGCCGGAGAAACTGGGTTTAGGGTTTCGGATGAACCGGAAAAGGCGATGATTGATTGTTGATTACAAGGCAGGCTGGAGGATGTGGGGAAGCTGATCGATTGTTGATTGGGAAGGGAGGGAAATGGATTGGAAGCAAAGAGAGAGAGAGAGATTTGAGCGGCTGTGGGGATGCCGGCGGAGATGGGGTGGAGGGAAAGAAATGGGATCTCTGGGTTTCAGGAGGGGACGGCGGGAAAGGTGACTTTGCGGGAAAAATGATTTATTGAGGAATAAATAAATAGTAAAAAAAGAAAAGAAAAGAAAAGGAGAACCTATGAGATGTTGAAGAGACAGGAGACGTGGAGATTTTATATTTGAATTTCTTGTGCAATCAATTAGGGTTAAGATTTGGGGTTAATAAACAAACAAATAATTAGACGTTAAAAGAGGGAAAAAGAGGGCAGGTCAGGTGGTTTCTGTGATTTCTGCAATTGTTGGTATGTACAATCAGGCTGCCACGATACCTCCAATGATAATATTTGCTTTTTTGTTTGTGATTTTGTGCTTGCTTTGATTGCCAACCTACAATCATTTTGGCCTTTGCCCTGGCAAGGCATTTAGCATTTAGCAGTTAGCACACATATATAGGATCAATTGGGTTACGACTTACGTCAAGACTGAACACTTGAGTATAGGGAGCGGTTATGTGCCGACCTCATATGGAGGCAGCACCATGACAACTGAAAATTAGGGATAGCAACAAAATTTGGCTTCACGAGTATTTTACCCGATCCAACCAGGTCAAAGCGGGTAAAATCTGAGTTGACGGATTATGGGTTGGATTCGAGTTGAAACTCGTTGCACTATTCAGCGAGTTAGGTTAGATTCGGGTTTAGATATATCTTATCCATGGATACTATCATAGAGAAGATTCTAGAAGACTCTAGAAGGATGTAGGTACATGCATGTATCCACTTTATTTATTATGATTCATGTATGGGTGAACATTACATTCACCTTATTAATTATCATTCATGGATGGGGCTAGTTCATGTATGGGGGGCTTCTAGGTTAATTCATTAATGATGGCCTACATACATTGTACTTGGTGGAGAGGATGCCTATATAAACAACCCTCTCGCTCACTTTTCATTCATCCAGAAATTGAGAGTTTTCCATCTCTAGAGTTTTCTCTACACTTGTGAGTTTGAGTGAGTGCAAGCTAGGCTGGCTTAGTGCTCTAACGAGACTTGAGTGCTAAGTGCCGTATGACCAAGAGTTGGTCCGTGACAAGTGGTACCAGAGCCCCGCTCGTGACTCATAAAGAGAGAAAGAACCTCGATGAGATGGCTTCTGGATTCGTTCGTGGTGACGAGCATATGAGCAAGGCCTAGAGGGGCACGTCTCTATTTCATGACTTAGTGGAAAGGTGGGCCTAGTCATTGAAGGAGACGTTGATGACCAAGCTGGCTTGCGTGCATGAAGAGGTTATGGGGCTCAAGGGGGGATGAGTCTCCTAAAGAAGTCTGCAGAAGAGTTTGGTGCATTCGTGGCACAACCTAGCATGTGTATGGAGTTTTCATGGCCAACGGAAGAGTCCGGTGCGTCTGGGGCAGATGCTTTGCAGCCTAAGGAGCAAGAGGCATCCGAAAGCGATGTTGCGTCAGAAGAGTTTGGTGCGTCTAGCAAAAACACTGGTGGGAGCTACGAGAAACACTCTCTTATACATGAGAGCACATGTGTTACGGAGGTAAAGCGAAGATGATTAGTTCCTTCACCTTGCTTCTTTTGTGATGGGACACACGTGTGCGTGATTGTCAGAAGAGGAGGGAGTTTTCCTCCACATTCGTAGCCAAATACTCGGCAAGTGAAGAGGAGGAGGCTACAAGTGTGGAGGGCCAGCCTTTCGAGTTGGACAACCTAAAGGTGACGGGCGCAACAAAGGGAGAGGAAGACACTCTTTATACTGATGTGGGTTTAAGCTTCATAGAGGCGAAGCTCGACGAAGGGAGGACGAAAGCCTTGGTACGAGGCAATGCTCACGAAGATCTTCTCAACACGAATGCAGCGTTGAAGCTTGCCGTTCCGTACGAGAAGAAGATAGGAAAGTGGCGGGTGGTGCCACTAATTGAAGGGGCACTTGATGCTTTTAAGGCTTGCATGACAAAGCAAGCCAAGGTAGCAAAGGAAATACCCAAGATGCGACGGACGAGGTGCTTATGGTCTCGGCGCAAGAGGGCGAGGAGAGCACGACATCTTGGTGGAGTGGAACTTGTGCAAGGACCAAGACCACCCTTGCCTCACCATGAAGCACATCATTACCACACCGCCAATACGAAAAAGGCGTCACGACAAGGACATCGTAAATTTGGTGTGGGAGAATGTCACAGAGAAGATTCTAGAAGACTCTAGAATGATGTAGGTACATGCATGCATCTTCAAATTCATGCACCAACGTACATGCATCCACTTTATTTATTATGATTCATGTATGGGTGAACATACATTCACCATATTTATTAGGATTAATACCTTATTTTGGCCCGAACTATGATCATATAATCAATTTTGGCTCGTGGTTTCAGAAATTAACATCCTGACCTCAACTATGCAGCATATAGACTCAATTGGCCCGACACATGGTTTGACCGTCAACCGTTAGTCAACACGCCATGTCATTGCCTCGTCAGCCTAAAAATTATTTAAAAAATCAAAATTCAATTTATTTTCCTAATTTCTATTATTTATCATTTTCAAATTAACCAAAAAAATAAAATTTTAAAAATATATAATAAAATTTATATTTTATTTTAAAAATAATTTTTAGGCTGACGAGGCAATGACATGGCGTGTTGACTAATGGTCAACGGTGTTGACCATTCAAATTGACGGTCAAACCATGTGTCGGGCCAATTGAGTCCATATGCTGCATAGTTGAGGTCAGGATGTTAATTTCTGAAACCACGTACTAAAATTGATTATATGGTCATAGTTCGGGCCAAAATAAAGTATTAACCCTATTAATTATCATTAATGTATGGGGCTAGTTCATGTATGGGGGGACTTCTAGGTTCATTCATTAATGATGGCCTTCATACATTGTACTTGGTGGAGATGATACTTATATTATCAACCCTCTCCCTCACTTTTCATTCATAAAGGAATTGAGAGTTTTCCATCTCTAGAATTTTATCTACACTTGTGAGTTTGAGTGAGTGCAAGCTAGAATGACTTAGTGCTCTAACGAGACTTGAGTGCTAAGTGTCGCACGACCAAGAGTTGGTATGTGACAATACCCGCTCACGCACATACTCCCACAACCCTTCGATTAATCGTGGATGTTTATCTTTAATATTTAATTTAACAATTTGTATGGATAATTTGTGGGTTTGTTTATATATACTAGATTGGTGTTTTTTGTATGGATAATTTGTTTGAGAAGTTGGTGTTCAATTTTTACCATCAGAACCCATTGGTATCCATGAACCCGCGGATACTCAGTTGTTGGGTTTGAGGTTCCACAACCCGTTGGATTTTTCTTTTATGGATATACCCGTTGTGTTGAGTTTGAATTTGGCAGAACCCTAGTCAACCCGATCCATTGCCATCTCTACTGAGGATATGGTGGGTATTTTGATGTTTATTGTTTTGGTATAGGTGCATATATTTATTTTATAGAAAACTCATCTTTTTTTTGCAGATGATCTGTTACTCTTCGCAGAAGCAGAAAGACGACAGATCCGGGTAGTGAAGCAATGTCTTGCAGACTTCTGCTACAGCTCCGGGCAGCGGGTCAACTTCAGCAAGTCCATTCTCTATGTCTCTCCGAATGTTGCCAGACGAAAAGCAGAGTATCTGAGTTCTTGTGCAGGGATCCCTCTGAAGGCAGGGTTGGGGAGATATCTCGGGATCCAAGCTATTCAAGAAAGGATCACCAAAGGGAGATACCAGTCTCTGATACTCCGCATTCAGAAGAAGATGGCTCCCTGGAAGGCGAAGCGACTATCCTTTGCTGCCCGTCTCACCGTGGAGAAATCGGTCACTGCCTCTCTACCTGTTTATACTATGAATACGGAGCTGATTCCTAGTGGTGTGTGCAAGAGTATTGATAAAATAAGCAGGGATTTCATCTGGGGTGATGAGGAGAATAAGCCTAAATTTCACCTTGTTGCGTGGGAGCGATTGACGATACCCAAAAGCCAAGGGGGTGTGGGTATCAGGCAGACTCGTCTAGCTAATCTGGCTATGCTCGCGAAAGGTGGCTGGCGGCTCCTTAAAGACAAAGAGAACATTTGGCAGCAGTTGCTCATATCGAAGTATGGCGGTCAACGGAAGGGCTTGGATGTTCTCCAGCAAGTAAAGGGAAGTTCCTTCACCTGGCGTAGCTTCACGAAAGCTGCGGAACTCCTCAAGCGAGGGTGCGCTTGGAATATTAAAAACGGGAAAAGAACTAAGTTTTGGATTAATCCATGGATTTTGCAGGTACCGCTTAAGGAGAGGGCGCTTGGAGACATTCCAGAGGATCTGAAGGAGGCGGCGGTGGCTGATTTTGTGCAAGAAGATGGCGTATGGTGTACCGAGAAGTTCGAGGAGCTCCTTCCCCCGGAAATTTGCAGCAGGATCACGAGCATGGCGGTGGACACCATTTCACCCCACGAGGACTCGATTTTCTGGACGGGGACCTCTGATGGGCGGTTCTCCACAAAGTCAGCCTTTGAGCTTCTCACGAACCAGGCGGAGCAGATGAGTGATGGAGTGTGGAAGGTAATTTGGCATCTGCCAGTTCCGGAGAGGGTCAGATGCTTTGTTTGGCTGGCCTATCAAGGGAAAATTGCCAGCAATACTCTTCGGTATCAGAGGAAAGCGGCCGACTCTCCTCTCTGCTTGAGGTGTACAGGTTGTCCTGAGACGGCCCTTCACATCCTTCGAGATTGCGCCCCTGCTATGTTTTTTTGGGCGAGACAGGTCCCTCAGCAGCAGCAGAATGAGTTCTTCAGCGGTAATCATGAAGAGTGGTTTAGGAGGAATCTGCTGAGTAAGGAGTCCTCTGTATCGGGCATAAGTTGGCCAGGTTTTTTCGGGATTGCCAGCTGGTTATTGTGGAAGAACCGCACCACTGCGTCTTTCAAGGGGGTGGGTTCAGCTCTATCGGCTCCATCGCTTGCTCATTCAATTATTCAAAAGTGCAGGCTGTGGACGGACTCTTGGAATGCGCCAGACTTGCTGTCCAGTCACAGAAACAGAAGGGCGGAGCGCGTGGTGGCGGACATTGGGTGGATTCCTCCTAGCCAGGGGTGGGTGATGGTGAATACAAACGGGGCTTCGAATGGCAACCCTGGGCCGGCCGGCGCGGGGGGTGTGATCAGAGATGCGATGGGGAACTGGCTTGGTGGATTTGTCGTGAACATCGGCACAGCAACGGCAGCTCTGGCGGAGCTTTGGGCTATTTTTCATGGGTTAGAGCTGGCTTGGAAGCTCGGATTCGGAGTGGCGAAGCTCGCTTCGGACTCTCAGCTAGCGATTCAGCTTATTCAGGATCGGCAGGATCCCATTCACCCTTATGCTACTCTGTTGGGTCTCGTCCGTAGGAAGCTCAGCCAGGACTGGCTGGTCAACCTGTCTCATACATACCGTGAAGGGAATAGAGTCGCGGACTGGCTCTCGAAGCACAGTCTCGTCTATCCCTATGGGATGCATGAGCTGGTTGACCCGCCTCTGGGAGTGGTTCCTCTTATTAGAGACGATTTGATGGGGGTTACTTTTGAACGCCGGATTGTGGCGAACTCCTCTTCTTCCACTTCTTGATTCTCCTCCCCTGTACCTTGTTGTTCTTTTCTCTGGCTTCGGCCTCCTTGCTATGCAAAAAAAAAAAAAAAATTAACCTGCCTTAAAGGCCATTTAAATCATATACAAGCTTATCGACAATTACAAGTGGTGGACGATCGGCCCACCAGACCAGTTCGTCTCAGCCTATGGAAACATGAACCAATTTGTATGCAACCTGGTTTGCTACTCTAAGTAAAAAAGCCTACTTTAATACTCTTGCTTGCTTGCACACCCTGTGATTTCATCCCCAAAAGACGGACGAGGTCACAAATTCTTCTGGTCTATGTTCCGTCGTCTTCCTCCTGTTCAATTTTGGAGATGAGAGTTTGACAATAAGCTTCAACCACAAGAGACCCTAACCCCCTTTTTCAAAACTAAACTCTTCTCTATCTCGCTCCTTCTCTCTGCTTCTACCTCCCTGTTTTCTTCAAGTCATCTCAATTCTTTTTCTTTCTTTACTGCCATCATAGTACTTCCTCTGATCGCCTAACTAAAACCAATACCAATACAGAAAATTAGTATCATTATACATCAATCAATACCACTACGAAAAATCTATAGGAGCTCACGAAAACCATTACACCAATACCACTACGAAAAATCAGTATACCACTATGAAAAATATATACTGATACCAAAATCAAACCTATACCATATTAAAATAACCAACCAATACCAAAATAAAATACTACCAGAACAAAATCAATACCAGAACAAGCTCAAACCATTACTAGATTAAAGATAAACCAATACCATAACAAACCTACCACTTCAAAACACTGATACCAGAGGAGAGAGGCAGCGAGCAGAAAACTCGTGTGGTTGCAACATAAGGAGGGGGGGGGGGGGGAGCGGCGACGGCGGGCAAGCAAAGGGAGGAGAGGCGACTAGCAGAGAACACCATAGACACCAGAGAGAGAGAGGCAAATTGAAGAGACCCAACTTAGAAATCCACTGATGTAAAAAAAACTGAAAAATGAAGGAGGCGACGAATTAAAGAGGAAGGGAGCGACAACCGGAAGGAAGAGGGAGGAGAGAGTGGTCGGCAGCGTTTGGAGGGAAGGGAGGGATGAGAGAGTCGGAGGGATGAAGAGGGATTCTTAGGGTTGGGGAAAATGAAGAAATTGAAAAATCATAAATCTGAGTAGTAATCACATGTGTTAATTTTTTGTTTTCAAAACTATCCTTAACCTAATTCTGATCATCATTTTAAAAATAGACATAAGAAAAATGATGGAAAGAGTAGATGTAAGTTCTCACCATAACCCATTCAGAATTCAGAGAGTATATTATGACTAAAGGGTGCATATATACATAATTAGTACTCAACTAACATGATTTAAACTATTTATAGAGAACTATTTATTTAGTGATAAATATAATTTTGTGTTGGGCATGTGACTCGGACCTAGCCACGCCAGGGAAACACGCCAAACACAAGCCCAAATGCCGCCAGACCCGCTTGTGCGCGACGCGATCAAAGACCTCCAGTGCGCTTGGCGCGAAGAGTTTGGGCGCGGCACAGGCTACGCGCGAATGGAAAGGAACAGGCGGAGAGTAGACCACAGAGCCGCAAGAAGCCGCGTCGCGTTTCCCGAGGGATGGTCACATCAGAGTCCTAGATATGGTCGTAGGTACACATCTGACATTTCCTAGGAGGCATGGTCTAAATCCCTGACACGTCAGTGGTCATGTCATTGTCACATCATGTAACTCAACCACTCACCCACCACCTTGTAGCCTATAAATACGGCATTTACTCTGGTGGGTGAGGGGATGGCATTTTTCACATTCTATCTCTATAATATCAACTTCTCTCTCTAAAACTTCAACTCTTTGGTTCTCATCTTTCTGAACGATTTTCCCCTCTTGTGTTCTTCTTGACCCACATTCTTAACCGAACCTCACTCCTACACTCAGTTAGGTTCAAACAATTGGCGCCCACCGTGGGGCCAAGAAGAAACGCAAAAGAAAATCAACCAATGGCGGAACGCAACCACGACTCACCTGACGAAGCAACGCCCATCAAGGCAATGACTGACCCGAGGGAGTTCGCAGAAGCCAGCAACCTCAACGCGGTGCTTATCGAAGAGGAGGAGCCCGAGCTGACAGCCAAAGAAATGAGGCAGCTGATGGCGAAGCAAAACAGTGTCATAGCTGACATGCAAAAACAAATGAGCCAAGTCATAGCGCTCATGATGAGCAAGGAGGCCGCGGCAACAGTGGACGCGACGGCAGTCGCGCCTCAACAGGCCTTGGGAGAAGCGTCGGGAACCGCCCACCTACCACAACACGCGCCAACAGAATTCCCCGCGTGCGAAGCGCGGGGAGTCGAGCCGCCAGGGTGGGCGGACCTCAGTTTCTTGGAGCAACACTTGTCTCCGCAATACCGACCCAACCCACCTAGAAAGGTCCTCCACCAACCGTTGAGCGCGGAAATCATGGCGGAACACCTAAGCGGAGCGCCACCCACCCTCCCAACATACAACGGCACGACCGACCCCGAAGACCATGTGAGCACTTTCTGCCTGCGGATGCAACTCCAAACTAACTCCAACGCGGCGCTGTGCAGAACCTTCCCATCAACGTTCTCTGGAATATGCATCGATTGGTATAACAGGCTCCCGAACGGAATCATCCGCTCGTTCGAGGAGTTCATACTTCTGTTCACAACGAAGTTCGCGTCCCAAAAGAGGCGGCCTCTGCACCTCAAGGCGCTGATAGACATCAAGCAAAAGGAGGGAGAGAGCCTGCGGGCTTTCTACGCTAGATGGTCCAGGGTGGCAATGGCCGTGCGTGATCTCACCCCTGAAACCGCCGCCCATCACCTTATGGAAGCCACCAACAACATGGAGCTCAAGCGGGCGCTAACGAAAAGGCCTGTAACGCTATCAACAGAATTGGAGATGAAGATTGAAAAGGCGATCACGCTGGAAGAGACCCTGGGGGCAGGATCTGTCAGGCGTTTCGAACCAGCAAAATTGCCGCGAGAAGAACAAGGGCGTCGGCAGCTTCCGATCCCGATCCCGCGAGACCAATTGGTGCAGCTGCACAGTGGTCCAAAACGCCACCCTCCTCCACCCCAAGAGCAAGTTCAGCGCGGGCGGTCGCCAGACAGGCGCGCGCCCAATACCTTCACGCCTCTTAACGATTCCGTAAGGAATGTGTTCCACGTTCTCCGCGAGAAGGGTTATAAGCTCAATTGGCCTGCTCCGTTGAAGTCCCTACCCCACATGCGCGATCCAAAGAAACATTGTGACTTCCACCGAGCAACGTCTCACTGGACAGAAGACTGCCGAGAACTACGTTATGAAATAGAGGGCCTCATACGGCGAGGATTGCTGACCGAGTTCATTCATGTGAAGGAAGAACGAGTTGAGGGCCCCCAAAACCCGCCACCACCTCCACAAGCCGACTACAATGACGCCACTGGCGAGTATGTAGTGCGCAAAGAAATAGGGGTGGTAACGGTTGAGGGAGATCGCCCCAAGAAGAAAACCAAGCGTGAGCGCGCAATGGAATGCGCGGCAGTTGACGCATGGCCGAAGTTCAATATGAGCTTCGACGATGCAGAGTTCCCACGAGGGGTCCCATCAGAAGACCCGCTCATCGTCACCGCGCTAGTTGGCGCTTTCAAAATCCACCGTCTGCTGATAGACGGAGGTAGCGCGGCTGACATCCTCTTCCAAAGCACCATAGACCAAATGGACATCGACCCACGCCTAATTAAGCGCGCGCAAGGCAACCTGGTCGGGTTCTCCGGGACGAGAGTTCCGGTAATTGGAGTGGTCACCCTCCCAGTAGTAATTGGAGACCAAGAGCCGCGCGTCTCCAAGCAAGTGGAATTCACAATCGTCGATTGCAAATCGGCGCACAACGGCATCCTTGGCCGACCGTTTCTTGCGAAATTCATGGCCCTCCCGTTGACGTGCCACCAGAAGCTCAAATTCCCCAGACAAACATCGTCGACACAAGAGCAGAGGAGCCCCGCCCAGAATCCATGGACTCCGATTTCGAAGTCGCGCTGGACCCTGCCGAGCCGACTAAGAAAATACGCATCTCCACTCACGTCAGCGGTAACGCGATCGAGCCACTCGTGGTGCTGCTGAAGGAGTACAAGGAGTTGTTCGCTTGGTGCACAGAGGACATGCCAGGGGTGCCTAGGCAAATAGCTCAGCATTGCCACGCGGTCCCAATCAACGCGGAACCAAGGCAACAAGGGCGAAGGACGTTCACTGGTGACAAACTGAAAGCCATAGAAGAAGAGGTGGCGCGCCTACTAGCTGCAGGATTGATCCGCCCCGTGAAGTATCCAAAGTGGTTGGCAAACGTGGTCCTGGTTAAGAAATCTTCAGGGGCCTGGCGGATGTGCGTCGACTATACCACAATCAACAAAGTATGCCCGGGGAGACCCTTACCCCCTACCGCGCATCGACCAACTGATCGACGCGACCGCCGATCATGAGACGTTGTCTTTTCTCGACATGTTCTCAGGATACCACCAAATCCCAATGTCCATTGAAGATGAAGAAAAAACGGCGTTCATGACGCCATTTGGAAACTTTTGCTTCGTCGGGATGCCGTTTGGGTTGAAGAATGCAGGCGCGACGTACCAAAGAATGATTGATTCGGTGTTCTCACAACAGATTGGGCGGAACATCGAAGCATATGTGGATGACCTCATCGTCAAAACGAAAGCGGGCACCTCACATCTGGAAGACCTGCGCGAGACATTCGAAGCCCTTTGCAAGCACAGTCTTCGCCTCAACCCACTCAAGTGCGTTTTCGGAGCGGAAGCAGGGAAGTTCCTTGGGTTCATGATAACCAAGCGCGGCATAGAGGTTGACCCGAAATAAATCACCGCGGTCCAACAACTTCGGGGCGCCTCGGAACGCACTGGAAATTCAGTCCCTGAATGGTAAGATAGCGGCACTAGGAAGGTTCATACCAAGGTCCGCCGACAAATGTGCGCCCTTCTTCAAGACACTCAAAAATGGCGCACGTTTCGCATGGTCTAAGGAGTGCGAAGCGGCATTCCAAGAACTAAAGGCGTATCTTGTATCCCCCCTGTATTAACCGCTCCCAAGCTTAATGAAAAACTCTTCTTGTACCTCGCTGTGTCGACAAGGGCTGTGAGCGCAGTACTGATATCCAGAAGGGATGGCATTTTTCACATTCTATCTCTATAATATCAACTTCTCTCTCTAAAACTTCAACTCTTTGGTTCTCATCTTTCTGAACGATTTTCCCCTCTTGTGTTCTTCTTGACCCACATTCTTAACCGAACCTCACTCCTACACTCAGTTAGGTTCAAACAATTGGCGCCCATCGAGCAACCTGTGTATTACACTTCGCGTACCCTCGTCAACGCGGAAACAAGATACTCCTCAATAGAGAAAGCTGCCTTGGCGCTGGTAAGCGCCTCACAAAAATTGCGCCCAAACTTCCAAGCGCATCAAATTACCGTCCTGACAAACCTTCACCTAAAAAAGATCGTGACCTCGATGGAAGTGTCGCGGCGCATGGTCAAATGGGTGGTCGAGCTTTCGGAGTACGATATTCAATACGCGCCAAGACCAGCAATAAAGGCCCAAATCCTAGCGGATTTCATCGCCGAGGGGGTCACCCTCGAAACAACGCCAGAAGGCGTATGGGAGGTTTACGTTGATGGAGCGGCGAGCAAGCATGGCGCCGGCGCGGGGGTTGTGGTGCGCACACCTACCGGCGTAGTACACGAAATAGCAATCAGGTTCAGGGCGTTGAAGACAAACAACGCCGCCGAATACGAGGCCATCTTGGCGGGAATGGCGGCCGCCCACGACTTGGGCCCTAGAACGATACGAGTACTCTCCGACTCCTCTCTGGCAGTCAACCAGCTGAACGGGACATTCGACGCAAAGGAAGACACGCTCGCGCATTACATGGAGCGTGTTAAGATGCGGGCCACCACCTTCGAAGCGGTAATGTATGTGCAAATACCAAGGGAAGAGAACGCACACGCCGACGCCTTATCCAAGTTGGCAACGGCTACCGACTTTGAATCCACGCGCCTCGTGTCCATCCAAAAAGAGGAGGAAACTCGCCCAGAGGTAGCAATCAATACGACCCAGCTCGCGTCCAACGAAGACTGGAGATACGCAATCGTGAAATACTTACAAGACGGCACAGTGCCAGAAGACGCTAAGGAGGCATGGACTCTAAGGCGGCCCGTTGTACACTCATTGAAGGAGAACTGTACCGACGGTCGTACTCGGGCGTCTATCTCAAATGCATCGGGCAAGAAGAGGCGCGCGACCTGGTGCGCGAACTACATGAGGGCTTGTGTGCAATGCACGCCGGGCCACACAGCATGGAACGCACCATCCTATTTCATGGATACTACTAGCCGCGGATAAAAAAGGACACCAAGAGCTACGTAGACCAATGCCACAAATGCCAACTCAATGCACGCCAGCACCACATTCCATCCACCGAGCTTCAAGGCAACCTGAGCCCATGGCCCTTCGCGCAATGGGGAGTGGACCTCTTGGGACCCTTCCCAACGGCAAAAGGAAAACGCAAATACATTATCGTGGCGGTGGATTACTTCACCAAATGGATCGAAGCTGAAGCACTAGCCTCGATAACGACGCAGCAGGTGACGCGCTTCCTAAAAAACAACATCATGTCGCGCTTCGGAGTCCCGAACGCGCTCGTCTTCGACCACGGGAAGCAGTTTGACTGCGCATAAGTGATAGACTTCTGCGACCAAGTAGGAACTATTGCAAGGTTTGCATCGGTGGGTTACCCCCAAGCCAACGACCAAGCGGAATCCTCCAACAAAGCGATCTTGCACGGCTTGCACACCCGCTTGAATGATGCCAAGGGCAATTGGACGGACGAGCTCAACACAGTGCTATGGGCGCACCGCACCACGTACAAAGTAGCAACGGGCGAAACCCCCTTCGCTCTTACATACGGCACCGACGCGGTAATCCCCATTGAGACAACAGCCCCGACCTACCGAATCACAGGATACAGCGAAGAAGCGAACGATGAAGCGCGCTTGTTGGAACTAGAGCTGTCACAGGAATGGCGCGAGTTGGCAGCCATCAGGCTAGCCGCAATGAAAGAGCAGGTAGCCAAGTACCACAACGCGAAGTTGGTTCCACATAAGTTGATCCTCGGAGACCAAGTGCTGCGGCGAAACTTTCGTCCTGACCCCAAGCACGGGAAGCTCGCCTCAGTGTGGGAGGGCCCATACCTAGTTTGCGAAGTAGTCGGCGCCAACACATTCAAACTCAGCGAGTTGGGGGGCAACAAGATACAAAGGACGTGGAACGCGCAAAACCTCCGAAAGTACCACCAGGCAACTTAATATGTATCTTACTCTCTATGACGCATTGTCGCAAAGAAATACAAAGTACTCAGTTCGCAAGAACAAAAAATAGCAATAGTCCAGCACTATTCGCGCCCATGCAGTTCATAAAGAACAAAAAATAGCAATAGTCCAGCACTATTCGCGCCCATTCTACTCAGTTCGCAAGAACAAAAAATAGCAATAGTCAAGCACTATTCGCGCCCATTCAGTTCATAAAGAACAAAAAATAGCAATAGTCCAGCACTATTCGCGCCCATGCAGTTCATAAAGAACAAAAAATAGCAATAGTCCAACACTATTCGCGCTCACTCAGTTCGCAAGAACGTGTATAACAATGGCCAAAGCACATTAACAAACGAGAGCTCCAAAAGGAAAATTCTTTAGATATGATAAAAGGGGAGCATCAACATCGTCCGCCACTACATTTGATATAAAGGGGGGGGGGAGAGAAGAAAAAAAAAACGCAACAAAACAACAAGCTCGAAAAGGAAGGAAGCACGCCAACGCGACAACACCTAGTCCACCTAAGCACCATCAGTATCAGTCTGAACATCCTTCCCACTCCCCTTGCAGCGCAGCAAAGGCGAAGCCTCGTCTTCTTCGTCATCATCATCTCCCTGACCATAAACCCCATTACCTCCAGCGCCTTCTTCCTCATCCGCGCTCTCCTCCTCACCGTCTTCAAGCTCCGACTCAGACAAAGATTTCTTCTGGCCGATCCACATCTTAACGTGCTCAACCATCGAGCGCGTATCCCAGTTGACTCCAGGATTCTCCGGGCGCACCTTCTTGCCCACCGCGATCACGGGTTTTGTCATGGCATCCGCCAAAATCTTCCCAAAGGGTGGGGACGATTTGTAATTACGGACCGCCACGACCTGGGCTGCGCGAACGGCCTCAGCCTTAGCCACATTATGGAGCCGAACCAAATCATCCTTCTCCTTTTGGAAGTCATCGCGGGCCTGTCTCAACCTTTCCGCGTGATCCTCCTCCAATTTCTTCTTCTCCTCCGCAAACTGAGCGCGCAACTGCTCCCTAATCGAGTCACGTTCTTCTGTTCGGACACGCTTCTTTGCCTCCTCCACTGCGATCTCCAACCTGCTCTGCCACACACCCAGCTGCGTCAGAGCTTCGTTGGCTTTATTGGTAGCCACTTCCGCGCGGCCCTCCGCGCCTGAGAGCTTGCCTTCCAGTTGAACTACCTTGGACTCCTCCGCCTTCAGTTTTGCGCGGGTGGAGGCACGCTCTTGCTGAGCCCGGAAGGTCGCCAGCAAGCCCTGAATCGACAATGCTAGAAAACTTAACGAAATTCTCCGCAAACAAAAGAAGCACTACATAGCGAATAAAGTGACTCTTACCGCCCAGTGGATTTGAGCCAGATCCACAAGTGGGTCCTACTTCTCCAGCCTTGGCGGAACGCTAAGCATGGGTCCCACCGCCCGCAGAGCAGCTTGCGCGGTTTGGCTATTGCACGCCGCCCCGGTGTGAAGTTTCACATCGCGGTAATAGTTGATGCCGGGAGCCCCACTAAGCCCGGCCACCTCTGGAAGCTTCTTTGACATAGCAGCGCCAGACGAGCTGCCAGCCGCCACACTTTCACGGCGAGGGGGATTTCCCACTCGCGCCTCTGGTTCGACAATCGCCAGTGGCTGTTGTCGCTCCTGCTGCTCGGGTACCCGCGCTACCTTCCTCAAGTTTTCGGCAGCCGGTGATCCCTCCACCTCCTTCCTCTTCGCGCCCGCGCGCGGTCGCGTTGTCGGGCTGTGTTCGCTCCTTCCTCCGGTCGCTGGGGTTTGGCGCGTTGCTACTCGTCGCACCCTCCCTCTTCCCCTTTTTATGCTTGCGCGACGGCCGAGGAACCTTCGCAACGTCGTCCACCGACATCATGCTCACAAGGTTCGAGAAGTCAACACCTGCACCAAGATGTCGTAAAAAAGCGGTTAAATATGACTGAACACAAAGTGAAAGAAACATAACTAACCATCGGCAAAGAGCTCCTCCAAACAGGCCTCGCGCACACCGCCCAAATACAGATTCATCCTGTGGGGCATGCACGCCTCATACTCTCTGTCAAGCCCATCATACTCGCCCAGATCTGATTCGTATGCGAGCGTGCCACCTTTCTTCCACACGGTGGGCTCATCCACATGCTCACTCGCCCACTCCCCCGGCGTAGGCTTAACGTAAAAGAAGCGCTCAAACCATGTCTTCTTCAACTTAGGAGACCCATACACGAACCCATCTGGCCTCTTATCGCGCCGCTTTATGGACAGGCAGTCGCTCTTCCTTGTAGGCTCCTTGATTTTATAAATCTTGCGGAACAGCCCGTAAGTAGGCTGGATGTTAAGCCTCTTACACGCGAGGCGGAGGCAGGAGGCGTGCATGATGACAGACGGAGAGAGGCGTCCAATCGAGCAGTTGAGCCGCCTGTATAAGGCGCACAACAAAGGGTCGATGGGAAACTTAAAGCCCATCACCCAGTACTCGCTGTATACCCCAAACCACCAAGGGGGCAGTTACCCACCATACTGCGAGTGGATGGCACCGCGTATTGCCAGTGGGGGGGGCAAACCCAGCCCGCGCACAATCCCCTCCACATCGTCGCGCGAGTAGATGGAGGCGTGATCAGGTCCGCGCAGCAGGTTGTCGTGCGGAGCCGGATGGTCACCCCACATCTCCGCCCAATCGAGGACGGTGTAAACCGCGCTTAAACACCGAGGTCCAAGGCGACTCATCGCCTCGGTTATGCGCGTCACTGCAACGGGCTCCACAACGAGGGGCTCCGACTGAGTCTCAGACCCCTCACGCGTGCCAGCATCCGCAGCCTCGGCACCATCCACAACCCCAGATCCACCACCACGATCACGGCGGATTATCAGTGAAACATCCCTCCTCTTTGAATTTGGAAAAAGACATTTCTACCCCGGGGTATAGTTAAAAATCTCAAATAACACATGTTTAAATAAAAATACCAAACTCAAATATCTCAATATCTCAAACCGTAGCCCTAAACATGTGGGCAAAACTCAAATTGTCCAAAGGAAATGAATCTCCAGTCTTTAACTCTTAACCATAATGTCTTAATAACTTGAAAAGTTCTTCGAAGCTTACTCTGACGCCTGACTCGACATCTCTCAACGACGATAGTGTTGAGCTCCTCTAGCTTGCTGATCGCGGACTGGCTGGTTTGGATTTCCTCCTCTACGATCTGGTGAGTGAGTTGGGGTCAGTCTACGCCCTTACGATAAAATCCATAGTACTTTAGTATTCTTCTCTAAACAATTAACTTCTATTAGTGGAAGTTGTTTTGTACTTCCACTCTTAAAACTTATAACTCATAAAATTCTTCGGGAGTTAAAGTTAGTCTCCCTTCTTAAAGCTCAAAACTTGACTTAAATCTTTTTGACTGACACTGGGATCCCTCACTAGCTAGTCCGGTTGCCAACTCATACGTATGAGAAGCCACCTAGGCTTTCCTTAAACTTAAACTTAGTTAGGGAAGTCGTAACGATTCATCCCCCTAACATCTTAAACTTATCGTGGTGGCTCTTCACCACGATTCTCAAGGGCATAACTGCTGCCCATCTTAAAAGTCTCAAGAGCATAACTGCTGCTCTATCTCAAAATGTCTCAAAAGGCAACGGACTGGCGCTAGTGACTAAAAACACTTAAAACGACTTCACCTTCTTGTAGGTGAGTTACTTCTTAAAAAAGAACTTGTTTCTTACTTTAACAATAACTTATAAACGGAAAGCTTTAAATTGACTAAGAACTCATGCACATTCACATCAAATCATAGCTCAACCAAAGCACATACTATCAAACATAATCATGCAATCTCAAACATGAATCAAACACTGCACATACATCACGTAATTCAAACTTGTGTAACACCCCGAATTTTGGGTTCAGGTTCGACCCAAATACGTGAACGGTTGGATTAACGGTTATGTATTAAGGATTGCAACCGCGGATTAGGAATAATAATAATAAAAACTATTATTATTATTATTATTAAAAAAAAAAAAAAGAGGAATCGGGCCAAGAGGGCGCTCGGCCCACCTTCCCCCCCTGCGCGTGAAATCGGTCCCAATTCACTAAATGCATATAATCCCAAACCCTCCCGCATCAGAGAAAACCCCCACCTCGTCTCTCCTTCCAACCACGCAAAAAAAACCCTCCGCCAGTTCCCAATTAGAACCTCGCCGCCTCAATTTTCCCAACTTCCCCCCTGGCCGCTCGACGTCCCTCTCGTGTCCCCAGCAACGAAAGCGAAAAGGAGTGGCAGCTGCAACGCGGTGCTGTCGAGGAGAAAGGGAAGCAACAACATGATTGTTTAACACAATTAGAGGAAGCAACCGGAATTGAGGTAAGGACCTCTTCAATAAAACTCGTTGATGATGGTGTTTTCTTTATGTGAGCTACGAAATTAAAGGAGGGGTTTGGCTTTTGTCGATGGAATTGAGGGGAGGCTCTGGTTGTTGGCGTTTATTTTGATGCATGGGAGCGCATGATATGCTAATGTGTAATTAGCAGGATGGTTTAAGGGTGGGTTTCGTACCCGCGAGAAAGAGGAGTCAAGTGATGGGTGAACCCAATTATATAATGGAAATAGAAGGGGTGCATGCTGTCAAATGAATAGCTAATAACCTATTGAGTCATAAATTAAGCACAAGTAAGGCAAGATCAGTGGACAATGACGTGGTGATGCTTTATATTGAAAGGATGAATTAATTGGAATGAACAATCTGGACATGGGAATTTCTAGTCGCTAGTAGCTTGGGCACCGCTTAGGAAACAGTTAAAATACCACAATGTTTTGGTTGCACAGACGGGGAAAGAAGTTGAACACAAGTTACGAGAAGGCTTGCGGGTAGGTGGTTAGTCCCAACCGAATCGACTTAACATAAGGTGAGTGTAAAGGGGGTAAATTCTACGCCTTACGTGTTCTTTCAAGAATTTCAAGTTTTGAGTATTTTGATGAAGTGAATGTCGTTGTTTGATTGTGCTTATGATTGATGATATGTGATTGTGTTGAGCTATGCTTGATGTGAATTTGCATGAGTTCTTATTTAAATTTAAGCTTTAAGTTTATAAGTTATCGTTAAAGTTAAGAAGCCAGTCCTTTTTAAGAAGTAACTCACCTTCAAGAAGGTGAAGTCGTTTTAAGTGTTTTTAGTCACTAGCGCCAGTCCGTTGCCGTTTGAGACAGTTGAGATAGAGCAGCAGTTATGCTCTTGAGATTTTTTTTAGATGGGCAGCAGTTATGCCCTTGAGAATCGTGGTGAAGAGCCACCACGATAAGTTTAAGACGTTAGGGGGATGAATCGTTACGACTTCCCTAACTAAGTTTAAGTTTAAGGAAAGCCTAAATGGCTTCTCATACGTATGAGTTGGCAACCGGACTAGCTAGTGAGGGATCCCCGTGTCAGTCAAAAGATTTAAGTAAAGTTTTGAGCTTTAAGAAGGGAGACTAACTTTAACTCCCGAAGAATTTTATGAGTTATAAGTTTTAAGAGTGGAAGTACAAAACAACCTCCCCTAATTGAAGTTAAGTGTTTAGAGAAGAATACTAAAGTACTATAGATCTTATCGTAAGGGCGTAGACTGACCCCAATTCACTCACCAGATCGTAGAGGAGGAAATCCAAACCAGCCAGTCCGCGATCAGCAAGCTAGAGGAGCTCAACACTATCGTCGGTGAGAGATGTCGAGTCAGGCGTCAGAGTAAGCTTCGAAGAACTTTTCAAGTTATTAAGACATTATGGTTAAGAGTTAAAGACTGGAGATTCATTTCCTTTGGACAATTTGAGTTTTGCCCACATGTTTAGGGCTACGGTTTGAGATATTGAGATATTTGAGTTTGGTATTTTTATTTAAACTTGTGTTATTTGAGATTTTTAACTATACCCCGGGGTAGAAATGTCTTTTTCCAAATTCAAAGAGGAGGGATGTTTCATTTTGGTATCAGAGCCTGGTCTTCCTCTGTTTCTTGATTCCCAAGAAATACTGGAATGTCGGTCTCAGTTTTGAAAGGTTTTGTTTTTAAAGATTTTACGTCAAAGTTTGACCAAACAAGTCAAGGATTTCTTTTAAGAAATTTAGAATCTCCAGTCTACTCTAGACTATATTAAGGAAGAAATAACTGAGCTCTAACGAGACCCTATGCGTCTACAGTGCAAGTGTTGGCCAGAACCCCACACCACAGGTGCCCCCACCACAGAGACGTCCACCAGACTATGTAGGTTTTCGGAAGAGAAAGGTGGAAGATTTTAAGGGGGGGCGTTCAACAGACCCCATGGAAGTAGAGCAGTGGCTAGCAAAGGTCACTCGTACGCTGGTCGAGATGAGAGCTGATGACGAGGATAGAGTGCTGCTGACAGTGTCCTTGCTGCAGGACGCTGCATACAACTGGTGGATTAACCAGCCAGCTAGTCGAGAGGATCCACCGGCCATCACTTGGCCAGAGTTCGTGCAGTTGTTCAAAGACCACTTCATACCGGAGGCTTACCGGATTGGGAAGCAGAGGGAATTTCTGCTGATCAGGCAGAAGTGGGGCAACGAAGGCAGGGAAAGCGTGACTGAGTACACGGCCAGGTTTGACAAGCTACTTACCTATGGAGGGCCTCAATTTCAGGATGTAGCAGCTCAACGCACCCATTACCTGGAGAGCCTGAAGCCTGCTTTTCGCCGCCAGCTGAGTATACTGAATTGGAACAACAGGGAAGAGATCTATCAGGCGGCTCTTCGATTGGAGAGGGCGGATACCGCTCTATATGAGGAAGGGATGCAACGAGAAGGCAACAAGAGAAAGGCTGCTAGCCTGTCTGAGGGGCCAGGACAGCCGAGTCAGCAGAGAAGGAGACCATCTCAGAGCTACTATGGGGCCACCCAGAGTCAGGCCGGCTCAACCAGATCAGGGCCGACCTACATTCCTCGGGATCCATGCAACCAGTGTGGGAGAATCCACCCGGGAGAGTGTAAGGTGCATCTGGGAGGCATCTGTTATCACTGCAACGAGCCGGGCCATTATGCCAGAGATTGCCCTAGAAAAGGAGGACAGGGGAGAGCCCAGTCCGAGCAATCGGTCCGGGGCGGAGGAGGAAGAACTCAGACCGGACAGCAGTTTGGCAACCAGCCAAATCGGTCTAATCATCAGCAGGGAGGAAATGCAGGGCGGTTCAACCGCAATGAGCGAGATCGAGGGCAAGGATCTCAAGCATCTGGGCAACCAAGACTGTTTGCTATGAGGAGAGAAGAAGCTGATGCTGCACCTGAGGTGGTGACTGGTATGATCTCGCTTTACTACCAGCCCGCTTTTGTGTTATTTGATTCCGGTTCCACGCACTCTTTCATTTCTACCAAGCTTGCTAGAACCTTAGGGATCCCATTTGTGAGATTGGGGCAGAATTTAGGGGTCAAGACCCCAGTGGGGGATACCCTTATAGTAGACACAGTCATTCGGGATTGTGCTATCACCGTGGCGGGGCACGAATTCGAGGCGAACCTAATTTTACTACCCTTCGACGAGTTTGATGTCATCTTGGGTATGGATTGGCTGTCAAAGAATAGAGCAAAGGTGGACTGCTACAAGAAGGAGGTTAGCCTGGAGGTGGAAGGAAAGGGCACTGCCTTGTTCAAAGGGACTAAGAAGCTTATCCCTGGGTGCTTAATCTCCGCGGTTAAGGCATTCTCATTAATTCAAGAAGGATGTGAGGCATATTTAGCCCATGTTAAGGAGGTGCAAGATAAGAAGATAGAAGATGTACCTGTCGTCAGAGAATACCCCGAAGTATTTCCTGAAGATCTTCCGGGGCTACCGCCGCAGAGAGAGGTGGAGTTTGATATTGAAGTGATTCCTGGCACGGCACCGATATCTATTCCTCCTTACCGTATGGCACCAGTGGAGTTAAAGGAGTTGAAGGAGCAGTTGCAGGAGCTGTTGGAGAAGGGGTTCATACGCCCTAGTGTATCACCATGGGGAGCACCAGTGTTATTCGTCAAGAAGAAGGATGGCAGTATGAGACTGTGCATTGACTATAGGAAGTTGAACAAAGCTACCATCAAGAACCGCTATCCTTTGCCAAGGATAGATGATCTCTTCGACCAACTACAAGGAGCAAGGGTGTTCTCGAAGATCGATCTACGGTCAGGGTATCATCAATTGAGGGTGGCAGATGGTTCAGTACCCAAGACAGCTTTTCGCACCAGGTACGGCCACTACGAGTTCTTGGTCATGCCGTTCGGACTGACCAATGCACCAGCAGCTTTTATGGCACTAATGAACCGGGTTCTTCATGAGTATTTGGACAAGTTTGTCATCGTCTTCATAGATGACATACTCATCTACTCGAGAAGTAAGGAGGAGCATGAAGAACACCTTAGAGTGGTTTTGCAGAAATTGAAAGAGGAGAAGCTATACGCCAAGTTCTCGAAGTGTGACTTTTGGTTGGAGGAGGTCTTGTTCTTGGGTCACATGATTTCGGGGCGTGGAGTTGAGGTGGATCCCAAGAAGATTGAAGCTGTAACAAACTGGGCTCCACCAAAGAATGTTTCCGAAGTGCGGAGTTTTCTGGGTTTAGCTGGGTACTACCGGAGGTTTGTGGAAGGGTTCTCCAGCATTGCACGACCTATGACACAACTATTGCAGAAGGGAAAAGCATTTGTTTGGGACGAGAAGTGTCAAACGGCGTTTGAGTTGTTGAAGGAGAAGCTTACCTCTGCACCAGTGCTAGCACTACCGACCAGCGGTGGGGAGTATTCCATCTATAGCGATGCTTCCTACCAAGGCTTGGGTTGTGTACTCATGCAGGATAAGAAGGTGATCGCCTATGCCTCCAGGCAGCTACGACCCCATGAGGTGAATTACCCCACCCATGACCTGGAGTTGGCAGCAGTGGTCTTTGCCTTGAAGTTATGGAGACACTATCTCTACGGCGAAACGTTCACCATTTTCACGGATCACAAGAGCCTTCAACACTTGACTGATCAGAAGGAGTTGAACATGAGGCAGAGAAGGTGGATGGAACTGTTGAGCGATTACGACTGCACCATTAAGTACCATCCGGGAAAGGCAAATGTGGTGGCTGACGCCTTGAGCAGGAAGAGGGAGAGCCCTTTACTGGAGTTGGTCTCTTTGAGGGCCATGAACGTGGAATTGGAGCTAGAAGAGGTAACAAAGTTGCTAGCAACTTTGAAAATTCGTCCTATGCTGCAGGAACGAATCAAGGAGAAGCAGAGTGAGGATTTGGAATTTGAGAAGTACAAGAAGCAAGTGTTAGAAGGGAAGGACACAAAATTTGAACTGGTAGATGGGGTACTAATGTATCAAGGAAGGTTGTGTGTCCCGGATGTCGACAAGCTAAGGAAGGATATTCTGGATGAGGCTCACTCTGCGCCCTATGCGATGCACCCTGGGGCTACTAAGATGTATCGTACCCTCAAGGAGCATTTCTGGTGGCCAGGGTTGAAGAAGGATGTAGCTACACATGTCTACCAATGCTTGGAGTGCCAAATGATCAAGGCTGAACATCAAGCTCCAGTCATTGAGCACCTACCGTTGGAGATCCCGCAGTGGACTTGGGAGAAGATCACCATGGATTTTGTGTATGGTTTACCGAGGACCCCAAGGGGGAATGATGGAGTATGGGTGATTGTGGATCGCTTCTCGAAGGTGGCTCATTTTATACCCATCAGGTTCAAGCCAGGGCTGGAGGAGCTGGCCAGGCTGTATGTGAGGGAGATAGTTAGATTGCATGGAGTTCCACTTAGTATCGTGTCTGATCGCGACCCTAGCTTCACTTCACGATTCTGGGTGAGTCTTCAGAAGGCAATGGGCACTAAAGTTCACTTCTCTACCGCATATCACCCTCAGACGGCATGGGCAGTCAGAGAGGACGATTCAGACACTGGAAGACCTGTTGAGGGCGTGTGTCTTGACCATGGAGGGAGCTTGGGACGAGCATTTGCCTCTAATGGAGTTTGCTTATAACAACCAGTACCACAGCTCGATACAAGCAGCTCCATATGAGGTATTGTATGGGAGGAAGTGTCGTACACCATTGTACTGGGATGCAGAGGGCGTGCGACAGTTAGAGGGACCAGAGATGGTACAGAAGGCAGTGGAGAAAGTCGAGGTGATTCGCCGGAACTTGAAGGCGGCTCAGGATCGGCAGAAGAGTAATGCTGAGAGGCCAGGGACCCCGCGAAGTTATGAAGTGGGTGAGATGGTATTCCTAAGAGTGTCTCCTTGGAAGGGAGTGATGAGATTTGGTAAGAAGGGAAAACTTAGTCCAAGGTATATCGGTCCATATGAGGTGTTGGAGCGCATTGGACCCTTAGCCTATCGACTAGCCTTACCTCCCAGCCTATCTAGGATCCACGACGTTTTTCACGTCAGCATGCTAAGGGCGTATCGATCCAACCCAGAGCATGTGATCAGACACGAGGACATCCAGTTGGAAGATGACTTGACCTATGAGGAGGTTCCAATGCAAATCGTGGATAGGCAGGAAAAGGAGTTGAGGAGGAAGAAGATTGCCATGGTGAAGGTGGTATGGAGAAACCAGGGCAGCGAAGCTGCGACTTGGGAGACAGAGAGTAGCATGAGAGAGAGGTACCCAGAGTTGTTTTAATGGTGTTTAGATCGTTAGTGGGTGAACTTCTCTGTTCTATCACTTTTAGTACTCGTTTTAGTTCCCATTTCTCGAATTGTTTTTTTATAATAAGCCCAGGGGGTTCAGGCCGGACTTACGATTGCTAGCAACCCCGTTCAACCTACAATTTCGAGGTCGAAATTTTTTTTTAGGGAGAGGGAAAATGTTATATCCCAACAAGCATCGTTCCTGCGAGTACAGTGTTTAGTCGTTCAAGTGATTGCTCTACCGTTCAAATTTCGGGGACGAAATTTTTATAAGGGTGGAGGAAATGTAACACCCCGAATTTTGGGTTCAGGTTCGACCCAAATACGTGAACGGTTGGATTAACGGTTATGTATTAAGGATTGCAACCGCGGATTAGGAATAATAATAATAAAAACTATTATTATTATTATTATTAAAAAAAAAAAAAGAGGAATCGGGCCAAGAGGGCGCTCGGCCCACCTTCCCCCCCTGCGCGTGAAATCGGTCCCAATTCACTAAATGCATATAATCCCAAACCCTCCCGCATCAGAGAAAACCCCCACCTCGTCTCTCCTTCCAACCACGCAAAAAAACCCTCCGCCAGTTCCCAATTAGAACCTCGCCGCCTCAATTTTCCCAACTTCCCCCCTGGCCGCTCGACGTCCCTCTCGTGTCCCCAGCAACGAAAGCGAAAAGGAGTGGCAGCTGCAACGCGGTGCTGTCGAGGAGAAAGGGAAGCAACAACATGATTGTTTAACACAATTAGAGGAAGCAACCGGAATTGAGGTAAGGACCTCTTCAATAAAACTCGTTGATGATGGTGTTTTCTTTATGTGAGCTACGAAATTAAAGGAGGGGTTTGGCTTTTGTCGATGGAATTGAGGGGAGGCTCTGGTTGTTGGCGTTTATTTTGATGCATGGGAGCGCATGATATGCTAATGTGTAATTAGCAGGATGGTTTAAGGGTGGGTTTCGTACCCGCGAGAAAGAGGAGTCAAGTGATGGGTGAACCCAATTATATAATGGAAATAGAAGGGGTGCATGCTGTCAAATGAATAGCTAATAACCTATTGAGTCATAAATTAAGCACAAGTAAGGCAAGATCAGTGGACAATGACGTGGTGATGCTTTATATTGAAAGGATGAATTAATTGGAATGAACAATCTGGACATGGGAATTTCTAGTCGCTAGTAGCTTGGGCACCGCTTAGGAAACAGTTAAAATACCACAATGTTTTGGTTGCACAGACGGGGAAAGAAGTTGAACACAAGTTACGAGAAGGCTTGCGGGTAGGTGGTTAGTCCCAACCGAATCGACTTAACATAAGGTGAGTGTAAAGGGGGTAAATTCTACGCCTTACGTGTTCTTTCAAGAATTTCAAGTTTTGAGTATTTTGATGAAGTGAATGTCGTTGTTTGATTGTGCTTATGATTGATGATATGTGATTGTGTTGAGCTATGCTTGATGTGAATTTGCATGAGTTCTTATTTAAATTTAAGCTTTAAGTTTATAAGTTATCGTTAAAGTTAAGAAGCCAGTCCTTTTTAAGAAGTAACTCACCTTCAAGAAGGTGAAGTCGTTTTAAGTGTTTTTAGTCACTAGCGCCAGTCCGTTGCCGTTTGAGACAGTTGAGATAGAGCAGCAGTTATGCTCTTGAGATTTTTTTTTAGATGGGCAGCAGTTATGCCCTTGAGAATCGTGGTGAAGAGCCACCACGATAAGTTTAAGACGTTAGGGGGATGAATCGTTACGACTTCCCTAACTAAGTTTAAGTTTAAGGAAAGCCTGAATGGCTTCTCATACGTATGAGTTGGCAACCGGACTAGCTAGTGAGGGATCCCCGTGTCAGTCAAAAGATTTAAGTAAAGTTTTGAGCTTTAAGAAGGGAGACTAACTTTAACTCCCGAAGAATTTTATGAGTTATAAGTTTTAAGAGTGGAAGTACAAAACAACCTCCCCTAATTGAAGTTAAGTGTTTAGAGAAGAATACTAAAGTACTATAGATCTTATCGCAAGGGCGTAGACTGACCCCAATTCACTCACCAGATCGTAGAGGAGGAAATCCAAACCAGCCAGTCCGCGATCAGCAAGCTAGAGGAGCTCAACACTATCGTCGGTGAGAGATGTCGAGTCAGGCGTCAGAGTAAGCTTCGAAGAACTTTTCAAGTTATTAAGACATTATGGTTAAGAGTTAAAGACTGGAGATTCATTTCCTTTGGACAATTTGAGTTTTGCCCACATGTTTAGGGCTACGGTTTGAGATATTGAGATATTTGAGTTTGGTATTTTTATTTAAACTTGTGTTATTTGAGATTTTTAACTATACCCCGGGGTAGAAATGTCTTTTTCCAAATTCAAAGAGGAGGGATGTTTCATTGCCCTCAAAATGTCTTGTAATGTTGATAGACATGTGATTCTTTGATTGGTTTAGTCATGTAAACACATAAACCACTTAATTTTGTCATAATGACAAGACGTGCACGAGTTTGAACTCTTAGTACCGAGTCAAAATTATACAATAAGGTGGATTTGCACTCCAAATGTCTTGTAATGTTGATAGACATGTGATTCCTTGATTGGTTTAGTCATATAAACACATAAACCACTTAATTGTGTCATAATGACAAGACGTGCACGAATTCGAACTCTTAGAACGAGTCCAAATTGTACAATAAGGTGGATTTGCACTCCAAATGTCTTGTAATGTTGGTGGGCATGTGATTCAATGATTGGTTTAGTCATATAAACACATAAACCGCTTAATTATGTCATAATGACAAGATGTGCACGAGTACAAACTCTTATTACCAAGTCCATATTTGCACGATAAGGTGGATTTGCATTCCAAATGTCTTGTAATGGTTACAGACATGTGATTCTTTGATCGGTTTAGTCATATAAACACATAAACCGCTTAATTGTGCCATAATGTCAAGATGTGCACGAGTACGAATTCTTAGTACCGAGTCCAAATTGTGCAATAATGTGGATTTGCACTCCAAATGTCTTGTAATGTTTATAGACATGTGATTCTTTGATTGGTTTAGTCATATAAACACGTAAACCACTTAATTGTGTCCTAATGACAAGACGTGCACGAGTTCGAACTTTTAGTATCGAGTCGAAATTGTACAATAAGTTGGATTTGCCCTCAAAATGTCGTGTAATGTTGATAAACATGTGATTCTTTGATTGGTTTAGTCATGTAAACACATAAATCGCTTAATTGTGTCATAATGACAAGATGTGCACGAGTACGAATTCTTAGTACCGAGTCCAAATTGTGCAATAAGGTGGATTTGCACTCCAAATGTCTTGTAATGTTGATAGACATGTGATTATTTGATTGGTTTAGTCATATAAACACATAAACCACTTAATTGTGTCATAATGACAAGACGTGCACGAGTTCGAACTTTTATTACTGAGTCGAAATTGTACAATAAGGTGGATTTGCCCTCAAAATGTCTTGTAATGTTGATAGACATGTGATTCTTTGATTGGTTTAGTCATATAAACACATAAACCACTTAATTGTGTCATAATGACAAGACGTGCACGAATTTGAACTCTTAGTACCGAGTCCAAATTGTACAATAAGGTGGATTTGCACTCCAAATGTCTTGTAATGTTGGTGGGCATGTGATTCAATGATTGGTTTAGTCATATAAACACATAAACCGCTTAATTATGTCATAATGACAAGATGTGCACGAGGACAAACTCTTATTACCGAGTCCATATTTGCACGATAAGGTGGATTTGCATTCCAAATGTCTTGTAATGGTTACAGACATGTGATTCTTTGATTAGTTTAGTCATATAAACACATAAACAGCTTATTTGTGTCATAATGACAAGACGTGCACGAATTCGAACTCTTAGTACCTAGTCCAAATTATACAATAAGGTGGATTTGCACTCCAAATGTCTTGTAATGTTTGTGGGCATGTGATTCAATAATTGGTTTAGTCATATAAACACATAAACTGCTTAATTGTGTCATAATGACAAGATGTGCACGAGTACGAACTCTTAGTACCGAGTCCAAATTGCACGATAAGGTGGATTTGCACTCCAAATGTCTTGTAATTGTTACAGACATGTGATTCTTTGTTTAGTTTAGTCATATAAACACATAAACAGCTTAATTGTGTCATAATGACAAGATGTGCACGAGTACGAATTCTTAGTACCGAATCCAAATTGTGCAATATGGTGGATTGGCACTCCAAATGTCTTGTAATGTTCATAGACATGTGATTCTTTGATTGGTTTAGTCATATAAACACATAAACCACTTAATTGTGTCATAATGACAAGACGTGCACGAATTCGAACTCTTAGTACCTAGTCCAAATTATACAATAAGGTGGATTTGCACTCCAAATGTCTTGTAATGTTTGTGGGCATGTGATTCAATAATTGGTATAGTCATATAAACACATAAACTACTTAATTGTGTCATAATGACAAGACGTGCACGAGTACGAACTCTTAGTACCGAGTCCAAATTGCACGATAAGGTGGATTTGCACTCCAAATGTCTTGTAATGGTTACAGACATGTGATTCTTTGTTTGTTTAGTCATATAAACACATAAACCACTTAATTGTGACATAATGACAAGACGTGCACGAGTTCCTACTTTTAGTACCGAGTTGAAATTGCACAATAAGGTGGATTTGCACTCAAAATGTCTTGTAATGTTGATAGACATGTGATTATTTGATTGGTTTAGTCATATAAACTTATAAACACTTAATTATGTCATAATGACAAGACGTGCACGAGTTCGAACTTTTAGTACCGAGTCGAAATTGTACAATAAGGTGGATTTGCCCTCAAAATGTCTTGTAATGTTGATAGACATGTGATTCTTTGATTGGTTTAGTCATGTAAACACATAAACCACTTAATTTTGTCATAATGACAAGACGTGCACGAGTTTGAACTCTTAGTACCGACTCAAAATTATACAATAAGGTGGATTTGCACTCCAAATGTCTTGTAATGTTGATAGACATGTGATTCCTTGATTGGTTTAGTCATATAAACACATAAACCACTTAATTGTGTCATAATGAAATGACGTGCACGAATTTGAACTCTTAGAACGAGTCCAAATTGTAGAATAAGGTGGATTTGCACTCCAAATGTCTTGTAATGTTGGTGGGCATGTGATTCAATGATTGGTTTAGTCATATAAACACATAAACCGCTTAATTATGTCATAATGACAAGATGTGCACGAGTACAAACTCTTATTACCAAGTCCATATTTGCACGATAAGGTGGATTTGCATTCCAAATGTCTTGTAATGGTTACAGACATGTGATTCTTTGATCGGTTTAGTCATATAAACACATAAAGTGCTTAATTGTGCCATAATGTCAAGATGTGCACGAGTACGAATTCTTAGTACCGAGTCCAAATTGTGCAATAATGTGGATTTGCACTCCAAATGTCTTGTAATGTTTATAGACATGTGATTCTTTGATTGGTTTAGTCATATAAACAAGTAAACCACTTAATGTGTCTAATGACAAGACGTGCACGAGTTCGAACTTTTAGTATCGAGTCGAAATTGTACAATAAGTTGGATTTGCCCTCAAAATGTCGTGTAATGTTGATAAACATGTGATTCTTTGATTGGTTTAGTCATGTAAACACATAAACGACTTAATTTTGTCATAATGAGAAGACGTGCACGAGTTCGAACTCTTAGTATCGAGTCAAAATTGTGCAATAAGGTGGATTTGCACTCCAAATGTCTTGTAATGTTGATAGACATGTGATTATTTGATTGGTTTAGTCATATAAACACATAAACCACTTAATTGTGTCATAATGACAAGACGTGCACGAGTTCGAACTTTATTACTGAGTCGAAATTGTACAATAAGGGGATTTGCCCTAAAATGTCTTGTAATGTTGATAGACATGTGATTCTTTGATTGGTTTAGTCATATAAACACATAAACACTAATTGTGTCATAATGACAAGACGTGCACGAATTTGAACTCTTAATACGAGTCAAAATTGTAAAATAGGTGGATTTGCACTCCAAATGTCATCAGCACGCCCTGTGACCGCGTGCTCGGTTGCCCGCTTCCGGACACGACGTCGTCCTCCTCGGGACCTCTGACTTCGAAATCAGGATCCGAACCGGCGACGTCGTCGTCCTCCTCACCGCTATCAGCCCCACCATCGTAATCTCCGCCGGAATTGGCCTCACCGCCGTGTCTGCCGCCAGAATGGGCCAATCCCAGCGACCGATCAGAAGAAGCATGTGAAAGAGGGGAAAGATTACCTTCTTCGTCTTGTACGACCTCGATCTCGCCGATGTTGGTGTTGGTGTTGTCCATAATAGCAACTTGAGGTATGAGCAACATCGACGGAAAAAATGAGGTTGTAGAAGAAGGAGAGAAATCTCGACGGCGAACCAGAGAAAGAAAGAACAGGGAAAGCTCGGAGGAAGCAGAATAAGGCAGAATGAATCCCACCCCCAACAACGGACTAGTACTTATAGTTGTTGGAGGTAAGTCGAAAGGTTAAAGTTGGCTCGAATATCGCAACCGTCAGACGTTTCGAATTTCAAAAACCGCTCGCCCAAACCGACAAACCAGGGGAAGACACGTGTCCACCTACAGGGAGTAGCTACTAGCCGCTGACGTAACAAGTTACGCACAACGCCTGGGGGGCATGACACACCCGCGAAGAAAGAAAAAAGCTCGCAGAAACCAAATCTAACAACCAAGGAGTCGCGCGCAGCTATCCAACAAATTTAAGTCCGCGCAACGCGCCAAGAAGGATGTCACAAGGATGTCACAAGGATCACGCACATACACGTCCAGAAAGCGCAAGCTAAAGGCGCAAACTCAGGAATAAAACTCAGATCCCGAGAGTCAAGCGCGGTCGTTCAAGAAACTACCAACTAATCTCCTGAAATCGCGCACACGCGAGATGACAAGACGCGCCAAATAAAATTCAGATCCCGAGAGTTACGCGCGGTCGTTCCAGAAACTACCAACAAATCTCCTGAAATCGCGCACACGCGAGATGACAAGGCGCGCCAGGAGAACAACCGCAACCCCAACCCCAAGCGTCACGCCCAATCAGATCGCGCAGTCAACAATTATCGCGCAGGCCCGAGTCAATCAAGCGGGAACCTAAACAGGGGATATTCACGGAACACCCCCTGATGGGGGGCAATTGTTGGGCATGTGACTCGGACCTAGCCACGCCAGGGAAACGCGCCAAACACAAGTCCAAATGCCTCCAGACCCGCTTGTGCGCGACGCGATAAAAGACTTCCAGTGCGCCTTGGCGCGAAGAGTTTGGGCGCGGCATAGGCTACGCGCGAATGGAAAGGAACAGGCGGAGAGTAGACCACAGAGCCGCAAGAAGCCCCGTCGCGTTTCCCGAGGGATGGTCACATCAGAGTCCTAGATATGGTCGTAGGTACACCTCTGACATGTTGATACGAGCTCAGTTGTGCTCGTTAAGAATCAATACGTGCAATTCGATTCTCCTTCAATGAAACTTGAATTTCAACAACTTAAAACGAAAATAAAACGGACCAAAGGTGCAACTTCGCACTTGGGAAGAGGCTCGATTGGTTTAAGTCGAAGCTCGGCCACGATTGATGTGGTTTCAATCGATACGAAGCAAACTCGCTGCTGGGGCGCAACCAACACACAAGTATTTGGTGACAAAGGTCACAATTTTCATTCAATAAAAAACTACCTCTTTACACGAGAGTCTCAAGCTTTAAATAGACAAACACAACCTAATTTGAACTCTAAACAAACAAGGAAATCTAATTCTAACTCTAATATAACAAGGAAACAGAATCCAAGCTTAAAAAGGTAATGAACTTCAGTTACTTCCTGCCCAAGCTGCTGCCTTCCTGCACAAGTAACAAAATCAGCCTTCATAGCATCTTCGGAGCTCTCGATCGGGGCCTTCCAGGGAGGTTCGATCCAAACCAGCTTCAGTCGTTTGCTCTTCTGAACTTGTAGAACAAGTTCCAACTCCCCCTTTCCTTCGTTGATGCCCCAGTTGCATTTACTAAGCCTCCAAAGTTGATATCTCAAACCTGTTCCAGACTTAGCCAAAAACAGCCACACTTCCAGTTTTACCATAGCAACTTGGAACTCCTGAAAACGAACCCAAATCAATCGAAATTGCTTGGACCATGATTCAAATGTATAAGGAACACTTGAAGTTCAACTATACTCCATTTTCTCGTGATTCCATCCACCAATATGTAAGAAACGAACCCGTAAAGTAGGCACCATGAGATGACCCAAACACTTAGCCAAATCCTTCCGTTCTTCCTTCCAACATTGATTGATCTTTTGGCGACTAATTGGGTCGTAATTAGGACATATCTGAGGATCATATCACATGTCCTAGGAGGCATGGCCTAAATCCCTGACACGTCAGTGGTCATGTCATTGTCACATCATGTAACTCAACCACTCACCCACCACCTTGTAGCCTATAAATACGGCATTTACTCTGGTGGGTGAGGGGATGGCATTTTTCACATTCTATCTCTATAATATCAACTTCTCTCTCTAAAACTTCAACTCTTTGGTTCTCATCTTTCTGAACGATTTTCCCCTCTTGTGTTCTTCTTGACCCACATTCTTAACCGAACCTCACTCCTACACTCAATTAGGTTCAAACATTTTGTTATAGTAAAAATTTAAAACTACATTAGATGAGAATAGTTAATTTTTAAGTAAGTATATCTTTCTAAGTAGATATTATAGTTATTTTAGAGCCAAGCGTTAGAGCAATTAAGACAAAAAACTATCTTATGGAAAGGTTCACTCATTGGGAGTATAAGATTGTTAATAATGCTACTAGTTTGGCGAAGTTTTGGATGGTTCATCCTACTTTTACGGATTTAGTAAAATCTGTCCAGAGTACTGAGTACCTGAAAGCTGGAACTCCTCTAGCGAAGATTTGTTGAAGAAACTAAACTGTAAAGAATAGTACTATGACTTGAGGGGAACTATGAAGTAAAAAGAGAATGAACTGGTGATTGCTCAAGCTGAAGCTCAATTTGCTCCTCGTGTTATTACCGTCGAACTCAAGAACTAGAACTCACTTTTTGCAGAGCTATTTTATGGTTTCACTTCTAGGATTAGGGGTGGCGACCGGTCGGTTTTAGTTTAACCGAAAACCGAAAACTCGGTTATCGGTTAAACCGAGCCACCCCACGCGGTTGCCGACCTAGAGAGACACACAGCACACCAACCACCGAACGATCCACAACCGATTTTGGTTCGATTGGCTGTGTAACCGAAATTGTCGCGGAGAGAGGGTTGGGGGGGGGGGGGTTCACGGGTAGGGCTGGATAGTGGTGGTTGATGGAGCCGACGAGGGTTGTGCTGGAGCCGGCGAGGGTGTGCTAGAACCGGCGGGGCCCGCACGGGGTCGGCGGGGGGTCAGAGTCGCCGAAGTCGCGGGTCGGGCTCGCGGGGTTGAAAATTGGAGGGGTCGGGGCTCGCCTAGGGGTAGGCGGTCGGGGCCCAGGGGTCGCGGGGGTCGGGTGTCACGTCGTCGAGTCTGGAATCGCCGGGTCACTAGGGAAGGGAGGAGGTGCACGAAGGGTTTGGTCGTTTGGATTGGAGGGTGGAGGGCTGGAGGCGGCTGGGGGAGACTGAGATTGAGGTGAGGTTGATGAAGGAGGCACGTAGGGTTGGCGGGTGGTTTTTTTTTTGGAATTGAAATTGTTGAAACGACACCGTATAAACATTGACGGGAAATCGGTCGGCTAACCAAAGCAGCCAATTTCTTTGCCGACAACCGATCGCGTTTGATAAAAATTGGTTTTCGGTTAGCCACTAATCAACGGTTATCGGTAAACCGATCGGTTAGCCACTAACCGGAAACAGAACTGCCACCCCTATCTAAAATCCCCATCAGTCAATGGGAACATGAGCTGCACTTGGCCGCTAATACATTAAAAGAGAAGTCTTTAATTACTCAAACAGGGAGTCTCCTAGGAGGTCTTTTCTAAGCTCTATTTGGAGAGAAAAAAGTTCCATCAAGTTTGCAGGTGAGGTTAAGTCCTTTGCTTACCCAAATTAGGAGTGAAGTTGACATTGAAACTTTGCTTTACTTTGTTTATTTTGTCACTAGTACAGCAGCTTAGTACAAAGATATATTTTGAGTTTTGATTAGCGAATGTTTTGATCCACTCATTTGGCAGAGTGTGTTGTCAAAATAGTACATTTCATCACAAGATAACTAATCCATAAAGAAGGCTCTTTAATTATTTATTATTTAATTTGCATACGAAATGAAGAGAGCTTTCCATTTATATTGTACTTTTCTTATTCTTAAATTTGGGGAAATATTTTAAGAGTTTGAGGGAAATTATATTTGTTGAAAGTTCAGAAAAAGTAAAGTTATAAAAGGTGAGATAGTTTATTAAGAGAAAGATAGTTGATGCAAGTGGGAAATTACTGATTCTCCTATATAACGCACTATATAATCGTGGTTATACAAGATGTTTATCATTTGTTGAGGGACATCCAATAAAAAAATGCAAGATGTTAATTTTCCTTTCACTCGGATACGAAAGGTATTATAAAATAATGTTGTTATGTAATTTTTGCAGAATCCGTTGTAGTCTAGTTGGTTAGGATACTCGGCTCTCACCCGAGCGACCCGGGTTCAAGTCCCGGCAACGGAATATTTTTTTTTCCCTGTTGTTTCCATTTTTATTCGCTGTCGGGTCTCTAGGGTTTATCTGTCTGTATCGTTCATGAACAAAAAAATGTCAGCTTAAATCGGCAGCTCTCGCTTCAGCTAGGGTTTAACGAACTGTGGACGGCTAATCTGTTCTCCAAAGAAAGCCTTCATCTATCTCTCCTGAATTTCATCGTGTCACCGGAGTTCCTAGCTACTCCGTCTACTGTGTTTTTCCAAGTGCTTCAGAAGTCCCATCCAACATGGGGAGGAAGAAGAAATTCATCGACAAGAAGAAATCGGCGACGTTCCAGCTAATGGCGCGGGACTCCTCCGACCCCTTCTTCGATGGTACGCCAGGGAGCGAGCAAGTCTTCGTCCGAGTCGACGAGAATCAATACTCAGTTGACGACGAAGGCGGTGAGCAGCGCGATGACGTGGAATCGGATTCTATCTTCGCCGACGCACCAGAGGATGTGGACGACTTCGTGGAGGGCACTGGCGATGGGGTTCTGGGGATCCCCACGAGATCGGTCGGTGAATTTCACAGCGGATCGTCTTCGTTGCCGGACCAAGTGAGGAGGGAGATTATCGAGCTCGGCTTCCCTGATGACGGCTACAATTACCTGCTTCACATGCGCGAGATTAAAAACACCGGCGGCGGCTCCAGGTATTACGAGAACCCGAAGGCGCTCGACCAGATTCCTGGCGATGTCAAGGTTGGGATTGAAGTTTCCGCCTTTACTGTTTGTTTTTGCCTTGTCAAAGCTAAAATTTTGGGTTTTAGAATTTAGAATCGGAGCTGCGGGTATTCATTTCAATGTTCTATGGTTGTTTTGTTTAGGCGTATGATGCTTCCAGAGTTCCGGTGTCTGAAGTGAGAGATGATATTAATAAGGAAGATATGTCTATCTACAGTATAGCAGCAAAGACTGTTGGTGTTAGGATTCAGAAAGTTGTTGATCCTGAAGTGGCTGCATTGCTTGATGACAGTGATCTGTCTCGATTCGGGTCTGATGTGGAGGATTTGGAGGAGGATTTCGTCATTCGTGCTAATCTTGCCGAGGAAGGGGACGACAATGATCATTTGGATGATATTATTGGTGGAGCAGTGACCCTGAGTCATAAGTCAGAGGAGGTAATTGATGAGCTGAGGGATGCGTGTTTTCCTTCTATTCATCAGGATGAGAATGTGGAACAAAGGGGTGGCGGTGATTTGATTGTTGAAGCAAGGCCCAGGCGCCTTCTTGATGAGCAATTTGACCAGGTAAGAGAGCCTGTTCAGAAGTTTACGGATCTAGTTTATTCGTCTTAAGCTGTGTATTGCATTTTCTGTTGGCAATGATTGAACATCTATGAGTTCTGCATGGGTGGTCGTTGAAGCTCTTCCTTGGTTCTAATGCTCTGTTAATCTTTTGCAGCTTGAAATGGAAGAGTATGCCACAGATGAGGATGAAGAGGAGGATGGTTTCTGTGGTTATGGAGAAAATGAAGATGAGTGCATAGCAGAGAAGTTGAAAGCATTTCTTAATACCTCAACAATGGATGCAATGGAACTTGAGGGGAAATACAGAGCACCTGCAGATATATTACATAGTAACGAGGGTCCCGAAAGTGAAGAGTTGTTGAATACTGCAGCTGCTGTCCTTCGGCGTACTGTAGAGTACGCCGAGAAGTATGCAAACGAGGATGACGGTGGAGAAGTTGTTCTAGTAGACGAAAGTAGTGATGAGTCGGAGGTCTGGGACTGTGAGACTATTGTCACTACATACTCAAACCTTGATAACCACCCTTCTAAAATTCAAGCTCCAGGAGCTTCGCGGAAGAAGAAGATAGCTGAAACTTTTTCCAAGGCTTTGAACACTCCTGGTCCTGTGATATCTCTTCATGGGAAAGAGAAGATTCCTGTAGGTGTTTTGGCTGGCAGTAGAAAGGCTTCGGCAGCAGAAACATCAAAGGATGAACCTAGCTTGAGAACTGAAGCTCTGAAAAGGAAGCAACACGGGCAAGAGTCTAAAGAGGAGAAAAAAGAGAGAAAGGTATAAGTTTTACTGGTTTATCAAATCTCATGCCTGCCCTCATTGGATTTTCTTTTACCTGGTTCCTGAGGAAACCTTTTTGGAGTTTGGCTGATATCATTTTTGTGCAATCAGGCTGCTGTGAAGGAGGAAAGGAGAGAAGCTAGGCGTCTGAAAAAGGAAACAAAGGATGTCTATAGAGGTGAAGCTCAGCGTGCACAGAGAGTTGCTGCTGTAGCTGGTCCTTCTGCCATCAGTCTTAGGTAAGGTATGTTAACTATTGGTCGCCTTAACTGATAAATTTTCTAATTTAGTAACCGTTGACCTGAATTGAAGAAGTTATGGATGAGAACTAGGTTTTTTACTCATGTGACTGCTGTCAACCCCCCGGAAACTGATTTGATATTTACCATAACTTAGGTAAAGTTGAAGCAAGATCAGCGCTCAGCAAACATACATTACATTGCAAAAAGACCGTCAAAGTGGAGCTATCTGCACTTAAAAGTGTTGATGGGAACTGTTTGCTTGGTTCTTCATGATGCCTACGCAGAGTGCCTGGATATTTTGTTGTTGTACATCACCATTTTCCCGTAGGTATTTCGTGCAACTATGATTTAGTTGTTTGCATGTTGGCATATAAGCTTGAACACAATATGTAAGCTTTCTGAGAATTCTCTTCTGCTGAAGGCGTGAACAAGTTAATCTTATGTTTATGCATGTTTAAGAGAGGCATTAAACCTTCTCTCTGCATCTGTCATTTTTCATATGGTAGGCTATGCATTTGATGTATTTTCATGTACTTATTCATTACCACCACTCAGAAACCGAAAGTTGAAAACTCGTGTGATAACACAGCTTTTTGGCATTGACCTCATTGATACTCACTCTGCATAATGGTGTGGCACAGAACAAACAGACCTGGTAGGCAAGGAAAACCAAAAAAGGCTTCTGTAAAACAAAAACAGACAGCTAGGAAAGTGTGACCATATCACTCATACTTGTTCATGATCATAGATTCATACTCGACGGCCATGGGGTACTGGGGCATGGCTGCATCCTTTGTTGACAGGTGCAGGATCATAGACCCCGTAATCATCTTCACACACCCGTTGTTGATCTCCAACTGGACGGACAGGTGGTGTAACTGGTATCGGTATATCTGCCGGTGCTAAGAATAGTGATCTTGTTGTTGCTGCTGCTGCTGCTGATGATGCAGGCTGCGCGGTTAGCAGGAGGGCCACCAGGGCCATTGCAACTACTTTGATCATGAGTGAGAAATCATAAACTGACTTCTCACTTGAGCTCATCATGATGCTTTATGTTGCTGATTTTTCATTGCTGTGTCTGTGCATCTTGTGGTTTGCTCATATTTATTTGGGAAGAGATGTAGGGGATGGAGTTTGGGATGGTAGTTGCAGTATGTATTACACCATAATCAGTTGCATGATGCATCTATCTGCATGGTTTTTTTGCGTGCACTTCCACGGAAGTTGGGGTTAGCTCAGAAGTAGTAGTAGTTACCTAAGAGGAGCCTGTTTTGTTGGTTTCATCTAGTGGTGTGTATGGTCTGATTCGGAATCGAATTGAATTTTGAATTGAAATTAGGAATGAACAGGATTGGTATCTGGTTTGATGATTTGGCTTGTGGTGGTCAATCAACTTGGGTATGTGGCTTGATGAAAAATGGTGCGACATGCGTGGTTTTGAATAGGGTTGGGAGACAGGTGCACTTTCGTTTAGACCGGACATATATATGGTTTACGATATAGAACAATGAGATGAAGTATAGATAAGAAATAAGTACATGATTTAGAGCAGATAATGTCGATATGATATGATACTATTAACACTTGATAGGTCGTGTTTATTAAATAATGAACAATTTGTTTGGTTCACCAGACAAAAAGTTGAACCAATTATACCAGACAAAAAGTTGAACCAATAATTGGGAACAAATTTGCCTAGAAATTCCTACATGAATGTATAATTTTAATACTCTAAATCTAAGCAAATAATGACACTAGATTAGAGCAACCTAACGTCATTTACATTAACATAAAGTTGAATGAATATGTGATTGTCTTTGCTCTCTGATGGAGTCTCTAGTCTAGTGTGGTGGAGGGTTTAACATCAGTCACACTAAATGGAGGGCATTTTGATAGTATCTCAACAAGTCAATGGAGATTTAACAACAAATTAACAAAAAAAAGTTTGATCAGGGGAAAAAATCAAAGTTTAGGACATCTCGTGGAAAAAATAAAGTTGAGTTGTTTAGTAGGACAAAATTAATAATTTAGGGGCGAGATTGACGAAGACACTTAAGTCATTTCCCATGCGCGTTAACGGAAATTTCAGAAAAAACCACGGATTGAAATACCGTACCGTATTAATGGTTCAACCAGAAAAACCTTCTAAAAAGTTAAATTGGTAGATGATTTTTAGCGATATGAAGCGGTTGAACTATCGTTAAATCACTATTTTAGCATAAAATACCCTTCTGTTGACTTTTTCGGTACAACCTTCGGTACAATATTTCAATACTTGGAGAGAACTAATAAAAAGACTAGGTTAGGACAATTTTGGAAGTTAAGTAATCTGTATTCAACAAAAAATATTAGGGTGTTTAATTGAAAAAAAAAACATGGTTCAGAGGTAGGGTGTGCAATGGTTCGATTCGGCCCGGACCGAACCACATAAAGGAAAACCACGGTCTAATTGTGAAAGACATCGTAAGATCAGGGACCATACCAATATTACATTCGGTCAAGTTTGGTACGATCCAAATGACAATTCAGTCCATTCTTTTCAGTATTTATATAATCAATGGAACCAAGGATTGAGCCTCATTAAATTCGGTTCGATATGATCTTATCCAAAGATCGATTTTGTCCGGTATATTCCGGTACGGACTAACCCGTTGCACACTCCTATTCGAAGGTGAATGTACATTAACTCGGGAGTAAATAGTAGATATAACTTGGTGAGATTGAAATTAAAAAACAGAATTGGACAACATTAGGTGGACTGGACTTGGAAGGGACAAATTGATCAAATCTGAATTACCATGTTGCCTTTCTCCTTTTAATGTATGAGACGTAGGGTATTATTGTAAATATATAACTAGTAGTAGAGCTAGGGTTCAGCAGTATAAGGCTATATATATTCAGTAGGTTCGGTTGTATAGGGGTATGGTTTTACGGTGATAATATTATTGATCGTGAGCTCTTTAGCTCATCGTGGAGTAGTCATGTTCGATACCACGTAAATTTTGCGTTGTTATCTCTTTCTGCATGATTTCCGTTGTTTGATTGACATCTTCAACCTTGAAGGTAGGAAAGATTGATCCAAAAACGATGAGAATATCGCTCAACATTGAATTAGAGAACATTGTGGATAGCAAGAGTCTGCTTTGGGTCCTTCATTTCGTCACTGGAGTCGTCTTCTGGTATCATTGCTGCCAAAGGCAAACCCTCAATTTATGGAACTTTTTTTTGAGTGAATACAGTCACAATCTGGAATAATTTTTCATTATATATATGATCTTATCAATGATTATCATCTTCTTCTTTGTCTTTTACCAGTCTTTCATTTCCCTTTGGCTTCTCTTTATGGCTGTTAATGATGGAAACACATGGGGTTAGCAGTGAACTTGTTTAACTCGTGAAGCAAATTGTCAAAAGGCATTTGCTGTTTTAAAGTTGCAGAAAAGGGCAGGCAATACTTTCGTCTAAAGAGGTTATTAGCTAGCTTTATTTATTGATTGAATACAATCAACCACCAATTAGCGACTAAATAACCAACGTGGCATCTTTGGAAGGACCTTTAAAAGAGAGAAATAATGTATCCCTCTCATCGGTTTTAATGTCAACAACTCGATTGTTTTGTATATTACTTGTGGATTCAATCTCGAAAGAGGGACCATCAATATAACTAAGTTAACAAAAATTTTATACAACCTCAAACTGGTTTGTGAGTTAAACTTTGATAAGGTGATTCAACAATCAGACTTATCTAGCAGGCTGTCTACATATACTCGTCTTCCACATTACCTAGTTGCATTTCACTATATGCTCGGTTTTGAGTGAGTTGCTCATCTCACCTTCATCTAAAATGCAACGGTATTGTATTGATTGAATTTACGATGCCAAAATTCTTTTTTAGGCTATGATATCGAACTTTATATTTCTACCTTTTGCCTTATGATATTTTTGAAACTTTGTTCCTTGATTTAGATATATGTATTTTCAATTGTAATTATTTGTTCTAATAATGCAATTATTCTTTGGAGTAAATATATTCTATAGAATTACCCCAGTTATTTTATATATTAAAATTTTAAACATTTCTTTTGGTTGTAGCCATCTTAGCAATTCTATGTTTTAAAGGTTGTCTAATTTTATATATAAGTTTTAATAATATTTATTGAATTAATATAGTTTTAAAAGTTTTACATACAAAAATGTAATTAAAAGTAAGGAAAATTTTACCTTTCGAACTTCTTCCGTAATATTCGTTGCACTGAACTTAATTTAGTGATATGGTTGCACTAAAACCCAAAGTTCAGTGATATCCGTGGCCATTTACCCAAAATGTGGGTAATAAGTAATAACTAATAAGTAATGATTGCTATTTGTTCCTGCTGCATGGACTCTTTCCTTTGCATTTTGTTGGTTTCCTTTTGGTTAAATTTAAGTGGTTAGGTTGTAATTGTATGTTTTCAGTCATTAAACAGTTAGCATAATGATAGTAACGGGTGGGATAATGATGGACACAAACTAACACTTTATCTTCCTAATCTGTCACTGTTCTCATTCTAAAACTTGATAATTGATTGTTGGTTCGTCTCTCACCGGTTGTTGACCCCAAATCTGAGTTGAATAATAATGAAAGCCCAAATTCAAGGCGAAACTGACGAGCTAAGAAATCGAATGACATGAACTTGATACAGAAGAAAAGTACTATGAGAGAAATGCAGAGAGTTCTACCCAACCCTGCAACTTGGAAGGAAAGATTGTAAAACCATACCGAAATTGTAAAAGTCAATAATAATATATTTTATAATAAAATCGTAGTTCAATATTTCAGACCGTTAAAACCCATATAACGATTTAACATCCGGTAGGAGATTTCTTGATCGGACCGTCAAGTACGATCCTTACTTGAAACACAAAATCATAACAATCTCCACCATCAAATTAATTTGTGGAACTAAAAGCCAACAGCTTCCATTACATTATTTAAAACATGACAACGGCTATGTCCCAAACTCAACAGCCAAAGGGAACTCGAACAGAAGTTGACAGCGACTCGGGGAAACCTAAAAAATCCACACCAACACCCTTAAAAACTCTCCATCTTCATTTACTAACCATGGTCAAAGAAACCAAAGGTCAAATGGTCTGGCAAGGCTGAATACAAGTTAACTTCTTGAGAAACAGGAAGATAAGAAGAGCACAGAGATGAATCCTAATCAGAATGATAAACTAGAAATTGTACAAACATCTCGCTGAACAGGTAACCTATATATTTCACACAAAAAAGGAGAGAAAAATGGACACAGAAACAACAAAAACCGGGGGAGAGGTAGTGATCACTTTCATTTCTCTTCATTGGAATGAACTGGAAAGCACAGGCATTTATCCTTCATCGCATCCGATTCACTTGCATACTCTTTGAACTTGTACTCCTGCAGCTGCCTCGAAGAAGACGGTACTTTCCCCTCACCGTAGCACTGACTACACAGGCTAAAACTCGACTTCATCTCCTTGAACCGGGAACCGATGATAGGGTACCTGCAAACCGAGCAGACATGGGAACCATGACGGTTTCTGTCCTCAGCTTCTAGCTTCACTAGGGTCGAAAGGATACCAAATCCCCAGTCTCGATCATCAAACATGACTTGGAACTCGTTGAATGACACCATGGAGGAATCAGTTTCTCCATGAACCTCCAGGATTTCGCTGATTCCTTGAGACGGAAGGTACATAGCTCTTAACAGCTTGATGTACCCTACAGCATCAACTCTCTTGATCTGAGAACCTCCTTCATTCACAGGCCGCCATAGTAGAGCATCGAAGGCAACCCGCTTCCTCTTCTCGGGGCTACCACTGCATAGGGGTGCAAGAACAGCAAAGAACATACCCAGATCAACCCTTCCTGAACCCGACTCATCGAGAACCGAGAGTATTCTCTCGTTGATTCCTTTCACCGCTCCCTGGAAGATCTCGGGTTTCAGGAAATTAAGGAACTTTCTTAGAATCTCTTCCAAGTTAGGCTTCCGTATGGACTTCTCGGGTACACCCCCGCCAGAGTAAGAAACAGGTACATCGTTCTCTCTCATTTCCTTCTTCAGAAGATCCACATCACACCGATTCAACCGGGTGATCCTCTGGAAGGCTCTGATTTGAAAGGCGTTGCGAAGCTCCTGTCTCTGTGTGGTTTTCTCGCCCAAGGTTTTGAACTTGGAGAGCTCCACGGTGATAAAAGGACCGTCACCGTTAGCAGTTCCATTGGGCTTGACTTTCTTCTTCTGCAGCTGCTTCAAGTGGTAGATAGCATCGTGCAACTCAACCCTATTGGTCATTTTCAGAGCCTTCTTAAGAGTTTTCTTTGCTTCCTCAGTTTCTCCAGCACCCAATAATGAAACTGCCATGTTCAGCTGAGCTCGCCAATGGTTTGGCCATAAAACCAGCACCCTGCTATACATTTCTGAAGCTCTCTGAAACCTACCCAAGTCCATGTAAAGCCCACCCAGATTATAGAGCGCATCCACATGTCCGGGTTTCAGATCTATAGCCTTCTGAAACACTTCTATAGCCTTCTCATCCTCTCCCATTGCATGCAAAGCAGAAGCTAAATCACAATGGGCATCGGCATAGTCTGGTTTCAGATAAATTGCCTCTTCCAAGGCCTTAACAGCTGCCCTGTATTCTCCCACCCCAAAAAGGGCACTACCTAACAACTTCAAAGCTCTATAATGTGTTGGACAAAGAATGGCAGCTTCTCTGTAATATTCACAAGCACTTAGAACCATACCTTCACCTTCCAGCGCAATGCCGAGATTAACATAAATCTGAGGCAACAAATATGTCCATTGATTCCCACCTGCCTCAGCTGCCTCAAGTGCCAGCAAGAACTCCTCTTTGGCCTCTCTATATCTGCCTAGAACATACAGGCAATTCCCAGTTCGGAAATGCGGCCTCACATCCATGGGCTGAAGCTCACAAGCTCTCTTGAAACTCACTAAAGCTTCCTTGAACAACTGATGCTCATACAAAACCCTCCCAATTGCCATATGACCATCAAATGCTTCTTCTCTGGATCTAGCCCCATCAGCTCTAGTCCTCAAAGCTCCCAATTCCTTCACGAAGGATGCATAATCATGCCCGGCCTCTTCCCAGATAATTCTCTTATCAGAGATCTCCGATGAGGGACCCAATTCCCTCGACCAACCGGCGTCGGAGTAACTATCAACGTTATCCCCCTTCAATTTCCCGTCTTTAGCCTGCTTGGCTTTCAACCTCTTGATCAAAATCTCCAAATCATCGACAATCTTCCAAGTATCGTCGAACACAATACCGTGGTTAGGAGAGACAGCCCACGCCGCAGTCCGCTGCTTCTTCTGCGCCTCAATTACTCTCTCGTCGGCAATCGACGACGACGCCTCCGCCGCTTCCGAGATCCCTTTGTTGTTGTCGTTGTTGTTATCGTCCAAATTGAGCTCCAGCTCCAGCGCGTCGAAGTCACGGTCGACGTCGCCGGCACCGTCGTCGTAGGTACGCAAAAGCCCCTCGTATGTCAAACCTTTGTCCCCGTCGATGAACTCGCCGTACGTCCGAAACACCTCGTCGAGGATGGCATTGATTTGCTCCTCGCTGAATTTCACCCGGGGGTTAACGGCCACCACCAGAGCCGACATTTCCTCCCTGTTGAGCCCGCCGTCGCTGTTGAGGTCGAACTGCTGGAAAATCCTCTTCACCTTCTCCGATCTGCTCCCTCTGGTGGCCATTTCTTCTCCTTCCTCTCTCCCTCCCTCCTGTGATATTCCTAGGGCTGAGGTTCGGGAGACGGGAGAAGACGAATTACAGCGAAATTAGGAGGAAATGAGAATTTTACAGAGAAGTGGAGGAATTGGGAAATTTTTACAATCTCTTAATCAACGCAGAGCTACACAGAGGAAATGGAACAAGGAAACAGTCTCTCTCTCTTTCTCTTCTCCCTCCCTCCCGCTTTCTTCCTCTGAAATCGGCAGAATCCTAGGGTTTAAGATTAGGGATTTTCCCGCTCTCATTGCCGTTTCTGGAAACCTTGGAAGGGGAAAGGAAGAAGAAGCTAAGGGAGAGTCTTTTCTTTCTCCTTCTTGCTTTCCCTTTCCTTTTCCTTTTCCTTGTCCTTAAAAACTTTTTTTTTTGTATTTTTTCCCTTTTCCGCTTTTCTTCAGGAGAATTTTTTTTATCGACCTCTAATCGACAGCTGGTAGTGAAGAATTTTTTTTTGGTTGTTACTAATTTACCTAATAAATAAATAAAATTCTATAGGGACTACTTCGGTCTCTACTGATTATTAATAATTTTTCATTATGAAATTATTAATTTCGTGTTTTCCTAAAGAACCAAGGTTGTTAAACCCCTATTGAATCCCTAGTTGGACCCGGTCTGACCCGGGTCGAGCTTCAAAACGGTCTCCAAAAAGTTCTCCGGTCTGACCCTCAAAGTGGAAGAAGAAGAAGAGAGGAGGAAGAGAGGAAGATGAACGAAGGAAGGAAAATGGTGGGTGGGTCATGGAAGTTAGATATATTTGTTTTGGGGAAAATAAGTTTTTAATACATATATGTAAGATAAATATTATTTTAATTACTAAATATTAAATTACTATCTTATTTGTATATATATTTAGTAAACGTCTAAAACGGCTCAAACCGGCCGGACCCCGATCAGACAATTAAACTTCAAACTCCTTACTTAACAAGTGCAATGACATAAACCGGTTTGACAACCTTGTTTATATCACAGGGAATCCTTAGTTGAAATGAATGAATGATTGAAAATTTTAGAAAAATTATTATTGATAGCCTAGTTTGATTGTACCCCTAAAATGAATGTTTAATTGTCTTGATTACCATATGTCAACACGAAGGTTTCATTTGGAAAAAAATAAATTTTGATTAGTATATTTATACGTGAAATAATGTAAGCAAAGTGAGAAAATAGTCATGTTATAGTTTGGGATGACGTATAATTAATTTAGCTACTAAAAAATACATTAAGAATATAATAAAAATTATTGATATATCCATTAAATCATATGTTATCGCAAATATTAACTTCATAAATTCATCTAATCAACTGAACTCACTATTATGAAGAGAACCAGAATCGCTTTTTCATTTTACATGTCATAATTGAAGCTATTTTTTGAACCACTAAGATAAATATATCAAAGAAATTGTTTACTTATTAGTCTATAAATCCTCTCCAAAATCGAAAAGCTGTCCCTAGTAACGAATTTCTTGTATGAAGTATTAATAATTATAAAGTATTCTTTGAGACATGAAGCAGCAAAACTATGACTCTGTCTGTCTCTACCAAGTTAGGTAATTATTTGTTGTGTTTTTTTCCCCCTGCTGTAAACAGCCTCAACATAGACCTAGTTAGAATGTGATCCCAAGGCACATGCTTTGACCAAAATAACAACTAATTGTTTTGTTAGAATTTATTTATTTATGCTAATTACAATCTTGCTTGCCGTCTCATTGTTGTATGGTATCGATCTGGCTGTGGGCCTATCGACCGTCAGTTGGCTAGTGGTGGGCTGAAAATGGATCCGTGAGTAAAGCGCTCGGGCCAAGCTGGCCCACCTTTTTTCTAACCGCAAAATCATCTTTAATCTTTTATTCCACCAACCGATACAAAGAAACAATATTACACTCCCTACACTTTTTATAGGAAATCAGAAATTAGATTAATATACTAATCCAATTATCTGGAAGAAAATATCTAGCTAGCGATCGAGCAACCAAATCAGCTCTAACATTAAGTTTTCGAGAGATCGCTTTGACCTTGACTTATGGGTTTGCTTTTAGAATTGAGATCATTGATCCAATCCAAGCTGCTCCTCGCCATGGCCAACTTCCAAAATCGTGATTGAGGGCTTGCAGTCAGATTTTACTATACATTCAGCGCCATATTGTTTTAGCTAATTTGAGACCTTCCAAAAGAGCTTTTGTTTCGACTTCGAGCGGGATTGAATAAAGGAGGGTATCATTTCGCCCATCACACACTTGTCATGGTGGTTAATGACCACAACACCATAAGCCGCCGGCTGGGAGTCGCTTAAGAACGACCCATCATAGTGAATCATCAAATTGTGATTGCTTGGCGGTGAAGAAGTAGATGAGTGGGATCCCCTAAGCTGAATAGATGTAGAGACGAGCAGGGGCGTCTTCGGGCATGTTGTCCATTCAATGAATTCCTTATAAGTTTTCATAATAACGTTCGGATGCCAAGGGATCCGATTCTTGAAGACACATTCATTCCTTGCCTTCCAGATATACCAGCAGAGAAAGATAAAATGTGTCAGAGTTCCTGGTTGAATAGCATCCTTGGGGTTGTACAACCAATCCAGGAAAGCTGTAGACTGAGATGGAATAGGAAGGTTTGGGAAGATAATATTCCATGATTCCCTTGCATGATTACGAAAGAAGAGCCTGTGGAACAGGGACTCAATGGGGAATTGGCACACTTGGCATGTTGTGTTGGGTGATAATTTCCTAAAGAAGAGTCTCTCTTTCCTTGCAGACCATTCCTAGAGCATCTCGAGATGAAGAATTTGAGTTTTGGAGGGATATCCAGACGCCACATCCATTTTCATTTCTCCATGCTGCCCATTGTTTGAGGCTCAGTTGAGAATAAGTGAACTGCATGGTAGGCCGACTTGACGGAGAAATTGTCTTTTTCATTTAATCTCCACGCCCAGAAGTCATTGGAATCCAAATCCCCAATAGGAATTCTCAAGATAGCCTCCATCTTAGAACCAGAGACATGCCCCTGGATTAAGTCATAATTCCACTTCTTTCCCTCCGTCAATCCAAGTATTGACTCTCATGTGATTCTGTGGTCCACTTTGAATGCTTGCTTTAGGAAGGAATGAGACCCATGGGTCCTGATCAATCCATGTATCATCCCCTGATTCAATCACTCTAATTGCTCACAGATCAATGACTTTCTTAGACTCCCAAAGACTAGCCCAGATCCATGATGGTTTGCTCCCTTTTTTTGTCGAAAGGAAGTTCCCTCAAGGGAAATAGAGTCCTTTGAGGAGGCGACTCCATAAGACATCTGGATTAGTAAGAAGTCTCCACGCTTGTTGGCCAGATTGAAATCTCTAAAACTTCGGAAACCCAAACCTCCTTCTGACTTTGGGGCACAAAGAACTTTCTTTATACACCAATGGAGATTACTTTTTTCCATCGATCCTGACCACAAGAAATTGCTGAGAAGTTGACTCGCTTCTACCGTCACACTAGAAAATGATCAAGTGTAACCAGTGGCGGATACATGGGGCTTTACGGGTGTCCCGGGACACCCCTAAAATTTGGGAAAACGATTATCCAATCCCCGATAGTAGTTTCGTATGAATAAAAAAATTATAATTGGTAATCCGGGACACCCTTAAATTTTGAAAAATAATTATCCTGTCCTCGGTATTAGTTTGCGTATGATTAAAAATATATAAGTAGTACTCTGTGTTATTCAAATCTAGGACACTACTATTATTAAACATATTCTCTAGGTTGCAACTCATTTGTTATTCTATTTTAACCACCATGTAATAGTAAAAACACTATTCTTTATTCTCAATTATTTTCAGAACCTAACTATTAAACTCATTCGAGCTATCCTTAGTTTGAATTGCTTTTATAGGTATACTACAAGAGTTGAAAGAGTCTTTCAAATTTGAGTTACATAAGGAACAATGTTAGAAATTGAATATGCGATCAGCTCGTGAATTATTGTCTAATATGGTATATTTGCACTAATCGGATATTATTTTATTTATGAATTATTTAATTAAATTATTAATTTAATTTTTAGAAGAGGACACCCCTATAAAAAAATTCTGGATCCGCCACTGAGTGTAACCACCTACTAGGGCGTAGTATAGCGGGTTTGGGTTTTAATGTCAACCCGGGTCCTAAGTGTGATGACTACTCCATGAGTTCTTATTATTTAGCAATGAAAGTGTAGTGAAGGTCCAAATAAACAAGCAAGCAAAACAGTAAAAGGTTGTTTTCAAGTTGAGAGAGGTCACCCGGATATGGTTCCCCCTAGAATGCAGTTAAGCTAGATTATAATTTGCCAAGTTCGAATTCAAAGGTAGTTATACTGCAGGAGGTTCTTAAACAGTTGGCAGTCTCGACTAAAGGTCTCCAGACCCTCTCTGAGTCCCCAGCGTGCGACTAACCTCCACCGGAGTAAACAGATTGAGGCCCTAACGAACCAAACCTCCATTACCGAAGTAAATCCGGTACAGAATAGTGAATTGACTCCTCGAATAAAGTCGTCAATTCACTACCTTCAATCAAGGGTGCTCTATCAACCTAGGCAGATATTCTCTTTCTAGGTCAAAGCAGAAACAATAGGAATTTGATCAGGATTCATGCCATTCAACAAATCAGACCTCAATTGAATATAATCAAATCAATGGATTCATACTCGGGTTCATACAATCAGACCTAACATACAAATCTAGGGTTCTTCATGCCCAGGTGAAAGTGGAAGTTACTCCATAGAGAGAGAAGCAAACTTTAGCTCAAAAGCAGAAATCATGTTGTGAAGAATGGGGTTCTGCTTCTGGGCGGCAATCGGCACTCCTCCAAGCGTTGTCCGAGCTCCACTGATGATGACGATCGATCTAACGCGCTTGGGAACTCTGGTTCGTCGCTTTCTTTCTCTAAAACTCGGAACCCTTCAAACTTGCTCTTCTTTTCCCTTAAGAACCTGCCATTCGCGATCCCCGGTCAGAATCCCCGGTCTGGTATTTTAGGTGTCCGGCCGGGGATTTTTGAAATGCACCGCGTTGGCAGAGGATTAATCCCCGATCGAGGTCAAGAGTACCCGATCGGGGATTTAAGCATTCCGTCCGGGACCCTCCTGGGATTTCAGCTTTTCCCCGGCCTCTCCTTGCCTTATACCCGGCCGGGTATTTCCACTCCTGGCCGGGTATTTTGCTCCTCCAGCTCCCTTTTACTCCAACGGTCTCCCTTTGACCCGAAACTCGATTCCTCGCCTCCACGTCAACGCCAAATCCTGAAATGTGACATAAACACACAACCTAGCGTGAAATCGGCTTAAACACGAGAATCAAAATCTCAAACGGCTCAAGAATGGAGGTAAAAATATGTGCAATTAACGGTCTATTAAATTCCCCCACACTTAACCGTTTGCTTGTCCCCAATCAAACCTAACTCAAACTAATGCAGCTCTCCAGACCTCTATAGCAACAAACAACCCCGATCGTTGGTAGAGGACGTTCTAGATCATTAAGCAACTTACGAGGTCAACCGACGCACAAGTCATCTCTTAACTTCTTCGGCGAGAACACTAGTCTCGAATCGGCATCATGGCAAATAGTGATTAGAGGAAAAATGAGTCGTGGACAAAGGGACTCTATAAAACAAAAGGTCATGGACTCACATTTTTCAAGGTGCTCTTATTTCTTTTTGAAGATGGTTGGAACCCCCTATTTTTTCATTTTTTTCCTGTTTTTTTTCTTTTTCTTATTTTTTTCAAGGGTTCCAACCCGATTTTCAGAAAATGGGGCTCCCACCTTGCAAAGGTTTTGTGGGAACCCGGCTCTTACCGGCCATGCCGGGAGCAGCTCTTACCGGCCATGCCAGGAGCGGATGTCTCGAGTCTCGTGTGGGGGAAAGGAATGTAAGGGGCTGGAGGTAGTATGTGGAAATTGGGAATGAATTCTCGTCTCCCCTTACACACTTTCTCCCTATTCGCTTGGGAGACGTTATTTTAAATCACAGTTTCGAGCATCTTTTTCTTCAAAACATGATACAGGAGTCCATGATAGGTAGAGAGTCCACAATACCACACAATTCAAGGTCCTAGGATCACTAATTCACACAATCAACCAACACAATATGAAGAAGAGAGGAGACTTTTTAAATGCATCAACATCCTCCATAGTGCTACACTACCTCCCTAGGTTGCATGCTACTATAGAGACTGTCAATTCAAAGCATACTGAGCAGGCAATTGCAAGGAACACGTACTTGGATCCCTCAAATTTAAAAATTTGGACAGTGGACTAGGCTCCAAGCACACAAACAGATCTAAGCAGTCAAAATAGAACACCCCACACTTAAGTTCGACATTTCCCTCAATGGAGAAGGGGAAGGATAAGGGGAATGATGTTACCGGTATGAGCAGACTGCAGTGGGACTGGAAGGTGGACAAGTCGGAGTGAAGAGGACTGGAAATGGGACCAGTCGGTGCAAAGGCACAGCTAAAGGGAACAGAAGAACTCAAACACAATATGTTAGGTCCAGTTGTCAGCCCAATAGTACATCAACCAAAAGAAAAGAAAATAAAATAAACCAAAACACAAGACAGTTTGCACTCCGAATCAAACAAAAGCAACACAAGACGGGCAATGAGTACAGCCTACTCGAACCCGGTGAAGTCGTGCAACTGACTCGAACACGACACAAAACAAAGAGAAAAGGGAAAATAAATGCAAACCGTGGTGGGGTTGCCTCGCCACAAGCGCTTCTTTACCGTCTTTTAGCTGGACGCCCACGGTGGATGCTCAGAGGGGTGCAGGAACAAGTGTCTCCAAGAGCGGATCCACATCGCTCTTGAGGTACAGCTTCAGATGGTGACCATGCACCCGACGGGTGTGACCACCAGTATTTGTCAGCTCGACCTGGCCATCCGACAGGATGCAAGCGAGCGAGTACTCGGATGGCCAGGGTGGTCGTGGTTCAGGAGGTGGAACCAGCTCATAGTGGTCGCCACCTTTCTTCCGAGCAGGCTTAGCAACCTACGACTTCGCCCGCCACTCTCCCTTGATCGTTTTGTTTGGCAGGGAGTCCGATGGGAGTGGCGACGAAGGATTGAGAGGGGGATCCTGCAAAACGAGAGGCACAGAAGGATACACGACAGGCTCGTGCACCTGATGAGAAATAGCATGCACAGGCGAGGCAGCAAGCATATTATTATCAACGATAGAGAAAGTTATTTGCTCCTTGCCATCTTTCAAGACCAAAGTCCCATCCTGGACATCTATGAGGGCCCAGGCGGTGGCTAGGAAGGGCTTCCTAGAATAAGGGGCACTTCTGTGTCTTCATCGATGTCTAAGACAACAAAGTCCACAGGATAACAAAATTTGCCAACCTTAACTAGGAGGTCTTCCACTATAACCCTAGGATGAACCACAGATTGATCAGCCAATTGAATACTCATCCTAGTTGGGTTGGGTTCACCTAGGCCTAGTTTTTTGAACAATTTGTATGGGATAACATTGATACTAACACCTAGATCCGCCAGGGACCTCTCTACATGTAGTTTGCCAATGGTGCAAGAGATAGTGAAATTACCTGGGTCCTTCTGCTTTTCTGGAAGCTTGCTCTGCAGAATGGCCGAGCACTTCTCGCTCAGCATCACTGTTGAGAGATCCCCAAGTCTCTTTTTATCGGTAAGGATATCCTTCATGAATTTTACGTACTTGGGCATCTTCGACAATGCCTCCACGAACGGTAGGCTGATGTTGACCTGCTTCAGCATTGCCATGAATTTGGCAAACTCAGTCTCCAGCTTGTCCTTGTGTAGTCGAGTGGGGAAGGAAAGCTGGGAAACATGCTCCTTAACCACTGGCTGTGGCTTGGGAGCAGGTGCTTCCTTCTCCATCCCCACCTCTGCAACGTTGGATGGAAGTGCTGAAGCTTGTAGTGGCTCCTCCTGCTTGGCTGGGGCAGGTACAGCCGATGTTGGCTTGCCATTACTGGTAGTGATGGCATTCAGCTGCTGGTGAGGCTCCCGCGGATTGGGGACGGTGGTGGCAGGATGAGTTCACGGTGCCCTGGTATTATTTTGACGAGTTATTCCTCCAATCTGATTTTGGAGGTCCTGTAATATGACACCTTGGTTTCTCTGGCCTGCCTCAAGTGAGGCAATGTTCTGGTCCATCCTAGCAAAATTCGCTTGGCTGGTATTCATGAATGCCGCCAGAATATTTTTCAGCTCGCTCACCTGATTATCTAGGGCTGGAGCTGCTGGTGGCTCGGCATACTGGTGTTGCGGCTGCTGAAATGGTTGCCCCTGTCTGGGATGGTAAGGCTGCCTCTGCTGAAAACCACCAGCTGGTGCTGGGAAACCAGGTGGTTTAGGGGTGTTGCTATTATTCCAGGAGAAGTTGGGATGCTGGCGCCACCCTTCATTATATGTTCCGCTGTAAGGGTCAAGGCGCCGAGCATTGCGATGAAGTCCAACTGCTACTGGGGTGTAGAAGACTCCCTCATAGCCTGGCAGTCTTCCACCAGATGGTTCGAACTCTCAGACCACTGGCACTGTGCAATTGAAGGCCCGACCAAAACTCTGCCCGGAATAAGACTGTTGGGCTGCTTCAATGTCTGGACCAACTCGACCACCTCCCGCTCTAGCCCGGACCTGGCTTCCATGGCGTGCACACCACGATCCCGGGAACTCCTGCTTCTGGTGCTCTGCCCCCAAGAGTGATCCCTGGCAGCCAAGGTACTGATCATCTGGTTCAGTTCGGGTGGAGTCTTAGTGAGAATATCCCCTCCTGGGCATAGAGACTCGATCACCCTCTGACTTTCTGGGGCCAGAGCGCTGTAGAAATTCCCCACTGTGAAAGCATCACTGAAACCGTGATGGGGACATTGCCAGAAGAACCCTGAGTACCGTTCCCAGGCATCACGAAGAGACTCATCTGGCTCCTGGCGGAAATGAGTAATCTCCCGCCGAATCTCTGTAGTCTTTGATGCCGGATAATACTTGTGCACGAACTTGTTGGCCAGGTCGTCCCACGATGTGATGGATAGTGGGTTCTGGGTCTCTAACCACCTCTTCGCATGCCCCGCCAGAGAATGGGGGAAGAGGTGCATGCAGATCACATCATCGGGTACACCATTCATCTTGAACCCATTTGTCAGCTGCAGGAACCGGGAAAGATGCACCCTCGCCTCCTCATCCTTCAAGCCATGGAACTGAATAGAGGATGTAATAAGTTGGATCCAACATGGATTGATCTCAAAATTGTTCGCGGGAATGGGCGGATATAGGATGACAGGGCGGATATCAGCGACCCGTGGAGTGTAGTAGTACTCCATGGTAGGACCCGGCGGGGGTGGTGGATGATGAGCCCCATCTGCTTGGGGGACTCCGTTGTTTGTCAGGAATTGATTTACCGGGGGAACCTCCTGACTGGCTACGGGTCATGCACTATCTACACACACCCAAACAAGCAACCCGTGAAGGCACAAGTGGGACAAAGCAACCAAACAATGCGAAAAAGAAAAGCTAAATTAACAGAAACCACGTTTCTTCAACAACCTAGCCGTCCCCAGCAACGGCGCCAAAAACTTGACTCGCTTCTACCGTCACACTAGAAAATGGCCAAGTGTAATTCTCTACTAGGGCGTAGTATAGCGGGTTTGGGTTTTAATGTCAACCCGGGTCCTAAGTGTGATGACTACTCCGTGAATTCTTATTATTTGGCAATGAAAGTGTAGTGAAGGTCCAAGTAAACAAGCAAGCAAAACAGTAAAAGGTTGTTTTCAAGTTGAGAGAGGTCACCCGGATATGGTTCCCCCTAGACTGCAGTTAAGCCAGATTGTAATTTGCCAAGTTCGAATTCAAAGGTAGTTATACTGCAGGAGGTTCTTAAACAGTCTGCAGTTTCGACTAAAGGTCTCCAGTCCCTCTCAATCTGAGTCCCCAACGGGCAACTAACCTCAACCAGAGTAAACAGATTGAGGCCCTAACGAACCAAACCTCCACTACCGAAGTAAATCCAATACAGAATAGTGAATTGACTCCTCGACTAAAGTAGTCAATTCACTACCTTCAATCCAGGGTGCTCTATCAACCTAGGCATATATTTTCTTTTTAGGTCAAAGCAGAAACAACAGGAATTTGATCAGGATTCATGCCATTCAACAAATCAGACCTCAATTGAATATAATCAAATCAATGGATTCATACTCGGGTTCATACAATCAAACCTAACATACAAATCTAGGGTTCTTCATACTCAGGTGAATGTGGAAGTTACTCCATGGAGAGAGAAGCAAACTCTAGCTCAAAAGCAGAAATCATGCTGTGAAGAATGGGGTTCTGCTTCTGGGCGGCCATCAGCACTCCTCCAAGCGTTGTCCGAGCTCCACTAACAATGAAGATCAATCTAAGGAGCTTGGGAACTCTGGTTCGTCACTTTCTCTCTCTAGGTATCACTTTCTTTCTCTAAAACTCGGAACCCTTCAAATTTGCCCTTCTTTTCCCTTAAGAACCTGCCATTCGCGATCCCCATTAAGAATCCCCGGTCGGGTATCTTAGGTGCCCGACCAGGGATTTTTGAAGCGCACCGCGTTAGCAGAGGATTAATCCCCGATCGAGGTCAAGAATACCCGATCGGGGATTTAAGCATTCCGGCCGGGACCCCTCCCGGGATTTCAGCTTTTCCTCGGCCTCTACTTGCCTTTTACCCGGCCGGGTATTTCCACTCTTGGTCGGGTATTTTGCTCCTCCAGCTCCCTTTGACCCGAAACTCGATTCCTCGCCTCCACGTCAACGCCAAATCCTGAAATGTGACATAAACACACAACCTAGCGTGAAATCGGCTTAAAACACGAGAATCAAAATCTCAAACGGCTCAAGAATGGAGGTAAAAATATGTGCAATTAACGGTCTATTCGAAGTGAATCCATTTTCTTCGTTAGGGACACTGGAAGAAGGAAGAGGCACATGATGAATGATGGTATATCCTGAATAACGGATTTGAGAATGACTTCCTTCCTCCGTGAGAAAGAAGCAGGCTCTTCCAAGCTTCCCCCATCTTCTTCATTCTTTGGATAAGGAAGTAGAAGGTTTCTTTTTTCAAGTTTCCCCATTTTGTTGGGACTCCAAGATATTTGGAATGGCAGTTAAATGTTGCAAATCCAATATGAGACATAATGTCGTTCCTTTCCTTTGTCGGAACATTCGCACTGAAGAAGACAGATGACTTGTTAATGTTTACTTCCTGCCCAGTGATTGCCCCATAATCATTGATGATGTCCAAAATTCTCCCTGCCTCTTGAATGCTAGCTTTCCCAAAATTACTGTGTCATGTGCGAAGAGACAATGAGTGAGGGTAGGGCATCTCGCGTTTAGCTTAATTCCCTTGTGGTGATCTTCCGCCACTGCCTTGTCAATAAGGAAAGTGAGAGCATTTGACATCAAGATAAAAGGAAAGGGCGAGAGCGGATCTCCCTATCTAATGCCTCATGAAGGGCAGAATGTCTCCGAGGCTTCCCCATTGAACAACACCGAGAATCTGAATGTACGCATACATGAGCTAACCCATCTGCACCATTTCTCATCGAACCCATATTTTCTAAGAAGAGTTTCAAGGCACTCACAATCAACCATGTCATATGCCTTCTTCATATCAAATTTAAGCATCATCTCTTCTATTACCCAGCTTGTGGTTCTTGAAATGATGAAGAGCTTCATGGACAATAATAATATTATCCTGGATAAGGCGGCTGCCTGTGAACGATGTCTGAAGTTCCGAGACAAGCAAGGAAGTCCATTTCTTCAGACGGGCCATGATTTTTTAGATAATTTTGTACATGAAGTTACAACAACTAATGTGGCGAAATTGGTCAATGCTCTCCGGATGATACCCTTAGGAACCATCATAATGTGTGCATCATTCCATCCTGCATGCATATTAGCTGTTTCAAAGAACTCCTTAACTTCTCTGCAGAGGGTTTCACCCACAGTATCCCAGTATCTCCTGAAAAATTTTCCAGAGAAACCATATGGGCTAGGGGCTTTCCTGGATCCAAGAGAAAAAATAGCTCTCCTAATTTCCTCATTGTTCACTGCCGCACAGAGATCATCATTCATCTCCTCTATTACCATCGTTGGGAACCCTTGAAGGGTGTGTGAAAAGGAAATAGGAGACCTAGCCTTGAAAAGATCTTTGAAAAACCCCACTCATATCCCCTTTAGTCTAGCTTCATCTTCAACCCAAATTCCCAGTTCATCCTTCAGGCGGAGAACCCAATTTCTATGTTTTCTATGAATAGTGCTATAATGGAAGAAGGATGTGTTTTGGTCACCTTTTTTAAGCCAATTGACTCTGGAGCATTGTCTCCAGAAGGTTTCCTCTTCAAGCCAAATACTTCTTGGTTTCACAGTGAGGCTCTTCTCTTCCTCCACCTTCTCTTCCGTCCGTGAAGGATGTTGGAGATTCTCAAGCCTGGTCACAATCTCGTTCTCCCTCAGCATACTGTTTTTATGGAAGTCTTTTGACCATTTCTTCAGTTCTCTCTCGCACTTGTTGAGCTGAATGCTAGAAGGAACCCCTGGATCCCATTCCCTGCAGACAATCTCTTTGCACTCTTCTTTCTCCATCCATCTCTCGTCAACCTTGAAGGGGGTTCTTCTTGTAATACCCTTACACCATTGACACGTCACTAGCAATCATTTCATATACCGAATAAAATTATGTGGAGAGTTCAGTTCTGCCATCCACCTCACGACAACCGATTTGTTTTCTTCTTTCACGATCCCTTTGAATCTGGGAAAAAAAATATTGACGGGGTGAGACGTCACTCAATGAGTAAATAATAACCTAATACAAACATCAATACCAAAATAGTAACGAGTGATGTTGTACCCCCGAAGTACTTCTCCTACCATCCATGACACATTCATATCACTTACCATACTGTAACAACCGACAATACATAGTCATTTTCAAGCATGGTTTCACAACACATGTCATATACCACATCACAGATCGATCACGGCACAAGAGACTTCATTTGATAACACACACATCTATTCATTTCATCATGCACCCCAATATCATATCAATGTAGTAAACGCATAGAACACCATCACATAACTATATAATCCACATGCACATTTTGTATATCAGATCATAGGAAGTCATTACATAATCTCATCATAGGAAATCTTTATGCAAGGATTCAATCACATCACAGTTAGGTTGATTCATTGGCTTTTACTTCATTAGCTTGTCAAATCATACACTCTTCCAAGTTATAGGAATAGGGATTACCATTGGTTCTAATAAAACCTTTCACCGCGGAACGTATCTCAGCCCGGTGCCATTATACCACTGCGGGACGTACCCAGCCCAGTCTCATCATATCACATACCACCGCGGAACGAATCACCGTCCGGTGTCATCATACCATGTTCTCCCTTTCCCATATCTTGTGTTGAGTGTATAATAAGGCAAGCATTATGTTTGGTTTAGTTGACCATGCAATAACATTTCCATGTATGCCATTAAGGCCAATCAATTTCCTTTTCATATACAGATAGTATACTTTTAACCATCTTTTGACCTTTCTCATTCATGTGCCTTATAGGCCATTTCCATATTCTAATCATGCACTTTCGTTCTAGGCAAGGTGTCTTGCCTATCATTTCACTTTAGCACCTCAAATGTTACTCCCTGTTTCATGTACCCGATATCTCATTTTATATCACCTCGTCATAGCCCATATATCATACCGAAAACCATCATGCATTATATTATACAATACATGTCACATACCAACATGATCATTCGAGTAAGTATGCACACATACAAGTCATCATCCATTTTCATACAAACAACACTATGATATCACGCGAATCAAATATGGAAAATACTAATATTGCCATCTCAATCATATATCACATAAAGATGACAAATATCGAGCTTGGCATTCACATACTCATGTTGCATCCAAAATCAACAATGAATCAGCATCCAATCATACACATACATACAGTTAGCTGGATTCAGTAGCTTTTATTCTTTAATTTGCCAAGTCATGCACTCCCCGGGATCTCGTGAACTCGTAATCTCGTATGCACAAAGTGCCAGATCTCGTAAACTCGTGGGCACAGAGTGCCATATCTCATGAACTCGTTAACTCATTAACTCGTGGGGCACAACGTGCCATATCTCATAAACTCGTAGCCAGGCCTGGCATTACTCCTTAAAAGGAGTTCTCGTATAACTCTTTATCTCTTAGGCTTGAAGCCTCTTTTCACTTGTAATGAGTGCATGACAGGGCGCCATTACATTTGCTTTAGGTGACCATGCAAAGTCTTATAGTTAGTCACAACTCAATGTATCACTTGTGTGCCGCAAGGCCATTTCATATCACATTTGACTTGTATGGCTCACATGCCATTCTATCCCATCTCGTATCATTCACAATAGGCAACCTTTCTCTCCATTCTTTTAACTTGACTGCCTTGAATACCATTTCACATTTCATATATACTCATCACATAATCATGTTATCATATCATCACATCATCATATAATTACCACAATATGGTAACCTCATCCAATCATAGTGTCATTCCATCATTTCATCTCATGCAATCATATAACCACACCACACTTGACATTCAATCATAATTGGTTTAAGTCTTACCAAGCCATCATACACATTATACTCGGGCCGCTTCATGACCCGAATACTATAATCATATTAATATAAGCATTAGGTTAAGATTTACTCACAACTTTTGATGTTACACTGCGATTACCCTGTCTCGTGAGGATTCGTCGGCTTGCTCCTTTCCTTTAAGGAATTTAATTACGGATGATTTAGTACCATTAGTAATTTATCACACAAGGAGACCAAGAAATCCAGTACAATTATTCATCAAACCCAAACACATAAATCCCACATAAAATCCTCTAACCTCTTCTTTATTACAAAAACTCGTGCTCACATCAATTTAAATGTACCTATTTCTACACCATCCTTCTCACACGCTGCTCCCTGTTAAAACTAATCAAATCCCCCTTTTTAATTAATCAAATCCCATACTCACTTTTCTCAAACACAAACGGATCCATATATATGTACATGCATTTACTTAAGTTTACAACCCATGATATCACTTCTACACCCACACAAATCAGAATCGGTTCCCATAAACGAGTCATGCAATGAAAGCTTAATCTTCCCAACCAAAGGTTGGGTGCTTTCTCTCGTAGAACAATAACACTCAACTACTCTAAACATGCACACCAACTTAAACATACAAGCAATTATCTATGTGTGGATACAAGTATATATATATCACGGTCATCTTTCCTCTTTTCTCAAAGAGTCCACTAAACCACACAATTATGATTGAGGAAGATTTACCTTGTGTGATTAATTGATCTGTTTCTTATTCCTCCACCTAGTAGCATTTCCCTCTAAGAAAAGTGATGATATTTGTGAGGATAGGTTGTGGGTGGTTACTCTTTGGGTAGAGAAGCAGTTTCACCCTGATCTCCCTCTCTCATCTTCTAAGAAAGGGATCAGAAATGGAACTCCCATATGATATAAAGAAGAACCCTTTGCTCCTCAATTAATTCCTACCCACTAGCTAGAACACGTGTAAATCTAAGGGCTCATGCATGGGAAATGAGTTGGCTTTCCCTCATGAGGGAGAACTAGTGGAAAACCACAGATGGAGCAAGGGGAAACAGATTCCCTGTCCATCTCCTTCTTCTAGAACCCACCAAAGTTTCCCATAGTCAAAGTGGTTTGGTCAATTACTACTGCTCCTTCTAACCATGGTTTTCTTTACCAAGCCTTTAAGTGGTCCAACCCTTAACTTTACTAAATCGAACTCATCCATGTCGATAATTTAAGTTGACGATTATAACAAATTCATGATTTTAAAACCAATCTAAATATTATAACGTCATAAATGATCACAATATGAGTTATATCATATATGAGGGACGAGGATGTTACACTACTTCTTCTTCTTCTTCTTCTTCTTCTTCTTCTTCTTCTTCTTCTTATTATTATTATTATTATTATTATTATTATTATTACACCTTTAAAGTGTAGATCAATTCTAATTGGAAAGTGATCTGAATCCACCATTTTTTCATGGAAGAAAATTGCTTCCCCAAACTGTGATCTCCAGGAGGGCGAGCACAACACTCGGTCTAGCCTCACTCTTACCAAGTTTGGTCATGTACGCTTATTGTACCAAGTGAAGGGGTTGCCTTTGAATCCAATGTCAATGAGAGCATTTTCGAAAATGAACCTCTTGAAAGGTTCCACATTCTCGTACCTAAGAGGGCACCTCCCCTCCTTTTCGTGCTCATAGATAGTAGCATTAAAATCACCTACAACGACCTAGTTACCCTCTCTACTACTCCAAAGGGAGCTCATGTGCTCCCAAAATTCTCTTATACCAACAGTTGTAGTTGGAGCATGAACAAAAGTACAAAAGAACTTCCTCCCCATGTCAATACAAACATCCATATAGTACTTGTCACTACTTAGTACATCAATACTAATACCCACCTTCCACCACAAAGCAAAGCCCTTATACGAGTTGACAAGTTCGACATACTCTCTATTGGGGAAAATTTTGAGACGTCTTCTATGTTCGTATAAGACGTTTTGCATATCTTCTTGTAAGGGATTGGCCAAATCTCCTACATTTCCAACTTACTATAGTCATAGGAGTCGAGGTGGATTATGGCGAACTACTGTTGGCGTTGTTCCACTATCTTCTTCGTCCCCGATGACTTCATTAGTCATGTGAGGCTTATATTTGTTTGGCCTCTTCTTCCTATTACCTCCCATAACTCCTGCAAAAATAGAACTTGATGGGCTTAAATTAAAGCAATCCCTTCCATTTAATTCAGCCTCATCCCCTCCTGGGCTTTGGATCGAAACCCCTTTCCTCTTTTTCATGGACCGACCAACTTCTCCCTCAAACTCCTCTTGTATGTGTTGATATGCATTATGGACTTGCAGCTGATGTTGGTTGGGCTCATCCTCCCTAACTCGGTGGGCATGGAGGCTGGGTTGGCAAAGCCCAAGCGAAAGATAGTAACCCATTTGAATCCTCTGGTCCGTTTGTCTCTGCCTCCCTTCTTCATCGTCTATCCTCAGTCCTCCCTGGTGAGCCGCCGCCGCCATTTCCATCTCTAGTGACAGATCCCTTCCTCCCATCTCATTCCTATATCACCCTTTCATCCTCCCACTCTGACCTCTATCTTCCACCCAAGCTTCCTCCTCCAGTCGGCGGACAGTAAATCCCGGAGGGATAAGAGATTGTCTCCTTCTTCTTCTCTTTGCCGATGGGTTCCCTGCTTCTGTTGGATCTTCCATGTACTCCCTTGCTCCTCTTGAACGATATAGACTCCTCCAGGATGTTGGGTCGGAGTTGGGGAGGCTGAGCTCGCCTCCAACCTGGCTGCCTCTACTATTGTTCGACCTGTAAAGGGAATCAATCTCTGCCTTGAGGTCAGATGTATACACCTCCGAGAGTGGGACGTGTCCGCTTCTCTTCCTTTCCTCCTTCATAGGCGCACAAGTCGTCCAGTTATGACCAATTCTCCCACAAAAATAACAGAGCTCCACTAGCCTTTCGTACTTGAAATCAATTATATCGCAATGCTCTTGCCCTGTACTTTCATCATTGAAGGGAAAATAAAACCCCACTGGAATCGGCTCGCTCAGATCAACCTCCGCCAACATTCTGGTAAATCTTCTATAGCCGTTGAAGTGGAGGCTAGCTCTGTCGAAATCAAGAAATTTTGGGAAGTAGAAAGTTCCAAATGAGATGATGTTCTGCTCGCACCTCTGACTTTGGTGGAGGCCATGGATCTTCACCCAAACAACCAATCTGTTCATGGAATGGTTTCTGGATCTCCTCTACCACCATATTTTTCTAATGTCGTCATTGTGTTGGAGAGGCACCATGGCCTTTCTTGCCAAACTTTCTCCCGCGTCCTGGCATCCTTGAACGTGAAGATAAAGAGATTCTGGGCTTGGGTAGGCTGGACTCCCACTTCTCCATACCTACCCCAAGCGAACCTAGCAGCTCCTGTTGCCTTTGCCAGAGCAACCTTGTTCTCCGTTAGCATCTTCCACAGCAGCATAGAGATTCTCCTTCCTGAATTTGTTGTCAGATTCGGACGGTCTCCTCTCGCCCCTAAGGTCGAGGGATTGTTGTGTTCTGCTAACTCGTTAATGTCCATCTTGTTATGGATTTTCTTAGGTTTTTGGAGACTGGAGTGAGGGATGAGAAAGGGAGAAGGAAGAGTAAACGAGCTGAGCAAGAGATATGTCTCTGGTAAACTATGATTTGTGAGTATTATTTTGCATCCCTCTTCCCTCTTAAATACTCTACTTCTATTAGAAACAACTATAACTCCTGCTATGAGACAATCCAAGTACCACATCAGTTGTACAAGGGAAGGAAACCTTGTATTTTAGTGTCCACCTAGCCCAATTAGTACGAGGCCTTTTGGGGAGGATACACAAGAGTAAAATCGTGCGGGCTTGGCCCAAATCGGACAATATCGTACTAATTGAGCGGCCCATTTATGACAAATGTTATCAGAGTCTGGTTCGGTTCGGGGCGGTGGACGTCAGTTTGGTGGACCCTCATTCGGTGGCCTCGGGATTTGAGATATGAATTTGTTTGGTGGATCGTGGAGAGATCCACATCTGGGCTACATCTGATTTAGCGGATCAAAGAGAGTTCAGCGTCTGGTAAAGTCCTTGTACCGAGAAGCCCATTGATACAAGGCGTCTGGTGGATCAAGATAATCGTTGAGGTGAGGACACGAAGTTTGTGGTCCTTGTCTAGGGGAGGATTGTTAAGGGACAATCCAAGTACCACATCGGTTGTACAAGGGAAGGAAACATTGTATATTAGTGTCCACCTAGCCCAATTAATACGAGGCCTTTTGGGGAGGATACCCAAGAGTAAAACCGTGTGGGCTTGGCCGTCAATATCGTACTAATTGAGCGACCCGATTATGACAACTCCCACATTGTTATGGTAGATATCCTTCCTATCACCCATACCATCATCTTTAAGGATGCTTTGTACTTTTAATTCAGCCACTACACTTGGCTCTATGTTCGGCGGAGACAAATCTGCCCCTTCCGCCAAATCTTCCATAATAGATACTCTGACCATTTTTATTTCCCTTTCTTCTACCTCTCCCCTGCTTGTACCCCTGCTATGGGACCTTCCTATCCCATATGGAGGCTTCCTCTGTATTTTTTTTCTCTTACCTTCCCAAGAATATAGCCCCCTTGCTTAGCATTGGATTCGCTGGAATTTGAGATTATGCCGAGTCATTTTCCCTCATTAAATTTCACTATATGCGAAGGGGTAGGGGCTAGGGATATGAGGAGATCTACCCCTGTTGAGATAGATCAGAATTTGCTCATCAAGAGCTGGAGAAGTCCCATCAAAGTAGACGGGAAATAGAACAATAGGGAGCTAAGAGAAAGTAACCGTTAGAGAGAGAGAGAGAGACATGAGAGAGAGCAAAAATTAGCTGGGCCACCTGAGTGTTGTAAATTTGAAAATTTTATTCTAATTCGGTTTGTCGTTGGTTGTTACCTGTGTATGTGGCAGGGGACGAATGGTTGTTGGCAATTGCTCGCGAGATGAATTTTTGTTATTTAATTTTCCCCTGTTCACATTTTCGTCTAATTTTTATAGGATTAATAGAAATTTGTATCCTTTTATTATTGCAAGTTAACAACGTAATCTTCTATTATTTTTGCATTTTCACTCTTTATCTTTCAAAACATAGCAAAAAACATATCTTTCTATTAGAATTTCTATAAAATGACAGTTAAAAAAGACTTGAAATGACTAATCTACCCTTTTCTCAATTATTTTTCTTTTAAAAAAGTTGTAGCAATTATTAATTATGTTCTATTTGATTTTATTTTCCCCCTTACCCGAGCTTCCCACGTTGGAGGCCCAAATGTACACATTTTACCCCTCATTTCTTATTCGTTTAGCTTAATATTTCATCGTTCCTCGACATATTTCACGCTATGTTGTGCTTGTTTTGATATGTTTCAGGTCCTAGCACGTGTGGAAGGGTCGAGGTCGAATTTTGGGATAATTGGAGGTCAAAAAGCGCAAAAACCGAAGAAAAGTCTAAAGACCGTGACAATTGCCCCATAATAGTGAAGTGAAGGCGTCCAGGAAACAGCCGCAGTTCACGGGCGGGCAAGGAAGTTCACGGTCTCCTAGTGAACATGGACCACAAACTGCGAACATCAAGGCGTCCAGGGCCAAATCCGAAGTTACTGACGCAAGGCGAGTTCACGGTCTCTAAGACCGTGAAATGGGGCCATTGACAATGAATCCAGGAGAGTGAAGCTGTGCGTTTTGGACAACACTGAGTTCATGAACGCGTTTAGGTGTTCACGGCCGTGAACTGCCAACGCATCCGTGAACTGGTCACTTTCGGACAAATATGAAGACAACAGCAGAGAGAGAGGGGGGAGCTGGATTTTGGAGAAGGAACACTTTCTTTCTCTAGGGTTTCAACCCAAAGCACTAAAGGGGAGTTCTAGTGAGAGAGGGAGTGATCTTGGAACTTAATTGAAGGCATTGATCAAGTTTGGAAGCTAGGAATCAAGCCTAGAAGAAGAAGAAGAAGAAAAAGAAGAAGAAGAAGATCTGGAGGTTTCTTTGTAATCTCCCCTCTCTCTCTAGAAACTCACTCTTTTCTCTTGGGTGTTGTAGATCCCTAACTAATACTTTGTAATTACTTGTTTAGATTGAATGATTGTCATTGGGTATTGTTTAATTCAATGATTAAGGTATTATTCATGTTGATTGTGCATGCTTGTGCTTAGAAATCTAAGGGTTGTGCATGTTTTGTGCTTAGCATCCTTAGGTTTGTGCATTTTGGTGCTTAGCAACCTAAGGATTGTGCATAATTGTGCGTAGCATCCTTAGGTTTGTGCATGTTGGTGCTTTGCAATCTAATTAGCCACTTTAACCCAGCTTAGAGAGGAAAATCCCCCTTCCAAGGGAGACTCAATCGAGTTGTTTTTCCTTTAGCTTTTTTAAGCCACCTAACTAGGTTAATTTAGGGAAAACCTCAATGTTGAATTAAGCAAATTGGTTAAGCGTGATTAAGCCGTCCAACCCTTGAGTTGAGTGAGGGAGTAAGTTAACCACCGATTGCCTAAACCGAGAGGGCCGAGTGACACGACCTATAATATTTACCTCGATTTAGCAATTGAGATTGTGGTCTGCGACCGTATATGCATCCCTCTACGGTTCGCAGTTATCTTGCCCATTGCAATCGTTCCAATCCAACGAGTCTTGGTAGCTAGTTAGGGGGAAGCAACTCCTGGGTGAAGCTCGCTTAGCTAGACTTTTCCATTATTTACTTTTCCTTGCTAGTTTAGTTTATAGTTTTAAAACCCAAAACCGTTTTTCTAGATAACAATTTAAGCGATTGAAGTAGGGGTACATGGACCGGCCCGGGTTGACAATTTAAATACTTGCTCTATACTGCACCCGGCTAGAGTTTAAAAACTTGGACTCTAGTCTGGATTAATTTGTGTTGTAGTTTTGTGCGAGTCACAATCTTTGATATTTTGTATACATCTATATATAGTTATATACCTGGCCAAATCCTTTAATAATAAGAACTCTACACGATGATTATAGATAAAAATGTAAAAACTTTAATTCAGCAGGCCTATATGTTTCCTAATGGGATCCTTAATCCAAGCACCGAGCACCTAAAGGCTAAAACCTAACAGAACTTACAACTAAACATTATACCAAACAGACAACATAAAAAGTGCGCTCCAATATATTCAATCCGCGCTCCAGAAAAATTAAGATCGCAATTTGTTGCCGATTTGCTGGCAATTCGCGTTTCCACGCTCCCGAGCGGGAGCGGCAGGCCCTATAGCACGAATTAGGTAAGCTAAGTCTATATAAGGCATCTGCAACTTTGTTGTACTTCCCTTGCCTATATATGATCTCATTACTCAATCCAAGTAACTTCACCAACGATTTCTTCAGAATATGAGTACGAACCTTATGTCCTAGTAGGTGTTTAAGACTTTCATGATCTGTGAGGATTACTGGGAGCATTGCCAGATATTCCTTTTCATAGGTGGATAGTCATTGTTGTCTAACTCCTGAAGTCCGAATGAGGTAAGAAATACTGCCTTCCTGGGATAACTCAGCTCTAACTCTCAAGTCACTGACATTTGTATCCGATGTAAAGGTTTTGCTGAAGTTAGGCAATGCCACCATTGGTAGATGAGTCATGGAATTCTTGAGCTACTGGAAAGCAGTGTCAGCTATAGGAGTCCACTTGAACCCATCCTTCTTCAAGAGATCAGTTAATAGCTTGCTAATGAGACCATAATGCCTAACAAATTTCCTGTAATATTCTGTTAGGCCTATGAATCCTCTCAATTCCTAAACATTCCTGGGGACTGGTCATGATTCCATTGCCGCAATCTAACTGGAATCAATAGAGACTCCCCCACTGTTAATAATGTGTCCCAAGTATTCAACATGTGTCTGCCAAAAAGAGCATTTATAGGGTTTGGCATGTTTGTCATACTTTTTGTGGTTACTATATATAATCTTAGTTTAACATTCTAGCTTTAAAAATAGTATGTGTTTCAATTTAATTACATTAGTTTTAAGTAGAATTTGATTTGGATTTGTCGGCCGATCTGTGGGTTTCCAAAAATGACGATGATGGAGATAAAAAAAAACTTCCGCTCACAAGGGGATTCGTGGTGCATAGGTTTATGAATTGAAAATAGAGATAAAGACGAGTTTAACAAAATTTGCCAAAAGCCCACCTCATTGCCATCCCCATTCCCCAGGGTTGACCAAATTGTCTTTTCAATTCATCCAACACTTTAGGATTAGTATGATTTAGGACGGATCGTTATAGATCCTTATGTAGAGAGTTACAATTCCAACAAACAACTAGTGCATTGTAGTCATCCACAATCCAAACCGCTCAGTCTCTCGAAGAGGTATGGGGATGCAACTATCTATGAAACCCATTTTATCCTTCGTTTTGAGAGAAATTTGTGCATATCTACTTCACATTGTATAGTTCAATCCATCACACAACTCAATGACTAGAGACTATGCTATATTTTAGTTTGGATTAAGATAGTAGGCATTAGGGCTAAGCCCAAAATCATAATCCCGAGCCATACCCTCTCTACAAATAATTGAAAAGCTAAGAGCATCTCCAACCCTCCAATAGGTTAGCAGTTTCATATATGGACTCCACAACCACATCAACAACTTTAACAATTATCTCATTCAATCATTTCAAACCATCTCCATCCTGCAGTTTTTTTAGCAATTTCAATTGATGAAACCTACAAAATATTCATATAATTCATATTTTTCTTAACAATACTTTTTCATAATAAATAATAGACTTTTGAACATTCAATAAACGCAAATACTTAGTATACACAAAAAAGAAATACAAAATTCAATTAAATTCAAAATGAAATACACAAAAATAATATATTATTCGCCATCTTCCTCTTCTCCAAATCCATTTCAAATCTCTTCCTGTACTTTTAGTGTACTTCTTTCTAATTTTTTGAATGAATCTTCAATCTTTGACTATACATCTTTGTATTAGTTTTTCATGTCATCTAATCAATATAATTAAAATATAATTTATGCCTTTTCTAATTTATTAACAACTAAAAAAATATCATAAACACATGAATTATTAATGTTTACCAACAAGGGTTTGGCCTAGTGGTAATACCACTAGCCTAGAACCTGGAGGTCCCAGGTTCGAATCTCTTAAGTAGTACCTTAATAGCAACAAAATGAACCTATATCACCCTTATAAAAAAAAAAAAAAAATTAATGTTTAGCAATATGTGCACAATTGTGGATGAAAAAAGAAGGGGAAAAAAAATAAAAAAGTATTTGGTTCCATGCATGAATAAAGTGGGTCTCAAATGCTTATATGATATTGCACGATGAATTTTCTAATTAGCAATCTTGCTAAATAAGAAAGAATCTCCACATCCTTACAATTGCGTCAAAATGGTGCCACCTAGCATCCCATAGATGACCAATGATATGAAGATAGTCTAAGCAACAAAGAGAAACACGTGGTTGCAGAGTTCATTTTCCACCAATGCAGAGGGTGACGGGGCAGGCCAAAATTTTGCCACACACTCGATAGAATGGACAAAGGCCAAGCGAAGCCACCTTCTTCTTCCTCCTCTCCTCTCAACTCTGATCTAAAGAAAAACTCCCGTGTGACCCGTTTTTGTTTCTTCTTTGACGAGCGAAGTCGACGGGGAAGCCTCAAGATTTTGAATTGAAAAGGTAAATTTTTTCAAACAGATATATATAGAAGTGAAGCTTGATTTCTTTAACCGTCTTCTCCCACCCATTATTAAATCCTCATTCCTTACTTAGCCATCCATCTACACTTCAGATTGCTCCCTTCCCCCGAAACCAACAGATCGAATCAACACAAGAAAAGTAATTTCTTCAGAAAGGAAAGATAAAAAAATGGAGGCAAACATTTTAACACCGACCCAGAAATACGCAGGGGCGGCTCTGTTTGCGTTGGCGCTTCACCAGTCACAGAACCACCAGACAAATCCTTCCAACCCACTCCTCTCTCTGGACAGCGAGCCCATCGGCCACGCCGACGTCACCACCGCCAAGACCTCCACCTCCGTCTCCGAGAAACCGCAGCTGTGGATCCATGAGGACTCCGGCTTGCTCCTCCCTGTTTTCAGGTGACATGAACAACCTTCGCCATGTTATTTTGTGGTATAAGATTAACGATTGAACTTATCCCAACAACTCGAGTTATTGAGATCAATTGATTCTTAACATAGTATCAAAACCTTCTGTGATCGAGATTTTTTGTGTTTGAATCCCCACGCCCTTCATTTATTAAGCGCATGATATTCGGACATGTGAAAACTTCAAGACCTTATGAGTGACTTTCATTTGAATGGGTGTATTAGTGTGTGATATAAGATTCACGACTAAATTTCTCTCAATAATTCGAATTATTGGAATCAACTGGTTCTTGACAAGCCAGACAATTCCAATTAGGTAATTTTTTGTACGACTTCATGATCCATAACCCAAATTATGATAATTACAGCTTTCTGGGAGTGGAGCTTCAGGCATGGGATGGGCTGAAGGAAACCGCCGGATCTTCTACCCAATTGAGGCATCACATTGGATCGGTTCGACCAAATTTCCTTTACATCCTCTGTTTTTGTTTTTACTCTAAAAGTACCTTCTCAAATCTCAATCAAACCCTTTCCTTTTTCTTTCTGCTTTTACAGTACATGAAATTGTTGTCGGAGGATAGGGATGGGTCAATGGACAGGCTGGGAAAGGAACAAGCTTTGACCAAGAACGTTGACGCCACTGTCCAAGCCATGGACAAATCCCCTGCCTCCACCGTAGATACGAGTAAAAAAATTAAAATTCCCACCTTTTTTACCGTCTCACTGTAAAATTTCCATTCTTCGTCACATAATCGATTCGTAACGGTTTCATTGTGTGCAGAGACTCAGCAGAGCAACATCTCGCCACTGGGCGTGATGGCAGCCGGGCCGGCAAATACACTGGTGAAGACCGGCGTCGTGGGGGCCGAGATGGCCATGGACGAGGTGAAGGTAGTGAGCTACCAGAGGAAAGTTACAGTGCTCTATGAGCTGCTCTCAGCTTGCCTTGCCGATAGTGTTAAAGACAACGGTAAATTCTTCAAGCAGAGAGAAGGCTATGACGCTCGCCACAGAGCTGCTCTCAGGCTTTTGGCCTGCTGGCTTGCTATCAATTGGAATGAAATGGTAAACTCTGGACCGACATTTCATTTTTTGGGCCCACGAGTTGTTTGGGCTTGGGCTTAATTTTTTGTGCCTGCGTTTTGATGTAGGAAGCAATGGAGTCGATGGTTTCCAGCTCCCTGATGGAGCTGCTGGCGAAGGCAAACGAAGGAGACAAGACGGTCACCGAAGGCGCGTGGGAGAAAAGCAAGCGCGTGGGGATGGTCAGCGCAGCCGCTTTGACCGGCGGAGCGCTCATGGCCGCCACCGGCGGCCTTGCTGCTCCAGCAATTGCACATGGAGTGGCTGCACTCGCCCCGGTCCTTGGAGGTGCTCTTGCTAGCACTACAGGGTCTGTTGCTGTTGCTGCTTCATTTGGAGGTAACTAGCTATGATTTTCACATACTCGAAGAATATTTAGAACGTGGATGTGTAAAAATATGGAGTTTGCACTTTGAAATTACACAGGGCAAAGTTCTCGATTGGTTCATATTCAAAAACCTTAATTTTCCACGTATTTTGCGTATAAGAATAAATATTGAAGAGATTTCAAGAGAAAAAAAAAATTCAATGATCTGATAAAAAAATTCAAAATGTATTTTCTCGCGCAGATTTCACAAATCACTTGCTCGAATTCTACATATCGATCTTTTTGAATTAAAAGAAAACCGGTTCATGGTTTTTTCTTCGCTATATGGTTCGATTGATTCGAACAATAAATTAACAATGTGTGTTAATACTGGTCGGCAGCTGCTGGAATGAGCCTGACGGGGAGCAAAATGGCAAAAAGAGTAGGAGGACTCGAGGAGTTTGACATTGAAGCACATGGAGACAGTGCCAATCAAGGCGTAAGCTTCTTCATTTTTTCGATTCTTCCGTTGGTTCTTTTGGTTATCTTCGTATGTTGATTGTGCCAACGCGGATCGGATTATTTTGATGATTCATTACATCTAACCATGGCAGCGCCTAGGAGTTGAAATCTTTATGAACGGGTATGTTCTCAATGAGAACGATTTTAAGAAGCCATTTGAAGGCATTAACGACAACATGGAGAGGTACATCGTGCGGTGGGAGTCGAAGAACTTGATCGAGTTTAGCACTGCTGTAGAGGACTGGCTTTCATCGAGTTAGTGCTTGAACCCTAAACCCAATTAATCTTAATTTAATATGTGCTTTGTTTTTTTTTTGGGGGGGGGTAGAAACTTATGTAAAAAAAACCCTTTTTTTTTGCATGTCGTAGAGGCTGCAATGGAGATGATGAAACAAGGTGCAATGTTGACTGTGTTGAGCACGTTAGTTGTGGCACTAGCTCTGCCGGCAGCCATGCTTGGAGCTACTGAGCTCATCGACACGAAATGGGCAGTCGCTATTGACAGGTTCGAAACGAACTTAGAATTTCTGATACACAAATTTGAAATCGTTTGAATAAACATTCGATTAGCCAGTGTCACAAACACGAAATGATTATTTTGTTGTAGTAACGAGACATCACCCGATTTCCCCCTCTTTTTGTCTTGTTGATTTAGGGCTGATAAAGCAGGACTGATGCTTGCTGAGGTGTTGATGAAGGGCATGCATGGCAACAGGTAATTAGCATCATTATTTGTTAATTCCGATTCTAGATGGGAAGTTAATCCATAGTATAAGTAATTAACTAGCAAAGTTCAATCTTGTTTTCAGGCCTGTAACACTGATCGGCAACTCACTTGGAGCTCGAGCTATCTTCAAGTGCCTGCAGCATCTGGCTGCCTCACCCGGTGACAACGGTAGGAATATCAACTAACCCCTTTGGGATTTACTTTAATTAACTACACTAGATCATCACTAATTAAAAAAACTGTAGCTAGCTTAATTATTGGGTTAGTTCTGATTAACCGTAATTGATACAAATGAATAAAATTTGCAGGTGGATTGGTGGAAAGGGTGGTTCTACTTGGTGCACCAGTTGCCATCCAAGGCGAAAAATGGGCACTTGCCAGAAAGGTACGTAATTTTGTTTAATTAATTAGAATTTTCTGATAATATAATTAATTATATTTGGCTTATGGGAAAATTAGATGGTGGCTGGAAGGTTTGTGAATGTATACTCAACGAATGACTGGACGCTAGGGGTTACTTTCCGTGCAAGCCTGGCCTCCACAGGGTTGGCTGGCATTCAGCCCATTGAAGTTCCTGGAATCGAGAATGTAAGCAAATTATGATCATTACGAAATTAGAAATGATTAACGGTCGAGGACTAATGGTATCTTCGAATTGCATCACTCGATTGCGAAATTCTATCGTTTAATCTGGTCTAACGCGCTACTCTTCAACATGCTAACAAGTTATTATTGTTATTATGGTAGATTGATGTAACGGATCTGATTCAAGGACACACCATGTATTTGGCGAAGACGAAAGAGATCCTGCAGCTGGTTGAACTGGAGAGTTGCTACTCTGTTGCCAACAAGACCTGCTCCAAGCCCAAAGCCAGCTGAGAAGGAAGAAAAAAAATTCTCCACTCTATATGTTTGACAACTACTTAATGTATACCGTCCATCCAAGAATTGGGTTTTGCCTCTTTAAGTAATGAAAAGTAACCTATATATTGTGTCCTAGTTTTGCCTGGTGTGAGAGTTTATTGACAAAGATTTTTTGTTGTTGTTGTTGTGTTATGTATGTTTAACAGTGGGTAGTAAATGGTATGGGGTAATTAAAAGTGGTTGCAAAAACAGAAAGTTATATCTATGTGTGTATTTCTACTTTCTAGCAAGCCAGCTTGTTTGGTTCTCTATCGGGCCTTTCCATCAGTTGTAATCTAACGAGTGTTTTCTACTAATAGCTCAAACCGGAAAGCCTGATGAAAGTGACAGAGTAGCAATTCAATCAACCCGTCTAAAAATGGCGAGTAAAACAGTTATCAGGATGATGATCACTACCTTTCGCTTGCTTCTGCTTATGGAGGCAAGCAGCAGTAGCTTGAGTAGTAAAAATTGGGTGCGGCTGTAAACATAAATCATAATAGCATGGATCTTAAAATTAGATGATTTTACAAATTGATAATAAATCGAGGAAACCTACCTCGATCCATGACGAGAGCGGCGGTAATAGCTTGAGTAGTAATCACCGGAATTGAGTTTCTCCCTCTTGATCCCTTTAGGTTTTAGGTTTAGAGATTTATGTGATGGCTAAGAAATTCTACGTAATGGGTTGAGAGAGGACCAATCATAGGGTTCCTTTATACAGACCCACCATCAGTAGCGGAGGCAGAGCCTTTTGGCCTTGTCCCGGGACAGGGGTAAATTTCGATGGAACAAAAATACGCCATATATATTTATATTGGTGATGGAACACAACACATATAGGTAGTATTAGAGTACTTTGTCACTACAACACAACTCATTACTTGTCCAAAATTGACATAAAATTAATTTATTATACAATAAACGAAATTCCAATTGCAATAAAGAACTAATCGGGTCTCTTTTCTCCTTATGCCTATTCGATCTGTCCCCAACAACCCTGGAATTGTCTAGCGACAACGGCAATCCCACTAGTTTTGATCTACCAATTACAACTGCAAGTGTAAAAAGAGCATTTTCGGCTTTGAATTATATTAAGAACAAGTTTCCAAGTCGATTTGGCGACCAGTTTGCTAATACTTGTTTAGTAAGATACATTGAAAGAGACTTATATAATAGTGTAGACAACGAATTTTTTTGCGCTTCTTTCACTATATGAAATTCCTTCGTAGTTGTTTCCGAAAAGTATGATAGTATAATTGGTTATTTTTAATTTATGAATGAATTATTTGGATATAATTATTTTTTATTAAATAATTCTTTTATTAGATACTTATATATGTAAGTTATGAAAAGAGGACAGGGGTGGTTTGAAATGCTGCCTCCGCCACTGCCCACCATCAGGGTATATTAGGAATTTACCTTTCATTAACCTAATAAATATAAGATTTACCTTATATATTAAACCATTAAGTGATAATTACACTTGGGCCACAATTATTACCTTGTGACCTACGGGAATGGGCTTACATTCTCCCACTTGGCCCGTGTGTCATTATATGGTCTAACAATAAACATAAGTGTGCACATCATAAGATAAAGCCATCATAATATTTGGTCCATAAAGTCACAATCAAGTATGAAAGCTAGATTAGGATCATGACGGTTGTATATCAATTTATCGACATAGTCCCTTCCATGTACCACAAAACCAGTCTAATGCTCAATATGAAACATAACAAGGTACTCATAATGGTCCAACAATAATGTCTTCTCTAAAGACAAAATCTTGTTTTGTTCACATAATGCATAATGTATATATACCAGTCATAATAAATAAAAACAAGATTGATAAATTTGTTCCAAAAACAAAATAAATGAGCTCAAAGTGTCAATCCATGAAACATAAAATAACTTTAGTCATGACATCCTATAATCCCCATCCTTTCGACATGTTCGATCGACACCCTTTGTTTCTGAACTTCTTCCTTAATGACAAAGTATTTCACTCCATATGCTTAACACCCTTCAAATACTTGTCATTCTTAGAGAAGAATACCGCTGCGGAATTATCACAATAAATTTTCAGTGGTTTGGCGATAGTGTCGACGATTCCAAGTCCAAAAATAAAATTTCGCAGCCATAAACCATGATTCGTAGCTTCATAACAAGCTATGAATTAGCTTCCATATTGGATGTGGCAATAACAGACTTCTTCGCACTCCTCCATGAAATTGCCCCTCCGACTAGAAGGAACAAATAGCCAAAAGTAAACTTCCTGGTGTCTACACATCCAGCATAATCTGAATATGAATATCCAATCACCTCAACGTGATCAGATCTCCTAAAGGTGAGCATGTGGTCTTTTGTTCCATGCAGATACCTTAGTATTTTCTTTGCAACTTTCCAATGATCTACTCCCGGATTAGTTTGATACCTGCCCAGCATTCCGACAGCAAAACTGATGTCTGGTCTGGTACAAGTTTGTGCATAATTCAAACTTCCAACAATAGATTCATAAGGAATGTGTTCCATTAGCTTGCGTTTCAATTCATTCTTTGGACATTGTTTGAGACTAAATTTATCTCCCTTGTGAATTGGAACGACATTTGCAGAGCATTCAGTCATGTTGTATGTCTCTAGGATTCGGTTAATGTATGATCTCCGAGACAAGCCCAACAGTCCTTGGGCCAAATTATTTTCGGATGACATTTTCGTAATTCCTTGGGCGATTTTTTTTTTCAAAATGCAATTTTCCTTGGATTTTGAAGGCTACAGATCACGGATTCGGCCTGTGGCTATTTCTCAACGATGATTAAGTCCTTTAAGCACCGATTCTGGTGGATTTCTTCCGGGTCCATTTTTGGCAGATTCCAAACGGGTGCACCATCACAAAAAAATCGGGCGATTTTTCCGACATGCCATTTTCTTTCGATTTCGGAGGCTACAAATCACGGATTCTGCCCGAGGCTATTCGCCACAGATAATGAACTATATTGATCTTATTCCTGTTCCTTGATTAAGCCCATTAAGCACCAAATTGGGCCAAATTATTTTGGATGCCATTTTCATAATTCTTTGGCGAGATTATTTTTCGAAAGACCATTTTCTTTCGATTTTGAAGTCTACAGATCACTCATTCGGCCTGAGGCTATTCTTCAACGATGATTAAGTCTATTAAGCAGCAATTTGGGTGGATTTCTTCCGGGTCCATTTTTGGCAGATTTCTAAGGGGTACCATCATAGATTTCAGGCGATTTTTCGAAAATGTCATTTTCTTTCAATTTCGGAGGCTACAGATCACGGATTTGGTCCGAGGATATTCTCCATTGATAATGAACTATATTGATCTTATTCTCAATCGATGATTAAGCCTATTAAGCACCGAATTGGGCAAAATTATTTTAGGATGACATTTTCGTAATTCTTTTGGCGATTATTTTTCGAAAGGCCATTTTTTATTTTGAAGGCTTCAGATCATGGATTCTGCCTAAGGCTATTCTTCAACGAAAATTAAGTCATTTTAGCATCGATTTAGGTGGATTTCTTGCAAGTCCATTTTTTGCAGATTCCAAATGGGTACCATCACATATTTCGGGCGATTTTTCTGAATGCCATTTTCTTTCTATTTCGGATGCTACTGATCACGGATTCGGCCCAATGCTAGTCTCCACTGATAATGAACTATATTGATGTTATTCCCCATCGATGATTAAGCCCATTAAGCATCGAATTTGGCCAATTTATTTTGGGATGACATTTTCGTAATTCTTTGGGCGATTGTTTTTCGAAAGACCATTTTCTTTGGATTTTGAAGGCTACAGATCACGGATTCAGCCCGATGCTATTATTCAACGATGATTAAGTCTATTAAGCTCCGATTACGATAGATTTCTTCCGGGCCCATTTTTGTCAAATTCCAAAGGGGTACCATCACAGCTTTTGGCCGATTTTTCAGAAATGTCATTTTCTTTCAATTTCGGAGGCTACATAACATGGATTCGGCCCGAGGCTATTCGCCACAGATAATGAACTATATTGATCCTATTCTCCATCGATGATTAAGCCCGTTAAGCACCGAATTGGGCCAATTTATTTTGTGATGGCATTTTCGTAATTCTTTGGGAGATTTTTTTTCGAAAGGCCATTTTCTTTGGATTTTGAAGGCTACAGATCACGGATTCGGCCTGAGGCTATTCTTCAACGATGATTAAGTCCATTATGCACCGATTTGGGTGGATTTTTTCCGGGTCCATTTTTGACAAATTCCAACGAGGTACGGTACCTTCACAGATTTTAGGATCCATTTTTCCGAAATGCCATTTAGTTACATATCTTCAGTCTATTAAATTCGTTTGTATTCATTTGCTCGTTTTGTTTTCATGTTTGATGGCACTACACAACATATTTGCACCTTAAAATTATACATTATATCATACGGCCAACCAGCACGGTAACTATCATTATATTATTTGTGACTGATCTAAAGTAGCATCACTGGACTGCCAATGATAGATTCTATAATCTTCCTCGTCTACCATCCGCAACACTAGTTGATGATTTCGGATAGTTTCCATTTTTCATTGGCTGCTTTTTTAGATCCGTCTTCCAATCTAGGCTGTTATTGTTTGATTTCTCTCTAATAGTTCCATCATTGTTAAATGGATGCGAGAGGTACTAATTGACACCCTAACTTTTAAAACTTGTCGCTCTAATTTAGATAATTTGACATTTTTGCCCCTAAAATAATTCCAATATGTAACAAATTTCACCCTAGGATTTTTTTCCCGTCGCTGCCGTTCCCCCTGAGAGTCGTCGTCGTTCATCCTGGGAGTCGTCGCCCATCGCCGCCACAACTGCCTTCTCTTCATCTTCTTCCCTTCTCGATCAAGCTTCAAATCCCATCACTTTCTGGCTTTCGATTTCTCACCCTCCTTCCTCCTCAACCGCGACGACCTTCCGGCTCCTTCCTCGACCGCAAAGAACCCAGCAGTAGCAGAATCCCCCGCGTCATCGACGGGCAGAGCAGTGCAAGGGGTAGGGCGATGGAGGTTGCGCTAGCGAGTGGGATTGAAGATGGAGGGAGAAGAAGAGATGGGCGCCTTTTGGTGTCGGAGGTTGTATTGAAGATGGAGGGAGATGAAGAGGTGGGTGACGACAAGGAGGTCGTCGGCGGGATTCTTTTTTTTTTTTTTTCTTCAACGAGGGGAGCAGAGCAAGGGCTAGGGCAAAGCAGGCAAAATGGACTGGTTACTGTAACAACACATATTTTGTTGTTAGGATGACAACACTAGCCTCCAACCAATTGGAAGACAGGGTTGTGATGACTTTTTATTAGCTAAGTTGACCTAGTGTAAAATCAAAGCAGGGATATAATTGTCATTATGAAAAAAATGTTTAAATAATAATAAAAAATTTTTTTTTTTATTTCCTGCCCAAAATTTTGGTCGCCGGAAACTGGTCGTTAGTCACCGGAATATGCTTTTTGTCGTCGGAATATGCTTACCGGCGTTGGAATATGCTTACTGGTGTCGGAATATGCTTACCGGCATCAGAATCTAGTGATCGGGGCCGGAATATGCCTATCGGCGCCAAAATCTACTCACTGACGGTCATCGTAGTTTGGTCAACGGTTTTCGTTGACCGGTCAACGGTCAACGACCACTGGATGTTATGGTCTACATTGTGAGATTTATGGTTTGGTTTCTCATATTTTTGTATGCCTTTTGTGGTTTGCTTTATCGTGTTTCTAGTTTGCATTGAGAAGTTTCTAGTTTGCTTTCAAAAAATTTGTAGTTTGCTTTGAAAGGTTTCTGGTTTGTTTTAATATTTTTGTGGTCTGCATTAGGATGTTTCCGGTTTGCTTTTTCCTGGTTTGATTTAGTATGTTTGTGGTTTGCATTAGGACGTTTCTGGTGTGCTTTCGCAAATGTTGTGGTTTGCTTTGTGAGGTTTGTGGTTTGTTTAAGGAGATATGTAGTATGCATTAGGAGGTTTCTGGTTTGCTTTATTGTGTTTCTGGTTTGCATTAAGAAGTTTATGGTGTGCTTTCGGAAATTTTATGGTTTGATTTGTGGGGTTTCTGGTTTGTTTTAATGGATTTGTGGTTTGCTTTGTGGGGTTTCTAGTATGTTTTAGTGGATTTGTGGTATGCATTAGGGTGTTTCTGGTATGCTTTATTGTGTTTCTGGTTTGCATTTAAAAAGTTTCTGGTGTGCATTTGAAAATTCTATGGTTTGCTTTGTGAGGTTTCTGGTTTGTTTTAAGGGATTTGTGGTATGCATTGAGAGGTTTTTGGTATGCTTTTTGTGGTTTATTTTATTGTGTTTGTCGTCTGCAATAGGAGGTTTTTGGTGTGCTAATGAAATATTTATGATTTGCTTTGTGAGGTTTCTGGTATGTTTTATGAGATTTGTGGTCTACATTAGGAGGTTTATAGTGTGCATTATTAATATTTGTGATTTGCTTTGTGATGCTTCTGAAATATTTCAGGGAATTTGTGGGCTACATTAAGAGGTTTCTATTATGTTTTTTTTATCACGGGTGAAATGCAAAAACCAAGAAACCGGTCACTCACAGTCACATTTCTGAAATTTGGATCCCTAATGAGTGACGACTGAAATGCAAAAACCAAGAGAAAAGCTTACGCATCTATTTAGCAATCACATCAGAAAATCCAAATGCCAGAAATGACAAAATAAGAAGCTTACAAACAATGAGCACTAAAGGAGTAACGATTAAGGCTAGCTAATACCAATCATTCTCATCATCGTAAGCAACCTGATCGTAATTAAGCTAGTTAATAGCATAAGAACCAACCAAACCTAATTATTAGCTAGCCACTATAACTAATCATGAAGTTTTTTGAGATCTAGAGAAAGAGAGAGGCGAAAAAACAACACATAGGATCAAGAGACAAAGGGAAGATTCATAGGCCCAAATATCTCCTGCCTTGAAGATTCAGAGCTCTCCAAGTTCTCCATCGAGTCTTCCCCAAAGACGCCGACGTCCAGCCTTCCCTCGTCGTCGTTTACTTCGGCGGCAATGACTCAATTCACCTTCACCAAACAGGGCTCGGCCCTCACGTCCCTCTTCCCGAATACGTCGATAACATGACCAAAATCGCCCTCCATCTCAAGGTACATATATGTATATATTCACAGACACTACTATGCTACTTCCAGATCGACAGGCTTGGATTCCACCTCAGGACCAAGCGGAAGCGACGGAGAAGAGGTGGAGGGATCTCATAATGAGATCGATTGGAAGCGGAGAGAGGATATGTCATGAACCAGTCGGTCCCAATAACTCGAGTTCTTGGGAGAAGGTTATGCTGGATCTTATACCACTCTCTAACATGCCCCCTCAAACGAAAGCCACTCACAAGGGCTTGAAGTTTGCACAGGTCTGAAGACAAGAATACCATGTGCTTAACAAATGGGGGTCACCGGGAATCGAACACAAGACCTCTCGGTCACAGAAGGCTCTGATACCATGTCAAGAACCAGTTGATCCCAATAACTCGAGTTGTTGGGAGAGGTTCAATCGTGGATCATATACCACAACACTAACACGCCCCCTCAAATGAAAGCCACTCACAAGGGCTTGAAGTTTGCACAGGTCTGAAGACAAGAATACCATGTGCTTAACAAATGGGGGTCACCGGGAATCGAACACAAGACCTCTCGGTCACAGAAGGCTCTGATACCATGTCATGAACCAGTCGGTCCCAATAACTCGAGTTCTTGGGAGAAGGTTATGCTGGATCTTATACCACTCTCTAACAGGATACAGGGCTGAGATGTGCGGCCTTTGGAGCCGTTGTCGTCCAGGCTAGAGACGTTAGCGACGAAGTCGCGGCGGCGCTCAATGCCATTATTTGTGCTCCAACGACCACTGCCCTCTCCATTGCCATCTAGATCTGTCGTCGATGAAGAAAAACCAGCAACAAAAAAGTGAAGCAGATGAGGACAGACGAGATCTGACGGAGAGCTTCGACGGAGGATGAAGCGAGCAGCGAGGAACTCGGATTTGTGGCGCGGCGCCGCTGTCGTCGCCGCGGTTGTTGTGGAGAAGAGAGAGCTCCAACGGAGAGGATTTGCGACACCGGTGGTGAAAGAAAGAAGGAACAACGGGAGATGGGGAAGAACGGAAGAAATAGCATAGGAGATAGACGGAGCGGATTAGGGTTTGAGGATTATTTATTTAATTTTAATTTGATTTTTTGTTAATTTACTTATTTACCCTTAATGAATTTTGTTGTTATAATAACAACATCAGGAGTGTTGTTATGCTATCCGCACCCCATGCAAAATTATCAAATTAGGGATTGGGGTCTGGAGGCAGCTACTGCCAATTTAGTGATTAGGGGTAGCATAGTGTCAATTTAACAGACGAATAACGAGAATGAAGAACACGAACACACATGATTTCTTAACGTGGTATCGTTAGGATGACACTAGTTCACGGAGAGTATCTCCTTCTCGGATTTTTTGTATTGTCACGGCTTAAAGCCAATAATGCTACACCGTGGTACAATATTTATAGGTTTCTATAGAGAAAAACTTAATTACATTCCTAAGCCAACATGGAAACATAATTAACAGCAACGCAGCTCCTCATCCCAAAATGAAACAAACAGGAAACTCGGTAGGTAGCTAGCACTAACAACGTTCCCACGATGTGCCCCGGTACATGAACGCAAGCTTGTACCTGTCAGCCAAATGAACAAAGAAGAATGGCGTGTCGGTATCAAAACGATATGTCAAAGCAACAGGAAGCGGCGTAGGGTGGCCGAGCCCATCGAACCAGGTGCGGTTGCCGTCATAGTAAGCAATCATCGTCACGCCGCAGTCCGGGTGGGTCGTCTTCACGAACCACCAGTTATGCTTGTCGAACGCGTAACCCATACACAAGAGATGAATCCTAGGCGGAGGCGCCCAATCTCCGGGCTCCTCATCCACCATCTGCACAAACATCCTCGGGAACCACGTGGAGGCTCCAATGGCGTATGGCTCATAAATGATAGTAGAGTCCCTGTGTGAAATATATGGCGTACGCCTATAATTTATGGACCACGTATCCGGCGGCACCGGCCGTCTTCTGCTTCTGAGAACCGCGTCGCTCGAAAAGAATCGCGTCGTAGCCGTTACTGCCCACAATTGCTTGCGGCGCTCATCGTCATCGGCCTTGTCTTTTCTCAACGTCTCCAGTTCGTCCTTCCTCTTCTTCGCCAGCCTTCGCAGCTCCTCGTCCTTCTTCTTCTCCAGCTCTCGTAGCTCCGCCTCGTGCTGTTCGCTCGCCCCCTCCATCTCCTCTTTCAGCTTCTGCAGCTCCTCGTCCTGTTCCTCCATCTCCTCCCTCAGCTTCTCCTCGTTCTTCCTCGCCGTCCTTTTCAACTCCTCGTACTTCTCCTTGCTCACCCCTCCTGACGTCGACGACGTTGTGGGCGTTTGCTGCTTCACCCGGCTCGGGATGGCGTACTTCAGCACGCAACGTGGCCACGTGGTGACGCTGGCCATGCCGATCCCGTGAAGGGGCCAGTTGAAAAGATCGTTCAGACGGAGATAGTGAATCCCAAAGTCTCTGTGTTCCCCCAGCTCGGTGACATCTTGGAAACAGTGCCCTTGCGGGCTCACCATCAGCCGCAGCCGAGCGAGGTGCTGGGCTAGCTTAGCCAGTGCCTCCCTTCCCACGATCTGCGCCTGGCCGTCGAAGAACATCAGCCCGGCGTAGGATGACTCATTCGTTCCTGCACTACTGTAGTCGTCGTCGCCTCCTTCGTCACTATCATCGTGATCACGGGGAATGATGTTGCCAACTTCCTTCCAGTGAGCCTTTCGGATGTAAGAAGGGTAAATGGTAGGGTTGCTCAACTCGTAGACTTTGAGAGTAGTTTTGTCAGAGGAAGCAACGAAGTGCTTGTCTGACTTGAAATCAAAGAGAAGAACCATGCTAGCTAGCTAATATTCTCTTCTGGAGATGGTCAGAGATTAGGGTTTTGGAATATTTGATGGCTAGTGTGTGGATGCCATAGCTATATATATATATATATAAAAGCCTTAAAGTGACCATATCCGACCAACCTCCCGCCCGCTTAACTTGAACAAAAATTGCATCAATGAAGTTCCCTGCAATTTCATTTGCAGGGAGCCAAGTTTGAATTAGTAAACCAAACAATATTTGGTATTATCATATTTAGATATTCTTCCAGTGCATATATAAAGACAACACCACAACAACCAGCTAAGTTGTTTTCTTCTCTGGCCTTCTTATTTGATTAGATATACGAAGGATTAAGAAATACTTTAGTTCTTGTTAACAAACAAGTCTTTGTATTATGTTCTGATCCAATTCTAACTCACTATTTAGTAACAAATCAAATATATTCATGTATGAACTCACGGAAAATGAGAATATATTCAAATGGAGCACGTAATAGCTAATAGACTTAGCTTCTTTCTTTTCCATCGGTCTATGCTCTCCGCTCTCAATACTTATTGGCTTGGTTTCGTTTTTTATTTTCATGAGATGAGTGAGTTACCAAGGAAGACACAGTAGCCAATAATGGATTATATTTTTGTACGTCTGGAGTCTGAACATTCTGATCAATGAGCATGACATGAATTTTATCTGAGCATTCTGGTTGAAGATGATCTTGTTATTGAATCTATGTACTACACCCTATAGGATTGCACTGTAAAAAAATATACGTGTATCCATTGCCAACTCTATGAATTAAACCAGACAAGCCAACAATGTATTATATGACTCTAGTTTTTCAAATGAGACAACTCTTCACAAGTTTTCTTGCATAATCCAATTTATGTGTCTCATGCTCCTCTTGCATGGGCCTTATGGATGAAGATGGAACCAATGTTCGCAGCTTGAGATCTCGTGTAGTTATAGAGAGTTCGTTCGGCCATACCTCTTGGCCGGTGACGGGGATTCACAGGGAGGAGAGTTTCTCTCTATTTCTGAACCTTCGAAATAGAGGGTTAGAGTTAAGAGCAGTACGCAGTTGCTTCTTTCCTCTTTTCTTTCTTGGAGGAGATGTCCTTTGATCAGATGAATCAGAATACCACTCTTATACTCAATACCTTGAGCAACCCTTTTCTGTTTCGACTTTATCCCTGGTTAGTGAAGGGTTTTGGAACCAGAACGACCCCCTAAAAAACTGGTGCAACCTACGACAGAAATTTGAAGGATTTCTATCGCAATGGTCACTATTTATTGAATAACTGTACCTAGTCCTTGGACTCCAACCACGAACAGAAACAGACACAATTTACCCGAGCCAAATTTAACTGTTAAATCTAGGGGTGTACAACTGCTCTGTTCGGTCCGGATCGGACCAAACTCATAAGAAGCGTAGTCCATTAATAAAAGACATCTTAGTATCAAAAACTGGACCATTATTGCATTCAGTCCATTTGGTCAGGTCCGGTCCAAATATCAGGTTCGTTCCATCATTTCTTCAGTAATTGTAAAATTCTTGTGGACCAAGGATCGAACCGCATTATACTTGGTTCGGTATGTTCCGGTCCAAATTTCTTATTGGTCCACTACTGTCCGATCCCAGACCGGACCATTGCACACCCCTAGTTGAACCCGCTTTTGACATTTTTCCAAAACTCCGAAACCTGTGTGTATTCAGGCCGTTTAGATGGCCAGTTCCTGTTGGACCCGGTTGAATCCATGTTAGGATAAGGGTTTGACAATCTTGCTCTACACAGTATACTTTTGTTTTCGTTCAAAGTGGATGTAATTTCGATATACATGATTGATATATTTTTTTCAGAAAGAATTGAATTATAAATTAAAATAAAATAAAAAAAATATAGTCCTTTAAATTTTAATGATGAACAAATTGATTATTGGCCAATTGATAGGTGCATTGAAATCTTTTTAACAACTTTTTTTTATAAGGGTGAAAATTTTATTGCTAAAAATAGAAAGAACAAAATTAAGCCACAAGGAGTTCACAAGCGATGAACCCCTCAATACATAAACCAAAAAGTCAAAAGAAATGAGGAAGGCAGCGTAGCAGGAGGTGCCATCCTAGAAAAACAAAGGAACACGCTCCAAAAGTTACACAAACAAGAAAAAAGGGGATCAACAGAGATCAAATCACAAATCACGATAACAGGGCAGGCTTCGGACATAAGCCTAAGCCACTCAATCTTGCTAGAATCACTGAACAGACCCCCTGCCACCACCCAACTGAGAAGACATCACCCGATCTTGTGAAAAATGGACTGCCACCTGTGCCTCTTGTCATTGAACATCCTTCCATTTTGTTTCATCCATACTTCCCAAGTGAAAGCATGTAGGAAGAGATGGGCAAACCGCTCAAGCTAGTTGGCGGGTTCCTCAGAAGGCCAACTCTGAATCACGTGCTGCAGTCCATTTTTCGTTTCATTTTCACGATGAATATGTAAAATTAATTATAAGGGGAGAGGGTCTTTGTTTATCAAGACAATGGCCAGTCGGAAATCAAAGGGAAGTTTTTGTTTTTTTATAAGGGTGATATAGGTTTCTTTTTGTTATTAAGGTACTATTTAAGGGATTCGAACTTGGGACCTCCAGGTTCTAGGCTAGTGGTATTACCACCAGACCAAGCCCTTGTTCGTCTTGAAAGATAGGATTCTCCGATGTCCCAACCATGTCCATCGACAGTAGAAGAAGAATCCCGATGGCTTCGTCGGCCAACGATGTTTTTACAGCGATTTGCGATGGCACATATGTGTACCCGGCAGACATGCATGAGCAGTATCAAGCCATCCGGGTGACCAACCGAGACGGTGTTACACCCGTTTCGATTCGGGAGATCACTTATGGATATGGTAAGTACTTATTAGTGATTTTATGGTAACGATTGGTATACTCTAGGAGTATAGTATATTTCTGATGATCTGGCCGTTAGATGCACTTCGATGAGCCGACCAATCTCAATAGTCAATTATTATTTTCTATTAAATTGAATTTTGGATTGGGATTTAGAGAATTGAGGCTTGAGGTTTATCCATTAGATGTTAGGGTATATTATCATATCGCAAACTTGGTTTAATTAATTATCTAGATAGAGATATCTCACTAGAAGTATATTATATTCCAGGAGTACTACACCAATCAGACTCGTCATTTTAATTATTATATTTTTTAATATATAATTAATTATTATCTACATATGATGCAGCCATCTCCCGTATGGTTTCATGGGCGACCGAGGAAATCACCCGGATTGACCACATGAGTCGAACCATTGAATCTAGGTTCAAGCCTGATGGTGCCTTTGTGGGCAGGTTCTTTCGCTCGGCCTCGTTGGCCATAAACGTCGAACCGCTGTCGATGAACGATTGTCCCAACTGCCAGGTTCAACCATCGTATGGACCTTGACCTACGGTTCCGATTTCAATGGTGGTGTCAACCTGAACATGTTCCAAGATGCTATAGCAGAGGGATTCATGACTTTAGACGTTTATCTCAGGAGCTCATAAGATCGTTAATTGATCACCAACTGCGTGCTTAATTAATTTGTATTTTTTAACAAAAGATAATAATATATATATTGACAATAACAAATAGGTAATTACATCATGAGCCTCAACCAGGCCACGAAATCAAAAGAACGACAAGCTATCGGGTACAAAGAAAGGGCCTTGCGAGCCACCAAGTGGGCTACCCTATTGATATGCCAACCAACGAAGCGAACACTGAAGCCTTCATGATCAGCCAAATATGACAACACTTCCTGGAAAATGGTATTTGCTCCGCTATCACAATCATGTGCTTGGTTGAGCCGGTCTATTACCACCTTGGCATCCCCTTCAAACCGTACCACCGGGAACCTCCTTTGGCGGCAGCACAAGATCGCTTCCCGGAGAACCAAAAGTTTCACAATCTTTGGATCATCAATCCCATGGAATTGGATACTTGAAGCGCAAATGACTTCACCACCCTAGTCCAGAATGACGATACCCCCCACAGAATGCGACCCCCGCCTAGTTGCACCATCCCACCTACAGACAAAAGCCCCAGGACAGTCAGGACCACACCGCCTCCCCCAGCTATCGAGCTATTGACCACTTTATCTTGAGGTAGAGTAGTCCACTCATTCAACTTCTGATGGTACCGCCTCATAAGAGCTGGAATCCCAAACTATTTGACTTCAAAAACAACCCAGTTACGGGATTTCCAAATTTGCCATAGGACAGCCACTACGGCCATCGTTTGATGCGGACTCTAGACGATAGCCAACAGCCTTTTGAGAAAGAGAGGGAAAGTGTGGCGAGGGAGCCCTTGCCCAACATGGTCCAGACCAGCATGATCCCACAACGCTCGAGCCACTAGACATTTCAAAAAAGGTGCTCTATAGACTCAGACGCCGCCCACCAAACCGGACACCGGGGATGTACCTGGACCTTCCTGTCAATGAGGGTTTAAGTAGTGGGGAGGAAACGGTGCAGAAGCTTCCATAAGAGGACCTTCAGTTTTGGAGGAATGGAAGAATCCCACAACCTGATCCAGCTTTGTCTGTCCATCCAACTAACAGTCGGACTCCACCGCCCATTTTGTTTGTCCATCAACACAGCCAGATGATAAGTCAGACTTCACAGTGAAAATCCCATCACTTGTGTCATGCCAGATCAGCTTATCCTCCATAGCCTGACGAGGTAAGGGCATAGCAGTAATAGCCAGACAGACGGTAGGGGGGAACCACTAGGCAACCAGCGGCCCTCTACCGGACAAAACAAATCTTCGACCTTGAGGTCTCCCTCTTCTAGGAGAACCGGCGGGTTAAACATGGGAGGATCTGGATGCAAGGTAGGGATCCAATTTCCACGCAGAGCGAACACCCCCTACCATTCCCCACTTGCCAACGAAGACCCCGTACCAAGAGTTAATGCCCAAACAGGATGCTCTGCCAACACCAGGAAGGGCGAGAGTGTGCAGTAGCAGAGAGAAAGGTGTCAGTAGGAAAATATTTTCCTTTATACACCTAAGCAAGGAGAGACTGAGCTTCATTCAGAATTCGCCATCCAATCTTGTCAATAAAGCCTGATTGAAATCCTCAAAGCGGCGAAAACTCATCCCTCCTTCATGTTTGCTACGACACATATTACGCCACGACATTCAACGAATACGGGAATGCCCTTCCTCCACAACCCACCAAAACCTAGCTACTAGCCTATCCAAAATTCGGCAAAGAGTGAGCGGGAGTTTAAAGCAGGACATAACGTGCAAAGGAAGAGCTGAGGCAACATATTTGATCAAGGTTTCCCTCGCTGCCGGGGACAAAGTCCGCTGTGCCCACCCTTGAAGGCGAGCCATCAACCTTTCTTCAACAAAACAGAACGTAGCCATCTTAGATTGGGCGATGAGGGTGGAAAGACCCAGATATTTTTCATGAACGCCCATAGCACCCACCCCCAAGATTTAGGGCAAGAAATCCTGATCAAGGATTGACACATTTTTGCTAAAACAAACCACCGATTTTCTTAAATTAACTCGCTGCCCACTAAGTTCCTCATATTAATTGGGAACTTCAATCAAATTCTCGCATGATTGCAAAGAGCCTCGCAGAAATAGGTACGAGTCGTCCGCAAAAAATAAATGAGAAATCCTAGGGGTCCGAGGTGCCACCTACACCCTCTAGTCGTCCTTCTGAAATGTCCTTTCGGAGAAGGGCTGCAAACCCTTCCGTATATAAGACAAACAAAAGAGGGGAGAGCGGTTCACCCTCGCGAAGACAGCGAGTCGATTTGAAAAAACAAGACGGCGTGCCATTCATCAAAATCGAAAAAGACGCCAAACTATGGCATTCCTGTATCCAGCCAATCTAGGTTCGAGTGAACCCTAATTTAGCCAAGATCGCTGAGAGAAAAGGACATTCGACTCTATCATAGGCCTTTTCCATATCAACCTTTAGAGCCATGTACCCTTTCTTCCCACGATTTTTATTTTGAGGTAATGCATAAGTTTGTGTCCGAGCAACACATTCTCCACAATTTGTCGCTCCCTTATAAAGACATTATGGCCCTCCGAGACAATCTGAGGGAGAAGTGGGGTCAGCCTTTCAGTCATAACTTTAGTGATAACTTTATACACAAACTGACAGAGGCTGATCGGCCGTAACTGGTGAATGGACTCAACATTTTCAACTTTTGGGATCAAGGTTAGCCCAAGTATGGTTGAAGCTTCGTAAAATCCGGCTAGTTCAAACGAACTAGCAGACAACCTCAGCCACCGAATCTCCGACAACATCCCAGAAAGATTTGAAAAACTTTCCAGTAAATCCATCAGAACCAGGTGCCTGCTTCGATCCCATAGAGAAAACCGTAAGTCGAACTTCAGAAGGTAACACCTCCTCTGTGAGTTGAGCATTCATTTCTTCTGTGACCTTTCTTGGAAGTGGCAGGCCATCCACCCTAGCTCCCATGTCCAGGATATGATTTTTCGAAGTGAAACGAGTTTGGTAGAAATCAGTAGCAATATTTTCTTTTCCTTTTTCCTCCTGGGTCTAGTGATCGTATGGAAATGCGAAGTATTCTGATCACCCTTTTTCAATCAACGAACCCTGGACATCTGCTGCCAGTACAGCTCCTCCACCTCCCATGACGACTAAGATCGTTCTCAAGCATACGCACATCATCCCAATTAATTGGGACTTGTTGCTTTATGCGATCAATCTCAGCCTAAGAGTTTTTATGTTTCATAAGGAGTTCGTGGTCCCAGTCCGACTTCAATCATACAACAAATGGTGGAGCCGCTTCAGCCTAGTCAAGAGTCCGAACATAGGAGATCCATGAATATCCTCTTGCCAAACATATTGCACCATTGCTCTGACCTCTGGATAGTCCGCCCATCGAGCATCAAAGCGGAAGAGTGGTTGACTATTCCGGGGATAAGCTTTATCGGACAGGAGCAGAGCCCTGTGGTCAGACTCCTGATCCGTGAAGTGCTTGACAAGAGTATCGGGGTATTGATCAATCCAAGTTTGGGAACAAAGAACATGATCCAGCCTCTCACGAATACAGGCTTGACCCATCCTCTTATTTGTTCAAGTGAATTGATCACCTTGATACTCAGGATCATGGAGACCCAAATCTTGAATAAAGGATTGAAGGGCAATCGATTGACCCACATTCTAGAGATTACCCCATCCTTTTCGCCCGCATGGAGAGTGGTGTTGAAGTCTCCTATTACCACGTAAGGAAGTTAAATTGGATTTCGATAAACTATTTTACTAATTTTACATACGTTGGGTGTGCTTGATAATAAGAAATAAGTGATTTGTACTGAGCGGGTGAACTGTTCTTGCTCCTCCAGATCGGTCTTTATCTTTTCCTTGTTCTTTTTTGTGTCCTTGTCCTTCTGTGTATGCATATGCGTCTGTTCCTAATTAGTATATATATATATATATGGGGCTTGATATTTGCCGCCAAACAAATTGCTATTTGCCGCCAACTAAAAAAAAAAGTATATATGTACATCTTTGGTTAAGAAATTTCACAATCTACAACATATCCAACTTTCAGAAAACGTATTGAATCAGAAAAAATCGACGCTCACCGGAAAAGTCGCCGGAAAACCATCGGGAAAGCCCATCCTCGACGTAAACTGCGGACACGCATCCATGAATCATCATTAAGCAGGTGCGTCAACCTCCCGTCGTCCTCAATCGTCGGAAAACAAGTAAGTTTACTTTTTCCGGCAAGTTTTTCAATTTTCCGGCAATTTTTCCAGTTTTCCGGCGAAAAACACGGTGGGCCGAAAAAAATTGCGGCCGATGCGCCGCCGGGCCGAAAAAATCTTGTGGCCGGTGCGCAGCCGGACCGAAACTTTTTTGCGGCCGGCGCGACACCCTGCCGAAATATTTTTTCGGCCCGTCGTCGCCCCGGCCGCAAATTTTTTTCGGCCGGTCGCCGAACGCGCCGCCGTGAATTTTTCCGGCGGCGCGTTCGGCGACCGGCCGAAAAAAATTTTCGCCCGGCCGAAAAATTCTTTCGGCCCGGCGGCGTTCCGGCCGCAAATTTTTTTCGGCCCACCGTGTTTTTTCGCCGGAAAACTGGAAAAATTGCCGGAAAATTGAAAAACTTGCCGGAAAAAGTAAACTTACTTGTTTTCCGACGATTGAGGACGACGGGAGGTTGACGCACCTGCTTAGTGATGATTCATGGATGCGTGTCCGCAGTTTACGTCGAGGATGGGCTTTCCCGATGGTTTTCCGGCGACTTTTCCGGCGAGCGTCGATTTTTTCTGATTCAATACGTTTTCTGAAAGTTGGATATGTTGTAGATTGTGAAATTTCTTAACCAAAGATGTACATATATACTTTTTTTTTTTTTGGTTGGCGGCAAATAGCAATTTGGTTGGCGGCAAATAGCCGTTCACATATATATATATATATGGTGATTTATATCTCAACCAGAGTAAATCAAAGATGCGAATTACTTTGAGTAACAGTTGCGGATTCAGTACATAGGAGAGCATTGAGTCGCATTTGAATTGAATACTAGAATATTGTAAAAAAATAGAGTAAATACAATTTGTTAGCCAATTTTTTCGACATTTTCAAATTATTAGCCAAAATTTTCAAAATATGTAATATTAGCCAAATATTAACTTTTCGTTAGCAGTTTTGTTAGTGATATTAAAGGGCAATATGATACTAATTTGAAAGAGACATGTGGAGATCAACATTCCAAAATTTTAATATTTTACAAAGTTACTAATGGTAACAGCCAAATGGCTAATTTGATGCTTACAAAATATTTGGCTAATATTTTGTATTTAAAAATAGGGCTAATACCATTGGGAAACCCGAACTATTAACTTTGTGTCATTTGTGTCCTAGAGTATTCGAGATGACAATTGTGTCACAACGTATGATAGTTGTGTGTCATTTATGTCATGACGATTTCGTTGACTGTTATAGATAACGGTTGACCAAACGGTCAACCATAAAATGTTGATTGTTGGTTACATGACACATATGTGGCAGCCACGTATGCGCCACGTCAGCTGCTACATCAGCTCATTAACACATAATATTTTAAATAAATTTTTTAATGTAAAATAATAAAATTAAAAATTCTATTTTTAACCCCTACCGTTCTCTGGTTTTTCCGATCGGCCGAGCTCCGCAGCCGCTCTTTCCTCTCTCTTTTTCTTTGTAAAATCGACTCACTCCCCTACCTTCTTCATCTCTACCTTAGCAGAAGCTTGGATTTCTCTTGCGGTCATATCCAGAGCAAGAGCATAACTTGAGAGAAAGCAATACCAAAAACGATCGGAGTCCCTCTCTCGTCATAAACCAAAATCCGAATTTCACAGAGACGAGAAATGTTGGAAAGTTTTGGCTAATAATTTGGAAATTTTGAAAGGTTTGGCTAATAATTTGGAAAATTTGAAAGGTTTGGCTAATAATTTGTATTTATCCAAAAATTTATAATGACTATAGTTTTCATTACAATGTTAATCATATACCAAGGTTTATTGATTTAGCAAATCTATCGATAATAGAGTCTTCATCAATAACAATAAGATACTGTCACTAAAAAAATATAGCTAATCAATCAGTGAGACATTCATTGCTCATTTTGTTACGCACCAGACGAATCAATTGACAAATCGATTTTTATTATGTATTCATCCATATTTCCACATGCTCCTCTAGAAATTTTGCAAGGAAAGAAAGTTCATATCTCTGAATATGAACCACATGAGTGGCGTAATATTAGCTCATTCTTAAAAGAATGCATCTCATAGCTTTCAAAGTCTCTAGACTAAACACTTGATCAAGTTTGTAAATATTTTCTTCATTAAAAGACCAGATAAATTTTTTAATGATCTAGTGCATCACTCAAGTGAAGCAATCTGAATGATGAAACTTTATATAGGGAAGGTGAGTTTTCCTGTAGAGATTTTGTTTATTTCAATGAAACTTTATACTTTTATTCATTTAAGTTTTAGATTTTTAGATTTCGTTGTTTTTTTTTTCAATGAAAATCATTGAGGTTTGAATTTATATGCTAATTTTTAGAGTAGTGGTTTGGATATGTTCTCTAGACCATTTTCCTAACAATAAAAAATTGTGTTATCAAATAACACTAGACGGACTTTTAAATAGCACTTGGTCGAATATCTAAAATCGACAATCTCATAAGTAATATACTACCTCTACACTTAGAGGAGGGCTGAGTTGTGGCCCAACCCTGGATTTGCCATTGTTGAGGAAGGAAATGCTATCTAGACATCGAATTGACTGAATTTTGGGGCATGATAATATACTATAACCCTCAATAGATCTTAGTTATTTAAATTATAGACCCTAAACCCTAATATTGTGCATGTAATTTCTTATATATATTTAGATGAATCATGATTGTCGATTGTTGTTTCCAATTAAATTGGTAATGTTGGTGTATGTCATACACCAGGCAGTGGCGGACCCAGAAATTTTTCATAGGGGTGTCCCATTTTAAAATATAAATAAAAATAATAAATAAAAATTAAATAAGAAAATACATTACTCGTACAGGTTAAAAAAGTCCATGATGTATTTTCATATTCGGATATAATTGTAGAATACACTTGATGTCTACAGTGTTAAAAAACAATTTCTCTAAATATCCTACTAGACAATCATTCACGAATTTATCGCATATTCGATTTGTAAACTTGCTCTTGATGTAACCCAAAGCTGAAAGACTCTTTCAGTACTTACCTTACAATCGTAAAATCAATACAAATTAAGGGTAGCTTGAAATTAGTTTAAAATTATGTTTTGAAAATAATTAGAGATAGGAAATGACATTTTACTATTACACAGTATTCAAAATCGAACAACAAATGAGTTGTAGTTTAATGAAAATTAAGTTTATTAATAATAATAGTGTTCTAGGTTTGAATTACCCAACCTACCACTTATATTCTCATACACAAATTTTAAAAATGACAGTAGAATCATCATTTTTTCAATTTCAGGGGTGTCCCTCACTATCAATTATAAATTTTTTGACCATATGTAAATTACCATCGGGGGTTGAATAATCGTTTCCCCAAAATTTAGTGTGTGTCCTGGGACACCCCTAAAGCCTCCTGGGTCCGCCCCTGACACCAGGCAATCTCCACAGTTGAGATGCATCTCAACGGTCAGCATTAATGCGGCTTCTATTTTTTATGGAATTATAAAATGAATTACCACATTTATGTTGGCCGTTGAGATGGACGCATACGGTGGAGATTGTATGGTGTACGATAGAAGCCACAATAAATATAGTTACCCTTGCTAATCAGTTTAATCCATACTTCTACGGTCGGGATACCTCTAAATTGATAGCTATCTCTATCGAGAATTACCGCTTACTAACTAATTAAGACAATTTCTACTATCGTAGTTAACTAAATTATTTAATTAGTTTGAAGAGCAATATCCTAAAATGACAGCATATTTACCTATTTAATCCACTATCGCTTCGATATAGTAAAATATGTAACACAGGTACGGGGTACATGTACATGACCATGAATTAAAGAATGCCATGCAAACGTAAGTACATATATGCATTTAAGAGACTCTCACTCTCACAGTGAGTCAGTCGTTGGCACTTTCCGGTGGCCACAAAGCTGAAAGTCCCAAAAGTTTGATGAGTTGGGTTGGGAATGATGAAGAGATCCTTTCACCTTATTAATGTTTGTACGTCGAGACATATCACTTCCACTTCACTTGTTGATTTTCCCATCAAAAACTCTAAGTCCACTCCTGTTTCATGGGGTCGTGTATTACTTCGATGGTGAATCAAAGTGCAGGCATAGCTAACTGTCAGCCGTTGGCCCAGTACTAAGTTTGCCATTTCCAGGTACTTCTCCCCCAAGACATATGGGCTGTTTGTTTGGCCTTATAAAAACAGTCATCAACAGCCATTTACGTACATATAATTTTTTTTAGAGAAGCCATTTTACTATAATATGGGGTTGATGTTAAAGAACAACTTTCAGTTAAATGAAAGAATTGGGTTATCTCCATATGTTGTACAGTGGCGGAGCAAGTTATAGCCAGGAGGGGCTATAGTCCACCTCAACTCTTAAAATTGTGTAAATTTACGTATAAGGTTTATAACAAATTTGAATAATAGAGTAGGTGATAATCCTTTTGCCCTTTAGCCCCCTCTTGGGTTTCATTCGCTTGAACGTAAATTTTTAGCCCCCCTCCTCACTCAGATTTCTACCTCCGCAATTGTATGTGTAGGATATTTATGTTTCAGGGAGATCTAATGGTATATGACATGTTAAAAATTCATATTTATAAAACCATCTTTAGCTATCAACATTGTAAAAGAAAACATATCTTGTTTCGAATCTGGAGGTCCTAGTTTCGAATCCCTTCAATAGAAGTTCACTGTACGAACTATAAGCACATCAATTTCACAAAACGTTGCCTTGTGGTCTTTTCAATTTTCGACACTTTCCTCCCCAAATGTTCTATTTAATTATGGTTTTCCACCTTAGAAGAGGGGAATTCCTTGCGTTTCGTTGAAATTAATTATCTGCTGAAAAGAAAGGGGGGAATGAAATGAAATGAAACGAAACGAAAGGGAACTTGTCAAATTCTTTGCAACAAATAGAGGGCATCCGGTTGACCAATAATCATCATTATGGTTACCAAAAAAGAAATCCAATCATTCCAACATAATGATAAAAATGATTACCCTCTTGACCTCTTCCATGGTTTGCCAATTGTCGGGCGGTCCCACAGCAAGTGCCAACCACCACCATGTCCACAACAAGAACACGATCTCTACCAAATAAATGAGCAACTAGTACCACACCAATTAATAATAATGTGACACACAAGTACAACTTAGTCCAACTCAATTGAAATCCCATTCTTGAATTTGAGAGCAAAAGAACATGAAATAATTAGAACAACTTTTTCCCTCATTGGAGCATGCATAGGCTTGTGTAAACTTTAACCTCGTGGTTTCTCTTTTAGTTAAGGGTACATATAAGAAACTCGTATAAGATTTATAGTTAGAATTTACTCAATAATTAGAATTACTAAGACTAACTGATGTTTCACATAATAATCAATAATCAACCATGAATAAAGCAAATGAAAATGTGAATAGAATTTCACCCTAGATCACTTTTGACAACAATAGATTCGTTAATGTATCTATTGATGTGGGGTTGGTTGCTATCAGGGCACGGGTTTTAATTTATGGTTTGCTTCGAATCTCCATAATTCTTGAATCAACCTTCTCCAGTTTCTCTTCGGATACCTAAGTGATCCTCTTTGCAAAACAAGGCAAATATTGACGTTTTTAGATATTGAAATTTTGATGCTCAAATTAGTGAAGAATTAGACTCGAAGAACAGAGATATTAGGGTTTTGAAAAATAATGTCCGCCTCTTCTACGAGGGGACCAACTTGTGGGGGATTGGCTTGGAACGATAAGATGTGTTTCAGCCTTATTTTCTTGGGTCAATATGAGGGTTTAAATGCTCTTAACTCGAAAATCTTAATCCACTAAATCTTAATGAAGATTAGGGATCTAGCCACATATGCTTACAATTCATTATCTCCTTTACAAGCTTTGTCGAAGCTGTAATATTGAAGTTTCTTTATTCTTAGGATGTTTAGGTGCTTTTAACATTGCCAGAATAATGTGACAAAACAAGTTACAAACAACTCATAATTTGAGAGGTAAAAAAATGTGTATTCAAGATTGAAAAGAGTTTCGAGATAAGAGATGAAGAAATGAACCATAAGAACATATTTATCCTAATTTAGATAAATGTAACCATTTACACATTCCTATTTGATAGTACCTAAAATGATTTACTTTCCACTCCTCAAATATTTTCCTCAAAAGTAACATACCCACTTTTTTCCTCAAGAAACATAGGATTAAGGAAACATCCCGTCACTAAACTACAATATCTTCATCACTGAAAAATGACAACCAGCAAAAGATGGGAACAAACTACAGGCCTGTAGAACTCCCATACTTGGATGAATTCGATCTCAACTGATAGATTTGGGACCTTGGAGTGCCCACTCTGCCACCTTGGGCTAGCTTTAACAAAAACGCTAGGCCCTGTTCACTTCCATTTTCGTTTCCTGTTTTCTGTTTTCATGTGATAAATTTGGCAACCGAAATGAGAAAACTTGTTTACTTTTCATTCTGTTTTCTATTCGTTTCTAACTATGAAAACAGAAAGTGGCAACTTCCTGCTGTTTTTGGAAACGACAAAATGTTGTTTTCATCTGTTTTCAACATCTGTTTTCTAAAAAACAGGAAACAGAAATGAAAGTAAACAGGCCTAGTTATATCCTGATTGCTTGCGATTGTTCGAGGTGCGTGCACAGGATTATCAGATGAATGTGCTTTAGATAGTGCCTTGCATCTTGAATTTGATTCTAATAGCAGGGTACAAAAATCGGTTTCTTATTATTCACAACACGAATATTACATTACATTTCAAAGTATAACCTAGGAAGTAACCAATGAATGATACAATGTAGCAGGCCGAACAAATTTAACGAACTGTGGCAGAGAAATGAATCGGGTTAGAGGCAACGATGTACCAATTGCCACTGCAATGAATTTAGTTCATAGTCGCCAGGGGACAGCCGAGATATCCAGCCAGAGTGTTCGTCCTGCCAACAGCCAGGAGCCTGAAGAATTGGTTACTATAACGTGCTTTCTCAATTGTTGAGTTCAAAAGAATTGCTTGTAGCCTCTGTACCATATGTTCAGAACAATTCGAACTTACGAGTTGCTGTATTCATGCTGCTTCATCTTCTTCACTCAGCAGGAGAGTAAACGAGAAGGGGGAGAACTTGTATCCATCTCCCTCGTAGAACTTGTTTTGGAATTCAATCCAATGAAGCCGCATTGCATGGAGGAATGCACTCAGGGTTTCCATGACGAGTAAAACACCAACAGTTGCACATACAAACACGATAATGCCGATGATAAGAACGACCCTATTGTTCAACCTGCAAGGATTATTAAGTATAGACTTCTTATACTCCGTGGAAGAGAATCTGGCTGTTGAGAGTTGAAGCTAAATGATAGCAAAGAAAGAACACTTACTCCCATGAAAAGAGCAGAACCTTGTCATAGAAGACACTTGAAAGCTCCGAGTGGGCTAGACTGGAAATATTAGAGACTCGGGTGTTAGAGAATTATCGATGATCCTGATGTAAGCTTACTACAGGTAAAAAATGCAGAAGCAACCGACCTGAGGGCCCAGAGGCGCAAGTATGATGCTGTGTTAGACACCGATCCGAGCACAAACTCTATGGTGTGTATAAGCTGATGGACAAAGACCTCGCTGAATTCAAACTCTTCGTGACCATGGGAGCTGGAATGATGCTCGGTTTCAAGGTTGTCATCCGCGTTATCGAGTAGGGCATAGGATTGACCTTGGTGCCTCTAAACATGAGAATTAGAGAAAATGAGTGGAAGTTCTTTCTAGAGAAGTGGCAAGTAATTAGACTGAGAAGTTTTTATTTTTATTTTTTATGAATGATGTTGTATTTGGAGACTGAGAAGTTAAGAGCATACTTCCTCGTGTTGCTTCTTCAACAAGAAAGGCTTAGGAAATAACATCCATGGTACTGCAACAAGGGCTAATACGAGCAGCAGCATCTGGCAGTGAAGATGTGGAGAAGTAAAGATTTAGGCCTTGTGTTTGAAGGGGAAACTTCATTGATAAATAGAAAAAGATAAAAAAAAAAGGCAAGAGAGAGAGAGAGAGACCTGAAGATATTTTTGGCCGAAAAAGAGCTGATTCTCTCCCAGATCATCGGTAGGACTGAGGAACATGTATATCATCACATGGTACAGATCAGCTTGTGAGCCCGAACACCATTTCACTATAATGAGGAGAGCGAGGTAGCCGAATAAGCTGTTTAAGAAAATCATTTGGGGTACAAACTGATATCTGCAACAAACTTCGCAGGTTAAAACAATGCCAACAAAGAAAAATATATGAAGAGAAAGAAACTGATATATGAAAATGCGTATAAAAGCTTCATTTAGAGTTAGTTTTCCACTGCAACTGATATAGGAACCTCGCTGGAGTCTAATTCAACAATATTACTCACCGGACATTGAGGTTATTGGAAAAGAACTTTGCATTGAAGTAGCTCAGTATTATTCCAAGGTTCATCTGTGCTACTCCAAAGAGAATCGACATCTTCATTTTCATTGAGTTGAGAAAAGGTAACTCGCTCCGGGTTCCATGCCACACAGGATCCACACCAAATGGATAAGTGTCACGCACCTTAACTAGACCAGCCTTATATGCATCCCTGCAATGCAATTTTAGTTTGATAAGAAGTGAATAGATGTGGAGTAGAATAATCAGAGAAGACTACTTGTGTAAGAAGTAAAGTTCAAGTACCATACTTGCAGGATGAGTCACGGCAAGAGTAGGCAGATGGGCCAAAGAGTTCAAAAGGGACAGAAAAGAATTCATTGTATATGAGTCCAGTGTATATTGAGAAGATTGACATCATCAAGATAAGATAACGCCCGCCGAATGTCATTTCCAGGATGTCGCCAAGCTTCTGCTTAAGAAATCCAATTCAGCTATAACTAACAGAAACTGAGCAAGAGTAGCAGATAACTCAATAGTTTCCCAGAAAACAAAGAATTACCTGGTTAGAGTACTTCTTTTCCATTGCAATTAAATATAAGGAGGCCAGCATTAAGCAAATACCGTGGCCCCAGTCACCGAACATCACAGCAAAAAGGAATGGGAATGTCACGATTGTAAAAACACCAGGATTTGCTTCACGGTACTTTGCAACCCTGGCAAAAAAATGTTTGTTAGTTCCTGAATGACGTGTCACAATGGTTATGTCAATAGTAACACCACCAGGTAAAATATGTGCACTGGTAATCAGCAGAGAACATATTGCAAAGCTTCTTATAAAAAAAATGTTGCATTAGCCTAGCAGAAGCTACATCTTTATTTAGTTTACACATGACTGGCTCACCCATAAGCATCAACAATCTCTTGAAACGGCGTGGTGAATTTATTTGTACGGAAATAAGTAGGCGGTGATTCCTTTGTCTGCAAAACTTGGAATATGCCTCCTATCTGTGAGTTGCTGTCCAGCCTTGCCTGCTGCAGTGTATCCTGGATCTGAAGAGAAAATTTCCAAATGTATTTGGACATAACTATACTGCTTCAAGAAAAATAAGGCGATGGTTAACCATGAACTACTGTACTAGGCATCACAAATCACACAGCGCACCTTATGGGCTGCATAAACAGGGCACCAACCTTCAGCAACAAGGCACTTCTTTGTGACATCTATACTCAGCATGTTTAAAGTGTGATAGACAGATTTTTCCTGCTTTACCTACACATTTAGGAATAAAATAGAATTACTAAGTGCTAAACACTTCCAGGAACACTAAGAAAGAGGCAACACTTGGGGCAATGAAGGAAACAAGTCAAAACATACCAGGGCGGTCCATTGCTCAATCTGAAAGCCGATTCTCTGTAATAGATTGCTCTGGTGTGCCTTTCCAACATCTATGGTAGTCTTGAGTTCTGAAAGTCTTCCAGAAACCTAGAAATCAGCTAATTTTTACCACATTAATTACCAAGCAACAACCAACCACTAGGTCAAGTGAACTGAAAAGATGTAGTCTAAAGAATTTGCAACAAGTTAACAGTAAGGTTGACATAAAAATGTTGATGTTTGGCAGTTCATTGTAATGAAGATCTTGGAAGTTCATGGAAAATCAAATGTAAGCATTATGTACCTCAGTAATCATCTGAAACTGTTTGCCAAGGTCCTCTGTGAATGGGTAGCGGTTTGCTCCATAAGCTTCACAAATTTTCAGAATTTTGTTTTTGGCTCGTTCACCAGAATAGAAAACTATGAATACATTTTTCTCAACCTGCAGAATGGTAAGTTTCAGTTTCTCAAATGCAACTTATGTGCTCTGTTAGTATTCAAACTGAAGATAGAAAAACGCAAATTGTGGACATCCACCTTCTCTCCCGATGCTGGATCAACGACCAGATTTTCGACAACAGATTGCTTCAGAAACACATTGCCCCTTGTTGCACGGAACAGAATCTTCTCAAAAGCCATAGCTTTATCTCTAGGAACAAGGCCACTAATATATCCCAACTTAACATGTTTTGATGGATCGGTTGTCATTTCCTGCATTCAGCTCTAACATATTACTCTCACAAGTCCAAAAGTTCGACCACAGAAAATATTGAAGCACTTACCTGTTCCAATAGTAATGGACTGTCAATGGACCCTTCTCCACCACTTTGTGCTTCAAACTCTCTCTGGTGAGCAGCAGCAGTGCTTTGAGCTGAGTTAAAAAATTCACCAGCCTGAAATGATATTAAAAACAACACTGGAAATTCAGTCGTTTATACAAGTCCTCCGACTTCAGCAAAAAAATTACACTTCTAGTAAATTGGCCAAACAGCAGAATCAGTTATACCTTCTGCAGAACAAGCTTGTACTCTAACAGTTCATTATAAGTGTGCCTCAGCTTCTCATCATTTGCATTGATTTCCATTAACTCAGATTCTAGTTCTCCAAGCTTCACCTGATGAGTGATGATAACAACATCATTTTTCAACTAACAAGAAATATATTAACTTCATTCATATAATTTTCTATGATCAATCGTATAATTTCAATCAACAGATACCTCCAAACTGTCTAAATCAATCTCAGTGTTTATAGTCCTTGTTGAAGGTGACAAACCAGTCTTCTTCATCTGGTCCTTGAAGAAACGTAGCTTGCGTGCCATTTCTGCACATCTTTTGATCTGTATGTTGGATAACACTCGCATAAGGAGCCGAGTTTCGGTCTACCCTACTTTGCAAACTGATGTAAACCTTCACTAGAACCAAGATATCCATTCAAAGGGGAAGTAGAACAAAACTCACCTGACCAGCATAAGCCCTCTGAAATGGGCTCTTCTCAGGATTAAGCTGCAAGAAGAAGTGCCGAGGGGTTAGCAGCACTAGCAGTGAAAACAGCATGCACAAGACAGAACAGTCACAACATCTGCATTTCATCTCACTGCCTAAACTCCAAGTAATATGTTTAGAATTGAGCTAAGCTCGCCAATATCTAAATGTATATCCTTCTCCGAACTACAAATTCCTAAAATCTAGCGCCGCTCAACTCACTGCCTCCGTATCAAACATAATATTATTTCACTGGAAGCCTATTTACAATCTACAACTGTTCATCCAATGAAGTTTCTGGAAAACTGTATTCTACTGTCAGATTGTGAATGCCACGGCCACCTTGCATAGAGAAACGCCATGGAAGCGCATTAAGAGCAGGCTTCTTCTTCTACATTGTGAAAATAGTTTCAACAACTGCATTTTCAAGATTCAGCAATCTGGAATTCATCCAAACCAAAAAGAAGAATTCCTAAACATGAACACTTCCTTTACTACTTCGGCAAGTGACCGATCTTTGCAGTCAAGGTAATCCAATAGGCAATAGCATAGCAGGAATTGAAAGATCTGAACTAAGTGAAAGGCGATTCTAATATGCTTAAGAAGAAAATTTCGCTTTAGCGGAAGTCTTACGTCTTTGAATTGGAAGAGGCCGAGGTCGCCGAGATAAGAGATAGTGCGGTGAGCCGATTCCATCGGAATGATGAGCTGAACCAACTGCATCGGCTCCGACCGCAGCAGATCCATCGCCGGCCAAAAGCTTCCTTCCGCCATACTCTACCGGCTTTCTTTTCAGATCCACAATCTAAACTAAAGTCGTACCGTCTTCTCAAGGATCGAGAGAGAGAAACATCAGAATCTGCACACAGAGGAGAATCCAAATGCGAATCGGAACGCCGATCGGAGAGAATTGAGCGGTGGTTGAAATGGCAGGAATCGTGTATTTTGATTTTTTGACGACTGCTGACTTTTTTGGTAGGAAGCTTCACCGTCGCTTTCGCGCGGGGAATTTTTTTCATTTTATATGAGCGCCACCGTCGCTTTTTAGCTGGCTATTGCCGCCGACAGCTGCCAAACGCTCCGTTTCAGTGGTCGGCATTTACTCGCCTACCCAGATTATGGTTTATCGTGGCTTGGGCCCAGCCCAGCCCAACTTATGAAAATAGTAAACAGATTCAAGATCAAGTAGGCTTCTGCTATCTTTGGGCTCAGACTGCTTTTTCTGGGAATTTGATTAACTCTGGGCTTTCGGAAGAATATATTCGTTCTTTTGGTTTTTCAGACTGTCATGTTGTTAGTCCAGTAGGGTGGGTCGGCTCAGCAGGTGGTACCGTGGCAGTCTGTTCCCCTATGAAACTCTCGGTCTCAATATTGTGTTCTGATATTTTCTATATTTCAATGGAAATTCGTGTTCATATGTTCTTGTGTTTGTCTATTTGAATTGTGATGAGAAAGTTCAACGTGTTCAGTTTCATCGCCTATTTGATCTTACAAGTTGTTTCTCTATTGTGGCGAATTTGAAAGAACCGTTGCTTGGTTCTTTTTTAGGCCAACAATCTACAACCATAGACTTTAGCATCCCAATGGTTCTTCCATGTAAAGGGTGTGAATGAGGACGTTCTACGATGTTTGCCACTCAGTTCTAAGACATTCAAACCAGAGCTCGACCTAACATATCCAATAACCTCTTCTCTGATGATCAATTTCAGTTACGTCGTAGTTTTGATGTAGCGATTGAAGAAGGGTCACGTGGGTAAAGTTCATTGATATTCCGTTGGTGGTTGAGATGTTTGCCTTGCGAGATAAATTTTTTACGTATAATAGCAAGAATCTTATGCATGTTATTTTCAAGTGGGATGCCAAAGTGGTGATTGATAAATGTTTGGATCCAACTTCAGTATACGTAGATGCTAAAGGTGGTTCTATACTTTTTGAAATTCTCTCACTGATGGAGCTTCCTCTGAATTGAAGTCTTTTGTTCATCAGTAACAATCGAAATAGCCCGACGCATTTGGTAGTCCGTCATGTCCAATTTACATAATCTCATTCAGTTAAGTGATTTGATTTTGTTGCTTGGTTATGGTGTCACGTGCCTGTTTAGTTATTGTTTTGAGTTGTGCTCACTTTGACTTTAATTTGTATTTGCTATCTTGTATGGCTTACCTCTTGACGGAGGGATCAAATTAAATTAAATAGGGTCCGTCATGAAACTTATAATGAGCTGCTGCTTGAGGACTGAGGTAAAAACAACTATTGTTTGGGTGTTGAAAAAATTATTGTTGCAAACGATTGAATACTCGACAGACGATAGGAGGATGTTCGAGTTTCTTTTCAATTAGATTTGATTCATTCGAGTTTGGGTTTGTAGATGAAGAACATTTTTTTTAAGTATATTCGTTGTTTTTGTATAATATATATTCGTATTATCGAACGACATGATAAGATAAACATAATAAATGCCCCCTTTCACATTCTCTTGCCGATTAATTAATTTCCAACCAAAACAGCAAACCATCCGTTACATGGATTGCTCTTCCTCAAAGCCCACAAATTAAGGTTTGTTGAGAATTAGACACCTAGAGTATACTATAGGTGTTTTAGTCCTGGCTAGTGTTGACAATCAGCGCGCGATGGCATAAAAAAAACTTGCGTCATTTTCCTTTCCGTTTGCTCCCCAGTCCCCAATAGCATGCATAAAAACTAAACACGAAAGTGAGTTTGGCTTTTGTCTTTTGGCTTTTGGGCACAATATTAAGCTGTGCACCACACATCCTTAATTTCCCAACAAACTCTGCCTCTTATACTGGCTAGCTACTACTACTTGCACCCTAACCCTAGCTAGTCTAAAATTGTCGCCGAAATTGATGTTATCGATAAACCTACTCAACTTGGTTGATGGAGCGATGCAGAGGCCGGGCGGCGGACTGCAGTGCAGGTGGCTCCGCGGCCTGCGGCCGGGGCGTTAATGGATAGTTAGTTGCATTGGGACCGCAAATTATTATCGAAATCATAAAACGCGGCTGCGGCCGGCGAGTACTGATCGATCAGTATTTAATCAGGCGCCAATGGAAGCAGAGAGGAGGAGAGAGGGAGAGGGAACAGAAAGAAGAAAGAAAAATGTGCATGCGCGCCTTCTGCTGGGTCTGGTCCCTTTGCTAGTTTCCAGAACCTAAACATTTCACGGCCATAACCCTGTACGGTGATTTGGAGAAAACGGTGGACCGTTCCTGAAAAATGGTCGAATCGGACGATGTAGCGACATCATTATGGTCAACTAGTGAAACACAATGGTCGACTTTTTGGCCGTTACTTTATCGGTCTTGGATAAGGATTTAACGAACACTTCACTAGAAAGGTTTTCGGTACTATAAACATGGACTTTGCTATCACTTCATACGAGTCGATAGCAATATAAACCTTTACAAATAACCATCAAGTTATTAGTTTGTCACTCCAACCATTGTGGCTCTTGAGCTAGCTCAAGAAGAAAAGATGTAAGAACATCAAAAAATAGTTGTTTTGTGCAATACATGTTGACAAGAACACGAGTAGCACAACATTGGTTTTTATTTTTCACAATGAGAATGTAAAAAAAGTAAGAAGATTCATAAAAGTCAAATGAAATCCGAAAAGAAGAATTTCCACTCGATGATGCATCGTGAACGAAAATCACATCATAGCAACTAGGGATGGGCAACAATCCTGTTCACCCCATATAGAATCGTTCCTATTGATATTTGGAACGAAACTGACCGAATGAAATATATTTTGATTTGATTTTGGTCTTATAAATTATTTTACGTATGAAAAATAAATGGAGGACCAAATTGAATTTGAGAAAAACCGAATCAAATCAAATAAACCAGAAATTCTTTTGATCCGATTTTGGTCCTCATTTTTCCTTTTTATTTTTTTTTTGTCCAATACTTACTCAATCGATAGGCTTATGAATCGAATCGACCGATGTCCATCCCTAATAGCAATGTACAATTTTACCTAGGATTCTAACCAATATCAAACGAGCTCCAACCTTCGTTGTGCGAAATGAGGGATCATATTTGTAGGTATGTGGGGGAACAAAACAAATATATATAATTTCAAGGGATTATGTTTGTTGAATTTATTAATTGCCATACGGCGTGTGTGATTAGGATTCTGTTTGACCATTGCTGCCGAAATTAGGGAGGAGGAAATCAAATGAATTTTAACTTAGACTAATTATTCCCCTAATAATAAATCCGAAACTCAAACCAGAAAACGTAAAAGCAAGGGAGAAGCCAGAAGCGAGAAACGTCGTTTCTGCTTTCTTCTTCTTCCCGCGTGGGTTTTTGTGGGCCGGGGAGCCCTCTTTTGCTCCTAAAATATAAATATTATGTCTCTTGCCATACGCAAAACGTCTAATCTATTCGTCAATCTTTTTTGGAAATAAAAAATAAGACGATGCCCAATCAACCTGCTAGAAACTTCTACGCGGCCATTGAAATACACTAATTACACTACTCCAAGCTGGTGTTACTGCAATCAACCTATGTTATCTATAATAATTCTGTTGTTCAGAAAAAATTCAAAAAACTGTGGATTGAGCAAAAGAGTTTGGTAGGCATATATATCCACGATGCTAGTTGTTTTGCCGTCTAGCTAGCTAATTATTTTACGATAATGTCCATCATTTTGGGCCCCTGTGTGGAGATTAAAGAGACTAATTTGACGACTAAGGATATTTATTTTTGTAAACTAGAATCAAAGTTGTGATTAGTCGGAACCATGCTACTAAACACAAATGACAAAATACTTCGTGACAGAGCTGAAGTCGTAAGCTTCGGCTCAGTAGTTGGTTAATAATCAACACTTAAGGTGGTCAAACAGAATATACACACGTAATCAGAGAAAAAGCAATATGTGATTATCGATAATGACAATTCAATGAATATCCACAATGGGAGAAAGCTGTATACATGATGTAAATTGCTGAGGTTGCCAACTAATTGCGTGCATCACAATCGGCCTTAAAATTGTAGAACAATATAATTCACTTATTCAAACATGATTGCCATGCATGATTATTTAAATCCTACCCAATAATCATTTTTTTTTGTAGGGGTTGCATATATTATTTATTTATTTATTATTATTAGGTGCTACGTAGGGGACCTGTTGGTAGCATCACTAAACCGAATTTTTATTAGCGAAATAATAATCGTATTATATATTAATCGTAGTGTGTTAATAGGAGCTTTTTTTTCCACCAAAATCAATTTGAGAGTATTCTTGAGAATTCCTAAACTAAAGTATTCCAGAAATACACAGATAAATTCAAAGAAAATATGCATCCAACAAAGTAAAAAAAAAAATCATGTATTTTCAAATTACACGAAACATCTTAAACATTAAAAAAAATGACCTCTAAATCAGCAGCATAGTTATAGTAGATGGTGACTAAATAGAAACATTGTTATTCCTGATGAATTTCCAAAACAACGGAGACGAGTTATATATGTAGTCTTAACTGAAACCCTCGTTGTTGCAGCCTCTAAAGGAAATGATTCCTGCAACCAAACTCCCTCCCTAATGCATCACCATGAATATCCATCCAATACCACATCCACATGCATATCTGTTCATTCGTCTCCATCACATTGAACATTCTCAAAACTCCATAAATGTGCAATAATGATGTGAATTTACATATATGTGAATTCACAATGAGAGAGCCCCATGCAATTATTCTTTCTAGCTTTACTTATAATCTCGATCTTCTCCCCAAACACCCCTCCTCTCTTGTATTAGGTCACATCCATGCACGTCAATTCTATTGCCTAAAACTTGTATTGTCTGCAGATAAGTAGTTTTGAGATGGACAACTCATCCACATTCTTCTTTTGGGTTATATAGCATATATATATATGCCAATGCCATCTCCATTTCTACGTTTTCCCACACCATAAAACACCTTTTAAGCAAGCAAACCGCGAAGAACAAAGAAATGCTCGAATCAAGAGACAACGGTCGAAATCAAGAAGTTTCAAACAATGGAAGTCTGAAAACTATAATCAAGCACATGAAAAATAAGAACAAGAGTGTCATCCATATGATAGGCCATGTTGTACTTTGCATATACCAGCTGCAAGCTTTATAGTAACATGCATGTCATGAAATCTGGTTTGTGGGTTTGGAGTGCCGACTTCTGCCATCTTTTTTTCTCATGTGTTGTTAGTGGAAGGCAATCTCTATAAAGCTGCCGCTATGTCTCCTTTTTATAAATTCCCCAAATCTCCCTTCTTCGAAGAACATTCAATATGAACTTTTTTCTGCAATATTATTTTTTGGGTTGGCCAAAAAATTCTTTGGTTAACCAAACACGGAACCAGCAATTTCTCTCCCTCTCGCAAGGAAACCCGGTTACCGGGGGAAAAGCAGGCATCGAGTTCAACACCAACCAGAATTCAGAAAGCACATCTCAGACTCAGAACCAGCCATACAGAAAAATTCCTTTTCAAATTAATAAATCCCCAGAAATACTCCAATTAATTAATTAATCATATTCATATGGGGTTAAAGTTAAACGATTGAAAGAAGAAAAAAGGAACAAGCTATAGCCCTAGCACCCATCCACAAGGCAACACAAACGAGGATTTAGGGTTGTCATTAACCCAAATCCAACAATTATAATGCATCACAGAATCTCAACGCTATTAACCTATACTATAATCATCATCTCTAGCTTCTTCCTTCTCCAACTTTAGCTACCATCAGCCTAATATTCTTATACCCATCCAGTAATGCGTTATGAATACTCGACAAATTTATAATAGAATCAGCATCAAGACAAACCGAATTTTAGGATTCATGAGATAACTGGTGTCTCAGTGTTGGGTTAAGAATTGCACCAATGCAACATTAATATTACACTACGTACTCTCGCTAGCTAACTAGCTAAAGCTAAAGAGGTCATTTTTGAAAGAAGAGAAACCCTGCTCTAAACAATTAGCCGCCTGCCTCACAACAAATTTGCGCTTCTATGTCTTCCTCATTTTACTCTACCTTGGGGGTGGGAAGAATTGCGTACCGGCAATGAACGCATTGAGCGGAGCCGGGTATAGAGAAGCCGGATCCATCATCGACCCGGAAGCAGCCGGGTTGCCTGCCTGATCACCACCGCCACCGCTCGTTCCCGCCCCGGCTGTGCCTCCTCCTCCTCCTCCGCCGCTCGTCCCCGCCGTTATCAGATGCAAAGGCTGCCCTCCTCCTCCGCCGCCGGAAGAGCTCTCTCCACCGTAACGAGATGAATGGTGATGATGATGATCAGGGCCTTGATCGTACAGAATTCCCTTGAATAAGTGTCCACCTATGTTCACCGCCGTCTGATACGCCGTCTGCTCTTCCGCATCGTCGATGGAGCTCACCTTCACGCACCGGAACACCGCCGACGAGTTCACCTCGCTCGGAAAATGCCCTCCCACTTCCAACCCTAAACCATAAACCCCAAAATTTCATGTCAAAACATTGTTTTTTTGTTCAGTCACTTTACTCCGTCACTCTTACTAACGAACAGTAAACATAAAGTTTAGTCAACTCATCAGTCACTCATTCAGTCAAACCCTTCACAATCAGAAACAAATCAATGAATGATGCTGAGAAAAATTTACCTGAACCGGTGCCGGTCGCCAAGCGCGACGAGCTGCTCTCTCTCAGCCGCTTGGGAACCTCGCCGCGGAATGGCTGAGCCGGATCCTGCTGCTGAAGCGCCGCGAGCTGGTGCTGGCGCTCGCGGCGCTTGGCAGCAGGGACCCACGTGGATTTCACGTGGGTCGAGCACTGGAACCCGCGGCTCTTGCAGCAGGTTCGGCACCTCATGTGCGTACAATCCTTCTTGGCTTGATTGCCACAATCCTGACAGTTAATCCCTCCTCCCGATCCTCCGCCGCCGCCGCCTGACCGCATCATGATCCCTCCGCCGCCGCCCGATCTAGAAGAATCATCAGAGCTCCGGCTCGTCCCGGCCCCAAACGTCGACGCCGCCGCTGCGTAGATTCCGGCCTGGTGCTGCTGCTGGTAGTACTGCGGCCATATCTCGAAACCGAACCCTCTGTGTCCTCCTCCCCCGCCGCCGCCGCCTGCCGTGGCTGCGTTTGCGCCGCCGCTGCTGTTGTTGTGGATCTCTTCGTCTCGAAACAGAAACAAGCTGTTGTCGTCTCTATCCTCTTCTCTTTTATTACTTGCCGCTGCCGCTGCTGCCGCCGCTGCTGATGATATGACTGTGTCTCTTCCGCTTAGATAGAACCACCCTGCCATCTCTTACCTAAATCCAAACCCGAATTTCTCCCCAAATCCATAGCAGAAAGAAACGGCGCCGTTTCTGGATCAGAATTTCAGCCTATCATCCTAATTTCTCAGCCAAAATAAATGGAAAACCTAATCAAGCTGGCTCTACTTGCGAATTTCAGGTTATTAGGGTAGATAGAGAGAAACAGAGAAAGAAGTTGCAGAACTAACAGTTGAAGTAGTAGTAGTGATAGAGAGAAGGAAGGACAGAAGAGGAGGAGAGGAGAAATTGAATTTTGATATATATTTTTTTTGGGGAGAGAGTGTGAGTGAGTTGAATTGTGGTAGCAGGGAGCAATAATGGCACGGAATTAGAGCTGCTCTGCAAACGCCGCCATGGAAACTGCAACTCTTTCCCTGCTTCCCGCGCGGCTCTTACTGCTGCTGCTGCTGCCTGCTCATGCTGTCGATCTCCATTTAATAAATGGCCACCAGTCACCAGACCTACTTTTCACTCATGAATTCCTTCCTTTCTTTCGTCTCCTCTCCCCGAGACAGAGAAGGCGAAAGCCAGAGAGAGAAGAAAGCAAAGCAGAAACAAGGAATGAAAGAGAAAGGGAAAGGAGAGGAGAGGGGGAGGAAAGGAGGAAGACAAGGAAATCTATCTCTGGGCACTTCTCTACAGTTTTCTTCCAGTCTCGATGCATTTCCTTTCCTTCCCTTTATCTCTCTCTCTTATTTATCGAGCGAACGGCGATGGGGCGTGATCGGACGGCTGGAGGGGTGTACACGTGGCGTGGCGCCAGCTTTTCCTTATTCGTCCTCTGCACCGGAAAACCCGCTCAGTACTTTTAAGTTTTATCTGACCCCTCTCTTTTACTGTGATTTAAAGATTTTGCTTCGCTCTAGGAAAAATGGAAGAAGGAAAAACAATTCATTAATCGAAATTATAAATGCGACGCGTGATTTGGATCGAACGGCTGAGAGGATGTCTCTGTGATGAGACCGCTGGTTGGGTGATTGTGATAATTCCATAATTAAAGAGATATTTATTTACAATTGGGAAATTCTTTGGGCTATCATTTTATTATGGATTGACTGTGACTGAGTGTGAGAAATGAGAATGGCCACAGAAAATAATTAGACAGGGTTTTTTTATAGTTATTTACAACTTGCTGGCTGCATGGGATTTTTATTAATTTGATTTTAAGAAGGATTTTTTTAAAATTAATTAATTCGAGAGAGGATTACTGCTGTCAAGTCAACACGTTTTTTGTTTTTAAGGTGGGGAGAAAAATGTGTCCCGCCGTTTCCTATAATAGGAAAATTGCGGTGGTTTAATTTAATTCTTGGTCGTTATTATTAATGATTCTTTCGGCCGTAAGCATGGAATCATCTAATCGAAGTGTGATTACAATCTAAACACGTACAGTAGTAGGGAAAAACTGTACCAAGTTGGTTCACAAATCACAAACTTAATTAACTTATTAATTAATCGAACTTTTGAAGAGTGACATATTGTGGATTTGTGGTACATAGTGCATTATCATCATCCAAATTAGTACACTTATTTACGAGTTTGAACCTGCCTACCCTTATTCAATAATACACCAGACTTATTAATGACAATATTACGTGAGAAATGATATTGTCTTTGGATTGGAGATCAACATATGACTCAATAACTAGTCTATAAGATGAGTTATTCGTTAGACTTTAGGGTTTACATGTTCATTTGTGTGTTATCAAGTCACTTTGATCTTTATATCGGAACCAATTGGATTATAAGCAGAAAAAAGAACATGATGTGACCATTTAAACAACATTCAATAAATGTTTTCGTATTTACATACAATTAAATTCAATATTTTCCCGCACTGACATTTCTCTGGTTGAAGCAGAAGCACCATAAGCATAATCGACTCAAATGACTGGACTGATCGCATTAGTGTGATAATCAATCAACTCATTGCACGTATTTTCGTCTAGTCATTTTTCCGCCTGAATGTGATGTGTTTTCTTAACTCCAATATAATTTATCTGCTCGAAAACATCATATTATTATCATTATCCAAGTACACTCAGAGATTAAGGTGAAGACCAAGAAAAAGAAAAAAGAGAACAGTGACATTCCCTCTATTTTTCTTGTGATTGATCATTACGGACCCTACTACCTCACATGAACAAAACGAAAAATGCGGACGAGATGATGAATGAACGTTGTTGTATCCATCCACTTGGTAAAACCGAGTCTCAGATTGTAAAACGGAGCACCAATAAATATTTGGATTTTTCCTTTATTTAGGCCTTTCATAATTGGAGTCTAGCTAGCAACTATAGAGCCCCATCATTGGTGTTAATTAGCATCCACTAAACCCACAATATATGTATATGATTTTATAACAAATTTATCAGTTTTTTCCCCATTATAAATTAGAAAAAAAATGGTTAACTGATGTGATCAAGCACGACGACATTGGCCGCTGAGTTAGCAACAGTCAACAGATGACTAGTATTGATAACTGTATTATTCTTTTTTTTTTTTTTTTGTTACTGGTTATCGGTTTCGAGTTTCGAATCTCATGACATTAGTCTATTGGTGAAACTCGTTTTTTTATTTATTAAAATTATGTTAAGTAAAGGCAGCTAGCAAAGCATCTTAATCATCTTAGAAAGGGAAGTATCGATTGATCTGTGAACCAACAACTTAACGCGATTACCCCGAATTTAGATATTGATAAATAAATCTTATATCATTCATTTACCACAAGTCTTTCATGTTATTGTGCTTAACTAAATCAAAAGGTAATATTGAGATTATCCAAATTGAAACATCAATACCTTTAATGCATCCAAAGGATCTAATATTATGCTCAAAACCAATTCGTCATTCCATGATGACAAAAATTCGTTGTTTTCCTCCTAAATATTTAGGGTTGGGAAGTATTTTAAAGCTATATATTTAGAAAGTATATATTTATACAAAGAACATATTAATGTGTGACAACTCACAACAAAGATAATTTTATTTGGATTAACGAAGAAGTTTCATTTCCGGCGCACCGAAGCCAAGAAATTAATCACCAACAATGATGACGAATTATGAATCCAAAACAAATGCGCCACGCATCGACTGTGCACTATCACCCCACACTAAAATTACTCCAAAAGATCCCGAACGGGACAGTTAAATAATTAAAAATAAAATCTTCATCGGTCGTTAACTGAGAATTAACGCTCAAATAATTACATAATTTTAGTGAGATTCCATATAAAATGGTGTTATGTTTTTTAGAAATTTTTATTGTAGAATGATAAATAAGGCTAGCATATTAGTGGCATATAATATAAGTATTTGCTGTTCATACTTATTAGATGTATTCTATATATCAAAAAGTTAGAATCGTTAATTCTTATTTTTAGATTAGAAGAAGCTTATAGCTTGAGTTTAGAGAATTAGGGACGATTAAGGTTCACTCATGGTATATTATCATGTCTCCAAATTTAATCAATTCATTGTCCAAATTACAAAACTTGATGAGCATACAATAAGGTCGGAATGCTAGTATAAACTAGGGTTAATATTTTTGTATGGCCTGAACTTTGACCAAAATAAACATCCTGACCAATCTTTTCGATCTATAACATCTTGGCCCGAATTATAAACCAAAATAAACAATTTGGCCACATCCGACTTTTGACGTTAACTTCGACGGTCAAACGCGTTGACCATTAGTCAACGCGCCATGTCACTGCCAAGTCAGCATAAAATATTTAAAATAATTCACAATTTCCACACATTCCCTAATTTTAAATTATTATAAATTAAAAAAATCATCTAATACATTAGTTAAACCAAAAAATAAAAAACGGAAAAAAAAATATTTATCGGATCTTCTGACTTGGCAGTGACGTGGCAGTGATGTGGTGCGTTGACCGTTGCGTTTGATCGTCCAAGTTAACGGTCAAACATCGGGTTTGGCCAAATTATTTATTTTGGTGTATAGTTCGGGCCAAGATGTTATAGATCGAAAAAATCGGCCAGGATGTTTATTTTGGTCAAAATTCAAGCCATACAAAAATATTAACCATATAAACTATTGATCAAAATCCCTCCAATAATTTTATTCCCTAAGAAAAATCCTCAACTTCAATTTCGAACGATACAAAGAGAGACGACTAAATACTAAATAGTCGATTGCGAAACTGAGTGTCACAGTAGCAATAGCTTGGTTGTTAGCTAGCTAGGCTTTTGCCAAGAAAGAAAAAAAGATAAAGGAGAATAATATGATTCTTTAGCCCTAAACGATCACGTGAACCGCAGATTGGGCTCTCTAATTTTTTGTGATTTAACTCAGCTAAACGTAATTATCAAAGCAAACCCTTCATGGTACGGATTTCTGCCTTCTTCGATCGACAGGCTTTCATCATATAATAATAACAATTTGGTGACAGTAAGTATTCTGTAGATTCCTAAATACAAGTGTGTGCATGTTCTTCTTTATATGCAGGACAATCAGGAATACCTCGAATCCGTATGCAATGGATAATATTAATTAATATATATAAAGTTGAAGTGCTAAATTATTTCATTTTGATCTCACAAATTTAATAAAATTACAATTTAGTCACTATAATGTACATTTTACATTTTGATACCACATATTTAATTGTAATGTAAAATCATTGAACAATTATGTTTTGGTATCTAAATTTTATGAGATTTTAGTACCTACAATTTTTACATTTACATATTAGTCTAATGTTTAGATTTCACTTGAATCTATGAATCCAATCCACCAATCCATGAATCCAATCCACGATAACATAAAAGTATAAATTTAGTTTGTACCATACAAGATGTTGTATCAGTCAAGTGTAGGAGAAGGTTCGACCAATTTATATTTGCTCATTACGTAAAATATTTAAAAAATGATATAAGAGAGACGATTCTAAAATATTGTAAGAGCGAATTTATAAACTCATTAAGTACATTTACGGGGTACTAAACAAACTTCAACTACCTACATGTAACAAAATATGCGACATCTACATAAGCAAGCGTCAATAAATTGCTATGGTGAAAATGATTGACTGTTGTATTGACGGCCAACTAAATGAATTGATCAAAAGCTTTTCATCATCTACTTCCTTTTTGTTTCATTTTTCATTCGCATTCCATAACCATTTCTTTACTTCTTTCGTTGCCTTCTTCGTTTAACCCCAATTAGTATACTATTTGTATGTATTATAATCACAAGTATGAACGGGTTCATACACGATTGACCAACAGTCTAGACAATTAATAATTGAATAATGAATCACTAACTTTTTCAGCTCACTGTCGAGTCCAATTAGAAATATATATATATATATGATTATCTCTTATTAGAAAGTCGTCATTTTCCCCTATGGGATTTGAAGACGTGAAATTTTAAGCGAATTTCAGTTTGTATTTTTTTTTTGCTTCTCTCTATTGTTTTTCTTTTTCACTCGGGCTAAAATTTTCAACAATTATACATATCAAATAAATACTTTCCTATTTTCTATAAAAAATACATAATTATCATATTAAATACATCACCATAAAAGGAATTAAGCCTCAACTATGCAAATTACAGTTGGATACCTAAACTTAATATTTTTTCTATAATCTAAATTTATTTTTTTGGCATATAAGTCGTCAAAATATTGATGAAACATTACATTTGAGTACCTAAAATATTTGAGTATTACATTTTAGTACCTAAACTTTTGAAGTTCTACAAACAGTCTAATTTTTGTATGTGTAATTAAAACACCCTCGAATAAATGAGTATCTATACCCAATTCATACACATTTGGATTATGAGAGTAAATATCCATACACTACCCAAACCCATCTACAAACTTCCAAACACATATATACGTCACCCATACCCTACTCATAATCAATGGGTGTACTTGAGTTTAGGTAAATATCATTTATTAGTAAAAAAATTTAATTTTTAAAATTAATTGTTGATCGCCATATATCTCTTCTTAGTCAATATCATATTGTCAAGTCAATATTACTAACAAAACTGCTAATAAAAAATTAATATTAGGCTAATAATACGAACAAAACACTATAACGGGTCATATAATACATGCCCATAGGCCATCTCCGCCAGCGACATCGCCACCTAGTATGTTATAAAATACATGTGACATGCATATGACTAAAATATGTAATTATATTTCTTGATCGCATTAAGAACCATACTCGCTTATGTACTCGCTAGAGAACTACGTACTTTTAGTGGAGCAGGTACGAGAATGAGGCGAGAGCCGAGAGAGTCTATAACCATACTCGCTTCATTCTCATGAAACACTATACGGGTTTACTCATACATGTCCCATATCCAATCCAGTGGCTTAGCCATACCTTGAATGGATTGGAGTTCTTAATTTTTTTTAGTTAATTGGAGTCTTTACGTGAGATAGGGATATCAACCAAACCCATGGCCGCGGATACCTAACCGCCTCCGACCCAGTTAACGCGGGGAATTCCGGCTTTGACTGGGTATCGTGCGGATATGGGTAAAACCCACAAAAAGGTTGATGAGTATGGGGCGGGTATGGTTTTAGACACCACCGCCCCATACCCATATTCAAACCCGCCACAACAAGGATATTATGTTATATGCATAAAATATAAGGAGTCTATTGTAACTTGTCAATTGAATGAAGGGTAATTAAAAGGTAAAGCAAAGTGTAAAATGTCATTGATGGCAACCAAACCAAAATTTCATCCTCTTATGTATTAGTTCCATAATTTTGGGCGGGTAATACAATATTTGTCACCATATTCTTTTATTAATGGTGAGTAGTTGATGGGCTGGTATTATTCATGGGTATCCGAAAACTGAGGGTATGAGGCGGGTATGGATTTAGGCATTTGAAAATGCGGATGAGGTTGGTTTAGGCAAACCCACCCCATTGTCATCCCTAAGGTGAGGTAGTATCGACATAAATATGGGTTCCTACCTTTTAAGAATACTGTTAAAACACATATATTTAAAGTCTTTTGGTACCCATTTTGGCTAACTGGGGTCCTAGGACCCCTCTACTCAATCCGCCACCGTCCCAATCAATGTGAAGATTCATTGAGTTAACCGACTTGAGAACAGTCAGGTACCCGTAATTGTGAATCTGATTGTCATCCTTAATCTCAATCGTTACAATTCTTTAAGTGTTATGGTTGATCCTCTTTTTGGTTCCGTAACTAGGAACTCTCTTCCGACATATTAGATCAGATCATTATTAGAATTCAACATTATTTTCGTAGCTATATGAACCCAAGCTAGTGATCGATCACACTGTTTTATTTCACACTTTGGCATGAGTGTTATTGCCAATCAAGTGATGGTTTTCTGTGAAACCTTAATCTCGAAACATAAAGTAGTAGGCTAAGACCTAAAAAAGTTAATTAATCAAACTACTTATAGGGCCGTCCCCACGGCACAGACGCACAGTACACACACGGGGACACACTGCCGTTGACAGTAACATGCTTACCATTTTGATTTCCCCGCTAATCATGATGATTAACATTATAGTTAGTACTTTAATAATCATAACCGGCGTACAAAAAATTGTTTAGTGTACCACTGAATTTGTTTATCGCCGAAAAACAACGTTGAAAAGTGTGGAAGACTTTTGCTAATTAGGGGCCCGAGGCAAGGTATTGTCTGATCAACGTGGGTGGGTTCGCTTCGCCGCCGGCCAAGCTTTTTTAATTATTATTATTATTATTTTGGTAGAAAGCTTTTTAATTAGATTAAGGCTAATACTACTACAACACCCGAACTATCGAAAAAATGCCACTTATGTCCTATTGTATCAAATATTCCATTCATGTCATGAACTATTATATTTTGTGTCATTTGTATCCTGTCAATTTTGTTGACCGTTAAAGATAACATTTGACCAAACGTAGTCAACTTAACATTGACTTTTGCTTATGTGGCAATGCCAACTCATTGACACCTCACATTTTTAATTTAAATTAAATAAAACTTTGAAAATAAAATATTGAAAAAACTTTAAATTCAAGGATATTACTAAATAATATTCTATAACCCCAAAATAATAATAAAAAATACTATTCTCTACCGATTTGCCTCTCTCGCTCTAAAAAATTTCCGCTTCTGCCTCGCCATCTGCTTCGTCAGGAACGCGTTCGGCGGCAGTCGCACCCCGCCATCGGCATAATCACCCCCCATCATCGTCCTCCCCACACAGCGTTGGAAAGGCTTGCTCTCGTTGAAGAATTTCATCAACAATCAGATTCATCACCGCCACTGGCGTCGAGAAGCTCCGTGGGATTCCATTCTCGTCAAACAAAGCGGAGTCGGCGGAATCAGACCGAATGGGCAGAGGAGATTCGATTCAGCGACCTGACCAAACAGATCCGAGAAGAGCTCTGAAATTTGACCAAACATATCTGCCCGGCACCGACGACCTCCCTTCTCTCCTTGCTCTCAACTAATTCGCTGGCCGCCGATCGGATAGGGAGCAGTGAGTGGATGAGACCGTTGATCTAGAGCTCGGTCTTATTGACCCGAGGGAGGAAGCAGAGAGTGAGGGAGTCCGGGAAAGAATTGCGGCTTTGGAGAAGGAAGAAGACGGAGGAGTGGGGAGGAAAGAAGGGAGTGTGGATTTCTGGGTTGGAAGAGTAGAGTGGAGGACGCGGAGGGGGTGGCGACCTGGATCGATTGATGGCGATCTGGGTGTTGCTCCGTCGCCCGCCATCGTGGATACAGTCGCCGAAATCATGAGGCTCTACAGATCACTCCCACTGAGGCCTTCTATCGACGAAGTGGAGGCCGTCGTCGCCGTGGTCAAGTCGATCCAAAACGAAGAGCAGGCGAAGCTGGAAGAAATCTCCAAACACCAGCGCCCGCCGGATGTGCCAGAGGAGCTCTTCGCCCTGCTGCAGCAAGTGAGGAGGACGGTGTCTGGTTACCAGTGTCGTGAGCAGAGCAGAGCAGAGAGGCGGCTCGCTTGGAGGAAACCCGTACTTTCAGTCATTGAAGCAGCGAGAGGGAGTTAGTGGAGGCGGTAAATTGTAGATCTGGATCTTGGGGAAGAGGTTGGTGGGACGAGGGGTGGGTTAAATTTTTATTTTATTTTATATTTTAATTATTTCCTTTTTCTTATTTATTAATATTAGATAGAAAAATAAATAAAAATAAATATTAAAATTCCACGTCAGATGCCACATCAGCACTGACTGGACTTTCTGTTTAAAACAAACGGTCAACAAAAGTCAACACTAACGGAATCATAGTTCATGACACAGATGAAATATTTGATACAATAGGACACAAGTGACATTTTTGCGATAGTTCGGGTGTTGTAGTGGTATTAGCCCATTAGATTATAAAGAAGAAGGGCCTAATTGAATTTCCTAAGTTTGATAATTTTATTGGTTGCCTAATTGCCCTGCCTCCCCCAGGTGATGGGAGAGTATCTATCTAGGCCATGTCTCTCTATTTAGTGGACAGTTGAGTGAGGCTGCAAACCAAGAGGGAAAGTCTTAATTATGATCTCATCCAAATCCTTACTGTAAAAGGATTGTATTCTCCCTTAAGGTTGTTCTTAACAATCTAAGCAAGGCGTTTACTGTTTAGGTTTATCCGAGTAAGTAGTAGGCCAGTCACCAACAACAGGTTTTATTACGACAAATTTCATGACATTTCTATCTATATATTATGCGCATTTGCATTTCTCTTTAGCATTGGATATACCTCATACAATAGCTGTGCTATACATTCGTAGAGTTACAAATTAGGCATAATATCGTATTATTCTCGTCTAGAAATTCGTGTTTTAAAGTATTGTTCACCATGTTATTTTTGAATCGTCCCGGTACATGGATCGCGTGTTATACCTTGCGCTCTGAATGAAATTTACATAAAATATCAACTTTCGTTTTTGTTGGCTTACAAGTTTCAAGCTCTGAATATGTGAATCAAATAGTGATAAACCTCCCATCAACCCGAAATAGCGACAACAGCTATTTTTTTATTGCAAGTGTAATACTCAAAACAATTTTTATCTACTATTTTCTTCCAAAGTAGTTTAATTTTAATTTATTGAAAGTATTCTATTATATATTATGTAGGCAATATAAAGCCGAAATTCGCAAAATCTTTTGTGACTTTGGTGTCACTTCATAGCTTGGTTTAAAAGTATATATGGACTAATATCTTGACTCTTTGACCCTTGACTGCAATTCCCTGCCTCCATATTGGGTCTGGAATGGAAAATATGGAATGGGTAAACAAAACCCCAGAAAATCAGGCCTTCAACATCAATGCTTTTTCCCCAACTGTTGTCCAATATGGAGGATCCTGGGAAACCCTCTTTATTACCTGTGTGTTTTTTATTAATGGTCTCCATTACTTGCATGAAAAGCAAGATTAAGAGGTTACTATGAACCCCCCAAAATGTTTTCAAGGTTAAAATAGGAAACTAAATAAGTCATTATAGGTCTAGAAAATCGTTGGAAGGCGATTGTTCGCTAAGTTATCCATTGTCTTTTATCAAATTCGGGTTTAATCCATCCATATATATAAAACTGCTCATTCAATTTGGTTTTAAGTATGACAAGAGGGGAAATGTAATTAGACTTGTCCTGGTAAAGTGTTAGTGAACATACTTAGTTGGGGAAGACAAACATTATCATTTGGTTCATGAAGTTAAAAGGCCGGAAAAATCAGACTTGTATTGATATCATACGTACCAGAAGCACAGGATAACTATCTATATCTTCATTATCATTAAACTGTAATGATTTTTTCAAAATATATTTTGTACTTAGTATAATAATAATAATTTCATAAGTTGAAATCCAGCTGTTGACCAGATCATCTCGAACCATCATATAATTTTTCTCGTTTTTTCTATAAACCAAAGGAATAAAGGAAATTATTTTTTGATGTTTGAACCAGCAAAAGATGCATATGATTGTCCTGTGTGTTGTCTTTTTGTGCTTATGCAACTAATAGATTTTTGCAGCCTCACTTTAGCTTCGATTTGGATTTAACTAAGCAGAACTCGAAAAGAAGGGAAACAAAGGAGAATCGGCAAAGAAGGGAACTAAAGAAAGCTATAGCACTGTCTCAATTTTAGTGAAAGACAAAATATACGGTGATGAGCAAAGGCAGATATAATTTGTTGTATAGTGTTGCCTTTCCTCTCCTTTCCAGTTTTCATTTCCCCAGCGCGACAAAAGTTCAGCTGTGTTTCCTTTGCTTTTCATCTTTTGTTGTTGTTGTGAAAACTAACTACATATTAGATTCAAAATGTAATTACACAATCCTATATATCCATCATCAATCCAACAACGATGTATAAGATGTGTAGATTGTATTCACCGACAATTTTACATTTGTTTATTTTATAGTGTATAGGCAAACAAAGGTAATCAAGCCACTTAGTTTATGTGGGAAGGGTAGGGTGCTAACATTAATTGCAATGAGTCATTTTTAAACGACTACCAGACGATGGCTGATGGTGTAGTGATCGTTAAGCACCATGAACAAGTACGTGATAGGCGAGCTGATACATTCATTTGTTCTACCATGTTTGTTCTTAAACGAATACCCTTCTAGAAGGTCTAAAATTAGCACAAGAATGTGAAACAAAATGGGCGATACAATGAGTTTTTCAAGAGTTGATTCAAGCATTATCTTGAGACTCTTCGAGAAGGCCTTGCAGGAGTGTTGCGGGGATTGATCAACAGATATAATTTGTTGTATTTTTTTTTGACAGTAAAATCATCTTTATTCCAACACCAATAGGGGAAACAAGGTTACATCGTCAAAGGAAATCTGAAATTAGGTCAAGAATACTAATCCAGTCATCAGGAAGCGACGATCTAGCAAGAGACCGTGCCACCCAATCGGCTCTAACAATACTTTTACGTGAAACCGCCATGACCTTCACTTGAGGGTTCGCTCTTAGGATTGCGATCATAGATCCAATACCAGCTGCTCCCCGCCATGGCCAACTTCTCGGATCTTGCTTCAGAGCATTGACTAACACTTGGCAGTCGGATTGGACAATACACTCAGAACCATATTCTTGAGCTAATTTGAGACCTTCCAGGAGAGCTTTTGTTTCAGCCTCGATCGGAGTGGAACAAAGGAGGGTATCAGCTCGCCCATCACACACTTGTCCATGGTGGTTAAGGACCACGACACCATAAGCCGCCGGCTGGGAGTCGCTTATGAACGACCCATCACAGTGAATCACCAAATGGTGATTGCTTGGCGGTGGAGAAGAGAGTGAGTGGGATCCCCTGAGCTGAGGAGCAGGAGAGACAAAGGGGGGAGTCCTCGGACACGTCGTCCATTCCATGAAATCCTTATATGTTTTCACAATAACGTTCGGATGCCAAGGGATCCGATTCTTGAAGACACAATCGTTCCTCGCCTTCCAAATATTCCAGCATAAGAAGATAATATGGGTCAGGGCTCCTGGTTGGATAGCGTCCTTGAGGTAGTAGAGCCAGTCAAGGAAAGCTGTAGCTTGAGCCGGAAGTGGAATGTTGGAAAAAACGGCGTTCCACGCTTCCTTTGCATGGTTACAAGAGAAGAGGCAGTGGAAGAGTGACTCAATGGGGCACTGGCATACTTGGCACGTTGAGTTGGGGGAGCATTTTCTGTGGAAAAGTCTCTCTTTTGTTGCAAGTCCATTCTTTGAACACCTCCAGACGAAAAACTTGAGCTTAGGTGGGATATCTAAATTCCACATCCATTTCCATTTTGCTACATTGTCCATCGTTTGTGGTTCCGTCGAAGACAGGTGGACCGCATGATAAGCCGACTTAACCGTGAAATTACCCTTTTCATTCAGTCTCCATGCCCAGAAGTCATCAGAATCTTCTTCCCCAATCGGGATCCTTAGGATAGCTTCCATTTCAGAGTTTGAGACATGTCCCTCAATATGCTCTTTATTCCACTTCCTCTCCTCTGGATCAATCCAAGAATTGACTCTCATGTGGTTTTGTGGGCCACTCCGAATGTATGCTATGGGGAGGGAAGGGATCCAAGGGTCTTGATCAATCCAGGTAGCCTTACCCGATCCAATCACTCTAACAGTACCCAGATCAACAACTTTTCTGGATTCCCAGATACTAGCCCAGATCCAAGAGGGTTTACTTCCTTTTCTAGCCGACAGGAAATTACCTCTAGGAAAGTAGAGTCCTTTGAGGAGGCGACTCCAAAGGGAATCAGGAGAAGTGAGAAGCCTCCAGGCTTGTTTGGCCAGGAGTGCCAGATTGAAATCCCTAAAACTGCGGAACCCCAAACCTCCTTCTGACTTTGGTGTACACAGAATCTCCTGTCTACACCAGTGAAGATTGCTCTTCTGCATTGAGCCTGACCAGAAAAAGTTGCTGAGAAGTGAATCCATTTTCTTGGTAAGGGATACTGGTAGAAGGAATAGGCACATGATGTAAGATGGGATAGCTTGAATAACAGACTTGAGAAGAATTTCCTTTCCTCCATGAGAAAGAAGAAGGCTTTTCCAAGATTCCCCCATCTTTTCCATCCTCTGGATAAGGAATTGGAATGTCTCTTTCTTGGAGTTTCCCCACTCAGTCGGGACTCCCAGGTACTTAGAGTGGCAGTTAGAGGGAGCAAACCCAATGTGTGAGATAATGTCATTCTTATCCTCAATGGGAACGTTGGCACTGAAGAAAATAGATGATTTGTTGGTGTTGACCTCTTGCCCGGTGATCGATCCATAATCATTGATGAGGTCCAAAATCCTTCCAGCTTCTTGAATACTGGCTTTCCCGAAAATGACTGTGTCATCCGCGAAGAGGCAGTGTGTGAGGGTGGGGCATCTAGCGTTAAGCTTTATACCCCTAATATGGTTATCCATCACTGCCTTCTCCACAAGAAAAGTGAGAGCATTAGACATTAGGATGAAAAGGAAAGGGGATAGGGGATCTCCTTGTCTAATGCCTCTAGAAGGACAAAAAGTCTCTGTGGCTTCACCATTGAACAACACTGAGAACCTGACTGTTCGAATGCAAGTGCTAACCCATCTGCACCACTTTTCATCAAAACCATACCTCCTAAGCAGAGTTTCCAGACATTCCCAATCAACCATGTCGTAAGCCTTCTTCATATCCAGTTTTAGCATCATATCTCTTCTGTTCCCCTGTTTGTGGTTCTTGAAATGATGAAGAGTTTCGTGGACAACAATAATATTATCCTGGATGAGGCGACCTCCTGTGAAAGCTGTTTGGAGCTCTGAGACAAGGGAGGGGGTCCATTTCTTCAGACGTGTGGCCATGATTTTTGTGATGATCTTGTACCTGAAGTTGCAGCAACTGATAGGACGAAATTGACCAATGGTTTCTGGATGGTCAACTTTGGGCACCATAACAATATGAGTGTCATTCCATCCATCAGGGAGAGAGTCATTTTCAAAGAAGTCCTTTACTTCTCTGCAAAGGGATTCACCAACCGTCTCCCAGTATCTCCTGAAAAATTTACCGGAGAAACCATCTGGCCCGGGGGCTTTTCTGGCCCCAAGCGAGAAAACAGCTTTTCTAATCTCCTCATTAGTGACCGCCCCACACAGATCCTCATTCATCTCTCCTGTAACCATTGTTGGGAATCCTTGAAGGAGATGGGTAAAGGTAGTAGGAGACCTTGCCTTGAAAAGATCTTTATAGAAATCCACTGCCATACCTTTCAAACTTGCTTCATCTTCAATCCAATTTCCCACCTCATCTTTTAAGCGGAGGATTCTGTTTCTATGCTTTCTTTGAATAGTGCTAGCATGGAAAAAGGATGTGTTTTGGTCCCCTTTTTGCAACCAATTTACTCTGGAGCATTGATTCCAAAAGGCTTCTTCATCAAGCCAAATTTTTGTTAATTCAGCTGTGAGGTTCTTCTCTTCTTCCACATTTTCCTGTATTCGAGGAGGTTGCTGGAGAATCTCCAGCCTGACCATGATCTCATTCTCCCTAAGAATACTATTCTTATGGAAGTCTTTTGACCATGTTTTCAGCTCTCTCTCACATTTTGCGAGCTGGTTGCTAGATGGGCCTCCTGGGTCCCATTCTCTGCAGACAATCTCCTTGCATTCCTCTTTCTCCAACCATCTTTCATCCACTCTGAACGGGGTTTTCCTTCTTCTGTTCCCCTGATAATGTAGATCAACTCTAATAGGACAATGATCAGATTCTACCATCTTTTCATGAAATACCACCGCTTCTCCAAACTGTGCCCTCCAGGACGTCGAGCACAAAACCCTATCCAATCTTACCCTGACCAAATTTTGTCCACTGCGTTTATTGGACCAGGTGAAAGGGTTTCCTTTGAAGCCCAGGTCGATGAGAGCATTATCAAAGATGAACCTTTTGAAAGGTTCTACATTCTCGTACCTAAGAGGGCATCTTCCCTCTTTTTCATAATCATAAATCGCAGCATTAAAATCACCTACTACAACCCACTCGTCTTCTCTACTACTCCGAAGGGAGCTCAAGTGCTCCCAAAACTCCCTTCTACTAACAACCGTAGTCGGGGCATGGACAAAAGTACAGAAAAACTTTTTCCCCATGTCAATGCTAACATCCATGTAATACTTATCACTACTTAGTACCGTAATACTAATACCCGCCTTCCACCATAAAGCGAAGCCCCTAGATGAGTTGACAGGCTCGACATACTCTCTATTGGGGAAAATTTTGAATTTTCTTCTATGTTCTTCCATGAAAACTTCATTGTTGCACGTTTCCATCAAAAAGACGATAGAAGGGCCATGACGCCGGATAAGACGCTTAGCATAACTTCTCGTAAGGGGTTGGCCAAACCCCCTTACGTTCCAACTTACGATACTCATGGAAGATGAGGTGGCTTATGGCGAACCACCGCTGCCGTTGTTCCTCTTTCTTCCCCATCCTCTCGGCCGTCATTGCTAGTTTGGGCCTTGTTCTTGTGTTGTTTCTTTTTCCTCTGTCTTCCATTCTTTCCACCTGCAGAGATAGAGCTGGTTGGGCTGAAACAATAGCTGGCCCCTTCATTAAAACCTGACCCAGTCCCTTCTAGCACATGGGCCGACGTCCCCTTCCTTTTCTTCATGGATCGGCCTGCTTCTCCTTCTAACTCCTCTTGAAAATGATGATAAGCTGTGTTGGACTGTCTGATGGGCTCCAAGGATTGTGGTTCAACCTCTCTAAGCTGGTGGGCTTGAGGGGTTGGGATGTTCAGCCCAAGGGAGAGTTGGGCTCCCATCAACGCATTCATCCTTGATCGCCTCTGCTCCTCCCCTTCTTCCTCCAGCCGCAGACCCCCTTCAAGAGCCGCCGCCGCTGTCTCCATTTCACGAGACAGGTCCCGCGCTCCCATCTCGGTTCTGTACCTCCCCTTCCATCTCCCTGTGTGACTTCTCTCTTCAGCCCTAGCCTCCTCCTCCAATCGGCGCACCGTGAAGCCCGGCGGGACAATGGGGTTGCCTTCTTCTTCTTCTTCCCCTGTCGAGGTCAGCCCTGCCATCGCCGCTCCATCCCTGCAAAAAGAAGCACTTCCTGAACGGTAATGGTCCCTCCATGATGCTGGATCGGAGATGGGGTAAGTAGGATCTGCCCCTCCATGGTGGCTTCTGTTGCTGCTCGATCTATGTGGAGAGTCAATCCCTGCTTTCAACTCAGATGTGTAGATGTCGGAGAGTGGAACGTGGCCTCCTGCCTTCCTTGCTTCCTTCATCCTCGCACAGGTAGGCCAGTTGTGGCCAATTCTTCCACAAAAGTAGCAGAGTTCTACCAGCCTTTCGTATTTGAAAGTAATTTCTTCACAATAATCTATCCCTGTAGCTTCATCAGTGAACGGGAAGTCAAACCCAGTTGGGATTGGGTTGCTGATATTAACTTCCGCCAGCATCCTAGTGAACCTTCTGTAGCCGTTGAAATGGAGGCTTGCTCTGTCCATATCGATGAATTTGTTGAAGTAGAAGGTTCCAATTGACACAACATTCTGCTCGCACCTTTGGCTTTGGTGGAGGCCATGGATTTGCACCCACACCGCTAGAGAATTCAGGGGGACAGCCTCCGGGTCTCCTCGTCCATCATATTTCGCCAATGCCGTCATTGTGTTGGACAGGCTCCATGGGCGTTCTTCCCAGATTTTCTCTCTGGTCTTGGAATCTTTGAAAGTGAAGATGAAGAGATTTTGAGCTTGTGTAGGCTGGACACCAACTTCTCCATACCTTCCCCAAGCATACCTCGCTGCCCCTGCAGCCTTAGCCAATGCCACCTTGTTTTCCGTCAGCATCCTCCCCAACATCATCGATATCCCCCTTCCAGAGTTGGTAGTGAGATGGGGTCGGTCACCTCTGCCTCCTGAGGATGAAGGGTTGGTACGTTCAGTGCTCAATCTACCAGCTCTTTCAGTAAGCTCGTTGATGTCCATCTTTGGTATGACACTTTTGGTTTTGAGGGTTTTTGGTTTAGAGAACGGTTTTGAAACAGACAGGGATATCAAGAGGAAGTAGGATATGGTAGTGGAGGATTTAGGAGCTGAGGGTTTGCCTTTGTTCCCTTCTTCCCTCTTTAATACACAGCCTCTATGCACTTCCGCATTCAATCCCTCAGTAAAGTGGTAGATATCTTTCTTTTCAGCCATTCCATCATCTCTTTTGGTTTCTCTTAGCAGAGGGGTGTACTTCACCTTAAATTCTTCCTTAGCTCTTGGCTCAATGTTCGGCTGGGACAGAGCTACACCTGCCGCCGAATCTTCACCTATGAAGATTTTGCCTTCCTTTCTACTCCTTTCCTCTTCATCTCCCCTGTGAGTAACTCTGCCCACTGGTCGTCCTATCCCATCTGGGGGTTTCCACTGCAATTTCCTTCTTTTCCTTACCTCTACAATAACTGTGACCCCATCCTCATCAATTGATTTCCTGATTTTTGTGGCACCGCCAGCTCCTTTTCCCCTTGTAAAATGGTCTTCATTGACGGGATGGGGAACAGAGTAGGCACTATATCTATCTCTGATGCAACAGGGCTCTAGAAATTGCTCTTTAGGAGCTGGAAGAGTCTCAGCGAAGGAGACGGGAAGAGGAACTCTCTGGAGTTCAGAGGAAAGAGCCGTTAGAGAGGGAGACATGAGAGAGAAACCTCAGAATTTGTCGATGATATAATTTGTTGTATAGTGTTGCCTTTCCTCTCCTTTCCAGTTTTCATTTCCGTGCCCAGCGCGACAAAAGTTCAGCTGTGTTTCCTTTGCTTTTCATCCTTTGTTGTTGTTGTTGTTGTGAAAACTAACTACATACGTAGATTCAATCAAAATGTAACATAATCCTATCCATCCTCAATCCAACAACAATGTATAAGAGGTGTAGATTGTATTCACCGACAGTTTTACATTTGTTTATTTTATAGTGTATAGGCAAACAAAGGCAATCAAGCCACTTAGCTGATGTGGGAAGGGTAGGTGCTAACATTTAATGATGATTCACTTTAATGGGTCATTTTTAAACGACTCCCAGTTGATGGCTGATGGTGTTGTGATCGTTAAGCACCATGAACAAGTATGTGATAGGCGAGCTGATACATTCTTTTGTTCTACCCTGTCTGTTCTTAAACAAATACCCTTCTAGAATGTGAAATAAAATATGCGATACAATCAGATTTTCAAGAGTCGATTCAAGTATTATCTCGAGACTCTTCGAGAAGGCCTTGCACGAGTGCTGCGGGGATATGATCAATGGTGTGGTGTCAATCTTCATATGAAAACCCTCAAATTAAGGTGAAAGTTATATGGCGAATGTTCAACATGATAGCCAATTGAGTTGCTTTGCTCTCTAACAAACTCTTCTCCTCCTCCATATAACTAAGGGGTCGTTTGGTTTTGATGATTGTTTGGTTGGAATAGTTACAAATAGGGGTGGAAATCGGTACGGTATCGGTATCCCAATACCAAATACCGAAATCCCGAATACCGAATTACACCCTAAAGTCAATCCCAATCCCAATCCCTAAATTATTTCGGTATCCCAATCCCAATCCCTAAATATTTCAGTATCCCAATCGGTACTTCGGTATCCCAATCGGTATTATCAAATACAAAATTAATTATCTTTGCAATTAATAATTAAATATATAAATTAGATTTTATTGTTTAATTTAGGGGGAAAAGACTAAGCAAAGAGTTTTGAATTATGATATTATTAAGGAGAATGGAGGAGAGGAGACATCTCAAGTTCTTGTCATTGATAATCTTTAATTTGACGAATTGGAGGTTGGGAGACGACTATTAATAGTGATCGAATGATCTGTATATAATTAAATGACACTTTTGGTGGTTGAGGGTCATGTAGTAGTAAATGAGAGAGTCTAGTTGAGAGGATAAAATACAAACTAGCTAATATTTCGGTATTGATCGGTATTTCGGTATATCCCGATCCCAATCCCGTAATCCCTAATACCGAATAACAATTGAAATTCAATCCCAATCCCAATCCCAAGAAATAATACGTGTATTCGGTAATACCAAATATAGACAAATTCGGTACGGTATTCGGTATATCCCAAATACCGGTACCAAACTTCCAGCCCTTTACAATGCATGGATTGTCTATAATGCATTGTTTTTTTTTGAATTTTATGCACATGCATTGTTTGCTTGATTTGACACAAACTATCACTCGAAATGAGTGATAGTTAAATCTCAAGTTTTTTGTGCGATTGTTGAGATTGTTTGATTGAGATTGTTGTGTGTTTTTTTCTTCCAACTATGTCCCTACCTTATGTGTCTTGCCTTTGTATATTACAACCAAAGGGTGAAAGTGACATTTCATCCAAAAAGTAATATAACTTATTTAAATAACAAAATAATTATCACAAAAACCAAACGATGTAATCTACAATACACCAATTTTCGTATATACATGTATATTATTATACATGCATTGATGACAATCCATCTATTTAACTATTACCAAAACCAACCGAACCTAAATCAATATTCTACGTGATTTCCCCTCATTGTAGCCTCATTATCCTGCTCCTTTGGTAGAACTGGGATGCAAGTAGGGGTGTTCAAATGGTTTGGTTACCATGGTAACCATTTTAACCAGTAGTATTTGGCTAATTTGGTTTGGTTAATTTCGATAATTGGTTTGGTTTGGTTAAAAATTTAGCTTGTTTGGTTTAAGTGGTCTGGTTTGGTTTCAGGCACTCCTAACCAATCAAACCAAATTAACCAGTTAAGTAATTTGTCATATATCTAATATATATTATATACACATACTTAATACTTTGCATAACCACTCAAGAGTCAAACTTAAGATAATTGTATTTATTACATGTATTTACGTTAAGGGTTGACTATAATTATGTGGATTGTTATGTGTTGTTCATTATATAAATTGCAAATTGATGCACTAACTGAAAATTTTTCTCACTTAATGATGATGTGGTGTTATATTGGTTATTTTGGTTAACCAATTAACCAAACCGAATAAACTTTAATTTGGTTAATTTAGTTGTTGTATTAGTTTGGACGGTTTGGTTATGATATTGTATTCCATGATTAATAGATTTTAGACTTATTTGGTTTGATTATTACCATGGTAACCATTTGAACACGGTGGATGCAAGTGAAACCAACCGTAACAAAAAAAAAAGTGAAATGGAAAGGATTGGGATTAGGGATGGCAATGGGTAGGGTCGGGTGCGGGTTTACCCTATACCAACTCCTAACCCGCCGGGTAGAGCTTTCTAAAATACCCGACCAAATAACCACCGGGTATGAAAATTATATAACCATACCCTACCCACCGGGTAACCACGGGTATTCGGGTAACCATGGGTACGAATCCTAAACTATGAACTTATACACATATATGCACATACGTACTGTTGTCCATTAAAAATTCTCAATACTTCTAATTGTTCTAGTTTCAACAATCCACACAAATAAAAACAACAAAAACATAATAATTGTTCTTGCTTCTACAATCCACACAAACATAATAATCGTCTACATCATCATCAATAATGGTAGCTAAACTAAATTTCTCAAGCTAAACTAAATTTCTCAAGGGAAATTGACCCTTTAATAAGCGGGGCGGGTATAACGGGGCGGGTATTATCGATTACCATACCCGTACCCTACCCTTTATTTTGAAACCGGGTATTACCCGTACCCGCCCTTTAACCCGTCAAAGCGGGTAATTACCCTCGTTGACCGGTTACGGTCGGGTAGGGTACCCATGGTTACGGGTTGGATTGACATCCCTAATTGGGATTGGTGGAAGTATGGTGTGTGGGTTGTCAAATATTGGGAGAGAAAGAAAGAGAGAATTGAATGAGGTGTGGGCAATAATTGTGTTTGTGTCCCTTCACTCCCCTCCTCGAGCCTTGCGCTCTATTCCTTTCCTTTCTCCTTTTTCCGCTGCTGGAGGTTGACCCCGTCGTCTCCCTCTCCCATCTTCCCTGGCCTCATTCTCTCTCTCTCTTTCTTTCTGCAACATTAATATTCTTTCTTTCTTTCTATTCTCCCAAGTTTGCTGTTTCTGTCTGTCTTCCTTTTCCCACTCCTCCTTCCTTCCACCATCGCCATTCCTCTGTCTGATTGGTAGCTTCTCGTCAATCATCACCAACTAATCCAATCGCACCAACACCAACACCCTTTTTACCCTTTACCCAACCCTCTCTCCAAATTCATACACATATATGTTCCTCCATTTTAGACCATATAGTTTATATGGGGTTTCTTTTTGTTTCTTCCAATGTTAGTATCCGGCTACCTAGTTGGTCGAATCCTAAAGTTTTTGTTGGCTTCTGATCACAATTCACAAGATCGTAGTAAACAGAACAATGTTAAAATTGGGCCCTTTTGGTGAGTATAGTGACCAGCAAACCCATGGATGCATTTAAACCCTAGATTACTAGTTTGCAACTAGTGGCGGAGCCACGTTGATGGTAGAGGAGACATATCTCGTCAATTTAGATTCTCTTAACGTAAATTTTTAATCATCCTCCATTTAGATTGTCTGACTTGTTCGTCGTTAATCGCCACATAAAGAGCAGCAGACCAGCGTTCAGGTTGTGCATCAGATGGTTCGAAACTGACTGACTGATAGTGGAAAAGATTGGTTCGGAGCTTTGTACTAATTAAGTGGACTAAGACTGCAACTGTTTGATTTTGAGTAAGTTTAATATTCACGTTTCTAAAGGGGAAATGATTGAGAGATGGAGTTGAGCGGCTCAACAAAAACCATCATACCTTTCCTTTTTGTGAATACAAAGACAATCATACTTACCCATTGAATTCTGAACCCTTCCCCAACATATAATTATATATTTTGCTCATCCCTCCCACAAAAGATATAAGATTTAAAGGAGAGTAACAAATTGTGTATAACCAACGATTCATTTTTAACGACGGTATCTCATTCTTCGACGTAAGCGATAGGTAGCACAGTAAAATGCTTCGTGATCAAGTAGTTAAAACAGTTGCTTATAGTTTTGTTTTTCGCTCGACTTCCATCCTCCTTGTACATTCGTAGATAAACTAGAGAACGTAAAGCGAGTTAACACACACCTTACATGAACAAATAAACTGGATTACTCGAAAACGAAGGACATGATCTTCAATTCTGTTAATCATTACAAGCTCTACAAACTACAATGTCAAATTCGTTATACATCGTATATATCGCGAACAAACCAACTTATTAGTAACCCGACATTAATCAAAACCTCAACCGGCTAGTTGTGGGGTGTGGGATTAGGGCACTAGGTAGATCGACCAGGATGTGTGGGCACAACATGGCCATCCGAAAGGTCAACAAACCATTGTGTACTTTTGCATGGCCAAAGCTATTGCCCTTGTAGTAATTGGTTTTGCCCTTTGCCTCGAGACTTTACTCCGATAATACAAAAAAAAAAACTAGCTCCAATAGGACGAGAGTACTATTCTAAATGCCATACCACCCGGCCCCCGACCCCCCAAAAAACAAGCCCTTTTCCTTTCTTTGCAAACTCCAGTAGCTACTTTCTTGTAACTTACTGTCCAATTCCAAAAATAAAGCCACACCCAGGTTTCCTCTTTTCCCTTCTCCCCCTCCATCATAAGACTTGATGATTCTGGCATCACAAGAACAAGTGCACAACGAAAGGCAAAAGGGAAACCTCCACATCCACTAAAAGAGAAGGTAGTACCTGCACCACTTAATCATGGTTTCAAATTTCACCAAGTTGCAAAGTGCCTCGACCTTAACACACTTACATCTACTCACGTAAAGCAAGGCGAGTCGAGCCTTAACATATAGATATTGCGCGTATTAGTCTTATGAAGTTACCATCTTTATCGTGAAGTCGCAAAATTTTGCGACTTATTAATAACCTATCCATCCAAACCATTCATATAATGGGTTGCCTCCACCCAATCCCTCATCCAACAAAACGAAAAGTACATGACCTAGATAGACCGGACCCCTCCCTCATATATAAGAGAAACTTATAAGCAAAACTAACTACCCATCACGGCTCCTCCATGCACATTGATATCGACATACATAGCTAGAGCTAGATCTCACAACGAAATATTTCCATCACATTATAAACCCTATCACGTGTTCATCTTCCAACCCAATTGCGTACTTCCTCCCCTCTTGCTTCCACATATCCAATATAAAACCCTAACCCTAGCTTAGCTAGGGGCCATGAAGGTTGAAAATACGTAACCTCCCGGCCACGACATAACACAACGGTTGAGCTAGCTTTATCTTTCCACGCATAATAACTAATCGAATACGTATGCATGGTCCCCAAAAAAAAAAAAACCCATTCCCAATCCCGATTCAAGGTTTTGGTTTCGGTTTCATAGGATATGTTTTGATAAACATAGAGTGGGGTACGTTCCTAATCCTAGCTAGAGCTTTGGAAATTTAGGGCATCGAGAGGGCAACAAGCAGGCGCAACATAGAGTACTGTGGATTTTAAGATTTGGATCTGGGCCGATAAACAAACGGGTGTGGGCCCGTGGAAACGGGCCATGCATGTGAGCGACATGATGATGACGATGAGAGGAAAAGTAAGACATCGACGGATACGTAGCTGCTGCTTCGATTAAATTACTAGACCTCAAAGTTGTGTACTTAAATTAATAGGGCCATTAGGCTTCCCTTTTATTATGCATATTATTTTAGCAGAGCTAGCTAGGGTTTCGTAGCCAAAGCCCACACGCAGGCCGCAGCAGCAGCCCATATGTCGCCAGCCAAGGATACAAAGACTCACTCTCAATCACGTGCCTATCGTTTTCTCTAGCAGTACTACTGCTCTCTTCCTATGTGGCTATACTTCAATCCCAAGCCAGAAAAAGACAGCTTCTTGATTTTCCTCTCTGGGGTTTTTTTTTAGGGTAGCCCTAAGGAAGTAGAAGAAGAACTGAAGAAGGAGGTGAAGGGCTAGCTAGGTAGAAGCAGAAGCTGTGCAGGTGGGTAGTAAGTAGAAGAAGAAGAAGACTGAGGTAGCTATGCTAAGATTCAAAACCTGTGAAATTTTCAACCAACTTTTAGGTTATAGCTTTGATGGGTCCTGGGTTTTGCTTAGCTAGTTTTCCTTTTTGGGTTTTCTTAATTAGTGGTCAGAAATGGTAAATCAGCCACTTTTTTTCTTCTTTGTGAAATGAAATGGGCTTTATTTGGTAGCCAAAATTAGCAGAATGCAGTTCAGTTGAATGATCAGTCTTTTGAATCAGTATATCCTTGTAAGAAAAGTAATTGGAAGTTTTAATTTGCCAAGGGCTGAATCGGGTGGGCTTCTCATTCATTTGAAGCTTCCTATTCTGGCCAAAAGTTCCCTTTATACTGTTTTACTTAATTATTACTAATATGAAAGTTGCAACCTATGAACAAGTAATGAAACAAAGCCAACTTTTCTTAGTCCTTTGTCATTCAGTTCTCTACAACAGTTTAGTGTGTTCCTTTTGACCAGACTCTCAACTACTGATCTCTTGGGCTTGTTTATGTCGAAGCTCCAAAAAATGCAGCCTAGTTATTCTGCTAACTTGAAGATTCATTAGTATACTAACTAATATCCAAAATGTATGAATTAATATCCAAGTCTGCTAAGTGTCTAGATAGCATAGACTAGTATTCAAAACATCACAAACTAGTATCTAGATAGCAGATGCCAACTAATATCCACAATCAACCAACTAGTATTCAATATGGATACTCTTATGTGTTATCTGGATACTATTTATGTGTTGTTTGGATACCATTCTGTGTTGTCTAGATATTAGTTTGTGAATTTGGGATAATAGTTGATTCATGGTGGATATTAGTTAGCAAACTCTGAATACTAGTCTGTGCTCTCTAGATACTTTAGTAATGAGATATTAGTTCATGTATTTTGGATATCAGTTAGTATCTGCTAACGAATCTTCAAATTAGCAGATTAACTTTCCCAAAAAATGTTGGTGCTAGCTAGCTAGTATTCTCCAGCAATATCTTCAAAATCTAATTGTAAAAAACTACTCATCGTGATACAATAACTACTGCGATTTAGATATGGTCATAAGAATAGGCTATGCATATCATGCTTTGCTTATGCACCATCAAATCAATGAATAAAATTCAGAATAGGGAATTCCCCGTTCAAAGTTGAAGATAGATATATATTATTAAAAAGACGTGCCAATCACATCGATTCCTAGCAAATAAATACTTGACCATGCTCGACCAAACTGGCCATAAGAACACAAACTTCTTTTGCCTTTTGTTCTCAAGAATGGAGACTTTTGGTGGGCCTTCTTCCATTTTCTGTCCACCGCCGAAGGGAGAGGGCTAAAGTAGCCGGCCTGCCGGGCTTGTCAATTGTGTCATTGGGATTCTCTGTTGGAATTTATTCATTTCTTTATCCTTCTTTGATCTTTCTTTTGGGTGTTAATTGATTGCAGACAGGAGTGGATAGCAATAGAATAGATAGTTTTTGTTTGACCCTATTATGTGGGTCGAGTGGCTATTTGTTCAGCATATAGATATTTTATTATATAGGACTAGGGGTGTCCATTCGGGTTCGGTTTTTCGGGTTTACCCGAAACCGACCCGATTATGTACATTTTCGGTTTTTTGGGTTCGGGTTCGTTTCGGGTTTCGGGTTTTTCGGTTTTGGGTTCGGTTTTGCTTATCGGTTTTTCGGGTTCCGGCTAAAAACCTCCAATGAATAGAACTCAACCCTTATTTTTATACTTTCGGGTTTTCGGGTTTCGGTTTTGCTTTAACCGAACCCGAACCCGATAAGGAATTTTCGGGTTTCGGGTAACCAAAACCCACAAGTCCTTATCGGGTTCGGGTTCGGTTTTAGTGATTTTCGGTTTCGGGTTTTCGGGTTTTTTCGGGTTTCGGTTTGGGTAACCGAACCCGACCCGAACCGACACCCCTATATAGGACACTATAATTATATAGAGAGGGTGATTTTTTAAGGTTGTCCAAAAACAAAAACAAAAAACAAAAACTAATTCAGGGTTTTTTATAGGTCAATCATTGGTGTGTGTGTGTATGTATTTAAAGAAAATAACAGGAAAGAAATAAGAAGAATGGAAAACGGGAGCAATAAAAGTTGTCCCACGGAGAAGAAGGGCTATGTTGTGATGGCTGATGGGCGGACCGGTGTGGTTGAGGCGATCATGAGCTCGGCCCAGGCCCAATAGCAAAGTAAATGTGGCATAATGGATTTAGCAGACTTCGAAGGCGTTATGGGCCTTAATTATCTGCTCGTTTGCTCCGGTGTTGCATGGCAATTTGATGGCTGTTTAATTTGATTCCACATACCACTAGCTGTGGGCTGTGGGGTGGATGGTTTTCTCTTTTTAAAAGCTATTTGCGCTCATTATTTTGATGAGTTGATTGGGTCAAATTATACTGTTGTTTGGATGTACAAACTTCAGGTGATATTTCAGGCCTGAATTGATTGAATGAACTGGTAATTGAAAGGAAGGGGAGTTTTTAATTAACGTGGTTGGGTCTATTTTCCTTTCGATATCCTAATTTCACCTCTAGCTTTTTGGCTGAAATGTGAGTGTCTTTCTTTGAATAAAAAATGGATCAAAATTGAATTTGAACCGATTCAAATCGAATCAAATGAATCAAACATGCTTTTTTATAAGTTTTTAATATAAAACCGTTCCTTCAAGAACCCTGGGAGTGTAATTTGGAGCCCAAAAGAAAAGTGGATTGGGAGGAGCCCATCACGGGCATAAGATCCAGGGATGCCTCGCGCGTACCAGTTATGTCGTAGGCCCGAAGAGTCCATCATGCGTTAAGCCCATTAAGCTTTCGATAATGTGTTGGAGGATTGCGAATCATTAATTGCTAGACAAATTAAACCTGATCGTTTGTCATTGTTTTTTTTTTATAATGGATCGTTTGTTATTGTTAGAGGTGGTAATAGCAGACGGGTAGGAGAGCGGGAGAGTAGAATTTGAGTTTGGATTAGGTATGCTCTAATAACATTTGTTGAATTTGATAAGTTAAATAAAATTTTTTGGAACTTCACTTACACTACAAAATAACAAACATACAACAGGGTTTTTCCCACTTTTAGCGACGAAAAAAACCGTCGCTAACAAGCCCGGCAGCGGTTTTTATTACCCCTGCAAAAGCGTCGCAAGAACAACCGTCGCAAAGTAATGGCAGGGGTCAGCCAAACCGCAGTAAATGGACTTGCAACGGTTTTTTTGCAGCGGTTTTTCTGTCGCAATTGGTCTACTTTTTGAAGCTTTCACGACAGTTTTGTAGCCCTGTGTAACTTTTTAGCGACGATTTATACGATTTTTAGCGACACTTTTTTGAATATTTTTAGCAACGCTTTTTAGCCCATTTCTACAACCTGCTAAAACATTTCAATTTTTTCATAAATTTCTAGAACCCCTGCAAAGTACCTTCAAAGTCTACATTCCCCATATCCATGCCACACAATGCTAACTTCCAAAGTACACAATATTACTACACATTACTACCAAAGTACACTTTAACAAAGATAAAGTTCCAACTAAATCCATAATATTGAACTTTGACTTTCTTCTGAATCACCAACAGCTCATCTTTATCCTGTTTTAAAGGCAACCAAAACATATAGCTCAAAATCAATTTACATGTACAACTCAAAATCAAATTACATCATCTATATGAGTATATGATATGACTCACTTGGTGCATCTGTTGTAGTTAGAGGGGACTTTCTGTATCTTCATGGAGCTGGAAAAATAATAACAAGACAACAAATTCAAATATATAATTAATCACTTCACTAATTAATTAGTTACTCTATATATAGCTATAACCCAACCTGCTTGACTAAGAAGTGAACTAAATTGGAATAGAATGTCAAAGGGGATAGGAATATACTGTCACATTCTCAATGACAGAAAGGAACCCAAAAAAGAAAAGGAGGCTGACTTTTTGTGTTAGCAACTTAGCATGGAATACATGCAACAGGTTATGAGCTTGCAAACATTCCAGAGGCTGACTTTTTTACTTACCTTTTGTCATACCCGTGTAGTACTTTGGCTTGATGAAGATGGCGCACGAAACGAACTCTCCATTGGCCCCTTCTCCCTACGAAGATGTTGCAAGAACAGTGTCTTCAGTGTGTCTACTTCCATTTGCAGCTGATCCATCCCACTTCTCAGTTCAACTACCTCACTTTTTGCTTCCATCAGTTCATTTCTCAGTTCAATTACTTCACTTTGTAGGGCGTCTACCTCATTAGAGTTTGATGTCGTGGTAGAATTTATTGAAGCTGACGAAGAAGAAGGCCCCAAATAAGTCGAGGGCGTTGGTCCCAAACCAGCACAACGAACCCTCCCAGGATGCTCTGGCCCATGTACCTTCTGAAAGATCTGTTCATTATCAAAAGAACCTTCTTGTCGAAGAGTATGGGCCTTCTCCTACACAACCACAAAAAACAAAAGAAATATACAACATCTAATAAGCAATTTTTTCATTTCTATTTCGATCTAATCATATTGTTCGTAGTGCTATTCATCATACACGATGCAGTAAAGACAACAATCATAATAGCAAAGGAAGTTTACTCATCTTGCACAACATAGCAGAATAGCAAAGAAAGTTTACACATCTTTACACATCTATGCAAACCAAATTCAGTAGGGTTTCAATCAAGTAAAATAATAAGAAATTCTTACAATTAGGGTTGCTGTATACCCATTCACATAGGTCCCGTTCTTTCTTGTATGAGTATTCTCAAATGTTTCCAACCTATCAGGTTCCTTTCCGGTTTCCATAGTCTAATAAACATAAGGACAAAGTACCTTCATTTGTTAATGTCCATTTAAATCTGTAAAGAAAATCAAACAAGTCAAATTAAGTAAAAAACATACTTTTATAGCCTTCCACCTTGCAATGCTCATCCTTCCACATGTATGTGGAGTCTTCATGTTGCTAGCATTTTCAGCGTTTATCCTACTCAGTCTCTACAAATGATGCAGTCATAAGTTTAAGAAGTCAAAATTTAATAAATCTAATGATGAAAATCAAATAAAGTTAAAATTTATACCTGAAACTCTTCAGTATACCATCGGTTAACCAAAGTCAGCCAATGGGTATCAATAACGCCTTCAGGCTTCGGTATTGCAAGAATTTCTTCAATAGACAGCTCAGGATCATAATATTTACTTTTCAGTTTCGTCTTGTAGTCACTCCACCTTCTATTCACAGTTGACAAAATCCATTTGGTGGTAGCAGCTAGATATCGAAACTTCGTCTGGTTCAAGATAAAAGAAAATTAGTCTCTAATTTGATAGCAGCAGTTGAAAAGATCAAAAGAAGTAAACAACTCAAATAATTAATTCAGCTAAAGCATCCAAAGAGACAGCCGAAGACAACTAAATATCATCTCATGGAATTCATAATTAAACAAATTGGCAGAGACAACTAAACAGCTAAAGACAACTAAACCAGCTTAGTAGAAATATACAAGACTTGGTGGAGAAAAGAAGTGCAGATAAATTTAACCCAATTGAAACCAAAATTGCTGAATCTAGGGAAAGATCCAGAGGTGTAAACATACCTGAACAAGATCCAGTATCTTTGCTTTATAAGGACGAAACTCAGCCTTTCTCCAATTAAGTTCCAAGGGTGTAAACAGTCCATTTCTAGCTACAACTCCAAGGAAAGATGCAAATAAACCAGATTCTGGACCACATGGAGTTCCATGTTTATTCACCTCAACATCAATTTTTTCATTTGGATTCATGTTCCATAAATCAGCTAGGACTGTTGGTCCTCTCCTTCTGAATCTTCTCCCATTATTGTCTACATATAAGCACAAAATAATTAGAAGTATAAAGAATTCAATGTAAAAAGTAACCAATTATTCCAATGAATAAAAGAACATTACCAACATAGGTAGTAAATCCATCATATCCAGTTTCCTCAATGACTTCTTCTTCAATCTGTTTTTTCCATTGCCTAGAGCTTGAGGATGCAATTCGCTTCTGATATTCATATCAACTAGATCCTGCCGAGCTTGTAAGTTGTCTTTTGTTTTCGTCTCAAGATTCAATAAAGTACTGATCAGATTATCACACACGTTCTTCTCTATATGCATCACATCTAAATTGTGACGCAATAAATTATGTTTCCAATACGGCAGCTGGAAGAATATACTTCTCTTTTTAAACCAATCTGCCCACTCACTCGAATTACCAACGGAACTTGAATCACCATCACCCTCCCTCCTCTTCCTCTTCGTCCTTTTTCTCTTCACATCTTTTTTCCCATAACAGAATTGTCTCCCTTCTAACTTCCTTAAAATTTCACTTCCATTGATTTGTTTAGGGGCTGTTCTTTGCTCATTTGTGCCGTCAAAATAAGAGCGTTGAGAGCGAAATGGATGATCATCCGGTAACCACCGACGATGCTCCATATAACAATACTTCCTACCATGATCCAACCACTTGGAACAAGTGGATCCTCCACAAATTGGGTAAGCAAATTCCCCATATGTACACCATCCAGATAGAATTCCATAGGCAGGAAAGTCATTTATCGTCCACATTAAGCTAGCACGCATACAAAAGGTTTCTTTAGTGGAAGCATCGTACGTGGTGACACCCTCCCATAGTTTCAACAAATCAACAATCATAGGTTGTAAGTATATATCAATGTCATTACCAGGACCCTTAGGTCCAGGAATGATCATTGACTAGATAAAAGAAGATTCCTTCAAATACATCCACGGAGGCAGATTGTAAGGAATCAATACCACCGACCATATACTGTAGTTGGTATCATTGTTCTATTGGGATTGAATCCATCACTACTAAGAGCTAGTCTAATATTGCGAGAATCAGAGGCAAAACTAGGATACCTAGCATCAAAAGCCTTCCACGCTTCCCCATCGGTTGGATGTCGCAATAACCCATCTTTCCTACGATTTTCATCATGCCACCGCATGTGTTTCGCTGTCTTTTCTGAAGCAAACAGCCTTTGCAGCCTTGGAATTAGAGGAAAATAGCGTAATACTTTCGTTTCTTTCCTACGTTTTCCATTTACGTCATATCTTTCTTTATGGCAAACAGAACAAGAAAGTGCATCTTTATTAGTACCCCAGTACAAAGTACAATCACTTTCGCATGCGTCTATATTTTCATAGTCTAAACCTAACCCTTGAACTATTTTCTTAGCTGCACCATGCGACTTGGGTAAAGAAACTCCTTCCGGGAAGACATCTAGTAAAAGCTCAAGCAATTTTGTAAAAGACTTTGCTGTCCATCCATTGAGAATTTTCAGATGATATAAATGTAATAAGAAAGATAGTTTTGAGAAAGATTTGCACCCAGGATAGAGTTCTTGTTCTGCATCTTGAATCAATTGTGCTACTTCTGGAGTATCCTCCTCTAAAACTTCATCTAAATCATCCATTTCAAGATTTTCTCCCAGATTCTCCCCATCTTCATGGGTAGAATCTCCGTGGACAGAATGATCATTGTTTACTTGGCCATCAGCAATGAATGCATCTCTAATTAGTCCAATCAAGTCTGCCCCAATTCGCGGACTCGATTGAGTAGGGGCAGAATCTTGTCCATTATTCGTCATAAACGACGATGACGGACAAGGTTGTGAAGTAGAAAAGGAAGGGATGTTAGTTTTATATGTCTCTCCATGAAAAATCCAATAGGAATATCCTCGTAAAAATCCATCGCAAATGAGGTGAACTCGAGCATTCTCACGCGTTTGAAAATTAACGTTTGCACAACGGATGCACGGACACAAGATTTTTCCTTCTGAAGATGCATTTTGGAATGCAAAATCAAGAAAGTATTCTACCCCTTCCTTGTATTCACGACTAACTCTAGACTTGTTCATCCAACTCTTATCCATTGGATGGTACAAAAACTGAAAATCAGTATAACCTAAAATGGAAAACCAACATAATGAATATCATAAGAATGGTGTTCTTTTTTTTACTTTGTTAATTTATTCAAAGGAACATGATGGAAGCTAGAATTAAATTAGTATACTGTAATGGTTTGTCGGGGGAAGGGACAGCAAACAGGAGAGGGGAGTATATACTAGATAACAAAGATAGAACACATAACATCACTTGGACAAAATGTAATAAAAAAAACTAAAATTAGTAGTGTACCTGGTAATTAACGTGGCACTTGATTAACAAAGAATGTGTACAAAACTTCAAAGCAACAGGAAGCCCCTCAAGCAAGTAAGTTGTGCTTTATACATTCTTCCTTTGGCACTTTATAAAAACTACAAGTAATGTTGGACGACAATTAGAACATGGTCTTAACTCATAAGTTTGGATGGCCAGATAAAAGCTGCAACAGATAGCTTCATTTTCATATATAAGCAACAAATCCTAACTATTACAGAATCCAACAAAACCAACTACTAATTCCATGTCCTTAACCCATAATGAACATCATCAATGACATAACACATATTATAACCTGCCATTCCTTTCCTCTATATAAACTATGTACATGGATAACCTATTATACAAGCATTCATGTACAGAGAAGTATCCCATAAACGTGAGTTTACAAGCCATGAAGAAGCTTACACAAGAACAAGTACCCTTTATCTTCTCCTCCTTGCTAGCTGGAAATATACACCCCACAAAACCAACTCCTACTGTGTGTATAATATATATATCTATCTGTATCAAAGCTTCGGATTGCTTTAACATCTTACACCTAGATCTACGGAAGAACATCAGAGGCATTCGTGTACACAAGCGGTTGAACTTATCTATCACTAGTGGGAGCAGAGAATTAACGAAAGAGGAAGAGGGATGGACTCACACAGGTTGACGAAATCCCAGATGGCAAAGATTGTGAAGAAAATTGATCAAGTCTCGTCGCAGATTCACTTGACTCAGCTGATTCGGTTACTACGTTCAGAGCAATCAAAAAGCACAAATCATATTTAAGAACTATATTATGCTCGAGATCAGAAGAAATCCACAAGCACATCTTAGGTTTAGAAAGTACCAGAAGAAATAGTTGGAATGCGGTAGCAATCGATGATCGGAGAGCTGGCAAGAGGAGAAAACGGCTTCGGAACAATCTGTTAGCAGAAAACGGCTTCGGAGGAGGAGCGGAATCGCCGAATTGAAAATCGGAGATAAGCTTACGGCGAGATGAGGCGAGAGCTCTTTCTCGATATGGAGGAGGAGGAGGATCGGAGAGCCGACGAGAGGAGAAAACAGCTTCAGAGGAGGAGGAGAATCGACGGATCGGAGATCGATGATGGCGAGATGAGCTGAGAGCTCTTTCTCGATTGTTTTTTCCGGTGCAGAGCTTTTTTTTTTATAGAAAGCAGAGCTTTTTCTCGATGATAAGGAATGCGATAAAAACAATTTTGTTGAAAAAATGAGTTTCAGTAAAAATTCAAAATTGGTTTGTTTTTTTTTTTACAAACAAATTGGGTGGTTGTTTGTTCCACTGGATCAATCGCTGCACGTTTACATGTTTGGGCCTATCAGCGGTTATAACATTCGCTGGGCCATTCGCTGCCAAAAGTGAATGATATAAATCGCGGCAGCGGTTACTCCAACCCTTGGTAGAAAACCGCTGGGCTTGGCCCAATCGCTTGTACTGTTATTACATTCTAATTTGAAAATACAAGCTCACATTGTAATTGTAACCCACCACACACTAATATTTCTCTCATTAGTCATTACAACCCCTACACCACTCACTTCCTTTTCCACTTGATCACTCTTGTTCTCTTCTCTGTTAGGAGCCGTTCGGATTGATATATTTACAAAACGAGTAATTTGACCAAGTGTTCAAAATTTTGGAAAATATGAACATTTAATAGTGTAAACATTTTCAAATATATTGTTTGCTAAAATAGTTTTTAGATGAGTCATTTGAATGTTACCACTTTGCCTTTACATGTTATACATTTTATTTTTCTGGTTTCCTGTCGTAATAAAGCCAACCACGAAAATTTTCAACCAACATATATCACATTATTTGATTATTAGTCATATATAACACTAATGTTTATTTTTTAATTATAATTTTATCTTAAGTTTCTTTACAAATCGTAACGGACTAAAGGCTTCAAAGTATATAATTTTACAGATATATACAACCTATATTTTAAACTCGTTTCCAAAATAACCAACTATTTTACTAGAAAATAATTGAAAAGTAGTATTGGAATGCAAATAATTGAAAAATATTGGACCTATCAAGGCACAATAGAGAAGGGTTAGTATAGGTTTCATGGAAAAAGGAAGGGTTAAAATTGAAAAGCAGTGACAAAATGACGAGTCATTTTGTCAATGAATAGCGGGATGAAATTCATTTGCAAATAATTCAATTGAGTCATTTGAGATTTTCAATGCAATAAAATGACTCATTTTCTTTCACATTGATGAATGAATCATTTGGTGCTAAATAAATATGATTTGAATCTTTTATATAGAATGACTCGTTAAAATACGAATTCTGAAAGTTGAATATAGAAAATCATAAACGATAGCAAAGTCAAATTCTGAAAGGGGATTCAGGAGGGCAATTTAGATTTTGGGGACAAAAGAGCAGTGAAAGCTTTGATTTGGTGTTTGGTTGAGGTTATTTCCTTTGAATCCCATTTTCTGTTGGTGGTTTCGCAATACAAGTTTGCATTCATTTGAGTACATAATTATATGTATTGATATGATCACAAATTTCAAACCTTACAAGTTCCAATTCATCATTCCAAAATCGGATCAAGTTGAAGGAAAACAAGCTGGAAAATTGCTAAGTATTGAGACAGTTCCGGGAAGGCTACTTTGGAAGAATGTTTCTCTCAAATGGTTCAATGAAAATGCAAGGTTAGGATCTTGTTTGGAAGCTTGCATGTCCCTCTAAAACTTGGTGCACTTGGATCGTGGAAAGGAAGCCAGAAGGGTTGGCTTGCAAGGCGTGTAAAACCCTATCCTGCAACTGGAAATCTGCCTGTTTTTTACTAAGGCAGATAGGCAGTTTGAGATAGTAACTTCGAGCTCGAATGGACAAGATTTGGGACACGATAAGCTGGAGCTTGGAGTTGGGGACGAAAGTGTGAAACCTTCTAAACCTAGGGAAGGAATTGGCTGAACTCGAATCAACCCAGAAGGCCATTTTCAAAGAGCTAGAAGTTGGTATGAGGACTGATTTCCTGGATAGTTTGCTTGGCAAAGAAGGAAGTTACTTGGATTGCAAGTTTCCGTGTTTTGCTTGTTTTCCTTTCCTTGTTTTGTTTATAATTCGTTTCCAAGTTTGATTAGGATTGTGTTATAGGGTTTCCTTGGCTATAAATAGCCTTTCTCATTAGTTGTAAGACAAGTTAAGTTTAATCGAAAGTTTACTCCGAGGAGTTTTCTCAAAGCTTGCGAGCTAATTTGTTCTTGGTTTTTGGCCGAGAATTGCAGACCTAGAGATCGAGTCAATCATCCTCGATCTTGTGGTAATATCTACCCTAACTAGCCTCTTCCCTCTCGTGTTGAAGTTGCTTGTTCGGTTTTCACCATTCATCCATCCATCACCTCTGTTTTACCACAAATTCATCACCACCTCGATGACAACTACCCTAGTTGCGTGCTTTGATCCTTCGAGTCCCTTCTTGGGCTTATCGTGTATGTTTGCTGGTTGTAGCGGAAAGTGTTGTTTGCGAACGAGAAAGGAGGAAGAAGATGAGAATGGTGATTAATTGAAGGGTGATATTGTATTTTAAGTATTTATCATGAGATGATAAATGAAAAGTGTCACATTTAAAGTTTTCATCCAAACGAGATATTTTTTTTATGAAAATCCAAACGAGATATTTTCAACAAACGCCTCTCATAAAATGTGTGTTTTTGTTAAAGAATCATTTGGATAGTTTGAGAAAATTTTGATTCAAACGACCACTAAAACTAATGTAGTTAAGAGGAAAAAAACTCAATTCTTGTGATTATTGTTCCATCTAGGAGTGGAAATTGGTACGGTATCGATATTCCAATACCAAATACCAAAATCCTAAATACCGAATTACACCCTAGAATCTCAATCCCTAAATAATTTCAGTATCCTAATCTCAGTCCCTAAATATTTCGGTATCCAAATCGGTACTTCGGTATCCCAGTCGGTATTATTGAATACGAAATTAATTACCTTTACAATTAATAATTAAATATATAAATTAGATTTGATTGTTTAATATAGGACAAAAGGACTAAACAAAGAGTTTTGAGTTTGGCTAGAGCTAGGATATGGATAAGGAGAATGGAGTAGAGGTAACATCTCAAGTTTTTGTCATGGGCAATCTTTAATTTGACGAATTGGAGGCTGAGAGAGGACTAATACTAGTGTTTGCTTTTTGGTGTTATGAAAATAACAATAGATTGGTGGTTGAGGGTAGTGTAGTAGTGAATGAGAGAGTCTAGTTGAGAGGATAAAATACACACTAGCTTATATTTCAGTATTGTTCGGTATTTCGGTATATACCGATCCCAATCCCGTAATTCCTAATACCGAATATCAATTGAAATAGAATCTCAATCCCAATCCCAAAAAATAATACGTGTATTCGGTAATACCAAATATATACAAATTCGGTACGGTATTCGGTATATCCAAATACCGGTACCAAACTTCCAGCCCTAGTTCCAGCCATCACCATCGCTGCTTTCGTTATGAATTAAGGTATATGTTCTTGATCTATTATTTATTTGTGAAATCACCTAATTCTAAAATCCAAAATGTTAGGATCTTTGCTTACACTAGCAACTTCAAATCACCTAACTTTCCCCCCTTCAAATCACTACTTAACAAATTGATTGCATATACTTAGGGGTCTGGATGGGCTGATCATGGATTCTGACAAATTGGGTCCAGTTTGATGTAATTGATGATCCCATGATGGTTGAGTTGTTGGTACTTCGGGAGGCTATCCAGTGGCGTTTGGATTGGAGGTTCTAGGAGGTTAGGTTTGAAGGCGATGTCAATGTTGTGGTTGATAAATTGAATTCCGCCAATGGTAGCGATGGTCGGGCCGACGCCATCTTTCAAGAGGTTTTGCAGCTTCTGGCAATGCATCAAGGTTTTACTGTGCGATTTATAGGACAAAGTAGCAATAGGGTAACTCATGTGGTGGCTCGTAAAGCTCTTTTGTTGTACTCAACTACATGTTGCTTTTTTGATTTTATGGTATGGCTTGATTGTGTGACAGGATGTACTAATATTTTCTCAATCAATATAATGACTATCGTTTGTAAAAAAAAAAAAAAGTATTGCATATACTTAGAGTTTTTTTCTTCTTTTTTTTTTGGTGTTCTACTGGTGAAGCATACCAATTTTCAAGGAGCTAAACAAGAAAGCCGGCCGAAATCCAAGGATTGGTAGCCCTGTCGTGAAATGACTTTACTTTCGGGGATCAACAACGTTAAACGTAATACGTTGACTGAAGTGATAACACATTCAGAAGATTTCAAAACTTGCACAGAGAGAGAGAGAATCAGTGCAGCATGCCATTATACCCATCTGTAGGGTTGAGGGCAATGATTTAAATGATGGGCCAACGACCGCAACCACCGTGTCCACGCCTCGGCAAACCACTGTTTGCGCACAAACATGACGTGATGGTCGAAACATGCACATCAGTCGTTCGACGGATTGCCTAGGAGAGTAGAGACACCCTCTTGACCGCCTCCAATCTAATAAAACTGAAACCCTAACCTAACCTAACCTAACCTAACCTAAAATCTGGCCCGTGCCTGCCAGTTCTTGAGGCGCGCGAAATATGCAGTTACAAGCAATCAAAGGTTTCAGCAAATTGCTCCAGGTCCGCCAGAGTGTGTCCCATCTCCTAGCTATACAATATAACCTATCTATTACAAGCACGGCCGTTAATGAACCAATCCGCTTATGAATGACTTGACGTTCGACTTGAGAAAAAATTTCTTCGAAGTTTGACCCATTTTTGATTGAGCCGGCTCGCGAACAAGCTCGTCGATTAATGAGCGCTCGAGTCATGACATTATCTGCTCGATAGGCTCGCGAACAAGTTGTCAGATAGCTCGATAGCTATACTTTAGAATGTGAGCCAAGTTCGAGCCTGAGTTTGAGCTACAATCGACATTTTGTCAGATAACTCGATATTTATTTGTTAATCTCATTCGGGGACTTCGTTAAATAAAATATGATAGAACTGCTTCTAATAAAGTCACAACAAATTATAGTAATTAGTTCTTCGTATTTTATTTTTTCAATATGGAGTCTTCATTTTATTCTTACTCTTCGACGTTGATTTGATGTAATATAAGAGGATAGGGTTTGAACTTTGGAAGCATGTAGGAAGAAGAGAAATTTGGAGAAAAGGCCAACACATGCTCCTCCCTCAAGCCAAAGTACTCTCTTCCCAAAAGGCGTATTTAGTATTTACCTCCGTTTCGCCCAATCACCGTCCCCGTCTATTCCTTTCCGTCAATGTCATAACGATCAAGGTAAAGGCTCAATTGATCCCTAAACTATAGGGCCAGAACAAATCTGTCTCTAACTTTAATATCTCACAGAATTCCGATGGAATAATAGGTTTTATTTGGACTATAGTTATATCAAGAGTGAAAATGAAGAAAGCTTGCGAGAGTAATTCGACGTCCGAATAAGAAAAAACTAGTCTTGAATTATCCCTACTTAATTTGTAGGATTGGTTATGAGTTGGCTCAATTTGGTGACTCATTGAGCTATTTAGTGCTCAACGAGCTAATTGATCATCGGAATTCATGTTTGTATTTTATACATTTTCAATGTTTACTTTTTATTGCTATTTGGCACTTATGATAATATTACCATTTTCTTAGCAATAAAACCAACCAGTGCTTAGCTAGACAAACTTTATTCATGAGCATTCATTAAGTCAAAGTCGAGCTGATCATATCATGTAAAAATCCGACTCGACTAAGCTGGATTGCAACCTTATAAGTATGCACGAAATTTTTTAGTTTTTAAATCATTTAGCTATACCTTCGAATTGATAATTGACCTAAAATGTTTTGAATTCAGAAGGAAAATGCCTACCGAACTATGTAAGTGCTGCTACGTCACATGTCCAATTAGTTTGGTAATCAAAACAGGTATATACTGCCAAGTTTAGAGGGCAATATGGGTAATTGGGCCGAACCCTAACGCCGTCATAATGATAAACCCCCTCAACTTCAACCCTAGTAACGGAGGACACGCCCCAGTCGACGGAGACGGACGGCAAGTCCTGCGTGGTCCCCTCCCCATCCTTCCGTGCTGCTGCTCCTCTTCGAAATTCGTTTCACATCAAGACCTCACTTCCAGAAAAGAGGAAATCAATTGGCTTTCACCATTTCGCACCGCCCCTTTCTATTTCCGGACCAAAACAAAAAAACCGCACTCCCACAGTTTTCTCTTCTCTTCCTCCTCCGCTCCCAAACAGACCGAGAGAAGAAGCAGGTTCGATTCGAGCAAGCTGGCGATGGCGAGGGGCAAGATCCAGATCAAGAGGATCGAGAACTCGACGAACCGGCAGGTCACCTACTCCAAGCGCCGCAACGGACTCTTCAAGAAGGCCAACGAGCTCACCGTCCTCTGCGACGCCAAGGTCTCCATCATCATGTTCTCCAGCACCGGCAAGCTCCACGAGTTCATCAGCCCCGCCGCCACGTCAGTCTACCTACCTACCTACTTCTATTTCCATTCAATCCCTCTCTCTCTCTCTCTCTCTCCAATCTGAAACCCTAGATTTCCGATTCCAGCTGTGAGCGAGCTGAATCTGAGTCGATTAGTTTCAGACCGAGCTTTTTTTTAGATCCAACAACTTTTCAATCTCGTTGAGCTGAGCTGAGCTTCGGATTTTTGTTTTTTGTTTGTGTGGTTTGGTTATCCGGCGCGAGCGCAGAACTAAGGGGATGCTGGATCAGTACCAGAGAGCTCTCGGCGTCGACATCTGGACTACTCACTATGAGGTCTGTTCTCTCTTCTTTCATCCATGTTTGCGTTTACTCAAGGAGAAGACGAAGCTCTCTTTCTCTCTCTTAATCAATCTGTTTGTTTGAGTGCAGAAGATGCAAGATCACTTGAAGAAGCTGAAGGATATCAACAGGAATCTGCAGAAGCAGATAAGGTGCGAGAAAGAACTTTCCAGATCTGGTTCAGATTCGGTTTCGATTTCGGTTTTATTGACTAAGATGAATGGATTGATTAATCCCACAGGCAAAGGATGGGAGAATGCTTGAACGATCTGGAGTTCGACCAGATGCGCGCTCTTGACGACGAGATGGACAACGCTGTTAGGATCATCCGCGAGCGCAAGGTTAATCTCTTACCAGCTAACGAGATATCCTTCTAAGAAAATCGAGTTTCCAGAGATTCTGTGATAATTACTAATTAGATTCTATTTTGTTTGATTATCATGTTGTTTATTGCTTGATGTTAATTGTGGGTTAGGATAATGTCATGCAAATTGATTTGGCTAATCATTGACAGAGGTTTTGTAGATTACTGAATACTGATAAGTGATGGTAATTAAAACTGGGTTAAGTTAAGTTAATTTAATTAAGTCAGAACCCACCATTGAATAAAATAATGTGATAATAATAAATGATAATTTATTGGCTTGGAACAGAACCCTAGCTATAGTTTTGAGTAGGAATTAGGGAATGATTGCATTTTCACTTTTTTTGCACGCATGCTTCATGTTAACAATGATTACTACTCCCCCTCCTAATCAGCTAATGTAATCCCCCAACTGCTGACTTTTGGTTTTATGATGGTCCACAGAATCAGGTGATCTCCAATCAGATTGAGAGGCACAAGAAAAAGGTAATAATAATCATAATCGTGATTACTGAATTGACTAGCGATTGATTGGTCATTTACTAGTACTAAATTAAAATCTTATTCCTTTTTTTAACAGGTCAGGAACGTGGAGGAGATACATAGAAATCTTCTGCATGCATTTGTAAGCATCCCAAAAAGGACTCCTCTTTTATCTTGTCATTTCATAATCAAGCTATAGACATAGCTCGATTTGACCATATTTATAGGGCTATTAACGTTGTTGGTTGGCTGCTATTTTTGGGTTTGTGAATGAATGAATTAAAGCAAGAGAGAGAGGAAGATCCACAGTATGGTTTAGTGGATAATGGAGGGGATTACGAGTCTCCAGCTGTGATTGGCTTCCCAACGGGCGGCTCTCGCATCTTCGCTCTGAGGCTTCAGCCCAACCACCACAATCTCCACAGTGGGACTGGATCCGATCTCACCACTTTCCACCTGCTTGAGTAAGGTTATTGGAGCATTTGGAGAAGATCTGCGTCTTCTTCTTCTGTGTGGATGCTCAATGTGTTGTTGTCCAATATCTACCTTGTCTACTTAGTCTCCTCCTACTGCTACTACAAAGAATGGATGGAAGGCTGGATGCTGTAAGGTATTGTAACGTGTACTTGTACTAGAGACTAGGCATCTTTGAGGGAAAACTCGGCTCCTGATTTCCTTGCCTTGGTCTCCAAACTATAAAAAATGTATCATGTATCTGTGTGTGTGTGTTATCTGCGGTGAACTCAATTGTGGGTGTGTCTTGAACTGTCACATGTCAGGCTTGTTGACTTGTCTATGTAATTTGTATCTTGACCAAGAAATTGGAGTGTGCCTTATGGGTTTTTATTTATAAGTATAAGTGTGACTGAAGGCTAATTCAAACCTATGTGGCTAGGATGGAAACAACATAGGTTTGTTGTTCATAGCCACATTTAAGATATGCAATATCGTTTAGCTTATTGAATTTTTACTTTAATGTTCCATTATTCCTCTCATAGTTTGTCATCTTTGTTTAGAATAAAATTGGTATATTTGTTATTTTACGCGGTATGTAGCTAGGGCTTCTTCTATACCTACTTTGAACAATAATTCTTATCTATATGCAATATATTTTTATATGAGGTAATGTTGTACTCTTTCTAACTGTTGATCATAAATAGCTTCCTGTAGCAAATCTTTGATGAAGTAAAGTTAGACTGAAATTCTCCAATCTCCTTAAAAAAAGACAAAATTAGACTAGAGTTGACTCTGATAATATATTGTCAGATACATAAGAGTAGGATATTTGAACAAGTATACTTAAGAGAAACGAGTTCCAAAATATATTTTCTAAACTTTTTCTTAAACATGATTCATCATACAAATAGTTTAGATTGCTCGAATGCGCTTTCTTGATTTATCATGAAAAAAGAAAACATAACCCGATCACATATGTATACAAAGAACTAATAATTTATGAGTATATCATGGTCAGTAACATGCAAAACCAAGATAAATACAATACGCAACTTGTACATGTATGTCGAACTAGAGGCCCCTACATAACATTAGCGTATCCACCAATAGACATGAGTAATCCCCTAGCTTTGACAAGAGGTTCTTTAATTTTTTTGTAACCAACGAGCTACATATATTAGATCAGCCGTTGTCCGTTGATGCTATCTATAGGGATAGGGCCTAGGGGAGGTTTGCTGGTGGTGGGCTTTCCGAACGTCGTGTACCGCGTCCATGGATAAGTAGAAGGCAATCTATCGTATAGAGTTGGAGAATAATGGATGCCTCTCCATTTTAAGCTTTCTTTCTCTTGCCGGGCATCGCCTTCGTGAAACAAACACCACATCATATAGATGCCGATTTTACACCTCAACGCACAAGTCATTCGCCACTCGTCCTTTTCCGTTTGGATGTGTTTTTTTTTGTTGGTTTCATCTTAGCTACCATGTACCCTTACCATAGAGCTTCATGTGCAAAACTTTCGTTGTTGAGGGTAGGGGCGGCCATAGATTAAAATTAATTGGTCATCCATAGTTAACGGTTATACCATTTACCGATTACAAGTTAGTACCACAATCAGTAATCGAATAGTTGGTTAACCGACAGCTCTACGGAATATAAATGTCTATGCGTTTCTTTCTTCCAAAAACGTCACATTCGAACAAACAAATTCTTCCCCTGGCTTGACCCTCTTTGCCATTTCTCAATTTTCCTCCCTAAAATCCAAAGAGACATACAGTAACGTTGACTCCGCAATTAAAATGCAGGCGTCAAGATTGAATTGAGAAGATCAGATGGCTGATGTTGAGGAAAGATTGCGAAGATTCTGTCAATAGCTTCCCTGTCCTCGACCAGTTCGCACTCATCACTCTTCTCCTTCCTCTCTTTGTTTTCTTCTCTTACTGCCACCAACATGAACTACAAGCCAAACCCAATCCACTAATCATATCGCTCCCAGATACTATGTGACCGACCAAATCCTAACCCACTCCACATCGGTACCCCTCCCAGAACCAAAACCTGTATCATCTCGCCTGCCGGATTCCCTGGCTCGACTGTTACACCAGAGCTGATTCCTTCTCCTCCTCCACTCAATGCCTTTACTTCCCCTTCACATACAACGACTCCTTGACTCTGTAATTTGACATCGTCTTCGTTGTCCTCCATTAACTTGAGCTTGAGTCATATATCCAGGATAATTTAATGCCATATATGAAAAGTTGGGTTTGCATACCCAAAATAGAGTTCATTTTTTTTTTTTTGTATTTGCTTGTCAGTGGTGTTAGAGCAAATGGAGCTCATCTTCCTGATAACCGATTATCCAGTTATCGATTAACCGATTATATAAAAATGCATGGTTAGCGATAAACACAAACTGAAGAACGATCCAGATAACCAAAATAACAGTTATGATTATAATTGAATCGGCTAACAAGCCTAGTTGTGGGAATCTTCCTTTCTAGGAAAACAAGGTCATGGACCTTTTTGTACAATTTTTTAATTTTTACAATAGCAGCTGGAAGCTTCGCATAAATTCAAATACAATTTTGGTCCGTGGCTTGAAATTAAGTTACACCAAGACTATTTTTTGTACAAAGTTTCTTTAGCATGTACAAGATTCTTTCTGAGGTGGACTCCAATCACGTACATGTTTATGCAAAAATCTCATAGGAGCAACTGTATTGATGCGTTTAATAAATTCCTTACTAAAAAATTTCCCAGTTCCCCTTCTGTTGTTTATCGCCAAAATCCAAATTCTCAATAAAAAGTCTAAAATAAATTTAAATAGACTATTCAGTCAAAGGTCAACAAGAAGCAACTCCCCCGCCCAGCCCACCCAGTATTCAGGCCTTTATCCCCGGGGCCCAGGCCCACCTGGTACCAGCAACTCCCGGTTTCCCCGTCACCTTCATGACTCATGAGTCATGACTCATAAGTTGAAAACCGAATCCCTAAAGAAAATGAACTGCTTCGCACGTGCCCCACTCCGTCCCTACACCGATTTCACATTGGATTCGCGCACTCGCCGGCCCGCTGACCGCCGCCGCCTCCCTCCGCCAACGAAACCGTTCTCCGCCGCTCCACTCCTCAACAAATTAAAAAAATTAAAAATAAATATTACAAAAAAGGAAGCCCACTCTCTCTCTTCTCTCTTTCCCTTCCCCGCAGCGCGCCGTGCCGTTATTCCCCCCTTTTCTTTCTCTGTTCCTGTTTCTTTTTCTCGGCGCTTTCTCAGAGCACAATCACTCCCTTTGGAGAAAAGGGGTCGAAAATAAAGAAAACCAAGGCCACTGAAGAGCGAGGACGACGAAGGTAATTTTTCACAGACGGCGGCGGCTTCTTCTTGCTGTTTCTGCGGTTTGCTGTGGTGTTTAGTAGCCGCCATGGGAGCTATGTCTCCTCTCGCTGCTCCTTGGGTACCAGAGGACGATCTTCTCTTGAAGAATGCCGTCGAGGTGATTTCTTCTTCCTCTTCTTTCACTTCTCGAGTAAGTTTTTTTTCTCGTTGTTGCCCGTTTGTTTGTGTGTACCTTTTGATTAGGAGGTCTTTTTAGTTCAGAACCAGTGCCATGGGGTTAAATTCACCTGTTCTGTGGAGGAATCTTGAACTCGTTGCTGAAAAATGGTGTCGCCTTGGTAGGCTGGGTTTGAATTTAGAGTTAAGAGGCTTTTTTTCGTTATGCTGCATGCCTGTTTTTCAAATGCCATTCTCAAGAGTTAGTTCTGTTTGTTGAATCAGGGTTTTAGTTTCTTACTGGTTAGGTTGGCTTTGAAACTTTGAGTGACACAACTGTAGAAGCATTTTCCTGCCAGGTTCAGGGCAGGGAAGATGGTGGTGGATGGGAAGGTTGGTGAGGAAAGAGGGAAGGATGGTGCTGTGGGCTTTTCACTTGTCTTGTACTGGTTTAGATAGAAGATTCTCAATCAGGGGTATCAATATCTGGCATTGTAGGGTTTAATGCAGTTGAACAGCTTAGAAGCACCATGAAAGTTCTACTATCCTAGCTGGTGGTTTTATTTGGTGTGGAAGGATTACTAGCAACAACCCTGAAAAGTGTATACACCTCCTCAAGTACTGACAATGTAACGATTGTGCTTGGCGACGAAGGAATATATCTTCTCTGGCAATGGACAACTTATCCCATCTCAGCCTAGGAGATAAGCCCTTAAAGTACTTGTGTATATCAATAGAATGTTTAAATCTGGTCAATAGGCTCCAAGTTCTGTGCTTCATCTCTAGTGTAGGTATCTTTGGGTTCCGTCGTCCCTTATTCGTTTGTCAACCACATTGCTTTTCCATTTGACTGTATTGCTGAGTGTTGATGGACGGATAGACCCCTTTCGTTCTTGGTACATTTTAATTTAAATGAATACAAAGAATCATGTTTGGTTTTTCTTAAGTTCGTTTCTAGATAATTTGAATTTTCATTAAAGAAATCCAAATGATTGGTTTATTTCCTTTGATGGTTGTAGGCAGGTGCTTCCTTGGAGTCACTTGCTAAAGGCGCCGTGCAGTTTTCGAGAAAATTCACAATTCGTGAACTGCAAGACCGCTGGCATTCTCTCCTATACGATCCAATCGTGTCTGAGAAAGCTGCTTTAAGGATGATTGAGTTTGAGTGCGCTTCATCAGCTCTTCCATCGAAATTTACCAGGTGTGGGAATTCAAAGGATAACAAATGTATTACTGGAAAAAGGGGAGCTGAAAGTATCCGTTCTAGTTACTATGCTTTGCGTAAAAGAATCCGTAATCAGCCATTTGAATCCATTGATCTGGATTTTCTTATGGGCCCCTGTGATAACAATTATGTTGGAAGTGGAGATGTCCCTTTACATGGACACTGCATGCTAGGAGGTCCAGTTCAAGGTCTTGCACTTCGGGAATCCAACATGGATGTCCTGCGCCATACGTTGACTGAAATTGAGTTTGGTAATGGTGATCCAGTCTTTCATTCGCACTTTGAGAATACAGTTCAAGGAGATTTTCTAATGCAGCAAGATAATCTTCCTAGCGAGATGGCAAGTATGATGGGGGAGAATTTGTCTCACTCTGGCAATGGAACAGTAGTGGACGAATTTTGCATGCCAGATAGATTATCCTTGAACGGTGACCAGGTACAAGGATGCCCAAATTTTAATGGAGACCAAGGGTTTAGTTCAGAGGCTCTGGAATGTGGGTCACAATTTGAAACTTTGGAGTACTCGTGTCCACTTACTGCGATCCCGCATTGGGCTTCTGGTGAAGGCATGACGACGATGCCTGCTGAACCTGCTGACAATGGTTTGAGAGGAAAAGAGCTTCGTGCGGGGGATGGGTTTTCTCTTCACATCGATGCTGCTGCTGCTAAAGATGCGGATCAATCAGGATATAATGGTATGGCGCACATGGACTCTGATTTGAGGTTAGAGATACCAAGTGAGGAGGAGCTAAAAGATGCTACTATTGGAACAGAGGGTTATCTGGCTGAACTTTCACACTCTCTATTGAACCTTACAAATGACGACGAGCTTCTATTCATGGATGTCGATGGGAAAGATACAATCATTGATAAGTCTTACTATGATGGCCTCAGTTCCCTGTTGTTGAGTTCACCCAGTCGCGAGGCCAGTCAAGATCATCTGACTCCGAGTGTTGATCATCCTGAAAATCAGTTGAACACAAGTCCTGTTCAAGTGTTGGATGAAGATATCAGAATGCACCATGGGAGAGATTCTGTTTGCACTGATGAGGTCCAGTGCCTTGACACTCCATCAACTTCATACTCTGACTTATCTGAACTCAATTGTGAAGTTGTTTGCTGTGTGCTGAGCACAGAAGATCCTGAGGTACCATGCAATGATCATGTTGTCTTTACCAACAATCACTCACGTCGCAAGACAGTTGCAACTGTACCAAAACGACCTCTACAACCTTCTGGCAAATTGAATTCTTCCATAAAAGCAACGACCAACAATCAACAAAGAAGTAGCAAAGGGGGAAAACCATTGTTGCAGACGGATTTGGGAAATCCAGGGAAACCTCCCAAGTCTTCTCAGTTAATAAGTTCACAAAAAACGACACCAGAGGTTACCGTTCATCGTTCAGTTGGTCATCCTGGAGTTAGAGTTGAGTTTGCCAGGAATGATTCCACTGAAAGGGCTGCCGCCAGTGTTCTTGTTAATGATGATTCAACCATTCAAGTAAAGTCATCAAAGGATAGAAATAGTGCAAGTCACATGCCTGCTCAGATGACGAAAGAAACTTCAGGGACTGCCGTGGCAAGGCATATGAGCCACAGTAACACTGGCTTGTTAATGGAAAGGCCAGCAGCTGCCGTTTCTAACGAACATGATACGTCTTGTCGCGTGACAAATGCCGGTGGTGTTAAACAAGAAATAGATCCTTCATCATCAGGGTTTCCGGTTCATCAAGGTTCAGTTGATGCTGTCGTGCCTGTCAATAATTCTTCCTTGGAACAAGGAGCAAAGAGTACGTCGGATCAAGAAGACGTACTGCTAGAAAGTGAAGATGATGTCCCATATTTTTCAGATATTGAAACAATGGTATGCCCGTGGTTTATATCCTTTGTTGATTCTTTTGTTTGTCATCTTGGAATCTCTCTTGATCTTGGTCTGATTTTCCATTTCAACTTGGTCTGATTTTCCATTTCAACTTGGTCTTTCTGAAACAGATACTTGATATGGACTTAGATCCAGAAGAGCAGGACTTATTCTCCAACGACCAAGGTAGTGCACATATCTGTTTTCTACCGATTCATCACTTTTCAGTCTTGGTCTTCACTCACTTACTATCAAATTTATTTCAGAAACCCAACGGGTCACCTTTCTCCCAATCATTAACCGTTTCATCACTTTTCAGTCATGGTCTTCACTCACTTACTATCAAATTGATGTCAGAAACCCAACGGCTCACCTTTCTCCCAATCATTAACCGATTCTTAACATGGTGCTTACATCTAATCAACTGGTGCAGTGTTGAGATACCAGCAAGAGGAAACAAAGACAGCAATCTTGAGGATGGAACAGAGCGCACATGCGTATACGCAAAGAGCCATTGCTTCACATGGAGCTTTTGCTGTTTTATATGGTCGTTATTCAAAGCATTATATCAAGAAGTCCGAGGTACAAGGAAATGCAACAAACTTTTGATAAACAGATTCTTTGGGTTTGGTTTTCCTTCTAAGCTTTCGCAACTGTGCAGGTTTTGCTGGGTCGGGGGACAGAAGACACTTCCGTCGACATTGACTTGAGTAGAGAAGGACGCGCGAACAAAATATCCAGACGACAGGTTTGTTTTACTTTCTGGATCATATATTCAAACAGTTATGAGATCTCCACTCTTTGGTTCCCCTAATATCGTCCCGAACCCACAACCAACTATGCTAAATGCTTACAGGCGATCATTAGTCTGGACGAAAGTGGATGTTTCCATCTGAAGAACGTAGGCAAATTTTCCATCTCAGTCAATGACAAGGAAATAACCCATGGACAGAGTCTAAACCTTACTCCCAGTTGTCTAATCGAGGTTCGTTCCCTACAAAAATCTTCTTTCCATTGCACTATCTACCAGATGCCTTGAAATCCTTATTTATCAACGAGTTGCAGATAAGAGGGAAGCCTTTCGTGTTCGAGATAAACCAAAGCTGTGTGAAGAGGCATCTCAACCGCGCAACGACCAAAGAGCTGAAGTGAAGCAGGCAGATGGTCCTCGGCAGGTGGCCGGAAACGATTGACCAGTTATCCCTTCTCTCCATCAATTAACTCTCTCCCACAACGATTTCACCTCCCTGTAAGCTTCGGCGACAATGGGGTTCCACAGCGATCTGTTCGCCGTCAACCTGAGTGGCAACGGCCTCGGGGGACTGCTGCCGGCGTTCCTCTGTTTGATGCCGATGTTGTCGGCTCTGTCTCTGGAGAACAATAGGTTCACGGCGATGATTCCGGCGACGTATGGGGTATAGGCGTCGGCCGTGGAAATTTCTGGTGGGGAAGATTCCGGCGGCGATAATGGGGATGAAACCCGGGTCGGGTAATGTGAGCTTGGTGATAATTGCCTGTATAGGTGTCCTGATGATCTCTTCTTTTGCCGCGGTGGGTATCAGAAGTCGGTTGTGGAGTGTAAGAGATTCTGGCCGGCGAGGATGATTCCATGATCGAAGGATATACTATACATAGTATTATAAGTAGAATTATACAGAGCTTTTTGTCATTTTATGTTGGAACTTGGAACTTGGAACTTGGATGAATGAGGAGTATAGGCTATTTACATTTTCGTATTTGTCTTTTTTTTTTTTGGTACATCTGAAATTAATGACAAACAGAACTAAAAGGAGAAAACAGTACGGTACAACTCAATGCCTTAAATAGATCTTCCCAGTGCTATCACCAATCACCAATGGAGCAATGTTCGTTGGAGGGAATGGCAATAGTATTTCCCCCATCTCGTAACCATGACCAGCTGTTGCTAGTGCATCTGCAACTTGATTTGCCTCCCGGAACGTGTGCTGCAAAATACACTCCCAGTTTCGATGGATGAGAGAGTAACAGTCTTGAAGAATGACACCTAGTGGGTGATGTGCGAAATCTGTAGTTTGGAGAAGTCGGACTGCCATTTGAGAGTCTGAAGCCACCTCGACCTTCCGATACCCCAAAACCCATACTAATGTCAACCCATCTCTCAACGCCCGTAGCTCTGCTTCAAGAACTGAACATTGACCAACCTTATTGGAGAACCCGACAATCCACGTCCCTGCTGAGTCTCGGAGAACGCCGCCAATTGCCGAGGATGGTGGTTCGGATATTTTGCTCCCATCAACATTGAGCTTCACCCAATCGACTCTTGGCTTCCGCCAAAAAACTTCCTGAGATGGATGGTGAGTGGGGCTAACACGCACACTAGACATGTATATCTCGAGAGCAAATCTATGAGTGATTTGCCAGAAGTATGGTTTAGTCCACCTCTCCCCTCTATGAACATATGCATTACGTTCCTTCCAAATAAGCCAAATAGTTGCTAGCACCCAACACCGTAGAGGAAGAGACTGAATGACAATATCGCCATCTCGAATCAATAACTGGGATAACCATAACTGTATATCTTGCTCCCAGAAACTTGAGAGTGACGGCGGAATAATAGTAGCCCATCGAACTTAAGCAAAATGGCAGTCTCTCACAGCATGTAGTGCCGACTCGGTTGCTTGCGAGCATCGAGGACAATTGGGCTGCACAGGTATATGCCTATAATGTAATAGACCCATAGTCTTAATACTATCATGGTACAACAACCAGATGAAGAAAGAGATGCGTCGAGGACCGGGTAGACGCCAAATCCATGTCCAACAGGTGGAAGGTGGGGATGAAAGTTGTCGTCTAGTATTGAACAACCACCAGTAGGCTGATTTAGGAGTATATATGCCACTGCTTGTTTGTCCCCAAATAATTTTATCTTGAGGATGCGATGCAAGTGGGAGGGGAACTTGAGAGATAATAGACTTGATATTAGCAGGGAGATAGAGAGACACCTTGTTCAAGTCCCAAACTGAGGGAGCAGTAATGAAATCAGCCACCAACATGGAGTCATGTGGTATCTCCAAATTCTCTGAAAGTTGGCTTCTCAATGGCCCTGCAGGTGTCCAATTATCATCCCAAAAATTAATAAATTGTCCATTACCCACCCTCCATCGAAAGCCCGACTGTAGAAAATGGTAAGCTCGACAAATGCCCCTCCATAAAGGAGATGCAGTAGTGGTTGAAGGAGTTGATCTAAGAGGTCCATACTTGAACCCATAACTTGAACCCATGGCTCTCTTTAGGAAAACATTTTCGTATTTGTCAATTCTAATGGATTCCAATTTTGGTCGAGCCGATCCAACTTAACCAAGCCCAATCTGTTTTATATCTGGCCCATGTTCGTGGGTCATCAATCGCAGGCCCAAATATTCTCGTTGGGCCAAGTCTTGGAACATTAGCCGCATAAACATTTCAAACTGGGCCGGCCCACTGCACATTTTGTTTTTTCTAGCATGGTTTGGTGTGTTATGATGGGGATAATGGATATGCCCCCTTCTTTGGTTCATCAGTGATTTGTTATAGCATAAAAGCATCCTTGTTTTCTTTTCCCCAAAATTAATTTTATATGATTGAAAATATATAAAGTTGGGTGCAATATCTATGCACCAAATGACACTAATTTTAATGCATGTAACGATAGTGTCTTACACGTATTGTATGGGCAATCCAATTTGTAATTTGAGGAACTATTCTAAACTCAACACAACGCTTGATAAAAAATTCGACTATTGACAATCGCGGAGAAAAGTACTGTCTATCGCATCAGACATAATTTTTCCTACTAAAGCTGTCGAACTATGCCGTCCAAGTAGGGGTGTTAGTTCGGGTCGGGTTCGGTTACCCAAACCAAAACCCGAAACCGAAAATCACTAAAACCGAACCCAAACCCGATAAGGACTTGCGGGTTCCGGTTACCCGAAACCCAAAAATTCCTTATCGGGTTCGGTTAAAGTAAAACCGAAACTCGAAAACCCGAACGCCTAAAAATACGGGCTGAGTTCTATTCATTAGAGGTTTTTAGCCGGAACCCAAAAAATCGATAAGCAAAACTGAACCCGAAACCCAAAACGAACCCAAAAACCAAAAAATGTATATAATCGGGTCGGTTTCGGGTAAACCCGAAAAACCGAACCCGAATTGACACCCCTGCTTCCAAGTCACCTCTTCGTTTAGAACGAACTCATATTCTCATTCTTGTATCAATATTGCAAATGTGACTCTCTCTCTATTTCAAAACAGACCAAAGATAAATTCACAGGATATATGGAGACAAATACCATGCATTCAAATAACTCGAACCAAAAACAACCAGAAACAAGTTACAGAAAACGTCAAAGAGGGAATAAATAGGGTGGAGTAGTAGAAAGGGAATCTGATATGGCACCCATACCATACCTTATCCAACGAATCCGATGTTCATCAAATTATTATTCTTACCGGTTTTCAATGGATACCTTGTTTTTCTTTTGTCCTTCTAAAATTTAACATCATGATATTTCTCCTACCTCTTAAATATTACTATTATTTATTTATTTATTTATTTATTTATTTATCCTGTTCACGTACATTATCTATCATGATGTATTCTTTATCACTATCAGTTTTGTCTACATCCACGAGATTTTCAATTTTTCCAACATTACAAGAAAAAAATTATCAATTATCTCTTGTTTGCCCATTTTAAGTGTTATAAAGAGATATGCCATGGTGATCCTAGCGAATGCTTTTACAGACTTAGTTAAGGAAATATGTCAATATGTATAGCTTATACTGATATGTTCTTGAACGTCTATGTTTGCTACTACGATTCTAATATTTGATTCCCCACTCTAACAACGAAGCCACAATGTGAGTGACCGACACATGATGTTAGACGAGCACTTGAGAAAAATAAAATAATAAATAAATAAATATGATTAATCAAGCACACAATTTTATTATTTTTACAGTGAGACGCAATGAATTTTTTATATTATGAAAGATTTGTGAAATGTCGCTTATTTTGCAACTCGAATTTCTTCAATATATACAACCAGACAATCATTAATAAATTGGTCACTAATTAGATTTAAAGAGTGTTATTGAATAACTCCATAGTCTATTTCACAGCTCGTAGTTACAACTTACACCAAATACTTCAATAAAATTTTTAGACATCGAGTGTTTCAGAGATCATGATTTCAAATTTTGTAACGAAATAAATTTTCACCAAAATTGTGAAAAAAAGTATGTCGCTTGACACACCTCCCTTCACCTAGGTCCACCAATGACTAACTTACATTGTGGTCAAGCATGTGATGAAAAATGTGTTGATCCTAACTACAAAGGTTATTTATCTATGCATCCTCCATCCCCAAGGAGTACAAACATATATAATTGATTAATTATCGCGAGATTAAGTACGATAGGTTTTAAGAATTGGACAAGTGGGGAGACTGGTCAAGGTCAATTACTCTTGGCATGGGCTTCTGCACATGATGGTTATTAGTATTTTACGGCAACGGCCATCTTTTTGCATTTTCCCAAAAAGGGAACAAATCTAGCAGTTCGAGATTTTATGGGTTTGAATAAGTGATCAGATACTTGATTATTACTGCATGTGGTAAGAGGGATGTTTCCTCTTCTAGACACTCCACGATCGGATTGCTCATAATTCTTTTGATGGTTTACTTAGACCTTCTAATTTTAGTTTGGTATACATTTCCCCTCAATATCACCTCATGCTCATGCACATATATTAAGTCAACAAGGAAACCATCTCCTTGGCGATAGCTAAAAAGTGAATGATGCGGATGAGTAACTGCAAAACCAAAACCAACAATAGTAGTAGTGAGCTTTATGTACCAATTTTCTTTTTACGCTTGTCGCAACCTATAAAGAGATTTTTGAAGATCACACACCTGGTTGTTCCCTGAATGAGCAAATTAGACCTCCTATGTTAAATCACCATGAAGAAAAGTTTTGTTGACGTCCAATTGACGGATAAGCCAACCAGTCTGAGCTGCAAGAGCGATGGCACAATGAATAGTCACCAATTCAACTACTGGAACAAAGATGACATGAAAATCCACACCGTTTATTTGATTAAAGCCCTCTCTTGAAAACTTTCTCCCAATTCAATTTCATGTAGTGAAGCCATATGCTTGACTTAAGACTGTTCAAGCACTATATTACCTTCAGGCATGTAATTAGGAATTAAGTTAAGAGTGGGTTTGACTTTGTGAAAAGAATCATAAGAAGATTGTGTTTCAATTTTATACAATGACCCACCACTTGTTTTCACATAAAGAAAACTTCTAAAAAATATTAAAAACCATTACTAATCTATCATATGAAAATATTAAAAACCCTAGCATTCCAAACTGCTCACCGTGTCCCCAGTGGCGGAGCCAGAGGCGTTTGGCTCCGTCACGAGACACAGGTAAGTTTTGGTAAAACGATTATAAATCCCTTTGTATGCATATGGAAAGGATTAAACTCACCGATTTAAAGCGACATAGATATATTTTGCCACTACACTAAAGCTCACTTATTGTCATTTGATTGTCATAACTTAATTTAGTACACTATAAGTGAAATCGCTAATCGAAATAATTTATATTATGAAAAAAGGACACTTGTTTACACCTAAAAATAATTTGGCTTTAAATACAAGTGGCGCGGCAAGATTAACGACGCCGCAAGCTCAGTAATATTGTGGTATGGAGCTGTGAATTTTAGCAATGTCGCGAGCTAAACAACATCACGGGGGTCGGCAGTGCTGCGAAGTCAGTGGGGTTCAACAACGTCGCGGATCCAATGACTTCGTGAGCAAGTTTGACAACGTCGTGGAGTTCAGCGAGGCTGCAAGCTCAACGACGTCGCGAGGTCAACGACGCTGTGGTGGGTGACAACGCCGCGGGGCTCAACGATGTCGCAGTTGCAATGAGATTATGATGTAGATGGAGTCGCGACATTGTTTATTCAATACAGTGGCGAGCAGGTCAAGTCTTGCGGCGTTGCGAGTCTAAATTCAACAAGACCGTGAGCAACACCTTGAGATAAACAATTTTTACGACGTTACAAGTTCAAAGATGCCGAGAGGTTGGCAATGTCGCAAGTTCGATGAGGTCGTGGGGTAAATAACGAAGTTGTTTTAATAAAGCTAACAGTAGTGACCCTGTTGGAGTCTCACGTGAGATTCACGCAAGGAGGAGCGGGATCGAAATCGAGACGGTTGAGTAATGTGTGGGAGATTTCTTGGACAACTCGACAGTTGCGAAGACAGTTTCACAGAGGAGTTTTCGTGAAGGCTACACAGATGATTTCAAATAAAAGCATTGGAGCAAGAAGAGAGAAGGACAATCAAATCAACACAGAAAACAACTCTGTCAAATTTACTTTTTTCTCTGTAACTCCTTCGCGAAGCTCTCCTTCCAGGAAGGATCTCCATAGTCGTAGCAGTAGTCGTAGTCGCGGAGCTCTCCACGAGAATCTCCATAAGAGTAGTTTTAACGTAGATTCCCCCAAAAACTCAAACACCCTCGTTCGAACATTGTTCGGAGAGGTGAGAACCGTAGTAACGGTCGTCTTGGTTAAGAAGTCAGTGACGAATCGATCAAATCAACACCACCCGAAATAATTTGAGACACCCGGCGGTGGATACTTGACGGTTCCGCAAAAATTTCCATCATGAAACAATCAAATCAATATCGTACGTCGTTTGACATGCCGACAATGATATTTGATTTCGCGTGAAACAACACCCCTAATTTTACTTGACTCCGCCACTGAGTGTCCCCAGAGGGTTGTGATGAGCTAGTGAGGGGAGTCCTGTCCAAGTGAAGTGAACCCGATCGAATAATTTGGCGGCAAAATATCCAGCCAGCCAAATATTCCAGTTATGTTCAGAGGAAATGCCGACAAACTCTCAGCCAGTAACCTGCAGGTCGTGTCATTATCTTCATATATTGCACACAAATAATTCTCTTCGAGCTTCACAGAAATAATTCTAGGCCTGTTATTATATACGGAGAAAATTCCAAACAATTGTGCTTAATCTCAATCTTAATAATAGTACGCTGGAATTGGTACAGCGAACATATCTATCTTACTAGTACGGCGTCGACGTTAATTAATTATCCTTTTTAATCATCCATTTGCTTATCTCAAACGATAATAACGGAAAAAGTATTGTTTTGTCGTGTTGTGCTTATTATATTTATACCCTTCCCAGCCCAAATTGTTGACGAGAAATATTGAATACTTTCTCGAGAACCCTTCCTTCTACTTGTTTGGCTTTACGGGGAATCTCATGATCTTTCCCTGTTAGAACGTAATTGTCACGCCGGTTATGTTAGGAAATTGATTGGGTTATAACGGATCTGAAAATCGACAATGCAAGAAAGTAAAGAACATATAGATCGATTTATTTGGTTTATTAATACAATATGAGTTAGCTAATTCCCGTGATTTTCAGTCGACGGCTGATAATATGATTCAAGTCATATCAATAGGCAAAAACAAAGCAGACGGAGGGAGTGAATTCCATCATTCTCCTTATTATAATCACTCGTAGGATTAGTCAAATAATCTCCAGAAGCTACTTCAACCAAAATCTGAAGCAACGACTTGATTTTTGTATTATGAATTATGATACAAAGAAGGAAAAGGAGAAAAAGAAGATGATCGAGGATTTCTGGCGGCACCACGATTTTATGTTGTGAAATTGGCATTTTTCTTTTCAGGGTTCCAACGTTCCTATAAATTACGAAGCTTCCAGAAAATTTGAAGCCACAGTTAATAACATGGGTATTGAGGAAAAATTGATAATATAAAAATAAGATGAGGTATATGACTCATTTAACATCATGTATTTATTTTCCTTTCTCAAATCTCACCTCGTGATTAGTATTTTGTAAATTTATAGAACTCTCGAATTTGGTACCTCTAAATTTTTTCAACAAAGATAAGTGTCTCCTCAAATCAGATTCACGATAATTTTATTAATAAACATGTTTAGAGTGATTCAACAGATCATAATGAATGGGTGGATCTTAGTAGATTTGGTTGCTTTGCTGTAGATGAAATGTACAATAAAATGAACTATATTGAAGTACGTACTTAATTATACAAGTCCAATAATCCATGTTTCCAGTAAAGGCAAGCACGTGGGAGGTTCGTGAATGATCCTTTGCCATCTAAGGATTTAATTTGTTTGAAAATTGTTATTCTGCAAGGTTGTCAATCCCCGTTTTACTTTTCACTTCACATGATATGAAGTGAAGGATCAATCGGTTGAATCCTAGTCCATTTGAGGTTAGCCCAATCAATGTGGTTTTATCACTTCAGTCCGTGCAAGTTTTGTTTGAGGTTTGCATCTATCCACAACTACCTCATCCTAGACCAAGTTTAACATAGAACGACGTTGTCGTATAGTGGTAATCAATGTCGTATTTTACCCGAGTCCCGGTACCCTAGACTATTTCTCACCTACTTGCTAATTAGTTAATCGGTTTTTGAGGTTTTGGGTAGATGATATGAGGAAACTCTAGTCTAAGGATTGATCAAAGCTAAAAGCATGTATTTCAGTGACTAATCCTCCCCCTAGCTTAGGGTCATTATGCATATATAGATATCTAGGGTCATCGAATGTGGTGAGTGAGCTCTTTTCCGTGGGCCTTCATCATTATCCACACGCCTCCGAGTACGCCGCCCCTAAACCCATGTTCCAGTCACCTCGATCTAGGCTATCATATCTGGGACATTAAGTATATGGCTCATTTCAATGCACACTATCCATCGTCCACAACGAGGTTTCATCACGGGTTTCACCTAGGAAAGCCACCTATAGCAGGGGTACGGTCGCATCGACCACTATAGGCCCCCATTCACACATCTAACCTAAACTCGCCAAATGGCGCATACCCGTCTAACCCTAGAACTCCGTACCCAACGCGGTAGTATAAAGCAGGCTAAGAGGGAAGATTGTGGTCAGTTGCCTTAGCATCATCATTTAGGAAAGAGTGGCATTAAAATTAACTAGGCAAACACATTCATTCATTCATTCAAACCCTAAAACATCTATACACAAAGTAAACCTTAAAACTAGGGTTTGAGGTTTAGAACCCCTAGTACCTTAGAGGACTACTCCATAAAGGTGGGAAGAAGATACATGGAAATAGAATAAGACTTGAAGTTGGGGAAGATCCTCCTTGATCCTAGCTCCTCCTTCTTCTCCTTCCTTCAACTTCTCTCTCTGCTCTCTATAGAACCATAAAATTTCTATAAAAAACAGCTTTCTTAAAATGGGGAAAGGGATCTTCTATTTATAGGCATTTTGGACTCGGGGAAGTTCGCGGCCTGAGGATGTGAGATCGCAGGTGGGATCTTTTGAGGATAGGCCGCGATCTCAAGACGACGTCGTCATGGTCTTCTGAAGGGGGGAAGATAGCGGGCTGACTTCACGGTCGTGATCTGTGAGTCGCGACTGTGATATTTCTCGAGGGAAAGATAAGTGTTGGTCGTGATGCGACTGGGGAAAATCTCTGTTTCTTGAAGGCTCCCTCCATGCGAAGTTTGCGCCCTAAGCCTCCAAGACCGCGGTCGCGATCCTTAACTTTCGGACCGCGATTTTCAGCTGGCCTTCGCGGCTTGTGAACCCGACCGTGATCTTTGGCTTCTAGGCCACGATCTTCAATTCCTGCCCCTTCTCTACACTTGCGACCTTGTTTTGTACCTAATTCGCACATATCGACTCATACACCCTAAAATCACATCGAAATCAAATAGGAACGCAATAGGGATGTAATTGACGATGTTCAAGCATTTAAAAACATGAATTGACACAAAACACACCTAAATATGTAGGGTAAATAGCACCAAGTTTGGTGTTATCAGTTTTATTTATATTTTTTTATAAGAATAAGATATATGGATTTTTATAGTTAAGTGTTGCTGAAAGGATTTGAACATGAAAGATGGAGGGATGAGGGAAGAATTGAGTTTGGTTGGATCTGATCACTGGTTTGGATCTGAATCGTGCAGACCCCAGGCAGAGGAAAATGGAGTCGACCAGAATTGGTCACAGGTTTGGAAGGGTTGGTTTATGGGTTGGGTTGGGGTAACTGAGGTGGTTGGTTGATTGACTTGGCAGGTTAGGTTTGGTGATGTGGCGGGTTAAAATTGGGTGCGTCAGCATCAGCAGTTCTGTTAGCCACATCGGTAATTGAATGATGGTGTTAACGGAGATTAACAGAGACTAACGGAGAGTAACTGAAATTGGACTATTTTACTAATTCGAGTGACCAATATTGAAATTAAATATTTTGAGTGACTAAATATGAGATTTTTTAGTAAACTCAATGACCAAACTTGCAATTTACGGATAATTTTCTTTTGGTCAAACAAATATCAAGATCTAAACCTATAAGTGCCTCATTAACAGTGATTAATGGCCTAATTAGTTTTTTTTTTTTAAATGGCGCACACCATCCAGGTTGAGGCGTCAGCTTCACTGTTTGAGGGAACACGATTTGATGGCCTCGATAATCAAGATCTAGAAAATTACTAATCCTCGCAATTAGAATCAGTAATACACAATTGCACCAAACAAAAGAATCACTAACACGCTTTGTGGGAAGCAAGAAAAGGTGGGATGGGTGGGACAATGAATAATTGACCACTTGTATACTATACTATTTAAGGATAAAAGAGCTAGTTGATGGATTTCATAATTACACACCTTTTCAAAGGCATCTAGCATCTTTAGGCAAATCTAGCTATCCCATCCTCTAAAACTTATATTTGGTTTTTATTTTGTTTAGGATTTTACGGTATGTTACTATGTTTCCAATAAGGTATTTAATGGTGCTTGTGAAACCGTATAAGGGAGATTGAACCAGTGCAGTACATGTCTTCATTACACAATTTAACCAATATGAATAAAACCCGATCCAATACCAATATACCATTTCACAAGCATTTGGTATGAAACATAATTAATCTTTTGGAATTAGCTAAAACAGCTAAAATAACGTATGATTCTAGCTAGTAGTATCTAACAAAGATTATTATGTACTAAAAGTGGGAGAGGGATATTAGGAAACCAACTTGCTAGGCAATAAGAAATGAATATGGAACCCTATAATTGGGGGCATGACCCTCAAACATGTTTATTAAAAGCATAAACCTTTCTATTAAGTATAGATTATAAGTTAATTAAGCTGCCACTCTAGAGACCCAACTTAATTAATAGAAAATTCCTTTTGATTTCATAGCTGGACATTTCCTACTCCCCTTTTGTCTACCTCACTAGGTAATAGCTAGTAGTTAGTAGAACCCTTAGATAGTTAGATCTAGGATCATCAGATGTGGTTTCATTCATATAAAGTATTAAGGTTCGTCAACGATTCAGTCAACGCAAATATTGAATCGGTTTCAAACGAATATAATTCGACTCAAGTTTATTCTCATTCGTTTTAACGAGATAATCAAATAATGAGATAATCTAATTTATTTGATTATCTAATTTTCCCTTCATATATAAATGGTCTAATAAGTGGTGGAGCTATGTGCAGGAGGGGTTATAACACCCTTAACATTTTATCTAAGTTTTTTTTGCCTAAGAAATGTCAAGAGAATATAACATTAGAAAAGAAATAACACATCCTTACACCCTCCAAAACAAAAGCTTGCACACTAACCAGACTACAAATGACTATATCTTGAAAAAAAGGAAATCAATAGAGCTTCACGTATGCCTCTACGGGAAGTCTAGAATGTGGCTAGACGAACCGCCCTAAAGACTAAAGAACCTACTACTACTACTACCAACGAACCAAAGATTGCAGCCAAATTGGCATCGTTGACGGCAAGAAGTGTTGCACGGAAGAGACGGAAAATGCACGAAGGATGGAAACCTGACATCAAGCTAACATGCTCGTTTGAGTCACTAAGAGCCAAACATGACGAGCATTTAGAAAGTGGTAGGATGAGAATTTGTAATCCCCCTCCTCCAACATTAAATTCAAACTAAAAAAATTATTAGAGTATATTATTTTCAATCCCTACTCACTATAAACCCTGAACTCACCACCGAATCTAATATGAATCGATTTGATTTCATACCACATTTTCTTTTGGAAGTTGCGATTGTTAGTGTTGTATTTGTTAAATATATGCATTGTCCACAATACAACGTTTGGAAGTGTCAAGGTGCAAAACAATGCATGTATTGTTTTGTGTGGGTCCCACCAACAATCAACAAAAATGAGAGATTGTACAATCTCAACTAAAAGTTGTGATTGTTGTGATTGTGGGTTTAATAATTGAGCACCTTTACTTTTTCCAATTATGTCCATAGTTCTTTTTGTTTTATATTAAAAGTGGAGGACAAATATGACATTTCCTTATAAAGTAACTTTATAACAATCAATTCATAAATTATAATCTCAACAACCAAACAATGTAATTTCAAAATGCATCTATTGTATCAATGCATGCATTTATATCATAGTGATTCATAACAATACAACGATTTAACATACGCAACTTCCAAACGACCCTAACTTATGTAGCATTCCAAACCCTCTCTTGGAATTAGACACATTACTCGACCACTTCTTCATTAGCTAATTTGGGCTCAAGATAGATGGTTATGCACCCATCAATAATCAAATTCGGACCCTTCATTTAGAAAATCCAGATCTAAAAAAGGAGAATTAAAGACCATTTTTATTTTCTCTAGTTTTCTTAATCGGCTCATATCTTTTTCGTTTTAACTCGGATTTTAATTTTTTTTGCACAGATGGAACGAGTTCATCGTGCTCTACAAAATGAGATCAAATTTCAATATTTTTTGAGAATTTTTTTTTTTTGACCTCTCGCTACCAACTGCATACCATATGGTATTTTCTTCGTTTTTGAAAACGTTTGCAGAGAAGGGACGAGTTCATCATGATCTATTGGATCTAAAAATTTCTGGGTGAACAAATTTCATGACCAAAAAATACCACACAATACCATACAATACCACCCTGGTACGGGGTGGTATCTTGTGGTACACATTGATAAAAGTCGTAAATGACAATTAATATACTTCTACTATCAAGTATTCAACCATCCTACAGTCTTGGTTTGTTCATACCACCATGGTACGCTTTTCAAACCATAGGTATGCTCTTATTTCAATACTAGTCAATACCATATGGTATAGACTGGTAAAAACTTGCTCAATTTTTTTTGTTCGAAAAATATATCAAAGTGGATATAATTTTGAAGAGCACAATTAATCTGATCTAACTGTGCAAAAAAATTAAATTTCGACCTTAAATGAGTGGGAAATCGTCCGTCAAAGATTAAGGAGAGAAAAATTAAAGGCTTTCCAGGTGAGAGGGGATGCTGATGTCATGCTGATGTGGACTGATTACTCATGATTACTTACCATAAGGTTACTGACCTGATCCGTTCCCGCTAAGTTGGCCTTTCACAACTCAAAAACAAACATTTCTCATATATGTATTGTTTTTCCATTTTTGTTTTCATAATCATTATCTTTCTTCTCGTAGCATCGAATCCTATTTCCCATATTGTTTATTCATATCTAATCTTTTGTACCTTCACATTATTTAAATTATTTAATGTAATTGCCAAATCTTTTTCCCACCTTTTATTATATTCCCATACATCTAATTAAGGGAAAGCCACCAAACAATAAAATAGAAAAAAATATATAAATACATAAAAATTATTTTTAAAAACCCACCACCATTTCCCTTCTCATCACACCATCCCATCATTTCCTTTTCCCCTCTTCTGACTTCCGTCCATGGCCGCCATCCCCATTTCTTCACCTCCTCTCTTCGCTTCCTTCTCCTTCTAACCCCCCAACCACCAATCCGCCGCCGCAGCTGCCACCGCGGCAGCGATCAATAAATTCAACCCCCTTTCCTCTCCGTCATACCACCGGCGCAAGATGAAAATCCAGTGCGACGTCTGCAACAAGGAGGAAGCGGCGGTGTTCTGCACCGCCGACGAGGCGGCGCTATGCGACGGGTGCGATCGCCGCGTCCACCACGCAAACAAGCTCGCCTCCAAGCACCTCCGTTTCTCCCTCCACGTTCCTTCTTCCCCGAAATCCTTCCCTCTCTGCGACGTCTGCCAGGTGTTCGTCGATTTTCCGCTGTGAAAAAGAAAAGAAAAACACTCTTTTCCTTGTTATTAGAGTGAAAAGTATACTGATTTCGATTTGGGTTTTCTCGATCTTTGCAGGATAAACGGGGGTTCCTGTTCTGCCAGCAGGACAGGGCGATCTTGTGTCAGGATTGCGACGTCCCAATCCACACGGCCAACGAGTTCACAAAGCAGCACAGCCGGTTTCTCCTCACCGGAGTGAAGCTCTCCGCCACTTCCGCTCTCTACACCTCCCCTGCCTCCTCCGACACCGTAGATCTCGTCCCCTGCACTAAGACTACCGCGACTAAGCCTCACCCTCCGCCTACTGTGCCGCCACAGCCTGCGAAAAAGCCAGTGTCACTGTCGACCAACCCTGGTCCTAATTCAATCGCCAAGACCTTATATTCTTCGAGCAACAACTTACCCATCAAAGTCGGGGGTAACAGTTCTAACAACAATAACAACAACAATAGCTGGAGTAATAATATGTTGGTGGCAGGGGAAGGGTTTGGTGCACCGGCTACGAGCAGTATTTCAGAGTATTTGATCGAGATGCTCCCTGGTTGGCACGTTGAGGATTTTCTCGAGAACCCATCAACCCCTTTTGGTTTCTGCAAGGTTCGAATGATAAAAGTTCGCAACTTTTTGCTGATCTGTCACAGATATTTTGTGGGTTTTGTTTGTACTCAATCGGGTTTGTTTTGTTCTATTGTTGTGTTCAGCCTGGTGATCATGAAGCTCTACCTCCTTTTACCGCCGGCAGCGATCTGATGAGCTCCTTCTCATCTGAAAGCTCGGGGATTTGGGTTCCGCAGGCGCCACCAACTCCTCATCAATACCCATCTCTTCAAAATCAGGAGCATTATCAGCAATTCGGGATGCAGAATGGGTACTTCAACAAGGAATCAAAGGATCATAATCAGGCAGGGAACGGCAAAGCAAACAGAAGCTGGACTATGGAAGATGTATTCACTGTTCCTCAGATCAGCCCACAGTCCACCGGTTCCAAGAGATCAAGACCCTTATGGTAGTAGAGAACTGCAAACAAAACTTCAGCAGCAAGCTTTCCGCTTTTGTAGTGGTTTCTTTTTCGTTTGATCATTTCGGGTTTTCAAAACTCAAAAGTATGAGTGGGTGCCTTTTTCTCGAGTCTTGTTGTTCTTTTGGGTCATTTTTGTTCTTTCTTTCTCTTTTTCTTGTTGAGGTGCAGGGCTTTCATTTTAAGATCGATCATTTGGTGTTGTTGTAGCAGTGAAGTAGTACAGTTAGTTGCATAAAAGATCTGTAAATACATGGGGATGGAGGCGGAGACCTTTTGTTGTTACCTTTCTATTACAGCAACCAATATGTTGGGGTGGAGAATCCCAGAATCTTTGGCTGAGATGAACTTCCACTAAACCCACTAAGCCAGGGGAACAAAAGAGGAGATGCAAGTTGTCCTAAGGGGTGTGTGTTTCGATCCAATTCAGAACAGACAGGTGATGGTTGTGGACAGTGAATACAATAAAGGTGAAGGTAATGAGAGAGACAGAGTGATGGGTGGTTTTGTTTGGTAGTGGAAGGGAGCACAACTTCCATGGTGGCAGAGTGGGCAAAGAAAGAAAGAAGAAAGCTATATATTAAGCGTTTTTGTTAAAGCTAGCCCAAGGTGGCAGAGTGGGCACTCCAAGGTCCCAAATCTATCAGTTGAGATCGAATTCATCCAAGTATGGGAGTTCTGCAGGCCTGTAGTTTGTTCCCATCTTTTGCTGGTTGTCATTTTTCAGTGATGAAGATATTGTAGTTTAGTGACGGGATGTTTCCTTAATCCTATGTTTCTTGAGGAAAAAAGTGGGTATGTTACTTTTGAGGAAAATATTTGAGGAGTGGAAAGTAAATCATTTTAGGTACTATCAAATAGGAATGTGTAAATGGTTACATTTATCTAAATTAGGATAAATATGTTCTTATGGTTCATTTCTTCATCTCTTATCTCGAAACTCTTTTCAATCTTGAATACACATTTTTTTACCTCTCAAATTATGAGTTGTTTGTAACTTGTTTTGTCACATTATTCTGGCAATGTTAAAAGCACCTAAACATCCTAAGAATAAAGAAACTTCAATATTACAGCTTCGACAAAGCTTGTAAAGGAGATAATGAATTGTAAGCATATGTGGCTAGATCCCGAATCTTCATTAAGATTTAGTGAATTAAGATTTTCGAGTTAACAGCATTTAAGCCCTCATATTGACCCAAGAAAATAAAGCTAAAACACATCTTATCGGTCCAAGCCAATCCCCCACAAATTGGTCCCCTCGTAGAAGAGGCGGACATTATTTTTCAAAACCCTAATATCTCTGTTCTTCGAGTCTAATTCTTCACTAATTTGAGCATCAAAATTTCAATATCTAAAAACGTCAATATTTGCCTTGTTTTGCAAAGAGGACCACTTAGGTATCCGAAGAGAAACTGGAGAAGGTTGATTCAAAAATTATGGAGATTCGAAGCAAACCATAAATTAAAACCCGTGCCCTGATAGCAACCAACCCCACATCAATAGATACATTAACGAATCTATTGTTGTCAAAAGTGATCTAGGGTGAAATTCTATTCACATTTTCATTTGCTTTATTCATTGTTGATTATTGATTATTATGTGAAACATCAGTTAGTCTTAGTAATTCTAATTATTGAGTAAATTCTAACTATAAATCTTATACAAGTTTCTTATATGTACCCTTAACTAAAAGAGAAACCACGAGGTTAAAGTTTACACAAGCCTATGCATGCTCCAATGAGGGAAAAAGTTGTTCTAATTATTTCATGTTCTTTTGCTCTCAAATTCAAGAATGGGATTTCAATTGAGTTGGACTAAGTTGTACTTGTGTGTCACATTATTATTAATTGGTGTGGTACTAGTTGCTCATTTATTTGGTAGAGATCGTGTTCTTGTTGTGGACATGGTGGTGGTTGGCACTTGCTGTGGGACCGCCCGACAATTGGCAAACCATGGAAGAGGTCAAGAGGGTAATCATTTTTATCATTATGTTGGAATGATTGGATTTCTTTTTTGGTAACCATAATGATGATTATTGGTCAACCGGATGCCCTGTATTTGTTGCAAAGAATTTGATAAGTTCCCTTTCGTTTCATTTCATTTCATTTCATTTCATTTTCCCCTTTCTTTTCAGCAGATAATTAATTTCAACGAACGCAAGGAATTCCCCTCTTCTAAGGTGGGAAACCATAATTAAATAGAACATTGGGGAGGAAAGTGTAGAAAATTGAAAAGGCCACAAGGCAACGTTTTGTGAAATTGATGTGCTTATAGTTCGTACAGTAGACTTCTATTAAAGGGATTCGAAACTAGCACCTCCAGATTCGAAACAAGATATGTTTCCTTTTACAATGTTGATAGCTAAAGATGGTTTTATAAATATGAATTTTTAACATGTCATATACCATTGGATCTCTCTGAAACATAAATATCCTACACATACAATGGCAGAGGCAAAAATCTAAAAGAGGAGGGGGGGGGGGGCTAAAAATTCACGTTCAAGCGATTGGAACCCAAGAGGGGGCTAAAGGGCAAAAGGATTGCCACCTACTCTATTATTCAAATTTGTTATAAACCTTACACGTAAATTTACACGATTTTAAGAATTGAGGTGTACTATAGCCCCTCCTGGCTATAACGTGCTCCGCCACTGTACACGATATGGAGATAACCCAATTCTTTCATTTAACTGAAAGTTGTTCTTTAACATCAACCCCATATTATAGTAAAATGGCTTCTCTAAAAAAAAATTATATGTACGTAAATGGCTGTTGATGACTGTTTTTATAAGGCCAAACAAACAGCCCATATGTCTTGGGGGAGAAGTACCTGGAAAAGGCAAAGTTAGTACTGGGCCAACGGCTGACAGTTAGCTATGCCTGCACTTTGATTCACCATCGAAGTAATACACGACCCCATGAAACAGGAGTGGACTTAGAGTTTTTGATGGGAAAATCAACAAGTGAAGTGGAAGTGATATGTCTCGACGTACAAACATTAATAAGGTGAAAGGATCTCTTCATCATTCCCAACCCAACTCATCAAACTTTTGGGACTTTCAGCTTTGTGGCCACCGGAAAGTGCCAACGACTGACTCACTGTGAGAGTGAGAGTCTCTTAAATGCATATATGTACTTACGTTTGCATGGCATTCATTGATTCATGGTCATGTACATGTACCCCGTACCTGTACTACATATTGTGGTGAGTGGCGGAACCACGTTGGTGGTAGCATGAATTCTCAAAAGTAGACGAAATTCAACCCGACTATGGTGTTCATAAGTTGTTTCTTTGAGAATGTGCACACAAGGGACCCAGTTAGGAAATTGCGCGTTGAGCGTTTTGTGACGGATGTGTGAAAATAGCGGTGACAATTTTGTGAGCAGGATAGTGTACCCGAATTCCTATTTAACGCTCTAACTTTTTAAAATTCAACGTCCTAACCTTACCATATAGACGAAAACTACCCCTAATCACTAAAATGGCAGCAACTGGCTCCAGACCCCAATCCCAAATTTTGCCTGCTTCGCCCTAGCCCTTGCTTTGCTCCCCCTATCGAAGCAAAAAAAAAAAAAAAAAAAAAGAATCCTGCCGACCACCTCCTCTGCTGTCACCCACCTCTTCATCTCCCTCCATCTTCAATACAACCTCCGACACCAAAAGTCGCCCATCTCTTCGTCTCCCTCCATCTTCAATCCAACCTCCCTCCATCTTCAATCCCACTTGCCAGCGCAACCTCCATCGCCCTACCCCTTGCACTGCTCCGCCCGTCGACGACGCGGGGATTCTGCTACTGCTGGGTTCTTTGCAGTCAAGGAAGGAGCTGGAAGGTCGCCGCGGTTGAGGAGGAAGGAGGGTGAGAAATCGAAAGCCAGAAAGTGATGGGAATTGAAGCTTGATCGAGAGGGGAAGAAGATGAAGAGAAGGCAGTTGTGACGGCGATGCGCGACGACTCCCAGGGTGAACGGCGACGACTCTCAGGGCGAACGACAGCGACAGAAAAAAATGCTAGAGTGAAATTTGTTACAGATTGGAATTATTTTAGGGGCAAAAATGTCAAATTATCTAAGTTGGAGCGACAAATTTTAAAAAGTTAGAGCGTCAATTAGTACCTCTCACATACATTTAACAATTATGACACTATTAGAGAGAAATCAAACAATATCAGCCTACATTGGAAGACGGATCTAAAAAAGCAGCCAATGAAAAATGAAAACTATCCGAAATCATCCACTAGTGTTGCAGATGGCAAACGAGGAAGATTATAACATCTATCATTGGCAGTCCAGTGATGCTACTTTAGATCACTCACAAATAATATAATGATAGTTACCGTGCGGGTTGGCCGTATGATATAATGTAAAATTATAAGGTGCAAATATTGTCAGAGAAACAGTATGGAGAAAATGGATTGAAGGCGTGATTTTGATCACTTTCCTTAGAGTGTTTATTTGTCCCCACTACGTTGTTGCTGGTAGGATTTAGGCAAACCACCCACAGGAGTCCCTCCAATCAAAGTAAGAAAGCAGCACCTTTCGTGACTTCTGTGTTTGTGTTTTTGGAGAAGGAAAAACGAGGAGAAGAAGATAAACATTGGACGAGAAGTCTGGCTGCAGAAGACTTTTATAATGAAAACGGCAGTTCCCTTCCGAAGGGTTACGTCGTTTCACAAAAGTCAAACATCAAATAATTATAAGGATTAATTAATTAAAATTAATTCCGATAACTAATTAGCCAAAAATTCAAATCCGATTTAATATGTCAAATTAAATAGCCCACACTTTTTCCAAAAGCCCACTTACCACTTTATCCAATAACTAAAGTGGAAAGCAAACTTAAAAACAACTTGCACTTTCCTTCTCCCACCAATGTGGTATTTCTTTTACTCTTTTGACTACTCTAACAAATATGTTGTGTAGTGCGATCAAACATGAAAACAAAACGAGCAAATGAATACAAAGGAATTTCATACATAGAATATATGTAACTAAATGGCATTTCAGAAAAATCGATCATGAAATCTGTGAATGTACCCCGTTGGAATCTGTCAAAACCCGAAAAAAATCCACCCAAATCAGTGCTTAATGGACTTAATCATCATTGAAGAAAAGCCTCAGGCGGAATTCGTGATCAGTAGCCTTAAAAATCCAAAGAAAATTGTCTTTCAAAAAAAAAAAAAAAATCGCACAAAGAGTTACGAAAATGTCATCCCAAAATAAATTGGCCCAATTCGGTGCTTAATGGGCTTAATCATCACCGGGGAATAGGATCAATATAGTTCATTATCGGTGGCGAATAGCCTCGGGCCGTATCCGTGATCTGTAGCCTACGAAATTGAACGAAAATGACATTTCTGAAAAATCGCCCGAAATCTGTGATGGTACCCCTTCGGAATCTACCAAAAATGGACCAGGAAGAAATCCACCAAAACAAGTGCATAATGGACTTAATCATCGTTGAAGAATAGCCTGAGGCCGAATTCGTGATCTGCAGCCTTCAAAATCCAAGGAAAATAGCCTTTAAAAAAAATCGCGCAAAGAATTACGAAAATGCCATCCCAAAATAATTTGGCCCAATTCGGTGCTTAATGGGCTTAATCATCGATGTGGAATAGGATCAATATAGTTCATTATCAGCGAAACATAGCCTCCAGCCGAATCCGTGAGTTGCAGCCTCCGAAATCGGAAGAAAATGACATTTCGGAAAAATTGTCTGAAATATGTGATTGTACCCCTTTGGAATCTACCAAAAATAGACCTGGAAGAAATTCACTCGAATCGGTGCTTAATGGACTAATCATCATTGAAGAATAGCCTGAGGCCGAATCCGTTATCTGTAGCCTTGAAAATCCAAGGAAAATAGTCTTTCGAAAAAAAATCGCCCAAAGCATTACGAAAATGTCATCCCAAAATAATTTGGCCCAATTCGGTGCTTAATGGGCTTAATCATCTATGGTGAATAGGATCAATATAGTTAATTAACAGTGGAGAATATCCTCGAGCCGAACCCGTGATCTGTAACCTCTAAAATCTAAAGAAAATGGCATTTCGGAAAAATCGCCCGAAATCTGTGATGGTACCCATTTGGAATCTTCCAAAAATGGACCGAGAAGAAATCCACCCGAATCGGTGCTAAAGGAACTAAATCATCTTTGATGAATAGCCTGATGCCGAATCCGTGATCTGTAGCATTCAAAATCCTAGGAAAATGACTTTCCAAAAAAAAATCGCCCAAAGAATTACGAAAATGACATCCCAAAATAATTAGGCCCAATTTGGTGCTTAATGGGCTTAATCATCGATGGGGAATAACATCAATATAGTTCATTATCTATGGAGAATAGCCTTGGGTCGAATATGTGATATGTAGCCTACGAAATCGAAAGAAAATGGCATTTGAGAAAAATCACCCAAATCTGTGATGGTACCCCTTTGGAATCTTCCAATAATGGATCCGGAAGAAATCCACCCGAATTGGTGCTTAAGAAACTTAATCATCGTTGAAGAATAGTGTCATGTCGAATCTGTGATCAGTAGCCTTCGAAATGGCCTTTCGGAAAAAAATCGCCCAAAGAATTACGAAAATGTCATCCAAAAATAATTTTGCCCAATTTTGTGCTTAATGGGCTTAATCATCGATGGGGAATACCATCAATACAGTTCATTATCAGTGTTGAATAGCCTCAGGCCGAATCCGTGATCTGTAGCCTCCGAAATCGAAAGAAAATGGCAATTCGGAAAAATCGCCTGAAATCACTGATGGTACCCATTTGGAATCTGCCAAAAATGGACCCAGAAAAAATCTACACGAATCGGTCCTTAAGGAACTTAATCATCGTTGAAGAATAGTCTCAGGCAGAATCCGTGATCTGTAGCCTAACAAATCCAAGGAAAACGGAATTTTGAAAAAAATCGCCCAAAAAATTATGAAAATGCCATCCCGAAATAATTTGGCCCAATTTGGTGCTTAATGGGCTTAATCATCGATGGGGAATAGCATCAATATAGTTCATTATCAGTAGTGAATAGCCTCGGGCCGAATCTGTTATCTGTAGCCTCCGAAATGGAAAGAAAATGTCATTCGGGAAAATTGCCCGAAATCTTTCATGGTACACCTTAGGAATCTGCCAAAAATGGACCCGAAAGAAATATGCCGAATCCGTGATCTGTAACCTTCAAAATCCAAGGAAAATGACCTTTAAAAAAAAAAAATCGCCCAAAGAATTACGAAAATGCTATCCCAAAATAATTAGGCACAATTTGTTGCTTAATGGGCTTAATCATCGATGTGGAATAGCATCAATATAGTTCATTATTAGTGGTGAATAGCGTCGGGCCGAATCCATGATCTGTAGCCTCCGAAATCGAAAGAAAATGGCATTTCGGAATAATCGCCCGAAATCTGTGATGGTACCCCCTTCGGAATCTGCCAAAAATGAACTCTAAAGAAATCCACCCGAATCGCTGCTTAAGGAACTTAATCATCGTTGAAGAATAGCATCTGGCCGAATCCCTGATCTGTAGCCTTCAAAATCCAAGGAAAATGACATTTCCAAAAAAATCACCCAAAGAATTACGAAAATGCCATCCAAAAATAATGTGGCCCAATTTGGTGCTTAACGGGCTTAATCATCGATGGGGAATAACATCAATAAAATTAATTATCAGAGGAGAATAGCCTCAATTCGAATCTGTGATCTGTAGCGCCTCCAAAATCGGAAGAAAATGGCATTTCGGAAAAATCGCCCGAAATCCATTTGGAATATGCAAAAACAGGACCCGGAAAAAATCCACCTGATCGGTGCTTAAGGAACTTAATCATCATTAAAGAATAGCCTCAGGCCAATCTGTGATCCGTAGCATTCATAATCCTAGGAAAATGACTTTCCAAAAAAAATCGCCCAAAGAATTAAGAAAATGACATCCCAAAATAATTAGGCCCAATTTGGTGCTTAATGGGCTTAATCATCGATGGGGAATAACATCAATATAGTTCATTATCTATGGATAATAGCCTTGGGCCGAATCTGTGATCTGTAGCCTACGAAATCGAAAGAGAATGACATTTCGGAAAAATCGCCCAAATTTGTGATGGTACCCCTTTGGAATCTGCCAATAATGGATCCGCAAGAAATCCACCCGAATTGGTGCTTAAGGAACTTAATCATCGTTGAAGAATAATGTCATGTCGAATCTGTGATCAGTAGCCTTCAAAATGGTCTTTCGGAAAAAATCGTCCAAAGAATTACGAAAATGACATCCAAAAATAATTTTGCCCAATTTTGTGCTTAATGGGCTTAATCATCGATGGGGAATACCATCAATATAGTTCATTATCAGTGTTGAATAGACCCGGGCCGAATCCGTGATCTGTAGCCTCAGAAATCGAAAGAAAATGGCAATTCGGAAAAATCGTCCGAAATCACTGATGGTACCCATTTGGAATCTGCCAAAAATGGACCCAGAAAAAATCCACCCGAATCGGTTCTTAAGGAACTTAATCATCGTTGAAGAATAGTCTAAGGCAGAATCCGTGATCTGTAGCCTAACAAATCCAAGGAAAACGGCATTTCGAAAAAAAATCGCCCAAAAAATTATGAAAATGCCATCTCGAAATAATTTGGCCCAATTTGGTGCTTAATGGTCTTAATCATCGATGGGGAATAGCATCAATATAGTTCATTATCAGTAGTGAATAGCCTCGGGCCGAATCTGTTATCTGTTGCCTCCGAAATGGAAAGAAAATGTCATTTTGGAAAAATCGGCCGAAATCTTTCATGGTACACCTTTGGAATATGCCAAAAATGGACCCGGAAGAAATCCACCCGAATCGGGGCTTAAGGAACTTAATCATCGTTGAAGAATAGCATCTGGCCGAATCCCTGATCTGTAGCCTTCAAAATCCAAGGAAAATGACATTTCCAAAAAAAATCGCCCAAAGAATTACGAAAATGACATCCCAAAATAATTTAGCCCAATTTTGTGCTTAACGGACTTAATTATCGATGGGGAATAACATCAATAAAGTTAATTATCAGAGGAGAATAGCCTCAGACCGAATCAATGATCTGTAGCGCCTCCAAAATCGAAAGAAAATAGCATTTTGGAATAATCGCCCGAAATCTGTGATGGTACCTCTTTGGAATCAGACAAAAATGGACGCAAAAGAATAGTCTCATGCCGAATCTATGATCTGCAGCCTTCAAAATACAAGGAAAATGGCCTTTTGAAAAAAATAGTATAAAGAATTATGAAAATGCCATCCCAAAATAATTTGCCCAATTTGGTACTTAATGGGTTTAATCATCGATGGGGAATAATATCAATATAGTTCATTATCAGTGGAGAATAGCTTCGGGCCGTATTCGGTATCTATAGCTTCCGAAATGGAAAAAATTGGCATTTCGAAAAAATTGCCTGAAATATGTGATGGTACCACTTTGGAATCTGCCAAAAATGGATCCGGAAGAAATCCACCCGAAGCGCTGCTTAAGGAACTTAATCATCGTTGAAGAATAGTCTCAGGCCGATCCGTGATCTGTAGCCTTCAAAATCCATGGAAAATGGCCTTCCGAAAAAAAATTGCCCAAATAATTACGAAAATGCCATCACAAAATAATTTGGCTCAATCTGGTGCTTAATGGGTTTAATAATCTATGGGGAATAGCATCAATATATTTAATTATCAGTGGAGAATAGCCAAGGGCCGAATCCGTGATCTGTAGGCTCCAAAATGGAAAGAAAATGGCTTTTCAGAAAAATCGCCCGAAATCTGTGATGGTACCCTTTTGAAATCTGCCAATAATGGATCCGGAAGAAATCCACCAGAATCGGTGCTTAAGGAACTTAATCATCGTTGATGACTAGTCTCATGCCGAATCCGTGATTGACACGCCAAAACACAACACCAAACTGCGACCAAGTGTAATCGCAGTCCGGGAATGCAGTAACAGGCAAGTTAATTATCAACCCGGGGTCTAGATCTACTGCTTACTCCGTGATTCTCTATTATCTAGCAAACTAGTTCGAGTGATTGTTGTGAAAAGCAAAAGCAGCAAGAAAGCAGTAAATTGTTCGGTTTTCAAAGTCAGGAAAGAGTCACTCGGGATTGAGTCCCCCTAATTCCCTAGTTAGGTTCAATTGTAATTCCCTGGGTTGATTTACTGTTGATTAGACTGCGGGAGATCCGACAGTAGCTTGGAATCTCTTAAGCTGACCAAGCCCTCTCAGTCTAACTACCCGGCAGACGACTAGTCTTCACCGGGAAAGAAAGCTGAGGCTATGAACACAGAACTCCACTACTGGAATTGAATTCCAGTACAAAGCAGCAAACTGGCTAACTCTCGTATAGCCAATCTCCTACTATCGAATGAAGAGACTCTAACAACCTAATCAGATTCTATCTATCTCAGGCTGCAGCAGAAATTGAGAAAAGCTGATCAGACTCCAATCAATTCAATAAACATGCGTCATTCGATTAAAATCAAACAATAATATCATCCCAAGTCATTACAATCAAATCCCTAACACAAGGAACTAGGGTTCTTCATACCCAAGTGAGAGAAGGGTTCTACTCCATAGAGAGAGAAGAGAAAACAAGAATCGGATTAGTCATACTCATAACGATGAGGAAAATCTGCTCCGGGACGATGAAATCCACTCCTATGACGATCTCCAAGCTCGATTCGATGAAATCCAGCTCTAAGACAGCTTCTAGGATGTGTTCTTCGCACTTTCTCTCTCTAGGGCTCTATTTTTGCTCTGAAAACACGACTCTTCACTTTTGGCTCGGAATAGGCTCTAAAACCAGGATTTCCCGACTCGCACGGCCAGGGTGCACGGCCGTGCAGATCACCACTTTGGCCGTGCAGCTCAAAACGCGGCGCATCATTAAGTTCGATCCTCAGGGTGCACGGCCAGGCTGCACGGCCGTGTAGGGTTTCCATCCAGCCCGTGCTCGGCCTCGGCAAAAACCACACGGCCTGCGTTGCACGTGCACGGCCGTGTGACATTCATGGTTTGCCCGTGCTTGGCCTCGCATAATCCCGCACGGCCTGGCCTGGCCATCGCACGGCCGTGCGATGCCATGGTCTGCCCGTGCAGCTTCCTTGAAACCTCGCCATTCGTCCGATCTTCGTCCAATCGACCCCAGACTCGCTCCTAAGCCTTCATTCACGTACTAGGACCTGAAATATCACAAACAAGCATAACCTAGCGTGAAATCAGCCTAAAACACGAGAATCAATACCTCAAACGGTGTAAGAACGGGGGTAAAAACATGTGTAAATGCGGTCTATCAAACTCCCCCACACTTAACCGTTTGCTTGTCCCCAAGCAAACCAAGTCAGACACCAGGTAAGCTTACATATTTCAATCGACCAACATTGGGGACAAGTCATAAAGGCACAGAACACGTGAATCGCACTGGTTTTCAAACATCAATACATGCACAACCTCAATAACAACCTGGACAACCACCACAAAGGACATTCGAGTGCAGCAACTCGAGTAAAGGAAGAGTCTCCCTTCTGTTCACTGGCCAACCTAGACTTGATTCAACCACTTACTCAAAACAGTCAACTCATGCATCCAACTCAAGACATCAGAATAGAGACCGAGCAATCTAGGTCCTCGCCGGGGTACAAGAGCATATAGAAAATGAAAACGAATCACTCACTCTCGACCAGTGGGGTCAGGACAATTTGATGCGAAAGATGCGCATGCTATTTCTCTCAATCCCTATCATCTCTTCACCATGATGGCAGCCTCTAAATGCTAGAGTTCACATATGGGGTGTCACCACTAACTAATCAGGAAGTCTTATACACAGGTTCAAATGACTGGCTAGGGTCTTGGACATGGGGTAAAAGCCTTTTAGGTGGTGGAAGTATTCATAGCAAAAGGTTCCACATTTTCCAAACACACAATCACAGTCAAACAAACCGGTATTTTCTTTCTGCTATTCTGCATTACTCAATATCTCAAGAGCACAAAAGCGAAGGAGGCATAAACATCAGCATTTCCAAGCCAGACTGCTAAGAAACACTACTTAATGGGCATTGTTCAGATTTTTGGTAGTGGCTCTCTTTTGCTTTCAATTTTTCTTTGTTTTTCTTTCATTTTTCTTTCATTTCTTAAGAGAGCCACCACTTCTGCATAAATTTCAAACACCTGCCCAACTTTCAAGCACTACCTCCAACACTCACATAGACTTTAGCAGAAACAGCAGAGAATATGTAAAAACCACTCTGTGGAACCTTCTAAAAGATGCAACAAGGGTGATTTTTTCCCGTTATGGACCAAAAGAAAGGATAACACACGGCTCAAAGGGGCTGACTAGGGGATATGACACATCAGGACAGTCAGTTTTTTGGGCGTGGGCTAATCCTATGCCCCCATAATCTTAGCTAGTGACAACGTGAATGCTACACATCATGGAAGAGGGATCTATCGCACAAGAAAGAAACGAGCAGGCTCAAATCTCACATGGATACCTATATGCTCTATCTCACATTCTGATACCCTGAACTAGATGCATAAACGACTGTCAAGAACAAGTAATCAGACCGAGTCACAGTTGGCAAGCAAACAGTTGAAAAACTGAACCCCTACATCGTTCTACTGCACATCTCAGTCCTCATCATAGGTTGTCCTAGTCGCAAACAAGTTGTCATGCATTCGGCCGAAAACCAATCAATTCATCCATCAAAACACAGTGCCAATATGATCAAACAGCAGTACTTGGAGCCCTCAAATCGTAAGATTCAGACAGCGGACTAGGCTCCAAGCACCCAAATAAATATTCCAACCAATACAAAGCACCCCCCACACTTAAGCACGAAATTGCCCTCAATGGAGTAGAGGGAGAGATAAGGGGAACGATGTTACCGGATTGAAACACTGCTGGGGGACTGGAAGTGGACCAGTCAGCGAGAAACAAACGGGAGAGTGGACAATGCTGCACAAATCGAACACCAGAAACACACTGGCACACTGTGCGTTAGGGATAAGTGTTAGCCCAGACGGCTACTTAAAAAACAAACCACAAAGGAAAACCAAAACCAAAAACAAACGACACTGAGTTCAAGCTCCGCACACATGGAGCAAACACACAAAAGTCTAAAACGAAACAGAAAACACACTGAGACGGGCAACGAGTACAGCCTACTCGTCGCCAAGATCGTCGAGGTCGATGTCGTTCATGAACGCGTCATCATCAGCAGCGCCAGCAGCACCATCATCACCGTCAGCTGGGGCATGTGGAGGGGAGTCATCCCAGGGAGTCCTCCAGACAGGCTGCTCGCCCGGGAGCAGCTGGAGCAGGTGCTGCTGAACCTCCTGCATGCGCCGTGAACGGCGCTTCTCCCGCTCGATGTGGGCGAGAGTCACGCCCTGCTGAGTCTGGATCATGTGCAGCCGCTCGTCATAAGCATCCATCCTGTTCCGGTACTCGGCCTGGTCTGCCGCGTACTGCTGATGGAACTGCATCTGCTGGTCGAGGATCAGCTGGTTCTGGATCCGCAGCTGCTCGAACTGATGAGAGAAGTAATCTTGCCCCTGGAAAGCGGAGCTGCCACCGCCATACTCGAAGGTGGTGGGGCGGGGGGCAGCATCAGCAGCATCCACCTCCTCGGGATCCACCTCATCAGCAGCCTCCCCCTCCTGGCCCTCTGGCTGGGCCTCTGCCGCGGGCTCCGCGGGATCGGAGGTTCCGGAAACCCATCGACCCATTGAACACCGTTCCTCTCCCGCAACAGCAGCATCTTCCCGATCGTCTTGCTGCCAAAGATGAGGGTGTCCCCCTCCTTGGTGCACCCCTGCAGTGAAAGGCCAAAGAAGGTGGCCAGGCGGGTGATGAGGGGGGCGCAGTGGAGGCTCTTTAGCTCTGTAGCAATCTTCTCAAAGGTCTTGGCCACCACCGAACCCAGGTGGAGAGGATGGTTGCGCTGGCGGATCGAATGGAGGAGGTACAGGGTCCTCTTCGTGATGGCGCCGGCGCTTTCAGCGGCTGGAGTGTAAGACTTCGCCAGCAGGTGGTGGAGAAGTCGGTTGTCGATCTGCAGGGTAGATGCCTTCGTCCTCCCGGCCCGGAAGGGACGCGTCTGGCCTGGCCGAGCTAGGCTGGTGTACAGCCTCCCGAAGTCCACCTCCGGTGGCTCATTGACCTCGGTGATGTAGTCCTGACGGTCGTCGAGGTCAAGAGCCTCGGCCAGCTCGTGGTAGCTCATGGACCGGGAAACACCGCCCAGCCTGAATTTGACGGCTGTACCGTCCTGCCAATTGGTCGTGGGATTGTGCTTGAAGGTCGTGTAGAACTCCCACACGGGCTCGTAGTAGACCTTCTCGCAGAGGATGAGCAGACGGCGCCATGCGGTGTTGGCTACGGCGGCGGAGAGTTGCTCGTAGCAGTGTAATTGCCGAAACTCCCGTTTGGACCAACAATGGTGTGACCCAAACGGGGTTTCCGCGACCTCCTTGAAGCGCTCTGCGGTGGGGCCCCTCCTTAGATCCCGGATGAACGGGTGCTGGAAATTAGGTTTCGCCATTGCCCTGCAAAACAACAACCCAAAGTGGAACCAAAAGAGCCAAAGAAAAAGGTCAAGCACATCCCCACACTTAAGAACAGAAAACAGCCTAACCATGGTTTCATCCATAGTTCGGGGGTCAAAAACTCGATAAATCAAGCATAATCTGGGTGGGGGTGCACATTCACAAGAAAATAGGCAACTCGAGGTTCAAATCCATAGCAAATACACCCTCAAACTACATCATTAAGGGCCCCAACCGGTGGCCACAACATGGCATGGAAAACAGGCATTTCATCAAACACCTTGTGTGCACTACTAAGTTAAACATGAGATTGGCCAAATTCATGCACACAAGGGCTCAAACAAGCAAAGGGGACCTTTCCCAACACAATTCATTCACATCCCATGCATTCCCCTCAATCAATTTCACAAAAATCACATGATTCAATAAGGTTCTCTAACATACACCCTACACACTCAATTCTCCACAATTAACATAGTTAGGGGCAAAATCAAACCTGGAGACTCAAGTAGAGGTGTAGGGGATGATGAGGGGAAGACGATGGAAGCGACGAAACGCCGTAAAACTGGCCGGAAGTGCTCGTCGGAGCCTCGCCGAAAATCGCCTCCGGCGACTAAAACGTCGCCCAAACTCGCTTAAAATCGAGGGATAGGCCGCTTTGGGTGTAGAAAGGGTGGGTTTGGTGTTGGTTTGGTGAAAAAATGACCCAAAGTGGCCGGAAAAAGTCGAAAAGTAGGGTTTTGTCGCGGTTTTCCGGCGAGGGCAGAGGATTCCGGCGAGATTTTTGGGATTTCTGACCAGAATGGCCGTGCAGGCCATTTATATAGGCCGTGCCTCGGCCGCACGGGCAGGCACGCACGGCCGTGCACGGGGTGCTTTTGCCCGTGCAGGCCGGCACGGCCTGGCCGAGGATTTCGCACGGCCGTGCACATGACACATTTGGCCGTGCCATTTTTAGCGAGAGCTCGCACGGCCAGGCGGAAAATTCCGCATGGCCGTGCGAGAAAATTTTATGCCCGTGTCGGACGCACGGCCAGGCCAGGCAGAGCGCACGGCCGTGCAATGTGCACTTTTGGCCGTGCGCTTTTTACCGAGAGCTCGCACGGCCAAGGGGGAACCTCCGCACGGCCGTGCAGGTTGAGGACCTGGCCGTGCGACATTCTGGAGCCCCGAAATCAACCTGTTTTCACTCAAAAACGACACTTGACTCTGGATCAATGTCTCAAGACTCAAAAACACACAAAATCAAAGGAAAAAGAGTAAGAAAATGCAAACCTCGGTGGGGTTGCCTCCCCACAAGCGCTTCTTTACCGTCTTTTAGCTGGACGCCAGTATGGATGCTCAGGGAAGTGTAGGATCAGGTGCCTTCAAGAGCGGATCCACATCGTTCTTGAGGTACAGCTTCAAATGGTGGCCATGTACGCGACGAATGTGGCCACCTGCATTTGCCAGCTCGACTTGGCCATCCGGCAAGATGCAAGCGAGTGAATACTCGGATGGCCAAGGTGGGGGCGGGACCAGCTCATAGTGGTCTCCGGCTTTCTTTCGAGCAGGCTTAGCTGCCTGCAGTTTCGGCCGCCACTCCTCCTTGATCTGTTCTTTTGATGATGGAGTGGTCCGGAGTGGCGGCGAAGGTGTGGGAGGCGGGTCCTGCAAAATAGGCAGCACAGAAGGATACACGACAGACTCGTGCTCCTGGTGAGATACAGCATGCAGAGGTAACGAAGCAGGTATAGTGTCAGCAACAGAAAACGTTATTCGCTCCTCGCCATCCCTCTAAACTAAGGTCCCATCATGCACATCTATGAGAGCCTTGGCGGTGGCCAGGAAAGGCCTTCCCAGTATAAGAGGCACTTCTGTGTCCTCACTGATGTTTAGGATAACAAAATCCACAGGATATGTGAATTTGCCAACCTTAACCAGAAGGTCTTCCACTATGCCTTTAGGATGCACTATAGATCTGTCAGCTAATTGAAGGGTCATCCTAGTAGCACGGGGTTCACCTAGGCCTAGTTTCTTGAACAGTTGATATGGCATAACATTGATACTAGCACCTAAATCCGCCAAGGACTTCTCTACATGCAATTTATCAATAGAGCATGGGATAGTAAAACTACCTGGGTCCTTTCTCTTCTGTGAAAGCTTGTTCTGCAGAATAGCCGAGCACTCCTCGCTGAGCTCCACAGTGGCCAGCTCACTCAGCTTCTGCTTCTTTGAGAGAAGCTCTTTTAGAAACTTCGCATACTTCGGCATTTGCGAGAGTGCCTCCAGGAAGGGCACTTGGACATTCAGCTGCTTCAGCATTGCCATGAATTTGGCAAACTCAGTCTCTAGTCGGTCCTTGTGCAACCGAGTAGGAAAGGGAAGCTGTGGTACATACTCCTTCACCACTGGTTGCGGTTTAGGAGCAGGCACCTCAACCTCCTTCTCCATTTCTTCTTGATTAGCTGGAAGTGCTGAAGCAGGGGTCTCTTTTTCCGGTTCCCGAGCAGGGGGATCAACAGTCATCTTGCCACTCCTGGTCATGATGGCATTGCAGCGCTCATCCGGGGTCGGCGGGTGAGGGATGGTCTGCCCTGGTAGAGTACCAGGAGCCCGTTGAGCCACTGCCTGGGCCACGCTCCCCAGCTGGGTCTGGATATCCTGCAAAACAACCTGCGTGTTCCTCTGACCAGCTTCAAGAGCCAGGAATTTACCCGAGGCCTTCTCCATGAACTGCTCAAAGGTGTTGAATTTCTGAGCACTAACACTGGCGAGAGAACCCACCAAGTCCCGCAGTTCAGCCATCTGATCATTCTGCACTGGGGCAGCAGGGGCTGCACCTGGCTGCTGGAAAGGTCGCGGCTGTGAATGAGCAGCATGCCCTTGCATGGGCTGATAAAGAGACTGTTGTTGCTGCTGGAATTGCCCCTGTCTGGGCTGATATGGTGGCCTCTGGAAACTCGGCGGTCCCTGGGGGACTGGTGGTCTGGAATTTGCCCCACCCCAGGAGAAGTTAGGATGCTGGCGCCACCCCTCGTTGTAAGTGTTACTGTAGGGGTCGTTGCGCCGGACATTATTTATGAAGTTCACCTGCTCCTGGGGTGTGGTTGATTCCTTCATCGCCTGGCAGTCTTCCACCGTATGATGGGTGCTTTCGCACCAGTGGCAGAGCATCGCCTGCTGCTGTCCGGTCCCTGGAATCATCCCAGAACGATCGATAGCTGAGACCAGCTTCGATACTACCTGCACCAGATCAGAGGGATGGGCTCCCACAGAATGTACACCGCGGCTGGGTGCTCTCCTTGACCTTCTGGCAGTGCCCCAATCATAACCATTCTCCGCCATCTCTTCAAAGAGTTGATTCAGCTGTGGCGGGGTTTTAGTCAGCATGTTCCCGCCACAAACTGAATCAATCAGCTGCTTGTCCTCCGGGAAGAGGGCGTGATAGAAGGTTCCCACCTTGAATGCATCATTGAAACCATGATTGGGACACCTGAGAAAGAGGCTGGTGTATCTCTCCCAAGCATCCCTAATGGTCTCATCCTCATCCTGAGAAAAATGTGTAATCTGCTTCTGCAGATCAGCTGTCTTGGATGGAGGATGGTAGCCGGTGAGGAACTTGTCCGCCAGGTTGGCGAACGTGGTGATGGAGCCCGGAGGTCGAGTGTCTAGCCACTCCTTGGCCTGCCCCTCCAAAGTGAATGAGAAGTACCTCAGCTGGATGGCATCTGCTGGTACCCCATTGATCTTGATTCCATCGATGAGCTCGTGGAATCGAGTGAGATGTGATCGAGGGCACTCTCCCTCCTTACCACGGAACACCACTGAACCGCGCAGCATGGTGATCACGGAGGTGCTCACCTCAAAGTTGTTGGCAGGGACATGAGGGTGTTGAATGGGTGACCTCATGTCCGCAGCCCTAGCGGTCCAGTAGGATCCCATGGTCTACTCATCTGGGTTGATCACCTCGTGGTTCTGCGGATCACCCATCTCTCCTTCTTCTTCTTCTTCTTCGATCTGCAGCTGTGATAGCGCTCTTTCCGTAGCCAGTCGCGCCCTTAGAGCCCGCTTGGAGTTCCTGCAGGTTCGTTCAAGCTCTTGGTCTAATGGTAGTAGATCTCCCGACTGGCTACGGGTCATGCACTACCTGCACACAATCAGCAGAAGCAACCCGTGAAGGCACACAGGGGGAAGAGATAAAATGCAGTAAAGAAAAAGCTAGAGTAACAAATTCTCACGTTTCCCCAATAACCTAGAGGGTCCCCGGCAACGGCGCCAAAGACTTGACACGCCAAAACACAACACCAAACTGCGACCAAGTGTAATCGCAGTCCGGGAATGCAGTAACAGGCAAGTTAATTATCAACCCGGGGTCTAGATCTACTGCTTACTCCGTGATTCTCTATTATCTAGCAAACTAGTTCGAGTGATTGTTGTGAAAAGCAAAAGCAGCAAGAAAGCAGTAAATTGTTCGGTTTTCAAAGTCAGGAAAGAGTCACTCGGGATTGAGTCCCCCTAATTCCCTAGTTAGGTTCAATTGTAATTCCCTGGGTTGATTTACTGTTGATTAGACTGCGGGAGATTCGACAGTAGCTTGGAATCTCTTAAGCTGACCAAGCCCTCTCAGTCTAACTACCCGGCAGACGACTAGTCTTCACCGGGAAAGAAAGCTGAGGCTATGAACACAGAACTCCACTACTGGAATTGAATTCCAGTACAAAGCAGCAAACTGGCTAACTCTCGTATAGCCAATCTCCTACTATCGAATGAAGAGACTCTAACAACCTAATCAGATTCTATCTATCTCAGGTTGCAGCAGAAATTGAGAAAAGCTGATCAGACTCCAATCAATTCAATAAACATGCGTCATTCGATTAAAATCAAACAGTAATATCATCCCAAGTCATTACAATCAAATCCCTAACACAAGGAACTAGGGTTCTTCATACCCAAGTGAGAGAAGGGTTCTACTCCATAGAGAGAGAAGAGAAAACAAGAATCGAATTAGTCATACTCATAACGATGAGGAAAATCTGCTCCGAGACGATGATTTCCACTCCTATGACAATCTCCAAGCTCGATTCGATGAAATCCAGCTCTAAGATAGCTTCTAGGATGTGTTCTTCGCACTTTCTCTCTCTAGGGCTCTATTTTTGCTCTGAAAACACGACTCTTCACTTTTGGCTCGGAATAGGCTCTAAAACCAGGATTTCCCGACTCGCACGGCCAGGGTGCACGGCCGTGCAGATCACCACTTTGGCCGTGCAGCTCAAAACGCGGCGCATCATTAAGTTCGATCCTCAGGGTGCACGGCCAGGGTGCACGGCCGTGTGACATTCATGGTTTGCCCGTGCTTGGCCTCGCATAATCCCGCACGGCCTGGCCTGGCCATCGCACGGCCGTGCGATGCCATGGTCTGCCCGTGCAGCTTCCTTGAAACCTCGCAATTCGTCCGATCTTCGTCCAATCGACCCCAGACTCGCTCCTAAGCCTTCATTCACGTACTAGGACCTGAAATATCACAAACAAGCATAACCTAGCGTGAAATCGGCCTAAAACACGAGAATCAATACCTTAAACGGTGTAAGAACGGGGGTAAAAACATGTGTAAATGGCGGTCTATCACTCAGCATTTCGAACAATTGATCCAAAAAGCAGCTGGGAATAGTCAATTTTTTGCCCAGTAAGGGCATTGGAGAGGATCCAGAGGTCGAGCTTGGTGACAATGTGAAGGCCAGAGGTGCGCGGCAGAAAGAAGTGGGTAATGAAGTAATGGAGCGTGCGCAGGGGAGGGTTTAAATCAGCAGAAGTGATTACTTCATTAGCTCCAACTCGACGCTGAGTAACACGAGAGTACTCGACAACATAGTCAAAGTCATAAAACAAGAACTCATCCTCATGAGCAAAAGGAAGAGGACCTTCAGTAGGAAGGTTCAGGAGAACACTTATGGCTTCAGAGGTGAGGGAAATAAAGTAGCCATTGACCAAGGTGGTAAGCTTCCTTGTGATGATTCCTTGACAGTCTAGATTAGCATAGAAGCTGCGAACAGGAGAGGACAGGCTGCCAGAGGAGGGTAGTGAAGAAGAAATTCCCACCCTAGGTTTCCGATGTAAGGAGTGATATCAATTCCAACAGCTTTGAACTCAAAGAGATCAAGGTTGATAGGGACGGCAAGTTTTCGTGAGGCATAGAGCTCTTTGAACCTATGGAGATTGAAATCGATAGGCTCATTGAATGTTCTCCCTACATAGGTGACAATAGCTCCAGGGATGTGTGATGAGGTAAACAGATCAGTCATGATGATCTAAATGTTTTGTAGCTTTAGGGTAGGAGATAGGAAGAGAGGCAGGGGAGGGATACCTATATATACTAAAGCTATGGAACAGATTTCTAAGAGAAGTAATTAGGAGTTAAACACAACTCAACAGGATATGGGAAATCCAAACATCATATTCATAGTATTTGGACGAAACATGAGAAGGCAATATATACATAAATGCAGTAAACACAGGTTACTAAGTAATTAATAGAAGGGAAGGGCAGAACCTGGATTATCGAGCATTCTATATGGAATGGAGAGATTGCAGTCCAAGATCATCACAGAGTCTTATAAATAGATCAGAGGAAAGAGCTTTTGTGAAGATATCAGCAATTTGAAATTCAGTAGATATGAAATTTAATTCAATAAGGCCAGCTTGAATAATATCTCTAATAAAATGATGTTTTACTTCTATGTGTTTAGTTCTACTATGGTGTACTGGATTTCTTGACATACAAATTGCACTAGTGTTATCACATAGAATGGGAATTTTATCAAAATTCAGACCATAGTCAGACAGCTGTGATTTTAACCAGAGAAATTGTGTACAGCAGTTCCCTGCAGCAACATATTATGCTTCTGCTGTAGACAATGCCACTGATCCTTGTTTCTTACTAGACCAGGATACAAGAGATCGACCAAGATATTGACAGCTTCCACTTGTACTCTTTCTATCAGTAATACTACCAGCAAAGTCTGAGTCAGAGTATCCAATTAAGGATGGACATTCAGATTTAGGATACCAGAGACCAAGATTATGTGAGCCTTTTAAATACCTAAATATTCTTTTCACTGCAATCAAGTGACTTTCTTTAGGTTGATGCTGAAATCTAGCACAGAGACAGACACTAAATTGAATGTCTGGTCTACTGGCAGTTAAGTACAGTAGGGACCCTATCATTCCTCTATATTTGTGTTCACAAACGGGTTTCCCATCTTCATCATAATCTAGATGTGTGTTAGTAGCAATTGGGGTTTTGCATGAACTAATGTTCAATAACTCAAACTTAGACAGCATTGATTGCAAATACTTGGTTTGATGAATGAAAATGCCAGACTCTGTTTGAAGGATTTGGAGACCAAGAAAATATGTCAATTCTCCCATCAAACTCATTTCAAACTGATTTTTCATGATAGAGCAGAATTCATCACACATACTGGGATCTGTACTCCCAAATACTATATCATCTACATAGATTTGCACAATCAGAGTATGATTATTTTTTCTTTTTATGAAGAGAGTTTTATCTACCCCACCCTGAAGAAAGTCTTGTGAGATTAGAAAGGTAGTCAGTTTTTCATACCAAGCTCTTGGAGCTTGTTTAAGTTCATAAAGTGCTTTGTTTAATTTGAAAACATGGTCAGGGAATTCAGAGTCTATGAATCCAGGAGGTTGCTCCACATATACATTCTCCTTAATTTCACCATTTAAGAAAGCAGTTTTTACGTCCATTTGATAAAGTTTAAAATTCATGTAGCTAGCATAAGCACAAAGAAGTCTTATTGATTCCAGTCTAGCTACAGGGGCAAATGTTTCATCATAATCAATCCCCTCCTCTTGATTATAACCTTGAGCCACAAGCCTAGCTTTGTTTTTAATAATGAATCCTAATTCATCAGATTTGTTCCTAAAAATCCATTTAGTACCAATCACATTGATGTTCAGAGGTCTAGGAACAAGTTCCCACACACATAATCTAACAAAGTGAGACAATTCTTCTTGCATAGCCAACAACCATTCATCATCCAGAATAGCTTCTTTAAAATTCTTTGGTTCAAGCAGTGATACAAAGGCATACTGACCTGGAATGTGCTTACCTCGGGTTTGGATAGGATCAGTAAGGTTACCTATTATCTGTGATGGAGGATGCCTTTTCCTGATGTGTGGTGGAGTCTCTTGATTGTTAGTAGATTCATCAGGGCTTGTTTCTGTTGTCGAGTTAGAATCAGTGTGGGTAGGTGCATCATTACTTGAAGTAGTACCTGTCTCATGAGAAATACTAAGGGGCAGAAAGTCATAGTCACTGATATTGAATGTAATGGAAGAGTAGGATCAGTAGTGTCAAATCGAACATGAACTGACTCTTCCACTTTCCTGGACCTTCTATTAAACACTCTATAGGCTTGCCCTTTACTTGAATATCCAAGAAATGTGGCAGCATCTGATTTAGCATCAAATTTTTCAAGGGAATCTTTGGTGTTTAAAATGTAACATTTGGACCCGAATGGATGAAAATAAGATAACTTAGGGGTTTTCCCTTCAGAATTTCATAAGGGGTTTTATTGATTATCTTTCAAATGGTGGTACGATTTAAGATATAACAGGCAGTGTTTACTGCTTCCCCAGAGAAATTTAGGGCAATCAAACTCTAAAAGCATGGTTCTAGCAGTCTCAATGATAGAACGATTTTTCCTCTCCACAACACCATTCTGTTGTGGAGTTCTTGGTGCTGAAAAGGTGTGAAGAATACCATGATGATCACAGAAGTTCTCAAAATCATCATTAATAAACTCACCACCATTGTCGCTTCTAATGTTTTTCACCAAGCAATCAAATTGATTTTTAACAAGGGCAGCAAAGGACCTGAATTTATTGAATGCTTCGTCTTTAGAAGACAAGAGGTAAACCCAAGTGAATCTAGAATAATCATCGACAATTACTAGTACATAAGACTTTCCTCCTAGACTTTGCACATTAGTAGGACCAAATAAGTCCATATGAACCAATTCAAAGGTGGCAGAGGTAGTAACATCCTTTTTACTTTTAAACGATTTCTTGCAATGTTTACCTAATATGCAAGCTTCACATGTGAAGTTATCTGATCCTTTAATTACTGGCAGACCCCTAACCAGGTTGAGTTTAGATAGCTTAGCCAGTCTAGAAAAACTCAAATGTCCTAAGTTTCTATGCCAATTGGTTACAGTTTCAGATATTGAGCTCAAACATATGTTTTCAGAGAGGTCTAAAGTAGATAAGTCAATGGTATATACATTGTTGATTTTCTTTCCCTTAAAAATGACTGTTTTGTCAGAAATTCTTTCAATAATGCAGCAAAATGGGTCAAATGTGACACAATAAGTGGATCCACAAATTTGACTAATAGACAGCAGATTATGTTTTAGTCCATCAACATATAAAACATCTTCAATAATTAGAGACGAGTTGCTACTTATTGTACCTTTACCAACAACAGAAGCACTATTATTGTTGCCATAGAACACTTTACCTCCTCTTTTTGGATTAAGATAAGTAAAAAGGTCTTTATTACCAGTCATATTATGCGAGCATCCAGAATCTAAGTACCAGATATTAGCATCTTTATTGTTCTAAAAAACAGGAGAAGATTAATTAGAAGTTTTAACAACCCAAACAAGTTTGGGTTTAGTTTTCCTTGAGTAACAGTGATGAAAATCATGTCCTGACTTCTTGCTGAAGGTACATGTTAAGGAGAAATTTCGAGCAAGTGATGATTGTAAGTGAGCTACAGGCTTATATGCATGTCTATACCAGTTGGCATTCTGAGTAGGATATGGCATTAGGTGATTCTTGTTCATTATTCTGTGACAGTAATTAATTTCTCTCTTAAATTTTTTATTTTCAGCAGTAAGATATGCAACTTGATTATCCTGAGTGCTCTGATCCATCTGTTGAGTTTTTACAAGATCCTTTAGACGCAAGACTTTTGTTTCTTTTCATGTAGTTGAGTCATGGTCATACAAAATTTGCTCTTCAATCTATTGCACTCTTCTTGCAGATTTGAGAGAGCATGAAGAAAGAAGTCTTCGTTATGAGGGTCTAATAGAGATTCAGATGAAGAGTCGGACCATACCTGATCACTGTGATGATCTTCCTCATTAGAGTTTAGACCCATATAGGCAACAGCTTCTGATTCATCCTCTGAACTGTAATCGCTCCAAGAAGCCACCATTGCCTTTTCTTTCTTCTTGTTCAGTGGACAGTTGGCTCTAAAGTGACCTGTTTTGCCACATTTAAAACAAATGGTTGAGTCAGTTTTGCTATCATTTGAGCTTTTGTTATCTTTAGGACTGCTGTCTGATCTGTTAGAACCAAATGAGTTTCTTTCATTTGTTCCACCAGAATGATGTCCAAATGATCTAGAGGAATTATTGAATGAGTAACCAGAAGATCTGGTATTATAGCTATTGTTATGATTTCCTCTTTTAGTGTTTTGATCATGTTTGAACTTGACTTGATCATTCTTTGGAGTTTTTTGCTGGTGAGAGCAAGTTCATTTTCGAACTCCTCATCCAATTTTTCTCCTTCATTAGTATATGCAGATTTAAAAGCAATGGATTTATTTTTCTTATCATGAATCGAGTTCATTTGTTTAAGCACTTCTTCATGACTCAGAAGAGAGCCTATTAAGTTTTCAAGAGTTAGAACATTAAGATCTTTAGCTTCCTCGATGGCAGTTCTTTTGGCCATCCATTCAAGAGGGAGTGATCTAAGAACTTTTCTAACAAGTTCTTTGCTGGAGAAAGTTTTTCCCAGTCCCTTTAGTCTATTGACCAGGGTGGAAAACCTTTTATCCATTTCAGAAATTGATTCTCCAGATAACATATCAAATGTTTCATATTCTTTTAAAAGCAAATCAATCCTAGTTTCTTTTACTTCTGAAGTTCCTTCATGTGTTGTTTCAAGAATTGACCATATTTCTTTGGCTGTTTCACATTTATTAACTCTCTCTCTCATCATCAGATATTGCAGAGAGTAAAATGTGCATAGCCCTAGAGTCTAGTTGTGCACTTTTCTATTGTTTATCAGACCAATCCTCCTCATCATCTTCTTTCATGTCAATTGGCCCATTACGGACAATTGCCCATAATTCACAATCGATTCCTCGGAGGTACACTCTCATTCTCTTTTTCCATACAGAGTAATTACTACCAGAGAACCATGGAGGATTAGAACTGGTGGGAAAGGAATAGGAAGACATAGAGAGGAAGAGGATCTCCTTCTCGGCAACAGTAAGTTCCACGAAAAGGAGGCTAATACCAATTGTTATTCAACTATGTCTTTGATTCATTCAGACACAGTCAATCGACCAGAATTATATCCATGATTTAAGCAGTCAGAGAGATGTGAATGATATCGATTGATTCGATTACTTAGATAGATTCCGAGTTCAAACCCTAATAACAGAAAGAAAAAAACAAGGCCCTAATGGCCGAGAAGAACAAGAAAGAAGAAAGACACGAAAGAGAGAGCTACGCCCAGATGAATTAGAGTTCCTGGCTTGGAAGCCCCAACTCTAATTCAACCAGACACGATACCACAGAACCCAATCCGAGAACTCCCAAAGAACTAACCCGTTCTACTGAGCCAGGGAAACCGTTGCATCCTTCTTCGTGGTTTGCTCTCTATATATAATCTCAGTAAGCATCACCTCGCTCTTCCTTCTTTATTGCAGATTACCGTTGTGTGGCTTTGATGAGAACGACGATCGATGTGCAGGGAACTCCTTCGCCAGTCTTCGATGATTTTGATGAGAAGAATAAAAGCGCAGACGCACGAAGAGGTCTTGGAGTGGTGGGACGATGAATAGGTTTGGTTAATGGGCCCTTAGTGTCACCAGGCCTACAATGGTTTTGAATAGGTGAACGACAAGGCCCAACAACTAAAACCACAATATCACGCACATAAGCCTATATGTCATTACACAATCACACATGCCAAATGCAAATGCTCTAATGCACTTTATTCGAATTTAATCACACAAGGCTTATTCGACCACTTACTTTAGTAGATATTCACTTAGATGAATATACCATATTCATCCATTTTATCTCAATCCATACAAGGGATTGTTTTATCGATCGATATTGTTCTCGAGAACTTCACATGTTTGCTTCCGGCAAACTAATCCTTCAAGGAGTTTCGTATAAATATCATTATCAAGGGATCCATACAAATAGGCTATCACAATATCTACCAAATGCAAATTTCATGCCTTTTGAACTGCCAAACTATTTAAATTGCACAACATAGTTGCATCCACCACAAGAGAGTATGTCTCTTCATAATTGATGTCGGGTTTCTACCAGAAACCTCTCACGAGAAATTGTATTATATCTCTCGCAATTTCCATACGCGTTTGCACAAAACCTATTTGCATCCCATTAGTTTTACATCTTCAGGTGTAAGGACTTCTGGTCCAAAACTTATACCAAATAGCCTAATGCTTTCTTTTATATTGGCCAATATATATTTCTTTGCATGCATCAATAGACTTTTACTTTTGATCCTCTTTGTATCTATCACGTTCAGTGCTGCAGCATAATCAAAACCCTTGTCGACAATAAATACACTTCGGTTCCAACTTTTTTCATACAAGCCAATTAGTTGAGATCTCTTCATTTTAAAACGTTCAGGTACCTACTATTCTTCTGGAACTATGATCTCAATTTTATGACTTGACTCTTCTAGAGCTATTTTATCCTCGAGTTTACCATCTTAATTTATAGCTCCTTCCTTTCTCGAGGATTTTTATCCTTGGAACCGATTGGTCTACCACGCTTCATGCGCTCGTTTAGACTCATTAGATTATCCAATATGGACATCAATTTGTATTGGAGCATTCACAACTCGGCATTTGACATAATCACTCCTTTTAGTGAGTAAAAAGGCGTTTGGCAATCAATACGTTTTTTTCCTCCATGAATCACCATATGAACTTCGGGTTCATGTTTCTTCGTTTGAGGATCAAAATGAGATAATGATGATTCCAACTCACATCTATGCCCCAGTGTTTACTTTTCTCCCCTTAACGTTCGAAAAGTAATTCATCAAAATGATGATATTAGCAAAAAGAGTCATGAACAAATCTCTCATTGCAATGGACACCATGTTCAACATAAGTTCTCATGGAACTCATAACGTGTTGTGGTGGAGCAATTGGGATGTATTCTGCACACCCAAATTTTCTAGCATTTTAAATGTTTGGTCCCTAATCAAAACCATTTGTATGAAAGGGGAGAACTTATGATAACTTGTTGGCTTCATGCGAATTAATGATATCATATGCCTCGATAAGAGATCGATAGACTTAGTTTGTTCTCATAAGAGAAGTTCTGTTTGATTGGATAATCATCAAAATATATCCATCATTCGGCAACTAATCTCGCAAACATCAGGTTGCGTTTAGATAACAGACATATATGATGATATAGTTGATGAATCAACCAAAATCATAAAATTCATATATGATTTGCACGGTGAGTGTATTTTTCTGCATACACTTTTATAAAATCTCAACAAATTCAATTATTTTCACGAGTATATTCTCCTCGAGACCATGTATCACATAATCAATCCTTTGATTGATGAACTCTCTGAACTCTCACTTAATTTTCGTATGATATCTCAATCATTTTGCATCTGTATCCGGGATGGTATGACCGGACATGCCAAAATAAAAAGTTATCCGATCTTGCAAACTTCTGGTTTACACTTGCATATGTACTAATATACATGTAGTACAAATTTCTCCAGTTAAGTATATGTTCTCTTATAACACATTTCTGATGCAATATCAATTATGATATTCTTTTCTGCGAATATCTTCATAATTCGGTAATGCATCTTCAACTGACAGTTTAGTTCATTCACGTCTCAAAACATTAGCTCTTCTGGAGCTTTCACATACTCTTGTACTACATTTTGGTCATTAGGCACCTTTTGATTTCGGTGAACTATTGTGAGCACAAATCCATATTGATAAGAATATTGTCACACTATTTATCACCAATATATTGTTTAGTTACTTCAAGTAACAAAACACAATCTCTTCCGGAGCTTTTGATTACTTTCATACTATATAATATAATACCAGTATTTACTTTTGCAAATATTCAATTCTATACAAAAACATACAAAATAATAATAATAACAATAATAACAACATATATGTTTCATAACACATTTCGTCATACGAAGATTACAGTATATGATCATGACTTTTGCTACATCAATTATCATCCTCATTTATAATTATTTTATTTTCACTTCCGGTGAAAAGAAACATTTGCTGATTGTCATTATCCAAACTTCCCATGTATTTTTTCATTGCAATGGTAACTCATATTCCGACATTTTTGTTACAAGATCCACATATATAAAATAAGTTCATAAAATTATATGAACAAATAACAAGATCAAATAATCTCTCAAAGACATTGAGATAGATAAACATACTAACAAGAAACGAAATGAAAATTTGTATACCTTGATCGTGTTGTGATCTTACTCAAGTATATTTGATTCTGTAGAGAGACAATCAACAACCATGACTTTGGCAGAGCTTCGTGCTGATAACGTGTTATGAAATAACAAGGAAGAGGAACATACACAAGAGTAAGAGTAGAGACACAAGAAGAGAGGGGGAATAGAGCTTTCTTATTCATGTGTTCCTTAGTACAATGAGATCATCTATTTATAGGCACACATCACATAACCTCTACATTCTTACAATCAATATACATGAATGTGAGAATGAATGTGAAATAGAAATGGGGTGGGGGGTTACATGTAACACCCAATTGTGCAACTAATGTGTCATATGGAGAAATAAATATAAGGAGATGAGTTACATAGAACTTGTAACATACCATGGAGCATCTAATGTTGGTCATCCATAATAATAATAATATTTTCATAACATATAGATGTTTATCTTTAATTTTGAACAATTTGTATTGATCATTTGCGGTTTGCTTGTATGTTCTAGATTGGTATTTTTTGTATGAATAATTTGTATGAGAAAATTAATGTTAAACTTTTATTTTGAAAAAACTTGTAATTGTAAATTTTTTACCACAGAAACCCATGGGTACCCACGAACCCGCGGATACCCAGCGGATTTGGTTGGGTTTGAGTTTTTCAAACCCAGTGGGTTTTACCCCGGGCTTTTTTGGCGGATAAACCCATGGGTTTGGGTTTGGGTTTGACAAAACCCGCCCCAACCCGACCCATTGCCATCCTAGTGCTAACTCCGTCGCCGGTGGGTACACCAAGGGAGATGGCCTCGGTGCTGAAATCGTCGACACCTTCGTCCTTGTCTACACCGTCTTCTCTGCCGCCGACGCCAAGCGTAGCGCTAGAGACTCCCACGTCCCGATAATTAACTAAGTAACCCGCTCAATCATACGACTCTGTCTTTTTTTTATTGAAATTAATGGTCTTTTTTGCTCGTGGAAGAGGCCCGATCTTGGTCCTTGCTTATGATAATCTTTTGGGTTTGCAAAGAAAGAATGAAAATAAAAAAACAAATATTTTATTTAATTTTTATAATAGTTAGGTGGGTGAAAAATAAAAATGATTATATTTTTATTTTTAATTGCCACGTCACTCACTTAACGGTCAACAGTGAGAGTTGACCGCCACAATAGTCAAAGTTAACGGAGACTAACGGAGAGTGACACATACTTGAATCGTTGAATTAATTCAAATAACTATGGATGGAATAAAGTAATTCTAGTGGCTAACGTGAATTTTACTAGTAATTCAAGTAGCCAAACTTACAATTTAGCACCAAACGGCCCACCTTAAAGACTACCAACAGGCCCCAAACAAACGTCAGAAACGAGCCCGCCTAAAACAAAAACCCCCAAGCTACAAATCCTAACAGAGAAACTAAGGGCTCGCTTAGTATTGTTGCTTGTTTTTGTTTTCTGTTGTGTTTTAAGAAATTTGGAAAACCAAGAAAAAAAATCGTGTTTAGTTGGGTTTTTATTTTTTGTTGTGAATCAGAGTTGCACAACTAGACCCAAATATGAGAAACAACAATTTATAGTTTTGGATCTGATTCTTAAACATGTTTTACACGGGATTCCTACTGGTTGGGCGCTTGATTTCATTAAAATAGACTAGTTTTCGAATCCCCACAGAAGCAAAAAAAATTTTAACACATACCACCCCAAACCCTACTTACTTTCAGCCGCCCCCAACCCTCCATTTTCTCTCGAACTAGAGGCAGCACACCCCAGCCATAAACGCTGGCGCCGCACTCCCCACTCCATTCTCGTCAGCGGCCGCCTCCGCCCTCCCGACCCTCCGCCTCCGCGCCGCGCGCGACCAAGCCCCGCCTGCCCAGCCGTCGCCGCAAGCCCCACATGCCCCGCCGTCGCGCGAGCCCCTCTCTCCGACTCCCCGCAGTAGGTATACTCTTGGGTCTTTAAAGTATTATGTTAATCTATAATTTTGTGAATATGTTTATGAATTTGGCATGTATGTAGTGATTGCTAGATTAGTTATTTGTGAATCTGGATTGATTGATATGTTATTCGTTTTGTGTTTTACCTTAGTTGATGACATATTTCTTTTTTCTGGTTTTTAGTTCTTATAGTAGTAACTAAACGCATTTTTTTCTTCTTGTTGTCAGCTTTCATGATTTTTCAGATTTATCAACTAAACAGGTTTGTGTTTTCTGTTTTTTTTCCTGTTGTGGTTGTACATCTGTTTACACAACACCACTGCAACCACAACAGCAACAAAATGATACTAAACGGGGCCTAACTCATAAAAACAAAAAGGAAAGAACCCAACCAAAGTTTCCACCGACAGGCCCCAAACCAAACAAAATACGAGCCCCCCCAAATGGAGTTTTGTATTGTATTCTTGGTCATGGCGAGGTCCTACTACTAACAGTGTCTGTTCCAAATTCCAATACTCTACTACCGCAGTTGTGTACTGGTTTGAATTACTCTGTGCTAGGGGCTTAGGGCCATATTTGATGAACTTCTCCATCTCTATCAGTTGAGAAACATAGGTTTGAGGGTGGAAGAGAGCATACTAGTTCTTGTCTTATGGTCATTGAACAAATTCAAAAGAGAACTCGATCATTAAATCTTTATCTACAATCGACATTGAATTATCGAACTCTTTTAAGTATATATCTATATATGGTTCAAACTTATCTCTACGCCACCATTGACAAGATAAGCAACTCATGCTTTTATTAGGCGCCGCTTTTGTTTCTAAAGAGATAAAACAATACATCAAACTAGTTCTGCTATCAGATGACAACACCATAATAATCGTGACGGCGTGTAGACAATCATAGCTAGTGTACTAACTCAAAACTAGAGCTCACAGGAGATAATGATATCTAGATATGGTAAGAACAAAACTTCAATTCCTTATATTGACAGAAAACACCATAATCGAGAGTTAAAGATCGTTAGCACTTACTGAAGTGTGTTTGCAGAGCCAAGTAGCATCCGGTTATTCAATGCTTATCTACAACATATGTGAACATCCAATTAATGTATCTTTTTTGGTAGAACCGTATGGATGTTTGAACTTATCTTTACACAGTTACTTCAAGCTGAAGGTGGTCAACGGGTAATTATCATGTCAAGTCGGCCCTGGTTAAATTGGGCCTCATGGTGGTTCTATTGGGCCTCACAGCAGATCGAGCACAGGCCCCGCTCCAGTTTGGGTTCTACACAGGCCCCTCTCGTTTTGCAACCATCACATTTTAAGCTCTACTCACTGTCACAGACTCAAAGTGCCACTTTGGAACAGCAACTTCAATTGTTGTGCCTGTGCCTGTGCCTGTGGGTCTGAGAAGAAAACAAAGTGAAATGAGCTTTTGCTTCTTTCCAAGAGCAATTTCATCATTGTATCCTTCCATTAATGCCAATTACACCAGAAAAGAACAATTAGTTTGTGCAGAATCTTCATCTTCAAGACAATAAAAAGGCTATTTTAAGCACACCTTCAAACTTATTCATTTATTTGATAACTTAAGCAACTCAAACTATATTATGCGCTGATTTATTTCTAAGAAAGAAAAGATTGCATCCGACAAGTTCTGGCGTCAGATGACAGTTAGGAGGGCACACAAACAATCATAGTAAGTGTTACTACGTCAAAATAGAGCTTCGAGGAGATGATGGATATCCCCATGTAAGAACAGAAGTAACAGTTCCTCACATTGATAGAGAGTACTAGAATCAAGAGTCAACAATGGTCGGCACTGATTAGAAGTATGTTCGCATGCTGAGTTATTTGTGCTAAGTACCATCCGGTCATTCAATGTTTATCTACTGAAACATTAAATTAATATCTTTTTTTGGGATAACTATATATGGCTCTAACTTATCCGACCACCATTGACAGCACAAACAACTCTTACTTTTATCAGGCGCCGTTTTACTTCCTACAGAAAGAAAACAATACATCAGACGAATTCTGCTATCAGATGACAACATATGCTACGATACCATGACGACTATGAAAGCACACAAACAATCATAATAAGTTTGCACTGACTCAAAGCTAGAGCTTTCACTCTAAGAGACGGTCACACCTTGTTTGGATATGGGGTAATATCCATTAACCTAAGGTCACCTGATTGAGGATTGGTGCCCTTTCAACAAGGGGCAGTAACTTCACTTACTGGTGGGTAGGAAATGAAACAAAGTGAAATGACTAATGTGCTTTTCCTTCTTCCCAACTGCAATTTCACCATAGTAATGACGAAACTGAAACCTCTGCCACCAAAGCACTCATACTCATATTATAGTCATGCTCGCCGGTCAACCCACCGGCTCTTTCTTTCTTACTTACCCGCACAGCTTTGAGTTTCATGTGCATGTCAGACCCCATCAAAACCAGACGACACTGGTTCGGATTACTCTGTCTTAAGGGCGTATATGATGAACCCATTCTCTACCAGTTGGGAAACATAGGGTTGAGGGTGGAAGAGGGCATACAAGTTCTTGTCCTATGGCGATTGGATGAGTCCAGACAATGTCTAGAATTGTTTGAAGGAGACATAAGTGACAGCTCGGTCACTCAATCTTTTATTTGCAAGATTTGAACATTGAATTAATGACTTTTTTTAAGCATATATAGATATACGATTCAAACGTATCTCTACGTTGTCATTGATAAGATAAGCAACTCATGCTTTTATTAGGCGCCGCCTTTATTTCTAAAGAGCGAAAACAATACATCATATGAGTTCTGCTATGAGATGAAAACACCATGACAACCATAAGGACGTGCTAACAATCATAGCAAGTATAGTAGCTCAAAACTAGAGCTCACGGGAGATGATGATATCCGGCCAAAATAAAAACACTAGAACCACGAGTTGAAGATCGTTGGCACTTATTAGAAGTGCGTTCGCAGTACCAAATATCATCCGATTATTCAATGCTTATCTACAAAACATCCAATCAATATATCTTTTTAGCATATAACTAACTGTATGTAGGTTTGAACTTATCTGGCACATTAGCTTCAAGCTCAAGGTGGTCAGCGGGTAATTAATGTCAAGTCGGGATGGTTAAATTGGCCTCATGGTGGTTCTATTGGGCCTGACAGCAGATCGAGTACTAGCCCATCTCCAGTTTGGATTCTACAAGGGTAAATGCAACGGGACAGACGTGGAGTCCAAGGACCGCAGCCTGGTGTGCGAGTGCGAAGTACCAGAAAGACACAACCCTCTCGATAATTACTTCTTTCCAAGAGCAATTTCATTATTGTGTCCTTCCATTAATGACAATTACACCAGAATGGAACAATTAGTTTGTGCAAGAATCTTCATCTTCAAGACAAAAAAAAAGGCTCTTTTAAGCACACCTTCAAACTTATCCTTTTAGTTGATAATAACATAAGCAACTCAAACTTTATTAGGCGCTGATTTATTTCTATAAAAAGAAAAGATTGCATCCGACAAGTTCTTCTATCAGGATGACAACTTCATGACAATTACGAGGGCATACAAACAATCATAGTAGGTGTTACTGAGTCAAACTAGAGCTTCCAGGAGATGATGGATATCTCCAGAAAAGAACAGAAGAAACAGCGCTCCTCACATTGATAGAGAGCACTAGAATCAAGAGGTCGACACTGATTAGAAGTATGTCCGCATGCTGAGTCATTTGTGCTAAGTACCACCCTGTCATTCAATGTTTATCTACTGAAACAATAAATTAATGTCTTTTTCAGAATAACTATATATATAGCTCTAACTTATCCGACCGCCATTGACAGCACAAACGGCTCTTGCTTTTATCAGGCACCGATTTACTTCCTATGGAAATAAAACAATACATCAGACGAAATTCTACTATCAGATGACAACATATACTACAATATCATAACGACTATGAAAGCACACAAACAATCATAATAAGTTTGCGCCGACTCAAGGGGCAGTAACTTCACATACTATGAGTCCGAAATGATACAAAGTGAAATGACAAATGTGCTTTTCTTCTTCCCAACTGCAATTTCACCATGATAATGACTGAAACTGAAACCTCTGCCACCAAAGCACTCATACTCATATCATAGTCCTGCTCACAGCTTTGAGTTCCATGTGCATGTCGGACCCCGTCAAAACCCGAGACTGGTTCGGATTACTCTGTCTTAAGGGTGTATTTGATGAACTGCTTGGGACACATAGGCCTACAAGTTGGTCTTCTAGCGGTTTAATCTTGTGCTCAAGTTAAGTTATTTCGATTGGTTTGCATTCTAATTAAGATCACATTGCATAACAGGGGAACGTACTTCTAACCAGGATAATAACCTGAGTTGCTTGTTTTGTTGATAAGCGATTGAACAAGTCCATATAATGTCTGGCTCTATTTGATGGAGCCATTTGTTTGAGCTAAATAGCATATGGTGATTCAAGTTTTATCTACAACATGTGCATTAAATTAACAACTTTAAAGCATATGTATATATGTGGTTCAAATTTATCTTTTCGCCGCCATTGACAACATAAGCAACTCATGCTTTTATTAGGCGCCGCCTTTGTTTTTAAAGAGAGAAAACAGTACATCAGACGAGTTCTGCTATCAAATGACAACATCATGACAACCATGAGAGCATACAGACAATCATAGCAACTGTACTAATTTCAAAATTATAGCTCTCAAGAGATGATGATACTCCCAACTGCTGCCAGGAGACTTACAAAACTACAATTCCTTGCGTTGACAGAAAGCACTAGAACCAGATGACATCCGATTATTCCATATTTATCCACAACATATGTGAACATTAAATCCATGTCTCTTTTAGCAAAATTGTATATAAGTTTGAAGTTATACGGCCGCCATTGACAGCAACAAACATCTCCCGCATTTACATAAATTATTGTCCCTCCTAAATACACAAGACAAGTTCTCCTATCCAATGACAACATATACAGAGGATAAAAGCACTACACGCATAAGAATCAGAACATTAACAACCGCTTGGGCATCAAAGAGAATCATTTGCCCAGATTTCAGCACTTGAAACTCATACTCGGCGGTAAGTGTCAGTCTCTACTCTCTGAAACCTCCAAGACTTCGCTGTGATTTAGCTTTACCCTTTGAAACATGGAAAACCCAATTCCTTCCACAGCAGCAGCAATGGAAATGGAACCCAATTCAGCAGCAACAACCCATGAAAATGGAAACCGAAACCATGGAAAGCAGCATCCCAAATTCGCCCTCCCGGTGGACACAGAGCACAAGGCCACGAAATTCCCACTCTACAATTTCTCCGCACCACACATGCGGGCCTTCCATCTCTCCTGGCTCTCATTCTTCGCCTGCTTCGTCTCCACTTTCGCCGCGCCTCCTTTACTCCCAATCATCCGTGACAATCTCAACCTCACCGCCGACGAAATCGGGTACGCCGGCATCGCCTCCGTCACCGGCGCCGTCGTCGCTCGCATCGCAATGGGTGCCGCCTGCGACACGGTGGGGCCCCGGCTCGCCTCCGCTTCCCTCGTCCTGATCACAGCTCCGGCGGTGTTCTTCACTCCCACGGTTTCCTCCCCTGTTTCGTTCGTCCTCGTCAGGTTCCTCACCGGCTGCTCCCTCGCCACTTTCGTCTCCACCCAGTACTGGATGAGCTCCATGTTCTCTTCTCTGGTCGTCGGGACCGCCAACGGGGTCGCCGCCGGGTGGGGGAACCTCGGCGGCGGAGCCACCCAGCTCGTCATGCCCTTCGCCGTAACCCTAATCCGCCGCTCCACGGGGGCGGCCAAATTCACCGCCTGGAGGATCGCTTTCTATGTCCCTGGTCTGTTCCAGATGCTGACGGCCTTCGCCGTCTTGATCTTTGGCCAGGACTTGCCCGATGGGAATTTCCGGCGGGTGGAGAATTCAGGGGACGAAATCCCCCAAATCCTGTTCCATGGAGTTAGGAATTACAGGGGATGGATTCTGGCTCTGACTTATGGGTACTGCTTCGGGGTGGAATTGACGGTGGATAATGTGATTGCCGAGTATTTCTACGACCGATTCAACTTGGACCTCCAGACCGCCGGAATGATTGCGGCGAGCTTTGGATTGGCGAATTTAATTTCCCGGCCAGGGGGAGGGCGGTTGTCCGATGAGGTGGCGAAGAGGTTTGGGATGAGGGGAAGGCTGTGGACTCTATGGCTCGTTCAGACTTTAGGCGGCGTTCTTTGTGTAATTTTGGGTCGGGTCAATTCATTGGGAGGCTCCATTGTTGTCATGATCCTCTTCTCATTCTTCTGCCAAGCTGCTTGTGGCCTAACCTTTGGAGTCGTACCCTTTGTCTCCAAAAGGTAGAAGATATATCGTTACACATTAATACCGTAACATATATTTGTGTCGTATTTACTAACTACACATATGTATGTAGGTCGTTAGGGTTAATCTCGGGCATGACGGGAGGAGGGGAACGTGGGAGCGGTGATAACTCAACTGGCATTCTTCAAAGGGTCAAAATATTCCAAGGAGACTGGAATCACATACATGGGAATAATGATCATTTGTTGCACTCTCCCTCTATGTTTGATCAACTTCCCGCAGTGGGGTGGTATGTTTTCGTCCGGTCGAAGCAACCCATCCTCATCTTCATCCTCGTCTGCCACCGAAGAGGATTACTATATGGCTGAATGGAGCTCACAGGAGAAGGAGAGAGGGCTTCATCAGGCTAGCTTGAAGTTTGCTGAAAATAGCAGGAGGGAGCGAGGGAGAAGATCAGCTTGCAATACTGCACCGGCTAACGACACATCCTCGTCATCATCGCGAGCAATATTAGCGGTTTGAATGAATGTGCGTCGTTTAACATGGAACGTTGTAGATTGTACTCTCTGATGTGTCAAGTTATCCATTAGTAGATGCTTTGTTTGTGTATTCTACTAGTGTTGTACTATGTGAAATTTACCAAGTAGTGTTGTACCATGTCAGTGTTGTTTTGTGTTAAATTAATTGAGCACTAAAACAAAGGATCTAAACACCAAAACAGCTTCCTTTCATGTTCAAGGAAACTCCACTGATGATATTTTTGCCTTTAATACTTTGAAGAAGATGGGGCAAAGCTCCTTAGGCCAAGTCCAATGCTAGCCCCCAAATTTGGGGATCTTCATCCCTAAATTTGGAGATTCTTCCCATTTTGTTCCAATGCTACCATCTCCAAATTTGGGGATTTTCATTTTTTCTAGTAGTTCTTTACTTAAAAATGTACTTATGATCATCTTAATCAAATTATTCATGTTAATTTTAATATAGATCATCATTATTTTAAATACAAATTTTCCGATAGAATTTTTATAAATTTCGGCACAGAATTATTTTTTATAAAAAATAATTGACCTAATTTTTCTTTACACACAATACTTAAAAATGATAAATCTAAAGGTGATTCCCTAATTTTTCATCATTAAAGCACTAATTAAACTCTAACCTTTAATTAAACAAAAAAAAAAGAAATTGTGGCGGGCACAACCGCCAGCCCGGGTGGTGTGCCGCACGCGCGGGAGAGCAGCTCTTCCGCAGGCGTGCGGCGCACCGCTCGGGCTGGCGGTTGTACCCGCCACCACCCCTCCCGATCGCCAAAAATGCAGGGATCGGCATTCCCTTCGTCAAATATGGAGACCCAAATGGCGATTTTCGCCATTAATAGCGATTTGGGCTTAAATGGCGACTCCATTGGAGTCAGCCTTAGTCCTTACTTTTGCTCTTCCTTAACATGAGCTATCTTAACATATTCTAGCCATTTTGGGAAGTAAGTTTACTCTCTCTTTTACCACCATCCCATTTAGGCTTTACTTACTGTCACTTTGGCAGAGTAACTTCAATTGTTTGGGTCTGAGATTAAACAAAGTGAAATGAGCTTTCACTTCTTTCCAACAGCAATTTTCATCATTATAAGCCTTGCATTAATGGCCAAACTGAAACCTAAAGGAACAAACTTTAACCCAAGCTAGTAGCGAGTCTGCACAATTACACCAGAAAGGAACCATTAGTTTGAGCTAAAAAGAGTCAAAAACGGATCATTCAATCTTTATCTATACAAAAACATTACATAAATGATTCTTTTAAGCACATCTTCAAAACTTATCCTTTTACTTGATAACATAAGCAACTCATACTTTATAGGCATCTGTTTGTTTCTAAAGAGAGAAACGTTACATCCGATAAATTCTGCTATCAGATGACAACATACATCACAACATCTTGACAATCACGAGTGCATACAAACAATCATAATAGGTGTTACTAACTCAAATAGAGCTTCGAGTAGATGATGGATACCCCAGCGTAAGAACAAAAACAGCAATTCCTCCCATTGACATAAAGCACTAGAATCAAGAGTCGACGATCGTCGGCACTGATTAGAAGTATGTTCGCATGCTGAGTAATTTGTGCCAAGTACCATCTGAGCATTCCATGTTTATCTACATCAATATGTCAACATTATATGAATGTCTCATTTTAGCATTACTATATACGGCTCTAACTTATCCGGCCGTCATTGACAGCACAAGCAACTCACGCTTCTATTAGGCACTGTTTTTCATATAGAAAGAAAACAGTACATAAGACAGATTCAGTCATCAATAACAACGTATACTACAAATCTACAATACCATGACGACAATGAAAGCATACTAACTCAAAGGTAGAGCTCTAGCTCTGCGAGGTTGAGCATGGTAACCTTTATCTCTCTGTTTGATTCCATAGTGCTAGTACGTACTAGTCCGCTAAGGAAGCTTGGGAGTGGGTGCTGTCTTTTAGTCCTGCAAGTTTCGGTTTTAATACTCTGGGTCTGGGCTGTGAATTCTTGAAACCCTTCTCACTATGAGCTATTCATTACTTTATTGTAGCCATTTTGAGATGTCAAAACTTTGAACTTTTAACCTCACTTTTACCACCACCACATTTTACCAAGGGGAAGTAACTTCCATTACTGAGGGTCTGAAATCAAACAAAGTGAAATGACAAACTGAAACCCCATCTGCAATTTCATCATGCTGTTCTTTACCTTAATGACAAACTGAAACCCTACCAGTAAAAAAGACTGCAATTCCTAGCCCTAGGCGCTACTCTTTTCAATCTAAAAGCTTTACCACACCACTTGCCCACTCTCTTCCATTACCTCTTCCTCCCCAACTTCAGGTTTCAGAATCGTTTCCAGCATTGCACCCTCGTTTATGTATCTTGACCTGGATCAAATCCAAATCAGGCTTGTAAGTGAACTCGATTCCGTCTCCAACAGCCAAGCCATTAGCTGCGGCCAAGGCCTGCCAGCCACGACTGAACCGTCTCTGCCTGCCATTCCCTACGAGATTACAGAAACCGTCCACACTTTCCCTCTTGGGTCCTCAAGTTGAGCAGTTTCCCTCTGTGACAGCTTCGTGGCTTCAGAAAATCTCACCGGCATGCACTTCACATCGGCCCAAAGAGAATGGAAGTAAAGTCAAGGTTTGATGATTGAAACTGAAAGATGATCGAGTGGACGGAAATGAACCTATACCATGTAATTAGAGCGTTTCATGTGCTTCTTGTAAACGGCTTGGTAGGAATCAGCCAAACCTGGAGAAGCGTTGTTGCCAGAAGAATGACCTTTTCTGAACTGTGTCTTAGTTGGAGCTCCTCGTTTCCTCTGTAAACTGTTTTGAACATTCACGAAATCAAAGACCAGCTTAAGCAAAAATTCTGCTGTGTCAGAAGAAACAGAGAGAGGGCAGAGTGTGAGAAGAAACAGAGGTCTTTCTACCTTTTCTGGGTTTGGGCAATTTCTTGTTTCGGAGTTCCATCCATAACTTTCCCAAAGCTTGCTCCTTTCAGAATTTCCACCATCAGATCTCTTCCATTGCCGCTTCCCAGAATCAGAATTGTTGCAAGTATTACGGTTTGGCTTGTGTATCTTTACCTGGAAGACCCAGTTCAGGCTTGTAATGGAAATCGATTCTGTCTCCAAACGCCACGGCATTAGCAGCAGCAAAGGCAGGCCAGCCACTACCGAATCGTTTGCTTGATCCCCTCCTGCCTCCTCCTGCTATTAGTGAAACTGGCCAAACTCTGCCGCTTGGATCCTGAAGTTGAACACTGTCCTTCATATCCAGCCGAGCGATTGTACAAAATCTCAGTGGGATGCACTTCCCATTGTAACAAAACAAACAAATAGAAAAGAAAAGACAGGGTTTTTATGAGTCCAAAAGACTGCAGCAGTGTGGGGTTTTTTTGTATACGAAATGGAATGAAAGAGAGAGTGGGGTGAAATTGTACAATACCACATGAATTCCATGTACTTCTTGTAATTACAAGAAGTACATGGAATTCATGTGGTATTGTACAATTTCACCCCACTCTCTCTTTCATTCCATTTCGTATACAAAAAAACCCCACACTGCTGCAGTCTTTTGGACTCATAAAAACCCTGTCTTTTCTTTTCTATTTGTTTGTTTTGTTACAATGGGAAGTGCATCCCACTGAGATTTTGTACAATCGCTCGGCTGGATATGAAGGACAGTGTTCAACTTCAGGATCCAAGCGGCAGAGTTTGGCCAGTTTCACTAATAGCAGGAGGAGGCAGGAGGGATCAAGCAACGATTCGGTAGTGGCTGGCCTGCCTTTGCTGCTGCTAATGCCGTGGCGTTTGGAGACAGAATCGATTTCCATTACAAGCCTGAACTGGGTGTCTTCCAGGTAAAGATACACAAGCCAAACCGTAATACTTGCAACAATTCTGATTCTGGGAAAGCGGACAATGGAAGAGATCTGATGGTGGAAAATTCTGAAAGGAGCAAGCTTTGGGAAAGTTATGGATGGAACTCCGAAACAGAGAAATTGCCCAAACCCAGAAAAGGTAGAAAGACCTCTGTTCTTCTCACACTCTGCCCTCTCTCTGTTTCTTCTGACACAGCAGAATTTTTGCTTAAGCTGGTCTTTGATTTCGTGAATGTTCAAAACAGTTTTACAGAGGAAACGAGGAGCTCCAACTAAGACACAGTTCAGAAAAGGTCATTCTTCTGGCAACAACGCTTCTCCAGGTTTGGCTGATTCCTACCAAGCCGTTTACAAGAAGCACATGAAACGCTCTAATTACATGGTATAGGTTCATTTCCGTCCACTCGATCATCTTTCAGTTTCAATCATCAAACCTTGACTTTACTTCCATTCTCTTTTGGGCCGATGTGAAGTGCATGCCGGTGAGATTTTCTGAAGCCACGAAGCTGTCACAGAGGGAAACTGCTCAACTTGAGGACCCAAGAGGGAAAGTGTGGACGGTTTCTGTAATCTCAGTAGGGAATGGCAGGCAGAGACGGTTCAGTCGTGGCTGGCAGGCCTTGGCCGCAGCTAATGGCTTGGCTGTTGGAGACGGAATCGAGTTCACTTACAAGCCTGATTTGGATTTGATCCAGGTCAAGATACATAAACGAGGGTGCAATGCTGGAAACGATTCTGAAACCTGAAGTTGGGGAGGAAAGAGGTAATGGAAGAGAAGTGGGCAAGTGGTGTGGTAAAGCTTTTAGATTGAAAAGAGGTAGCGCCTAGGGCTAGGAATTGCAGTCTTTTTTACTGGTAGGGGTTTCAGTTTGTCATTAAGGTAAAGAACAGCATGATGAAATTGCAGATGGGGTTTCAGTTTGTCATTTCACTTTGTTTGATTTCAGACCCTCAGTAATGGAAGTTACTTCCCTTGGTAAAATGTGGTGGTGGTAAAAAGTGAGGTTAAAAGTTCAAAGTTTTGACATCTCAAAATGGCTACAATACAGTAATGAATAGCTCATAGTGAGAAGGGTTTCAAGAATTCACAGCCCAGACCCAGAGTATTAAAACCGAAACTTGCAGGACTAAAAGACAGCACCCACTCCCAAGCTTCCTTAGCGGACTAGTACGTACTAGCACTATGGAATCAAACAGAGAGATAAAGGTTACCATGCTCAACCTCGCAGAGCTAGAGCTCTACCTTTGAGTTAGTATGCTTTCATTGTCGTCATGGTATTGTAGATTTGTAGTATACGTTGTTATTGATGACTGAATCTGTCTTATGTACTGTTTTCTTTCTATATGAAAAACAGTGCCTAATAGAAGCGTGAGTTGCTTGTGCTGTCAATGACGGCCGGATAAGTTAGAGCCGTATATAGTAATGCTAAAATGAGACATTCATATAATGTTGACATATTGATGTAGATAAACATGGAATGCTCAGATGGTACTTGGCACAAATTACTCAGCATGCGAACATACTTCTAATCAGTGCCGACGATCGTCGACTCTTGATTCTAGTGCTTTATGTCAATGGAGGAATTGCTGTTTTTGTTCTTACGCTGGGGTATCCAATCATCTACTCGAAGCTCTATTTTGAGTTAGTAACACCTATTATGATTGTTTGTATGCACTCGTGATTGTCAAGATGTTGTGATGTATGTTGTCATCTGATAGCAGAATTTATCGGATGTAACGTTTCTCTCTTTAGAAACAAACAGATGCCTAATAAAGTATGAGTTGCTTATGTTATCAAGTAAAAGGATAAGTTTGAAGATGTGCTTAAAAGAATCATTTATGTAATGTTTTTGTATAGATAAAGATTGAATGATCCGTTTTTGACTCTTTTTAGCTCAAACTAATGGTTCCTTTCTGGTGTAATTGTGCAGACTCGCTACTAGCTTGGGTTAAAGTTTGTTCCTTTAGGTTTCAGTTTGGCCATTAATGCAAGGCTTATAATGATGAAAATTGCTGTTGGAAAGAAGTGAAAGCTCATTTCACTTTGTTTAATCTCAGACCCAAACAATTGAAGTTACTCTGCCAAAGTGACAGTAAGTAAAGCCTAAAATGGGATGGTGGTAAAAGAGAGAGTAAACTTACTTCCCAAAATGGCTAGAATATAAGTTAAGATAGCTCATGTTAAGGAAGAGCAAAAGTAAGGACTAAGGCTGACTCCAATGGAGTCGCCATTTAAGCCCAAATCGCTATTAATGGCGAAAATCGCCATTTGGGTCTCCATATTTGACGAAGGGAATGCCGATCCCTGCATTTTTGGCGATCGGGAGGGGTGGTGGCGGGTACAACCGCCAGCCCGAGCGGTGCGCCGCACGCCTGCGGAAGAGCTGCTCTCCCGCGCGCGTGCGGCACACCACCCGGGCTGGCGGTTGTGCCCGCCACAATTTCTTTTTTTTTTGTTTAATTAAAGGTTAAGAGTTTAATTAGTGCTTTAATGATGAAAAATTAGGGAATCACCTTTAGATTTATCATTTTTAAGTATTGTGTGTAAAGAAAAATTAGGTCAATTATTTTTTATAAAAAATAATTCTGTGCCGAAATTTATAAAAATTCTATCGGAAAATTTGTATTTAAAATAATGATGATCTATATTAAAATTAACATGAATAAATTTGATTAAGATGATCATAAGTACATTTTTAAGTAAAGAACTACTAGAAAAAATGAAAATCCCCAAATTTGGAGATGGTAGCATTGGAACAAAATGGGAAGAATCTCCAAATTTAGGGATGAAGATCCCCAAATTTGGGGGCTAGCATTGGACTTGGCCTAAGGAGCTTTGCCCCATCTTCTTCAAAGTATTAAAGGCAAAAAATATCATCAGTGGAGTTGTCCTTGAACATGAAAGGAAGCTGTTTTGGTGTTTAGATCCTTTGTTTTAGTGCTCAATTAATTTAACACAAAACAACACTGACATGGTACAACACTACTTGGTAAATTTCACATAGTACAACACTAGTAGAATACACAAACAAAAGCATCTACTAATGGATAACTTGACACATCAGAGAGTACAATCTACAACGTTCCATGTTAAACGACGCACATTCATTCAAACCGCTAATATTGCTCGCGATGATGACGAGGATGTGTCGTTAGCCGGTGCAGTATTGCAAGCTGATCTTCTCCCTCGCTCCCTCCTGCTATTTTCAGCAAACTTCAAGCTAGCCTGATGAAGCCCTCTCTCCTTCTCCTGTGAGCTCCATTCAGCCATATAGTAATCCTCTTCGGTGGCAGACGAGGATGAAGATGAGGATGGGTTGCTTCGACCGGACGAAAACATACCACCCCACTGCGGGAAGTTGATCAAACATAGAGGGAGAGTGCAACAAATGATCATTATTCCCATGTATGTGATTCCAGTCTCCTTGGAATATTTTGACCCTTTGAAGAATGCCAGTTGAGTTATCACCGCTCCCACGTTCCCTCCTCCTCCCGTCATGCCCGAGATTAACCCTAACGACCTACATACATATGTGTAGTTAGTAAAATACGACACAAATATATGTTACGGTATTAATGTGTAACGATATATCTTCTACCTTTTGGAGACAAAGGGTACGACTCCAAAGGTTAGGCCACAAGCAGCTTGGCAGAAGAATGAGAAGAGGATCATGACAACAATGGAGCCTCCCAATGAATTGACCCGACCCAAAATTACACAAAGAACGCCGCCTAAAGTCTGAACGAGCCATAGAGTCCACAGCCTTCCCCTCATCCCAAACCTCTTCGCCACCTCATCGGACAACCGCCCTCCCCCTGGCCGGGAAATTAAATTCGCCAATCCAAAGCTCGCCGCAATCATTCCGGCGGTCTGGAGGTCCAAGTTGAATCGGTCGTAGAAATACTCGGCAATCACATTATCCACCGTCAATTCCACCCCGAAGCAGTACCCATAAGTCAGAGCCAGAATCCATCCCCTGTAATTCCTAACTCCATGGAACAGGATTTGGGGGATTTCGTCCCCTGAATTCTCCACCCGCCGGAAATTCCCATCGGGCAAGTCCTGGCCAAAGATCAAGACGGCGAAGGCCGTCAGCATCTGGAACAGACCAGGGACATAGAAAGCGATCCTCCAGGCGGTGAATTTGGCCGCCCCCGTGGAGCGGCGGATTAGGGTTACGGCGAAGGGCATGACGAGCTGGGTGGCTCCGCCGCCGAGGTTCCCCCACCCGGCGGCGACCCCGTTGGCGGTCCCGACGACCAGAGAAGAGAACATGGAGCTCATCCAGTACTGGGTGGAGACGAAAGTGGCGAGGGAGCAGCCGGTGAGGAACCTGACGAGGACGAACGAAACAGGGGAGGAAACCGTGGGAGTGAAGAACACCGCCGGAGCTGTGATCAGGACGAGGGAAGCGGAGGCGAGCCGGGGCCCCACCGTGTCGCAGGCGGCACCCATTGCGATGCGAGCGACGACGGCGCCGGTGACGGAGGCGATGCCGGCGTACCCGATTTCGTCGGCGGTGAGGTTGAGATTGTCACGGATGATTGGGAGTAAAGGAGGCGCGGCGAAAGTGGAGACGAAGCAGGCGAAGAATGAGAGCCAGGAGAGATGGAAGGCCCGCATGTGTGGTGCGGAGAAATTGTAGAGTGGGAATTTCGTGGCCTTGTGCTCTGTGTCCACCGGGAGGGCGAATTTGGGATGCTGCTTTCCATGGTTTCGGTTTCCATTTTCATGGGTTGTTGCTGCTGAATTGGGTTCCATTTCCATTGCTGCTGCTGTGGAAGGAATTGGGTTTTCCATGTTTCAAAGGGTAAAGCTAAATCACAGCGAAGTCTTGGAGGTTTCAGAGAGTAGAGACTGACACTTACCGCCGAGTATGAGTTTCAAGTGCTGAAATCTGGGCAAATGATTCTCTTTGATGCCCAAGCGGTTGTTAATGTTCTGATTCTTATGCGTGTAGTGCTTTTATCCTCTGTATATGTTGTCATTGGATAGGAGAACTTGTCTTGTGTATTTAGGAGGGACAATAATATTATGATAAATGCGGGAGATGTTTGTTGCTGTCAATGGCGGCCGTATAACTTCAAACTTATATACAATTTTGCTAAAAAGAGACATGGATTTAATGTTCACATATGTTGTGGATAAATATGGAATAATCGGATGTCATCTGGTTCTAGTGCTTTCTGTCAACGCAAGGAATTGTAGTTTTGTAAGTCTCCTGGCAGCAGTTGGGAGTATCATCATCTCTTGAGAGCTATAATTTTGAAATTAGTACAGTTGCTATGATTGTCTGTATGCTCTCATGGTTGTCATGATGTTGTCATTTGATAGCAGAACTCGTCTGATGTACTGTTTTCTCTCTTTAAAAACAAAGGCGGCGCCTAATAAAAGCATGAGTTGCTTATGTTGTCAATGGCGGCGAAAAGATAAATTTGAACCACATATATACATATGCTTTAAAGTTGTTAATTTAATGCACATGTTGTAGATAAAACTTGAATCACCATATGCTATTTAGCTCAAACAAATGGCTCCATCAAATAGAGCCAGACATTATATGGACTTGTTCAATCGCTTATCAACAAAACAAGCAACTCAGGTTATTATCCTGGTTAGAAGTACGTTCCCCTGTTATGCAATGTGATCTTAATTAGAATGCAAACCAATCGAAATAACTTAACTTGAGCACAAGATTAAACCGCTAGAAGACCAACTTGTAGGCCTATGTGTCCCAAGCAGTTCATCAAATACACCCTTAAGACAGAGTAATCCGAACCAGTCTCGGGTTTTGACGGGGTCCGACATGCACATGGAACTCAAAGCTGTGAGCAGGACTATGATATGAGTATGAGTGCTTTGGTGGCAGAGGTTTCAGTTTCAGTCATTATCATGGTGAAATTGCAGTTGGGAAGAAGAAAAGCACATTTGTCATTTCACTTTGTATCATTTCGGACTCATAGTATGTGAAGTTACTGCCCCTTGAGTCGGCGCAAACTTATTATGATTGTTTGTGTGCTTTCATAGTCGTTATGATATTGTAGTATATGTTGTCATCTGATAGTAGAATTTCGTCTGATGTATTGTTTTATTTCCATAGGAAGTAAATCGGTGCCTGATAAAAGCAAGAGCCGTTTGTGCTGTCAATGGCGGTCGGATAAGTTAGAGCTATATATATAGTTATTCTGAAAAAGACATTAATTTATTGTTTCAGTAGATAAACATTGAATGACAGGGTGGTACTTAGCACAAATGACTCAGCATGCGGACATACTTCTAATCAGTGTCGACCTCTTGATTCTAGTGCTCTCTATCAATGTGAGGAGCGCTGTTTCTTCTGTTCTTTTCTGGAGATATCCATCATCTCCTGGAAGCTCTAGTTTGACTCAGTAACACCTACTATGATTGTTTGTATGCCCTCGTAATTGTCATGAAGTTGTCATCCTGATAGAAGAACTTGTCGGATGCAATCTTTTCTTTTTATAGAAATAAATCAGCGCCTAATAAAGTTTGAGTTGCTTATGTTATTATCAACTAAAAGGATAAGTTTGAAGGTGTGCTTAAAAGAGCCTTTTTTTTTGTCTTGAAGATGAAGATTCTTGCACAAACTAATTGTTCCATTCTGGTGTAATTGTCATTAATGGAAGGACACAATAATGAAATTGCTCTTGGAAAGAAGTAATTATCGAGAGGGTTGTGTCTTTCTGGTACTTCGCACTCGCACACCAGGCTGCGGTCCTTGGACTCCACGTCTGTCCCGTTGCATTTACCCTTGTAGAATCCAAACTGGAGATGGGCTAGTACTCGATCTGCTGTCAGGCCCAATAGAACCACCATGAGGCCAATTTAACCATCCCGACTTGACATTAATTACCCGCTGACCACCTTGAGCTTGAAGCTAATGTGCCAGATAAGTTCAAACCTACATACAGTTAGTTATATGCTAAAAAGATATATTGATTGGATGTTTTGTAGATAAGCATTGAATAATCGGATGATATTTGGTACTGCGAACGCACTTCTAATAAGTGCCAACGATCTTCAACTCGTGGTTCTAGTGTTTTTATTTTGGCCGGATATCATCATCTCCCGTGAGCTCTAGTTTTGAGCTACTATACTTGCTATGATTGTTAGCACGTCCTTATGGTTGTCATGGTGTTTTCATCTCATAGCAGAACTCATATGATGTATTGTTTTCGCTCTTTAGAAATAAAGGCGGCGCCTAATAAAAGCATGAGTTGCTTATCTTATCAATGACAACGTAGAGATACGTTTGAATCGTATATCTATATATGCTTAAAAAAAGTCATTAATTCAATGTTCAAATCTTGCAAATAAAAGATTGAGTGACCGAGCTGTCACTTATGTCTCCTTCAAACAATTCTAGACATTGTCTGGACTCATCCAATCGCCATAGGACAAGAACTTGTATGCCCTCTTCCACCCTCAACCCTATGTTTCCCAACTGGTAGAGAATGGGTTCATCATATACGCCCTTAAGACAGAGTAATCCGAACCAGTGTCGTCTGGTTTTGATGGGGTCTGACATGCACATGAAACTCAAAGCTGTGCGGGTAAGTAAGAAAGAAAGAGCCGGTGGGTTGACCGGCGAGCATGACTATAATATGAGTATGAGTGCTTTGGTGGCAGAGGTTTCAGTTTCGTCATTACTATGGTGAAATTGCAGTTGGGAAGAAGGAAAAGCACATTAGTCATTTCACTTTGTTTCATTTCCTACCCACCAGTAAGTGAAGTTACTGCCCCTTGTTGAAAGGGCACCAATCCTCAATCAGGTGACCTTAGGTTAATGGATATTACCCCATATCCAAACAAGGTGTGACCGTCTCTTAGAGTGAAAGCTCTAGCTTTGAGTCAGTGCAAACTTATTATGATTGTTTGTGTGCTTTCATAGTCGTCATGGTATCGTAGCATATGTTGTCATCTGATAGCAGAATTCGTCTGATGTATTGTTTTCTTTCTGTAGGAAGTAAAACGGCGCCTGATAAAAGTAAGAGTTGTTTGTGCTGTCAATGGTGGTCGGATAAGTTAGAGCCATATATAGTTATCCCAAAAAAAGATATTAATTTAATGTTTCAGTAGATAAACATTGAATGACCGGATGGTACTTAGCACAAATAACTCAGCATGCGAACATACTTCTAATCAGTGCCGACCATTGTTGACTCTTGATTCTAGTACTCTCTATCAATGTGAGGAACTGTTACTTCTGTTCTTACATGGGGATATCCATCATCTCCTCGAAGCTCTATTTTGACGTAGTAACACTTACTATGATTGTTTGTGTGCCCTCCTAACTGTCATCTGACGCCAGAACTTGTCGGATGCAATCTTTTCTTTCTTAGAAATAAATCAGCGCATAATATAGTTTGAGTTGCTTAAGTTATCAAATAAATGAATAAGTTTGAAGGTGTGCTTAAAATAGCCTTTTTATTGTCTTGAAGATGAAGATTCTGCACAAACTAATTGTTCTTTTCTGGTGTAATTGGCATTAATGGAAGGATACAATGATGAAATTGCTCTTGGAAAGAAGCAAAAGCTCATTTCACTTTGTTTCTTCTCAGACCCACAGGCACAGGCACAGGCACAACAATTGAAGTTGCTGTTCCAAAGTGGCACTTTGAGTCTGTGACAGTGAGTAGAGCTTAAAATGTGATGGTTGCAAAACGAGAGGGGCCTGTGTAGAACCCAAACTGGAGCGGGGCCTGTGCTCGATCTGCTGTGAGGCCCAATAGAACCACCATGAGGCCCAATTTAACCAGGGCCGACTTGACATGATAATTACCCGTTGACCACCTTCAGCTTGAAGTAACTGTGTAAAGATAAGTTCAAACATCCATACGGTTCTACCAAAAAAGATACATTAATTGGATGTTCACATATGTTGTAGATAAGCATTGAATAACCGGATGCTACTTGGCTCTGCAAACACACTTCAGTAAGTGCTAACGATCTTTAACTCTCGATTATGGTGTTTTCTGTCAATATAAGGAATTGAAGTTTTGTTCTTACCATATCTAGATATCATTATCTCCTGTGAGCTCTAGTTTTGAGTTAGTACACTAGCTATGATTGTCTACACGCCGTCACGATTATTATGGTGTTGTCATCTGATAGCAGAACTAGTTTGATGTATTGTTTTATCTCTTTAGAAACAAAAGCGGCGCCTAATAAAAGCATGAGTTGCTTATCTTGTCAATGGTGGCGTAGAGATAAGTTTGAACCATATATAGATATATACTTAAAAGAGTTCGATAATTCAATGTCGATTGTAGATAAAGATTTAATGATCGAGTTCTCTTTTGAATTTGTTCAATGACCATAAGACAAGAACTAGTATGCTCTCTTCCACCCTCAAACCTATGTTTCTCAACTGATAGAGATGGAGAAGTTCATCAAATATGGCCCTAAGCCCCTAGCACAGAGTAATTCAAACCAGTACACAACTGCGGTAGTAGAGTATTGGAATTTGGAACAGACACTGTTAGTAGTAGGACCTCGCCATGACCAAGAATACAATACAAAACTCCATTTGGGGGGGCTCGTATTTTGTTTGGTTTGGGGCCTGTCGGTGGAAACTTTGGTTGGGTTCTTTCCTTTTTGTTTTTATGAGTTAGGCCCCGTTTAGTATCATTTTGTTGCTGTTGTGGTTGCAGTGGTGTTGTGTAAACAGATGTACAACCACAACAGGAAAAAAAACAGAAAACACAAACCTGTTTAGTTGATAAATCTGAAAAATCATGAAAGCTGACAACAAGAAGAAAAAAATGCGTTTAGTTACTACTATAAGAACTAAAAACCAGAAAAAAGAAATATGTCATCAACTAAGGTAAAACACAAAACGAATAACATATCAATCAATCCAGATTCACAAATAACTAATCTAGCAATCACTACATACATGCCAAATTCATAAACATATTCACAAAATTATAGATTAACATAATACTTTAAAGACCCAAGAGTATACCTACTGCGGGGAGTCGGAGAGAGGGGCTCGCGCGACGGCGGGGCATGTGGGGCTTGCGGCGACGGCTGGGCAGGCGGGGCTTGGTCGCGCGCGGCGCGGAGGCGGAGGGTCGGGAGGGCGGAGGCGGCCGCTGACGAGAATGGAGTGGGGAGTGCGGCGCCAGCGTTTATGGCTGGGGTGTGCTGCCTCTAGTTCGAGAGAAAATGGAGGGGTTGGGGGCGGCTGAAAGTAAGTAGGGTTTGGGGTGGTATGTGTTAAAATTTTTTTTGCTTCTGTGGGGATTCGAAAACTAGTCTATTTTAATGAAATCAAGCGCCCAACCAGTAGGAATCCCGTGTAAAACATGTTTAAGAATCAGATCCAAAACTATAAATTGTTGTTTCTCATATTTGGGTCTAGTTGTGCAACTCTGATTCACAACAAAAAATAAAAACCCAACTAAACACGATTTTTTTTCTTGGTTTTCCAAATTTCTTAAAACACAACAGAAAACAAAAACAAGCAACAATACTAAGCGAGCCCTTAGTTTCTCTGTTAGGATTTGTAGCTTGGGGGTTTTTGTTTTAGGCGGGCTCGTTTCTGACGTTTGTTTGGGGCCTGTTGGTAGTCTTTAAGGTGGGCCGTTTGGTGCTAAATTGTAAGTTTGGCTACTTGAATTACTAGTAAAATTCACGTTAGCCACTAGAATTACTTTATTCCATCCATAGTTATTTGAATTAATTCAACGATTCAAGTATGTGTCACTCTCCGTTAGTCTCCGTTAACTTTGACTATTGTGGCGGTCAACTCTCACTGTTGACCGTTAAGTGAGTGACGTGGCAATTAAAAAATAAAAAATATAATCATTTTTATTTTTCACCCACCTAACTATTATAAAAATTAAATAAAATATATTTGTTTTTTTATTTTCATTCTTTTCTTTGCAAACCCAAAAGATTATCATAAGCAAGGACCAAGATCGGGCCTCTTCCACGAGCAAAAAAGACCATTAATTTCAATAAAAAAAAGACAGAGTCGTATGATTGAGCGGGTTACTTAGTTAATTATCGGGACGTGGGAGTCTCTAGCGCTACGCTTGGCGTCGGCGGCAGAGAAGACGGTGTAGACAAGGACGAAGGTGTCGACGATTTCAGCACCGAGGCCATCTCCCTTGGTGTACCCACCGGCGACGGAGTTAGCACTAGGATGGCAATGGGTCGGGTTGGGGCGGGTTTTGTCAAACCCAAACCCAAACCCATGGGTTTATCCGCCAAAAAAGCCCGGGGTAAAACCCACTGGGTTTGAAAAACTCAAACCCAACCAAATCCGCTGGGTATCCGCGGGTTCGTGGGTACCCATGGGTTTCTGTGGTAAAAAATTTACAATTACAAGTTTTTTCAAAATAAAAGTTTAACATTAATTTTCTCATACAAATTATTCATACAAAAAATACCAATCTAGAACATACAAGCAAACCGCAAATGATCAATACAAATTGTTCAAAATTAAAGATAAACATCTATATGTTATGAAAATATTATTATTATTATGGATGACCAACATTAGATGCTCCATGGTATGTTACAAGTTCTATGTAACTCATCTCCTTATATTTATTTCTCCATATGACACATTAGTTGCACAATTGGGTGTTACATGTAACCCCCCACCCCATTTCTATTTCACATTCATTCTCACATTCATGTATATTGATTGTAAGAATGTAGAGGTTATGTGATGTGTGCCTATAAATAGATGATCTCATTGTACTAAGGAACACATGAATAAGAAAGCTCTATTCCCCCTCTCTTCTTGTGTCTCTACTCTTACTCTTGTGTATGTTCCTCTTCCTTGTTATTTCATAACACGTTATCAGCACGAAGCTCTGCCAAAGTCATGGTTGTTGATTGTCTCTCTACAGAATCAAATATACTTGAGTAAGATCACAACACGATCAAGGTATACAAATTTTCATTTCGTTTCTTGTTAGTATGTTTATCTATCTCAATGTCTTTGAGAGATTATTTGATCTTGTTATTTGTTCATATAATTTTATGAACTTATTTTATATATGTGGATCTTGTAACAAAAATGTCGGAATATGAGTTACCATTGCAATGAAAAAATACATGGGAAGTTTGGATAATGACAATCAGCAAATGTTTCTTTTCACCGGAAGTGAAAAATAAAATAATTATAAATGAGGATGATAATTGATGTAGCAAAAGTCATGATCATATACTGTAATCTTCGTATGACGAAATGTGTTATGAAACACATATATGTTGTTATTATTGTTATTATTATTATTTTGTATGTTTTTGTATAGAATTGAATATTTGCAAAAGTAAATACTGGTATTATATTATATAGTATGAAAGTAATCAAAAGCTCCGGAAGAGATTGTGTTTTGTTACTTGAAGTAACTAAACAATATATTGGTGATAAATAGTGTGACAATATTCTTATCAATATGGATTTGTGCTCACAATAGTTCACCGAAATCAAAAGGTGCCTAATGACCAAAATGTAGTACAAGAGTATGTGAAAGCTCCAGAAGAGCTAATGTTTTGAGACGTGAATGAACTAAACTGTCAGTTGAAGATGCATTACCGAATTATGAAGATATTCGCAGAAAAGAATATCATAATTGATATTGCATCAGAAATGTGTTATAAGAGAACATATACTTAACTGGAGAAATTTGTACTACATGTATATTAGTACATATGCAAGTGTAAACCAGAAGTTTGCAAGATCGGATAACTTTTTATTTTGGCATGTCCGGTCATACCATCCCGGATACAGATGCAAAAATGATTGAGATATCATACGAAAATTAAGTGAGAGTTCAGAGAGTTCATCAATCAAAGGATTGATTATGTGATACATGGTCTCGAGGAGAATATACTCGTGAAAATAATTGAATTTGTTGAGATTTTATAAAAGTGTATGCAGAAAAATACACTCACCGTGCAAATCATATATGAATTTTATGATTTTGGTTGATTCATCAACTATATCATCATATATGTCTGTTATCTAAACGCAACCTGATGTTTGCGAGATTAGTTGCCGAATGATGGATATATTTTGATGATTATCCAATCAAACAGAACTTCTCTTATGAGAACAAACTAAGTCTATCGATCTCTTATCGAGGCATATGATATCATTAATTCGCATGAAGCCAACAAGTTATCATAAGTTCTCCCCTTTCATACAAATGGTTTTGATTAGGGACCAAACATTTAAAATGCTAGAAAATTTGGGTGTGCAGAATACATCCCAATTGCTCCACCACAACACGTTATGAGTTCCATGAGAACTTATGTTGAACATGGTGTCCATTGCAATGAGAGATTTGTTCATGACTCTTTTTGCTAATATCATCATTTTGATGAATTACTTTTCGAACGTTAAGGGGGAGAAAAGTAAACACTGGGGCATAGATGTGAGTTGGAATCATCATTATCTCATTTTGATCCTCAAACGAAGAAACATGAACCCGAAGTTCATATGGTGATTCATGGAGGAAAAAAACGTATTGATTGCCAAACGCCTTTTTACTCACTAAAAGGAGTGATTATGTCAAATGCCGAGTTGTGAATGCTCCAATACAAATTGATGTCCATATTGGATAATCTAATGAGTCTAAACGAGCGCATGAAGCGTGGTAGACCAATCGGTTCCAAGGATAAAAATCCTCGAGAAAGGAAGGAGCTATAAATTAAGATGGTAAACTCGAGGATAAAATAGCTCTAGAAGAGTCAAGTCATAAAATTGAGATCATAGTTCCAGAAGAATAGTAGGTACCTGAACGTTTTAAAATGAAGAGATCTCAACTAATTGGCTTGTATGAAAAAAGTTGGAACCGAAGTGTATTTATTGTCGACAAGGGTTTTGATTATGCTGCAGCACTGAACGTGATAGATACAAAGAGGATCAAAAGTAAAAGTCTATTGATGCATGCAAAGAAATATATATTGGCCAATATAAAAGAAAGCATTAGGCTATTTGGTATAAGTTTTGGACCAGAAGTCCTTACACCTGAAGATGTAAAACTAATGGGATGCAAATAGGTTTTGTGCAAACGCGTATGGAAATTGCGAGAGATATAATACAATTTCTCGTGAGAGGTTTCTGGTAGAAACCCGACATCAATTATGAAGAGACATACTCTCTTGTGGTGGATGCAACTATGTTGTGCAATTTAAATAGTTTGGCAGTTCAAAAGGCATGAAATTTGCATTTGGTAGATATTGTGATAGCCTATTTGTATGGATCCCTTGATAATGATATTTATACGAAACTCCTTGAAGGATTAGTTTGCCGGAAGCAAACATGTGAAGTTCTCGAGAACAATATCGATCGATAAAACAATCCCTTGTATGGATTGAGATAAAATGGATGAATATGGTATATTCATCTAAGTGAATATCTACTAAAGTAAGTGGTCGAATAAGCCTTGTGTGATTAAATTCGAATAAAGTGCATTAGAGCATTTGCATTTGGCATGTGTGATTGTGTAATGACATATAGGCTTATGTGCGTGATATTGTGGTTTTAGTTGTTGGGCCTTGTCGTTCACCTATTCAAAACCATTGTAGGCCTGGTGACACTAAGGGCCCATTAACCAAACCTATTCATCGTCCCACCACTCCAAGACCTCTTCGTGCGTCTGCGCTTTTATTCTTCTCATCAAAATCATCGAAGACTGGCGAAGGAGTTCCCTGCACATCGATCGTCGTTCTCATCAAAGCCACACAACGGTAATCTGCAATAAAGAAGGAAGAGCGAGGTGATGCTTACTGAGATTATATATAGAGAGCAAACCACGAAGAAGGATGCAACGGTTTCCCTGGCTCAGTAGAACGGGTTAGTTCTTTGGGAGTTCTCGGATTGGGTTCTGTGGTATCGTGTCTGGTTGAATTAGAGTTGGGGCTTCCAAGCCAGGAACTCTAATTCATCTGGGCGTAGCTCTCTCTTTCGTGTCTTTCTTCTTTCTTGTTCTTCTCGGCCATTAGGGCCTTGTTTTTTTCTTTTCTGTTATTAGGGTTTGAACTCGGAATCTATCTAAGTAATCGAATCAATCGATATCATTCACATCTCTCTGACTGCTTAAATCATGGATATAATTCTGGTCGATTGACTGTGTCTGAATGAATCAAAGACATAGTTGAATAACAATTGGTATCAGAGCCTCCTTTTCGTGGAACTTACTGTTGTCGAGAAGGAGATCCTCTTCCTCTCTATGTCTTCCTATTCCTTTCCCACCAGTTCTAATCCTCCATGGTTCTCTGGTAGTAATTACTCTGTATGGAAAAAGAGAATGAGAGTGTACCTCCGAGGAATCGATTGTGAATTATGGGCAATTGTCCGTAATGGGCCAATTGACATGAAAGAAGATGATGAGGAGGATTGGTCTGATAAACAATAGAAAAGTGCACAACTAGACTCTAGGGCTATGCACATTTTACTCTCTGCAATATCTGATGATGAAGGAGAGAGAGTTAATAAATGTGAAACAGCCAAAGAAATATGGTCAATTCTTGAAACAACACATGAAGGAACTTCAGAAGTAAAAGAAACTAGGATTGATTTGCTTTTAAAAGAATATGAAACATTTGATATGTTATCTGGAGAATCAATTTCTGAAATGGATAAAAGGTTTTCCACCCTGGTCAATAGACTAAAGGGACTGGGAAAAACTTTCTCCAGCAAAGAACTTGTTAGAAAAGTTCTTAGATCACTCCCTCTTGAATGGATGGCCAAAAGAACTGCCATCGAGGAAGCTAAAGATCTTAATGTTCTAACTCTTGAAAACTTAATAGGCTCTCTTCTGAGTCATGAAGAAGTGCTTAAACAAATGAACTCGATTCATGATAAGAAAAATAAATCCATTGCTTTTAAATCTGCATATACTAATGAAGGAGAAAAATTGGATGAGGAGTTCGAAAATGAACTTGCTCTCACCAGCAAAAAACTCCAAAGAATGATCAAGTTCAAACATGATCAAAACACTAAAAGAGGAAATCATAACAATAGCTATAATACCAGATCTTCTGGTTACTCATTCAATAATTCCTCTAGATCATTTGGACATCATTCTGGTGGAACAAATGAAAGAAACTCATTTGGTTCTAACAGATCAGACAGCAGTCCTAAAGATAACAAAAGCTCAAATGATAGCAAAACTGACTCAACCATTTGTTTTAAATGTGGCAAAACAGGTCACTTTAGAGCCAACTGTCCACTGAACAAGAAGAAAGAAAAGGCAATGGTGGCTTCTTGGAGCGATTACAGTTCAGAGGATGAATCAGAAGCTGTTGCCTATATGGGTCTAAACTCTAATGAGGAAGATCATCACAGTGATCAGGTATGGTCCGACTCTTCATCTGAATCTCTATTAGACCCTCATAACGAAGACTTCTTTCTTCATGCTCTCTCAAATCTGCAAGAAGAGTGCAATAGATTGAAGAGCAAATTTTGTATGACCATGACTCAACTACATGAAAAAGAAACAAAAGTCTTGCGTCTAAAGGATCTTGTAAAAACTCAACAGATGGATCAGAGCACTCAGGATAATCAAGTTGCATATCTTACTGCTGAAAATAAAAAATTTAAGAGAGAAATTAATTACTGTCACAGAATAATGAACAAGAATCACCTAATGCCATATCCTACTCAGAATGCCAACTGGTATAGACATGCATATAAGCCTGTAGCTCACTTACAATCATCACTTGCTCGAAATTTCTCCTTAACATGTACCTTCAGCAAGAAGTCAGGACATGATTTTCATCACTGTTACTCAAGGAAAACTAAACCCAAACTTGTTTGGGTTGTTAAAACTTCTAATTAATCTTCTCCTGTTTTTTAGAACAATAAAGATGCTAATATCTGGTACTTAGATTCTGGATGCTCGCATAATATGACTGGTAATAAAGACCTTTTTACTTATCTTAATCCAAAAAGAGGAGGTAAAGTGTTCTATGGCAACAATAATAGTGCTTCTGTTGTTGGTAAAGGTACAATAAGTAGCAACTCGTCTCTAATTATTGAAGATGTTTTATATGTTGATGGACTAAAACATAATCTGCTGTCTATTAGTCAAATTTGTGGATCCACTTATTGTGTCACATTTGACCCATTTTGCTGCATTATTGAAAGAATTTCTGACAAAACAGTCATTTTTAAGGGAAAGAAAATCAACAATGTATATACCATTGACTTATCTACTTTAGACCTCTCTGAAAACATATGTTTGAGCTCAATATCTGAAACTGTAACCAATTGGCATAGAAACTTAGGACATTTGAGTTTTTCTAGACTGGCTAAGCTATCTAAACTCAACCTGGTTAGGGGTCTGCCAGTAATTAAAGGATCAGATAACTTCACATGTGAAGCTTGCATATTAGGTAAACATTGCAAGAAATCGTTTAAAAGTAAAAAGGATGTTACTACCTCTGCCACCTTTGAATTGGTTCATATGGACTTATTTGGTCCTACTAATGTGCAAAGTCTAGGAGGAAAGTCTTATGTACTAGTAATTGTCGATGATTATTCTAGATTCACTTGGGTTTACCTCTTGTCTTCTAAAGACGAAGCATTCAATAAATTCAGGTCCTTTGCTGCCCTTGTTAAAAATCAATTTGATTGCTTGGTGAAAAACATTAGAAGCGACAATGGTGGTGAGTTTATTAATGATGATTTTGAGAACTTCTGTGATCATCATGGTATTCTTCACACCTTTTCAGCACCAAGAACTCCACAACAGAATGGTGTTGTGGAGAGGAAAAATCGTTCTATCATTGAGACTGCTAGAACCATGCTTTTAGAGTTTGATTGCCCTAAATTTCTCTGGGGAGAAGCAGTAAACACTGCCTGTTATATCTTAAATCGTACCACCATTTGAAAGATAATCAATAAAACCCCTTATGAAATTCTGAAGGGAAAACCCCTAAGTTATCTTATTTTCATCCATTCGGGTCCAAATGTTACATTTTAAACACCAAAGATTCCCTTGAAAAATTTGATGCTAAATCAGATGCTGCCACATTTCTTGGATATTCAAGTAAAGGGCAAGCCTATAGAGTGTTTAATAGAAGGTCCAGGAAAGTGGAAGAGTCAGTTCATGTTCGATTTGACACTACTGATCCTACTCTTCCATTACATTCAAATATCAGTGACTATGACTTTCTGCCCCTTAGTATTTCTCATGAGACAGGTACTACTTCAAGTAATGATGCACCTACCCACACTGATTCTAACTCGACAACAGAAACAAGCCCTGATGAATCTACTAACAATCAAGAGACTCCACCACACATCAGGAAAAGGCATCCTCCATCACAGATAATAGGTAACCTTACTGATCCTATCCAAACCCGAGGTAAGCACATTCCAGGTCAGTATGCCTTTGTATCACTGCTTGAACCAAAGAATTTTAAAGAAGCTATTCTGGATGATGAATGGTTGTTGGCTATGCAAGAAGAATTGTCTCACTTTGTTAGATTATGTGTGTGGGAACTTGTTCCTAGACCTCTGAACATCAATGTGATTGGTACTAAATGGATTTTTAGGAACAAATCTGATGAATTAGGATTCATTATTAAAAACAAAGCTAGGCTTGTGGCTCAAGGTTATAATCAAGAGGAGGGGATTGATTATGATGAAACATTTGCCCCTGTAGCTAGACTGGAATCAATAAGACTTCTTTGTGCTTATGCTAGCTACATGAATTTTAAACTTTATCAAATGGACGTAAAAACTGCTTTCTTAAATGGTGAAATTAAGGAGAATGTATATGTGGAGCAACCTCCTGGATTCATAGACTCTGAATTCCCTGACCATGTTTTCAAATTAAACAAAGCACTTTATGAACTTAAACAAGCTCCAAGAGCTTGGTATGAAAAACTGACTACCTTTCTAATCTCACAAGACTTTCTTCAGGGTGGGGTAGATAAAACTCTCTTCATAAAAAGAAAAAAATAATCATACTCTGATTGTGCAAATCTATGTAGATGATATAGTATTTGGGAGTACAGATCCCAGTATGTGTGATGAATTCTGCTCTATCATGAAAAATCAGTTTGAAATGAGTTTGATGGGAGAATTGACATATTTTCTTGGTCTCCAAATCCTTCAAACAGAGTCTGGCATTTTCATTCATCAAACCAAGTATTTGCAATCAATGCTGTCTAAGTTTGAGTTATTGAACATTAGTTCATGCAAAACCCCAATTGCTACTAACACACATCTAGATTATGATGAAGATGGGAAACCCGTTTGTGAACACAAATATAGAGGAATGATAGGGTCCCTACTGTACTTAACTGCCAGTAGACCAGACATTCAATTTAGTGTCTGTCTCTGTGCTAGATTTCAGCATCAACCTAAAGAAAGTCACTTGATTGCAGTGAAAAGAATATTTAGGTATTTAAAAGGCTCACATAATCTTGGTCTCTGGTATCCTAAATCTGAATGTCCATCCTTAATTGGATACTCTGACTCAGACTTTGCTGGTAGTATTACTGATAGAAAGAGTACAAGTGGAAGCTGTCAATATCTTGGTCGATCTCTTGTATCCTGGTCTAGTAAGAAACAAGGATCAGTGGCATTGTCTACAGCAGAAGCATAATATGTTGCTGCAGGGAACTGCTGTACACAATTTCTCTGGTTAAAATCACAGCTGTCTGACTATGGTCTGAATTTTGATAAAATTCCCATTCTATGTGATAACACTAGTGCAATTTGTATGTCAAGAAATCCAGTACACCATAGTAGAACTAAACACATAGAAGTAAAACATCATTTTATTAGAGATATTATTCAAGCTGGCCTTATTGAATTAAATTTCATATCTACTGAATTTCAAATTGCTGATATCTTCACAAAAGCTCTTTCCTCTGATCTATTTATAAGACTCTGTGATGATCTTGGACTGCAATCTCTCCATTCCATATAGAATGCTCGATAATCCAGGTTCTGCCCTTCCCTTCTATTAATTACTTAGTAACCTGTGTTTACTGCATTTATGTATATATTGCCTTCTCATGTTTCGTCCAAATACTATGAATATGATGTTTGGATTTCCCATATCCTGTTGAGTTGTGTTTAACTCCTAATTACTTCTCTTAGAAATCTGTTCCATAGCTTTAGTATATATAGGTATCCCTCCCCTGCCTCTCTTCCTATCTCCTACCCTAAAGCTACAAAACATTTAGATCATCATGACTGATCTGTTTACCTCATCACACATCCCTGGAGCTATTGTCACCTATGTAGGGAGAACATTCAATGAGCCTATCGATTTCAATCTCCATAGGTTCAAAGAGCTCTATGCCTCACGAAAACTTGCCGTCCCTATCAACCTTGATCTCTTTGAGTTCAAAGCTGTTGGAATTGATATCACTCCTTACATCGGAAACCTAGGGTGGGAATTTCTTCTTCACTACCCTCCTCTGGCAGCCTGTCCTCTCCCTGTTCGCAGCTTCTATGCTAATCTAGACTGTCAAGGAATCATCACAAGGAAGCTTACCACCTTGGTCAATGGCTACTTTATTTCCCTCACCTCTGAAGCCATAAGTGTTCTCCTGAACCTTCCTACTGAAGGTCCTCTTCCTTTTGCTCATGAGGATGAGTTCTTGTTTTATGACTTTGACTATGTTGTCGAGTACTCTCGTGTTACTCAGCGTCGAGTTGGAGCTAATGAAGTAATCACTTCTGCTGATTTAAACCCTCCCCTGCGCACGCTCCATTACTTCATTACCCACTTCTTTCTGCCGCGCACCTCTGGCCTTCACATTGTCACCAAGCTCGACCTCTGGATCCTCTCCAATGCCCTTACTGGGCAAAAAATTGACTATTCCCAGCTGCTTTTTGGATCAATTGTTCGAAATGCTGAGTGATAGACCGCCATTTACACATGTTTTTACCCTCGTTCTTACACCGTTTGAGGTGTTGATTCTCGTGTTTTAGGCCGATTTCACGCTAGGTTGTGCTTGTTTGTGATATTTCAGGTCCTAGTACGTGAATGAAGGCTTAGGAGCGAGTATGGGGCCGATTGGACGAAGATCGGACGAATGGCGAGGTTTCAAGGAAGCTGCACGGGCAGACCATGGCACCGCACGGCCGTGCACGTGAGCAAGATGGCCGTGCGCTTTTTGCCGAGGCCACGCACGGGCAAGCCATGGAAATCACACGGCCGTGCAAGGTGCAACCCTGGCCGTGCGAGAAGCCTAAGATCGAACTAAACGACACGCTGCGTTTTGAGTTGCACGGCCAAGTGGGTGATCTGCACGGCCGTGCGGCCTGGCCGTGCGAGTCGGGAAATCCTGGTTTTAGAGCCTATTCCGAGCCAAAAGTGAGAGAGTCGTGTTTTCAGAGCAAAAACAGAGCCCTAGAGAGAGAAAGTGCGAAGAACACATCCTAGAAGTTGTCTTAGAGCTGGATTTCAACGAATCGAGCTTGGAGATCGTCATAGGAGTGGAAATCATCGTCCCAGAGCAGATTTTCCTCATCGTTATGAGTATGACTAATCCGATTCTTGTTTTCTCTTCTCTCTCTATGGAGTAGAACCCTTCTCTCACTCGGGTATGAAGAACCCTAGTTCCTTGTGTTAGGGATTTGATTGTAATGACTTGGGATGATATTACTGTTTGATTTTAATCGAATGACGCATGTTTATTGAATTGATTGGAGTCTGATCAGCTTTTCTCAATTTCTGCTGCAACCTGAGATAGATAGAATCTGATTAGGTTGTTAGAGTCTCTTCATTCGATAGTAGGAGATTGGCTATACGAGAGTTAGCCAGTTTACTGCTTTGTACTGGAATTCAATTCCAGTAGTGGAGTTCTATGTTCATAGCCTCAGCTTTCTATCCCGGTGAAGACTAGTCGTCTACCGGGTAGTTAGACTGAGAGGGCTTGGTCAGCTTAAGAGATTCCAAGCTACTGTCGGATCTTCCGCAGTCTAATCAATTGTAAATTAACCCAGGGAATTACAATTGAACCTAACTAAGGGGCTAGGGGGACTCAATCCCGAGTGACTCTTTCATGACTTTGAAAACCGAACAATTTACTGTTTTCTTGTTGCTTTATCTTTTCACAACAATCACTCGAACTAGTTTGCTAGATAATAGAGAATCACGGAGTAAGCAGTAGATCTAGACCCCGGGTTGATAATATAACTTGCCTGTTACTGCATTCCCGGACTGCAATTACACTTGGTCGCAGTTTGGTGTTGTGTTTTGGCGTGTCAAGTTTTTGGCGCCGTTGCCGGGGACCCTCTAGGTTATTGGGGAAACGTGAGAATTTGTTACTCTAGCTTTTTATTTACTGCATTTTATCTCTTCCCCCTGTGTGCCTTCACGGGTTGCTTTTGCTGATTGTGTGCAGGTAGTGCATGACCCGTAGCCAGTCGGGAGATCTACTACCATTAGACCAGGAGCTTGAACGAACCTGCAGGAACTCCAAGCGGGCTCTAAGGGCGCGACTGGCTACGGAAAGAGCGCTATCACAGCTGCAGATCGAAGAAGAAGAAGAAGGAGAGATGGGTGATCCGCAGAACCACGAGTGATCAACCCAGATGAGCAGACCATGGGATCCTACTGGACCGCTAGGGCTGCGGACATGAGGTCACCCATTCAACACCCTCATGTCCCTGCCAACAACTTTGAGGTGAGCACCTCCGTGATCACCATGCTGCGCGGTTCAGTGGTGTTCCGTGGTAAGGAGGGAGAGTGCCCTCGATCACATCTCAGGCGATTCCACGAGCTCATCGATGGAATCAAGATCAATGGGGTACCAGCAGATGCCATCCAGCTGAGGTACTTCCCATTCACTTTGGAGGGGCAGGCCAAGGAGTGGCTAGACACTCGACCTCCGGGCTCCATCACCACGTTCGCCAACCTGGCGGACAAGTTCCTCACCCGCTACCATCCTCCATCCAAGACAGCTGATCTGCAGAAGCAGATTACACATTTTTCTCAGGATGAGGATGAGACCATTAGGGATGCTTGGGAGAGATACACCAGCCTCTTTCTCAGGTGTCCCAATCATGGTTTCAATGATGCATTCAAGGTGGGCACCTTCTATCACGCCCTCTTCCCGGAGGACAAGCAGCTGATTGATTCAGTTTGTGGCGGGAACATGCTGACTAAAACCCCGCCACAGCTGAATCAACTCTTTGAAGAGATGGCGGAGAATGGTTATGATTGGGGCACTGCCAGGAGGTCGAGGAGAGCACCCAGCCGAGGTGTACATTCTGTGGGAGCCCATCCCTCTGATTTGGTGCAGGTAGTATCGAAGCTGGTCTCAGCTATCGATCATTCCGGAATGATTCCAGGGACCGGGCAGCAGCAGGCGATGCTCTGCCAATGGTGCGAAAGCACCCATCACACGGTGGAAGACTGCTAGGCGATGAAGGAATCAACCACACCCAGGAGCAGGTGAACTTCATCAATAATGTCAGGCGCAATGAGCCCTACAGCAACACGTACAATGAGGGGTGGCGCCAGCATCCTAACTTCTCCTGGGTTGGGCCAAATTCCAGACCACCAATCCCCCAGGGACCACCAGGCTTCCAGCGGCCACCATATCAGCCCAGACAGGGGCAATTCCAGCAGCCACAACAGCCTCTTTATCAGCCCATGCAGGGGCACGCTGCTCAATCACAGCCGCGACCTTTCCAGCAGCCAGGTACAGCCCCTGCTGCCCCAGTGCAGAATGATCAGATGGTTGAACTGCGGGACTTGGTGGGTTCTCTCGCCAGTGTTAGTGCTCAGAAATTCAACACCTTTGAGCAGTTCATGGAGAAGGCCTCGGGTAAATTCCTGGCTCTTGAAGCTGGTCAGAGGAACACGCAGGCTGTTTTGCAGGATATCCAGACCCAGCTGGGGAGCGTGGCTCAGGCAGTGGCTCAACGGGCTCCTGGTACTCAACCAGGGCAGACCATCCCTCACCCGCCGACCCCGGATGAGCGCTGCAATGCCATCATGACCAGGAGTGGCAAGATGACTGTTGATCCCCCTGCTCGGGAACCGGAAAGAGAGACCCCTGCTTCAGCACTTCCAGCTAATCAGGAAGAAATGGAGAAGGAGGTTGAGGTGCCTGCTCCTAAACCGCAACCAGTGGTGAAGGAGTATGTACCACAGCTTCCCTTTCCTACTCGGTTGCACAAGGACCGACTGGAGACTGAGTTTGCCAAATTCATGGCAATGCTGAAGCAGCTGAATGTCCAAGTGCCCTTCCTGGAGGCACTCTTGCAAATGCCGAAGTATGCGAAGTTTCTAAAAGAGCTTCTCTCAAAGAAGCAGAAGCTGAGTGAGTTGGCCACTGTGGAGCTCAGCGAGGAGTGCTCGGCTATTCTGCAGAACAAGCTTCCGCAGAAGAGAAAAGACCCAGGTAGTTTTACTATCCCATGCTCTATTGATAAATTGCATGTAGAGAAGTCCTTGGCGGATTTAGGTGCTAGTATCAATGTTATGCCATATCAACTGTTCAAGAAACTAGGCCTAGGCGAACCCCGTGCTACTAGGATGACCCTTCAATTAGCTGACAGATATGTAGTGCATCCTAAAGGCATAGTGGAAGACCTTCTGGTTAAGGTTGGCAAATTCACATATCCTGTGGATTTTGTTATCCTAAACATCAGTGAGGACACAGAAGTGCCTCTTATACTGGGAAGGCCTTTCCTGGCCACCGCCAAGGCTCTCATAGATGTGCATGATGGGACCTTAGTTTTGAGGGATGGCGAGGAGCGAATAACGTTTTCTGTTGCTGACACTATACCTGCTTCGTTACCTCTGCATGCTGTATCTCACCAGGAGCACGAGTCTGTCTTGTATCCTTCTGTGCTGCCTATTTTGCAGGACCCGCCTCCCACACCTTCGCCGCCACTCTGGACCACTCCATCATCAAAAGAACAGATCAAGGAGGAGTGGCGGCCGAAACTGCAGGCAGCTAAGCCTGCTCGAAAGAAAGCCGGAGACCACTATGAGCTGGTCCCGCCCCCACCTTGGCCATCCGAGTATTCACTCGCTTGCATCTTGCCGGATGGCCAAGTCGAGCTGGAAAATGCAGGTGGCCACATTCGTCGCGTACATGGCCACCATTTGCAGCTGTACCTCAAGAGCGATGTGGATCCGCTCTTGAAGGCACCTGATCCTACACTTCCCTGAGCATCCATACTGGCGTCCAGCTAAAAGACGATAAAGAAGCGCTTGTGGGGAGGCAACCCCACCGAGGTTTGCATTTTCTTACTCTTTTTCCTTTGATTTTGTGTGTTTTTGAGTCTTGAGACGTTGATCCAGAGTCAAGTGTCGTTTTTGAGTGAAAACAGGTTGATTTCGGGGCTCCAGAATGTTGCACGGCCAGGTCCTCAACCTGCACGGCCGTGCGGAAATCCCCCCTTGGCCGTGCGAGCTCTCGGTAAAAAGCGCACGGCCAAAAGTGCACATTGCACGGCCGTGCGCTCTGCCTGGCCTGGCCGTGCGTCCGACACGGGCATAAAATTGTCTCGCACGGCCGTGCGGAATTTTCCGCCTGGCCGTGCGAGCTCTCGCTAAAAATGGCACGGCCAAATGTGCCATGTGCACGGCCGTGCGAAATCCTCGGCCAGGCCGTGCCGGCCTGCACGGGCAAAAGCACCCCGTGCACGGCCGTGCGTGCCTGCCCGTGCGGCCGAGGCACGGCCTATATATTTGGCCTGCACGGCCATTCTGGTCAGAAATCCCAAAAATCTCGCCGGAATCCTCTGCCCTCGCCGGAAAACCGCGCCAAAACCACCCTTTTTCGATTTTTTCGGCCATTTTGGGTCATTTTTTCACCAAACCAACAACAAACCCACCCTTTCTACACCCAAAGCGGCCTATCCCTCGATTTTGAGCGAGTTTGGGCGACGTTTTAGTCGCCGGAGGCGATTTCCGGCGAGACTCCGGCGAGACTCCGACGAGCACTTCCGGCCAGTTTTACGGCGTTTCGTCGCTTCCATTGTCTTCCCTTCATCATCCCCTACACCTCTACTTGAGTCTCCAGGTTTGATTTTGCCCCTAACTATGTTAATTGTGGAGAATTGAGTGTGTAGGGTGTATGTTAGAGAACCTTATTGAATCATTTGATTTTTGTGAAATTGATTGAGGGGAATGCATGGGATGTGAATGAATTGTGTTGGGAAAAGTCCCCTTTGCTTGTTTGAGCCCTTGTGTGCAAGAATTTGGCCAATTTCATGTTTAACTTAGTAGTGCACACAAGGTGTTCGATGAAATGCCTGTTTTCCATGCCATGTTGTGGCCACCGGTTGGGGCCCTTAATGATGTAGTTTGAGGGTGTATTTGCTATGGATGTGAACCTTGAGTTGCCTATTTTCTTGTGAATGTGCACCCCCACCCAGATTATGCTTGATTTATCGAGTTTTTGACCCCCGAACTATGGATGAAACCATGGTTAGGCTGTTTTCTGTTCTTAAGTGTGGGGGTGTGCTTGACCTTTTTCTTTGGCTCTTTTGGTTCCACTTTGGGTTGTTGTTTTGCAGGGCAATGGCGAAACCTAATCTCCAGCACCCGTTCATCCGGGATCTAAGGAGGGGCCCCACCGCAGAGCGCTTCAGGGAGGTCGCGGAAACCCCGTTTGGGTCACACCATTGCTGGTCCAAACGGGAGTTTCGGCAATTACACTGCTACGAGCAACTCTCCGCCGCCGTAGCCAACACCGCATGGCGCCGTCTGCTCATCCTCTGCGAGAAGGTCTACTACGAGCCCGTGTGGGAGTTCTACACGACCTTCAAGCACAATCCCACGACCAATTGGCAGGACGGTACAGCCGTCAAATTCAGGCTGGGCGGTGTTCCCCGGTCCATGAGCTACCACGAGCTGGCCGAGGCTCTTGACCTCGACCTCGACGACCGTCAGGACTACATCACCGAGGTCAATGAGCCACCGGAGGTGGACTTCGGGAGGCTGTACACCAGCCTGGCTCGACCAGGCCAGACGCGTCCCTTCCGGGCCGGGAGGACGAAGGCATCTACCCTGCAGATCGACAACCGACTTCTCCACCACCTGCTGGCGAAGTCTTACACTCCTGCCGCTGAAAGCGCCAGCGCCATCACGAAGAGGACCCTGTACCTCCTCCATTCGATCCGCCAGCGCAACCATCCTCTCCACCTGGGTTCGGTGGTGGCCAAGACCTTTGAGAAGACTGCTACAGAGCTGAAGAGCCTCCACTGCGCCCCCCTCATCACCCGCCTGGCCACCTTCTTTGGCCTTTCACTGCAGGGGTGCACCGAGGAGGGGGACACCCTCATCTTTGGCAGCAAGACGATCGGGAAGATGCTGCTGTTGCGGGAGAGGAACGGTGTTCAATGGGTCGATGGGTTTCCGGAACCTCCGATCCCCGCGGAGCCCGCGGCAGAGGCCCAGCCAGAGGGCCAAGAGGGGGAGGCTGCTGATGAGGTGGATCCCGAGGAGGTGGATGCTGCTGCTGCTGCCGCTGATGCTGCCCCCCGCCCCACCACCTTCTAGTATGGCGGTGGCAGCTCCGCTTTCCAGGGGCAGGATTACTTCTCTCATCAGTTCGAGCAGCTGCGGATCCAGAACCAGCTGATCCTCGACCAGCAAATGCAGTTCCATCAGCAGTACGCGGCAGACCAGGCCGAGTACCGGAACAGGATGGATGCTTATGACGAGCGGCTGAACATGATCCAGACTCAGCAGGGCGTGACTCTCGCCCACATCAAGCGGGAGAAGCGCCGTTCACGGCGCATGCAGGAGGTTCAGCAGCACCTGCTCCAGCTGCTCCCGGGCGAGCAGCCTGTCTGGAGGACTCCCTGGGATGACTCCCCTCCACATGCCCCAGCTGACGGTGATGATGGTGCTGCTGGCGCTGCTGATGATGACGCGTTCATGAACGACATCGACCTCGACGATCTTGGCGACGAGTAGGCTGTACTCGTTGTGTTTTCTGTTTCGTTTTAGACTTTTGTGTGTTTGCTCCATGTGTGCGGAGCTTGAACTCAGTGTCGTTTGTTTTTGTTTTTGGTTTTCCTTTGTGGTTTGTTTTTGATGTAGCCGTCTGGGCTAACACTTATCCCTAACGCACAGTGTGCTAGTGTATTTCTGGTGTTCGATTTGTGCAGCATTGTCCACTCTCCCGTTTGTTTCTCGCTGACTGGTCCACTTCCAGTCACCCAGCAGTGTTTCAATCCGGTAACATCGTTCCCCTTATCTCTCCCTCTACTCCATTGAGGGCAATGTCGTGCTTAAGTGTGGGGGGGTGCTTTGTATTGGTTGGAATATTTATTTGGGTGCTTGGAGCCTAGTCCGCTGTCCGAATCTTACGATTTGAGGGCTCCAAGTACTGCTGTTTGATCATATTGGCACTGTGTTTTGATGGATGAATTGATTGGTTTTCGGCCGAATGCATGACAACTTGTTTGCGACTAGGACAACCTATGATGAGGACTGAGACGTGCAGTAGAACGATGTAGGGGTTCAGTTTTTCAACTGTTTTCTTGCCAACTGTGACTTGATCTGATTACTTGTTCTTGACAGTCGCTTATGCATCTAGTTCAGGGTATTAGAATGTGAGATAGAGCATATAGGTAGCCATGTGAGATTTGAGCCTGCTCGTTTCTTTCTTGTGCGATAGATCCCTCTTCCATGATGTGTAGCATTCACGTTGTCACTAGCTAATATGATGGGGGCATAGGATTAGCCCACGCCCAAAACTGACTGTCCTGATGTGTCATATCCCCTAGTCAGCCCCTTTGAGCCGTGTGTTATCCTTTCTTTTGGTCCATAACGAAAAAAATCACCCTTGTTGCATCTTTTAGAAGGTTCCACAGAGTGGTTTTTACATATTCTCTGCTGTTTCTGCTAAAGTCTATGTGAGTGTTGGAGGTAGTGCTTGAAAGTTGGGCAGGTGTTTGAAATTTATGCAGAAGTGGTGGCTCTCTTAAGAAATGAAAAGAAAAATGAAAGAAAAACAAAGAAAAATTGAAAGCAAAAGAGAGCCACTACCAAAAATCTGATCAATGCCCATTAAGTAGTGTTTCTTAGCAGTCTGGCTTGGAAATGCTGATGTTTATGCCTCCTTCGCTCTTGTGCTCTTGAGATATTGAGTAATGCAGAATAGCAGAAAGAAAATACCGGTTTGTTTGACTGTGATTGTGTGTTTGGAAAATGTGGAACCTTTTGCTATGAATACTTCCACCACCTAAAAGGCTTTTTCCCCATGTCCAAAACCCTAGCCAGTCATTTGAACCTGTGTCTAAGACCTCCTTATTAGTTAGTGGTGACACCCCATATGTGAACTCTAGCATTTAGAGGCTGCCATCATGGTGAAGAGATGATAGGGATTGAGAGAAATAGCATGCGCATCTTTCGCATCAAATTGTCCTGACCCCACTGGTCGAGAGTGAGTGATTCATTTTCATTTTCTATATGCTCTTGTACCCCGGTGAGGACCTAGATTGCTCGGTCTCTATTCTGATGTCTTGAGTTGGATGCATGAGTTGACTGTTTTGAGTAAGTGGTTGAATCAAGTCTAGCTTGGCCAGTGAACAGAAGGGAGACTCTTCCTTTACTCGAGTTGCTGCACTCGAATGTCCTTTGTGGTGGTTGTCCAGGTTGTTATTGAGGTTGTGCATGTACTGATGTTTGAAAACCAGTGCGATTCACGTGTTCTGTGCCTTTATGACTTGTCCCCAATGTTGGTCGATTGAAATATGTAAGCTTACCTGGTGTCTGACTTGGTTTGCTTGGGGACAAGCAAACGGTTAAGTGTGGGGGAGTTTGATAGACCGCCATTTACACATGTTTTTACCCTCGTTCTTACACCGTTTGAGGTGTTGATTCTCGTGTTTTAGGCCGATTTCACGCTAGGTTGTGCTTGTTTGTGATATTTCAGGTCCTAGTACGTGAATGAAGGCTTAGGAGCGAGTCTGGGGCCGATTGGACGAAGATCGGACGAATGGCGAGGTTTCAAGGAAGCTGCACGGGCAGACCATGGCACCGCACGGCCGTGCACGTGAGCAAGATGGCCGTGCGCTTTTTGCCGAGGCCACGCACGGGCAAGCCATGGAAATCACACGGCCGTGCAAGGTGCAACCCTGGCCGTGCGAGAAGCCTAAGATCGAACTAAACGACACGCTGCGTTTTGAGTTGCACGGCCAAGTGGGTGATCTGCACGGCCGTGCGGCCTGGCCGTGCGAGTCGGGAAATCCTGGTTTTAGAGCCTATTCCGAGCCAAAAGTGAGAGAGTCGTGTTTTCAGAGCAAAAACAGAGCCCTAGAGAGAGAAAGTGCGAAGAACACATCCTAGAAGCTGTCTTAGAGCTGGATTTCATCGAATCGAGCTTGGAGATCGTCATAGGAGTGGAAATCATCGTCCCGGAGCAGATTTTCCTCATCGTTATGAGTATGACTAATCCGATTCTTGTTTTCTCTTCTCTCTCTATGGAGTAGAACCCTTCTCTCACTCGGGTATGAAGAACCCTAGTTCCTTGTGTTAGGGATTTGATTGTAATGACTTGGGATGATATTACTGTTTGATTTTAATCGAATGACGCATGTTTATTGAATTGATTGGAGTCTGATCAGCTTTTCTCAATTTCTGCTGCAACCTGAGATAGATAGAATCTGATTAGGTTGTTAGAGTCTCTTCATTCGATAGTAGGAGATTGGCTATATGAGAGTTAGCCAGTTTACTGCTTTGTACTGGAATTCAATTCCAGTAGTGGAGTTCTGTGTTCATAGCCTCAGCTTTCTATCCCGGTGAAGACTAGTCGTCTACCGGGTAGTTAGACTGAGAGGGCTTGGTCAGCTTAAGAGATTCCAAGCTACTGTCGAATCTTCCGCAGTCTAATCAACAGTAAATCAACCCAGGGAATTACAATTGAACCTAACTAAGGGGCTAGGGGGACTCAATCCCGAGTGACTCTTTCCTGACTTTGAAAACCGAACAATTTACTGTTTTCTTGTTGCTTTTGCTTTTCACAACAATCACTCGAACTAGTTTGCTAGATAATAGAGAATCACGGAGTAAGCAGTAGATCTAGACCCCGGGTTGATAATATAACTTGCCTGTTACTGCATTCCCGGACTGCGATTACACTTGGTCGCAGTTTGGTGTTGTGTTTTGGCGTGTCACTGAGTCTAACCTCAGTGGAGATTTTCCCTATGGTGGGTTCATCACCCTCATCATCGCCAATCTTGGCATCTCATTGGATGGGTATTCCTCTGTGGATTCCTCTATCTCTGTCCCTGCTGTCTCAGTGTTTCAATTCATCGGTATTGATCCTCAGCATTTGAAAGGGGGAGATACCTCTGATCCCGCAGCTGTGCAACATAAAATCATATCCAAAACCATGACTAAATCCCTGCTTCCTGAGGATTCATCCTCATCTGTTCGAAAAAATCTAATCATCTCCTTTGAGGAAGAAGATGCTGAACTGGAACCTGAAACTCTATCTGAAGAAGACATCATACTCTTTACTGCAGATCTTGAGAAAGAAATGATGGAAGCAATGGCTGGAACTCAGGGGGAGTTAGAGGAAGGAAACATAATGGAAGGACTGGCTGAAACTCAGGGGGAGCCTGCTAAAAATGACTCACTGGAAGACAAGCTCTGAAGCTGGAAGAATAAAAATAATAATATGAACTACTTTGATGTGTTATGCTCTCTTGTCTTGCTTTTATGAACAGTATGATCTTTTTGAAGTATCCTGAGAATTAAATGACCATAATGGTCTAAATAAAATGTGTGGTTTGTGTTTATGTCCGCTGCTTGAAGAGTCAAAATGAGGTGGTCATAATGGTCTTCCCTTCAATTCCAAGCAGAGTCAAAATGAGGTGGTCATAATGGTCTTCCCTTCAATTCCTTGAACACTTGCTGTGCTGCTTTACTTTGATGATTTTCCTTCTGCTGTCAGGTATAAAGGCTTGATCGCAAGGGGAGATTGTTGGGCCTTGTCGTTCACCTATTCAAAACCATTGCAGGCCTGGTGACACTAAAGGCCCATTAACCAAACCTATTCATCTTCCCACCACTCCAAGACCTCTTCGTGCGTCTGCGCTTTTATTCTTCTCATCAAAATCATCAAAGACTGGTGAAGGAGTTCCCTGCACATCGATCGTCGTTCTCATCAAAGCCACACAACGGTAATCTGCAATAAAGAAGGAAGAGTGAGGTGATGCTTACTGAGATTATATATAGAGAGCAAACCACGAAGAAGGATGCAACGGTTTCCCTGGCTCAGTAGAACGGGTTAGTTCTTTGGGAGTTCTCGGATTGGGTTCTGTGGTATCGTGTCTGGTTGAATTAGAGTTGGGGCTTCCAAGCCAGGAACTCTAATTCATCTGGGCGTAGCTCTCTCTTTCGTGTCTTTCTTCTTTCCTGTTCTTCTCGGCCATTATGGCCTTGTTTTTTTCTTTTCTGTTATTAGGGTTTGAACTCGGAATCTATCTAGGTAATCGAATCAATCGATATCATTCACATCTCTCTGACTGCTTAAATCATGGATATAATTCTGGTCGATTGACTGTGTGTGAATGAATCAAAGACATAGTTGAATAACATTAGTTATGAGTTTGATTTATGAATATGGTTTGGTTAAGTGATATTGTGTGTATGACGTGCCTTTTGCTTGTGACCGTGTGGTATGAAGTAATTGTTTGCATACAATTGTGTTAGCTAAGTTTTATAGTTATTTGGAAGAAAAAAGTCGAGAAATTATTTTATAAAAATCTCATATCTTTTAGTTGATATGAATTCCAGAAGAGCTTCATAAAGCATGTTTTGCTTAATGAAAGAAAATTGAACTCCAGAAGAGTTTCATGCAACATGGATTGCTTAAAGAAAGAAAATTGAACATGAAGGATTTAAGATCCTTTTTGGATCAGTACGACAATGCCGGAAAGGTGAAAGGACAATTTTGTATGGAAATATTGCATATGCTCAACAGCTTAAAGATCACATGGTCACTAGAAGTGAACAAAGATCAATTTAGGCATTGAGATAAAAGTGAATTATTAGGTCCTGAAGTACCGTATGTTAATGTCGTTAGAGCGAAAATGTATCTCGCTATACTTCGTTACTATAGGTAACGATGAGGATCATAGATGAGTAATTTGTTTACCTATGGTCGTACAAGTATCTCATGGAGATTCCAAAGAAATCACAATAGCAACTGATCATGCACAATGGTCAACAATTCACGAGACTTGTTATGAATTGTTTGGTTAAGATTTGTGATTCAACACGTCTAAAATGACTTGTAGTTGTGGATTCTCTTCATAAAAAATGATCTTGAAGATCATGTATGAAGAAAATGATCCTAATGGATCATGCATAAAGTGACAATCTAGAAGATTTGTTCACTAAGAAGCTTACCATGAGAAGATTTGAAAGATTTGTTCACAACACTATACTTTGATGTTGTCCTGAGGGGGAGCATATACGCACTGCACTCTTTTTTCCTTAACCATGATTTTTCCCACTGGGTTTTCCTGGTAAGGTTTTTAACGAGGTAGATTCAGATAGCGTATTATGATGATTATGTACTCTTTTTCCTTCACTAGGATTTTATCCCACCGGGTTTTTCCTAGTAAGGTTTTAACGAGGCATATTCATGTCTAATGGTCATCCAAGGGGGAGTGTTATGAAATTATTATTATTATTATGGATGACCAACATTAGATGCTCCATGGTATGTTACAAGTTCTATGTAACTCATCTCCTTATATTTATTTCTCCATATGACACATTAGTTGCACAATTGGGTGTTACATGTAACCCCCCACCCCATTTCTATTTCACATTCATTCTCACATTCATGTATATTGATTGTAAGAATGTAGAGGTTATGTGATGTGTGCCTATAAATAGATGATCTCATTGTACTAAGGAACACATGAATAAGAAAGCTCTATTCCTCCTCTCTTCTTGTGTCTCTACTCTTACTCTTGTGTATGTTCCTCTTCTTTGTTATTTCATAACACTATAAACAATAAGATTAATTGAAAGTTTCTTACTCGTCAACTAAGTTTCTTCACTCTCCACTTCATAATATCAACTTCATTCTAAACAATTAGAAACAACAAATTATATATGTCTCCACAAATATAAAGAATATTAATTGTTTAAGGAAGATATATTATTTAGAATATTAAATATATCGGGAAAGTAATTATATGTGTGTGGGCGGGTACCCATGGGGCGGGTTTACCTAAACCCAAACCCAACCCGACCCGGTGAATAGTGTAGCGGGTTTAAACCCGAACCCGGCCCAAAACCCGTTAACACGGGTTTTACCCGCGTTGACCGGGTTGGGTCGGGTGGGTACCCGTGGGTTCGGGTTTTGTTGCCATCCCTAAGCACCGCCGTCAAGAAGCTGAAACGGCTGCTTCCCTTTGAACCCCTTCACCACTCCGGCGCCGAAGATCGCTTAGAGGCAGTGCATCACCATGTAGAACACCGCCCTGGCCAGCGACAACATCCTCGCCAGAAAAAGCCCGAACGTCATCTTCGGGTTAATGTGGCCACCTGTTGTCTCACATTAAAACAAAAAAAATTGTCAGTCCAATTGAATTCCTGAAAGTTATTTTTAAGCTCGATTTGAGATTGGATTTTGGGGGACCTGAGATTCCGGCGGAGCAGTAAATGAGGGCGAAGATCATCCCTCCGAAGGCCTAAGCGATCCCCTGGATGCCTACGTTGGAGCATTTGGAAGGGCTCTTGACGACGTCCATGACGATGAGGATGCTGATGTAGAGGAAGAGGAAAGTGGCGATGAACTTGGCTATTTCGGCCATGTAGAAGGACCAGGAGGTGAGCTCCCCTGGCTCGAACAGAGGAGCAGGTGCGGCGGGTGCAGGCGAACAAGATCTCGGAGGATTTGCTGCTTCGGTAACGTCCCACCGCCAGCGAGACTCTGGAGCCGGTCGAGGGAATATATTTTGTTTTTTCAATTTTTTTATTTCCATTGCAATTATTTTTATTTTTTTGTAATAATGAGGTGGAATTTTTAAAAGATTAATTTTTATTGTTTTAATTGCCACGTCACTCAGTGAGAGTTGACCGCCACATCAGCCAAAGTTAACGGAGACTAACGCAGAGTGACCAAAATTGAACTGTTGAACTAATTTAAGTGACTACGAATGGAATAAAGTAATTCTAGTGGCTAACGTGAATTTTACTAGTAAGCCGTTGTATTTTGGGTTTGGTCTCTCCCCAACTCTTTTGGTTCACTTTTTCTTTTCTTAAGACGTTGTGGAGCAAGTTTTTAGACAAAGGAAGCTCCACAATTTTCTATATCATTTATAATTTTAACATTATTAAATTATTAATTACATTAAAATAAAACTAAATAAAAATTTATATCAATCAACATAACCAAGATTTGAACCTATGACCTATGAGCTCAAACTATCACCATTTTAAGTGTTGACTCAATAGGATAAAGTATATTTGATACTATTAATTACAACAAAACAAGTATATCAATCACCATAACTAAAATTTAATCATGCAACCTCAGAGCTCAAACAATAATCATTTACATTGTTGAACCAATAAAATAAAATCTCTTTAATGCAATTAATCACAACAAGATTAATACTCATGTTACAAAAAAATGTACAACACATAACATTCTATTTCCATTTAATGGTTGACTTCTGTATATTACACAACCTAAACTATCATAGTAAAAAAAATTTGTTCTATTTTTTTAGCAATGATAGAAATCATTAACAATTATAAATAACCTATTTTTATTTTTAGTTTATAAAATGTTTGATAATTTTTATAATTTTATACAAATAATTAGAAAATCCTAAAAGCATGAATTTAGTTGGTACAATTATAAACTTTTACATAATTTGACTTGTGATTTTATTTTAAAATTGAAAAATGAAAAAGGGAAAAATAAGCTTCTTTCGTATTCTAGAATACAAAGAATTTAACATTTGTTTGTACGAACTACAAACTACTATAAATATGTGAACCAATACAGTTATGCTGCAATTTGATAGAAAATAACTACTATAAATATCCAAACTAATACACTCTTATCGCGATGTACTAGAAAAATAACAATTCTTTGTGTGCTTATTAAATTACTTAGAGATAATAGCATGAAGTAAAAAATGATGGTTTGCTAAGTAAAAATCATAGTCATAATAACTTATTAATGTGAATTATTCCTATACTTTAAGATTAATGAAACATATCAACATAATTCAGTCATATTTTACAATTGGTAAAAGAAGTTACAAGAAAAGTAATATACATATATATATACATATATGGTGACTTCTACGGTGCCCAGGGCAAAATCCGGGTACGGGTACCTTGGCCGATCTTAACCATTCGTTTTCAATCTCCACGGCTCACGTTTGTTAAACCTAACTGCGCCACTAAATAACTAAACAAATTACAAAAAGCCTCCTCCGCGTTAAGTTTGTTTTCATCCTAGTCCAACTAACTGCCCCGATTAAATTAAATGGATTAAGACTGCAAACCCAATTGGGTAGACCCACTGCCGCCCAAACCAATTTCCAGTCTCCCTAACCAATTACACGATCCCTCTCTCGTCTTGGAGGGACGCCCCTTCACAGTTCCAAGAGAAGCTCTCCATCCAATTTGAACTCCCTTTTTTTAATCATCTTTTTGAGTCCCAATTACTTGCATCCACATTCGACGTAGATTGAATGTCCCAAAATTTTTTTGTCTTGTTTCTTCTTCGCCATTGTATTTCCCCTCGCCTATCTCTTTCTAACACGATTACGGCGACCATGTCTATTATTGTGTTCATCAAACTTTTCATTTGCAAAAGAACCCTTGAAAGAGGTTTGCTAACCCTAGGGTTCATGTCACTAGTGCTTTGTCATCTTGTCTTAGCGTTATTGTGATTTTCTCGAACCTTATATCTCTCGGTGAAATTTAGGTTTCCTGATATGTAGTGGTCGTCTCGCCCAGAGGATTGAGGAAGAAGATGAAGAACACATAATTTGATTCGAATCGGATGGAGAGGTCTCCTTAGTTTGTGTTTATGTATTAACGGTGCGTTTAGGAGTAATTCTAGTTGGACTGGGTCTGATCATTTATTTTTGCAGGCTTTTAAATAACATTCAAACGTGGGCTTGTACATGACCCATGCAATATTCAAAAGTGGGCCTGGAACGTGCGAGCCCATTAGTTTTCTCCAGCGGTATCAGTGCCAATCCTAGTTTAACTAGCTTTACTTACCCTAGTTTAACCTACACGAGTTAACATCATCATTACTACATATCTTCCCAAATCTTCTAACTCTTGACATTCCAGACTCAACCGTCTCCATCACACGTCTCCACACTCAACCCCCACGATCACTTTTTCTTACACCTACAATCTCTCTTTCCTCCATCTTCACCTTCCCTTGTTCCTTCTTCCTCTGACTCCATGGCAAACAAAGGCAAATCGTTTGGGGAAATGGGCATACTAACTCTATCAAACGACGACTGCCGATCCACCCCAAGTCTCAGGGACTATCTTTCATTCACAAGCAAGACACCTATTGTGGCCGAGTACGAGTTCATCCACCTGAGTCCTTTCCCTCAAGAAGTGAAGAAGTTAATTAAAAATCTTGGCTGGGAAAAGTTCTTTGATCTCCGGAGTCGAGGAAGCACCAGTTACTGCCCGCATGTGGTGAGGAAGTTCTACCACAATTTAGAGCTGTCTGGTCCCTCCGATTCTCATCTCGTGTCGATCTTCCTGGGTTATAGAGTCTGCTTCCAGCCTCATCAGTTTGCTGAGATCCTCGATCTCCCCGCCGCAGGACACCACATTGATAGCAGAAGCGATCTTCGGCGGCTGTACGATTTTGAGTTTGAAGTTGAACTGGCGAAACTGACGAATGGGCGCATCCAGGCTTCTTTCCTCCCAGATCCTCTTCGATTCCTCCATTGGATGATCGTCAACTGCTTCATGCCAAGGTACAGTCGTCAATCGATAATTCGTAAACTTGACCTGTTTATCCTTGTGCAAGCTCAAAGAGGTCTTCCTGTTAACCTCGCATCTCTCATGTGCCTGAACATGGTTGAGGCGGCTCCTAGAGGGGAAAACTGGTACACTGCCTTTCCATATGCCACCTTCTTGACCACCTTTCTTGGAAGGGTTGGGATGGATATGGAGGTTTATGCTAAGGAGGACCATTGCGCCTATTTGCCAGTCTTCCGTATCGCCGAAGTGACCAATACTTTTTATGACCTTCGGCATACGGAGCATGAAGAGACCCCTGAGGCATCCTCAAGCAAACATCCTAGGCTTACATGAGAGTCGATTGATGCAGGGCGGGGTGGAGCGTTGGAGCAGCAAAGGGGCCAGCATTGGATGTCTTTTCTTAAGAAGTTTACTGTAAGGCTTTGTTGTTGTTTTTTTCCAGTCTTTTTCTCCAGCACTCAAAACTGTCAGGTACTGAGGGGAGCCAGTACATCATCTGACTAGGAAAGTCTCCCATTTTTTTAATAATCCAGACAAATATTTTTCTATGCATGCAGTATTTTGTGAATTTGCCATGGCTAATTTCCCTAAGACAGGTGACGAGATGCAGTAATGGTCATCCCTAAGCAAGGAGGTGCAATTGCATCCTACACTTGCTATGATGTGAGAAGCTATTGAAGGGTGCAAATTTGGTTGCAATTGAAATTGGCCCACGAGTGGGGACTATTGATGAAATTGCAATGTTTTCTCAAAATTATAGAAGTGGAAGTAGGGACTACCTATGAAATTGCAAATGAATTTCATTGGGGGGAGATTTTAATCCGCTTTTGTTCTAAGCAGTTCCAATTAGGTCGAAGTAGGGACTACCTATGAAATTGCAATGTTTTCGAAAATTATGGTTTTATTTAGAAGTTGAAGTAGGGACTACCTATGGAATTGCAATGTTTTCGAAAATTATGGTTTTATTTATATTTGGTCACAAGTATAGTGACGATGATAGGCGTGAATAGTATGGATATGGCTTGATTATAATGATTTTTTATCTATGGTGATTTTTCCCCCTTTTTCATCAAGACTCATGCTTCTTTTATCCCCCTGTGGATCTATCATGCTTCGTTTATAGTAAAATATCGTTTTAATTATACACAATAAAGAATCCATTAATTATGTATGCCTTTTTATTGTATTTATTACTACAATGAATTCTCTGACTAAAAGGGGAGTGAAAACATCGTTGGTGGAAATTCAAGGAATGGAATGATAAGGGCTGTGCATAAATTCAATTTCTGTAAATAATTAATGTTATTATTATTAGTTAGTAACGTCATTAGTTTTAGTTAGTGGGTTAGTGGCTCCTACTTTGTAGCTTCAATATGTTCATGAGTTGGTACTTAAGCCACTCTCCTGATCAATGTAAATCACTACTTTCAATCCTTTACATGGAAGCCTTTCCATATCCTAGGAACATTAAATTAATTACATAAGAATTTTCTATCTGCCTTGTACTGGGTTTGGTCATTATTTATACTGATTGGGAGCCAATCAGTTTTACCTTTTGGGTTACCTATACATGAATGCAAATTTAATTATACGATTGGGAGCCAATCAGTTTTACCTTTTGGGTTACCTGTACATGAATGCAAATTTAATTATACGATTGGGAGCCAATCAGTTTAACTATACATGATCCCAATTAAACATCTCTACAAGATACAGGGGTCATTTGGATGCAGGTTTTGGGTGTGGGATTTGGGCACAATCCTACATAATGTGGGATTTTATTAAAATCACTCATTTGGAAAGCAATTATATGATAAGAGATTTTAAATATTAGAGATTTCAGAAACCCACAATTGTGGGATTATGAAATAGCTGATGGTGATCAGCTATTTTAAAATCCCACACAAATCCCACAAATTAAAAACCTAGGTTTTTAAACTAGTGATTTGAGCCAAAATCCCACAAATTAAAAACCTAGATCCAAATGACCCCACAATGGCTTGAAGCCTTGAACAGAAGCAACCTCACTCACAAGTTGGAAACTGGAATTTTGGTGAAGTCCCTTTGCCATTTCCACGAAAAAACAAACCAAACCAAACCAAATATAGAAAGCATTCACAATACCAGAAACCAAATATAGAAAGCATTCACCAAACCAAAAACCAAATATAAAAACCATTCACCAAACCAAAAACCAAATATAAAAACCAAAAATAAAAAGCATTCACCGAACCAAATAAAAAACGGTTGTCCATCATTCTGAGTAAAAAAAAACATAACTGTTGTCCATCATCTTGAAAACTAAAACGCAAAATCAGGTTGTTCTTGGGCTCGTTGACTGGGTTTCCTTGTGCTCTTCTCTTTCCTTTTTCCTCCTTTCATGGGTTTTCTTGTACTCTTCCACTGCAGCTTCAACTTGAGGTGCAACTCTTCTTGCTTCCGTGAGCACCATATGCCTTATGTAGTTCATGGGCTCTCGAACAAGGTACAAAGCGATCTGCATCCTCCTCACTTGAGTGCATGGCTATCAACATCAACAAACATGGTGCTTACCGCATGATTCAAAAATAACAATCAATTGTGGTTTTCTAATATGCGAATTAGAATTGTCTTTACCCAAATATAAGAGGAGTCCCAGCTTGCGTCATACATCCACATGCATACCCAGACTCCACTGTCAGACCTACATAAAATAAAAGCATTGCGTGATAAGAACCAAGTTGATAAGTCGTCGTTTAATATCACAAAAAAATGGGCATACTTACCGATGAAGTTGTTCTTGATCCTTTGAAGGAGTTGGGTACGAAAACTCCGCAATCCTTGGTGGCGACAATCCCGGACCTTGTTCACGATAGAGAATCTTCCACAAGGCTTTCATAAAGCTCATCTGTACAAATTAAGAAAAGTTTGTACTTAGAAAGAGTTATTTACATTTTTTTGCGTTATAACGGCACAATGTCACAAATTTACCATTGTTTGAACAGATTGTAGTCGAAAGGAATTACGGTCTTCATTTGGTTGTGGATCCAAGATATGGACTTCTTCCTTGTCCAACTTAATGACAGCCAAGTACCAATGGGCATTATCTCTCATCGGAACACACACCTACATATGCAAAAATTGTCAACACGTATTAAAAAAATAAACTGCAAACCATGTAATACTTATTAAGACGAACAGTTTACCTTGTTCACCATATTGGTTCGACTAAGGAATTTTGATTCGTATAGGTCTAATGCCATCTTGGGTGTTATTCCACATGAAATCACTAGTTCCTGCCCATGTGGTAGTTGCACAATTGAAATTTTGTCAACACAATATGATTCACGTTAAAAAAAACATGTGTTGTAATTTTTTTGGTGAGAGGAAATTGTCATTAAGTATAATCGGACCACAACCTGTAGTTCAGCAGGCAGATAGCACACTCCTTTTCCGTCCTTGGAATTTGTCCACAACTCTTCTAGAGTCAAGTGGCAGGCCATCATTGTTATAACCTAATATAACATGGACAAAAAACACTTCATGATACTATCGAGTTGTTATAAAATAATTCTACGTAGAAAGCATTGATAGTGGACAAACAAAACAAAATTTTGGAGTTCCGTTGATTACTTCAGCATCTACGAATAAGCGAGGGCTTAAGGACCACAATGACTTCCTCGTACAAGAGTTGTTAGAGGTTTTGACCAATACTTCGTCAGGTGGCAGATGGGCTAAAAATATATAGTGAGCAAGCTGGATTTGCTCATCATCGTATTCCATAGCGGTAGGTAGCTTAAACTTCAAAACAACCTGGAATAGGGGCCACAAATAAACACGAGTTGAAATGCATTCGTTATGACGGAATAACGGCAAAGAACACTTCAATGGCAAACATGACACCTTTATTACCTTGTCAACAGAAGGTAGACAAATACTTGTTCCATTTGGCTTCTTTGGTGTGACCTCAGAGTCAGATTCATCGTCCGAAATAAAAACGATGACTGAAGCAGGAGTGGGTGGACTGCTTACACCTTTGGGTATCCTTGGTTTCTTTGTTGGAGTCACAAATTCGGCTGTCTCCTACAATGACAGTGAACCTGCGATTAATAAATTAACTAGAATGAATTTCAATGGTAAAAAGAGCTATTATACATACCACAAGCTTGGACGAAGAGCGAGTAATTCTCCTATTTTCCATGTTGTGCCTCTAATCTAAGCTTTACTCTGTACTCAAAATCGCGGCAAAGAAGGATATGGAACCACTGCTCTACCGATGAAGGTTAATTATATATACAAGGTTAGGATAAATTGTGGCGCCATATTTTTCCCTTGGGAAAATAGTTAGGGTTTAGTCTAAGGTACATGAACTTGGGATAAACATGGGTAGTTATTAAACCTAAATTAAAAATATACTTTTTTCGATTGAATAAAGAATTGAGTGCTATTAGTAAATATTCGCTCATATTAATATTTGATCCTTCCCCATACACGTTGTACACAGCTAGAGTCAGCTGGCGTTTGGCTTTACTAAGAAAGGTTTTTCATTTTAAATATTTTCGTTATTTGTGAAAATGGTAAAGAAATCACTAAGATAAAGAACAGAAAGTTCAACTCGTTCCTACCAAAAATATAAGATATCATAAATCGTGTTATTAATGGGGATAATTATTAAGTGGCCCATTGAAGCATTAATTCTGCCATCATTCCCAGTAGGGTTTTGTAATCTACGTCCTTGGTTCCCCAAAATTTCCAGCCGTGACAATGACGTCGGAGGCAGACTCACCATTGACGTCGGAGGGAGTCCAAGAAAACGCTGGTGCCGGAGCCAGTCACACCACCCAGGAAGATAATGTCGCCGATCTCATATTTCTACAGCCTGAAGATATTAAAAAAATGAAGTTCGATGATACAGAAGGAGCCTATGATTTCTACATGGACTACGGGTTAGTCAAAGGCTTCGACATCAGAAAATCAGACATTGGTCGTGATAAGAACAAAGTTATGATATGGCGTGACTATGTATGCTCTGGCGAGGGAAAGAGGCGCATGAAGAGCACAGAACGAAAGAGAGAAGCAAGAGGGGAGACCAGATTTAACTGCAGAGCCAAGATGCGTGTTAAACAAGACAATGTCGATGGGAAGTGGTATGTGCACCAGTTTGATGATGTACACACACATGAAACGATCCCCAAAGAATATAGACACTACATGAAAGGGAAACGTCGTATGAGTGATGCAGTCAAAGCAGCGATAAATTTTAGAAGAGCTGCAGGTATGAAAACTTCTCAAATTGTGAATCTGGCCGTATCAGAAGCAGGAGGCTACGACAATTTGGGGTACACGAGGAAGGATGCATATAATTTTGTGGACAAAGAGAGGAAAGAACAAATCAGTGAAGGTGATGCCGCAACAGCCCTAGCCTACCTGCAAGCTAAATGCAGCGCGGACGAGCATTTCGTTATTGAACTAAAGAAGGATGACGACGACCGGCTTATTAACATTTTCTGGGCCGATAGTATTTCTGTTGCTGATTATGCATGCTTTGGAGAATTACTGTCATTCGATGCTACTTACAAAAGGAACATTTACCAGATGCCTCTCGTGATTTTTTCAGGTACTTTTCCTTCACACATAGAATTATCCCGAGCATGCTAAAATAACCCTAGAAGTTTGCATAATCTAACTTTGTTTGAACTTTTTTAGGTGTCAACCACCATTCGCAAACTTGCGTATTTGCATGTGCTTTCTTGGCTAACGAGAGAGAGGAAAATTATATTTGGGTGTTGGGAGCTTTGAAGAGAAGGCTAGGCGGTGTAGATCCCAAGACTGTTATTACAGATGGGGATAGAGCAATGCGTAATGCTATTCAGAAAGTATTTCCAGATGCAACACATCGTCTATGTTCCTGGCATATAGACAAGACTATAACCAGAAATGTGAAGAATCATCCTACATTTTTGCCCCGATGGAAGCATTTTGTGTCAGCTGACTGGGAACCTTCAGAATTCGAAGAAAAGTGGAAATCAGTGGTTGAGGAATGCTCCCTTCAGCACAACAATTGGGTCTCCAATTTATTTGAGCAAAGACATGAATGGGGGTATGCATATTTGCGTTCGAAGTTCTTCACAGGCTTGAGTACAACATCAAGATGTGAAGGACTGAACTCTCAACTTGCCAATTATATCGAGAAGGATAAAAATCTCCTTGAGTTCTTTATTCACTTTGATCGTTGGACAAGGGATATGAGGGAGAATGAGCGTCATGCTGATTTTGAATCCATTCATCGAGAACGAACCATCACAAGCAATGTCTTAGTCTCACTTCAGAAGAGTGGAGCGGCGGTTTTCACAAAGAACGCATTCTTCTTATTCAGAGACGAGGTTGAAAAGTCGGCATGTTGCATAAGGTTGGAGACAGAGCGATCGGAAATTGAGCATGTGTACAAGGTCAAGGTGTCTGGCATGGATAAGGTTTTTCAAGTCACGTACGCAGTTGAACCCTTTGCAATGGAATGTAGTTGTAATCACTACAATTATATGGGAATACCATGTCGTCATATGATTTTTGTACTGAAAGAAGAGAGCATACTGGAACTTCCTGAAGGCCTAGTACGTCGAAGATGGTCAAAGAAGCCGAAGACACTAGAGAGCTTGGAGGAACCGGGCAGACTAGATGAATCGCAACTTTTCGCATTGAGGTTTGCCATGACTATCACTTTTTTTTTTTAATATTGGTTCGAAGCTAGGTGAACATTAATTTTACTCACTTTGTATAAAATCTTGTGTCAATCAGGTATGGTACTATTCAACAACACAGCTTACAACTAATGTTAAAAGGGGCAAAATCTAGTGAGTGCTTCAAGATTGCTCGTGAGGGAATTCAATCATTATGTGAAAAGTTGGACATGGTGGACACTGGCAACGTGGACATACCCGGCATTAATAGACCGAAGGCGAATGAAATTTTGTTGGATCCATTACAAGTCAAAGCTAAAGGTTCGGGGGCTAAAAAATCTAAAAGGAAGAAAGGAGAACCACGACAGTGTAGCAATTGCGGTGAATGGCGCCACTATAGGACCCGATGCCCACATCCTGTTAGCTATGTGAAGCCAACCTCAAACGGTGATGCCCCGAATGATGGTGTTTCGGAAGAGGGTGGTGATGGCGATGACACCGATGTTGATCCTCCCACCACTCAAGATCAGTCGGAAACAGTAACGAAGAGAAGGCAAAAGCATTGCAGTAAGTGCGGTTCTACCAATCATAATGCAAGAACGTGTACTGGGTCTGGGCCATCCGATGATGAAAATGACGATGACGACGATTATGAGCAACCTAGGGTAAGAATAAGATATAATTGTTCGTGTCTACACAATGCAGTTGCATCCAATATTTTTGTACGTCTAAAATCGTCGTTATCGATTTTGCAGAAGAGGCCTGTTACAAGAAGTAGCAAACTAAGGATTGTTGAAAACTTGAAGTGAAGATGGACGTCCTTATCCTATTCGGATTAGGACTAATGGACTATGTGAAGACTGCCAGTATCAGCTTGAAGCGGCGTCGTTTGATTTATAAGAAGACTGTTGCCGTCTGCGGAGTCGTTTTACTTGTGTGTCGTTTTATTTATGTGTCTCTTTGGTTTATAAGAAGACTACTGCCTTCTACGGTGTCGTTTTATTTAGTTTGGATGGATTTGATTGAATTCGATATGGAGGTTGCTCCCTAAATAAATCATGTGCAACATTTCAGTTGAATTATTTTTCTCACTCGTTTTTTTTATTGAATTATTAAATTGGATTTTTTACTTGTTTATAAAATTACTTAATTTTGGCTACTAAAATTATGAAATGTAATTTGGGCGTGAAATGACAAGAGCATGCGCCGACAGAGGACTTCTGAAAATGGAGACAGTAATCAAGAAATAAACTACAGTATTTTTATTGAGTGAAAGATCCCTCACCGATATATTATTAAGATCTCAAACACTAAAAGTACAAATCTTGAAAAACAAAACAATGTACTTTCCCTCCTCCCACTTTTATACTATACATATGGCAACTTTCCCCTCTTGTATATATTTTGGGAGCATGATCAACAAGTACGCGTCAATGTCGCCCAGAAGAACCATCATATGACGTAGGGTTCCACAACACCTATTATGGAATCGTAACAACATATGATGATTCTTTGCGCGATATTCAAACGACGACTTATTGTCATTGCTCCCCTCCCTGCCTCTAACAAAGACCCTGCATGGAGAGCAAAGGAGAAACAATACAACGAAGGATTTAGTTTAACAGTCATGATCTAACAATGACATAATTAAAGGAACTGAGATCTAAAATAATACGCAGTCTCATCTTTACCACTGCACCCAAAAATAAAGCATGGACAGGAGGACGAAGAGGCGGATGGGGTTGATTTTTGGGGTTGAGAAGATGGGAGAAAAGGGTCTTTTCAGGGATTGAGAGGAGGAACGAACAACAACAGGAGATGAGTGCCTCTTGGGTTTCGGAGCATGGTCTCTCCCTCTCTGATTAAAGAATTTATAAATGAGCTCATAAATTTACTTTGCCTTTCCAGCCCTTCCCATTTACTGAAAATCACACTCCCTACCGCTGCCTCGGCCTTGGTAACGTCAGCACTGGTTAGGGGCAAATGCGACTTTCCGAAAATGGCGATATCTGATTGGGTGACACGCCGCGGTTAGGATTGAAGCTCTTTCACCATCGGATTAAACGAAAATTTAGGAATTGACGGCGGAAGATGGGGATGTGCTTTTAGACTTGCTTTGTAGATTAACTAACTTTTTCGTTTACCAAAATTAATCTACAGATTTGGTACATGTAATTGTAACCCTAAACCCTAAACCCTAAACCCGAATCCCTAAACCCTAAACCCTAAACCCGAACCAAATCAATACCATATACTCTACAACAATAACACCTTAGAGCATCTCCATCCCATTGCTAAACCAACCTTTAGCAATTGGCAAAGTCTAGGTGGCAACTCAATTGGCAATTGCAAGGGATGGAGAGGCAATTGCTTATTTAGAAAGATTGCTAAATTAGCAAGTCCTTTAGCAATGCCACATGTGTATATATTTTTCGTTTTCTTTTTTTTAGTAGTAACTTTTCAATGGAAAAGGGTTTTGGTAGATTTAAAATATTAGTTGGCCCACATTAGCAATTACAAACAAAACTTAGGGATGTAGGTGGTTTGCAATTCTTTTAACTGAAATTGCTAAATATGATGATGTGGCTGTAGGGACCACGTTTAGAAATTGCTAGGGATGGAGATGGTCTTATACCCGAACCAATCCATCCCATTGCTTATTTAGTGGAATCCTAGGTGGCACCATTATTTAGCAAGATTGCAATGCCACCTAGGATATTTTTTTCTAAACTAGCAAGATTGCTAAATTAGGAATTCTTCTTGCAATGCCAAACCCTAATACACGAACCAATCAATAACATATACTCTACAACAATAACACCTTATAGGCTTATACCCTAACCAATCAATACCATATATACTCTAAACCATCAACACCTTGCTTATTTAGACCATCTCCAATGGTGCAATTCTTGAGAATTGCAAGCCGATGTGGCAAGGGAGTGAAAGTGGGATGGTGAGTTGCATTGATGTGGGATCAATTTCAAAAGTTGCAAATTTGCATCTGATGAATGTTTTCAGGCAGTTGCAAATTTTCATGCAGCACACACATATATACAATTCCAATCATAATACTTTACATAATTCGAATAACACAACGACAAAAAACAACTTGAGAGAAAACTCAAATTAATATAGCACACTCACCAATTAATATTGAATTGCATTGAAAATTAAGTAGGACCCACGGTCACAATTGATGTATAGTTAAAGTTGCTGAAGTGGCAATTGGGACCATATATTTGCTCGGTGTTGGAAACTTGAACTAAAACTGGAAGTCCTCCTATGCCGAGTCGTTTGGTATATAAGAAGACTGTTGGCTCTTGCGGTGTCGTTTAATTTATGCACTCATTAATGGTCAGTTGAAGGCAATTTTTAAGCACTCTAAATAAATCATGTGCAACATTTCAGTTGAATAATCTTGAGAACTAGTTTTTTTTATTCAATTATTATATCGTATTTTTTGCACTAATTTTGAGCACTCATTAAATGGGTAGAACATGTGGCGACAGAGGAGCAGAGTTCGAAAATCCGGCAAAAAATCCGGTTGGCCCAATCGTAACGACTTCTAAAAATGGAGTCAGTAGTCAACAAATAAAGTACAGTATTTTTATTGGGAGTGTAGGATCCCCTGCAGATTTAGAAGATCTCAAACGCTAATAGTACAAAGTACAGTATTTTTATTGGGAGTGTAGGATCCCCTGCAGATTTCGAAGATCTCAAACACTTAATAGTACAAAGTACAGTATTTTTATTGGGAGTGGAGGATCCCTCGCAGATTTAGAAGATCTCAAACACTTTTGGAAGCCGCCATGGAAGCGAAGAGAGAAGCAGAAGAAAAAAATAACAAAACAGTATACAAATATAAACAAATGTTACATAGAGTCCAACAAAAACAAAAAGCTGTACTTTCCCTCCCTATTTTATCCTATTATACATATGGCAACTTTCCTATCTTGTATACATTTTGGGAGCATGATCAACAAGTACGCGTCAATATGGCGCAAAAGAACCACCACATGACGTAGGGTTCCACAACACCTATTATGGAATCGCAACAACATGTGATGATTCTTTCGGCGATATTCAGACGGCGACTTATTGTCATTGCTCCCCTCCCTGCCTCTAACAAAGACCCTGCATGGAGAGAAAAGGAGAAACAATACAACGAAGGATTTAGTTTAACAGTCATGATCTAACAATGACATAATGAAAGGAAATGAGATCTAAAATAATACGCAGTCTCATCCTTACCACTGCACCCGAAAATAAAGCATGGGATAGGAGGATGAAGAGGCGGATGGGGTTGATTGTCGGAGTTTCATATTGAGAAGATGGAAGAAAGGGTTCTTTTCAGGGATTGAGAGGAGGAGGAACGAACAGCAGCATTAGATGAGTGCCACTCGGGTTTCGGAGCACGGTCTCTCCTTCACTGATTAACGAATTTATAGATTGACTCGTAATTACTTTTACTTTCCCTCCCTTCACATTTGCTGAAAATTACACTCCCTACCACTGCCTCGGCCTTGGTAACGCCAGCATTGGTTATGGGCAAAAGCGACTTTCCGAATTCGGCAATATCTGATTGGGTGACACGCACGCGACGAGGATCGAAGGTATTTCACCATCGGATTAAGGGAAAAGTTTAGGAATTAACTAACTTTTCGTTTACCAACATTACTCTATTGATCTGGTTTATGTTATTCTAACTTGAATCATAACCCTAAACCCTAAACCAAACCCTAATACACGAACCAATCAATACCATATACTCTACAACAATAACAACACCTTATAGGCTTATACCGTAACCAATCAATAACATATATACTTTAAACCATCAACACCTTGCTCCTCCCTTATACCATAACCTTCAAGACCTTATACTGTATACCAACAACACCTTCTTCTATCTCCATCCCCAACTTTCAATTTATAATAAGTGTTTTCTTTGAAATATAAAATGGAACCCACCTTGGCAATTGCTAGCATAATTTAGGGATGTAGATGAATAGAAATTGTTAAGTGATGAATTGCTAAAATTGATGATGTGGCGGTAGGGACCTCGTTTAGAAATTGTTGTTCAATTTTAGGGATGAAGATGATCAATACACTAACCCAATACCGTATACTCTAAACCATCAACACCTTATACAATATCGTATTTTAGGGATGGAGATGATCAATACACTAACCCAATACCATGTACTCTAAACCATCAACATCTTATACAATATCGTATACCTATACGCTGATAATTTAAAATTATAACTTGCTTTTCAAAACATAAATTAAAAATTGATATCACTAAGTATCGAACCACAAACCTCTACTTTATTGACTAAGCAAATAACAGACAATTAACCAATTAAGCTACATCACATTGATGACCATCTTGCATAATTTCGCTTTCTTATTAAGTGAAGGGTTAAAATGAACGATAAATATATCACAGGGGATTGTTTCAACTTCGGCGGGGACTGAGAGAGTGGAAAAGGGGTAATTATTCTACCAAAAAGGAAAAGAAAAGGGGGAATTAACGAAGAGTTAAATTGGACGGATTGTCTTTAGCACGCCACTACCACCCAAAATCCTTCGGAGCAAAGACATGTTGGTTCAAGTCAAAGAATAAATGAAGAAAGATGAAGTTAAGAACTCTAACTAATTTTGATTCCATATGTGGTGAATCGCTAATGGGCGGGATAACCAACATGGCAAAATCGTTAATGAGAACCTACTTTGCACACACCAAATCATTTTATCTCGTACCGATAAATGTGTAAAGAGACACGCTACAATAATTATGTCTAAATTTCCTGATAATAAGGCATGATCAGCATTTATAAGAAGATGTTAAGACAATATAAAATCGAGAAAAATAAAGCAAAACCTACCCTCAGCCGAATCAATCAATACAATATGCTCTGGACCATCAACAATTCAACACCTTATAAACCATCCCATATACCATATACTCTAAACCATATACCATATACCATATACTCTAAACCATCCCATATACCATATACCATATACTCTAAACCATCAACAACCTAATACACTAACCAGTCAGTAATCATTAACTTAACCATAAACACCTTATACAATAATCGCATACCTATACGCTGATAAAATTTTACATTTTGAAAATACTTGCCCAAGTAAAGTACACAAGTACTTCAAAAGTGAAATTCTAACTTTCGTTTCAAAACATAAATTTAAAAAATGTCCACACTAAGTATCCAACCACAAGCCTCTAATTAGTCTACAAGAGGTTTGTTATGTCAAGAGGGGCAAACAGTGAGAGAGTGGAATATGGGCAATTAATAAAGAGTTAAATTGGGCGGATTGTTTTTTACCTCGTACCGATAAATGTGTAAAGAGACACGCTACCATTTACCGAATCCCAAAAAAAAGATGGAACACATAATTGTGTTTAAATTGCGTGAACGCAAGACATGATCGGGATTTAGAAGCAGAAGCAGAAGCAGGCGCAGATGTAAATAAAAGCCCAACCTCTTCACAATCCGGATCATGTACACAAGCCCACTTTTGAGGGGAATTTAAAATCCCAACTAGACTTTGTCCTAAACGCACCGTTAATACATAAACACAAGTTAAGGCGACCTCTCCATCCGATTCGAATCAAATCCTGTCTTCTTCATCTTCTTCCTCAATTAGGTCGAAGACTGTGTTGCTTATTTCATCTTCAATTTGTGTAAATTCCGGTCGGAAATATAATGGCGAAGAACAAAAAGTCGATTGTGGATACAAGGAAACGATGATTATGTGGAGATTTTTTATTCTGGTCGGAAATAAAATGGAGAAGAACAAAACGTCGATTGTGGATACAAGGATTTGTGGTTCAAAATGATGATTATGTGGGGATTTTAGATTAAAAAGGGATCTTCTCTTCGAACGTGGATACATAGATTTGGGGTTCAAAACATGATGATGTTGGGGATTTGATATTGGATTGAGAGCTAAATCGGATGTCGATCAAATGATAAAAAGGATTTCAGATTTCAGAAACGATGATAAAAGGATTATGTTCGAACTTCGAACTAAGAGGGGACATCCCCTCCAAGACGAACGAGGGACTAGAAATTGGTTAGGGCGGCGGGTCGTATCCATAGGGTTTAACCTCTTAATCGATATAATTAAACCGGGTACAGTTAGGTTGAAGTCCAATGAAAAACGCTTAAACGCTTCGTGATGCTTTTGGTAATTTTCCTTCCCCTGGTTACCCGTACCCCGGATTTTGCCCTGGGCACCGTAGAACTGCCCATACATAATATATATATATAATATATACAATATATATATATATATATATATATATATGCATTTGTCATCTTTAGAGATTGAATTTGACGTTTCTCGCATATTAAAATGATATCATTATCTTTTCTTTTATACGATTTCAATTTCTTTCTCTTTTCATTTTTCGTACGCCATTACATTTTCTTCCATGCACAATTATAAAACACATTGTCATTACTCTTTTTCCTTACGTAATTATAATGTCGTTCTATTCTATTAATATTTTTTGACATAAGTTCCTTTTTTCCTCGTATGAGTGTAGATATGCAACTTTGAGTCATGTTCATATGCATAACACCTAAATTAAGCAAGATTTCTAAATGAATCTTAAGTTATTGGATATATATAATGGTTCAGATGTAAATAACTAATTTAATCCTTACTTAAGAGTATAGCTCGAAAGGACTTATTGTCCCTCTCAGTGACCATGGTGGAACGTTGAGTAATCAGTTTCCCGACACCCACCTCTCAGCCCTAACTGGCTTAACTTAACTATCAAGATACACCCGATATGTTATATCTCATTCAGTCAAATAAACATCGATTCATCACCACATGGCATATCACATTCATCATCTAAAACTCAAAGAATTCATACATTCACAAAATAAGGATCATCACCTAGTCTCTGATAACTCACGTTATAAACATGTATGCATCAAGTATCACATCATACGGTGTAACCTCACCCCAACATAGCGAAACATCACACATCTAATGGTAAATAATTGTATAAAACACCATAGAAAACCATCACATAACCATCATTATCGACATGTACATCTCGTATGTCACATCATAGGAAGTAATCACTTAACCACATCATAAGTAATCTTTATACAAAGATTCTATCACATGAATGGTTAGGTTGATTCAGTGTTTTTGACTTCTTAATTTGCCAAGTCATATACTCACCAGGTACTATAGTAGATGTCCTGTATACCACCGCGGATCATACCTAGACTGGTGTCCTGTAAATCCATTACGACATCATACCCTGACCGATATCCTGTATAACAATTAACAGGGCGGGACGTACCTAGACCATTGTCATGTAAAACCAATGGGACCATACCATGACCGATGTCCTGTAAATTAATCTTTTGTACTTATTGCACACCAGGGCACCTTTATATTTGTTTTAAGTTATCACACAATTCCAGTTACAACCAGACATACATTTAATATTGGATGATAATATAAAGCAAAGACAAAGTGTCTCTATATATAACATTTTGTTTTTATATCATTCATACAATGTTGAAGGTAATATAGAAGCATAGCAAAATAGTTTGGTTGTACTTTAATATAATAGTAGAAAAAGCTAGCGTACACTCGAGGTGTAATATAACCTTCGTTCACACCTATTAGTTGTACTTTAATATATTTTGAAAAATAAACATCGTTGGTTAATATTTTTGTATTAAATGAATCGTATGATTTGGATTAGAGAATTAAGACATTCACCCATTAGAGACTATGGTATAGTATCATGTCCCAAACTCCGTTAATTCATGGTCTAAATAGCAAAAAACAATAGAAGTAGGGTAATGTGGCGGCGCTAGCTTAAACCATGTACAACTTATAAAGTTTAAAATTGTTGGTCAATCAATGATCAGATGGTCATGAATACTATTTTTCAAGCGGTGATGAAATTACAACTTTGTTTGACATTATTGTTGATTATGATTAAAATATGGATTAAATGTAGCGCCTCATATCAGATGAAACAGAGATAATAGATAACAGTAATAAATAAATAAGAAAAGTAGGAATCTAATACCATTGATAAAAATGACAGATAATAGAAGAAATGGTACAAATAAATAAAATTCGCCGCCCATCGGGCGACCACAAAACTAGTTGAGATTGATTGTGATGAATTGTCTTCCAACGCTCCCAAGAGGCGGCTTCTTTGATTGTGGCGACTCTGTGAGGGTGTTTGGATGTTTTTGTTTGATTGTTCAGTGAATATTTAAGTTCAAGTTTCATGAGTAATTAAATGTTATTTAGTTACAATTTTACATGTAACTACTCATTAATTAGTGTATGGACTTTGTTATGACTAGGAGAAATAAGTTTATTGGTGTCTATATAGTTAAATAGTTAAACTTAAATTAATTCCAATGTGATTTTTTATGGTATCAGTATATATCAAATACTAACACTCATAATTCTCTAAATTTTAATTTAGTTTCACTCTTCCTATTTATCAATACAACTAAGCAATTCATTATTCTAAGACATTTCATAACGAGCACAAACACAAGTCAATAAAAAATAGTATTTCTTACAATCAACTAGTAAATTACAAATTTTGGTTAAGGGGGAACCATGATCTTTATTTATTTGAGTGGGGTCGAGGCTGGCTGAATTAAGAGAAGATTCACTCTATCATGGTTAAAGTTTTGGTATAGCTCGTTATCTTGGTATATATAAATTTCAATCGCATATCTCAAATATCAAATACGGTTAAAAATCATTCTCAATCACAAATCAATTATAATAATAATATCTCGTTAATAGATAATACCAAATAATAATAAATTTGGTGAGTTATTTTGTGTATCCCAAATACTTATACTAAACTTAAATCATGCAGGGCAAAAAGACACCACCAACTTCGAAACGACAGTAGTAGCACTTTGCGGCGGTGGCAGCGCCAGGTGGGTGTTCACACGGCGGTGATGGGTCTCGGCAACGACGATGGGGAACAAGAGGGGACAGAATTTCGATTTAGGGTTTTGAAACCCTTTCTTGTTTTGGCCCGGGTCCGGACCCTATTAGGTTTCCGGCCCACATGTTTGGGCCTTTTTGATTTGGTTTCTGATCCATTTTCATTTTCTCTGCTTGTACCTTTCCATTTGGCTTTTGACCCGATCGCATTCTTAATGACATTTAACTTAAAAAAAAAACTCTGAAACTTCCTTAGTAGACCAGTACTAGTAGTATGGACTGTGGAATCAACCAGAGAGATTACCCCACAATACTAGCAGAATACACAACCAAAAGCATCCAACCAGCAAGGTTCTCCCGGATATATGTTTCTTATCTTTTTTTTCTGTCGATAGGGGCGTCACCATCTCTTAGAGCTAGAGCTCTACCTTTGAGTTAGTACAAACTTATTATCCTTGTTTGTGTGGTTTCATGGTCATCATGGTATTGTAGTATACGTTGTCATTTTATGGTAGAATCTATCTGATATATTGTTTTCTTTCTATAAGAGAAACAACGCCTAATAAAATTTTAGTTGCTTGTGCTGTCAGTGGCGGCCGAATAAGTTAGAGCCATATATAGTTAATGTAAAAAGAGATATTCATATATTGTTAACATATATTGTAGATAAACATGGAATGTCCATATGGTACTTAGCATAGATTACTCATCATGCGAACAAACTTCTTATCAGTGCTGACGATGGTTGACTCTTGATTCTAGTGCTTTCTATTAATGTGAGGAATTGTTGTTTTTGTTCTTACCCTAGGGTATCCATCATCTCCTCGAAGCTCTATCTTGATTTAATAACACTTACTATGATTCTTTTTATGATCACGTGGTTGTCAGGATGATGTACTGTATGTTGTTATCAGATAGGAAAACTTATCGTATGCAATGTTTTATCTTTTTAAAAATAAATCGGCGCCTAATAAAGTATGAATTGCTTATGTTATCAACTAGAAGGATAAGTTTGAAGGTATGCTTAAAAGAGTCCTTTATTTATTGTTAACTTGTATTGTCTTGTAGATAAAGATTGAATGGAATGGAGTGATGCTTTTCTAGCACAAACTGATTGTTCATTTCTGATGTTATTGTACAGATTGGCTAGAATGGAGTAAAAGTTAAAACTTCCCAAAATGGCTAGAATACAAGTTAAGACAGCTCAATTTAAGGACGGGCAAAAGTAAGGAGCATTGCCCCATCATCTCCAGAATACTAAAAGAAATAGATATCACCATTGGAGTTGTTCTTGAACATGAAACGAAACTGTTTTGGTGTTTAGGCTTGTTCGATCCTCTGTTTTAGAGCTCTATTAATGTAACACAAAACAACACTAACATGGTAGAACAATAGTAGAATACACAAACAAAGGCATCCACTCATGGATAGCTTCACACGTCAAAGAGCACAATATAAAGGATCCGGTGTTAAACGACGCTCATTCATTCAAACCACAAATTATGCTGATGATGACGAGGATGTGTCATTAGTCGGTGCAGTATTGCAAGCCGATCTTCTCCCTCGCTCCCTCCTGCTATTTTCAGCAAACTTCAAGCTAGCCTGATGCAGGCCTCTCTCCTTCTCCTGTGAGCTCCATATGTTGTAATCCTCTTCGGTGACAGACAACGACGAAGATGAGCTGCTGCGATCGGCCGAAAACATTCCGCCCCACTGCGGGAAGTTGATCAAACATAGAGGGAGAGTGCAACAAATGATCATTATCCCCATGTACGTAATTCCAGTCTCCTTGGAATATCTTGAACCTTTGAAGAATGCCAGCTGAGTTATCACTGCTCTCACGTTCCCTCCTCCTCTCGTCATGCCCGAGATTAACCCTAACGACCTAGAGTAGTTAGTAAAATACGATGTAGTGCCTACCTGACACTAACTAATGTCTCCTTCAAACTAGTGAATGGCGTAGTGCTATATGTCACTGTCCCGACCTGAACGGTGATTGGACGAGTATTACCCGACTCACAGTAGCGTGGGGCGGGGCATGGGTATCTACTTCCGACCCGCCCTGTCCCGCCCCGCTCCGTTCTTGGCCCATTTTATCTCATTTTCTTACGGTATTTATACATATTTCTCCTATTTTGACTTTTCTTCAACTAGTTAAAGTCGATATTTCAACTTGTTAAACTCCACTGCCCATTTTGTTATCACTATTATTCATTCATAAAGTGTTTTCCATCGTTTTATCATAAAAAATAAAATTCACGTGTTTTTTTTCAAATAACATGTAAGGGTGGGTCGATCCGACTCACCCCGACCCACAGAAACGTGGGGCAGGGCATGGGTATTGAGGTACCCACCCTGCCCCATTGCATCACTACTTCAAACTGAGCTAGACATGGTCTGAGCTCATCTAATCGCCATAGGACAAGAACTTGTATGCCCTCTTCCACCCTCAACCCTATGTTCCCAACTGGTAGAGAAAGATAAGTTCATCAAATATGGCCTTAACACAGAGTAATTCAAACCACCAAGTATGGCTTAATTGCAAGTTTGGTCACTCGAATTGCTACAAAATTTCACATTTGCCACTCAAATTAATTTATTCCATTTATAGTCACTTAAATTAGGTTAACAGTCCAAGTTTGGTCACTGGCCGTTAGTCTCCGTTAACTTTTGCTGATGTGTCAGTCAACTCTAATAGTTGACCGTTAAATGTATGACGTGGCAATTAAAAAATAAATAAAAATTATAATTTCTACCTCATTATCACTATCATTAAAAATAAAAAATTATTTATTTTAATTTCCTAAATCTCACGAACTAACCTTACATCTTTCTCACCATCGCTCGACCTAGATTTCTAGCCTTCAAATCCCTAATCTTAGGCCGCGACGAAGGGATGGCGGCAGGCAACGACAAGAACTTCCGACTGGAAGTGGTGGTGATGGTGACCACCACCGGCGCCGACATCTCCGCCGTCATAAGCGAAGACCAACGCGTGTTCACCCTCCCCCATGATCCAATGCTGAGCAAGGACACCGCGCAGCCCCGTATCCCTCCTCCTCCGCCGTCACGATGTCACCTTTGCCTCCTCCTTACAATGCTTTTCCACTTGCCCAATTCCTTCATCTCCACAAGCACTCGGACCTCTCCCTCCGCACTCTCCCTCGTCACCCTCCACGACCAATAGTCCTCCCTCCTAGATCTCCCTCAACAAAGTCAAACAGCAGTGGGAATTGGGTAAATTGTGAAGAAGATAAACAAGAGAGAGAAAGAGATTAAGAGAGGGACTAACAGAACACAGACCAATTCATTGCCACTGCAAGTAACTGAAACCATCCTAGAAGACTCATCCTTGGAGCTGAAATCCCTCCGCTTCTTTGAATTGCCGGCGGCGTCGGCGCCACGATGGTCCGTCACCGAGGATTCCTCAGCGGACCCATCTGGATCTCCAATTCCAAACCCAATTGCAGTAGCAGCGGAGGCTAAATTGCCCACTCGGAGGCCCAACCCACCAGCATCGGCTTCCACATTGATCCCCTAAAATGGCCAAATCTCAAAGCAAGGACATCCCGTTCACTTGGTTATCCATGGACGGATGGCGAGCGCGAAGGAAGAATCGTCCTCGATTGGGTTAGGTTGGCGATGTGGAGATGGTGGCGGATGCTAGCAGAGAAGATGGGCGGCGGGGAGGACGAAGGGGAGCTTCTCGACGGACATGGCCTGGACCTCGAAGGTTCTTCGTTTTGGGGGAACGATGAAGATTTGCAGGTGGAGAAATGGATGGGGAATGTTATGGGAATAAAAATTATAATTATAATTTTAGGTTTTTATTTATTTTATAATTTATTGTGGAAATGAGGTGAAATTTTTATTATTTTTTAATAGTTGAGGTGGAATTTTTAAATTTAAATTTTTAAAATTTTAAATTGCCACAAGGGCAGCAAAACGCCAGGTCCGGCCAGCCCCCGCCCTTCGGTGTGGGGAGCGGGTGCGGGAGCAGCAAGGAGGCTGTTTGGTGACTCTGCACGAACGGGTGTTTGGATGGGGGAATTGGCCCAAAAATTGGATAGGGGTCAAGACGTAGTCGGGCGCCGGCGGCTGACTCAAGTGCCCCCCGAACCGCGCGAAATGGTCGCCTATTACACGGCTCACTAACTCTGCCTGGGGTGGGGGTAGCTATTATTCGTCGGCGGTCCGGGATGGCGCGCGAGTTCTTCCTATCCCTGTATACGGATGATGACGTCCCTCTGGTTGCGGAAAACTGCTTTTTCCGAACCCCCCCTTACTCAACAGCCCCTCGTATAGCAAGCTTGAGATAAGTAAGGTACATTCCTTTTGTCTCGGGTTTCAACTACTTTCTTTTAGTTCAAACTGGGAAGAGCTTTTCGTTGATCTCTTACGGGTGAACCATCACTCGAACCAGGAACCGAAGGCCTTGCCTTTTCGTTGAGCTAGGCCGTAAACTCTTTTAGGAGTTCCAAAGACGATATAGATGACCGAGGCCCTTCTAGATAGAGCCAGGTTAGGTCACTACGATCGCTTAAGCCCTTACTGCGATAGAGTAGGCCGCTTTTGTTGGCAAGGTTATATGGTCTAGAATTCTGCCACCTGTGAAAGAAAGGTAGCGAAAGATGTTAAGAATGGCATTCCCCCCGATTGAGGAGAAAGAGCCAGCTACGGATGAGTGCATCACGGGTGTGATGCATGAACGGAAGGAGCGAGAGTGAGTGCAAGAAAGAAGAGGAGAGATATGAGGCTTATTAGGCAGGCTATGAGGCTTAGGGCTCTATTTACAACGGATCTACCAGATCTTAAATCATAGCGTATATAGCCACACGGCCAGTGGGACCAAACCGAAGAACACGAAAAAGAGATCATACATTTGCGGTCAACTATTATAGTTGACCGCCACATCAGCAAAAGTTAACGGAGACTAACGGACAGTGACCAAACTTGGACTGTTAACCTAATTTAAGTGACTATAAATGGAATAAATTAATTTGAGTGGCAAACGTGAAATTTTGTAGCAATTGGAGTGACCAAACTTGCAATTAAGCCCACCAAGTATATATGCAGAGACCCGAGTCTAAAGCTGTGCGGCCGTCTCTTAGGGTGTGACCGTCTCTTAGAGTTAGAGCTCTAGCTTTGAGTCGGTGCAAACTTATTATGATTGTTTGTGTGCTGTCATAATCGTCACGGTATCGTAGTATATGTTGTCATCTGATAGCATAATACGTCTGATGTACTGTTTTCTTTCTGTAGGAAGTAAAAAGGCGCCTGATAAAAGCAAGAGTTGCTTGTGCTGTCAATGGCGGTCGGATAAGTTAGAGCCATATATAATTATCCCAAAAGAGACATTAATTTAACTTTTCAGTAGATAAACATTGAATGACCGGATGGTACTTAGCACAAATGACTCAGCATGCAAACATACTTCTAATCAGTTTCGACCATTGTTGACTCTTGATTCTAGTGCTCTCTATCAATGTGAGGAACTGTTTCTTCTATTCTTACCCGGGGATATCCATCATCTCCTCGAAGCTATATTTTGACTTAGTAACCCTTACTGTGATTGTTTGTGTATCGTCGTAATTGTCATGATGTTGTCATATGATGTCAGAACTTGTCGGATGCAATCTTTTCTTTCTTAGAAATAAACAGCGCCTAATAAAGTTTGAATTGCTTATGTTATCAACTAAATGGATAAGTTTAAAGGTGTGCTTAAAAGAGCCTTTTATTGTCTTGAAGATGAAGATTCTGCACAAACTAATTGTTCCTTTCTGGTGTAATTGGCATTAATGGAAGGATACTGTTGGGCATATGACTCGGACCTAGCCGCGCCAAAGGAACACGTCGCGACCGAAGACCCCCCAGCGTGGTTCGCCACGTCCCGGCGCGAGAAGCTCGAGCGCGGAACAAGCCACGCGCATGTGGAAAGATCACAGCGTGGACCAGACCAAAGGGATGTGGAAAGCGTCATCTCACTCCCCGAGGGGTAGTCACATCAGGGCCCTAAGCATAGCCCTAGATAAGTCTCTGACACGTCCTAGGTAGAAGCATGGCCTAAATCCTTAGTATGTCAGTAGTCACATCATTGTACCCTCATATGAGTCAACCACTCACCCACCACCATGTAGCCTATAAATATGGCATTTACTACGGTGGGTGAGGGGATCGCATTTTGGACATTCTATCTCTATGAACATCAACTTCTCTAAAAACTAGAATTCTCTCGATCTCATTCTCTCAGTCTCATCGGTCTCATTCCCCCAGTCCCCGTTACCCGCGAGATCATAGATTTTCCCCTTTGTTCGCTCTTCTTGACCCACATCCTTCCCCGAACCTCACTCCTACACTCAGTTAGGTTCAAACAATTGGCGCCCACCGTGGGGCGAAGCAGAGAAGCAAAAGAAAACCTACTTATGGCAGACCATAACCCAAACTTACCTGACGAAGCGACGCCCATCAAAGCGATGACCAACCCGAGAGCGTTCACGGAAACCAGCGATCTCAACGCGGTGCTCATCGAGGAAGAAGAGCCCGAGTTGACCGCCAAGGAAATGATACAGCTAATGGCGAAGCAGAACGACGTCATAGCTGACATGCAAAAGCAAATGAGCCAAGTCATAGCGCTCATGATGAGCAAGGCAGCCGCGACAGTGGCAGAGGCGACGCCAAGCGCACCACAGCAAGCACCTGGTGAGGCGTCAGGGACCGCCCCACTGCCACAGCACCAGGCGCCCGAGCTCCCTGCGTATGAGACGCAATAGGGTGAGTTGCCAGGCAGAGCGGACCTCAGCTTCCTGGAGCAACACCTGTCCCCGCAATACCGCCCTAATCCACCTAGGAAAGCGCTCCACCAGCCGCTAAGCGCGGAAATAATGGCGGAGCACCTAAGCGGAATGCCACCCGCCCTCCCCACGTACAACAGGACGACCGATCCCGAGGACCACGTGAGCACCTTCTGCTTACGGATGCAACTCCAGACGAATTCCAATGCAGCGCTATGCAGAACCTTCCCTTCCACATTCGCTGGCATATGCCTGGATTGGTATAACAGGCTCCCAAACGGAATCATCCAATCATTTGAAGAATTCATACTCCTATTCACAACAAAGTTCGCATCCCAAAAAAGAAGGCCCCTCCACCTCAAGGCGCTGATAGACATCAGGCAGAAAGGCGGAGAAAGCCTACAAGCTTTTTACGCCAGATGGTCGAGGGTGGCAATGGCTGTGCGCGATCTCACACCCGAAACCGCCGCCCATCACCTCATGGAAGCCACCACCAACATGGAGCTCAAGCGAGCATTGGCGAAAAGGCCCGTCACACTATCGACGGAGCTGGAGATGAAGATTGAGAAGGCAATCACACTGGAAGAAATGCTCGGCGCAGGGTCCGTCAGGCGCTTCGAACCAGCGAAGCCTCCCCAAGAAGAGCAGGGACGGAGGCAGCTGCCGATACCGCGCGAGCAGTTGGCACAACTACACAGCGGTCCAAAGCGCCACCCTCCACCCCCGCCAGAGCAAGCTCGGCGGGGACGATCGCCCGATAGGTTCCCATCAAACGCCTATACGCCGCTCAACGAGTCGGTAAAGAACGTGTTCCACGTTCTTCGTGAGAAGGGTTATAAGATCAATTGGCCCGCGCCTCTGAAGTCCCCGCTGCACATGCGTGACCCAAAAAGCATTGCGACTTCCACAGAGAAACGGGCCACTGGACGGAAGACTGCAGAGAGCTAAGATACGAAATCGAAGGCCTCATCCGAAGAGGCTTACTCACGGAGTTCATCCGCGGCGCGGAAAACCAGCGCGAGCGACCAGAAAATCCACCACCACCCCCGCAAGCTGACTACAACGAGGCTACTAGCGCATACGTAGTGCGCAAGGAGATAGGGGTGGTGACGGTGGAAGGAGACCGCCCGAAGAAAAAGACTAAGCGCGAACGCGCGTTAGAGTGTGCAGCGGCAGACGTTCAAGCAAGGTGCCAACTCAGCTTCGACGACACCGAATTGCCACAAGGAATTCCATCGGAGGACCCGCTCATCATCACCGCACTGGTGGCTGCTTGTAAAATACACCGCCTACTGATAGACGGGGGTAGCGCAGTAGACATATTGTTCAAGAGCACAATCGACCAAATGGACATCGATCCGCGCTTAATCAAGCGCGCTTACGGAAATTTGTGGCCCTCCCGATCGTCATCGGGGATCAAGAGCCGCGCGTCTCAAAACAAGTCGAGTTCACCATAGTCGACTGCAACTCGTCCCACAATGGCATTCTGGGCCGACCATTCCTAGCAAAATTTATGGCCCTTTCATCCACTTGCCACCAGAAACTGAAGTTCCCCACCAAAACGGGAACCGGGGAGGCGCGCGGGATGCCATGGGGAGTTCCAAAGCTCGAAGGTGAAGCCCGCCAGACCAACATAGTCGACACAAGGCCGGAGGAACCCCGTCCGGAATCGATGGATTCCGATTTCGAAGTCGCGCTTGACCCAACCGAGCCGACTAGGAAAATACGCATCTCGACTCACGTCCGCGGTGACGCGATTGAGCTACTGATAGCGTTACTGAAGGAATACAAAGAGCTATTCGCCTGATGCACGGAAGACATGCCGGGAGTGCCGAGGCATGTGGCACAACATTGCCTCGCAGTCCCGCCAAGCGCGCCCCCAAGACAACAAACACGTCGTAGCTTCACTGGCGACAAACTGAAAGCTATCGAAGAAGAGGTGGCGCGACTGTTGGCGGCAGGGTTGATCCGCCCGGTTAAGTACCCAAAATGGTTGGCAAACGTAGTCCTGGTGAAAAAATCTTCAGGAGCATGGCGAATGTGCGTCGACTACACAACAATCAACAAAGTGTGCCCAGGAGACCCATACCCCTTGCCTCGCATTGACCAACTCATCGACGCCACCGCCGATCACGAGACACTGTCTTTCCTCGACATGTTCTCAGGATACCACCAGATCCCAATGTCCCGCGATGATGAAGAAAAGACGGCGTTCATGACGCCATTCAGAAACTTCTGCTTCGTCGGAATGCCCTTAGGCCTCAAGAATGCCGGCGCAACGTATCAAAGGATGATTGATTCGGTGTTCACACAACAGAGAGGACGGAACATCGAAGCGTATGTGGATGATCTCATCGTCAAGACCAAAGCAGGCAACTCACACCTAGAGGACCTGCGTGAGACATTCGAGGCGCTCCGCAGACACAGCCTCCACCTCAACCCACTGAAGTGCGTCTTCGGAGCAGAAGCGGGAAAATTCCTTGGTTTCATGATAACCAAGCGCGGCATAGAAGTCGACCCCAAGCACATCACCGCGGTCCAGCAGCTTAGAGCGCCGAGGAGCGCTTTAGAGATACAATCCCTGAACGGCAAAATAGCGGCATTGGGGAGGTTCATACCAAGGTCCACAGACAAGTGCGCACCTTTCTTCAAGACGCTCAAAAACGGAGCACGATTTGCGTGGTCCAAGGAGTGCGAAGCGGCGTTTCAAGAGCTTAAGGCCAATCTTGTATCCCCCCCCCCCCCTGTACTGTCTGCTCCCAAGCTTAATGAAAAACTTTTTCTGTACCTAGCCGTGTCAACAAGAGCTGTGAGCGCAGTGCTAATATCCAGAAGAGATGGCCAAACCGAACGCCCGGTATATTACACCTCAAGAACTTTGGTCAGCGCGGAGACAAGATACTCCCCAATAGAGAAAGTTGCCTTGGCGTTGGTTAGCGCATCCCAGAAGTTGCGCCCCTATTTCCAAGCACACCAAATCACCGTCTTGACCAACCTTCCGCTGAAAAAGATCCTAACCTCAATGGAAGTATCGGGGCGCATGGTTAAATGGGCAGTTGAACTGTCAGAGTACGACATCCAATATGCGCCAAGGCCAGCAATAAAGGCGCAAATCCTAGCGGACTTTATCGCTGAAGGAGTCACCCTCGAGAATACACCAGAAGGAATGTGGGAGGTTTACGTCGACGGTGCAGCAAGCAAGCATGGAACCGGCGCGGGCGTCGTCGTGCGCACTCCAACAGGCGTCATCCACGAAATAGCAATCAGGTTCAGATCACTGAAAACAAACAACGCGGCCGAGTATGAAGCTATCCTAGCAGGAATGACCGCCGCCAATGACCTGGGTGCTAGAACAATCAGAATACTCTCCGACTCCTCACTACCAGTGAATCAGCTGAACGGTACCTTCGACGCGAAAGAGGATACGCTCGCGCATTATGTGGAGCGTGTCAAACAGCGGGCAAGCACCTTCGAGATGGTGACTTATGCGCAAATACCCAGGGAGGAAAACATGCACGCAGACGCGCTATCAAAGTTAGCGACCGCCACCGACTTCGAATCCACACGACTCGTGACGGTTCAAAAGGAAGAAGAAGAGAATCGCCAAGAGGTGGCAGTTAACACCACTCAGCTCATGACCGACGAAGACTGGAGAGCCCCGATTGTGAAGTACTTACAAGACGGCATCATACTGGATGATCCCAAGGAGGCATGGGCTTTGAGGCAGAAGGCGGCCCGGTGTACGCTCATAGGTGAAGAGTTGTACCGACGATCGTACTCGGGGGTCTATTTGCAATGCATTGGGCAAGAGGAAGCGCACAACATGGTGCGCGATCTACACGAAGGGTTGTGCGCCATGCACGCCGGGCCACGTACCATGGAGCGAACCATCCTGCTGCATGGATTATTTTGGCCACGAGTAAAAAAGGACACGAAGAAATACGCAGACCAATGTCACAAGTGCCAGGTTAATGCGCGCCAACATCACCTCCCGTCCACTGAACTTCAAGGAAACCTGAGTCCATGGCCTTTCGCGCAATGGGGGGTGGACCTCTTAGGGCCATTCCCAACGGCCAAAGGAAAGCGCAACTCATCATCGTGGCAGTAGACTACTTTACCAAGTGGATCGAAGCCGAAGCGCTAGCCGCGATAACGGCACACCAGGTCACGCGCTTCTTGAAGAACAATATACTGGCACGCTTCGGAGTCCCGAACGCGCTCATCTTCGATCACGGTAAACAATTCGATTGTGCAGAGGTGATAGACTTCTGCGACCAAGTGGGGACCATTGCAAGGTTCGCATCAGTGGCTTACCCTTAAGCAAACGGCCAAGCGGAATCCGCCAACAAAGCAATCTTGCACGGCTTGCACACTCGCCTGAACGAGGCCAAGGGTAATTGGGCAGACGAGCTCAACACAGTGTTATGGGCACATCGAACCACGTACAAGGTGGCAACAGGCGAGACCCCATATGCGCTCACGTATGGCACTGATGCGGTGATCCCCATTGAGACAGCGTCCCCAACCTATCGAATCACGATGTACAACGAAGAAACCAACAATGAGGCGCGCCTGTTAGACTTGGAACTGGCGCAGGAAAGACGCGAGCTAGCAGCCATCAAACTAGCCGCGATGAAGGAGCAGGTAGCCAAGTACCACAATGCGAGGTTAGTCCCACATAAGCTGATCCTCGGCGACCAAGTGTTGCGAAGAAACTTCCGTCCTGATCCCAGACATGGAAAACTCGCCTCAACATGGGAGGGCCCATACCTAATCCGCGAAGTGGTCGGCGCAAACACCTTCAAGCTCAGCAAGCTGTGCGGCAACAAAATCCCAAGGACATGGAACACGCAGAATCTCAGGAAATACAACCAGTCCACTTGATGTATCTCCTGTTTACAATAGCGCATTGACGCACGCAGATTAATGAAATATTCAGTTCGTCAGAACAAAACAATAGCAATGGGCAAGAACCATTCGCGCACACTCGCTTTGAAAGAACAAAGCAATAGCAATAGTCATAAAATATTCGCGCCCACAAAGTTTGAAAGAACAAACAATAGCAATGGGCATGAACCATTCGCACACACTCGGTTCGAAAGAACAAAACAATAGCAATAGTCATAAACTATTCGCGCTCACCAAGTTCGAAAGAACAAACAATAGCAATGGACAAGAACCATTCGCGCACACTCGATTCGAAAGAACAAAACAATAGCAATAGTCATAAACTATTCGCGCTCACCAAGTTCGAAAGAACAAACAACAACAGTGGGCAAGAACCATTTGCGCGCACTCGGTTTGAAAGGAGCAAAACAAATAAGCACCACAAACGAAAACTGTTTGGATTTAATTAAACCGGGAGCACCAACATTGTTCGCAACTACACTTGGATAAAAAAAAAAAGAGAAAGAAGAAGAGGGGAAGAAGAAGCCAACAAAACAAGTTCAAGTAGGAAACATGTCAGCACGATAACACTTCAAGCATCATCAGTGTTAGGTTGTACGTCCTCTCGGCTCGACTTGCGACGCAGCAGGGGGCGCTCCTCCTCTTCTTCGTCATCATCGGCTATCTCGCCATCCCTTCTCATGCCCTCAGCTTGCTCCCCGTCTGGGCGCTTCTCTGCTTCCTGGCGCTCCTCTTCTTCCTCATCATCATCCTCGTCCTCCAACTCGGAGTCGGACTCCAAAGGCCGCTTCTCGCCTATCCACATCTTCACGTGTTGGACCATCTCGCAAGTATCCCAGCGAACCCCAGGGTTCTCCGGACGCACCTTCTTCCCGACCGCGATCACGGCCTTGGTCATGGCGTCCGCCAAGATCTTCCCGAAAGAAGGAGAAGACTTGAACTGGCGGATAGCCGCAGCCTCGGCCGCGCGAACAGCTTCTGCTTTCGCGACGTTATGAAGGCGGACCAAGTCGTCCTTCTCCTTCTGAAGCTCTTCGCGAGCTTGCCTCAACTTCTCGGCGAACGAGGCCTCCAGCTGTCCCCGGATGGTGGAGCGCTCCTCGTTCCGCACCTGCTCCTTAGCCGCCTCCACGTCGGCGGCTAATTTGCTCTGTAAAACGCCGAGCTCCTCCAGCGCCTCGTTGGCCTTGTCACTTGCCACGTCGGCACGATTATTCGCCCCGAAGACCTTCCCCTCCAGCTGGATGATCTTCGCCTCGTCGGCCTTCATCCTCGAGCGCTGTGATATAACAGTAAAACAAAAAAGACTTAGCAAAACATTGGATATAACAGTAAAACAAAAAAGTCTCCGCGAGAATTCAACCCGATCTTACCGCGAAGTGGACCTAAGCCAGGTCACGAAGGAGATCGGATTTCTCCAATCGCGGCGGAATGCTGAGGACGGGCCCGAGCATCCGGAGGGCAGTATTTGCGGACGCCAAATTGCACGCCGCCCCGGTATGAATCCGCACATCGCAGAAGAAGTTGACACCAGCGGTAGCGGGAGCAGCGGTAGTGGGAGCAGCGGTAGCGGTAGCGGGAGCAGCAGTGGCAGGGGTCCCCCCGAATCCAGCCATCTCTGGCAACCTTTGCTGGACGGTGGCTCCCGACGAGCTGCCAGCCATTTCTCTCTCACGGCGAGAAGACCTATTTACCGGCGCCTCTGGCTCCGAAAGCGCCAGAGACAACTGTCGCGCAGCAGACGATGGTTGTTGCGCCACCCGAGCAGTTGGCTCCGCCAAACGAGCCGCCTTACGGGGCTTCTCAACTACTTGAGGCTGCGGCTGCTCGATTTCCTTCCACTTCGAAGTCCTTGGTGCCGCGCCAGCCTTCTTCTTCTTCTTCTTCTTGTCAGCGCGCGGCGCGACGTCGTCCACCAACATCATGCTGACGAGGCTGGAAAAGTCAACACCTGCGCCAATAAATCGTAAGAGAGCGGTTAATAAGATAGAATGCAAAAGAAAAAAAATATAACTAACCATCGCCAAACAGCTCCTCCAAGCAAGCCTCGCGGACACCCTCCGCGTATAAATTAATCCGATGAGGCATGCACGCCTCGTATTCATCGTTGAGCCCGTCATAGTTGCCGGCATCCGACTCAAATCCGAGCGTGCTGCCCTTCTTCCAGGAGGTGTGGTCCTCCATGACCTCGCTCGCCCATTCCCCGGGAGTGGGCTTGACATAGAAGAATCGCTCGAACCAAGTTTTCTTCAACTTGGGCGATCCATACACGAAGCCGTCGGGGCGGTTGTCGCGACGCTTGATGGAAAGGCAGTCGCTTCTTTACATGGGCTCCTTGATTTTATACATCTTCCTGAACAAGCCGTAAGTCGGTTCGATGTTAAGCCTTTTGCACGCGAGGCGGAGACAACTCGCGTGCATGATGACCGACGGTGAGAGCCGCCCGACGGAGCAGTTAAGGCGCTTATACAAAGCGCATAATAGCGGGTCGATGGGGAATTTGAACCCCATCACCCAGTACTCTGTATACATGCCGAACCACCCCGGGGGGCAATGGCCCACCATGCTTCGCGCAGAGGGAGCAGCGTACTCCCAATGGGGGGGCAAGCCCAGCCCGTGAACTATCTCCGCCACGTCGTCAACATCATATATAGAGGCGTGCTCGGGCCCGCGCTTGAGGTTGTCATGGGGCGCTGGCTGATCGCCCCACATCTCGGCCCATTCTATCACGGTGTACGCGGCGCCAACACCTTGTGGACCCAATTGGGCCAGGGCCTCTGACACGCGCACAACATTGCGCGGCTCGGATTGTGCGCAGAGTCTTCGCGCGCTACATCGTCGGCAGCCCTTGGCCTATTGTCCCGATAATGCCGGATAATCAGCACTCCCCGAGCTCTTTGCACCGCCTACCCACTCCCGGAGGCAACCAGACCCATGTCGGAAGAACCGCCGCCCTCATTCTCTGACCCGACGTCAAACGACGGCGTCGCCGGAACCCCATCGCCACCGCCGCCGTTCCCACCACCAGAACCGCCGTTCCAATCCCCAGAACCGCCGTTCCCATCACCGGAACGATCAGTAGAAGTGTGCGAAAGAGGGGAGAAATTACCTTCTTCGCCTTGCACGACCTCGGCCTCGTTGTTGTTGATGCTAGCCATGATAGTAACTCGAACTTTAGCAACAGCAAAAGGAGAATTGAGGTTGTAGAAGGAGGAGAGAAATCTAAGAGAAGGGACGATCGGGAAAATAGGCAACAGTCGAAAGAAACAAGTGAGTCCTAACTCCTCCACAGCAGTCCCATATTTATAGTCGGCCAGGGGAAAACGAAGGGTTAAAGTCGGCCAGGGGAATGCGAAGGGTTAAAGTTGCATAGGGATCCGTAACCGTCAGATCCTACCAAATCTTTTCGAAATTCAAAAAATCCCCGCCCAAGTAGCCTAGTCACATAGTGACACGTGGACAGCTACCATCATAAGCACTAGTCGGCGACGCCACAAGTGCCGCGCACCGCCTGGGGGGCACGACACACCCGCGAGGAAGAAAAAACACACCCCCAAGCCCAACTCCAGTCGCGCGATCGGTACAACTTCAACCGCAACCGTCACGCGCGACGCACAGCACAGCGCATCTTCGACCCAAAGTGTCGCGCGCAACAAACAAAAATCCTGCGGAAAAGCCCAGCTTCAAGAGCGCATAAAAGTCAAGCAATCGCGTGATCAGTTGCGCGTGACTCGCATCATGACTCATCCTCAATGCAAAAGTAGCGCGCACAATAGCACAACGCATCTTCAACTCAAAGTGTCGCGCACAACAAACAAAAAATCCTGCGGAAAAACCTAACGGCAAGCGCGCACAAAGGCCAACCAATCGCGACTCAGGACAACTTCAACCGCAACCGGCGCGCACGCAGTAAGCGAAGTGACGCGCACGCGTCAAGCGAAGCGAACCCGAAAAACCCACCCCACGAAGATCACGCAGGCCCGAATCAATCAAGCGGGAGTGTAAACAGGTGGTATTCACAGAACACCCCCTGATGGGGGGCAATTGTTGGGCAAATGACTCGGACCTAACCGCGCCAAAGGAACACATCGCGACCGAAGACCCCCCAGCGTTGTTCGCCACGTCCCGGCGCGAGAAGCTCGAGCGCGGAACAAGCCACGCGCATGTGGAAATATCATAGCGTGGACCAGACCAAAGGGATGTGGGAAAGCGTCATCTCACTCCCCGAGGGGTAGTCAGTAGTCACATCAGGGCCCTAAGCATAGCCCTAGATAAGTCTCTGACACGTCCTAGGTAGAAGCATGGCCTAAATCCTTAGTATGTCAGTAGTCACATCATTGTACCCTCATATGAGTCAACCACTCACCCACCACCATGTAGCCTATAAATATGGCATTTACTACGGTGGGTGAGGGGATCGCATTTTTGACATTCTATCTCTATGAACATCAACTTCTCTCTCTAAAAACTCGAATTCTCTCGATCTCATTCTCTCAGTCTCATCAGTCTCATTCCTCCAGTCCCCGTTACCCGCGAGATCATAGATTTTCCCCTTTGTTCGCTCTTCTTGACCCACATCCTTCCCCGAACCTCACTCCTACACTCAGTTAGGTTCAAACAGATACAATAATGAATTTGCTCTTGGAAGAAGTAAAAGCTCATATCACTTTGTTTCTACTCAGACCCACAGCCACAGCATTTAAAGTTGCTGTGGCTAAGTGACAAGTGAGTAAAGCTTAAAATGTGATGGCGGTAAAACGAGAGTGTTGTCTCCTTCTAGTACTTTGCTCACAACACGCTGCAGAGTGCAGACCGTGTACTCCACGTCGGTCGCGTTGCATTTGCCCTCGTAGAACCCGAACTGGAGTTAGGCCTGTCCTCGATCTGCTGGCAGGCCCAATAGAACACCATGAGGCCCAATTTACCAGCCCGACTTGACATTAATTACCCGCTGGCCACCTTGATCTTGAAGCTAATGTGCCAGATTAGTTCAAACCTACATATAGTTATGCTAAAAAGATATACTGATTGGATGTTCAGATTGGATGTTCTATCATCTAGTTGCGAACGCACTTCTAGTAAGTGCCAACGATCTTTAACTCGTGGTTATAGTGCTTTTTGTCAACGTAAGGAATTGCAGTTTTTTTTTATCTTGGTGGATATCATCAGTCTCGGGTTCATCAAATACGCCCTTAAGACAGAGCAATCCGAACCAGTCTCGGGTTTTGACGGGGTCCGACATGCAAATGGAACTCAAAGCTGTGCGGGTAAGTAAGAAAGAAAGAGCCGGTGGGTTGACCGGCGAGCAGGACTATAATATGAGTATGAGTGCTTTGGTTGGTGGCAGAGGTTTCAGTTTCGTCATTACTATGGTGAAATTGCAGTTGGGAAGAAGGAAAAGCCCATTTGTCATTTCACTTTGTTTCATTTCACACCCACCAGTAAGTGAAGTTACTGCCCCTTGTTGAAAGGGCACCAATCCTCAATCAGGTGACCTTAGGTTACTGGATATTACCCCCACATCCAAACAAGGTGTGACCGTCTCTTAGAGTTAGAGCTCTAGCTTTGAGTCGGTGCAAACTTATTATGATTGTTTGTGTGTTGTCATAGTCGTCACGGTATCGTAGTATATGTTGTCATCTGATAGCATAATACGTATGATATACTATTTTCTTTCTGTAGGAAGTAAAACGACACCTGATAAAAGCAAGAGTTGCTTGTGCTGTCAATGGCGGTCGGATAAGTTAGAGCCATTAGAATTATTAAACCACAAGTGGCCAAAATTACCAAAAACCGAAATGCACGGTTCCTACGAAAAAACGCGTTCACTGTTCACGAGAAGGACTTTGTGATTCCCTGCGGTCGAATTCACATGAACTCATGTGTATTTATCTTGGGCAGATTAAGCGTCCCGTTGATGTCCTGATCGGTCACTCCTCCTTACGAAAAAGAAAATAAATTTGATGGGTCCCAGCTCACAAACCTTCTTCTCTCTTTCTCTCCCCTCTCGACTAAAACGCTCCCTCTCATCTCATTCAGTCCCAATTCAACACCTCCCATCTCCGAAACCACTGAACGGAGACGCCCGATTTTCCCTCTCTCTCACCTCCCTGAGCCCAATGAATGGCACACCGAAGGGAGACTAACAACGCCAGATTTCCCAGGGAAATCCGGTTTCTTCTTTCCGAAGAACTTCCTCCCTTCTTTACGAAATCAATATCTTCTTCTTCGAGAAATCAAAACCAAGAATTGCAGACTTTGTAAGCAAATCTGGGTACCTAGCTGATCCGATGACAACATTGAGTGCATGCACCTAGACCAGAGTCTACGATTTCCCTTTGAAAGAGAAACATTCATAGAACAGACCTCGGATTTCCCTTAATTAATAGGAACAGAGCCTCTGATTTCCTTTATCCGACACAAGGACAAGGAGGAAGAATAGAAAGCCTCATCCATGCTATGGCCATCTCTCCATACCTCGCGACTTCCAAAAGCAAGGAAAGATCAAGTTTTAAGGGTGCGCTTATAATTGCAGAAGAGATTGTTTATCAGTTATCACTCTTCTTTCCCTCAGTAGTCAGTATTATATATGTTGGAATCATGAAGTTTAAAGTTGGTTGATAATTGAGGAAGAGACTGTTGAGAGGCAGAGAAGTAAGAGGAAATATGGGTGGTGACACCTGTTTCTATTTGTTCCCAATCTGATCCCACGTGTCCAACATGCACATCACAAGACTTAATTAGCTTGGTGTAAATAAAAGGGAAGACAATAAATATATAATTAGTGGAAAGTGGTGTGATGCTCTTTTTCTCTTCAACTTCAACTACTAACACACTAGCTTAGCTTTCCGAAACTCCGATTTCTAGACATCTGTTCTAAGCATACAACTTCTTCATCACCAAGTGTTTAGATAATTTCACTTTTGATTCTTTGTACTCTTAGCCAAACTAATCAGCAATGATTTTGTTGCATTGCTATTTTGCTTTGACTAGCAATTGTCCTCATCTACTAATCTTATAAACGGATCCGGGATGGCAATTTACCCACCCATGGGTAATTTTGCCCAAACCCAAGTAGACCCATTTATTATGGGTAGGGTTTGGGTGATGTGTGTATGGGTTTGGGTTAGATATGGATATTATCTAAATGGGTATGGGTTGGATATGGATATCCATTTACTTGAGAGTGTTTTAACTACACATGCAAAAATTGGACTTATTTGTAAAACTTGAAAATTTTAGGTACCAAAATGTAAGACCAAAAAAATTTAGGTACCAAAACGTAATTTTCCATCGATATTTTGAGGACTTATATGCAAAAAAAATTAAATTTAGGTACTAAATATGCATATCTATTAAGTTTAGGTACCAAACTGTAATTTGTATTTGGGCATGGGTACAAACCCAAATCCAACCCAAAGTAAATGGGTATGGGTACAAACCCATTAAACTTTACCCATATCCATATATTTGGATTTCATACCCAACCCAATTGGGTTGGATAGTAAAATACCCATGGGTATGGGCATAATTGCCATCCCTAGATATAACTAACATTAAGCATTAACATAGTATCGTTTACCTGAATTCAAATTCCATATGATCAAAGCTGTTATGCCTTACAAACCCATTACCTAAAGACAGCAGTTTATGCCTACAGAGCTTTTCTTCTTATATACACACAGGGCTCCATTTTGCCTTACATAAATTATGCAGGAAGCGAGTTCGAACACCCGCGTCCACAACCTTCAGCAGATTCATTCATAATAAAACTACTGAGGAATTACGCTAATGGCAGCAACAGAAGAGACCATGGTATCCATCCCGCAGAGGTTCTTCCCAGTTCCCCTGCAGATCTTATAGTACCCTTCCTCTCCCCAGCTCTCCCCCCATGAGTTCTTGATGATCCAGTACGGCTTGTTCTTCAGACGGATCGGCGCAAATCCGGCTGCCCCGTATCCCACCAGCAGCACGCCGTGGTCCTGGCTCTTCGGGCAGAGGTAAGGGCAGGATACTCCACCAACGTATGTCTGCATGAAGATGGCGTTGATCCCGACTGAAAACCAAACGAACAACTCAGCTTGTTAATACTAATCATGGTGAAAAAGGAAATGGATATGGCTGTGAGTGTGGGGGTTACGAACTTGAGAGAGGGCCGTGCTTGACCAAATTGGCAGCGATCTGATCCTCGTCGCTGGTTATCACGCTGAAGTTCGACACCGACGCCACGACCTTGCTCTTGTCGAATTTGCAGGTTCCGTCGGTTCCGGTGTAGGGATAGGCCTCCTCACGCTCCAGCCCGCCGGCCTTGAGGGTGTACTCGTAGGCTGAGGTCATCAGTCCGCCATTGCAGCCGGCGTCGCAAGCTCCGTACTCAGACGGATCGCACTGCGCAAGCGATTTTCACACAATCGAGATCTAGCTTTTAATTGAAGATCGATTTATAGAGGCAGATCCAAAGTTCGATTGGTTTAAAAGAGTCAACGAACCTCGTGATCGCAATCCACGAGCTGTTGTTCGCTGAGGCTCACAAGCTCTCCGGTGGCGAGGAAATGAGCTCCTTCAAGAGCTCCTGCGGTGCTGAACGCCCAGCAAGATCCACAACCGCCCTGTGTAGAATCGGTTCCAATTGAAAACCATCAGCAACGAAATCGATTCATCGAAACGGATCCAGTTCTCTTTATCTATTTTCCACGACCTAATTTTTTCTTGGAATCGGATTTGTACCTGGTCCTTGACCTTGCCAACGGCGCCGTGGTCGCGCCAGTCGAAGTCGTCGGGGAGATCGCTGGTAGGGAGGATGGGAGCCTTGTTGGCGTCGGCCGGGAGGCGGAGCATGTTGTTCTTCGACTTCCTCATGCCGAGGTACTGTCGGCGGAACTCCTTGGGGGTGAGGTCCATGAACTTGGTGACGCCGTGGACGGCGTCGGGATCCATGGCCTGGTGGCGCTTGGCGCGGCGGAGGTTGGCCTTGAAGACGGTGAATCGGTAGTCATGCTCCTCCTGAGTCGCGTACGACTTGCCGAACTTGGACTTGAAGCTGGCGAAGTGGTGGTCGGCGTTCAAGAGCTGGTCCTCGATCCCGGACACGACCTGCCGGATGATCGGATCCTCCACGGCGGCTGCGGCGGCGGAGATGAGGAGGACGGTGGTGATGGCGAGGAGAGAGAGTTTATCCATGGTTGCCGGGAGAGAGAGTGAGGAAATCAGAAATGTGTGGAGTGTGAGCCAGTGAGAGGAGGAAAGATGGACGGAAGGTATTTGTAGAGTTTGTTGTTCAGAGAATTCAGCGACGGACGGTGGTTGGTTTGGCATCGGCGAGTCTCGAGGCGACACGTGTTGCCTGATATTTCTGCAAGTGGGATTGGGTGTTGGGTGAAATTACTGCAAACCCCCTGGGAGGAAAAGAAGGAAAGTACGTACACGTAAGTGGAGCTCAGTGGATAGAGTGTGTGAGAAGGGACTTTATTACGTTGTCGTATTCATCGGCGACTACGACGGTTGGGCCCGGGCTTTGAATTTTCAGCGTGCACTAGGTCTTCGTGCCGGATACGATAAAAAAATGATTTTATTTGGGTAAAGATATTTCGGGACGAGTTAAAAGTCGGGTAAATTATGTAAACAGTCCCTTAATTCTTGGGTTACTGATATGATGGTCGTTCAATTTATATTTTTAGTAAATTCGTTGTTTTATCTTTGCACATATTATATTAAAAATTGAATGATCATTTTCGATCTAAATTTGTATTTAAAGTGGGTAAATCAACACAGCTCGATTAATGGAGGGAAGAAATATGGATCTTGACACATAAACTTTGTAGTGAGTTGATTATGGCCGGCTAATTATGACTCGGCCAAACTTCCACATGCACTAATAAAGGATTGTGAAATCATATCAGAGTTTATACCGAAAAAAGTTAGAGATTGATGTCTTGTAATACTACAATTAGGGTTGCAAATGAGTTGAGCTGCTCATGAGTGGCTCGGCGTTCAACTCGGGAAAAACTCATTCGAAACTCGACTCGTTTATAGATGAGCCGAGCTTGAGCTAAGCCTTCTGCATCTTGCGGAGATCGTGAACTAGCTTGACTCAGTGGCTTGTTGAGCTCAACTCGTGAACTGGCTCGTTTAGAGCTCATGAGATGTCTCAACTCTCAATATTGTGGCTAGAGAGCCAACTCGATTACCGACTTATGAGCTAATCGATCTATATGATTTTGATATTGATAATTCATCGTATTGTTAAATTATATATCTCACCCTATATAAAGTTTAACACGTAGATATTATGTGAGCAAATATATCTTATTTAATTTTAAAAAATAAATTATGCATTATATATTGCTTCGATACTTTGAAATAATATAACTTTGGCAACTAAATAATATGATATCACAAAGTATAACATGAGATTAATTAATTTTGAACATTTAACTATCATTATTATTGTTATCATCTTGATATTAATCACATGTATCACAATGATATACAAAATGAATACATCAAATAAGAGTCAAGATTTTAGTAACCAAACTAGCTCGAACTCGAGTTTATTAACGAGCCGAGCTCAAACTGCGGTAAAACTCGGCTGGTCTCTGGTATTTCCGATTGAACTGAACAGGACGGTAAAGTTTCTAAGACATTGGACTAACCCGACTGCACCCGAACCACATTTTGCTTGTTCCATTATTTGAACACCCTTATATACTTGTGGCGAGCATCAAGCGACAAGCTCCCTGGTTGGCGTCATAGGTAACACCTTTAGCCGGTGCCTTATTATGTAGTCTATTTGCGGTAGATTTAGTAACACCCTCAACAATTGCCTCCCAAGCTAAACTCACCTATAGATTAATATTATTTTGGGCTAATACCACTACAACACCCAAACTATCCGGAAAATGCCACTTGTGCCCTATTGTTTCCAATATTCCATTTTGGTCCTGAACTAGTATTCTGTTAGTGTTGACCGACGTTGACCGTTAGTATTTAACAGAAAATCCAGTCAGCGTTGATGTGGCGTCTGACGTGGAATTTCATTATCAATTTTCATTTATTATTCCATATAAAATAATTAAAATAAGGAAAACAAAATAAAAATTATGGAAAATTACAAAAACAAAACAATAACTCAAATCAATTCACTTTCTTTCTCTCCAACTTCTGAAGAAAAATCCGCACCTTCTCACCAAAACTTCAATCAATTGCATCCGATCCGTCGTTCGTCACCTCATCTCCGATCGTCCTTTTCCTTTGATCTCCGATGAACCCCCATCGGCGACCCTGCTTCTCTAGCCCTTTCTCTCTCCACAGGTCTGTCTCTCCTCTCCTGCACGATTCCCCTATTTCAATGAACAAAATCGTCCAAGCCTCATCCTCATGGTCAAATCGGACTACAGGCGATATTCCCCAAGATCTTCATGATTTTGTCAAGCCGGACGAGGGAGATGGGTGTGCCTTCCGCTGTAGAGGAGGGATCTTTCGGCAACGATGAAGATGGGGTTGGAGAGGATCCGAGAGAGAGAGAGAGAGAGAGAGAGAGAGAGAGGGAAATCGGAGAAATCAAGCTGCAAGTTTTCACCTCTCCAGCTCTGCCACATCTCCACAAGTCGTCGATTCATCTCCAGATCTATCTTTCCTCTGCCCGCAAGTTCATCTCTATCTCTTTGTCACCGCTTGGCTTCGATCGCCTCTTGCAGTCGTCCACAAGTGGAAATGGTTTTTTCTCTTTCCAGATCCGGATTTCAAAGCTCGATGATTCAAGCACTCATTGCGACGAAAGAGTCACGACGATTGAGTTGCTAGGGATTAATAGCGGTAAGTATTCAGTTGCTGGAATACCCAAGACCATTGCTGGGAATTAATCCCAAGCGCACCCTTTCAAATCCCTAATCGGAAGAAATCAAAGAGAAAGGCGACATGGATGGTGAATAGTTTGCTAGGGATTGAAAATAAAAATTATTTCCACAGTTCACCACTCTCATCCTTCTCCGATTCATTGGTCGGATTCGAGTCCGCACCTATAGTTTGTGGGGAGTTGTTTATTGTTCAGATTATATTTTTATTTTTATTTTGAATTTTGGTGTTTTAGAATATTATTTAGTAATATTCTTGAATTTAAAGTTTTTAATTTTTTATTTGCAAAGTTTTATTTAATTTAAATTAAAAATAAGAGGTGTCAATGACTTGGCATTACCACGTCAGCAAAAGTCAATGTTAAGTTGACCGTTGTTTGGTCAACTGTTATCTTTAACAGTCAACGAAATTGGCAGGATACAAATGGCACAAAATATAATAGTTCATGACATGAATGGAATATTGGAAACAATAGGACACAAGTGACATTTTTCGGATAGTTCGGGTGTTGTAGTGGTATTAGCCCTATTATTTTTTTAAAAGTTCGCCGATCATCTTGGATGGAGCCCTATGTACCCCTAGTTGCCCCCCAGTTTGTGGTGCGCTTAGTTGACGCGGTGCCAGCTTCATGGATTTTGCCCCCCAGTTAGTGGATTTTATTAACGCGTAAAGCGCTCTTTAGTTGAAATTCTTCATTGCACCGAGCAATTGTTTGTTGGAGATCCTTCAAGCGCACACAAGTGTGCCCTCTTTCATTGGTGCACTTGTGATAGCCGCACGATTACGTAACGGGGTTACAATGCACGGTTATTGCCCTTTATTGGAGATAGAGGTAGTTGAACGCTCTCATATTGGAGATTTACCAATGCTCTTATCGAAGTCTTATTTGTGTGATTCCGTGAAGTCTTACATGAATGGAGGTAGTTGAGCGCTCCCATATTGTAGATTCGCCAATGCTCTTATCGAAGTCTTATGTGTGTGCTTACTATTGAGTCTTACATGAATGGAGGTAGTCGAGCGCTCCCATATTGTTGATTTACCAATTCTCTTATCGAAGTCTTATTTGTGTGCTTACGATTGAGTTTTACATGAACGGAGGTAGTCGAGGGCTATCATATTGTAGATTCACCAATGCACTTATCGAAGTCTTATTTTTGTGCTTACTACTGAGTCTTACACGAACGGAGGTGGTTGAGCGCTCCCATATTGTATATTTTTTCAAGGCGTCGTACGCTCTCCTCGTCGGGGTCTATGTACCCTCAGTTTGGAGTCTTCAAGGCGTTGAACACTTGGTGAGGGCATGATTAGCCCTCGCCCATTGTAGATTCTTCAAGGCGCTGACTAGTCGAGGCGCGATCCATGATTATTAGCCCTCGCTCATTGTAGATTTTTCATGGCATTGACTAGTCGAAGCGCGAGCCGTGATTATTAGCCCTCACCCATTGTAGATTCTTCATTGCGTTGACTAGTCGAGGAGCGCGCCATGATCATATCCATATGTCGCTTGATTGTGTTCTCATCTCAGATGTTGTTTGGTACGTCTTTCCCCCATTAGCGCCATTAACACTCATGAAAGTAAAATATTTAAAAATTTAATAATGATAATGGGATAGAGTACTTAGCTTTATGTTGGCGAAGCGACGGGAAGAGTCTTTAAAATAAGAGTGTTGCGCCTAATGATATGTGGGTATGTAGTCTATTGGTCAAGATACTTGTTTGGTTAAGGAGTGGTGCGGGTTCAAATACTGGCGGCGCCGATAGTTTGGGGCCGATCCCGAGTTGGTACCTTCGCGTGGCTCATGAAGCAAAACTTGAGACGGAGCGGGACCGGTAGCGTGATGTTGGGCCGCGAGTGGGCTTGGATGCCAGACATGGGCTTGGCGTCGCGGGCGTGTCTTGTTGGGACGCAAGTTGATGGTGCACAAAGCGTGGCGCGTCGGTATGGTTTGGGCCGCGCATTGTGGTGAGCTTAGGACTTGGCGTTGCGGGCGGGCTTATGTGAGGGCCGAATGGTGGTAAATGATGTCAAGCGAGTCGAGAGTAAGTGACACGACGTGGATCCAGAGCAGGATTGGAGATATTAAGGAGTGAGTCGGGCCAGTTCGCGTTGTGGAGTTTAGGAGGCGTGTTGACCACCACCTAGGCAGGCTTAGTGTGAGGCGGGCCAGACGAGAAATGAGCCGCGAGTTAGTGACGCTGCGTGGATCCAAAGCGCACCTGGAATAACATCATACTTTGGCGTTGTGGATGCATAAGTGATCTTTTAGTGCGATGGTTTGCACGCTAATATATGGTTGCACGGATGCTGGTTCAAGACAATGGTGGTAGCGAAATAATTTTAACTTGTTGTTTACACTTAAATGTGAGGCAACGTGGGCTGCGCGAGTTTTGAGGTGGAAGGCTGGCAGGGGCGCGATGCGAAATGGCTTATGGAGGCGGGCACATTTGGGCGGGGATGGGATTGATGCGTGCCCAATTGGCATAGGACCTGGCTGCAAGTTGGTGAAGCGGTGCGGGTTGGTGTCCGTCGTGGCGGGCTCGGTGTGTGGCGGGCCTCGAGTTGCGATGTTGCTGACTGGTTAATAGTGGGACTTGACTCGCAATCCATTCGTCTAATCTCGTCAGGAGGAAAGAAATCTGTGGAAAGTCTGGGATCCCCCCCCCCCCCCGGGGTTAAGCTCCGACGATCAAGTCAATTTATGTTTAAGTGAGTTGAGAGAATAATGTAGAGAGATAATCAAATGTGAAAAGTGAGGGAAGAGAAGAAGAAGAGCCCCCTCCTTTGAAGACTTGAACACCCTGATATACTTATGTCGAGAATCAAGCGTCAAACTCCATGGTTGGTGTCACATGTAACACCTTTAGCCAGTGCCTTGGTACTTAGGTTGTTTGCGGTAGATTTAGTAACACCCCCCAAAAAATCAATGGGCATGATATTTAGCTTCCAAAAACTAGGCTTTGAGCCATAGAGGTAACAAGAAGGACGTGTGATAAGCAAATGGTGTGAAAACTTAGCTTCCAAAAACTATTGGAGCCTCGACGACGGAGACTTGTAAGGCAAGGTACCAACCTGACAAGATAGACACGCTAACAAGTTGACAAGGCGGTAGGATCTACCAATAATACTGGTTTGATGACAAGCTCACATGTACCAAACTGATGAGGCAGACTTTGTCACAAACTGGTAAGCCGAGCTTGGTGCTAAGTCATATAAGTGACAAGTTGACGACCATGTTGAGATCAAATCTTGATGGTAAGAGGCAATGTACTTAACTAGAAGGGGTTAAGTTCTTATCTCATCAACCAATGCTTAAGATAACAAGGCAGTTTGAATAAGAGACCAGTAAGACGAGAGTAGTGAGGATAGTAAGTGTGGAGTCACCCGACCCATTAAAGAGGCACGGTGACAAGGGCAATGTGATAGAGGCAAGACGGTTGAATTTTAACTTAACACCAACCAGCCCGACGTCGTGGCCTCTAAACTGACACCACCAGGTCACCAAGGCGGTGATGAGGGTCCCCGAGACAGTTGGAGTGGTGGAAAGGCTAGCAATTACCAATGGGTGATGAAGGCCCCCGACCCAACTCTGAGGCCACTAGTCCAACTCTGAGGCCACTCCAACAGTTCACAGGGGTAGTAATGAGGGTCCCTGAGGCGGTTAGAGCAGTGGACAACCTAGTAGTTACCAAGGTGGTGATGAAGACCCCGAGACCGTTGGAGCAACCGACAAGCTAGTGGTTACTAAGGTGGTTACACCTAATGACTATAAATAAGAGAAACGAATATGAAGCAAGGGTTTGCAAAATCGCAACTTTGACACACATGTCAAGTTTAACATTTTCCCTGCAAAGTAGCCATATGTTACTTTTTTTAGCTGTCGTTGAACCATTATAGGAGTAGAGTAATTTAACGTAGCTTGTTCATAAAAATCATCAAACACCCTCGTTAACACTGCTCAAAGATGTGTGAATCGTGTTATGGGTAAATTGAATGTATGATCACTAGATTTTACTGAATTATTTCACATTTGCCACTACAAATATTTTATTCCATCACTAAACACTAAAATTAGTTCAATAATACTTACTAAAAAAAGATTAGTTCAATAATCCAAGCTTGGTCACTGACCGTTCAATTGCGTTAACTTTGTATGATGTAGCATTTACTCTCATAGTTGACCATTAAATATGTGGCATGACAACTGAAAAATATTTTTTTTCTTTATAATTTCAAGTGTTCCACCCCATTTTAACAACTACTAGAAAATACCATTTTATTTTCCTATAATCTTCTAAACACCCATACCCTACTTGATTATGCCTTCACTAGTGATGACAATGGGGCGGGTACCTCAATTCCCATGCCTCGCTCCACGCTACTACGGGTCGGGGAGGGTAAAATCTGTGCGCGTACAGGGCGGGACGGATCGACCCACTCGTACATGTTATTTGAAAAAGATATATGCAAATTTTACTTTTTACGATAAAACAAAGGAAAAACACTTTATTAAAGAAAAATGTTGATAATAGAATGAGCAATTGAGTCTAACAAGTTGAAATATTGACTCTAACTAGTTGAATAAGAGTCAAAATAAGAGAAACATGTATAGATACTGTAAGAAATTGAGATAAAATGTGTCTAGAACGGGGCAGGCGTGGCATTGCGGGTCGAAAGTAGAACGGTAATACCCGCCCCATCGCATATCATATAAGATAATACCCGCACGGCGGATTCAAATTGCAATCACTAGCATTCACCGGCCTCATGTCCTCATCCTCAATACAAAAAAAAAAAAAAATCTCATACATTTATTACAAAAATATATAAGGAAAGTACATATTTGTATGTGAATTTTAGAGGCATCAGCATTTATTATAAAAATACAGAAGGAAAGTATATAACTACAATTGAGTGATACCATATAAAAGGAAATAATATAATTGGGGATTGGTTTCTTTATCATATCATTCATATGTATAAATAAGCATAAGACAATGACATCAAGGTTTATTAAACATTACAAAACTATTGACATAAAACTTGTGGGGTGTAAGAACTAAGAAGGAGATAAAAATATCGTAATAGAAGATATGAAAAATAGTGCAATGAAGCTGGCTTTCTCCGTTGCTCTCTTATTTCTCACAATTGGTATGTATCAGTTGGATCTGATATCTTAGATTTAACATTGTTATAATTTGTTACCTTTTTATTGGTTTATTATTAGACTCACAATTGATAATGTGGATTGTGGTTTCAAGATTTGGAGATGCGAGTTATCGAAGGAAGAGGACCCATAATTTCGATTAAGTGTAAGAAGTTGCATGATTGTACCTCGATTGTAAACATAAATCATAATAGCATGGATCTTAGAATTAGATGATTTCACGAATCGATAATAGATCGGGTAAACCTACCTCGATCCATGACGAGAGCGGCGGCGGCGTTGGAGTAGTAATCACCGGAATTGAGTTTCTCCCTCTTGACCCCTTTAGGTTGTAGGTTTAGAGATTTCTGTGATGGCTAAGAAATTCTACGTAATGGGTTGAGAGAGGACCAATCCTAGAGCTTCTTTATATAGACCCACCATCAGGGTATATTAGGAATTTACCTATCATTAACCTAATCAATATAGGATTTACCTTATATATTAAACCATTAAATGATAATTACACTTGGGCCACAATTATTCCCTAGTGACCTACGGGAATTGGGCTTACATTCTCCCACTTGGTCCATGTGTCATTATATATCACAAGATCTAATAATATACATAAGTGTGCACATCATAAGATAAATCCATAATATTTGGTTCACCATAAAGTCATAATCAAGTATGAAAGCTAGATTAGGATCATGGCGGTTCTATATCAATTTATCGACATAGTCCCTTCCATGTACCACAAAACCAGTCTCATGCTCAATACGACACATAACAAGGTAGTCATAATGGTCCAACAATAATGTTTTTCTTAAAGACAAAAATCTTGTTTTGTTCACATAATGCATAATGTATATATACTGGTCATAATAAATAAAACAAGATTCATAACTTTATTCCAGAAACAAAATAAATGAGCTCAAAGTGTCAATCCATGAAACATAAAATAACTTTAGTCATGACGTCCTATAATCCCCATCCTTTCGACATGTTCAGTAAATGTCTTAGGAGGCAATCCTTTTGTTAATGGATCAGCAATCATAAGCTGTGTGCTAATATGCTCGATCGACACCCTTTGTTTCTGAACTTCTTCCTTAACGACAAAGTATTTCACCTCCATATGCTTAGCACCCTTCGAATACTTGTCATTCTTAGAGAAGAATACCGCTGCGGAATTATCACAGTAAATTTTCAGCGGCTTGGCGATAGTGTCGACAATTCCAAGTCCAGAAATAAAATTCCGCAGCCATAAACCATGATTCGTAGCTTCATAACAAGCTATAAATTCAGCTTCCATAGTGGATGTGGCAATAACAGACTGCTTCGCACTCTTCCATGAAATTGCCCCTCCGGCTAGAAGGAACAAATAGCCAAAAGTAGACTTCCTGGTGTCTACACATCCAGCATAATCTGAATCTGAATATCCAATCACCTCAAGGTGATCAGATCTCCTAAAGGTGAGCATGTGGTCTTTTGTTCCTTGCAGATACCTTAGTACCTTCTTTGCAGCTTTCCAATGATCTACTCCTGGATTACTTTGATACCTGCCCAGCATTCCGACAGCAAAACTGATGTCTGGTCTGGTACAAGTTTGTGCATAATTCAAACTTCCAACAATAGATTCATAAGGAATGTGTTCCATTTGCTTGCGTTCCAATTCATTCTTTGGACATTGTTTGAGACTAAATTTATCTCCCTTCTGAATTGGAACGACATTTGCAGAGCATTCAGCCATGTTGTATCTCTCTAGGATTCGGTTAATGTATGATTTCTGAGACAATCCCAACAGTCCTTGTGATCTATCACGAAATATTTCTATTCCAATCACATAGGATGCCTCACCCAAATCCTTCATTTCAAAGTTCTTAGAGAGAAACTCCTTGGTTTGATGTAATAAACCAAGATCATTAGTAGCAAGCAAGATATCGTCAACATACAGAACTAAAATTATAAACTTACTCCCACTAATCTTCAGATATATACATCGATCGACGATGTTCTCCTTAAATCCAAAAGATGTAATGGTATCATTGAATTTAATATACCATTGTCGGGAAGCTTGTTTAAGTCCGTATATTGACTTCTTTAATTTACACACCATATGTTCTTTTCCCTCAACCACAAAACCTTCAGGTTGATCCATATAGACTGCTTCATCTAAATTCCCATTCAGAAAGGCGGTTTTCACATCCATCTGATGGAGCTCTAGATTATAATGAGCTACCATTGCCATGACAATCCTTAAGGAGTCTTTCTTAGAGACGGGTGAAAATGTCTCTTTATAGTCAACACCACTTTTCTGAGTGAAACCTTTGGCAACAAGTCTGGCCCTGTGTCTTTCGATATTGCCATTAGAGTCGTGTTTGGTCTTCCAGACCCATCTATTACCAACTCTTTTACAACCTTCAGGCAAATCAACAAAGTCCCAAACTTCATTTTTATACATAGATTTCATCTCTTCTTTCGCGGCAGCTAACCATTTATCAGAATGCTCACTTTCCATGGCTTGTGAAAATGAAACTGGATCATGATAGAGTCCTAAATCAGATTCTAACTCGTGAAGATAAACCTCATAATCATCAGAAATTGCAGGCCTTCGATTTCTTGTAGACCTTCTTAATGCGATTTCTTGTGGTTCATCTATGTTAGGATCATTCTCAATAGCAATATTAGGTGGTGCTTGATCGTTCATTTGTTGTTCCTGCAAATCGTTATCATGCTCAACATGTGCAGGAGCAACAACTTGAGAAGAGGGTAGAGGCAAGGATATTTGCACTCTAACTTCTTGAATTTCCACATTGCGTGGCTCTAAGCTCCCACTAACTTCACCATTCTCAATGAACCTAGCATTTCCAGTTTCAACAATTCTTGTACTATGGTTAGGGCAATAAAATCGATACCCCTTAGATTTTTCTGGATAACCAATGAAGAAACCACTGATTGTTCGTGAGTCCAGTTTCTTTTCATGTGGATTATATATTCTCACTTCCGCTGGGCAACCCCAAACATGCAGGTGCCTTAAACTGGGTTTCCTTCCCGTCCACAGTTCAAAAGGTGTCTTAGGAACTGCTTTACTAGGAACCCTGTTTAACAAATACACAGCGGTCCTTAAAGCGTGCATCCACAATGATTTGGGTAAAGATGAGTTGCTTAACATGCTCCTAACCATATCCATTAAAGTACGATTCCGCCTTTCTGCAACACCATTTTGTTGCGGTGTTCCTGGCATAGTGTATTGAGCACAAATACCACGTCTTTCTAGGAACTTAGCAAATGGACCAGGGCACTGTCCACTTTCATCATATTTTCCATAATATTCTCCACCTCTATCAGATCTGACAATTTTCACCTTTCTTTCTAATTGCCTCTCAACTTCATTGATAAACACCTCAAGGGTATCTACCGACTGAGATTTTTCATGCAGCAAATAGATATATCCATAACGTGAAAAATCATCGATAAAGGTAATGAAATACTTTTCTCCACCAAGTGATGGAACATCAAAAGGCCCACAAATATCAGTGTGTATAATTTCAAGGAGCTGTGAGCTTCTTGTGGCTGCTTTCTTAAGTGTGTGTTTTGTGTGTTTTCCTTTAATACACTCAACACAAATTCCAAGGTCAGTAAAATCCAAATGAGGAAGGATCTCATTCTTTACTAGCCTTTCCATTCTTTCTTTGGATATGTGACCCAAACGTTTATGCCACAAGTAAGCAGAGGATTCATCAAACAAACCACGTTTAATACCAACATTATGATGCAAGGTTAAGAGAGTCTCAGCGAATAGGGTATCAAGCTTTAGTTTGTACAAACCATCAACAAGGGTACCAGAACCCAATAAAACATTCTGTTTGAACAAACTAATAGAACCATTTCCAATGTTCCAAAAATACCCAGCCTTATCTAGTTGAGACACCGAAACCAAATTACGAGAAATAGAAGGAGCATAAATGGTATTGACAAGGTCCAAATGATGACCAGTATCTAAAACCAAACGATAAGTCCCAATAGCTTCAACTGGAACTTTGGCTCGGTTTCCCATATAGATGAACTTCTCATTTTGCCTTATGGTTTGGGTCGTAAGGAATCCCTGCATTGTTTTGGAAACATGAATGGTACAACCAGTGTCAACCCACCAAGTATTATAAGGAACCTCAGTTAAATTTGATTCGAAACATACTGAAGCACTAGGCTTACCCTTTCTTTCGAACCATGCCTTTCTTTTCAAGCAATCTTTCTGATAATGTCCGGCTTTCTTACAGAAGCGGCATATATCCTTACTTGGTTCCTTCTTGTGGATTTTGGCAGATGACTCATTAAGCTTTGATAGTCCTTCCTTGCCCTTCCCATTCTTGTTCCATGGTTTCTTTCCAGCTCCTTTATGACCAACAAGATTGGCAGAGTGATTTCCCGGTTTCTTAAGCCTTTGCTTCCTCTTGAATGAGCATGCTTTGTAACTCATGCACATTCCATTTATCCTTTAGAGTATTGTAATGCACATGGAATGTGCCATACTCTGGAGGTAAGGAATTAAGGATGAACGTTACTAGGAAATTTTCATTCACTTCCATTCCCATGGTCTTTAGTCTTGCTGCAATGTTCGTCATTTCGACGATATGCTCATGCATGGTACGAGAACCATCAAACTTCATGGTGGTTAGCGTACCCATCAGTGTCCCAGCAAGCGACTTATCAGCAGACTCAGATTGAGAGCTTTCTTTCACGGAATTCATAAATTCCTTAGCACTTTCAGTATCATTGAAAGTTGACTTAATGTTGTTTGCTACAGTCATTCGCATAAACATTAGGCTTAGTCTGTTAGATCTTTCCCAAGCTTTATGGAAAGACTTTTCCTCAGCACTGCTAGCATCAGTAAGAGCAGCAGGTTTCTCACTTAAGAGTGCCAAATCAAGATCCAGAACACCGAGGTGAAACTGAACCTGTTCAGCCCATTCAGAGAAGTTGAGGCCATTAAACTTAACAACAGACGTGGCTTGCGAATGAAGAGAAACAGGAACAGATGCTGCAAACATATATAACATGTACTCACACATTAATGCTTTGGGTAATAAGCATAAACTATAATACAGATTCGTAAGCATAAACATAAAACATATATTGGTGCTACCTTTGGGCAAAACAACAATATATATGCGATAAATAATCGTAATTGATGCTCAAAATAATCCTATAATTGGTGATAGACATACTCAAATTAGATATACTTGCAATCTTTGGATATACTAAATATATCTAACCAAGCACATCAATTTACCACAATAATGTTCATGAATTATAAAACGAGCAATCAACCTTTGGGCGATTCGAAAATATTTTATAATCACGAACTTCAACTTTAAAGCATCACATAAACATTAGTAGTTGAACTTGATTCAACTTGATATCTATAAATCTTCTAATTTGGCCACTTTGGTGACTAACAAATTAATCATAACATAGATATCAAAGATAAAATTTAACTCAAGTCAAAGCAATTGATCAACAAATTAATCATAACATAATTATTATAATAATTACTTAACTGATCAATCATCAAGCCTACTGATCAAATTAATTATCAGGGAAAAATAGATAGCAACGTGGGGAAAAGAGAATAATGGCTCTCGCATACGCAGCCATTGTGAATATAATGGCCTTGAATATAATTAGCATGGCAATGGTTCTCGCATACGCAGACCTTGTTTCTACTGATGGAATTTGACAAGCATAATTGCACTCACATAAACGACAAAGCAAGAATGGCGATAATAGAAACCCTACAGCCGAATTGAAACCCTAACAAAGCAAGATTGGAATTCGACAAGCATAATTGAAACTCTACAGTCGAAGCAAATGGCTCTCATACGCAGAGCTCGGCGCACAGATGCAGCGGAAATAAAATACGTAAGCGAAAATCATCTATTCATGTAAACCTCAGGCTCTGATACCACATGTAAACATAAATCATAATAGCATGGATCTTAGAATTAGATGATTTCACGAATCGATAATAGATCGGGTAAACCTACCTCGATCCATGACGAGAGCGGCGGCGGCGTTGGAGTAGTAATCACCGGAATTGAGTTTCTCCCTCTTGACCCCTTTAGGTTTTAGGTTTAGAGATTTCTGTGATGGCTAAGAAATTCTACGTAATGGGTTGAGAGAGGACCAATCCTAGAGCTTCTTTATATAGACCCACCATCAGGGTATATTAGGAATTTACCTATCATTAACCTAATCAATATAGGATTTACCTTATATATTAAACCATTAAATAATAATTACACTTGGGCCACAATTATTCCCTAGTGACCTACGGGAATTGGGCTTACATCGATATGTTGGGATTTTGGAAAGTGCAAAGTTTGTGATTGTAAGAAACACAAGTGTGTTTGTGCTGATGATGTTAATGTTAAGAATGTCACTGTTAATACGTCGCACAAAATCACCAATCCTCCATCTCTTGGATATTAAAAATGGTGTCATATGATATTGTATCATCAGTTGTCATCATATAAATATGTTGCAACAAGGAATAAAAGGGAGAGATATACCAATTATTTTTTGTTGGAGATTTTTATTTGGCAGATATATTAATGACGTTATAAGTCACAATAACTTCATTAACGAAAAGTTCAAGTAACTGTCACATTAGTTTCAAATCGACTATCTGCCTACCATGTCATATTAAGACAAATTAAAAAAAATAACATTTCACAAATAAATTTTTGAGAAATTATATTTATATACAAAATTTATTCCATATTTTCCTTCTATATTTTTGTTTTATGCACGAAACAACTAACCAAATTTAGCATTATGAAAAAAATGCTATGACTATCACATGAGCCAAAGTTTTCACTCTAGAGATGCATTTTCCCAACATATTACAAAAAAATTGTAGAACTATTTCTGGGCTGGTCCAACAAATCCTAAAATGGGCTTCCGATCTCAGACAGAAAGCGGACGGACAGATGGCTGGCTACCTATTGGACTCTCACTAATTAAACCCAATCAAGCGAGTCTCGTTCAAAATGAGACGATCCGTGTCACAAGTTTCAACTCACTCTCAGCCGTCCATACACTCTCCATCTACGGTCCAGATCCCCCTTTCCCTCACCGCCCACAAAATTTCAATTTCCCGCTCGCAGTTAGCGATCCGCGTCACTCGCATTTTAATCGTTCCCGACCGTCGATTCCTCATTAATCAACGCTCCAGAATTCTCCACAGATCCCGCCTTTTTACACACCCAAAAAAAACACGAAGGCTGAAAATTTTCAAATCCCCGCTTCTCCCAATCCAATCTAACTATAAATCCATCCCCAGTTCCATCATCGTTTCCTCACCATTAGCAAGCCTTCAAATTCTCAAACCCTAAATCCCCCCAAATTCCAGATCTAGTTATTCTACTCTCCTTCGATCCTCTGAATCTGCAATGGCCCGCACGAAGCAGACTGCCCGGAAGTCCACCGGAGGCAAGGCCCCGAGGAAGCAGCTGGCGACGAAGGCCGCTCGCAAGTCCGCACCGGCCACCGGCGGCGTGAAGAAGCCCCATCGCTTCAGGCCTGGAACCGTCGCTCTGAGGGAGATCAGGAAGTACCAGAAGAGCACCGAGCTACTCATCCGCAAGCTCCCCTTCCAGAGGCTCGTCAGGGAAATCGCCCAGGACTTCAAGACCGACCTCCGCTTCCAGAGCAGCGCCGTCTCCGCTCTTCAGGAGGCCGCCGAGGCTTACCTCGTCGGACTGTTCGAGGACACCAATCTCTGCGCCATTCACGCCAAGAGAGTCACCATCATGCCCAAGGACATCCAGCTCGCCCGCCGCATCAGAGGCGAAAGGGCTTAGGCTTATTTTCTATCGTATCGCTTTGTTCGTTTCGGTATCAGAATTAGCTGTTTGTGGTTATGTCTGTGTATTGATTAGTAGTTGAAAAGTTGTAATCGTAATCGAAATTTCAATGGAAAAACACTCAATTTCCTTTCAGATCTATATCCATTTCAATTAAATTAGACAGTAATTCTTCAACTAGTTTAATTAAATCTAATTTGGCTCGCATAATTGAATTAAAATGAAGCGTTTAAGCGACGCTGCAGGCCTTGATCTTGGTTATTCTGGGCCGTATATATACTGTAAACTTGAAGCGGTTTCCGAGTTCGGCCCAATATTAATTGGATTTTTTTTTAAATATTTGCCGTTATGCGTTTTTGACAGTCGTTAGACTATAGTCTCCTGAGGTGAAGCGAAATTCAGACATCGTCAATTCAAAGCAGTGGAGAAGACCGGGGGAGCGACTTGGCGGAAGGGAGAAGCTTTACGACGAAGCGGAGAGAGAACTTGAATTCAGTAAAATGGAGAAAGAACGACATCATTCGTCGCGGTACAGGAAGCGAGAGTATACGGAGACGGTGGACGACGGCGCAAACGCTGCAACGATAGGCGGCGTGTTGGAGACGGCGAAAGCGGATAGAGCGGTGTGGCTGATGAAGTGCCCGTTGGTGGTGGCGAAGTCATGGCAAGCTCACGCCGCTGCTTCCGATTCGCAGCCGGTGGCGAAAGTCGTCGTCTCTCTCGATCCTCTTCAGCCCGACGAGCCTCCTCAGGTACTTCTTTTGATTTTGGAGGTTTCTTTTTGCCGGCAGCTGCTGCTGCGGGTTTTGTGGATCTGTTGAAATTAGGCTTTTGCGTTCGAGTACTGGAGCTCGAGCTTATTCTTCATCTGGAAACCCTAGCTATTTAGCTGAAGTTAGGTTGCTTGCTTGCATCTCTGGCGATGTCGCTTTTGCCTTGCTATTATTAGTGCTAGGTTACTGTTTTGGAACTTCTGAGGGTTTATTTCTGTTGAAGGAGTTACAATTGCTGCAGAATTAGGCTTGATAATGTTTGGTTCTTGTTTAGGCTTATGATTTGTGACAATTCGAGAGCTTTCCTGCCTATCATTTGGCAATTGACATTCACCGATCTCTGTACGGTTGCTCAGGTCATTTGGTTATCTAAGAAGTTGTCTTTCTTTGGTTATCTATTGTGGTATCAGTAGCTCAGTCATTTGTATGGCGTCGCACTATTGTTCCATGACCCTGCTATCTAAGAGCGGGTGCAATTAGGTGGTGATGTACGGGGATGTAATCTAAGCCGGTTGCTAGACTGTCTGCTGGTTGTAATAGACTCGGATATGGGTAGCATGTGTCTTATTCTTATATATGGCTGTGTTGTCTGCACAAGTTTATCCTTTTCCTATTAGTGTCAGGCTTTCAGCAGTTCTGTTCTGTGCTTTTACTTTACGGATTGATTTAAAGTTTCACTGAAATACGTTGATACTATCTCATGGGAGCGGATCGTGTCAGTAACTGATGGGTCAGTAACCCATCAGTAACTCCTTCTCTGATCTCCACGTGTCAGTCCTCTTTTTTTATTTAAATTAAATGCGGAAGGGCAGTAAAGTAAAATTGCATTTACACTTATTTTAATACTGACGCTGACTTTTGATCGGACCACATAAGCACCTTCTTCTCTCTCCTTGAAAAAGCTTTAATTTTTCTTCTCTTAATCTTTAACGGACGATTTCTCACTCGTTTTAAGTCAGAATTTCATTTTTTTTGCACAGTTAGATCAGATTAATTATGCCCTTCAAAATGATATCCACTTTGATATTTTTTGGACATAAAAAAATTTCCAGTTATTACCAGTCTATACCATATGGTATTGACTGGTATTAAATAAGACCATACCACATGGTATTGTAATATCAATATATATTTCGTTATCACCCAATACCATATGGTATAGTGTGGTAATATCAATATATATTTCGTTACCACCCAATACCATATGGTATAGTGTGGTAATATCAATATATATTTCGTTACCACCCAATACCATATGGTATAGTGTGGTAATATCAATATATATTTCGTTACCACCCAATACCATATGGTATAGTGTTGTAATATCACACAATACCATATAGTATATAGTGGTAATATCAATATATATTTCGTTACCACGCAATACCATAGATTACCATAGGGTATAGTGTGGTAATATCAATATATATTTCGTTACCACCCAATACAATATGGTATAGTGTGGTAATATCAATATATATTTCGTTATCACCCAATACCATATGGTATAGTGTGGTAATATCAATATATATTTCGTTACCACACAATACCATATGGTATAGTATGATAATATCACACAATATCATATGGTATAGAGTGGTAATATCAATATATATTTCGTTACCACGCAATACCATACATTACCATAGGGTATAGTGTGGTAATATCAATATATATTTCGTTATCACCCAATATCATATGGTATAGAGTCATAATATAAATATATATTTTCTAAAAGGAAAAAAACAGAAGGAGGGAGAGAAAAAAACGTGTTTTGATGCCTCTCATTTCCTCTTCCTCAATCAAGAACACCAAAATGCCAAAAAAATGAGAAAGATCGGAATTGAGGCCAACGAGTTGATGAAGAGAAGAAATGCAATGAAAGAGAGTGGCTATAATTTTTGTTCGTCGATTGCTAGAGAAAAAAATGAAGAAGGAAGAGAGCAGATCTAAATTTGAAAAGGAGATTGTGAAAGAAAAAGTAAGAGAGAAGGAATAGAGAAAGAGAAAAGATCTGGAAAGAGATTGAAAGAAAGTAAGAGAGAAGGAAGAAAGTTGAGTTGCAGAGAAAATGCCATTCTCTCTCTTTTATTGAAAAGTTAGTCATTGAAATGCGGAATGAATAAAAAAAATAAAAAATACGAAACGGACAAAAATGCCCCTCCCCACCCCACATCCAGCCCAGCCACACGATTGCTCCATTCCCAAATCGACGGCTCCCGTGTGATTACTGATGGGTCAGTAACCAGTAGTTACTGACCCTATCTTGGACCCTATCTCATGTGTAGTTCAAGATGGAGATGGCCGAGAGTGAGAATGAGAACATACCAAAGAGCTACTCTTTGAATATGACTAAAGACTTTGTCCCTATGTGTATATTTTCTGAGCCAAATACAGGTGAACCTCTCTTTTCGAATGTTGAATTGGACGATTGCATCCGGCTTTCTGTGCGTATTTTGTATTTTGGAGTGCTGTAGATAGCAGAGATAATGTAAGTGGTTGGATTCTGGTAAGTACTTCAGAGTTCAATCTTCTGAATTTGGTGTAGGAGGGAAGGCTGCTGTTGAAGGCAAAGTGGATCATAAATTTGACCTGAAGCCACATAATGAAAACATTGAAGAGTATGGCCGGTTATGTCGTGAGAGGACAAATAAATCAATGATCAGGACTAGGCAAGTACAGGTATCATAGCATCTCCCTCTTAAACTGGAAGTGAGGCTTCATATTCTCATTAATTTGGCTGCTTATGAATGTGATACTTATGCTTCGTACAATAAGGTGATAGATGATAACCGCGGAATGCATATGAGACCTATGCCTGGAATGGTGGGCTTGATGTCATCGAACTCCAAGGTATAAATGTTTTCTTCGTGCTGTCTACAGATCCATTTATCTCATCCTTTTGCTAAGTTAAATGTTCCAAGCTAATGTTCTAAAAAAACCAATGATCAACATCAAAATCTCCAATGCAATTAATCTGTTAGCAGGAGAAAAAGAAGCCTCAACCGGTGAAGCAAACTGAGGTGAAGAGAACCAGGAGGGACCGTGGTGAACTAGAGGATATAATGTTCAAACTATTTGAGAAACAACCTAACTGGGCCCTGAAGCAGCTTGTACAAGAGACAGATCAACCCGCAGTAAGCTTCTCTCCCCCACTCCATTTCTTAAACCTGTGTTGTTAACTAGCCAAAGCTTTTGGTTGTTCCAATCCTTCTAGTTCATACTTGTGTGCTGAACTTTGGGATCTGATTTTGGATGCTAGCAATTTTTGAAAGAGATCCTTAATGAGCTCTGCGTATACAACAAAAGAGGTTCGAATCAAGGGACCTACGAGCTTAAGCCCGAATACAAGAAAACTGCTGTTCCCGAGCCAGGTGCTGAGTAACCACCTGTGCAGGTATGCTGCGAAATACCTTTTCACAGCTGCAAATGTGGAAAAGGCCACCTTCAGAGTGTAAGGTAGGGGTAACAATTATTACACAACCCCTTATCAGAAGGATATTGTTGCTTACCAGACATCAATACTCTTAACATACAACACAAGCACCATCCCAGCCTGTGATTGTTGTATTTTCGCCATTTTCTTCGGTTCCAGTTCTTGATTGTGGCCATGAAAATGAAGTATACCATATGCTGTTGTAAATTGTAATTACCTTTCGCGCCCTTCGATCGATTTCAGCTTCCTCAAAAGAGTTGGTTTACTGTAAGGCTAACTCCAATGGAGCCTCTATAAATGGGGGAGTCTCTATATTTAGGGGAAAGTTGGCTCCAATGGAGCCTCTATAAATGGAGGAGTCTCTATATTTGGGGGAGATCTCCAAAAGGATCCCCAAATTTGGGGGTGGAAATGGGGGTTCCCCCAAATATAGAGACTCCCCAAAGCCTGCCACGTGGCGTTTCTTTTTCTTTTTAAGATTTTAAGGGTTAATTTGGGTTTAATTAGGGGATTAGTTAGGGGTTTAATTAGATCAATAATTTTCAAGTGTTGTGTGTAAACCCAAATTAGATCAATCATTTTTTGTCAACAAAAATTTGGTCTCAAAATTTAAAAAATTTCTACCGGAAAATTTGTATTTAAGAATGATGACGAACTATACAAAATTTAACATGAACAAATTATATTAAGTCTTCGATAAGTACATTTTTAAGTAAATGGAAAACTTAAAAAATGGAAATCTCCAAATATAGAGGATGTAGCATTGGAGCAAAAGAAGGGGAAATGAGGATGAACCCCAAATTTGGGGATGAAGATCCCCAAATTTGAGGGCTTGCATTGGAGTTGGTCTAATACTGGTAGCTAGTAGTGTAAATACTAAATAGTCTTCCGGTGCTGTCTGGGGATTAAGATTTTTGTTACGTCCAGGCTACCCTATGCCATCTGGCTTTTTGACATCTATGGTTCCGTTATCTCAATTATCATCATTGCACCAGTCAATCAAAGTTGGTAGTGGCATGCAAAGTTGCAAACTGTTCCTCGAATTCTCAAATAATTTCTGTTACGTCCAGGCTAGTAGGCTAGCCTATGCCGTGGAGATAGCTACGAATTGCTACGTTACCATAGTTATCTCCGAGTCCACATGATTATGAGCGTGTTAGATAGATACTCGCAGGAGTGATGAATGTCGTACTTTTAGTTAGAATCAATGGTTTAGTTGTATTAAAAATGGGTTCAATAACAAACTTAAAATCTATATGATTATTCAGTGACCAATGGTAGTTTTTACCCTTAACTGTATGACAAGAGATTAATCTGTGTGGCGAACACTCACCATTTTCGTAAGATCGCTCACGTCGATCACAAAATGAAATGAATAAAGTGATAAGAGAAAAGAAAAAGAGCACAAAACAACTCTCCCTGAAAATTGAAGCCACATCAACAAAATAGATTCCATCGCCAAATTCAACAGCAACTATACGTAGTGCTTTCCCTTCATGACTCATGAGTAGGTATCTTGAATATATACAACCAAGAACATCAAACAACAAGGCCAATTTGCCCTAGCGTGAGAAATTTGGTCACCAGCCCATTGGCTGTATCTTGCTGTCCACTAACTGTACCGTGGTGCTTTTGTTGTCACATAACGGACCAACATTCTCAAGTGGGCTGGCCATGGAAGATGCAAGTCCTCTGAAAATGACCCACTAGGAATCTTCTAATATCAGTCACCCTAAGTTGGTATTTTCCATAGGTAGGTAGCTAGCTATAGCTTCCCCTCATTGGTATATAGCACATTTGCTCCAAGATGCCGATACCATCGAATGTTACTAGTTACTACCCTTTTGAGGATAGTAATCATAGTACGAGTTTAACTCGACAATGACTATACATGTCGAAAACCCTAGGTGGCGCGTTTTGGCTTTATGTTAGGCTAAGTACCTTTGGGGGAGAGTGAGGAGTCCCTTTTCCACAAACCATGGGGATGGCTACACAACTCACAAGTGCAAAGCAAAGTTACATGATTGAAGTGGGAGATATGGTAGTGGAGACTTGTCACTCTCCCATGAAGAAGAATAAAGGATCTTTGGAGAAAGAGAGGCCAATAATTCAAGAAAATGAAGGGAAGGAGAGTGAGATAGTCAAGGATGGTTTTGATCGAAATAGGAAAAGGTCGTGCAACCATGTATTGCCTCCGGTTAGGAATGAGTTATATTCCCATCTCATAAAATATATATCTCCATCATCTTCAAAGTGTGGAATACACGAATTATTTGAGAGAATGTATATAAAGATAGAATTTCAACAACTGGAAATTTTTGGGAGCGATTTCATACTCAACAAGCTATGAAGTCAAATAGGTTCATAAACTCTAATATGCCTAGGAAGAGTTGCGTTGCACGAAATACTCGTCTCGTAGGCGGGGGAGGGCATGAATACTTTTCCCGATCTCACCTACCTCATTATCGACCCGATTTTCTAAATTATATGTATTTTACTCAAACTAAGTAGAATTTTTTTATCACGTAATATTTTAGATATAAAACGTTGCAAATAGCTAATCGCTTCAACTTCTCCAATAATTTAACATTTATAATGTGAAAGTTTGTTTCTCAAATGTTGAATAAAAATCAATGTTCTTAGTATTTTATTTAAAATACACACTCATAAAAATCAACCTGTCATGACCCGCTAATAAAGTAGAATACTCAACCTATCAAGAAGCCGATATAAGAATTGAGATACCCGTCCCAACTTGCCCCATAAATTTTAGATAGTACATGTTTATAGTCTCACGAAAACCATTTACCCATAAATTTTGTATGATAGTATTCGTTAAGTTGAGGTACTCCATAGACATACACCATTTACAATCTTTCATTTGTGAGCAAGCTAGCTAATAGCACTAGCAGGCCTCCTTTAAGCTTTTTGATTCGGAATCTACTCCATGTTTTCTGCAACTAACGGGTAGAATCCCAACCATTAACTAATTAAAATTTTATAATATTAAAATTTTATTAAATGAATATTAATAATAAATTATCATGAAATCTTCTCCAAAATGGTGTAGTTAGTTTTCCTCCCACTGAAAAAGAAGAAGTGAGAAAGGTGGGAGGATATATATGTTAGTGATCCAGGAGACAAAAGTAAATAACTTACCGATAAACAAGTGCTTTTTGAGGAAGAAGAATTTCCAGGATTTGATTCACAGAATGAAAGCTACACATCTAAACCTAATTAATTAAAATAACTTAATTACGCACTAGCCGCAAAGTATTTGAAAGAACCATCGTGCTCACCTTAAGTGATGGCTGAAGATTTTATTTGATTTGCTTATTAAGATTAGTTTCAAAGATTATAAGATCCAAAAGTATTAAAAATAGGAGATACTTATTTGCTCGTAGGAGTCGATTGCTAGTTCGTAAATTTAAAGACAAAAAAAAAAAAAAAAACAAACAAACAAAACATAGGCAAGAATTGTAATTTGTAAAGTGGAAACAAGATTACATCCTCATTAATAGAGAACATGATACTATATCCTTACTTTGGATTTTAATGTGCAACACTTATGAATTAATTAACTGATCAGAAAAAAATTAAATAAATTAATCAAGTACCAGCTAAGCTAGCCGGAAAGCAATTAAAAGAGGCAGCCGTTCGTGACCAGCAGCCAGAAATAAGTCAATTTTGATGACTGGTAATTGATTAATCGGTGTAAAAATTAGTGAAAAAGTATAAAGGGAAAACGATAAGCCTCTTGTTTGTGTAAGAAAAGATTGATCCGAAAGTAATTATTGGAAATTAAGGACATATATGTAAACTCTTATGGGGCAAACTGACAAGTCTTATTGATCAGAGATAATGCAGTTTAAATACAGAGACTCAGCCTTTGACAACGGCCACACTACTAACTCCCAACCCCTTGATTTGTGCCCCATGAATCCCTTAACAGCCCTACTAATCAGCTGTTAAACCTAACAACCTGCAACAAACTCAAACCCTGTGCAGGACTCGAATGACTCTAACAAGACACTAAGGACCAAACTGAAAAAGACCATAAAACGCAACAGACAGACTCTTAAACCAAACGACACAGTTTTGGTTTCCTTATTCAAACTAAAAGCTTTCCCGCTGCAGTTCTAATCCTTCTCCTTCTCGGATTTGGATTCCAGCTGCTGCCCTGACTTCAGTTCACATATCCTCCCCTGAACTGAAGCCAGTCTCCACGCTTCAGTTCACCTCTTCCTTGTTCTTCTTGATACCTCCCCTTGCTGCAAATTCCAGTACTCCCAACTTGGCTCTTAGAAACTCGAAAGTCTCCAACTTCAGTGCCTTAGTTAATATATCAGCTGCTTGCTCCTCAGAACCACAGTGCATCAATTCAATCACTTCATCCTTGACCAGCTCTCGCAGAAAATGAAAACGCACGTCTATGTGCTTGCTCCTGCCATGAAGAATGGGATTCCTGGCTAGTTTGATGGTGGAGCTATTATCACAGTAGACTCTTGTAGCCTTCTTAACACTGGATTCCCAACCCATCTGCTCCAGTATTCTTCTCAACCAGACACATTGAGCAGCTGCATAAGAAGCAGCCACAAATTCTGCTTCAGTGGTTGAAAGAGTGACCACTGGTTGCTTCTTAGAAGCCCATGAAACTACCCCTCCAGCCAAGAAGAAAGCATATCCACTGGTGCTTTTTCGATCATTCAAATCTCCTGCATAGTCACTGTCAGTATACCCTACTAGACAGCCTTCATCCTGACCCTTCTGGTACCAAATTCCATATCCCTGTGTACCTTTCAGATATCTGAGTATTCTTTTAGCAGCTAACATGTGCTGCCTTGTTGGTTGCTCCATGAATCGACTCAGCAGGCATACTGAAAACATAATGTCAGGTCGAGTTGCAGTGGCATAAAGCAGACTCCCAATCAACTGCTTGTACTCAGATGGATTTGCAGGAACTCTATCTCCTTCTTTTGTCAGTTTCACACCAGTAGCAATAGGACTCTTGACATGATTACACTCCAGCAGCTTGAACTTCTCCAGCATTTCTCTTGTATACTTCTGCTGTGAGATAAAGATTCCTTCTTCAGTTTGATTGATCTCCACTCCCAGGAAGTATTTCATTCGACCAAGATCAGTCATCTCAAATTCCTGTTTCATTGAGTTCTTGAACTCAGTGATCATGTCTTCACTGTTGCTGGTGTAGATTATGTCATCCACATACAAGCTAACCAGTAGAATCTTCCCTCCTTTCTTCTGTATGAACAATGTATGTTCATATGTACTTCTCTCAAATCCTGCATTCAGAAAGTAGGATTCAATCCTACTGTACCAAGCCCTGGGAGCTTGCTTCAAGCCATACAATGCCTTGTTTAGCTTATACACTTTATCTTCCTCCCCAGCAACCACAAATCCCTGTGGTTGCTCAACATAAACATCTTCTGTAAGTGTGCCATATAGGAATGCACTCTTGACATCCAGCTGATAGACAGTGAGTCCATGATGTGCTGCCAGAGCCAAAAGTGTTCTGATTGTGTCCCATCTTGCAACTGGAGCAAACACTTCATTGTAATCAATCCCAGCCTTCTGTGAATATCCCTTGGCCACTAGTCTTGCTTTGAACTTATCAACACAGCTGTCCTCCTTCAGTTTGGTCTTGTAGATCCATTTTAGGCCAATTGGAGTAACATTTGGAGGCAATGTGACTAGGGTCCATGTCTGATTCTTCTCGATGGAATGCATTTCTTCTCTCATTGCTGCATTCCACTTCTCATCTTCAGCAGCTTCCTCATAGGTTAATGGATCAGTGGTAGTGACTACCATGGCCCACCAGTCTGCATCAGTATAGTGTGTGCAATCATATATTGACAGTCGAGCTGGAGGTTTTCTCACCCTTGGACCAAGACCTGAGGTAGGCAACCCCAAGCTGTCTGTTGGAGATTCAGCATCTGAGTCCTCCCCTTCTGTCTCAGTCTGGATTCCAGTTTGAGGTGTGGCTGGACCAGGACTTGCACTCTCTGGAGGTTCTTGATCATCTGGGGTTGCTGAATCATTTTCAGCAGTGTCATCCCCATCATCTGATTCATACAGCTCATCTTCACTTCCTTCCTAGCTTAGTTTAGTTGGTGAAGGTGATACATCAGACTTCCAGTCCCATCACTTTGACTCATCAAAAACCACATCCCTGCTTATCACCACCTTTTTAGTTGTGGGATTATAGAGTTTATATGCCTTGGATTCTACTGATAATCCCAGAAAGTAACACAGAATACTCTTGTTGTCCAGTTTTCTCCTCTGTGCATCTGAGATGTGCACATATGCTGCACATCCAAACACCTTGAAGTGTGAAACTGATGGTGGTGCACCTGTCCACAGCTCCTGGGGTGTTCTTCCTGCATTTGCAGCTGTGGGACTTCTGTTCAACACATGGGAGGTCCATGCTACAGCCTCAGGCCAGAATTCAGCAGGTACCCTTCTATCTTCAAGCATACATCTGACCATATTCATTGTTGTTCTGTTCTTCCTTTCAGCCACTCCATTCTGTTGTGGAGTAAGGGCTGCTGTTAGTTGTCTCCTGATCCCTTCCTTTTCACATAAGTCCCTGAACTCATGAAGCATGAACTCCCCTCCTCTATCTGTTCTCAGACAAACAAGTGACATGCCAGTTTCCTTTTCTACTTGCACTTTGAATTTCTTGAATTGTTCTAAGGTTTCAGACTTGGCATTCAAGAAATAGACCCACAACTTTCTACTGTAATCATCAGTCAAGGTGAAGATATACTTTTTACCTCCATTTGAAGTTGGAGTGATTGGTCCACACAGATCAGCATGAACCAATTGCAGTTTCTGTGTAGCTCTCCAGCTGCTCTTCTTTGGAAATGGATTTCGATGCTGTTTGCCAATCATGCAAGTGGAACAAACTCCAATGGTACCTTGAAGATTTGGTAGATCCTGGACCAGCTTCTTCTTTTGCAGTTGAAGAATGGCTGCTGAGTTTAGATGGCCAAACCTTCTGTGCCACAATTCCAGTGAAGATTCATTGCTGGTTCCTGTCTGCAAGCACTGTGTTACATGACTTTCTTCAATTGCTGGGTTGGCATGTATCACAAACATGCGGTTTGACTTCATTGTAGTCTCCAGCAGTAGTCCCTTCCCTTTGTGATACACCTTGCAGCCACCATCCTGAATGACAAAGATCAGGTTCTTCTCTTGTAACTGTCCTACACTTAGTAGGTTGGTGTTAAGCCCTGGAACATAGAACACATCTTGAATGGTGAGTGTGAACTGATCCATAAGTAATTTCACAGTCCCTTTTCCCACAGCATCGAGCTTTGTGTCATTTCCCAATCTGACACTTCCTTTGTAGCTAGTGTCTAGATCAGTGAACCAGTTCCTGTTCCCAGTCATATGGTTGCTGCAACCTGAATCAAGAAACCACCAGGTTGCTTTTGTGGTTCTTGGACTTTCTGTTTCCACAGCCTCCACATGAGCCATGAGAAGCATGTCTTCTTTCATGTGAACTTCAGTACTGCCTTGCCCTTGATCCATGTTGGTGAAGTTGGCTTGGCCAGTACTATTCCATCCTGGGCACTCATACTGAAAGTGTCCCAATCTATGACACTTGAAACACTGCACATTTGCCTTACTCCAGCTTCTTCCTCTTCCTCTTCCTCTACCTTGATAAAAACCTCCACGTCCTGGACCTCTACCTCCCCTTCCTCCAGACTCAAAATTCATTCTGAGAGCCTGCTCTTCCTCACTTCCATTCTTCCTTTGGAATTTCTGTTCATGAACCACTAGAGAACTCTGTAAAGCATCAACTGACAGTGTTTCTATATCTTTGGATTCTTCTATAGAGCACACCACATAGTTGAACTTCTCTGTCAGTGTTCTGAGAATTTTCTCAACTATGTGCACATCTGTCAAGTTGTCTCCACAATTTCTCATTGAATTTGCTATCACCATCACTCTACCAAAGTAATCAGTTATAGTCTCACCTTCCTTCATTTCGAGTAACTCAAAACTTCTCCTCAAGGCTTGCAGTTGAGCCTTCTGAACCCTTGCACTCCCCTGATATTTGGTTTTCATGGCATCCCACAGTTCTTTGGCAGTCTGTTTGTTGGTGATGGTCTTGAGTATGGCTCGATCAATGGAACTGAAGAGGTAATTTTTTGCTTTAAGATCCTTCAGCCTGAGATCTTCCAAGCTTTTGGTTTGGACAGCAGATAAAACCTCAGTGGCTGAAGGTTCTGTAAATCCCTCACTAACCACTCCCCAGTATTCCTTTGACCTCAACAGGTTCTCCATCATCAAGCTCCAGTGATCATAGTCACCATCAAACTTTGGTATGCCCACAGCAGCAAAACCTCCATTATCACTCATTTTTATAGATTCACTCTCTGCTCTAGCTCTACTGAGCTTTCTCTCTATTCCCAGGTTATGATTCTCACTCAATCACTCGTGTTTCCCTACCCTGATCTGCAGTCAGATCTGCAGAACTTTCACTCAGCACTCAATCTCAGGTTACAGTTTGCAAGAGCTCTGATACCACAATGTAAACTCTTATGGGGCAAACTGACAAGTCTTATTGATCAGAGATAATGCAGTTTAAATACAGAGACTCAGCCTTTGACAACGGCCACACTACTAACTCCCAACCCCTTGATTTGTGCCCCATGAATCCCTTAACAGCCCTACTAATCAGCTGTTAAACCTAACAACCTGCAACAAACTCAAACCCTGTGCAGGACTCGAATGACTCTAACAAGACACTAAGGACCAAACTGAAAAAGACCATAAAACGCAACAGACAGACTCTTAAACCAAACGACACAGTTTTGGTTTCCTTATTCAAACTAAAAGCTTTCCCGCTGCAGTTCTAATCCTTCTCCTTCTCGGATTTGGATTCCAGCTGCTGCCCTGACTTCAGTTCACAATAT